>SRSM01000128.1:5000000-7500000 GCA_019593545.1 Apocynum venetum | reverse complement strand
GACGCTGCAATTTTTATAAAATCTATAGTTTAATTGTCATTTTCTAAATATATTATTTTAAAATTAGGTACTTGCAATATATATTAATTTTCCAATCGAGCATTGCATCATGTTATCTTAAGAGAAAAAGATTTTTCATTGTCTTAGAAATGGATTATCAAATGTTTTTTGTTTTGAGCAAGAGTGATAATGCAGAAATGTGTCATTCAACAAAGCATTCATTTTAAAAATACATTCTCAAAAAATAAATGCATGATGAAAATTTGTCATTTGTTTGAGACAATTACACGCAAGGTGTGAACCACTATAAAATTATGGCTTATCATCATTTTACAATCATCTATTCATGGGCTTTGTTCCAAAATACTAAACTTTTGGGAAAATATTATGTGAAAATGACAAAGGAAAACATTTTGAGGTTAATAATAAATATATAAACTTTTAAGGATTTTTGAAAATTTTGAGGACCATATACTAAATATTCAAAGTTTTAATGACTAATTTGCAATTGTAAAAATATTTTTTCCTTTTCTTTTTTTTTTGAAGCCAAAATATAATTTCTTCAAATATTCGGGTCAAAATATACTTATTTAATAATCTTAGGTCATATTAATATTTTTTAAAATATTTATATAATAATATTCGTATTGCCTTAGTCATAATAATTTTATGCTTCAATATTCGTATTTATATAATCTTAGGTCATAATAATTTTAATATATTTAAAAATATGCCATCAAGTTTTTGACAATTCAAATCCATTCATTATCGATCAAAATCAGATTTGAATGTTTTTTTTCTTCTGTTACATTTATTTTATTAATTTTAATATTTCAAATTGTATATGATCCATTAATATCAAGTTTGTCTGGAAGTTTTTTGCAATGTTTATATATTCAGTAGTATTAAGTAGCCAGGAACCAAATTGGCAGAAATACAGCGAAGAATTCTCTCTTGTCCTAATTCTGCTCTTCTCTCTGCAATTAATGATGCAGTTATCTCTCTTATGTAGTTCTATTATTAAATTATAAAACTATTTTAACAATAAAAATTAAATCATTATCATTTGATTTTTTTATGAATATTACTCATTTTGTAGAATTGAATATTCACATTTATATTTTAATTTGTCTAAAATTAAATCTTAACTTTTTTCAAATAAACATATTTTTATATGAAGTAACAACTTAATTTAAGATATTTCTATCTTAATACTCATTGTTTAATTTAAAATATTTGTATTCTGCAGACTTATAAATCTTATAATTAATTATGTTAATATAAAAAAATAACTTAATTAAAGTCGAATATTTTATTTAATTTTTAAACAAAGCCAAAATTTAATACTTCATTAGAATGGAATTGAGTGGCTAATTTTAACTTTGGATAAAAAATAAAGAAAATATTTGATTTTAAATTAACTTACTAATTTATTTTTAATATTAATATAAAGGAATGTGAGACTAGTGAATTAATTATATTTAAATATTTTAAATTAAATTAATGTGGTGCTTGTCAGTGGTGAATATTATGAAATTATTAATAGAATTTTGAATAAAAAATATATTTATTTAAATAAAACTGATATTCAATTTCAGACCAACTAAAATATAAATATGTGTATTCAATTTCAGATTAAATGAATATTTAATTATGGACGAATAAAGCAATATTGAAATGTAAATGAAATAATCTTAGGAAGTATATAAAATAATTAATTAACTATCTTTCATGAATAAGATCTATACATGGTAAAATTTTGCTAGGGTTTATGGTATTTTTAATACTAAAACGTCATCAGCATTGCCCAAAAGATGTAAGGGGAGAAAATATCGAACATTTTCACCTATAATCAATTTGTCTTTTTGGGCAGAGTATCCCTTCGGCTTAAGCAAATGGTTGGCCCAACCCTGCAGCCCATGGCTGGAAATGCTTAGGCAAGCAAGCAAAACAACTTTGAGCGGATGATGATCGTGCCATGTGTCATCAGACTCCTCATCTCGTAAAGAAAACGGTTAACGCCCATTATCCGCCACATGAAAATATATCCATTTTCAGCTTAGGATCATTCCGATCCAACGGTCAATAGTTGCTTGTTTACGCGACAAAGAAAGGGAAAAAAAATGACGTCTTTGCTGATGAGTAGTACATAAGAAGGAATTAACTAAAACTAAACGTTATACTAATTAAAAAAATAAAAATTTTAAAAGGAAAAAGGTATCATAGGACACGTCAGCGGATGATCAGGAACTATTACTGGGAAACGGGCCAAGTCAAAAATTACGAAATTTATACGGTCTTCTAATTTAGCATTCCAATCTAAGTTCATTATGGCCGCGGATGTCAATGACTTTTATACTTCAATTTAAAAAATATATATATTTTAAAATAATTAAAATTTAATGAAATATATATATAAAAAAAAATTTATTTTAAAAGACAATAAAATTAATAATTTCGCATGCCAAAAACTAACAATAAATCTATAATATTATTCTTCATTTTCACTATCAAATTATCGATAATAATATTTGAATATATTTTAGAAAAAATATATATTATTAATTAAGTAGTTATTATAGTTATAATTTAAAATAAAAATTAAAATAAATTAATAAGTATATAAAAAATATAAAATAAATGAGTAAATAAACTAATTATACTCGTTCTAAATATTTAATATAAAAGTAATTTAAAAATATAGTCTAATAATTAAATTAACTAATTATTGTTATTATTAAACTAACTAAGAATTAGTAACTAATAAAATAAATATTGTTATTATTAAACTTATTAAGAATTAGTAAAATAATAACAAATATATATATATATATAATATGTTTCAAAAAAATGTTAAAGATTTTGAATTTTTTTATAGTTTTTTTATTTAATCTGCAAAATAATAAAAATAAAATTTCGGGCCAAACAGCCCGCAAATCAAAACAGACCAAGCGCATATGAACAGGGAGCCAAAACAGCCCGAGCCAATGTAGCCCGATTATATACAAGTTTATGTTTCAGGAACCGGTCCATATTTTTAACTAGTCAAAACGTGGTGGCCCGAATATTCCCACCTCTACCATGAACTAGTGGATAACAAAGATATTCATGTACCATTAACAAATCACAACCGGGCCCACCATTCCCCGATTCCTCGCCTGCTCCATTTCATCGGCGTCGCTTCCAGACTCTTTTTCTTCTTTTTTTTCCCTCTATCTTTCTGTTTTCTTTTTCTTTTTATTTTTATTTTTAAAGTTATTTTATGAATAAGAGAGACTCAATAGGCGATGAAAAATAGCTTTTTGGTGGATTGTAAATATTTAGAAGTTGAAATGCAAAAAATTTGGGATAGACCTTTTAGGATGGGAGGAGTAATATTTTCGTTATCTAAAATTATTGTTTTTCTTATTTGACACAAAATCTAGAAGAGTATTTAATTATATTTATTCTTTAATATTATAAGTAATAAAATTTACATATTTGATTAAATAAAAGTTTCTTAAATTAAATAAATTACTTACTATCCTTTTCTCAAACTTTTTATTCATAAGTAGTTTTATAGTTAAATAATCTTTATAAATTGAGTCTAATACTTATTTATTACTAACTTTTCATTTCTATATGACATTTACTAATCTTTTACTTCAATTTCTTTAGATATTTTAATTAAAAAATATTACTTAAAAACTTTAATTTGTGTGTAAACAATTTAAACAACTTATAATTAAGTTTAAGTAGTTTTAAACTTAAGTGTTTGGTTTGGTTGAGTTTGGAATGGAGGGAAGGAAGGGAGAAATTTTTTTATTCTATTATTTTTAAATTACATTATTTGGTTCAAGAAGTTGGAGGGAGAGATAGGAAAATTTGAGAAAAAAATATATTTTCCCTTTTCTTATCTTGTATCTCTAAAAATAGAAAAGTTTTGACGATGAATATGTATATTATAAAATTATTAAATTATCGTTAAAAAAAATATATTAAAAGAATAAAAATGTGAATATAATAAAGGAAATGTATACTACTTTATAATAGAATAAAAAAGAATTTACTAGTTTAATGTTGTATTGTTTTGTACATGTTTTTTTTATAAAAAAAACATTTTATAAGGTATAATAGTGAACTTATTTCTATTTTCCTCCCATTCTATTACAAACTAAATGAGGAAATTTTAAATTCCTTCCTTTCATTAAAATTCTTTCCTTCTCATCCTCTCTTTTGAACCAAACACTATCATATAATTTATATTTATTTCTAAAAAAATAGAGATTCATTCATTTAGATTTTATATATTCAAAGTCACTCTCTCCAAATTCACATACCGACACACAGAAGTCCCCCCCATCCACTCCACTTTCCAGATACTATCGACCAAGCCAATTAATCGGCGAATAGAAAAGCAGCAAGCACTAGACATTTGCCAAGTGGAACGATTAATTGACTGGCCTTGAATCACTGAAAGATGTGCACCTAACGAAACCCGCCCCGCGCCAAAGCAACAGACTCCTCTTTCTTCTTTCCCCCTCGCTCACTTCTGGGGTCTCTGATGAACCTCAGATTACCACTATGAATTCTTCCACCACCTCTTCCAACTCTCAGTCCATGCCTAACTCCTCCGCTCCCAGCAACGACGCCTCCGCCTCCGCCTCCGGCAAGAAGGTCCGTAAGCCCTATACCATAACCAAGTCTCGTGAGAGCTGGACTGAAGAAGAGCATGACAAGTTTCTTGAAGCCCTCCAACTGTTAAGTCTTAAATACACGAACCTTCTCTCTGTTTTTCTTGTATTCCTAGTCAACCTCGTCGTTGTCTAGAAGTTGTTAACTGTGGGTTTTAATTCTGTTTCCGGGGGTTGAAGCCATTTTCTGAAATTTTCTTGATTTATGTTTTGCTCAGGTTCGACCGTGATTGGAAGAAAATAGAAGATTTTGTTGGTTCAAAGACTGTAATTCAGGTCTTATACTTCACCTTTACGGGATAGTTCCTTCTCCTTTCTGATTAAATTTATTTTGATATGGCTTCGTGGTGTGCGACTTAAGTTTAGGCCGTATAATTTATACAAGAACGATAAATCAATCTTAAGAAACAATAGTATCTGTTTTATTATACAGCTGTTTCTTCTTTTGCATTGACTTGTTTATCTGGAGGATTTGTGGAAACCTGTATTTTGACATATTTGTTTAACTTATAACTGGAGTGGTCTTTATGGATGCGTTGACAGCTGAATTTTATTCATTACCTGTTGTAGTTACTTGTAAATGGAAAGAAGTGATCTCTACACCCTGCTATTGGATATTGTTAGTGGATCAATTGTGTTGTTTCTCTTTCTGTGTTTTTCTCACAGTGACACTTTTAGTTCTTTGTGTTTCTCCTTAACCTATGCACTTTTGTTCTCTTCTTTGTCCCATTTTGAAACAAATAACTAGGAGTGTTCTTTTTATTCTCTCTGTCTCTTTTCCTTTTGTTACTGTGATAATCCTGATAATAATAAAGTATCATCTGGGGTGCAAATGGAGGCATAAAAGGTTTCTCTGTTGAATTAGAGAACCGGTGCCTGAAATTTCTTACTTTCTTCATCAGTACATTAAATGAAAATACTATGCCCAAGCAATATCAGATCCTCATGGCTGTACCACATAAAAGTTTTGCAGCGTCTGCTGAATTGTCATTTTGAAGAGATCTTTTGCACAGTTTATTTGCCTATAGGCCTCGTCAATTGTTAATTTTTTTTCCATGACTTCTCAAATATGTTATATTGCTTCCTCTTTGTTGAAATTCTGTTTCTCTACAGTTTAAGTCTTTGTATAATTTACTGATATGTTGTAACTGTAGATACGCAGTCATGCCCAGAAATACTTCCTAAAGGTCCAAAAGAATGGAACAACAGCCCATGTACCACCGCCTCGCCCAAAGCGTAAAGCTGCTCATCCCTATCCACAAAAGGCTCCTAAAAATGGTCTGTCTGCACTGAGATGATAATTTGTTTCCCTTTTATGTAGCAGAATTATCATCACATATTTGGAGTCCTGACTTTCTGCTTGTTGTACATGCATTGGCAGTTTTAGTTCCGATTCAAGCATCCATCGGTTATCCTTCTGCTGTTAACTCCCTTGCTCCCGGATATCCTACATGGGATGATGCTTCATTGTTTGTAAGTTCTCCATCAGGTGGAATCTTGCCATCCCAAGATGAGTACAACCTTCATGGAGCCGAAGGCATGCATGCTCTTAAATATTTTATTAACCATATTTTTCTTCAATAAATTTCTCTAGGGAAGTTTCCTGCACTTATTGTGACGTATAACATTACTGATTCAGCTGATATTGGATCAAAGGGAGCTACAGGGATTAGTAACAGCAGCATTAGTGGTACTGGGAGTTTGAGCAGAACACTTCCAGCTTCCGAACTACAAAATCAGGGCAAGCAAGGTTCTATTATTCATGGTAATCATTTGTCATGTTACCTAAATTTCCAGTACATTTGCATCGTAATGAAGTGTGAAAGGAACCGTTTGTAATTGTTCTACTTTCCTGATAAAAATTGCGTCATGAGCCACCTATACCTGTTGTACCTTTTTATGTTACAGTCTATCACTACAGCTTTGTGCTTTTTCATTTTTATTTCCTAGGCATACCAGACTTTTCAGAAGTTTATAGCTTTATTGGGAGCGTGTTTGATCCTGACACTAAGGATCACGTGCAGAAGCTCAAGGAAATGGACCCTATTAACTTTGAGACAGTGAGTTTGCAGAAACTTTTTTCTTTAATGCTGTACTTGGAAAGTGGATTGTGGTCTTAGATTTTGTATTATGCTTACCTTATAATGCTACCACTGAAAATCAGTATGTCAAATGCGCTTAGAGGAGGTTTTATGTTTTGCAAAAAATTTATTAGTATAGGAAAGATGAAAGATTAGAATTATTTGGAATGCTGTTTCCAATGTAGATTGATTGTTTCTGTTGATGACTGTGAAACTGAAATCTGATCCTTCAGGCTTTAAAAGTTAAATCCAAATCCAAAGAGCATTGTATTTTTCCATTCTAAATTTGTGGCTATAACTTGTTATTTTGGAATGTGAACTGCATCTGTATACTATGGCATTTCTCCCTCGTTTTCTCTCTCAAATTTTTTCCGCATTCTTTCACTAAGAATCTTATTATGATTTTTTTGGGGGAAATTTGTAAGTAAAATGTGTTGTTTGGCAGCCTCTTAGTGACCTCAATCATAGCATTCTCTTTGCCAGAATTTGGAACAGGGAAGATAAAAATCTGAAACTTTTAAGGGAAGATAAGAAATTAATTCTAGGATTTGTCAGAACAAAATAGCATTGAAAGTTATAAATTAGGTACTAAATTCGACAAATGGAATCTGAAGTTGGCAATCAAACAAGTCAAAGTGATGGTTATTATCTGGACATTGATTTTATACCCTTTTTCGTTTTCACGTAATTCTTTCCTTTTTTTCCATAATTTTTTTCTTTTTATGTTTTGTTTTTGGGAACTGGGGTACTCCCTGTCTTTTATCTTGATCAACCAGTTCTTTTTCCCTGCTATAAATGATGAACTTCATTCTGGATGTGACCTACAATTATACCTTTGTTGATAATGCAGGTTTTATTACTGATGAGAAATCTTACTGTCAACTTGTCTAGCCCTGATTTTGAGCCAATTGTGAGTATTCTCCTCTCCTTTCATGAAGTGCAGTGGACTTGATTTCTGTTCTATTTTCTGTTTCAATTCTTCTTTCGTTTTAAGGTTGATTTCAAGACTGAACATGCCCATTCTTGAGAGCACGCCCTATTCTTAGTATTATCTGTGACTCTTACTCCAAGACTAAATGAAACTATTGTGTTTGCTTTCTGCAATTATCATCCCATGCTAAATTTTAATTTGTTAGGGAGAAATATTTTATGTATTTTCATATTTTAGAACAAAGACATTGTTGCTTTACATCGTAAAATTTAGCCTCTCTTGTTGAACCTAAAGAAAAACTCCAATAACAGTCAGGATATTGGAAATACAGAGGCTATCAATTTCAATATGTTATGTTCTGTAGTTTTTAGGATACCTTGTGAGTTGAATTATAGGCTTTAACATGTAAAGTACTTTTAGCAGATCTGCTTCGTATGATATGAAAAATTTTCACTCCCAGCTGCTGCTCCTCAGTATAAAGGAGTTTATAATTCACTTTTTAAGGCTCTTGGATATTCTCATTCATGTAAGTTTTCTATTTTAATAACTACATTCTAGAAGCATTAACTTTAAGCATTGGAACCGCCTGAATATTTGGATATTTTTGCCTGTTTCCAATTTCAAACTATGCTTTTAACTTGAGAATTTGAGATGCCCTATTTGTTATTTATATTAGTGGCCCTACTTAGGGTTATTCTGACGGTTCAGAAGTTTACAAATGGACCAGTTTCATTCCTTATCAAGAATTATCATTTGAACTTGACCTGTGTATGCTGCTTCTCAAGGCAATTCTCCTGGTGTGTTCTAGTAGACCACTGTCATGGATGCACAACATATATGGATGTTTTGTTAGCTAATGAATTCTTGAGGATAGCATTAGGGAGATAGGGAATGGAACTCTAGATGGTCAGGGTAACTGGTGTAATGTGTTAAGGTTTCTGTATAAATTTTCCCTTTCTTATATGCTTTTTATTGATTTTATATTATGATCTCCATTATTAATTCAATATTTTGTGCAGAAAAACGTTTTGTCATCATATGACGCCAATATTACCAAGAAGCCGAACTTTGAACTTCCTTGTTGAATATCATGATGGAGGTATAACAATTTATATTCTGTACCCTTTAATCAGTCCACAGATCTGTTTACTCTTCTGGTAGTCGTTGAGCATATTGACTACAAACGCTGAACCAGTTCTCCTAGGATGCCCTCATGAGAATCAGAGTTTTACAGTCATAGAAAATGATGGCCAAGAATGAGAAAGGACTAAATGATTTCGCTATGGAAGCAAGTATATACCAATTCTGACATGGCAGCCATAGAGGACTCTTTATGCAAAGACAGAACTGAAGCGTCTCTCTTCTTTGGCCAGAACTTGTTGACTACCTCATGTATATCTTTTCCAATGGTATTCTTGATCTCAATTTTGTGTAGCATGATTTTCCCATTCTGGGATGGTTTCTTTTGAATGTAACGCCAGTGTAGCTTTGAGAATTAGATTTGTGACCATAGAATATGTCTGCAACCATGATATCTTGTATTTCAGCTGGCATTTTGGCCATTTTTGCTTTAAATGCAGTGTGAAAAATCGAATGTTTCGAGTGTAGGATATTTACAAGTAATAACACTCCACAGGTAACTTTTTCTGCTTAAAGCAGCCCAGATGCCTGTTTTAGAAGAATTTTTTATTTACCTTTTCAGGGGGAGTAGAGTTTTTCCTAAATAATAATAATAAACCTCTACTCAATTTTTATTTAATGATACATTTTTAGATAATAAAATAATAATAAGAGCTACTTTTACAATTAGAGGATAAAAATAAGATTGATATTTTAAAAAAAGATTATTATAAAAGTACACATTATAGGTTATAATTGAAATTTGGCTATCTATTAAAAATTTCTGAAGTTTTGGAGTCGAAATTGCTAAATATTCCACATAAATTGGTTTTATAGTCCGAATTTCTTTAGTCCAACGCTTTTGGATTTCTAAATATATTTAGCCTCGTTTTTAGTTCATAGATAAACTTTGGAATTGTGGTAAAAATAGTCGTGTAAATATGTTGTTTTCCAATTTTATTGCATTATTTAATGCAATGTGATCCATATATAAATTATTTATTTTAAAAAGAAGTAAAATTTGTCACATTCATTGAATGCAATTAACCAATCGACTAACTTTCATATTTTGACTCCCCCCCAAATAAATCACTCTTTCCTTTTGAATCCCCCTTTTAATATATATATATATATATATATATATAATTTCCTACACTATTTTTTTATCATTCTATCATTCTTCACTTTATCACGATTGACTTGATTTTTGAGATGTTTTACTAATTTTTTACAGAAATAGATTGATAAAATTACTATTATTTTAAAAAAAAATTAATTTCATTCTATCATTCTTCACTTTATCACAATTGACTTGATTTTTGAGATGTTTTGCTAATTTTTTACAGAAATAGATTGATAAAATTACTATTATTTTTTAAAAAATTTAATTTTTTCTGATGTTGAGAGAGTTTTAAAAATGTTTACATTTTTGAGTGATTTTCAACTTTTGAAATGTTTATTTTTATTATAGTTTAGCCATTCCTCCCTTTTTTTTCTTTTTCCTCACAATCTTGGACGAAGGAAAAATGCAGCAGATTTAAAAGCCACGCATCCTTGAATGCGACGCGGGTGGCTATCCAGCTTCGTTCCCTACTTCTTCACTATCTAATACTCCGTATTTATCAAAACACCACTCTTTATCACGCTTTTCGAGGGGTTTCGGTGATCAAAAGACCACTTTTTATAAAACTTGAATTGAAACGGCTGAAAGCTTTCTCTTCTCCATTCTCGATCCCCATTCTCCTAATTCTGGTTTATTCCATCTCAATTATCTTCATCATTTCACCACGGGCGTTTTCATTGACTACTATTACCACAAAGTGCTCGCTCCGTCTTCTCCTCCTCCTCCTGCTCAATTGTCGTCTATTTTAGGTAAGTTTTTGTAACATGTAATTATGTGTCCTTTTCAATAATGCATGCAAATGAATTTTACATGGATTTATGTTTTTGAATATTTTTCTTCTAGGGGAATTTAAATTTATTTTGATGTATAGGGGACATGATATTTTTCCTATCACTTTTTGTATCTTATGTTTTTAGAGTGCTCTGCATTATTGTCCATGCCCACCTGGTTATACCTTCATATCTGATTATATCGCCTTTTTTTTTCTTTGCCTTTATAAATTTCAAGTTGTGTTATCAATCGTCCATGGCTCAATATACTTTTTATTTTATTGCCTTCTTTTTGTTAGCCCTCGGCCAAGGGCTGGCAAAATAGAACCTGTCCGATATGCTGGCTCGAGCAACCTGCGTCAACTGAGTTTTTTAAAATGCTTGTTAAAAAAACATTTCGAGCCTAATTGATCCGGCCCATTTGATCATGCATGCGTCTGATAGTACTGAGCTGATCAGAGTCAAATTTCAAATTGATTCGATAGATTACTAGAAAAATACTATTTTTAATATAAAAAAATAAAGTCGTTTTAACGTCCGGGTTTGCCCATCCCAACTCAAGCATTGGATTGGATAGATTGTGAAATACCTGTTCCGAGGTTGGACCGGACCGGGCCTTGGCATGAGGGCTGGCTCGCCCGCCAGAGTTGCCAACTCTATATGGCAGTTAATCTACTCTCGTTGGGAAAAATTGGTTGCAAAGTATTTGTAGCTGAAGAACAGGGGACTTTCGCTTATTTTGTGACGTTTAGATCTCCTATGAAATGGAAGGTCTTTATTTGTGTGATAGTGGTTCTTGGATGGGGGAATTTGCAGTGAAATTCTTGTGATTGTAACCTTCCATTCTCTAGTCCCCATAATTAATGAGAAACAAGCAACGTCTGGCTTTACCTCTATTTACATTGTTTAGTTTTTACCTAAAATATATATTTTATAAAAAATATAGTCTGACATAACCCCAAAGTAGCCGAATGCATGATATATATCCCCCCCCCCTCATTGTAAAAGACAGACCTTCATGAAAAAGTTGGTATGCAAATTGCAAGATCTCAACCTAAAAGACAATGCTCCGTCCGTCCAGGGATGTACGTGCCTGGGTACATTTGCATTCTTTTTCTCTTTTGTTTTTTAAAATACTTTCATATTTGCACAAGTTCCAAATGGATTATTTTAATTATTAGTAAAACAAAGTAATGGTAAGGCTAATTAGCATAGAAAGCATGCATGACTCCTCCTGTGAGGTGCTCCATTTTATGTTGTTTTTTATTACATTTAATTGTGTCTAAATATTATAAAATACCATCTAATTATAAAATCAGAAGAGCATTATTTTTGCTAATATATATTTTCTTGTATATGTTATCACAATTGATAATATACGCTATGTTAATTTGTTAGTATAATAACATAAAAATTTAAAATATAATTTATTTCTAAAAAACTATTTTTTATACGTATAAATTTGACTGATTGCGATTTTTTTTAAAAAATAGTTTTTTAAAAAGTAAATTATATTTTAATTTTTTTAAAAATAGTTTTAAAAAAATAAATTATATTTTAATTTTTTATGTTGCAGATATATATTTAAAATATAAATTATATTAACAATTAAATATAACCTATATTGTCAATTGAGAAAATGATACTGTGTACAAAAAAACATATATTAACAAAAATAATGTTCTTCTAATTTTATAATAGATAGTCTTTAATAGTAATTTAGACACTAATAAAAATAATAAAAAAACATGAAATAGACCACATCACACGAGTCGCATGTGAAAATGGTAAGTGATCTTACCAATCACTTGGTTTTACTAAATAATTAAAATAATATACTTCGAACTTGTGCAAATGCGTAACTGTTTTTTTAATAAAAAATGAAAATAAAAAGAATGCAAATGTAGTGTCCAGGCAGGTCCCTCCTAGGAAGGACGAAGCATTGTCTTTGATGGTGAGCTCCGTTCGCTGCCTAAAACGGTCCAAGATTGAGAACTCTCAAGAGGATTCTTCAACAACCATTGTTGCTATTCAGCTGAATTGGTCAGATATACTGTCATATGCCCATAAGATAAGTTACACAACTTTTGCACCACCGGATTTTGGTACTGGACAGGCTCCACTACCTGGGGTACTCCCCCCTGCTCCACAGGAGGAGCACATGCGTGCATCTCAGTTATACAGTTTTGCAGATCTTGATGTTGGTTTACCTAAAACAGATGAGAGAAAGGAGAAAATAGTTGAGCCATTAATTGAAGCTCCTGCTACAAAGCCAACAGAACTCAATGCGCTTCCCAATCTCTCTGCAATGCTTCCGGCCAATATTGTGGTTCCATCAGGATGGAAACCTGGCATGCCTGTGGAGTTGCCCAGTGATCTACCTATTCTTCCTCCTCCTGGATGGAAACCTGGTGATCCAATTACATTGCCTCCCTTGGATTCTCTTCCTATTCCTCCTAGGATTGAAGAAGAACCAGGTCGACCAATTCATCCAGCAGTTCTGTCAAGGGCCCCTGAGCCGATACAGGTTCGGCATGCGCAGCTTGATATTGATGATGATAGTAGTGAGTATAGCAGTGATGTCGATAGTTCTGATAGCGAAAATTGATAGTTACATCAATTGTAATTTTCAGATGCTTAATTTATGTATTAATTGAAAATGAATTGCATTGTTCTATTACAAATTTCAATCTGATGCTCCTTTTTTATACCTGGCGTTTAGATGTATTTTGTTTAAGTTTTCATTTGCATCCTGAGAAACGGCTCTAAGCAGGGCGGTAGACGAATATTCTAGCAGTATCCCTGTCTTCTGATGTTCAAGACCATTTTCTCCTTAGAAGCAAGCTCATGGTTTTTGCTTCTTTTCAATTAAGCATCTTATACTTCTGTTTCAGTTAAAACATTCCTAATCTCCAGTTTTCCTACAGAAATTCTTATCATTTGAGCGTGAAAGGAAGCAAGTTCTTGCAGGGATTGTTCTGTATCTGATTTAGTCCTGTCACCTGTGCTTGGAGATATGAGGTTAACTGAAAACAGTATCATTCGAAGCTTCTCTCTGGGGATGGCAACTTTTGAGCTAGCATTAGTATCATACTTGATTTAGGACTTTAGGTGAACAATGACAAATGTGACTGAAAATGAAAAATTACCGACTTCTAAAAAACCTTTTCTAAATACTCACATTGTTGCTTGGAGAGTTTTTTTTCCTCACACTGGATTTCATAATATATAGAAAGATTAAAAAAAAGAGCTTTGGATCTACTTTTGGTTTTTTTTTGGAAAACTTTGGATCTAGTATATTAAGATGCCTGAGATTTTATTTAGTGAAAAAAAAATGTAAAATTTAGTAAGTGTCTTTTCCTATTATTCCAATAATGTGTATTTTTTAAAAAATTATAAAATCAATATTTCTTGCAATAGAGAGAGAGAGAGAGTTCTTTACGAGTTTTTTGTCCCCCGCAAATACTCTTTTTTTATTTTCAAATGAGCCTGATCGAATACAGGCCCAACCCAATAACTATTACCAACCCTAATTCTAACTCAGTAGAGCCAGAGGCCACCTACAATGGCATAAACGTAAATAACTAAGATTTCCAACTCTTATATACACATCTTTACGCTCGAACCCTAGCTTTCACTCTCTTCAACAGAAGAAACCCTAGTCTCCCGCAAAACCCCCATCCCCTTCCCCCAATGGCCTCCGCTGCCGCACGCCCCATCGTCTCCATCCATACACTGGAAAATGACATGGCTACAGACGGAGGCTCCGCCACCAATTCGCTTCCCCTCCCTGACGTTATGAGGGCTGCGATCCGCCCTGACATAGTCACTTATGTTCACTCCAATATCTCCAAAAACGCCCGTCAGCCTTATGCCGTCTCCAGGAAGGCCGGTCACCAGACCTCTGCCGAGTCTTGGGGTACTGGCCGTGCTGTTTCGCGTATCCCCCGTGTTCCAGGTGGCGGTACACACCGTGCCGGTCAGGGTGCCTTCGGTAACATGTGCCGTGGTGGACGCATGTTTGCACCCACCAAGATCTGGCGCCGATGGCATCGGAAGATCCCGGTTAATCAGAAGAGGTACGCTGTTGTCTCTGCTATTGCTGCCTCTGCTGTGCCTGCTCTCGTGATGGCCCGGGGACACCGCATCGAGTCTGTGCCAGAGCTACCCTTGGTCGTCTCGGATTCTGCTGAGGGTATTGAGAAGACCTCAAATGCCCTTAAGGTTCTGAAACAAGTCGGTGCTTTCCCCGATGCCGAGAAAGCTAAGGATAGCCTTGGTATTCGCCCCGGTAAGGGTAAGATGCGTAACCGCAGGTACATTTCCAGGAAAGGACCTCTGATTGTCTATGGTACTGAGGGTGCTAAGCTTGTTAAGGCATTCAGGAACATTCCTGGTGTTGAGGTGGCACATGTGGATCGCCTCAATTTGCTGAAGCTGGCTCCTGGAGGTCATCTTGGTCGTTTTATCATCTGGACAAAGTCTGCTTTTGAGAAATTGGATGAGATTTATGGCTCATTTACTGAACCCTCGAAAAAGAAAAAGGGGTATGTTCTGCCAAGGTCTAAAATGGTGAATGCTGATTTGGCAAGAATTATCAACTCTGATGAGGTGCAGTCCGTGGTAAGACCAATCAAGAAGGAAGTTAAGAGGGCAACGATGAAGAAGAACCCGCTGAAGAATCTGAACGTCCTCCTCAAGCTTAACCCGTATGCAAAGACTGCTAGGAGAATGTCTCTATTGGCCGAGGCCCAGCGTGTTAAGTCTAAGAAGGAGAAGCTAGCAAAGAAGAGAACACCAATCACTAAGGTATATCGCCCTTATTTTTTTCTTTTTATGTTTTTTTCTTTTTAATTTTGGTTTATGATCCTTATATTTCTATTTTGCTCTCTTATGTCAAAGATTGCCCTTTGTTTGTTAATTTTATTTTTCACTATTACTAGGTTTGTCATATATCAATTATCATGTTCAGCATCTGTGTATCGATGCTTTATTTTATTTCATTATGGAGATAACTAGTGAACTTAGATTCTCCCATTTCTGATATGGAGTCTATGGATGATCATAATGAAGTACTGTGGATTGATTTCTTCAACTAATAATGATGAGCAACATTGGTTATATTGTAATTGCTGGAATTAGTTTGTCTTGAACCATTTTTCCTCCCCTAATAGAAACTTATGAGGACCTCTTTCATCGTTTTATGGCATTTATTCCAGAATGGTTAGCTTGGTTGATCTATTTTACCTCTCACCTGGACTTTCAGTTTTATACAATTGCGGAATAGAATGTCATTTCCTTTCTGTTGATTTACCCAATAGGCCCTGTTTTTTTTACGTTCTGAGTCATTCTACAACCTGATGTCAGGTTAATGTTTAATATGGTTGGAACATGATTGCACCACGTTACTATTTGCAACTATTTCTTAGGCCTTGTTGTGATGTGAATCTTTTTGCAAGGATTCTTTTTTGCAAATGTGTAGTTCAGTGATGTTTGTCTGTAATTGTTTTCACCCTTCCATTTGATCTGTTTGTCAGGAGGAGGCCTCTGCTATCAAATCTTCTGGAAAATCGTGGTACAAGACTATGATCTCCGATAGTGATTACACCGAGTTTGAGAACTTCTCAAAGTGGTTGGGAGTGGCACAGTGATTAGTTTCCATTTATGTTAATTAGAATCTCTTTTTTATTTCTTTGTCTCAGTGCTGTTTGACTATTAAAACATTGTTGAGAAGGTTACAGATGAGGGACAGATCCTGTTTTCTTTGATGGAGTCACATTTTCTGGATAGATGGATAAATTTTGGTTTAAAGAGGTTTTATATCAGTTATGTTATAATTGTAGTTTGTTATTAACAATTGCATTTTGCTATTGCTCAATTTTTTGTTTTGTGATTCTGGGTTGCTACTTCCTGTGTTACTTTGTTTGAACAAGATTAAACTAACTTATCTCGAGCGTATTATCATCTATTAGACGGTAGTTCCTGCAGCTCTTCAACTGTGGTTTGCATATTTGATGATTGCTTATCTGTTTTGATTTGTTCAATGCAAGGAAGTTGTTTTCTTGATTTCTGTAGCTCTTCATCTGCTGGTACTTGGATCATAAATTCTGTAGGTATTATTTATGCAGTTTTAACTTATTTCAGAAATTAGGATTAGTATGTCGGTGGATCTCTAATGAAAATGTCAGCTTCTTTTGTCCTGAACTTCCTAGAAATCCTTGTAATGGTTCCGTTCGGCTCAAATTCACTCATTTCAATATCTTGACTAGTAGCTCTTGGTTTGTTCTCTCGGTTGAATTTTTTTTTCTGATTTCTGAAAGGTACGCGTCTTTGAAAAAAATGTTTAAAAATTACCTTTGTCTGATTTATTTGTATATGATTTACACACCTGAGTCTAAAGTTCGCATTATTTTTATTACTGGAAATTGTTAGTTAATTTAGAAATAACATCTTTTAAATTTAATTTTAGATTAAAAAGAGTATTAGTTTTTTTAGATTAATGAGTTATAGTGTTCGTTGGGTAGTTTTTCGATAATGGTTATTTGATTCTTTTTCTGTCAGCAACTAAGAACAATTCAAAGAAAATATTTCGAAGCAGCTACTGATATTAGAGCAATTATATTATTCTCAGCCTAGTATCGTGGGGATGTCGCTGATATTTTTCGTTGGAATGATACTTGTAATAATTCTATGGGATGTGTTCGTGGTTTATATCATCCTTCTAATGATTCATTCAGTTATTTTTTCCTCCTGATCTTTCTTTATATTGTCACCTATAGAAAAGATTTTCTGTTCTCCCAACTTCCCCAGAATTTTATGGAAATTCCAGATCACTATCTATATTCATTCCTTCTCTTTCCTTTTTCTTGTTTTTGATAATTTTGGTAAGCCTTTTCCATACCTTTGGATTTTTCTTTTCAAACTACTGAGTAATCCGAAATTCATACCAAATTGTCATTTGATCATATGTATGCTATCATTTCCAACAGAGGCTCAGAATACTGCTGTGTTTCATGAAAGAAAAAGGAGCAACAAAACAGAATTTGTCTTTCGAATAATGTATTGGCTCACGTTTGCTTGTTATTTATTTTTTTGTTCTAAAGAAACGATAGACAGATCCCTATTAGAGACCCTCCCCGCGCCCCCCCTTCCCCAAAAAAAAAGGCGAATAAACGGAAGTAGTTCTCAACATTGTCCTCTCCCAGTTGTGGCATGAAACCTCACTCTTGCCACGTAATGCGTATGAATGAGGATGGGCTCAAAGCCAAATTCCTGGTATTAGGCCCAATCATACGGAAAACTAACCATATGATAAGTGGCGTACACAAGCCGAATCGGTCTCCATTATATTTTGTTACCTCAACCTCGATCGAATTTAAAAGTTTAAACTCAAGGTTATTTTGTCAAAATTTTAAAAAGTTCGAGTTTAAAATTTTTTAAAATATATTTTTAATTAAAATTTTGAAAAAATAAATAAATAAATATTTATGTAACTCGCGAGCAGCTCGATAAATTACGAGTCAATAATGTGAACGAGCTAGTTAACGAGCTAATAATCGAGTAGCTAGTTAGCTCGATATTTTAATGAGCTAGATCGATGTCGATTCGAGCTTTGACCGGATTGCTCGATTTGCACCCTTATAACCGAGTATCTAATAATGTGACTTAACAATTAACATCTTATTACATGAGCATATTACTCCATGTTCTTTATGGAAATTAGCTTTAACCGCCCAAGTTTCAGGTCTTGGCCATTAAACCTTAATCTTCCCATTTTATTTTGACAGAAAACCTTGCTGAAATCCGGCAGAAGCCATACGTGACACACGCGTGTTTTTTAATTGAGGGTATTTTTGGAAGAAAAATTGCCTAAACTCCCCCCCAAAGTTGTAAGTCTTGGTCGTTAAGGTCACGGTTTTATTTTGTCACAAAAAGACCCCCAATGTATTTTTATTTTTTTTTTCCATTAAGGCCCCTAAGTTTTTTGTCACCAAGAAGATCCCTGGATGGTTTTTTTCTTCCCTAAATGGCCTTTTTTATCATAAAGTATGTTTGAAGGCAGTGAAAACTATCTTATGACACGCGCACATGCTACATAATAGAGGGCATTTTTTAAAGAAAAATGCCAACACGTGAAAAATGGGCAAAAAAACCATAATTTTGTATCCCCAACCCCAACTAATCAAGTTGACATCCAAAATTTGGGTAGCATGTGTGTGTCACAAGATGGCTTTCACTTGCTTTCGAAAGAATTTTTATCATTCTATACTAAGAAATTTGAAGTTATTGTATTTATGTAGAAATATTACAAAATTTGGACAATAATTTAAAAATTAATTCATCATTTCTCATCAAAGTATCTCTCAAAATTTCTTTTTTACTTTTAAAATTTATATCACATCCAAATTTAAAATTTTCTTCTAACATTATATATAAGTCTTACTTATTCATATAAATAATATTTTGTTCATTAATTTATAATTAAAGCATAATATCAATTTATTTATTAATTATATTTTATATGTTACATACTATTATCACCGGCTTCCGAGAGTATTTTTTATAAAAAAGGCCATTTAAGGAAGGAAAAAAACATTAAGGGATCTTCTTGGTGACAAAAAATAAATTATGGGCCTTAATGACCAAGGCCCAAAGCTTTGGGGATGGGGGAGTTTTAGGCCAATTTTTCATTTTTCTTTGAAAAATACCCTTATTAAAAAAAAAAGGGGTATCTAAGTTAAAAATGGCTTCGGTCGGATTCCGCAAGAATTTATGTCGAAAGGTACATTTAGGCAAAAAAAAAAAAAACATTGAGGGCCTTCTTGGTGACACAAAATAAAACTGGAAGTTTAATGGCCAATATCTAAAACTTTGAAGGAGTTTTAGGGAAATTTCGCTACTCTTTAATATTTCCTTGGTCCTTGAAATGTTATGAAAAATCGATGAAAAATAAGAAAATATTAGAATTTATAAAAATAAGAGTAAAGTATACTATAATAGCTTACACAGTAAATAGTTTAAAATGGAGGTGCATTATATGAATAAAAGTAATTATGATGTAAAATGATGACACTAATTTTTGCATAACAAAAGTAGTAAGGATAAGAAGATTTTAGGAACAGTAAGAGTAAGTTGATTTTCATCTTGTTATGCGGAGTAAACTATATAATGGCATTATTAAATATTTTGAAATATATGTTGAGGAATAAAGATGATATTTCCAAGGACTTCTGAAAATTTAAATTTTTGGAAAGGAGAAGGATTTAGATATTTGATTTTTATTTTACTTTTTATGGGAAGCAATGGTAAAAAAAGGGCAATTGGATCTCGATTCAAGTAAAAATGTTTAATTTTGTTTTCAAGTAAACGTTTTTACCTGAGTATATAATTCAAAATAATTAGAACATTGTAAAATTCAATTTTATTATCCCATCTCTCCTTGCACTTCTTTTCTTCAATCTAATACAAACAAAGCCTTATTAATTATTCTCTTCTTTCTTTATTAAATGTTTATTTTTTATTTTAATTAAAAATTATAAAAGTTCATTAACTTTAATTAATTTATTAAATTATACTTTATATTAATATAATAAATTATAAAATGAGTGACAAATAAATTCTTTAAATGGAGACCAATAAATTCCTTAATTAATAAATATTTATTAATTAATAAAAAGATTTTAGGAACCGTAAGAGTATGTGGGGTGTGTTATAATGGCATTATTAAAAAAAATTGAAATATTTGTTGAATATTTGTAAGATCTTCTTATGAAAATTTAAATATTTTGTAAGAGGACTAATACTCTATCTAAATATAAATAGTTATAATACATAGTTTAATTATTTTTCTAATCACACTTTTCTATTTAATATTTTTTCTCTTAAACAAATATAATTTAAATAAGAGAGATGAAATTAAATTTAAATATATTTTAAGATGCAAAAAGAGTACAGTATTTTTTTTTTCTTCTCTTTTTAAGATAAGAATCTCTAGTCTTTATCGCCATCACATCTCGTGGAAGATTGGATACCCATGTCGGCTCCCTATCACATTTTCCACTACAAGAAAAATAGATTTTCAATAAAACATTGTGGAACACAGTATAATGTATGTACATCGATAAAATTTTATACAGTAAATGTTTTTACTTTGATTCATGTGTCAATCGCTGCAAATTGCTATATAAAAATGATGAGAGACATTAATGCAGGACTGCCTTTTACATTACAAACTTATTAAAATTCTATGGTAAATTGAAATCAATTGTGTAAATAGACAAAATTAAAATTTTATGGTAACAGAGAAACTAAAGGAGAGTATTATTCTATAAAATATCAGAATATGAATCAATCTCAAATATGTTGCTTTGTAATGATCCTTCTTAAAATATAAAATATTTTAAATATTTCATATATATTAATAAGATATTTTAATTTTTTAAAACATCATTATTTATTATGCTACATTCTATATTAAAAATTTGAGAGTAGAGATAATATTTAATAAAAACATACAAAATAACTAAAAAGTAACATAATATCTTATATTTAAAATAAAAATTTTGTTTAAACTATTTTATATTTTGTGACCGAGGAAGTAGTAGATGTTGAAATTATTAGGTTTTGGAGAAAAAGAAGGATTTAGATGTATGATTTTTTTAAAAAAAAAAATTTAGTGAAGCAATGGTAAACAAATGTTTAATTTTGTTTTAATAATAAGCTTTTTTACCTTGAGTATATAATTCAAAATAATTAGATGTATGTAAATAACTTATTTATCCTTCCCCACAATTCACTATTTGAACATGGTAAAAAATCAAGTTTTTTAGCCCCTCTCTTCTAGCTCTTCTTCTTTTCTTCAATCCAATACAAACATAGCAAGGGGCCAAAAATTGCAAATCCACCACATTGTGGTTTATGGCCAAGGAATTCATAAACAAATAGGGAGTAAGAAGTAAACAATGATGTCATTTGAAGCACAAAATTCTAAGTACAATATCAATATTGTAGAACAATCATAATGCCCACCATGACTAATGATGTAGTTGATTATTCTTAGCATCTCCTAGATCATGTCTTGAAGCTTATAAAATAAAAAACAAAAAAATCATATCTTGGGCTTGGAAACTCCGAGGAAGAAATATAAAATAAATGAACTCAAAGATCATGACTGCTACTATATATTCTTTCATTTCATTAAAAATTAACAAATTCAAGTTTCAAACGAATCTTTGAACTAGTTCTCATTAAAAAAAAAATAATAATAATACTGCCGGTTGTGAAAAAAATAATGCTACAATTGTGATACAACGTAGTGGCTAAATTTTATTGTTTGTAGATTTGTGGAGGTACAAAAATCACTTGTGTCTGGTTAAGACTTTGTTTTATTTTATAAAGAAGAGTATTTTATAAGGCTATTTAGATTAAAAAATAATTATCAATATTTGAAAAATGATCTACATTTTGAAAATATTATTTTATTCTTAAACAATTTATAATCCGAGATAACACTAGTATTATATTTATTACTATAAATAATACTATAGATATGTTGCACCAAAATAATTATTTAGGGCTTGATATACTATAAATTTGATAAATAAAACTAGTTCAATCGATAGAGTATTTAAAGTTTGGATCACATTTTTTAAAAAAAATAAAAAATTGCAAGTTTGATTCAATCGCCAAAAACATCAATTTTGTCAAAAACAAAAAGTCATCAAAAACATAAGACTATTCCATCTAGGGACAAAAAAGTCCTTCAATTATATGCATGTGCTACATATCATTCCTAAAACTTTTACTACGATTTATCCTATGTGCAAATGTAATGTGTTCGAAAGTAGAACAGCAATTCATAAATAATACTCCCAATAAAAAAAATAAAAAAATCGAACCAGCGGGTGTTTACAGGTCACCTTTGGCGCCAAAACCTATCTGGCATCAGCTAGAAACTACAGCTACTTTATTTATGTAATGCAGTGCATAGTCCTGCTCCCTCCCTCCCTCTGTCCCTCTGCTCCTTCGTTTCCCAATATGTTTCACTATCATTGTAGTTTTTTTAAAAAATAATTTAAAATAGATGACATTTTTTTTATTTTGTACTCAATTAAAATATTTAACTTCTTATTTAAAAAATGTACACATAATTGTTTTTTCCTGATTTTTTGAATAAAATATTTGTTTTGGTAGAAATATTTATTATTATCTTTTTTTAATAAAATATAAATTTATTAATTCACATATTTTTATAAAATACATTAAATAAATTATATTGTAATTAGGATATTTTAAAATTATTATGTACATTATTTTAGAGTTATTACTTCATATTTTTTAAAAAATAAATCTTGGATTGCTCACCGTACTTTTTTTTCTCTCTCTTTTTGGTTTTCATGCTTAATGTCTCGTTTGAATCATTCACAATTCCGATATTGCAACATGCAAATTTAGTTTTGTGTTGATAAATTAATATATATATATATATATATATAATTTTTTTTAATGATAAAGTTTGATATGGATCAAGTTTTTTATAACAAATTATTGATATCAATACCGATTATTGTGATACTATTATTTTTTGTGTTGTTGTTAGACTTTGAATTGTAAAATTTACGTAAGTATGAACTATGACGAAATTTCATACATACGTTACAATTTAATTGGAAAGACTTTATAAACAAAAAAAATTATAAAAATGAATGAAAAGGATAACTTCATAATTTTAATAATCAATAAATATATAGATTAGTAGTATTAAAACGAGATAAAATGTTGAACTTTTATTTGTTGCATAGAATTATTTAAACTAAAAGTTAAACTCATTAAATGTAATTATTATCTGACTATCCAGTCAAATTAATTTATCAAAATATTCAAAATATATATTATTTGAAATTGAATATTTATATTTTATATTTTAATTAATTATATTCTGAAGTATCTAAGAATCAGATGGAGACATTTCTAGTTTTGGGGGAAAGTCGTAGGTAATCCAATCCAAGTTGCCCGATGAACAAGAAGTGGTCCAATGGGAAGTTATCAAAAGTATCGATTCAACTTTTTTGCCCTTTTATTTGTATTTTGGTTTATACGGCGGTGTTTTGTTTGAAGGCGACACTAAAAAAAAAAAGAAAAAGGATTTGTTAATCAATTGATATGGAGGGAAGAATGTTGTTACTTGTCTGGTAATTTTGTTTTACCAAAAACTAAACAGTAAACGTGAAAATGACGGGACCGGTCTCACTCCCCGATTATGAGCGCGTAGATTGTACCCGATTAATACAGTAAATAACGTCAAGCAATATTCATTTTAACCGCGGGTCCGAATACTTCCACTTGCGCTTCCTTTGTCTAGTCATTTTTCCCTGCTTTTTAAATTCGACGATTATTATTGTCTGGTCACCTCAAAGTCACTTTTTAGGGGAAGAATTATTATATTATTAGCATGGCTTTCATCATCCACAGTAAAAACAGAATAAAAAATTCATATAGTATATATATGCCAAATAATTTCTATTAATAACATATTATTTTTGTCTTAAATATAATCACTAAAGATAAATTTTATTTTTAATTTTTTTTATTAAAATTGATTCTAATATTTTTAATTTTACACAGATTTGTTCTAATCTTGGAACGAGTCTATTTAATTACTTTTTTAAAAAATATTAAAATAAAATCGTATAAAAATTAAAAAATATTGAAATAAATTTTACAATCAATTAAAAAAAAGAACGAAAAATTCAAAAGTAAAACTTTGAATGGAATTTATAAAAAAACAAAATAGTTAATTGTGATTTTCACCCATGAGTCAAAAGAGTTTACTGGGGTAGAACAGTCTCTTGCACTTCCTCGTGTTTCAGCACGCGCCAAAATTAAGTAGCAGTTGCCTTACCGTCCTCTTTTTCACCACCGCCTTTGATAGTTTTTACTCCCATCACACGAAACACGTTAACAAATCTCTCTCTCTCTCTCTCTCTCTCTGCAATTTGCATTGTTGTTTCCTCCGGCTACTGAAACATAACATAGATATGTAAACTGTACAAAATAAATCCATACCACACTTACCAGACCCGAAGCACAAAAAACGTTGCTTTCTCTTCTCTCTCCTCTCTCCTCTCTCCATTTCTCGAAGCCTCTCCTCTACGGTTCTACTAAGAATACCGCCGAAGAGTTTCTGTTTAGCTAAGCCGGTTTCGATCCATGCGTCTTCGTCCTCACCTCCCTTCCTGGTCCTCTCTCTCTCTCTCTCTCTCTCTCTCTCTCGTTTCCATCGTAATCAACCCCCATTTTCTCTCTCTATATAAACGTCGCAACTGTATGTAGATGGTTCCTTTCTTTTTCTCCACTACGCCTTCATTCTCCATCTCCAAACCAAAGCAAAAATTGATTATCATATACATTTTGTTGGTTGCTTCTGTTTCACGGCTGTAACCTCTGTGTGCGGAAATCTACGTGATATTGCGGGAGTGGTGGAGTGCAATTTTGTGCATTGAAGAGATGTTTGACCTTAATCTTAGTGTTTATGGGGTTGATTTGGCTTCCGAGGAGTTTATGGAGTTTTCCGGTGGTCAAACGGAGAATTCAGGTACATCGAATTCTTCTGTGGTCAATGTTGATAGTTCGAGCACCGTCGGGGATGAGGACTCTTGCTCTGACCATCGTTTTGATGGTCATGAAATTCGTTTTGATATTTTGAGGAGTGAAGGAGGGAATGAGTATGGAGAGTGCGAGAATCGGAGAGGCTTTTCGACGAAGGAGCTTCTTCCTCAAAACCTTGGAGAGGAGCCACAATCTTCAGCCACACTGGGGGAGCGGTGTTTGAATCTTACGGGGAGTATTGGCCTTCCGGTTGAGCAGATGATTATTGCGCAGCAGCACAGACAGCAGGTGAAGAAGAGTCGTAGAGGACCTAGGTCGCGGAGCTCTCAGTACCGTGGAGTCACTTTTTATCGGAGAACTGGAAGATGGGAATCGCACATCTGGTAGCCATTCACAATTTACAACTTCACGTGTTTGATTATTTTATATACAAGCATTTCTTCTTTATATGCAAGTATGCACTGATTCACCAAAAAAACAGTATGCACTGGACATGCTCATTTATGTATGTTTTTTCGTATGCAAATTCTTAAACGTGGGTATATCAGATTTCAAATGTGAGTTGGACGCATACGTTGATTGGATGCCCATATACTTCAGTTGGCTTAATATAGATAGTTCATTTAAATTTTTGGAGTTAAATGCCATATAATTTTATTGAAGGTTTTGATAGATCCCCCTACTTGGTTAATTGCCTTTCCGTTCGTCAGTTCATCCTCAGTGTCCTGCCATTGATGATCGAGTAGTATCACTGACGTTATGTGACTACTGCATGATTCTAAATATGATGGTTCCGTGAATTTGCAGGGATAACGGGAAGCAGGTGTATCTAGGTATGTGAAGTGTGTATTCCGTTCAATTGTTCTGGCTAGTTTACATTGAATTTGTAGTATAATCCTCATTTGTCTTAGAGGTTTTGTTGACTGATCCTTTGTATTTGTGAATTCAAATTGATAGGGGGATTTGACACTGCACATGCTGCAGCTAGGTAATAACATGAATGATCAATTTGAATTTCATTGGGAAGTTAGAGTGCTTTTCTTATCATAAAATCTTTATGTTGAGTTATAACACATGGTTAACGTTCCAGGGCTTATGATCGTGCTGCTCTTAAGTTCCGTGGACTTGATGCTGATATTAACTTTAATGTCAGTGATTATGAAGATGATCTTAATCAGGTCCTTCCAGGAGTTCCTAATATTGTCTGGCTACTTCAATTCATTATGTTGTTTGTTATGGAGAGTAATTGGGCATTGGTCTTTTATCACCTGTTAAAATGTGCAGATGAAGAACTTAACGAAGGAAGAGTTTGTGCACATACTTCGTCGTCAGAGCACAGGGTTCTCTCGAGGTAGTTCAAAGTTTAGAGGTGTGACTCTGCATAAATGCGGTCGCTGGGAAGCTAGAATGGGCCAGTTTCTTGGAAAGAAGTAAGATATCTGCTACTCAAATGTGTTATTATCTTGATAAAACTATGTAACTATCTTGTGGAAATTAGTCATGATACAGCAATCTCATATAGCATCGCAAGCTTTATTAGAGAAGAAAATTTTGTGTTCATGTTTAACATACAATATGTGTCGCAGGTACATTTATCTTGGACTGTTTGACAGTGAGATTGAAGCAGCAAGGTCCTACATCATAACTCATTAGTTCATCTTTCCGTGCTCTGCTCGAATAGAATTATGCTACAATGTCCTTGAAATTGAATCACTTAATAATTGTAAATCAGGGCATACGATAAGGCTGCCATTAAATGCAATGGTAGAGAAGCAGTCACCAACTTCGAGCCTAGAATGTATGAAGGAGAGTTAATTTCTGAGGCAGATAACAGTGGTAAGAACCTTTACATGTATTTGCATCTTCTTCCAACTTTCCCCCCTTGTTCTTTTAATCTTTCATCATTGTTTGATTATCGCATGTCTGTGCAGGCAGAAAACACGATCTGGATCTGAATCTGGGTATTGCCCCCCCAGATACTGCTGTTGAGGAAAATGAGAAGATCAATATGGAGGGCTTTGAGTTCCAATCTGGCTCGAATATTCTGTCTGAACATGGTGGAGCAAGGGTAACTTGAATTTTGGGTCTTCCATTCGTAATTAAGCACAAATGAAGATACATATGGGTTTCCAAATCCTTATAATTAGCTTATAGTTAGTCTTATCCACTACAGATGCAGATCTCCAGATCACCAACAGTTGGCTCCCAAGTACCGCCTGGCCATGTAAACGAGCCTGGGCTGTCTCATCTCTGGAATGGCTTAAGTCCCGGTTTCTTTCCCTCTCACAAGGTACTTTTTCACCAATTTTCTTGCCTTAAAAATTTCTATGAGAAGAATATTTGGGCAGTTTCCTTTTTCTCCCCGCTGAAACTCATTAGTTTCATCTACGGGGATTTGAGAGTTTATTTATTTAAAGATTTAATTCCTGCGTCTCTCTGTGTATTCTGATGCACCGTGCACAAGGGATTTCCAGAAAGGCATATTAGGAGCTGGCTCATAATATTTGTGAAAATTTTGGGTCATGCCCTAATTCTTTTAAGGCCATAGGGTGAGTAGTGAAATCTTGGTAGGGCAGATTCCTTGCTAGCTCAAAAGGCCTTGATCAATAGTTGATCATTTTGTTTTATTGATCTCATGAAGGACCATATTTTTTGCCCTTTTTATTTTAAATGGCCAATTGTTAGTTGGAACTGGAGGTATGAAAGATTTCTTCTTTGCTGTTGCCCTTTTCTTTCTTTTATGGCTTCTTACAAGTACAGCTGTTGCATGCCTCCTAATAGACTAATATGTTCAAATTTCTTCACCGGATTAGATCTATGATTACTTTCCTTATTCTGGGTAGTTAAATCCTACATTGGGTTAGCAAAGGATTGAGAGCGGCAGATTAGTGGCTCTCCAACCTGGATCCTTGGGGATGGTTCCACTGGTCTAGTTTTACGACTTGGGCAAGGAAAATTTTGTGTGGGACTAACGGTACTTGGCATGTCCAATTTCCCTCCAACCCTTTCCACATTACCAGGATAGGGTGAGAGAATTGGTCCCAGTTTCTCAGAACCCCTATTCTCCTAGTTGCTTTACTTTTTGTTGGTATTTGAAATTGGTAAAACATTAAAATTAGCTGTTTGCTTGTGCAGGGAACAGCAATAGGAAAGAGTATGGAAGGTTATTTCCTCTCCGAACTGGGCATGGGAATCACAGCACCCTTATGGTGGGATTCCACCAGTGGCGCTCTTTCCTACTGCAGCATCATCAGGATTCTTAAATTCAACCAAAACTACTTCCTCAGTTGCTGTTCGTCATCAACCATCTTCTTCCCATCTCATGAATCATACGGAACCGTTCTTCAATATAGGCAGCATACCAGCACATTACCGGAGGAGCTGAAGTAATGAGCAGGTGGTCACAGCGGACATTTTTTCTCCAATTCCTTTCCTTTAGGACAAAGTGTTTGGCAAAATAGATAATACTAATCATTTCTTGTCCTCTAGCTTGTAAAAAAGTGGCGTAATGAGTCCTTGCTGTACATTGCTTAAGCAATCCTCATATTCTAACTGAACAAGAACTAGAAAAGTATCTCAATCAGATGATTTAGATTCCATCCTAGGTTGAACACATCATTTGTTCTCATTATGATCGTTGAACTTCATGTAGTCATTTGAGATTGTTTAATGTTTGAGAGTCCCTGTAATGCAATTTTTTCAATGGAATATTAGTAACAGATTGCTAAATATACAAATCGATCGACAAGCAAGTGCCACAAGGAACAGGAATCTGCAGTATTAATTCCATTTGTGTATGAATTGCTTCATATGCGTACTGATGAGATTTTACACCCCAAGGCTACATTAGAATAGTAAAGGGACAAGTACAGCAAGGATTAGCATAGCTTGTTCCCAGAAAGAATTCTCGGACTGGGCTTGACCCTCCCCGATTGACGTATATGTCTTTTATCCGTGACAACCGACTTGTCACTTTCTCCGAACGCCACATGTACTGTACTGAAGATGGGGTTGTACCTCTGACTTCTGTACCCAGTAAACTAGTATAGGGAGTTGACCCCGGAATCCTCGGCTTTGCTTTTAAACTAGACTCAGCACACCTGCTCTGCTAAAGTTTGAAAAAGAGGTAGTCCGTATTTAAATTATTACTCCTTACCAGTATGAAGTACGGCGAAGCGTGGATGCGTACAGAAGGCATATCTGTGTATGGTTTTGTTGTGTACCGATGGAAGTGGTAATCATATTTCCCCCTGCTAACAGTTTTGTCAACTATTATCCAGACTGAAGGCTAATGGTGATAATGTATCTTCTGGCTTCCTGCCGCATGTTAGTGGGTTAAGGCACATTAGTAGATGGATGGGTCTTAGATTAGCCGTCTGTACATTTTTCAAACTAGGATATGATTAAATCTTGTATTCGAAATAACCTAATCATGAGGGCATTAACCATAATAGTCCAGAAGTGACGTGGAGGTTTTGGGATTAGGTTGACTTAAAGAATCCGTTGCAGAGTAACTTCGATGTCTTTTAAAAAAAACACTTTGTTCTGTGTATGACATAAATATCGTTACTTTTGACATTCTCATCAAACACATTGTGTTTACCTATTTAATCCAAATTTCAATTTGAGAATATTAACACGCTGTCGGAATTGGTGTAACAGTATAATTTTTGTAAAATTTCGTCACTCTCGTCTTTCTCGGTGAACTGAGAAATTGAATCGCTTATCTTCTTTGCATTTTTCTCATTTCTTTTCTACTATCTCTCTTCATTTCTTCATTACTTCTCTGATCATCCCTCCACTCTCTCCGTTTTATCTTTGTCAGCAGTGAATCATGTAAGTTTTTTTTTTTCTTTCAAAATGTGGTAATGTGTTATGCAAAATGCAAGAATAGTAATGCCTTTTGTGTGTGTGTGTGTGTTTGAAGAAAGAAAGAGTGTCGAATGATGTGGGTTCTATTTCTTTTTTGTCTTAGGGGATTGGGGTTGGTGTGTTACTTTCTTTCCACTATCGGATTAACTATTAAGGAATCTAGCGACGCCGCCGCCATTGCCATCGATACACACTAGAACTTTTGGGAAAATTTTGAAGTGGTTTCTTGATTTATAAGTATATTGAACTTTGCATACCTTTCTATTTAGAAAAGCTCTCAATCTTTGGTTAAATTGTACTGCTTGGAGCAGGGAGAAGGGTAGAAAGATTGGAATAGTGAATGATAAAGTTTCGATGATTTTGAAAGTTTTGGCTTCTGGAATCAGGCAACAGTTTGAGAGGAATTGAAACACATGACAAATGACAGACAAGGCATGAAATATTGTTGGTTCACCTAAAAACAAACAAATACTTTAAAATGAATGAAGTCTTAAAAGTTTGTTACTCGAGACAAATAGATGAACTTAAGACTAGAACGCTATAGGCATCTATAATCAAAACAATATATACATGGTTTTAATATATACTAAGGAGAGGTGCTTTAATATGTACATGTGGCATTGGTTTTAATGTTCAAGTGAAGACATATATGGAAAACCCATTCATACAATTTCCAAAGAAAGAACATCGGTGTTAATACCGTTTAACGTTTTCCATTAGAACGTTTCTTTAAACACATTGTGATTTTTAATTTCTTATAACGTTTCTCAACAATCATTAAGAATTATTTTGACTATTAGTAAAGTCATTTACATCAAATATATAAAAAAAGAGATTATTATGGTAAAAAGGTATGATTTCAAAATTAGGGTCAAACAAAGACAATAATCTAGGAAGCATATAGTACTAGCTCGAAGGCAGGCAGCAGAATTAGCCTACTTTTGTCTCTAGTACCAAGAGTCCAGTCTTTGAAATGTTCTTTGCACATCTAATCTATGCAGGAGAGTCACTCCTCTAGAGTACTTTATATCTAGAGAGAGAGAGAGAGAGAGAGAGTATTAATGAATGGATTCCCACTGTCGAGTTTACCTCCCGTATCAAACCTTTTTATTCATGTCCACTTATCAAAAAAAAATAAAAATCATGTCCATCCATGTTTATAGAGAACCTTACAACCCATTCCCCCAAAATGATTGATTACTGGTCATCCTAGGTTAAGTCTCTGCCTTGGCACTTCATCTCTGTTAAAAATACGAATCAATCTTCCCGGCTAGACCTGCATTAACAAAACCTTGAAGGCCGGGAAGATTGTTAATTATTATATTAGTTCATTCCTTCCTAATTAATAGCTTTTAATATCAAGAAAGCATAATTAATATTATTAAAAATATATTTTCATAAATTATTTTTAAAATATCATTGTCATTTATCATTTTAAAATTAATTTAATACACTATTTAAATATAAATAATTTCATTTTAAATAAAAATATTTTTAATCAACTAATAAACATATATATTTTTAATAAAAAATTATCTATAATTTGAGATAAATAAAAAAAACAATTTCATCAAATTAGAACGGAAGAAGTACTAATTATTAAAATAAAATGCTGTATATTTCAATTTGCATACAGCTTTGACGCATACTTCTTTTACACTTAATTGTGATTAGCTTGCCAAAATATTTCACTTCTTATGCACTAATCATAACTTTTAAGGGAGAAATATAGATAATAGAATAGGGGTGATTTCAAGGTGAAAAGTAGAGTGGCCAGTTACCCCGGCTCGGCCATGGCGATGTATTTACACAGTACGCTGCAGAATGTACAAACAAATAAGTAGAGATGACTTATGGTAAATTATGTGGTGATTTGGAGAGAAATCCTTCGGCAAAGCAAGTTCGATTTTGTATAGAGCAAATTTTTCATCGAAATATTATGAAGATTTGTTCTTGATTTTGAATCATGTTGTATCTATTCTTTTATTACATCTCAATTTACAACCAGTCATTATTATCCTATTGTGGCCCGTGTCTCTGTGACAGCACCCAACAGACATTGCCATTCTCTTCTCCTCTCTATCTGGCCTTTTTTTTCTTTTTTTTTGCTGAAGGAAAAAAAAAAGAAGAAAAGAAGGCGAAGGAGTTTAAAAGCTCAATGCCAAAAATAGATCTAGGTTAAAAAATTATTTCTCCAGTCTTATATTTCGAATTCTGACTGAATTTTTTTCTTTTAAAGGGTGACTTGAGTTATTTTTTTTCCTACAACTGGGAACAGGCTATTGAGAATCTGAGATCCAAGAGTTGGAAGGCAGTTCATCACAGTTTATAGATCATACTATTTTTTTTTTAATTGTCCAATTTGAGAGATAAAAAATAAAAGAAAAGAGCATTTGCCCGTAATGGAAAGTGTGGGAAAACACATAATATCTTAACAAGGAATTACCGCATGGCTTGTCCTTTTCATAACAGTCTGGACATAAATAAATACTGTTATGTACTGTGATTAATAAATCCCTAATATGGGCATAAGAGAAGAGCAGTTGCAGCATCGAATGGTCATCGCAACAATCAGCTTTTCCTTTCTGCTTCGAGTGGACTAATGAGAGCCGCAGCAGCAGCACTCTCACCAACTAGAGGTGCGCTTTCAAGATCTATCAGACCTTTGGCTCAAGCTTTTCCTGGCTTATTATTTGCTTCATATTTCCAGATTGGGCAGAGGGTTTACAGCATTAAAAGCTGCCCATCCTATTCCTGCCATTCTAAAAGTTTTGAATTCTAACTGTAAAGTGTAAAAGTAAAGAATCAAAGGCTGCCCACATATATAACAAATATTTTTATGTAAATGTATATTTAATATATTGATATAAACTATAAAGATAAGTTTTAAAAAATATATTCTTCATTCAACTGAACATTAATTTATTTTGATTTAGCACAAAAAAATTAAGAATTATTTTGGACCATAAGTAAATTACCTAAATATACCATTTGGTAATTTTTGGACTATAAGTAACATGCTCTATGGTGCTTTCATAACCCAAAACTGCATAATTTTGTTTTTTTATATATTGTTCAATTTGACTAATTAGATATGTTTTTAATCGAATTATAAATGTATTGTATGTTATAAGCAACTTAAATTGACAGGAGAAACAGTGTTAAGTACAAATTGTACAACTTTTGCTGCATATCAATATATTGGATCCCTTTTTCATAGAAAAGAAACATAAAATAATATAATGCATCCATATCAATAATACATTTTTTAAAATATTTTTAAATTAAAATGATAGTCTCAAACAATTTAATAATTGTGTTATATATATATATATAATGATATTATAAAAAATGTGAGATTCAAAACTCAGTTTTATCTAACCACGACAGACCCCTTTTATTTAAAAAAATACTTTAAAAAAATTTAATCTATATTTTTGGTAATTTTTTTTAAAAATGTAGGAGCCGAGACTTATAGCTCAGTTTGGATGAAAACTGTTGTGGAGAAATCTGAATAAGTTGGGCTTTAACTAAGCCCGCCTTCATCTAATTCAATTGGCAAACATACCATGAACAAGCACGTCGGCCCATTTTGACTGATTGACTTCTTAGAATGTTATTTTGGGACATTAGTGAGCTCATTTAAAACCGCGAACTCCATATTTACGGCCCATCAACTAAAAATCTAACGCTCCATATTTATATCATGATCAATCTTAGCCGTTAACGTAGATCGTATAAATTCGATAAATTTATAAGTGAATTTTCAAATTTGGGCCCAGATGAGCCGCTAGAACTTTCTCGTCTTCCACTTGTCAGCTTTTATATGATGGAGTAGTAGTGAATTCGTTCCGAAAACACTCGCACTCTCGCAGTTCGTAATCAACGTTCTCAAACGGTCGAATTCACTAGCAATCTTAATCTACATTTCATTCTCTATAGGTATGCATATATAACTGTATATATATGTTGATTTTAGAAGTAAAAGTATTTTCGCTGTATGAATGAGGTTTTGTGATTCTTCGTAGTGGAAACAGAATTTTGCTTGCAGGCATGGCGAAGTGCTATCCGAAAGTGAGTGAGGAGTATCATAAGGCTGTTGATAAATGCAAGAGGAAGCTCAGAGGATTCATTGCCGAGAAGAATTGTGCTCCTTTGATACTGCGTTTGGCGTATGTTTGCCTATCTGAATCTGACTATTACGTATTCTACTCTGTGTAGTATTAGTTTTTGTCACTCGTTTTCTTTGTTTTTAGGTTTTAATACTATTTGGAAGTGGTTGAGACATCGACTGCTTCTTACGGTGATAAAATATGTTCTTTTTGCTGGTTGTGTTTCTTCTGTGAGTCGTTTATTCAGATTAATTGTTGATCATCTAGCAAATCAATCTGCTCGCTTTCGTTTATCAAATGTGTAAGTGCTATTGATCGGAATCTCGGTGTATTTGCGATAGGTTGTCGGCTCTCCTTTTCAGCTTCGAACGTGCTAAATCCTGATTTCATGTTTCAATCAGTTCTTATTATTTGTGTAATCTCTAGTTATTTATCATTGGAAAATTGTTTCTCAATCTGTACTCATTGTTGCTGGTGTCCATTCCTATGGTGAAATTCTTATACTCCTGTCGCTATGTCTCATTTCTTTCTTCTTCTTTTTTTCCAAAATTAAATTTTCACATCCTTAATATAATAATACTTTTTTTCCATATGGATTATTAAAATTAAACATAAAATTTGGACAAAGGTAGTATAATTCTAATTTTTAGGTTTTAAGCCTCTATGTATTGGTTTTCTGTTGATCAACCTCCTTGCCTGATAATTACTTTAGATCAATTTGTAGTTACATGGGAAATATGTGGAGCCTAAAGTCTCTCTTGGATTGATTGCTGGGTTTCTGTTGTTCAGATGGCATTCAGCTGGGACTTATGATGTGAAAACGAAAACTGGAGGACCATTTGGAACGATTAAGCACCCAGCTGAACTTGCTCACGAAGCCAACAATGGCCTTGATATTGCTGTCAGACTACTAGAGCCAATCAAACAGCAATTTCCAATCCTTTCCTATGCTGATTTCTACCAGGTGTGGTTTCCTGTTTCTAAATTTTCACGAACTGATGGTAGTTTTAGAATGTATTTCCATAATTTCTTAGGAGGTTGATTAACTCAATTTCAAGTCAGCCTCTGACCTTGGTGTTGATTTATAAATTTCAGTTAGCTGGAGTTGTTGCTGTAGAAGTGACTGGAGGCCCTGAAATTCCTTTTCATCCTGGGAGGCCGGTTAGTCTATAGAATCTATATTTCATCATCTTTATTGACAACATGGATCAAGCAGTTTTGATAATTTATTCTTTCATTTGCTGATGTATTTTTTGCAATGTTAAGGTTGCCATATCTCACAACATAAGACTAGAATGATGATGAGCCTCTTTTCTTTCAGGACAAGGATGAACCTCCTCCAGAAGGCCGCTTGCCTGATGCCACTAAAGGTTAATTATCCTATTTTGGAAAATTTCTGACAAAATTAAGATCCTAAATGTCTCTATTTAGTATTTTACATTATGCTATACTCAGGTTCTGATCATTTGAGGGATGTTTTTGGACACATGGGCCTGAGCGACAAAGATATTGTCGCTCTTTCTGGTGGTCACACTTTGGTAGGATCCAGTACCTGAAAGTGTAGGTTTTGTCTACAGAGCTATTATTATTGTAGGCAAGTGATTGACCATTGTTGTTGCACTTGGTGGGTTCTTCTTCTTTTTTTCTTTCTCCAGGGACGATGCCACAAGGAACGCTCTGGATTTGAGGGACCTTGGACTTTCAATCCTCTTATCTTTGATAACTCGTATTTCAAGTATGTCCCATATGTATTCTCTCATCACTGATAATTCATAGTTGAGAATCATTTTCTATTTAACTTGGAAAGTCCATCGAGGCTGAAAGTGCTATGAACCTACTTCTATATTCTATATTGTGACTTGTTGAAAATGCAGAGAACTGCTAAGTGGAGAGAAAGAAGGTCTCATCCAGCTCCCATCAGACAAAGCTCTTCTGGAAGATCCAGTCTTTCGTCCTTTAGTTGAGAAATATGCTGCGGTGAGTAAAACCCTGCCATATTTCGTTATTTGTACTGTACTGAAATTCAGTTTTAGATTTTGGCATATTGCTATGACAATTTGTTGACACGGTAATAATATTGTTCTAGGACGAGGATGCATTCTTTGCTGACTATGCTGAAGCTCATTTGAAGCTCTCAGAACTTGGGTGAGTTTTATTTCCCCTTTCCACTATTACTTCTCCTCACGAAATTTGTAAGACTAACTTCTTTGTGATCCAATTTCTAGATTTGCCGATGCTAAATAAGGTAAACTTAGTGGGAAAAAGAGAAAAGAATAGAGGCTCAGTTAGAACGCCGGCTGGCTGCAGCGGTTACATGGCATTGACAAATCCGTCTAGCTCCTCCCCTACCTCATGTTTAATTTTTTCTTGTAACTGTTGGCATTTCAGTTCTCTATGTTGAAAAAGAGTACAATTATATCCAGCATATCTTTGCTTTGGGCTGTGCTATATGAGTATGGTAATTTCGTTCGCTGCTAGTATGTATTTTCAGAGCCAATGTGTCTGTAGTAGATGAATACTGCAAAAAATCAATTCATACTATACTCTGTGAATACTACTACTAGTGTGAATGTGTTCATTTTCTTCTGAGTATATGAACCACTAGCCCACTATATTGGCACAATTGCCCAAGTGATCTTTCTTTGGTGGTAACTCCGGAATAAGTGACCCAGACTGGAAGCGGGGAACATCGGTTCGGTTTCGAGATATAATCCTCCTCTATTATTTTTCTGAGGGTGGAACGGCATCAAGATGTATAATTTTCAGAGATGATATGGTTAGCGAACGGAAATAAATAAACTTATGGAGCTTCAGAGAAGATTTATTCCGATTCTTATACAAAAAGCCACTGTGTAAAGTCATCCAAAAAATGCTTCTTGAGAAGGAAATTGTCCACTTGCATGTGATTTTGTGTGTGTCACATTCAGCTGATATTTTATTTATACCCAGCACCCATTTCTTAAAGGGTTTTCCCTTTACAGTTAAACTAGTTCATTTATTTATTTTTTAGGATAAAGGCCGCCAGCCAATTAAGCTAGTCTTTTTCCTTTCTACCTGAAATGAATACGGGACTCTTCTTTCTGAAGGTTCTACTCCTCTATAGAAAACAATGCTAACTAGATATAAAACAATTTGAGACGATTAATCATGAAAATATTATTATTGAGAGTTCGAAATCTGATATAGTGAAATACAATAAAGATTTATTTATTTCGTACACACCAAAATATATATATAGCAATACAAATGATGCATATCCTCAATTTACATTTAGAGTATTTATGATGGATAAGATGTAAATTGCGGAACCTCAGTAATGCTAAAGATAGAGGCTTCTACGTTCTCGCGCTGCAACAGCGATCTCCACTAAAGCTCTGTCTTTGACTGATCGATGGCTTTTGCTCCACAAAAAATGAGTAGCGGTAACTTTTTCCCGTGTGGTTTCTTTATTGCGTAGGCTTCTTTGATTGCAATAAGTTTTTGACTTCTGTTGCAGTAAACGAGGTTGGTCTTTTGCACAGAAATTGAACAAAATTTTGATAAGTATTGCAGCAGCTTCATTGGTTTAAGTTTGAGTCAAGACAAGTACGTACAGATTCTAACTGAATTTCTGAAGTCAAAAAGGGACACTTTAATAATTGTGGTGAGAAATAAACACAAAAAAGAATACAACATATATATATAATATCATTGTACAACAGTGGACTAAAAATTACTAAGTCAAACCATACTAGAAAAATTGAGAGTTTTTCTTGAATAAACTATAATAATCTAATTGCACATTCGATCACATATATTTAAATTACATCGCCATTTAAAATATATACAGTATATTGAACTTAAAATTAAAAAAAGTCAAATACTAGACTGTTTCTGATAAGATAATAATCTAATTGCACATTCAAAATTTTAATTAACATCGCCATTTAACTAAACACACACATATATATATATTAAAAATCAATCATTAAACTATTCACTATGAACTACGATTACCTGGCTTTTGATTGGATCTTGGAAGAAAGATATCAGTTTAGCTATATACTTACTCACTAAGAAAAGACGTATACCTTAAACCAATAATACAACGGTACTATGGCAGTGTTTGAGTGTGTAACACACACACACACACAGAGACACCAATGACGACTAAGAACATGTGCAGTGTAGTGTGATTCCCACACTAGGCAAAGCAGAAAAAAGTTATGAATTTTAAAACAAAGAAGAAAAAGAGGTTTGTTTTCTTTCTGTAAAGTGAGAACAAAGTTCAATCACACACTTTGATAAAAGGCAGTCTGCACCAAAAAAATGATCCAAAAAGACGGTAGTTATCTTCTCTGAAAGTTCCTTAATGGTGTTAATTCAAATTACACAAAGTGTTCATTGGTGCACTTCCAAGTTTTCAACCACTAGCTTTGATGGATACACTTTTTCCTTTTTGAAGGAAAACGTTGATGTATAAAATTATAATTCTATTATGATGCTAATTTTGTATTAAGTTAAATATGAAGATTAATGCATGACCCGTGTAGGGAATTTTGTTCCATCTCAATAGAATATGCATTAGTAATACTTGTGAGATTTAGAGTAGAGACGAATACAAAGTTTAAATGAACTAATTTTAAGTATTTCTTATATGAGAAAAGATATATATATATATATATATATATATGGGAAATTCGCCCAAAATCCCTTCAAAGTTTCAAGTCTTAGACATTAAGCTTCCTATTTAATTTTTTATGGCCCGTAAGGACCATAATGTAAGTTTTTTTACTACATGGACTATTTGATCAGAAAACACGCCAGAGCTAGTCAAGATATCACGTGACTCGCATGTGCCAACTTAATAAAGGGTATGTTGTAATCAAATTTTCAACTTATGAAAAAGGGATGGGAAATTTGCTTGAAAGCCCCCTAAAATTTTAAATTTTGACTGTTAAGCCCTCTGTTTAATTTTTTGTGGCCCATAAGGACCCCAATATTATTTTTTTACCTGCATCGACCTTTTGATTAAAAAAAAAACACGTTTAATGTTAATCAAAGACATCATGTGACATGTATGTGCCAACTTAATGAATAGTATTTTTGGAATCAAATTTTTAACAAATAAAAATAGGGCAAAAAGCTCTAATTTTTACCCTCGACCCCAATTGGTTTTCTAAAGATAAAATCTCTGCTGCGAAATTGATGAAGGGAATAAAGAATCAGACGAAGTATATAGATTTGGAGATCCATAAAATAACATATCTAGTTATAATGACAGTCTCTATAATCTAGTAGTTGATAAGGAGTTGGGCGATTTCGACCATAATGTCAGGATTGAAGTCAAGAAACATCAAAGTCAGATGTTCTATCCAAATGATCAATTGGGCTAGGGGGATGGAGATAAAGGTTCTGATTGGTGGTAAAAATTAGGGTTTTTTATCCGTTGAAAATTTGATTTCAAAAATACCTTTGATTAAGTTGGAACATGTGTGTCACATAATGTCTTTGATTGGCTTCCAACGAGCTTTCTAATAAAAATGTTCATGTAGGAAAAAAACATTAATATCCTTATGAGCCACAAAAAATTAAATAGGAGGCTTAATGGTCAAAACTTTAAACTTTGGGAAGCTTTTAGGTGAATATGCTGAAAAATTGATTCAAAAATTACCCTTCATTAAGTTGGCATGCATGTGTCATGTGATGTCTTTGATTGACTCCGATGTGTTTTTTGATAAAAAAAAAAAAGAAAAAAGGATGTAGCTCAAAAAAATTGTATTAGGCCATTACATGGCACAAACAATAAATAAGGGACTTAATGTCCAATATTTAAAACTTTGGGGGCTTTTAGGCGAAATTCTCAAATCATATTCTTTTTAGTCAGTAATTAAATGTTTATTTATTTTTTAAAATGTTTCAAATTAAATGCACATTTTCTTAATATAAATGTATTTTGAATATCACAAATAATTTTTGAATGAAAATGATTCGTTTCAACTAAGATTGTGGAGTTAGTATTTACTATATTAATAACAAACATAATTTATCATATTTTAAATACTTTGTATTAAATTTAAAAGCAAAAAATTCAAATTTGAACCCACAAAATAAATCGTAAAAAAGTAAATTTTATTAGTTAAAAACATTCATTCGAATAACCAACGAGAATGGACTCATTTAGTAATCAACGAAAAATTTAGAAAAAAGAAATTAACAAGGGAAGATATTTACACAATCTCATCCCCTTCTTAAATGTGAATGAATTTCAAATCCATTAATGCTACTCTTTAACAGCTTGATGAATTTATGTAAGGTTTATAGCCCAATTTTTTCTAAAAAAAAAAGATGACTTTTTAAAGATATTGAAATCCGAAATTAATCCATCATCACCAATCACTTGCATGTGAGGTGAAGTGGTGAAGGTGAAAAAATCAATTGAACTACAACCTCTTCTCATATATATATTAAAAAAAAAAAATTAGGCAAGTGTTTCAAATGGATACAAATTCATATCGTGGGAGGAAAGTTGGCAAGGAAGAACAAATAATTGGGAAAATCGTGTAGAATATTCAACTGTCTTTTATATAAAAACAAAAGAGTCTATCAATGTCCTCAATGGATGATCTAATTAATATATCCAAACTAATTACAATAATAGTGAGAGCTTTTGAGTCCACCCGTTTTATACGGCAATTGACTACATAAACTAATTAACGACCACGCACTCAATCGAAGGAAGACTAAGGTGAGATGCATGCATAAAAGTAACTAATTAAATAAATTTTTTTTAAAAATAAACAAATTTTCATTTTAAAATTTTATTAATCACCTTGTTATTAATTAATTAAAAATATTTATAATAGATGAGTTTATTAATAATTGTTGCCCCCACATAAAATAAAATATATTAACAATTGTTAATAGTTATGTGCATCTGAATTGATAAATTAATTTCATATATAATTTTAAGTATTATGCGTATTTTTACAATTGTAATATATATTAATAATTATTTTAAATTTTTTATTTTTTTTAAACACTCAATATTTTCACTTCGTGTAAGATTAATTCAACTTAGTTTGCATTAGTTTCACAAATTTTGGTATTTACTCAGCAAAAGATTAGATCCAAAGCTCTTTCAAAACTCCTTTAGATCTTTTTCAATATTGAATTAAAGAGGATGATATTTTTAACTAACTTGGTGGCAATAATAATAAAATTTAAAATTTTTCGCTTAAATTTAGGATAATAATCTCTAGTCTCCTGTTTTCTTAACTAGGTAGGTCAGTACCTGTACTGCCGAAGAGACCTCCCACTGGTAGGAGTCATGGGGTCCACCTGGAGTTGTAGTGGCGAATCTCTTCCTCTGTAAATTGTCTCTTACTAACGTACGAACTGAACGAGTCAATCCTAATTCAGCACTTACGGTCTTCTGCGGCCCCAGAGTCTACAGATCCTTTTTACACTCGCCGCAGACGATAAAAACCCCTCATAAACCCACCCCCCAAAAATACTTACTCTCTTTCCTTCTTTCTTCTCTATCTAATCAAAATAATTAAATAAGGCAAACATTCCAAAGAAAATCAAGACCAATACAGCTTCCATTGCTGGTGGACTCTTCCCTCTGCCACTCCACAAAAATGCTTTAACAATAATAACAACCTGCCTTTCTCTCATTCTCTCTTTCTCTCTTTACAATTACTCAATCAAGAACATTCTTTTTTTTTTCGACCATTCACACACTGCTGAATTGTATTTTATTTTTATTTTTTCCCCTTAAGCACACAATGTTGCATTGTTATTATTGTTTTTTCTTCTTGATTTCATACTAAAGAGGGCACCCACATTTTTTCTATTATATTTTTTTTGGGAAATCATACGACATACTTACAGTCAGTCACTTTCTATCTCTGTTATTTTCTTTTCGTTGTCCTGGATGAGTTTGATACCATCTTCTTCTCAGTCCCACTTTCAGTAAAGCAAAGAAACAGTGAGAGAATGGGAACTCACAACTATCCCCTGTTACTCTTGCTACCTCTGCTTCTTCTTCTCATGGATGTAACCAAAGCCCAGATGCCAGGTTCCTTTCTCCTATTTATCTCTATCTGTCTCATTTCAGTGTCATGGGCATTCGTGGATGTGGGAGTATGATTTATGGTATTTTAATTCATACTTCAGAATTGGAGATGTGTGTATTTAGCCAGAAAAAGAAAAAGAAAGATCAGAGATATGTGTATGAAAATTGAAAAGATTCTATTGTTACAGTTGATTTCTTTATTTTGTTTGGTTGCAAGAATTTCACTTCTTTTCGAAGTACTATAAAATTAATCTCTCTCTCTCTCTCTCTCTCTAATTATTAAAGAACCTCCATGAAGAGACTCTTTAGGTGAATTTTGATGCTTAATGCATTGGCTAATAAAACTACTGCCTGTAGATGGACAGTGTGACAAACTGATAATTTCTGAAAATATTTCAGGCTGGTGGAAAAATTAGGCGAGGCAAACATGATATACTGGTTCTGTGAAATTCCAGTGTTCTTATTTATACGATCAAGTTCGTGTCTTTCTTCGTCTCTTGGAATTGCTAGTATTAGCGTTTACTGATTTAAGTTTATATAAGTTTACTTATTGGAGAAAGAATATTATACAGTTCTCGGAATCCGCATTTTTCTCCTGAAGAAAATGAATTGATAGAATCATGTGAGTTGAAAAACCGTGATTCCATTACAGTTTTGGCAGCTTATAGTGATGAATCAATTTTTTTTATTTGCTGTACTTGAGTTGGAGTTAGTTTAATTTTCTACTTACTTAAGGGGTCAGCTTCTTGCAACTTTCAATGTGAAAAAAATGGAGTTTTGCTAGAAACATGCGAGTTAAGTAGCTTGTATGCATCATCCCTTTGGGGCTCCCCCATTCTTTTACTGATACACAATATAGTATCCACACTTATAAAGGTAAACTTGAATGTCTCATGGAATTGAACTTGGAATAATGCAACTAATTCAGAAAGTTAAGCCCTGAAATCCATGAGCTCCAAGCACATTATAAGTGTTTGGTCTGAAGTGTCACACGCGCAGTTGATTAAGAAAGAAGAAATTCCTCTATTGATGCATCCTTTTTTTGCATGAATTTTGGAGTACGCCTCATGTTTGTTCATCCTGGATACAATTGCAATTAAAGTATTTGCTTTGGTATATCAAGTCATTTTTCTAGTGGAGTTTGTAGCAAGAAATAGTATTTTGTAACAATGAGGTGATTGCTTTAGATTTTATGATCAATTACTTTTGAATTTCTCCAAATCTTAGGTTACAGGAAATTATTTTGCAAGTTTAATGAATATTAAATTAGTTCGCTTACAAGAAATGAAACCAAGTGACAATTTTGTTTTAGTTAATAATGTGGTACTGATTTTCCTGGCTCTTGAAGCAGGTTTTGTAAGTTTGGATTGTGGAGGGAAAGTTAATTTCACAGATGAACTTGGTCTTCAGTGGACTCCTGACACACAGATGGCCAGTGGAGAAACATCTAATATATCTGCCACTGCTGAGATGAGGCAACAATATATGAGTCTCAGATATTTCCCCGCAGATAGTAGAAAGTATTGCTATACACTTGATGTCATCAGCAGAAGCAGATACCTTATAAGGGCAAGCTTCTTGTATGGCAACTTTGATAACAATAATGTTTATCCGAAGTTTGACATTTCATTGGGTCCTACTCATTGGGCCACGGTTGTCATTTCGGATGCTAATACCGTGGAAGTCCAAGAATTGATCTTTTTGGCTACTGATCCAACCATCAGTGTCTGTTTATCTAATGCTACAACTGGACAGCCATTTATCTCTACGCTTGAGCTCCGTCAATTCAATGGCTCAATGTATATGACTATATTTGAAAACCAGTTCTTCCTAAGTGTTTCGGCTAGGATAAACTTTGGTGCTGAAGATGAAGCTCCAGTCCGGTATTCCTTTGACCCAAGCTAATTGAACTGTTTGATAGGATGCTTCTACTGTTAAACTTCCATATAGTTTCACAACATTTCATTTACTTGAAGTCTTTGCACGAAAGTAAAATTGGTTTCTTTCTCCCATTAGGTACCCTGATGATCCATTTGATAGGATATGGGAGTCTGATTCTGTGCGAAAAGCCAACTACCTTGTTGATGTTGCTCCTGGAACTGAAAAAATATCCACCAAAATGCCAATTGATGTTGGCAGGAGTGAAAGACCACCTCAGAAAGTGATGCAGACAGCTGTTGTAGGCAGAAATGGAACACTAACATATCGCTTGAATCTTGATGGTTTTCCTGGTTTTGGATGGGCGATGTCCTACTTTGCAGAAATTGAAGATTTGGGTTCACGTGATTACCGAAAATTCAGGCTAATGCTACCTGGGAATCCTGATCTTAGCAAGGCTAGTGTTAATATCCAAGAAAATGCCCAAGGGAAATATCGTCTATATGAACCTGGATATAACAACATATCACTTCCGTTTGTCTTGTCATTTAGATTTCAAAAGACAGTTGATTCTCTGAATGGGCCGCTCTTGAATGCAATGGAAATAAACAAGTACTTGAGGAAAACTGATGGCTCTATAGATGGTATAGAGGATTTTTTTTTTCCTTAATTGCATATTTGGCATGTCAATATGCTAGAACTCATTATTTATGTTTTTGTGAATTAAAGGGTAGTTGCTTGTATTGTAGATGTAGTTTTGAAGTATTTCCTCTTATTCTTTACAGTGAGGAAGGGCTTATAGCAACTGATGTTTGGTGAATGAGTTTTGAAGTATTCTCACCGTATTCAATTCTGAAAGTGGTACTAAGGCACATGCTATTCTCTGTGATTTGCAGGACCAGTTATTTTTGATGTTATCTCATCTTACTCTACTGCTGATTGGGCACAAGAAGGCGGTGACCCATGCTTGCCAGTCCCATGGTCCTGGATCCAGTGTAGTGCAGATCTCCAACCGAGGGTAACCTCAATGTAAGATTCTCTCTCTCTCTCAGCTATTGTCACACTTCTTCAGAGTATTTTGTTTTCTCAGAATTAGGCATAGTCATTTGACCAATGAATTACCTCCAATAATCTTTATTCTTGCAGTAAATTGTCCGGGAAGAATCTAACAGGGAATATCCCTTTAGATTTTACAAAGTTGAGCAGCTTGGTCGAATTGTAAGTTCAATCCTAAATCTTCAGCATTGAAGGTTATATTCCTTTTCTTCTGAATTAGTTGCTATGGTCTGATGGGAATTCATCATATAGATTTATCATCTTGTCACAGGTGGCTTGATGGGAATTCATTGTCTGGTACAATTCCTGATTTTTCTGGATGCTCAGACTTAAAGACAATGTACATCTCTCTATCTCTCTCTCTCTCTCTGCTTATTAGGTTTGGGAAAGGAAGAATCGAATGACTTATGATATCTTGTGGTGCATCACATTGTCATGTGTAACGACATGCATTCAGATCATGCATAAACATTAGCTTTCTCTACATGTTGTACAAGTGATGTATGGTGGCTTGTGATTACGCCAGACACTTTTCTTTTCTTAGGAGGAATTGAATGCCATATAATGACTTAAACCAGCTTATGATTGGCCTTTTACAGACACCTGGAGAACAACCAGTTGACTGGGGAGCTGCCTGACTCCTTGGCAAAATTATCAAACTTGAGAGAACTGTAAGTTTCCAGATTTATTTTAATATGCAGTGAACCAATTGATAAGGAGTGCACAAAATTTCTCTGCATTGTGCATCTACTAAAAGTATTCCATGACAGAGATATTTTTTCCTCCTTACAGTCTATATGCCTGTCTTTAATCTGAAAAACCGTCAATGCCATGGGTTTGTCATTTCACCAATTAACTATAGCAGTTCATATGCTGCTTCATAGTCAATGACAGTTTTATCTATTAACTGACGATTGATGTTCACACTGGTGAATATAATTACTGCAGGTATGTGCAAAACAACAAATTGTCAGGAACTGTTCCATCAAATCTTCTTAGCAAGGGACTGATTCTAAAGTGGGTATCAGTTCTTCCAACAATAGATTTCTAGTACATAATTAATATTCTTACGATAGATAACTCAATATCGTCTAATGCACATCAGTCTTCATGTTGTATTCTAATCCTCCAGATTTGCAAAATACTTTCAGATGAAAAATTGAACTAGTTAATACCAGGCAAAGCAGTGCATCATATAAGAGTAGGGTGTTAGTTGTACTCACATCCTTTGAGGTGTTCCCCTGGTAGACAAGTGTTTGAGTTAGATCTTTATTTTGTTGATTCTCTTACAATTACGTTGGGGTAGAAAGATGCAGTTCTAGTTGAGAACAATGAAAAAGTTTTTGATGCAACAACATTTATATTAATAGGCATTACTTTAAGGATACTGTTGCAGTCATCAACACATGCATAGGAAGTCCTTGTACTCACTTTTATGGCTGTTTTTCTAACTACTCCTAAGACTAGTTAATATGGCTGTTTGATTCTGGTTTAAATTGGCAAAATTAGAATGGCATGAAGTGTATCATAGGATTTTATCAGTTTTGTGAGAGCAATTAGTTTTAACACACGGTGCTGTTAATTGAAGTGTGGATCATTTGCCATCAGTTATTTTCTTTCATGTTCTTTCCTCTTTACTTAATGACCTATTAAATTTATCAACTTTGGAAGCCTTGTACACTTTTATTTGGCTTGGAAGTTAAGCAGACAAGAAGAGCCTGCATTTGTCTTGGTTAAATTGAACAATAGCTTACAATCAAAACCAGAATCTTTTATGACAAATTTTCTTCCAAATTTTTCTTATACTATTCTAACTTGTTCCTGTCAGCTACACTGGAAACCTGAATCTTCGTAAAGGGGGCATCAGAGATTATCATAAGAAAATCATTATTGGGTCATCAGTTGGTGCTACAGCTCTGTTACTTGCTACTGTTGCCTCTTGCATATTGATACGGAAAGGAAAGCAAAGTCATACAAAGAAAGGTGTGATTCATAAAACACTTCAAATAATTGAGTTCTTCTGAGCTATTAGGACCATGGGTAGTAGATAAGAATTTGTTTATCATTTTGAAGGCCATCATGAACATGGGTTGCCTGCTCAAAGGCCTGCTTCTTCATTGGGCAATACTGCTGCAGAAGCTGCACATTGCTTCACTTTATCTGAGCTCGAGGAGGCCACAAGGAATTTTGAGAGAAAGGTTGGTTCAGGAGGTTTTGGGGTTGTCTATTATGGTAAATTAAAAGATGGCAAGGAAATTGCTGTTAAAGTTCTCATAAATGACTCCTTCCAAGGAAAGCGGGAATTCTCAAATGAGGTAATTCTTAGATATTTAGATTCATTAATGTTCTCTTCAAAGCTGTTATGTGTTTCCAATCTTTTAATTCATTATTAAAGCTGGAAATAAGATTCCAATGTTAGGCTCTCTTTCTCATTCCCCTGATGTTTTGTTGGAGGCATATCAGTTCTGAATAACTCCTGATCTGAAGAAGAAACCAGGAAGATCTTGACTGCATTTCATTTCTTTCTCAGAACATGATACTTTCAGCTACAACTTGTACTATTTATACACTTTAGTTAGTATCTCTTTTGTATTTCTCCTATGCCAATAGAGCAAGCACAAGAGAATCTGCAACTGTCTTAGGTCAATGTGTGCTGATTAGTTTCTTTCTTAATCAGGCTAATCAGAAAAGTATCCATTCTTTTCTGGAAAAGACATGTTCATTATCATAATCAAATCAATTATCCCTTCTCAGTTAAGCAAGTTGTCTAGAATGAATTAAAGTCATGGGTTTCAATATAATTAAGAAAGCCTATGTCTTACTAATTCTTTAGTCAGCTTGACGCTACCATAAATATCCTTTCTCATATACCTAGGTGGCTCTTCTTTCAAGAATACATCACAGAAATCTGGTACAGTTTCTTGGATTTTGCCAAGAAGAAGGGAAAAGCATTCTTGTATATGAGTTCATGCACAATGGGACGCTAAAGGAACATCTCTATGGTAACTCTATTGTTTTTGCTTCCCTGTAGTTATTGTTATTTATTTAATTTAATTCTTTTGTGTTTGACTTAATGACTTGGAATTTTCATAGGGCCTGTAACACGTGAACAGAGGATTAGTTGGATCAAACGCCTTGAGATTGCTGAAGATGCTGCCAAAGGTTGGTAAGCTGATTTGTTTTGGCTTGAGAGTGAAGACTCTCCTTAGGTTATAAGGAATGTTCAAATATTGTGCTTGTGCTTCTTTCAGGGATTGAATATCTCCATACTGGATGTATTCCATCAATTATTCATAGGGATCTAAAAACCAGCAATATTCTTCTTGACAAAAACATGCGCGCTAAGGTTTCAGACTTTGGTCTCTCAAAACTTGCTGTAGATGGAGTTTCCCATGTGTCAAGCATAGTTCGAGGAACTGTTGGATATCTGGATCCCGAGTAAGGCTTCTTCTCTTATACATGAAACTTCAGAAATGAGGTCCAAGTGAAATGCTGTCCACCCTATTCATTTGGAGCAAATTGTTTGTGGAACAACTCAGTTTTTTTGTGAAGATATTATATGTTAATATTCAATAAAATCCAACTTGAAGTGCTAGGTCTTCTGTTCATACTTTTATATTAAGCATTCAATTTTATAATCTGATATATTCAGTATAAGAGAAAGCTAGAGATAATCTTTCTGTTTGAAAGCTGAATAGACTCCGCCCTAAGTACAAAGATCTGTGCTAAATAGTCTACAAGCCAAAGAAGTCAACTAGAGATTCGATAGCCCCAAATATATAACAGCAATAAACCATTTACCAAACCCTGAATTAGAGTCCTTGCTCTTGCATTGCTTAATTTGACTTCAAAACTGAAACCATTAGTTTGTACATCTATCAACATATTTCCATGCACCTGTATGTATTTCATGCACATGCTTGTATTTTATAATAACATCAACCTCACCTATGCACCTTGCTGTCATTGTTAACCATCATGATCTGAATAACTTTATATCCTCCCAAAGTGTAATAGGTTAACTTTGTATTTTTCCCACCTTGTTGGTGTATATAGTCCAGTCCATATATTTCTTCTACCACCGACCCTGGGTACATTAAGGAAAGAGAGAACATAAAATGGTCTTGAAAATATCATTTTAGTCATGATACCATAACACTAAACTGGAAGAGCTAATGTTCCTATGGCTTTTTCTCTCACTATTAAGGGGCCTCTGTGCACCGACTCCAACCTTTCTGAATATTTCAACAAGGTCTGAAAGGAAACATTTTTCATTAATTGAGAACTTAAGGGATATAATTGTGTGTTTTTATTCCTTTTAGTCCTGAAGGATAATTATCATAATAACAGGATAAATTTGTGGCAGTATAAATTATTTTGTTAACAATTTTCTTGAAATAAATGGCCCTGGAAAGTTCTATATTCTTCTGACCAGTAATTAGTGTACAATTGTTATTTATATGTGCAACTGAGGTATTGGCTCTTACTTAACCTCTTCATACTTCGCAGGTATTACATTTCCCAGCAGCTAACTGACAAGAGTGATGTTTATAGTTTTGGGGTCATTCTCTTGGAGCTAATATCTGGTCAAGAAGCAATTTCTAGTGAAAACTTCGGAGTGAACTGTCGTAACATAGTTCAATGGGTAAGTCTATGGAGTTAAAAGGAAGAATTTCAGAAGTGCAGGCATCCTCTACACTTACGAATATATATTAGGCAACTATACTGACCCGTATTCCACAATAATAGCAAATGTGATTGCTTGCTACTTAATTAGAGGGAAGTTATCCTTCGAACTTTTATGCCTTATGAGATCACTTTAAACGAGATTTTATTAAAAAAATTTATGATTTCAGTGAGTTCTTATTCAAATAATGAGAACTTCTGATTATTAATTTTTTTGGAAAACACTTAAAACGATTTTTTATTAAATTTTATTTTGATTCTAGTGAGTTATCATTCAAGCCATGAGAACTTTCATTTTTTTTTTTTTGAATTTTTTTTTCAAATGATTTTTTATTAAACAAAAGTTTTATACAAGTGTTTTTTTTTCTTTCTTTATCACTTAAACAAAAGTTTTATAAAAGTGCTTTTTTTTCTTTCTTTTAGATGTTTTGAGATCTCTTAGGACAAGCTGTGTATGGTTGTGATAAAAATTATTATTGCATTTGTCTTCCAAAGTTAGTTAATTCTAACCCTACTCTCTGGTGCAATTACAGGCGAAGTTACATATAGAGACTGGGGACATCCAGGGAATCATTGATCGCACCTTTGAAAATGATTATGATATCCAGTCAATGTGGAAGATAGCTGAGAAAGCCCTGATGTGTGTCCAACCCCATGGTAGCATGAGGCCACCGATATCTGAAGTTATTAAGGAGATCCAAGATGCAATATCAATTGAAAGAGGAGCAGAAGCAATCAGAGAAGGTAGTTCTGATGAGATATCCCGGCATTCTATGCATTCTTCCCTGAACATGGGTTCTCTAGATTTGGGTGCTAGTGAGCATTACTTGTCAATTGATGAATCCATCACAAGGCCAACTGCTAGATAGGATTCAGCCATCAATCAGCTGGTAAAATATTCTTCATTTTAATGCCTCCCTATTCTCTTTCAACTGCTAGGGTACATTACCAGGTGCCAAGGCGTAGAAACTATTGAAAATTTTGAGTTTCAATTTCCGCGGTTTGGTTGAGTAAATATTTTTATCTTATGAGTTTGTCAGATGGACTGCTATTTCTAACCAAGTAAATATTTTGGCAGCAATTGTAAGTTTTCACCTTGTTGGTGTCTGGTTCTCCTATCTTGATAATGCAATGAACCCTTTTCTTAGGTGTGGAACATGGTGCAAGTGTTTCTTGCCATTTCTTATCTAATTGGAACGTGTATAAAGCAATCTTTAAAGTTAGCATGATTGGAACTGGAAAGGTGGGAAAGGCTGCCATGTGAAATATTGCAGGTTGAGTAGAGCTGTATAATGCATTTGAAAAATTCATTCATGTTTGTCCCAAAGTGAACTGTAGATATAACTTGTTAGTACCTTTTACCAAAATCTTACAAAAGCCTTTGGGGTTTCGGGCTACTAAATTTAGGATTTCTAACCAGTTATTCAAGTTTAGAACAATGTTACAAATATTTATACCATGTTGTTTTGATAATAAAAAGATTAGTTTTGATGACTTATTTTCAATCGTTGAATATCTCAAATTTTCAAATCCACATTAATTAATGACACAAGTAACAAGTTTGAGACCCTCCCTCAAATTCCACTAGTTTAGCTTTCCTTCATGTTTCCTTTTCCCTTCTTGAAGTACCTAGCATGGTTGTTGCTGGTCCCTTGATGAAATGGTCCATCCAATTTGCAAACATATCAGAGCAGTGGACCTGTCTAGACCACATCTAAAACGTGTTAAGTAATCTAAGGGAAAAACAGACTTGTGGTTATCAGAATACTTCAAACAGAAGAACTGTATATTGCAAACATCCTCATATAAAGAAGTAAATAATTCCTTTGTTACTTTTAACTTTGTTTAAGAATTAAAGAAGGTATTTGATTTTAATTAAGTTATCAAATTATCTTCATGTTAATATAATGAATGATAGGATCTATAAGTGATTTAGTGAGATATAAATCTCTTAAATTAATATTAATATGGTGATTGATGTAGGTTCGTGGAATTTAACATTTTTTTAATTTAAAAGTTTATTAATAAAATATATTTATTTAAAGAAAATGAATATTTAGTTTTAAATAAACTAAAATAAAAGTACATGTATTTAATTTTAGATGAAGTATTATAGTAGTGGAGACTCAAATGACATGAAACTTGTGTCTGGATCTTCTAAAAAAATGAACTAGAAAATATAATGAATCATATAATATTGCTCTCGTAGCTATTTTTAGAATATTTGAAATTGATTATTTATTTATTTTTTAAATAAATATATTTACGTATTACTAACAATTTTCTAACCATTTTTATCTTTTATATATAATATATATATATATATATATATATATATAAAATTTATACAATTCTATCATTAATATCTCGATAATGTGGCATATGGTATATTGTTTAATGTTAATTAAATTGTATATAGATACTTAATTTTAAACATAATGATACTTTTTTGTTTTAAATTAAATGAATCTTCACTTGATATAGTACGGAGATAAATAATTTATTCAATTATTATTTTTGTTGAAACTATTCTATTATTTTATTTTTATTTTTATCTTGCTTAATTTAAACTATTCATTCTAAGTTCATTTTAAGAGAGTGAATGCTTAATTTGATTTTTTTATAATGAAAAATTATGAATCATTTACTCCCTTTTTAACAATTTTTAATTGCATATTCATTTATATTTTGAAAGAGGAGGGTGAAGACAAAATCACGAAACTGCCAACCTCAAAAAAAGAAGAAGAAGAAGACTGGCAAGCGGCAACCTCAGGCTGACATTACACTTGCATATTCATCACACGTGAGGAAATTTTTCCCTGCTGCAATTAATGAGAGTTTACCGGCGGTGAAAAGACTGCATGATTTTCCATAAGCACTCCGATGTACTCCTAGGGTGTATTTAGCAATAATGATAGCAAGTTCAAATATTACCGAAAATAAAGAAAATCTTAAAATTGAATATGAACTTGATAATATACATTTTTTTCTTCAAAAGTACATGATAATTATTAATAATATGATTCAAACTCATTACATTATTATTATATTTGAGATGATTTTAATAATTAAACTGCACAAGTACATGAATATCTTAATTAATTTTTTTATAAGATTTAGATGTATATTAAAAATTAAATATTTTAAAATAAAGATATGAATATGTAATTTTAAATATAAGAGTCGCAACTGAATATATCAATCCTACAAGGTCAATGGCGATGTATGAAATCTTTTTTATATCTTTAGTATATATGATATTTTATTTGTACTTTATTTTAAAAAATATTTATTTATTTTTACTTTGATCACATGAATCTTTATCTTTTATACTCACTTTTCCCATAATTAAGTTTTAACATTTTTATTTTAGTTTATTTGAAATTGAAACGATATATTTTTTAAAATAATATATTTTTTATTTAAAATTTCATAAATAATATTTTTAATTTAAGGTATTTACATTTTATTAATTCACGATTTTCACCATTTACAATTTTAATTTAATAAATTTACTTCTCACTAATTCATAGGTCCTATAATTTATTCAATGATAATTTGTAAATTAATTAAAATTAATTTTCTTATTTAATTTTTAATTAAAATTAAAAATATATATTCAATTATGAATCGAAAAAGTATCACCGAACTTTAGGTGCATTCAATTTTTACCTTTTGTTTAAAATTTTTATAAAATTTAACCGAAATCAAGTTGATCTTTATATAAAAATGAAAAACTTGAGTTGAAGTTTCAAAAAATTGAGTTGAAAATTTTAAAAAACCAATCACTAATACGATTTAAAGCTAAAAATACTAAATTATTAACTAAAATTAATAATAGCTAAGTTAATTTAATTATTTTATTTTCAAAATAAAAAATGAGTCATATTGATTATATATATAGTATATAAAGCATATGTAATCTTATCAAATTGTTTTTTTTTCTGAAAGATTGGTAAGAATAATACAATAATATATCTATAATTTATTTTTAAAAATAATATATTAAACTAAAAGTAAACTTTTTTTTTTATAAAAAACTTTTAAATTTGAAATGAGGATAAGAATAAAGTTAAAGAATGGGAACGACACCGTTGAGCAATTAGAGGACGAGTAGGAACTTGGAAGGAACTCAAAACCTAGCGCCTGATACACGTGTTCTAATCAGATTGAAGAGTTCCATCCAGAAACAGAAAATAAATACACAGGAAAGAACTTCCGATGAATAGAATAAAACGGAACGCCACTAAAGAAAAGGTCCAACCAACGGTGTTGATAAACCTAAGCCCATCCCCAATCTATCATCTCAGTCGTCTCCTCTTTCCCTTCTTCTCCAGCGTCCGATCTCCTTCTCTCTCCTTTCCTCCATTCCCATCACCCTTCCTCCCCTCGCGCGCCCAAACTCAAAATTCCTCCTTCCCTATTCCATATATAAATATATAAACCCCTCGCTTTTTGCTTTTTCAGGTATGTAACTTTTTCTTCAAACTCCAAATTAAACTTCTGTTCCCGATTTCATTCTCCCCTCATTATTCTCTTTCTCCCTCTTCATATATATGTTGAATTCTGTTGGTGATTTAGGGTAATTGTTTTGATGATTTTTTGTTTTTTGTGTGTTGTGACTTGTGATGCAGTTAGGGTTTGGAAATGGCGGATGCATCTCAGGCTTCTTCTCAAGGTGCGGCGGCTCCGGCGAGTCCTGGTGGAGGTAGCCACGAGAGCGGTGATCAAAGTCCAAGGTCAGCTGTTCGGGAACAGGATAGATTCCTTCCTATTGCTAATATCAGTCGGATCATGAAGAAGGCACTCCCGGCTAACGGTAAAATTGCTAAGGATGCTAAGGAGACCGTTCAGGAATGTGTATCTGAATTCATCAGTTTCATCACTAGCGAGTACGTTGTGTCTATCTTTCGTTTCATCTTGTGTATCCGTATATTTCTGTATTTGCTGTGGTCGTAGTACTTGTGTGTATTTTAGTTTTGTGAATTCAAAAGAGGAACGATTTTTGTTTTTTTTTTTGAATCGGTGGCGCAATGCGTTTGAGCTTGTATGTGACAGGAGCTCTATACAGAGTTTTTAGATGCGATGAGTTTGAAAAACTGAAGTTGTTAATTTGGACACCTGTTGCACACGTGTCCAAATTAACTGTGATATAGACAAATTTTACAAATTTGTCTATATTAACTGTCCAAATTTGAGCAAGTGTGATATAGACTGTTTACTCAAGGGAATCTTCTTTTCTTGTAAAATTGTGTGTTGTGGCATTAAATACTTGATTTTATTACAAGTGGTTGGTGTATGAATGATGAGATTGAGCGATTTGCTGTAGAATTGAGTTTGTCTGCATTTGATATATGGTGCTGTGTTATATCCTGACACACTGTTATGGTCAATCATAATCTTCTGTCATTTTTTGTTTTGTGTGGTTGTTATCTTTGTGCAAAGCAGATTGAAGGTTGTGAACTTGTTACGAGCATGATTAATCTTATTCAAGTTGACTAAAAGGGTGCTGGTTATTGAATTGTTAGGGCAAGTGACAAGTGTCAGAGGGAGAAGAGAAAGACAATCAATGGGGATGATTTGTTGTGGGCAATGGCCACTCTTGGATTTGAAGATTATATTGATCCTCTCAAGGTTTACTTGACCAGATACAGAGAGGTATTTAATGTTCTGCTCATTTTTTTCAATGTCTTTCTGCTTTTCCCTTATATATATATATATATATATATATATATAATTGTATTGCTTATTCTTATTTGAGCATTGGTGTCAGAAGTAACTAATTTTTTCCCCTTATTTTTGTTGTGTTCTTAATTCATTGGACTGTTGCAGATGGAGGTAAATGACCCTTCTTGTTTTTTTGTTTGTTTAATTGTGATTTAGTTCTCATTTTGACTTTTGAGCCTTTTTCTGATACACTTCATAGGGTGACACAAAGGGCTCAGCAAAAAGTGCAGATGGATCTTCAAAAAGAGACGGTGCACAACTTGGTCCTAGTTCTCAGGTAATCAATCTATTGCAATTTTTTTTGTGATTCTCTCTGTTCTTGGTTAATGCTCAAATGTAGACAATGCAATTGCTGTTGGTGTCTGGTTTACCATAATCTATGTTTGGCACAGCTTGCTCATCAGGGTTCATTTACACAAGACATGAGCTATGGGAACTCTCAGGTCTCTCTCTCTCTCTCCAATACTCACACACATGATTAACTGACATGCATTAAGCGTAGTAAAATGCATTTTCTGACCATTTATGATGATGGAGCATGGAAAACAGACATAAAACATGCAATAGAAGTGGATAGTGTTGGCATGGCATCTAAAGATGGCTTTCATTTTATCACTATAGGTGTCAATGTGAGTGTTAGTGGTGACAATGGCTGGAGGAAAATGCTAGTGTAGCATGAGCAGAGTGGTACTGCTATTTTTTATGAATTGCAGTGCTTCTTGTTTGTGGGGTAGTTTAGGAATTAGGGTGGTGAGTTTCATTGCATAAAGTAATTTGGTTATTGTGTTTCATGGAGAAATATGGACGACTGCAGTCCCATACTGAGCATGATTATCTCGAAAGTAGTATGCTAGCAAGGAACAGTCACCTAATTCGACCCAGAATTCTAGTGATGGACAAGGGATATTTTCACACTCTCCTTTTCTCCTTTGTACTTCTCTGATTGAATGACTAACTCTGTCTTAAAATGAAAATTTTGTGGGGAATATTTATGAACTACCTTACTGGGTTTATTTGAGAATCTGAAGCATCTTCGCTTGAAAGGTAAAACAAAAAGCTGCTGAACATGTTCTACTAGGATGCATCATGCTATCATGCATTGACACAGAATAAATCCCTAAATTGTGAAAATTTGAGCAGACGAAAATATCTTGGAATTGATTGTAGGACATCTACATAAGAGATTTTAGATCTAGGTAATGAAGAAGCCTGTATAGCAAACCTGTTCTCTATAGTATCCATTACTTTTTGGAGGATTAAGTATGTAACAATCCTGATCAGTTAAGTTCCAGAATTACTCAAATTTCTTGTGTTTCATATCAAGAATTATTATTTTTCTCATCTCAAAGATGTTTTTTTCGTTTTACATGAATCCAACATATTTTGTGTGTTCTCTTCCTGACAATTTTGTACTTTGCTACATTGGTGCTTATATTATTTGTTTCTTTGAATTTCCAGCCTCAAGGTCAGCATATGGTTGCCCCAATGCATGGCACTGATTAGAATCTGCTCATCTAGTTCAGTGCTTTGATCCAGTTCTAGAAGGCTGTGGTGTTCAATTGATATTCGCATCTATGTTTCTACTGTAAACTCCACTAAAATTGATTTTTAGTATTTTCTTCCGTGAGGGCTATATTATGGTAAAAAGTTGTATATCTTAGGAATGTGGTAAAAATTGTGCTATATTATCATTTTTAGTATTATCTTTGGCATGGGTCTGATTATTTCAAGACCTGGGAGCTTTGAGTCATTTCTGAGGAATTCTATATTTTTCCTTTCTCTTCTTGCAGAACGATGTTCTCATCTTTAATCTTCTCCAGTGAAACTGATTGAAGAACTTGCGAGCCTATATTTGTTTTGTTTCTCATTTCTGGCTTTTGATCTCTCTTTAAAATGGTTGTTACATTTTTCTTGTTTCGTTTAATGATGATCTTTTTGCCATTGTGGACTCATTGTTGTAATTTCGGATTTCTTCATGTTACATGTTAGGTCATTTAGGGCTATAAGTGGTGACTTTTGGTTATTAAACCATTGATTTCATCCATAGTTATTTTGATTAATAAAGGTAATGTGGTCATTTGGTTATGATGTAAGGCTCGTTAAGGTAAAAAATAGGGTATTTGTTGAAGGGTGAAATAATTGGTTATTGAACTTTTGGTCTCGAGCCTCACATCAAATCAAGAAATTTCTTCAATTCTATCAATCCTTTAATTGTGGATGGAGAAGTTCTCTGGTGTAACATTAATGATTGGTGAGTGGAGTAATTAGTTTCATTCGCCTTATACATTGTTCCTGCCCTGCCCCTAGCTTTTCTATATTGTTCTGCGGAGAGCTTTAGCTGTTAGCTTTTTCTAGTATTGTTTTGTGTAGATTACTTTTTCTGCTCGGTGAAGTTTTGTGGAAAGTCTTGCGCAGAATAAATGTGAATTGTCGTATTATTACTTGACGCTGCTGGCTTCAGTAGTGACTTCGAGGCCCCAAAAGACTGAAAGGAAAAGGTAGCCAGGCTACGGTCTTCCCACGTTGAGTAATTTTCTTTTGTTTCGTACATTATTTGTGGCATCTGTATAATAAAATATTTGGTAGGCCTGTCTATTTATATGCCGGATGGGGGTTTATATTATATTTTCTGCTAAAGAATCGAATAATATTTATTCTAGAGATTGAGAGACCCGGGAGAACTTGGAATTTCTCTTACTAGATTATTTAATCTGAATGACGTGATTGATAAGTTGAAGCACTCTGTTAATGGGCTTGTAAAACCTTGTCGAAAAAGCTACTAGTACAAACCAGGGGAACGTTTTTCAAACGTCGGGCCAGTGAACTCACGGAATGCCGTCCAGTCTGCCATTTTTTTTTTCATTTTATTTCTTTCTCTATTTCAATAACAAAGGCCTCACACCTCACTAGCTTTGTTTCATTGTTTGTTACTCTTTCCCATCTGACAATGAGAAGCGGTCTGGATCTGATTTCAAATGGAACAATCGCTGTTCGCTTAGTCCCAAAATTAATGATTTTACTTCATGCGTTATAACTCTGTTAAAAACTACAACTAGCAGCTACATATGACCTCATCTTCTGCTGCCACGTCATAACAGCCCACCACGTCGCGTTCTCCGTCCATCAAAGCCCTACACGTATCATCAATGTCCCCAGTTGTTTCCTAGCTGTTAAGCACTTAGAACTTTGACGAGAATGACAAAAGGTGCATGCTTTTATAATGTTCCTAATTCACATGAGAACACGCCCCCACGCATACAGACAAAACAAGCTCTGTTACTCTTTCTTATATCTTATATATCTTATACTTTAAAAAAACTGGGTGCTAATGTAAACTATCTTTACCGGTCTGGTGTGACAAAAACTGCGATGTACGTAAACAAATTTTTTAAAATAAAATTTTTAAATGTCTCTTAATGATTATCAATTTTTCCTAAACCTAAAAATTCCAATCGGTACTAATCTTTAGTTATTACTAAATTAAGGGAAAGGATTTTCCTAAACCTGTAAATTAAGGCAGGGACGGCGCCAAGAATTTTGGTTAAGGGGTCACAATAGAAATAATATTTAAAAATATAAAAATATACACAAATATACCCAAATATAAATTTTAATGTAAATAAAATATAAATATTAATATATTAGTTAGGTATGAAAAAAAATTCAAATTAATCGGGCATCGGTCTGCCTCATTCCTCACTAAATGAAAATTAATTAATTTAAACTGTGACCATAACGCATAAACGTAAATAGTAAACAAAGATCATATGAAAAAAAAACTTATTTATTAATTTTTTAAAATTCTTTCATAATTACATTAGAGCCACAAAAGTTTACAATATTTATTTATTTAACTTTTTTGACAAAGTGACGTAGAGTTTTGTTTTTTATGTTTAAGTTGAATGGTTTGGTTATTACTATTAATAAATATATACTCTATATGCTCTTTATTGTCTAATTTTCTAAGAAAATTTCAATAAATTATCATATTCTCTATTCTAATGACAAAGTTTGGATATTAAATCAAGAGTAAGATTTTACAAATATTATTTATAATAAAAAATTACTAACTAAAACAAATATTATTTATTCGAGTCATTGTCTCACAAATATTTTAATTAAAATTAATAATATCTACAAATAATGAAAAATTACTTGAAACTCAAAAATATATTTTTTCTCAAAATTGATACATTATTTTTTAATAAATAGATAAAATTTTTAAAGAAATATATTAATTAATTTAAAAATGTAAAGACTATACATTTTATTTTCTTTATTTTAGTTTCTCAAATCAATGCTTCTGGTAATAAAAAATTAAAAAAATTGAAAGGGAGGGGGGTCGTCCCCCACCTTGGCTGTGGCTTCGTCCATGAATTAAGGGAAGCATCGACACTGTTCTGAAGATGCAAAGAATAAAATTTAAAAAAATTTAAAGAAGTGTAGAATATATTCGGATCTGAGGATGATGCTAACCAAAACTTTTCACTTATTATTAGAAAGATTATCACTTAATATAATTTGTAATTAAAATTGAGTCGAATATTTCAAACAAATTTACTATAGATCAATTACAATTTACAAATCATATTGAAGATATATTTATATATTGCCTAAAAATATATTTAGTTGTACATCCTTTATTTTTTTATAAAAAAATAAATATTTAAAATTGACAATGAATATTCAGACTCATTTTTATATACTATATTATAATATCATAAATTCTGATAGCTTTTAGAATGAAAAATAAAAAATTATTCAATGTAATGTTCAAAATATTCAAAAAATAAAAAATAAAAAAATAAACTCGACGTGAAATTAGAATTATTAGAATAGTTTTTATTGAATGAAAAATAAGATCAATACAAAAGATACATATAAACCCTAGTGGTATCTAACCCTAGCTAACATAATTCAATGTAATGTACAAAGATAGTCCTTTCAAGATATACATGGAAAATCTATCTATATATCTTATTTATATTACAAGATATTAATATATTCATATCTAATATATTTTAACATGCCTCCCCACCCTCAAGTTAGCGCTTGCAAATTTTGAATGCTTAACTTGAAATTCAAAAAAATATCGATCATCGTTAAATTTTTTGTAAAAATGTCAACAAATTGATGGCAGCAAGAATAGATACCTTTTTATGAAAATTGTTTACAAATAATGTGCCAGTCTATCTCAATATACTTGATGTGTACTAATAATTCTTTAAAATAATAATAAAAATTGTTAAAGTACTTAAATGGTTTTTTAATAGTCTTAAATGTATATTTAGATTTTTACTAATAATTTTTTAAATTTAATTCAAGATATTTACATTACAATCATTAATTTTCCTATTAAGTACATTAGTAACAAGTATTAGTACAAAATTCAAAACATTTTAATTCAACAATAACTCTTGCATTGGATGAGCTCAAATTAATTGTGAAACTTTAATTACTTCATTTGCCAAAGTGACTATGAAAAGATAATCCATATAAATAACAAATAATGTGTTCTTATTTATGAAATTCAATTTGTTTATTTCTATTTCGTGAAGTTCAATTTTTACTTGAAATGTCATATTAAAAAAATGTTATGGCTTAGACTCTTATTTTGAGTTAAAATTAGAATTAGTGGACTAAATAGCTTTGGTATCTTAGATACCAATGATTTTGATTTTAAAAAAAACTTAGGAAAAGAAAAAGAAATTAAAAGAAAAAAATCTAAGAATTAAAATAAATATTCTAAATAATAATTATGCAAGTAAATTTATAAATTGTAATAATTTAATAGTTACTGTATATGTATTAATTATTTTTTAAAAATGTATTATTTAATAAATAATTGATAATTTATTTAAATTATTTATTAATAAAAAGTGTATAATTGTAAAAGTGTGTAATAAATTAGAAATTAAATAATTAAAATAAAAAATATAAAAAATTAAAATAAATCGAAAGAATTAGTTTATATAAACACAACATTCACTCATGTTTAATTCAACTTTTCTTCTCCTTTTTCTATTTGCACACTCAAAACCAGTTTCCGTCCGTCAACATCAGCACCACCACATCCCCACCCTCACCCCACATCATCATCATCATCATCATCATCATCGCCTTCTCACCGTGGTACGCTCTGCAAATAAATCAGAACGAATACCCAACAGAGAGAACCGACAGAAAGCCCTAGGTATAATTCTTGTAATCTCTCGAAGATCAATTAAGGTTACAGCATCACTAGGTGCATAAAAGTAAGCGGCTTCTGCTTTATGTTCATTGAAACGCAACAAATACCTTTGTTTGATATGATATACAGTATGTATATACTTAATTTAGACTTAAGGCTTTCTGTTTTTTTTGTTGTCGGAAATTTCCTGATAACTAATTTTGCATGCTTTCCAAGTTGCTGTCATTGTAAGTCGGTGTTTTTCTGTTGCTGTTGTTGTTATAAAATATTTTTGAGTATCGATAAGAGTGTCTGTTGATGGTTATGTATGTTTGTTGCTCAAGGTTGCATTTTTATGTTTTGATATTTACATGTATATGATTCTTTTCATGCTTTTTGTGGTTGAGTCGACTATCTTCACGACATTAGGCGAATTACGATGATCTGTGTTTTTTGCTGCGGCAACATTAATTTCTTTCATTTTTTGAACTTGGCTTTTATTTGTTTTGCTATGATGATTTTTCTGACCTTGGAGAATTTGTTTGATGTCTTTACAGGTGTATAGATTAATTACCCTTTCTAAATGGGAAATCGAGGTCACAAGAGAACTGAAACAACTGAAGAATTGCCAGCAGATAAGCGGGTTTGTAGTTCATTGGAATTCAGGCCGAGTACATCAAACTCACCAATTCAGACAACCAGTTCGACCCATGAAATTCATGATGCTGACATGGATACATCATCATCAACTTCGGGGTCAACTCGATCAGATGGTGAAGGGGAGAGAGATTCTGCCTATGGTTCTTGTGATTCAGAGAACAGTTACAGGGATTACTACAGGCAGAGATCATCCGGTGATCAAAGCAAGTTCAGTAAAGTTTTGTCTAGTTTGACTGAAGATCAGGGGGAATCAGGGCAGTTGGCTGCCCTAACTGAACTGTGTGAAATGCTGTCCTTTTGTACTGATAGTTCATTATCTGGTGTAATGGCTGATTCATTCTCTCCAATACTTGTAAAGTTGGCTAGGCATGAGTGCAATCCCAATATAATGCTTTTGGCAATTAGGGCTATAACTTATTTCTGTGATGTTCATCCAAGATCTTCTGGTTACCTTGTTAGACATGATGCTGTTCCTGCATTGTGCCAGAGATTAATGGCCATTGAGTATCTGGATGTAGCTGAACAGGTTAGCATGAATAAACCACATATGCTCTCCTAATTCACCAAGTGAACTTCTAGAATTTTCTATTAATGTGAATTGTATGATTTATCTTTTGTTTCTGTTGTAGTGTTTGCAAGCACTAGAAAAGATTTCTCGGGAGCAGCCTCTAGCTTGCTTGCAGTCTGGTGCAATTATGGCTGTCCTAAATTATATTGATTTCTTCTCAACTAGTGTACAGGTATATTATTCCAATTGTCACTCTTGAATGTATCATATTCAAGTCAATTATTAGTGTATGAATTTTAAAAGATGATCTCTGTTTTATATTTATACTCAAATTGTTGATATAGAGGGTTGCGCTCTCCACCGTTGTAAATATTTGTAAGAAGCTTCCTTCTGAATGCCCATCGCAATTCATGGACACAATTCCCATATTGTGTAATCTTCTCCAATACGAAGATCTTCAGGTATTTTTTTACAAGGTTTGTTCCTATACTTATATTGTTTTTATGTTCTTTCGATGCTTCACAATCTGTTCTGTGATTCCTTCAGCTTGTGGAGAGTGTTGCCACCTGCTTGATTAGAATAGTAGAGCAATTTTGCGACAACTCTGATATGATGGATGAACTTTGTAAGCATGGGCTGGTTCAACAGTTTGCAGATCTTATAAACTTAAATGGCAGAACTTCGTTATCGCAACCTGTTTACCTTGTATGCTCATATTTCTGAGAATCTAAAGCTATATCCTTTATTTTTTCAAGGAGGCTCCAGTGGTACAGTCTGTCTTGTATATATTTTGCTTGTTTTATTGCAGGGTTTGATCGGGTTACTTGTCAAACTGGCCTCTGGTTCAATTCTTGCAATCAGGACACTTTTTGAGATCAACATAAGTAGCATACTAAAAGATATATTGTCTAGCTATGACCTTTCACATGGAATTCCCTCTAATCTAACGGTTGATGGACAATGTAACCAGGTGAAGATTCAGTACAGTCTGGTGTTGCACTTTATTTTTTCAGGCAAAATAAATTATGTGATAATAATCTTTTGTATTTCCTTGGCTGAGTTTACTGAATGTTCTATGTTTCTCCTTACTTTTTTATATGCCTGAATTAATTGGCCTTCCTTTTTTGCATAAACCTTTTTGGCCATATCTGTATATTGTTATTTGGACACAAGTTGTCGAAAAGGGTTCTTGAATTTCAGTAACTGACTGGAGTCCAATAAGGCCAATGAATATTTTTTAAAAAAGTGTCTCCAACTGATTTTAGCCTTTGAGTGTGCACTCCTGTTCCCGATCACATGCTTTGCTTTTACTAAACTGGATGCAGTTTCCTGTTCTTTCTTTTTGTTAGGTTTTGTGATTAGGAAAGGTGGTTGTTTTAGCTAAGATAAGATGTTTGGGTAAAGAATCTCACTGAAACAGAGTACAGATCCCTTGACTTGACAAAAATAGTGGTATTCAGATTTGTGCAAGTGTCCCTTGCTGCTATGGTTCTCCAAGCGCTAGATTATTTTCTTTTTTCTTTTATATTTACTTAGAGAATATATATATATATATATTTTTTGGGGGGGGGGGTGACTCCCAGATAAAATGTCTAGGATTCAAGGACTTTGGAGAGAGTGGCTTTTCTTGGCCCCCATGCATGTCAGGGAGAAATTTTCCTCTAGAAATAGTACGATGGAATGACTTAATGTGCTCATTGAGTTGCTTACATTGTAGACCAATTTCCAATTACTCAAGTTAACTATCAGGTTTTTGGAAAGGTTATGGCACCTCTTATATGATTATAAGCATTTGATTAGAAAAGGAATTCAAGAAGGGTGTTGCAGTGCGGCTGTCTGAACTCTGTTAATGGTTCAGTTTTACCTATTGCTGACAATATGCTGTAACTTGTATTTGTTAATTGATGAAATATATTTGGTGGTTTTTTGCATTAGGTAAATGAAGTTCTGAAATTGTTAAATGAGCTTCTCCCTGCTACCAGTGAAAGATCAGGATAATCCACTAGAGTCAGACAAGGAAGCTTTCTTGACCAGTCATCCTGATCTCTTGCACAGGTTTGGATTGGATCTGCTTCCAGTATTGATCCAGGTTGGCTATCTTTAAATGTGTTCATTGAATTGTTCTTTTCTGCTTTTTAGTCCTCTCCAGTTTTTTACTTTTCTCTTCATCCTTGAGCAGGTTGTTAATTCTGGTGCGAATTTATATGTTTGTCATGGGTGTCTATCTGTAATCAGCAAGTTAGTTTATTTCAGTAAATCTGACAAGCTACTTGAATTCCTTCAAAGCACCAATATTTCAAGGTTAAAAGATGATCCTTTTTTTCTTATCTCTTGGTTTTAGATATTCTCAATGTTTTTTATTTGTATATTACTTGATGGTTTATGGGAATTCCCTCTTCAGTTTTCTGGCTGGAGTCTTTACAAGGAAGGAGTCTCACTGTACTGCTATTAGCACTTAAAATTGTCGAGGCAGTCCTGCAAAAGCATTCAAATATTTTCTTGGATTCTTTTATGAAAGAAGGTGTCCTTTTCGCTGTTGATGCTCTTCTATCCCCAGAAAGGTGTTCACTCTTCATGTTTCGTTCATGTGATGACATGGAGTTTTTGAATTATACAAGTCAAAAATCATCATCAAGAGATGTGGGATGTCTATGTTCCTCTTTCAACTCTCGTCAGTCTCCAATGGCTCCAAATGTTATGACTTGCAAACTTGAAAAAGATTCAATTAAAAATCTTGCAGAGCATATAAAGAACAATTATTTCAGCATGGAATTGCTAAACATTGAGAAAGGATGGACAGATATTCTTCAGAAACTACGAACGTTATCTGCTGCATTGACAGATCTGGTGGAGAAATCAGCAAAGAAAGTTGCTAATGGTGAAGATGAAGAGGGATTTTACCCTATATTGCAAGAAATAATGTCAATTCTTGGTGGGAAAGATCCAATATCTACTTTTGAATTTGTGGAGAGTGGAATTGTAAAGTCATTACTTGATTACCTATTTAATGGGCAGTATGCGGTTGGCAAGGCAGATGTTCAAAGTGTTAGTCAGATGTATGTTATTGAGAAAAGATTTGAGGTGCTTGGAAAATTACTTTTGTACGTTCCTGAGACACCTTTGGAGGACTCCATTCTTGCAACCTTGATCCATAGATTGCAGAGTGCGCTCTCCTCCATGGAAACTCTTCCTGTCATCTTGAGTCAGGGAACAAAACTTAGGAGCTCTTATGCTACTGTTCCTTATGGACATGGCACTTCATATCCTTGTTTGAAAGTTCACTTTGTGAAGGAGGAGGGAGGAAATCTTAGTGACTATTTTAAGGATGTTGTCAATGTTGATCCTTTTTCAACTGTGGATGCAATTGAAAAGTATTTGTGGTTGAAAGTAAGTCCGAAGAGAACAGACTGTGGAAATTCAGCAAATGAAGGGTCAGAGGAAAAGGAATGTTTGTCTTCACAATTACCATCATGCTCTAGCCCTTCTCGGGGCAGAAGTATGGATAGTAATGAATCTAATAATTTCCTGATCCATTTGAATGAAATGCAGGTATGCTTGTTTTTGTTTGCTAATTTCCACATACATTATCTTCTATATGAAAACAATTAATATTCTTTATTAACTCTCTTTTACATTTCATACTATGACTTCATGTTATATGTAAAGGATGAGAAGCCTTGCTTGGCATTATCTGGTCTCAGAGAATCTGCAAGTATTCAAGATAAGAGTGTGGATTCTAAAGATGTGAGAGATGGATATAATGTGAGTTGCTTCTATCATCATTCATACTTTAGACTTCTACTTGACAGCAGTCATATTTTCGCTTCAGATAATTAATTTGAACAAATTATTTTGTGGTTGTGTATGTTTTTTTCTTCATGTTAACTGTGCTACGATTGGTTCAACTTACTTATTACTGCTTTATTAGCATGACATCTAATTTTTCATATTACTTAATTCCTGTGTAGTGAGATGTTACGTGAGAAGTCTTTAGATAATTTTAAACATACATAATTTTTCAATTCATTGGTGTATCCCTGTAAATTTGGCTCTGATTATTGGTACTTAAGGGTGCCATGGAGCTTGTGCAAGAAGAAGGCAGTAACACAAGTAAAAGGTGTCCAGGTTGCACTAGCAGTGAAGAAGCATCACCAAAACTGTTACTTTACCTAGAAGGGCAGCAACTGGATCATGCATTAACACTATATCAAGCTATGATCCAGAAAAAATTTACATCTGAAAATAATTGGATTCCAAGTGCTAAATTGTGGAATCAAGTATATAAAATAACCTACAGAAGAGCTGTCAATGCTAACCAGGAGTGTCCTGAGCAATGCAATTGTCAAGCGCATGGCTCACCTTCATATGGTCTAGATGGGACATGTTTACAATACCTGTCATTCTTGTCTGACATCCTTTCTAGGAATCTTGTTGGTCTCAATCAGTCAAGTCCAACATATGACATACTATATCTTCTTAAAAGTCTTGAAGGCATCAACAACTTCAGGTTGCATATGATGTCACGTGAGAGAATATATGCTTTTGCTAAAGGGAGAATTGGTGGTAATCTAGAGAATTTGAAGGTAGCAGTTTCTGGGGTTCCCCAGAATGAGTTTAAGAGCAGTAAAATTACAGAAAAATTTGAACAACAGATGCGGGATGCTTTGGCTGTCTCTATTGGTGGCATACCATCCTGGTGCACCCAGTTAATGGCTACCTGTCCATTTTTATTTGGTTTTGAGACAAAATGCAAGTATTTTCGTCTGGCTGCATTCAATCAGCAGCCAGTTCAGCCTCCTATATCTCACCATGATGATGTAGGAGGCCTGACTGGCAGAAGGCAAAATAGTGGTATCCATGCACGTAAAAAGTTTTTAGTTCATCGAGACAGAATTCTTGACTCTGCTACAGAGATGATGAACCTCCATGCTGATCAGAGAGTTGTTCTGGAGGTGGAGTACAATGACGAAGTTGGCACTGGTCTTGGTCCAACACTAGAATTTTATACCTTGGTGTGCCATGAGTTCCAGAAGAGTGGACTTTGCTTATGGAGGGAAGATCATTCAGCAGTAAGTTGCACTAAAAATCTGGAGGCTGAGGGTTTGAGAAATTTGGTGGCTCCTTTTGGACTTTTCCCTCGCCCATGGTCAGACAAAGCGAACATTTTTAATGGCATAGAATTTTCGGAAGTGACCAATAAGTTTGTCCTTCTGGGACAAATTGTGGCAAAGGCTCTTCAAGATGGAAGAGTTCTGGATCTTCCTTTTTCCAAAGCCTTCTACAAACTTATTCTTGGGAAGGTAAACATCTTTCTGATAAATGTTTATTTTGCTTTTGTGTTCTTCTATATCTTTTGTAGAAAGTTCCTGATGTCAATCCAAACCCACCGCTTCCCCCTGAAAAAATCCAGGAACTCACGGTGTACGACATCCAGTCATTTGACCTTGACCTCGGGAGAGTTCTTCTGGAATTTCAGGCTCTTGTTGAGAGGAAAAAACACTTAGACTCTGTTCGTCAGGACAATTCATCTGTAGAGAGTGACATTTGCTTTCATGGCACAAAAATTGAGGATCTTTTCCTTGAATTTAGTGTTCCAGGGTATCCAGATTATAGTCTCAATTCTGCATCTGATTCAAACATGGTTAGCCTTGAACAGCATCTTCTGTATGTTTCACATGTTACCCATACATGCTAAATTTTATAATTGAGTCGGGCATTTATATTGATCTTCTCAGGTAAATATGACAAATTTAGAGGGGTATGTTTCATTTGTAGTGGATGCCACAATTAAAACTGGAATTTCCAGACAAGTAGAAGCATTCAAGTCAGGTTTTGAACAGGTTTGTGTCACTATGCTAATATCTTCATGAAGCAGGAATTGTTGCTTTAAAATAAATGCTGATAGTAGGTTACGTAATGTCTGGTTGAAGATGAGAATGATATCATATGAATGTCCATACAATTTGGCCATTTTTCTTCAAGTGAGGGATTCTGAATAGGTTCTCTTGTTCTTCAGGTTTTCCCGATCATCCATCTTCAACTGTTCAATGAAGGTGAATTAGAACGCTTGTTGTGTGGAGAGTGTGAACTTTGGAATGTACGTTTCTGATCAATGGTCCATTTGAGTTTCTGATATTCATAATGGTTGCAATCTATTAATTTGCTGTCTGATTGTTTTTGCTACATGCAGTCAAATGATTTATCAGATCACATCAAATTTGATCATGGGTACACTGCTAGTAGTCCTCCTGTTGTAAATGTCAGTGCCCTCTCTCTGCTGATTGGTTATAATTTCAAGAATTTAATCTGTACTGACCATCTCTTGTTTTCACAGTTGCTGGAAATCATTCAAGAGTTTGATCATGAACAGAAAAGATCATTCTTGAGGTTTGTGACGGGGACTCCTCGGCTTCCTTCTGGGGGGCTAGCAGCTCTCAATCCAAAATTGACCATTGTCCGTAAGGTTTGTGCAAAGATTTGGCATTTCTAATTTTAAATATCTCTCTTAGTTGCTGCTTGCTTCTTCTTCTTACTATTATTTCCCTTGACAGCATTGTAGCAAAGGGGTGGATGGGGACCTTCCCAGTGTGATGACTTGTGCAAACTATCTGAAGCTGCCCCCTTACTCTTCCAAAGTTGTCCCTACTGCCTCGTCACTTGTTTAGTTTATCATTCCCTCTTTAATTATATATTTGTTCTTGAATTTTTTATTTTCATCAATTTGCTGAGGAAACAGTTTAATGGAACTTATTTTTTTGCAGGAGAGGATGAAAGAGAAGCTCCTGTATGCGATAAAAGAAGGACAAGGTTCGTTCCACCTCTCATAGCTTCCAGCAGCATTATGAGAACGGCGCAATTAGCTTGTGAAAATAGGTAGAACCAATGTACATAAGGTGCAAGCATGGTGATAGGGGTTGTGGTTGAAAACGGGGCTGCTTTGGCAGGGAACAAAAAGATGCTCCTGCTGCATTGACGAAGAACTAGTAGGTCCTGTACATAATGGTTTGACTCATAAAGTAGGAAGGTTCAGTTTCACTTGTAAATTCTTCAATAAATGCTAATCTATCACATGCACAGCATCTCCTCTGGTAATTCTTTGTATATTTTTTAAAAAGCAAATATTCTGTGTACAGAACTTAAATATTATGCATCTGAACATATTTAATTATTGATAAAGGAATACTCTGTAAAGTTTGGCAAGTTTCTTGTGGTGGCTGATGGTATGATTTTCTATGCTCGTTCAAAAAGATCGTGCATCCATTAACGGGTTGTGAACTGCTTACACCCTTTGTTCATGGCAAACTTTTTATCTAGATACTACTATTGCATAAGCAGGTGATTTGCATTTATATCTCATCTGTGACAAACTACTCTTACTTAATCATCAGTGTTACCATCATCATTATATGGCCATTCTTCTGGATACCAAATGAAAGAACAAGAATAATAAAACTTCATTCTGGGAGGAATAAAAAGGAAAAGATCAATTGCTGCACATGTCATCAACCATCCACTCAAACTACGACAAATAAGAGGACAGAAAACCTCTGACGTAGTACTCCTCTTCTCCACCCGAAAAGAGCAAATACCCTTTTGGGCAACCCAAAAATGAAGGGGGAAAATATCCATCTTATCTATAGTAGTTTTCTTCCCCTCTTTGTGCTTTCATTCGAACGAAACCTCACTTCCATTCCTCTGCCCTTTTTCAAATGGACTAAGCCATGAAATCATTACCATCAACCTCATCAAACCCATTTCCAGTAACACGTACCACAGCCGTACTCCACCGAGTTCTACCGCTCCGTTCCTCAGTTGCAGCCTTTTCTTCCATCTCAACCTCAACATCTTCCATTCCTATCACATCCCAAGCCAAAAACCCATTTCGGGTACAAACTACCACCAAACCTTCTAGTCTCTCCCTTGCTGGGGCTGCAGCCGCACCCATTACCAGCCCTCCTGCTTCCACCGCCACCACTAGGCCACCGGCGAACAATTCGGGGGACCAAGTACTCTTAACCCTCCTTCGCCAAAGAAAGACAGAGGATGCTTGGCTTGCATACTCAGAGTGCCAACACATCCCCAGTTCCACATGCCTTAGCCGCTTAGTTTCCCAATTGTCCTACCAAAATACTCAATCGAGCCTTACACGAGCTCAGTCTATCATCCAACGCTTAAGAAATGAGCGCCAGCTGCATCGTTTGGACGCCAATTGTCTTGGCCTGCTGGCCGTTGCTGCTGCAAAAGGAGGACACACTCTCTACGCTACCTCCATTATCAGGTCCATGCTTAAATCTGGCTATATTCCACATGTCAAGGCATGGAGTGCTGTCATAAGCCGACTTGCTGCCTCTGGCGATGATTGTCCAATCGAGGCCATAAAACTCTTCAATTCTGTGACTGCGAGGCTCAGGCGGCTTTCTGACTCTCTTGTGGCAAAGGATTCGAAACCAGATACAGGTGCTTATAATGCTGTGCTTAATGCGTGTGCGAACCTTGGTGATACTAAGATGTTTCTCCAACTGTTCAATGAAATGCCTCAGTTTGATTGTGAGCCAGATGTTTTGACATATAATGTAATGATCAAGCTCTGTGCAAGAGTTGGTAGAAAAGATCTGCTTGTTTTTGTATTGGAGCGGATTATTCAGAAGAATATTCCGTTGTGTATGACAACGCTGCTTTCTCTGGTTGCAGCCTATGTTGGTTTTGGTGATTTAGAGACGGCAGAGAAGACGGTTCAGGCAATGAGAGAGGGGAGAAAAGATCTTTGCAAGATTTTAAGGGAGGCTAGTCTGGATGATAATCTAAGTCCTAGGGAGAGTGATGAATTTGAGTCACTACTTCCGAATTCTGTGAGTCCAATTAAAGATGAGCCACCAGAGTTACCCAAACTATTCACACCAAACTCACGGATGTATACTACCTTAATGAAGGGTTACATGAGAGCAGGTCGAATTACTGACACAGTAAGGATGCTAGAAGCCATGAGCCATCAAGAAGATAAAGCCAGCCACCCAGACCACGTTCTTATACAACGGTTATCTCTGCATTTGTCAAAGCAGGGTCGATGGACCGTGCTCGACAAGTACTTGCAGAAATGACTAGAATTGGAGTACCTGCCAATCTAATCACTTACAATATTCTCCTCAAAGGTTATTGCCAGCAGTTACAAATTGATAAGGCAAAGGACCTGATTGAAGATATGATTGATGATGCCAAAATAGAACCAGATGTTGTTTCCTACAATACTTTGATTGATGGATGCATTCTAGTGGATGACAGTGCAGGAGCTCTTTTCTACTTCAATGAGATGCGCTCAAGAAGTATTGCTCCCACTAAAGTTAGTTATACAACATTGATGAAAGCTTTCGCCTTGTCAGGTCAACCAAAGCTGGCCTATAAGGTGTTTGATGAGATGCTGAGAGACCCTCGAGTGAAGGTTGATATGGTTGCTTGGAATATGTTGGTAGAAGGGTTCTGTAGACTTGGACAGGTGGATGAAGCAAAGAAAATAACAGAGCAAATGAAGGAGAGAGGATTTTACCCAAATGTAGGAACTTATGGCAGTCTCGCAAATGGAATCGCCCTGGCTAGAAAGCCAGGAGAAGCACTTTTACTGTGGAAAGAAATAAAGGATAGATGTGAGATTGGAAAAAATGGGGACATGACTGCTACAACACTTCCACCATTGACGCCAGATGAAGGCCTTTTGGATACACTGGCTGATATATGTGTGAGAGCTGCTTTCTTTAGGAAAGCACTGGAGATTGTTGCGTGCATGGAGGACCATGGAATAGCACCAAATAAATCCAAGTATTCCAGAATCTATGTGGAGATGCATTCAAGAATGTTTACCAGTAAGCATGCTTCAAGAGCAAGACAGGACAGAAGAAGGGAGAGGAAGAGAGCAGCTGAGGCTTTTAAGTTTTGGGTGGGATTGCCCAACAATTACTATATAAGTGAGTGGCACCTTCAACCTGTAACTGGAGATGGTTATGATTCTGAAACTGATTAACAATGTACATTTCAAGCTTAGAGAAGTTAGAGAATAGGGGCGAAACAATTAAAGTACGTTTTGCGTTGTCTTAATAGATGCAAAAGAGTGTATATGCCCATGTCTTTGGATTTCAATTCCGGTACCTCCTCTACTCGTCAGAATTGTTCCCAAGAAACTAGCCACTCGGTCAACTGGCAATTTGTACTAGCCTCTGCTTAAAATTCTGAAACCGATGATGTTTGACTATTGCATATGTTGGATGAATTTCCCTAAAATGAGGTTTGCAGTGTAAATACATGACCATAATATGCTTTTGAAATAGAGTTGCAACGTGTATGTAAAGCCTTATTCATACTAGACAAAATACGCATTAATAAAATTGAAATTCTGGGAGGTCAATAGCGATAAACCACTTCCCCGCTTCGCTGCCAATATTAGTCTTGGCTTAACAAAGGGAGCTGAACCTCAAATTCCAATGGTGTGTAAATTAGAGTGCTTGCAACTAAATTTCCAAGGAAAGCCAATAAACAAATCAAAGGATAAAATTATGCAGGCACGCTCATCCAGCTATTCAGACTGGACGGAGTATCAGTCTGGAACAATTGTGAAATTGTACGAGCTAGAATTTTTTTTGTTTTTTTTTTCAACCTTCTGGCCTCGGAATTATCATATGATCCTTCTAGCAAATAGAGGGACCTAGAAATATAATATTCATTCATGAGAGAAGTTCATAAAAGCGCAAACACCGAGAATGCAACACTACAAGATGCTTGAAACTACACAGTAGTGACGAAACTTAATCGGTCTGTTTGAATTTTTTAATAATTTATTAAAAAAATTTAAAAAAATTTAATGAGTTTTTAAAATTTTAAAAGTTGAGATATATTCAATTGAAATTTTTAAAATTTATATTCAATTAAATTTTTTGAGAATGCAACACTACAATATGCTTGTATGATGCAGAAACTATACAGTAGTGACGAAACTTAATTGGTCTATTCGATTGAAATTTTTAATAATTCATTAAAAGTTATTTTTAATAACTTTTTAAAATTTTAAAAGTTTCAGAGGTATTCAATTGAAACTTTTAAAATCTATATTCAAATGAATTTTAAAAAAAAAATAAAAAATCTTGAGGTATTCAATTAAATTTTTTTTTTAAGATTTTAAAAAAATCTATAAAAAGCATGAGATATTCTAATCAATACCTGAAATGATGTTGAGAATTTTGATAATATTAAATATTAGAAGTTTATTTATTAACATCTTATTATTATCATCAATTTATGTTATTTTATAAATTGCCAAAATTAATTTTTTTTCTTATATTGACATGATAAGAATTATTTTAAAAATATATCTTATCTATACAAAATTGAATATACACTTAATTAATTTACCAATTTATCATTGATATTAATATAATAGGTAATATAAACCATAAATTAGTGAAATGTAAATTTCTTAAATTAAGACGGTGAATAATGAAAATTATGAATTAGTAGTATATAAATTCTATAGATTAAATATGTTATTAATGAAAATTTAGATAAAAATATGTTTATTTAAGGAAAATAGATATTCAATTTCAGACAAATTGAAATAAAAATATATACATTTAATTTTGAATAACTTTTTTAATTGTATGATTTTTTTAAAAAAATGAAAATCTCAATAGAATATTCTAGAACACTAATAAATCTATAAAAATCACTTAAAATTCTATAAAATTTGTAAAAATTTCATACTTAAAAAAAAAGTCATTAAAAGTCGGACGGGTAGAGCCTCACTCAGCACCTTGCTCTCGATGACTGGCTATGCGAATAAGATGATGATAGCACCTGCATTTATGAGAAATTTGAAATTTTATAAGATTTTCAGGTATCAATGAGTTGATTAAGCTATATAGGCTTCGAAAAGTATGGAAATATTGTCATTCCTTTCATTTAGGTGAAGAGGGAGGGAGAGAATATAATTTAGTTCTAAGCCTCAAAAGATCTTCATTTCCAAATATGTCCTCTTCACATCTTGTTGTTCCCCTTATGTCCCGGAAACACTTGATGCACAGATTAGATTATTGCAATTTGAGTACAGCAGCATATAAGAATTTGACTTGCATACTCAGTCTCACTCTCACCAATATTATGGTAGCAGCTGTTTCCCTTCCTAAGTATTTAAGCTTAGACCTTTGTACATTTGGCCAGGCATGTGGTGTATCACTTAATATATCCCTAGAGTGTGTGAGAATGGGGGTAGAAAACTGGAATCTCCTTCTAATTACCTTTCTTTTCCCATCTTTATATGGGATATTATGTATCAAAATATGTTGTCATTCACATTAATCCAGTTATGTACCTGATCAAATTTTTAAGTTGCTGACAAATTAAATCTGTTATCATATTATAGATCTACATTTTGGCAAATATTATATTCATGCCCTGGAAATACTTTATGCACGGCCAGGATTTCACTACCTGATATGTCTTTGGCCCCTTCTTTAGCAAATAACCAACGGAATTCAGATTATCCACAAATATGTCTATATCTGGAACTCTTAAGCCAATCCTGTCCGCCAAACTGTATATTTCCTGCCATTACAAATAGTACTGCATTAGTATTTCTTCTATGGTATAGTATTTCTATGATACAGTAATACAGATTTAAAGGAAAGTTCCCCAAGTAAGAGTAAATAAATTTAACATACAGATATAGTAAAGCAATCCTTTTGCTGCAACTCTGATTGCTTATTCAGGGAACTTAAAAATCTCTTTGCTTCTTTCTGTTGGCTCATTCCACCACTCCGCCCAAAATCCACAAAACCGTGCTCATCAACGTACTTTTCATACAAAGATTCTTTCATTATTTCTACAACATCCTGCAAAACATATCCAACAAAAACGTCTCCAATATACAAGAAAGAGCTGAAAAGTTCACTTCAAGAAGGCATTTCCAAACGTGGATAAATCACAACAAATGAAATTGGTAAGCAACAACTTGGCCATCGCTCATTAGCACACTAAATCAAAATTATCACTCCCAAAAGCACTTCAATATTATGACAAGATAAATGATTCGAGTTCTTGCATATTCTCAAGCTCTGTTACCTGAAACCAAGTAGAAGGGAAAATGATTCTAAACACCCCCCCCCTCAAAAAAAAGAAAAAAAAGAAACCAAAGAGAGAAAAATTCTATTGCATGATCAATGGCTCCCAAAAAGGAATTTCAAAGTAAATTCATTACAAATTGAAAATTAGGGACTCATCTCCAAAGTGCAGCAGAACACCAAATATGTTGTTGATTACTAAATGAGTCCAAAAATACTTTGAAGATTTACTACCTTCAGGTTTTATTAGTTTAATATTTTTGCAAAAGAGATTGACAATGTTTTTTGCCCCCAAACTATGAAAAGCATCCTCTGCTAGATCTACTTAAAGTTAGTTTCTACTTCTGCCTTTATGCCACAGTTTGAAGCTTCCAAAACCAATAAATTTGATAGATTCATTTCTTAAGATATTCATAATAAGCAATGCAACTTTTCTGGAAAGGAAATTTGAACATCAGCTCACAACAGATCGAATTTACATGAACCAACATGGTGAGAAACCTGCTACAATGTAGCAACCACTGTCCACAAGATGGTTGTAGCCAAACCGAAGCAAAACCATCCTAGTTAATATGATAAAGGTACATACTTCAAAGACCTACTTACCATAGCATCTTGTTCAGTTATTTCTTGTCTTAAGTCCACTCTAGCTCGAGCTTCTGCCAGCCTTACAAGACTTTCTAATTGCCGTGCTGTTATGGGTGTTCCATCAGAAGATGTGTTTTGGTCTCTTAATTGTAAGTAAAACTTCTGGAGGATTTCCGCTGCTGGTTTCATCATCCTTCATAGAAAACAAAATTGTCTAAACAAAGTAGTCAACTCTTCCCCAAATTCTTTCACCCACACCCAGCACAGACAACTAAAAGGGGATAGATTCAATTAAGTGAAATAACTCACTGAGGGAAGACATAGGTTCTTGCATAAGCAACGTATTTACGGATAAGTGGACCAGGTAATGGAACAAAATCAGCATCCTTCTGCGGGTCAAGTCTCAACCTTGCAGCTAAAGATTTGCTTCTCAAGTCCGAATCTACGCCTCCAGCATCTTGTGAGCCTAATTGTAATAAAACAGAAAGACTTGGTCAGAAAAGTGTATGCATTGCACATATTTCCTGCATTTGAAAACGCTACCTGCGCATAATCTCTTAGCAGCTGGTGAGCTTTGTCCATGTCCCTTATGAAGCTGCAAACAGTTTTCTTGAGTTTCATATTTCGCCACAAGATAAGTATGAATAGTCACTAATTTTGAGCTTGATGTGGATAAATTAATGGAAACTATCGCTACAAACTAAACAAAAATGGAACCGGCTACAGAAACTCTGGGGTAGCAAATGTTCAGAACATATTGGGGTGCCACACAAGAAGGTATATTGCAATACATAAAAAGTGAATATAGGAACCTACTGAAGAGTTACTGCATGAGTGACAAACAATATTAATATTGTCACCAGAAAATCATTTTAGTCATTTGAATAGCACATAAAATATGCTTGTAAAGGTCAGGCATGAACTCTGCAGATTTTCAAGCATCTCAGAAAGGATTATCTTAGTTTCTTTTCTTCTGCCTCAATTAGAAGCCATTGCATTGATAATTTCTTAAACGCTTTCATCCTGAAAAGTCCATGGTTGCCAATATAATGTGCCAAGAAAGAATGCAGTAAATCACGTGTTGCTACAACTAGGGTATACAGCACAACTTACTGACATAATGTGCTCAGAGAGTCGCTTATCCAGTATTTCATCAGGCTTGTCGAGTAATATAAAAATCAGATCAAATCTTGAGAGCAAGGCAGCATTCATTTTCAAGTTCTCATTGACCGTTTTTGCGCGGCTGCAGCTCAAATTGAAATATTAATAACAAAGTATGTTGCACTATTACCAGAAATAGGAAAGGATACTAGATTAATCAAGTTTTACAAAATTAAATGAAGAATACTATAATTTTTCAGGTCCTACATGAAGCATGTATTTCCAGTCTCATAGCTCTGGAGAGTCAAGATGAGTAACTCTGTTCCAGTACATAATGAGATCATATGCCACAATAAGATACAAGAAAGAAATAGAAAGCATCATTATCTCAAATTTCCCAAACTACTGAAATCAGAGGAAGGTAAAAATCATTGCTTCTAAATAGAACAGAAGCACCACAAAATATATATCTATAAGATCCAATATGAAGAACAGATGCACTTAGCGTTATTGATTTGATTAGGTCCCTATTTTACTAGGAGTAGCAAATTTCACCAATATGATCTAATGAGCTTGTCATCGCCATTTTCTCAGGCTTCCAAAAGAGACTAGAACAGGCAACATAAAATGGAAGTTGTAACCACCAGGATTTTTTGCAGCTACAATGGATGTCCATGTGATAAACTTGCTAGTAGTCCTGCCTCTGTCACAGAAACAAGCTAATTTAAATATTACTTTTTGTTGCCTTAACCACAGAGAGCGGATGCTTCAATATTAGGTGTAACTAACTTATGATTATGTCAAAGCAGTTTGTCCACGTGATGGAAGACCTGTTGCTTGAGACATATGTTTTGAGTCCAAAACTGGGCTAAGGCCTTTATTTTCCCCTACCCCCTCCCTCCCCAATCCTTGTTTTCCTGCCTTCCCCTTCCAAAAAAAAAAAGGAATTTATTGTTATCACCATACCAAACTTCATAAAATTTAGAACAGCTAACTTAAAATGCATTCATGTGTCGTACTTATAATGACCCCCAGCGGGGTTTGCTGCAGCTAAAACAGATGTCCTTGCAGATAAACTTGCTACAAGACCTGCCTTAGCCACGGAGACGCATTGTTGTTCCATTGCTTCCAATAGAGCCTGCAGAAAAGCTAAAACAATTTTTTATTGATCCCAGAGGCTGAAAACAGTTATAAAAGCAACAATTAAGAACCACAGTACCTGGTGTTCTGCTGACATTTTATCAAACTCATCAATGCAGCATAACCCACGATCTGCAAGTACCATTGCACCTATTGCAAAGAAAAAAGGAAAAAACATTTTTTTGGAAACAAATGAAATATGTAAAGCCAAATAATAAATAATACAAACAAAGTAGATCTTAGGCTCAGTGTTATCTAGAGCCCAAAAACTGCAGTCTGGATGGATTACTAATTTAAAGGACGCCTATTTTTTATTAATGGATGAAAGTAGTCAAATAATAACATGTAATGTTTGTTTCCCATGACATAATTCAATTCAAAGATTTCCCTTTAGTTTAGTATCTCCTACTAGAGAACCTAATTTTGTTTCAGGACTCCTGCTTGTCACCATTAGGTGCCAGCAATTTACTACAAGAGGATGAGCAACTATTAATCTTATCAAATTCATAAGCAAGATGTGAATACTTTGATATTATGTATCCCTACCATACTTGGTTTATTCCTATTGAATTTTTTGTCATTAATTCTTATCTTTCTAGAGAGGAGAAAAAAAAAAGATCGTTGCACTAGCATGAAGGATTTACTTCATCATCTAAATATATGTTATAAATCTCCAAAATCAAAGGCGTAGAAGATCCCAGGTGTCATTTATGTAAAGAATTTAAGTGTAAAAATAGAATATTCACCAGCTTCAAAAGCATAGTCACTTGTCATAGGATCCTTCACCACAGCAACGGTAAGACCTGCATTAGTGGTAGCATTACCACACACATATATACCACGAGGAGAGATAGAAGCTGCTGCTTGGAGTAGTTGACTTTTCCCCAATCCAGGATCACCTAATGTGTCATTTTCAGAACAACACAGATTATCCTCTATAATCGACAAGTTACATTTCCCTCCATACATCTATTTTCCTTCCTTTTCTGCCCTCTCCAGAAAGACTCAAGTTAAAGTAAAGGAGTTCAGTACAATAATGGCGAACTATCTGCTTACCAACTATCATCACATGGATGTCTCCTCTGACAGGTACCTTATTCTGATCCATAGAATGCTTCCGCACACCACCAAACAATGCTAATGTGATTCCCGCTATTGATCCCGAAAAGAAAAGTCAAAGATGTAAGTAAATGAAAGTTACCAGTTATTTTCATGAATCAATTAATCACATATCTTGTCACTGCCAATTACGGCTATGCATTTGGAGGAATCCACAAAAAGAAAGAAGTATAGCAATGCACTGTCCCTGGAAAGATAATTTGAGTTAAATGTCTATATACCTTTAACAAGTTCATGTCCATATATTGAGGGGCAAACAGATTGAAGTATTTGCCGAAAGATATCTGAACCATGCTCTTCAGAAAACTTCACAATGAATTCCAAATCTTTAGGAGAAAATGAGAATAAATCAAGCAGCTCTGTTGCTCTAGCATCAATTTTGGCATCTTGCAATTGAGACTTGGAGTTTTTTATTGAAATAACGTCCAAGTACAAATAGTATAAACCCTGGTTCTTGCTTTTTGATTTTCCTGAAGTTGCAAAACTGGTGTATTATCAACTTTAGAGTAAAGCGTATGTGTTTCCGATAGCAAATAAAATATACTACTAATCCCAATAGAAGAAAGTGGCAATTTTCTGTCAAGGCTTCTTCAATTACCTCCTCCAATATCCATGTAATTGTTAATTACCCTTATAATACCAGTGACAGTCACAATGTCTCCAGGAATGCAAGCATCTACTAGGTCTTCCTTTAATTCACATTCAACAGTCCGAGGCACCCGCCCTTCTTCATGATGTTCGGACTTCAGCAGCTCCTGAAGCCTGTTTGAACATTCAAATAAAATATTAAAACAGAGTCAGCCTAAAATCTGGATGTTTATCTTCTACTTCAAACATGAAGAAAATTACTGAGCCTCAAAGTCAAAATCAAGCTGGAAAGTTACCTTATCTTCTGGAAGTCTATTGGCTGAGCAGAAGATCTTATTGGATTGAAACTTCGACTTCTGCAACCATGAAGCTCACAGATTGAAGGAGGTGAAAATTTTCCATCAGGAAAGTCACGAATGATACTGGTTCCACACTTATTGCATACAAAATTCATTTGTATAACCAGAGGCCTGACCGTGCTAACTTTTACTACAGTTCCACGCACAGATACAAGTCGATCTATTGCATCACAAAATATTCCGATTATTTTGATTGACAAATTAATTGTTTTTCAATGTGGTAGAAATTCAATTATAGATCCTAATTCAAGATTCAAATCTAAGGTACCAATATAAGCAGCTTTTAGATTCTTCAAAGCAATCATAGATTCAGGATAGTTGTACAGACGAATATTTATCTTTGTGAAGTCCTCCAACCTGTTGCTATCCTTTTTCATAGACAGAACCTAATTAGATGGCAGAACAATTGAAAATCATTAGCAAGCCATTTCATTCATTCCTTTGATTAAGTAGTAAGAAAATCTCATAAATATCACTATGTACCTTGTGCGCTGCAGCACTCATACAGAACAAAGCATCTTCAGGATTTTCGTCCAAGATTGAACAGAGTTCCTGTAATTGGCAAATTTCTCTAAACTGCTGGAAGTCAACTGGTAAGGAGCATAACCCATTATCATCCTTCACCTAACCATGCAGTTCAAGTTATCAGTTTTGTTTCATCACCATGAAGATTTCTGTGATTAACTCCATTAATAAGTTTCAAAATAAAAAGCAAAACCCTTTAGGTGAAATACGATGAGAGGAGATGAAATTGATAAAATAGATCAGAGCTACAAGAAAAATGAGAAGATATGCTTAGTGAAAAAGAATTTATCAGTTAGTTAATCTATCATAGACCTATGATTGTGCTAGCTTGCAAGAGATAGGTATACTGCGGCATTTCATTGAACTCACAACTAAATTTTGATCCCACATTTACACTGTTCCATTAATCAGTACATTCATTATTCACATTGCATTTTCTAACATATTATTTTTAGATCTGTGGTAGATATCTTTATTTTTTGAAGAAAAAACTAAAGCAACATATAGCATGTTACCACAAATATACATAAGGAAGTTTAACTCTAATATTAGCAAAATGTGAAGGAGCTCTAACTAGTGGGTTTATGAAAGCCTAATAGGTGCAAATTTCACCTAGGACTGTGACTGGAGAATCTGTATCTTCAAATCTAACAGAGAATCTTTTATACCGGATACAAGGCTGGTATTTCAGATAAATAGAATCTATGATCTCCAGGCTCTTTACAACATCATCATTTTAATTTTTTATTTTGAGAATATTACATTATCACGTTAGCTTCCATATGCCCTAATTGACAATCATTCAATTATTTCTAAAATTTATCTTGAAAATAGCTCTAACAAATCTACATGAATAACTTAGGCCCACAAAATTCATCGTCTTACTTTTCAATGAACAATTATGAAATTCTATTTCATCAACTTTATAATCATCCTCCAATTTTTTTCTACAGAATTCATAAAATCTTAAAGAAATCTAGTTAAAACCTGAAGAATAAATAGCAAGACCAAATTTTCATTTTCACTATGGTGCATTGGTGTCTATTGTGAATTATACCATAATCCTACAAATTACGAGAGATTTAACGACTACTCCAGTTAGCTAAATATAATTCGTTGCTCTAATTCGAACCTAACACCTGAAGAAAAAAAAAATGGTGTAAAACCTGGGAGATGATGATCTGGCCAGGTGGAGTAGAGAATAATTCAACGAGGTCGGAGGTGAGTTGGTACTTAAACACCGAATCCTCGTGAGAGAAGTCAATATGGGGGAAATAGACGGCCAGCACATTTGCAAGGTCGCTCGCCACCGTCAATTGCCGAGTCTTTAGTCTTCGAGGCGTCTCCTTGATGTCCGTACATGGACGTTGCAATGGTGGCGGAGTAACAGCGCTGACAGTTTGGCTATTCACTGGTGGCGGTCTAACTGAACCGAACTAAACAATCTTTGTTCATTTTGGCGGGAAAATAAACTTAGAGTCTATGAAAATTATAGACGCCATGAAAGAAGCCGTGTGCCTTTTTTTTTTCCCCAGAATTTGGGAGTCATTATTAAAAAAATATATCTATTGTTTTATTGTTTTCTTTTAACAATGATTAAAGTGGTAATTTATCCGATAACATGTATTAAACAAATTTTTATCTTTATAAGATGTTTATTAATTTTTATAATTATTGTGTATATTATTTTTAAATTTAACTCTATTTTATTGAGAAATAGAAATAAATAATAAATATTTCATTTTTTAATAAAAATTAAAATAAATAAAAGTATAATATAAAATAAAATAATTTATTAATATGTGTAACATTATTTGCAATCGAGGTTACAATCAAATATTACATTTAAAATATGTAATAGTATCATTAGAAAGTGCAATCATATAAATTATTCATGTGTTATATATACATTATATAAATGCATCTTTTTCTAAGTACTCTTTATAAAATATTAAAAAGACTATCATAATTGTGATTTATAATAATTAATTTCTTAAAGAAATAATAAATTGATATTGGGGCATTAAATAAAAATAATTAATATTTATAGATAAAAGTATTAAAAATTTACATACGAGTTAACTATTTCACAATTTCTTCGAATTATCTATTAAAAGCTTTGTTTTATAAGAATGTTCTTTACATATATTTATAAAATTGTAAAAGTTTAAAGTAAAAGTGTAATTTATTGTGAATGTCTCTAGATGACTTTTTCTTCATCTTATTTAAGCTATTTTAGGTGATAGCCTAATTTAATAAATTTCTTTTTGGGCAAAAAATTCAACTTTTTTTTTTATCAAGTTTAGCAATTGGACTTTTTAAAAGTTCTACATTATACTTTTATCTAAAATTCAATTATATAACTATTTTTATCTATTATCAAATTTTTTCTATCCAAGTTTAATTATTCGAACTTTTTAAAAGTTTAATTTTTGTACTTTCGTAAAATAATCATATTATATTATTGTTTCTATCTATCACATCCAATCAAGATGACTTTTTTATGATCATTTTTGTCATTACCAAAAATCGATAATTTTTTTTTAAAATGTAATAATTTTTGTCTTTTTTATATCTTATTCTTCTTCATTCTTTTGCATAATTAACCATCATTGAATCAACAAACTCTAATAAAAACAATTAAGTGACTAGTAGATAAAAATAAATAAAAAAACTCATATATAAAAACAATCAAAATAATATATGATATTTTCTTCTTCTACCCTTATGGGATTTTGTAGTTTTATTTTTTATTTTTAAAGTTTTTGGTATTACTTTATTTATATTTAGTGTCAATTGATTGAAGTTTGTTAATTCATTGACAATTGATTACGAAGTAGAATAAAAATAGAAGAAAGAAGAATAAGGTGAAAATAAAGTAAAATTGTTACATATTTTATAAAAAATTTCATAGATTTTACATAATGATAAAAATGTCTTCCAAAAAAGTTATTTGCATTGAATGTTATAGATAAAAATGATAATATAATATAAAGTTTAATTGAAATGTAAAAATTGAACTTTTAAAAAGTTTGAATGCTAAATTTGAACAAAAGAAAAGTTTGATAATATATATAAATAGTAATATAAAGAAATTTTGGTTGAAAGTATAAATTGTGAACTTTTAAAAAATTTGAATAGTAAACTTTGAACTAAAAAAAATTTCAATGTTAAATTTTTTAAAAGGTTTCATTTAGATAGATTGGATTTCATTTTTCAAAAAATAAAGAAGTTAATTTCGAAATCTGCTGTCGTTGGCCCATCCAAATCCATTCGCCAAAGTAGCATCCCACAGAAGACAACATGTTTCAGAGACACGTGTCCATCCCTTGCTTCTTGCTTTATAAGCTTCGCAACCAGCAACTCGGAGCAAAAGGTCACCTCCACGTCTCCCATTTTTCCTTCCGTTCTTTCGAACTACACCAAAAACCTGCACTGTACTCCGTACACACGCTGGGGGCAACAACAGCAAAAGCGACACATCTCTCTCTCTCTCTCCAAAACGCCATTTGAGCTCTTCTGATTGATCATCTTCGTATCAATCAAGCGCAATCAGGTACGCGTTTTGCTCTATCATTTCATTCAATTGTATGCTACTATTGGCCAATTACTATATGCATGAATACGCAGTTTGATACTCACGGTGTGATTGTTGTCTTTTTCTGCTTTGATTAAATTTCTGGATAAACATCGCTGTTCGGATTGTGATTTTTGCTTGATCTGTATGTTTTAGGGTTTCGTAAATGTCTGTGAAATTGGATGGCATCGATTTGAACTCTGTGGTAGATTCAATTGAGGCAAACAATGAGGCTGGACTCGGTAATCGCTTAGAAAATGAGACCTTAATAAGAAATTATGGTGATCAGGGTGATGTGGCTGGGGTTTTGGGGTATGACAATGGATCTTTGGATGTTAGAGGGTCAGTCGACGAGGTTTTGAATGGTGAGATGGGCGCTGTAGATAGGAATGGGAGTAGGGAGGCGGAAAGAAAATTTGAAATGAAGAACCTGGAGAACGAGGAAGGGGTTATTGGTGATGAAGTGTGGAAAGATGATGGTAATTTGTGCCTCGAACTAAAAATAATTGGCAATGGTGAGGTGGAGGCGACAACAAAGGGAGGTCAGAATCAAGGGAGTGGAGTTAATGTGCTTCCTCAGAATGCTCAAGGCAAGGAGAATGTTGGTCTTCTTTTGGATTTGAATGCAAGACATTGTTCCAATGGGGACATTATAACTGATAATGTTTATAATGGAACTTGGGACAATAGGTGTTTAACTAAGTCGAATTTGCCAGGTTTCTGTTGGACTAGTAGAAAGTACAGCTGATATTATAGAAGCCATAGAAAATGGAAATCCAAATATTCAAATTAAAGATGAGATAATTAATGGGCTAGCTGAAGACCTGGATGGTGAAGATTTTAAACATGCTGCTCTGATACCAAAAGTACGTGGAAAAGCAAATCAAACTGAAAAGGAGGGTGAATATTATGTGTCTGATCTAGTATGGGGCAAGGTGAGGAGCCATCCATGGTGGCCAGGGGCAGATATTTGAACCTTCAGCTGCTTCCAAGAAAGCTATGGAACATATTAAGAAAGACAGTTACTTGATAGCTTATTTTGGAGACCAGACTTTTGCATGGAATGAAGCATCGAGGATAAAGCCATTTCATATGTATTTCTCTCAAATGGAGAAGCAGAGTAAAGGGGAAACTTTCAGCCATGCTGTGGATGTCGCACTGAATGAGGTGTCCAGACGGATTGAATTTGGGTTGGCTTGCCAATGTCTGAAAGAGGATGTAGTTGCTGGTGTAAATTCTCAGGTAGTTGTAAATGCTGGTATCCAAGAACAATCAAGCAGAATCTGGGGCACAGACAGGTTTTCTACTGCAGGCTCTTTTTTTCCTGCAAACCTTGTTAACTATCTAAAGTCATTAGCTGAAGCCCCTATTGCTGCTATTGATAGATTGGAATTTTTGAAGGCAAGAGCTCAGTTCTTGGCTTTCAACAGGTGGAAGGGTCATCTTCAGCTACCAGCATTTGAAGATTTTGACGGCATTTTGGAAAATGAAGTCAATCCCTGTGGATTACAAACTAATGGGATGATGCAAAGTGTTTTAAGATGCAATGAGGATGATCAAGTTCTAAGTGGAAAAGCAAAGTCTCCTGTGCAGAATAGTTCGCAGAAGAGGAGGCATACGACAAAAGATGATCAGTGCAAGAAACGGAAGAAACATATTATGGAGTTGGTTCATGGAGGCAGCCCAAGTTTACCGAATGGAGAGAAGAAATATAAAGGGAAAGCCAGCAGGAAGTTGCCCACTGGGTCTTCTAGGCAGAAACGTAAAGTGGATGTTATACTGAACGAATCTAGAGTGAAAAGAAGGAAAGGGTTTTCATCGAGTGAAACATCATCACTGCCTAGAAAACACATTGAGGTTGGAGAATACGTATTTGAAGTGGCAGGGAAACTAGGGGGATCAACTCCCTCTCCTGAGCTTGATAGTATTGACAGAACAGCAGTTGAACATGGCGGGAAGTCTTTAAATGCTTCTGGTTCTGGGGTTTCAGCCATGAATAAAGGGAAATCCCTCAAAGGAGGGCTAGATCTTTGGCAATTTCCTTCTACAGATGAGATGCTCTCAAAGCTGGTCATTGCTGCCAAAAATCCCATTGAAGGTTATAGCTCATTGATCTCCATAGCTGTTTTCTTCTCTGATTTCAGGAAGTCGATCTGTATGGAAAATAACAGCCTTCAGGGAAAGGAAAAGTCACCAGGGAAGCAAAAAGCCAAAAAGTCATGCGAGTTAGAAAGCACAGGGACATTCAAATTTGAAGGTTTGGAAGACTCATACTGGACTGATAGAATTATTGAAAGCAGACTGGATGAGCGGGTACTTTTTGAACCTGAGGCCCATGCTAAAAACGACAATATTGTTACTGAACCAGAAAGTGAGGATAGAATGAATCTAAATACAGTTGACGATCATCAAAAGAATGCCATGGTTGCTGAGTTGGATTTGGAGTATCGATCTCATGTTGTGGATGATAAGTCCAATGAATACTCTCCCACTGCTCTGATCCTTAACTTCAATAGTTTAGAGTCCGTTCCTCCAGTCACAAATCTCAATGAGATATTTAGCCGTTATGGACCACTGAATGTGTCTGAGACTGAAGTATTAAGCAAAAGCAAGCGTGCAAAAGTGGTATTCAAGAGGCGTTCTGATGCTGAAAGTGCTTTCAGCAGTACAGGAAAATTCAGCATATTTGGGCCTTCACTTGTCAGTTACCGTCTCCAGTATGCACCAAAACCACGCAAAATTTCTACTGCCTCCGAAACAAGAGGAAGAAGAAACAAGTCTACTTCAACAGAGGGGGTGCAACATGAAGGTTGGTGACGGGTATCTGTTGATGACTTCCCCTAGGATTTTGCTTGGTTAGGAATCAACATAAAGTGGGAGGATTTTGTTAGTGTTTATATTGAATGCACATATGTTAGAATTGGCAGCCAACTTATTCATATAAGCCTAGGAAGTTGACACAAATGATTTTGTCTGACCGACCTTTGTCCTACAGTAAAGGCAATACCGTACATTAGCATTTCACTTCTTTACTCTGTAAATTTTTCTTGGCTCTTTGCTGATATTGTATATAGCGAGATGGTACCAGATAAATTAATCACTTGCATTCAACTAAATCGTTGACTCCTGTGATTCGTATACTAAAGACAGGCAGTATGGTATGGAAGTCTGCTTCCGCTTGAAATTATGAAATGGATATCAGATATTATGATAATATCATGTAACCGCAACCTAAGCCGTGCTTTTCTAAATTAGTATTATTCTGGTGCGTGATGATAATAGCGTCTTTAAAATGCTACTATAATTCTGCTTGGCATCAGTTATGCGGCCGGTCTTTGGTCCCTGAAATGGGAGGATCTGTGCTCGCAGTAACAAACTTCTAGCTGCATTAGTAGTTTTGTGGGGTGACGTCTCCGGTATTGTCTGTTATTTTCTTCGGCAAACAACTGATGGACAAATTTGTTAACCTTGTAGAGTAGGAAACAAGGAAACTGCTAGAGGGAATGCAAGATAACAAAATAGAATGATTGATCGGAGAAAAGAAGTACAATAATCCCCTTTCATAATTAGTTCGCTGTAAACAAAGGTGAGTTATCTACTTGGAAGTATGAATAACATGAAAACTCCATTTGATTTGACTTTTTTTTTGTTCTTCCATATTTCAAAGAGTCAAATAGCAGATTATGAATCTGTTCTTGCTAAAAGTTTTTTCTTTTAACTGTTGGAAAGAATTGCAAACGATGGTGAGTTTGATACCAGCCTTCAATCACAATCAGCAGGATCTGCAAGTGATAGTTCAATTCATTTTCCTCGCACTCACATCCCTCTGCCATTTTTCTCTCTCTGGCCTTCCCAGAGATATGGACAGAAGCCAAAACTAGTCTAATTAGTTTCTGCGAGTCCACTGAGTGGATAGTATGGCTACCAAATTCCGGAAGGAAAATTCAGTGTGCTATCGTGATTATAAACCAAAAACAATAGCAATTCAGAGTTTACTCTGTCAATTTAACGTTTCCAACAAAACATCGCGGACTCGGACTTGCAAATGGCTAAGAAGATGCTTATCAATTTAAGGAATCAAGTAAAATCATGAACTACAGACGCATCAAGTTACACCAGAGACAACCATCAAGAAAACAAAATTCAAATGAGAAGGAAAACATTTTTTCATGTGCTACTCAACTTAGTTCTTGGGATAAATACACCGACAACAGATATACAAATTTAAACACAAAAGGGAAGCCATTTGTAAACCTCAGCTGCTTTCTTTCCAATTAAACTCTGAAGCAAAGAAACCAAAGGGCTCTCTAATTCTTAATGGCCAGGTCTTTGGCTCGGTCAAGAGAATCACTAATTGGAATAGAATTCATGGCTACCAAAGGATTCCGTGAAGCACTATTGACCGTAGATGGGGGTAAAGAGATTGAATCAGGTTCCAGCTTTTCATCCAAATGTCCATTCTCAAATGGCTTTCTTTCTAATTCATCAGCCTGCCCTCCCAAGATGCCATTTTCCTTATCATTAGTGAAAACACCGGGGACATTAGAAGCATGCAATCTTTCTTCAGAGGTCATGGGAGAGGAAGGTTTCTGAGTATTTGCAAAAGCCGATAAAGGTCTTGCTTGTGGGAGTTTACTCATCTTTGCTTTCATGCTTGATCTCCTATGTGGACTACGCACAGCATCTCCGAGTCTAGGCAACGCTGTTGGAACACTACCATGAGATTGCATTGTTCCATTAGGAGTGCGAACTGATTTCACCTGCATAACATAATATGGAGAAGTAAAGCTTCAGTACATTACATAGTAACTTACTTTTTAAACATGATATTTTTATGCATGCATGCATAGCAATCTTTCCTCAAAAGCTTAATATCTGTAATCTTAGTCCTTTTTAATCTATACTTACTGACTCAGTCCTTTTACTAGGGAAAGCTTAATTTGGTCCATGCTTTTCACTGCATGTTCAACGCTGTGCATGCGTTGCCAATTTTATCATGTATCTAGTGCAGATTCCTCATTTTATTGATCTTTCCCTGTTGATACCTGATGTATTGTCTTTGGTAAACTATGCCGTGGACTCCTAATTAGAATGTGGCAATTGCCCACTAATTGAAATTAGAACTAAAATGTTTAAAATATAGAGATTTAGAGCAAAACTGACCCCATCAAAGAACCCAATCTTTGGCGATGGCATCCTCAGGCTTGTTGGTTTCATAAAACCTGGCTTTGAAAGCGTGCCAGTTTCTGTTGAAGATTTCCTTGTACTTTCATCTTGCAAAGCTATTCTCTCAGTTTCATGTGCATCTGATATATGATTAGGATGGTATTCCAAACCTGAAGGAAGAATTTCATTGTCTAAAGATTTGCAAGAACTGGTGTCAAAGCTAGTCCTTGACTTGTTACACCTTTGGTTGATTGTAGAAGATGTCGATGAAGCAGAGGACCACTCACTGATAGAACTGGCCGGCGATATGCTTGAAGAGATCTTCGAAGACATCACATATGCGGAAGGGGCAGTACTCCCAGATGTCCTGTTTCTTAGTGCAGATTTCAATGGGGTTTTATGTGTTGAACTAGAAGAAGGGGGGTTAACAGATCCATCACCAACCTTTCTTCTGGCAGTAGCTAAGGGAGATTTACCATTGCGCTCAGATGTCACCCTTCCAGAACTATCACTCAAGGAAGGTCTTGCAGATTCGGTCTTGGTTGATTTTGATGAACCAAGAGAAGAAGATCTCAAAGATGATGCAGGCTTTGGCAAGAGCCGACGGGCACCATTAGTGACAGGCATCTTTGATGCTTGAGCCCCTCTACTAGCAGCTGTAAGGTTTCCAAGAAATGTTCAGACCTTAAAATGCAATTAATATTCTGTAGAAGATATTCATTAGAAGAAAGAAATTCTTAACAGTACCTAATCTTGTCTTGTTGTTTTCACTCTTGTTCTCTTGAGTGGCACCCATAGAAGCCCTTTTTGCTGCTGCTGTAGAGATGGGCTGTGCCTTGCTAATAGTTTTGGGTGGCTTAGGAATTGTCGCGATTGAATCCCCAGTTCTACCCATCGACTGCAACAAACAAAGAAGAAATGTCATCAGCCTGATAATAATCCAATCCCATCTTTTAACAAAGAGCAGAAAGCTTAGAAGAACTAGTTTCTTGTGTCGGAGTATTAACTGGGGACCTTGTATTAAATTGACACTTTATTCACAGTTAGTTTATACCTTATTATGTACTAATAACATTCTAAAAATACATGCCTGTGCAACTTGTGAATGAACCGCATCACGCTTCACTGCCTTTACTGGTCCTTGCACCCTAAGAGTTTGCTTCGTCTGAGATTTTAGTGCCCCACTAGGTTTCTTAAGACCAGATCTCTGCTTCAGCTAAAATGAGTTGCAGTAGCAATCAGGTGACTTTCAAAAAACAAGAATAAGATTATTATATATAGCAATCATTTTACTTGCCTGATCTTGAGAAGCAAGGCCCGCCTTTTTCAGAGCTGTCAAAGAGATTTGACATCAGTTCAAGAATGATTTCTCAATACACCAATTGTCTACGTAATTGACAAATATTATGACAATATGAAAACTTTTTACATAAATAAATAGATACATGAAAGCAGGTAAATGGATAATACCTCAGAGGACACAGTCTCAATATGATAGTCATACATATATAGTCAAACTGCTCGTTCTAAAAGATGACTTTAAAACTAAAAGTATGAATAGTATCTGATCTGTTTTACTGCTGATCTCCCAGCACAAAATGCAGTAGCATTAACTTATCAGTTATAGAACATAAACTTTTGGAACAACATCTCCATAACAATGTAAAACAAAAGATTATCATCCACAAATGTGCTGCTCGCAGCAGATGAAGTGATCCAAAAGCGAGCTGAAGGGAATCTGATATCGATTTTTGAATAACTTGAGGAAACACAATGCTGGAGAAGCTTTCATTATAAATTTTAAGGATAAGAAAATCCATCTATTGTGGGGATAGTGGCAAAAGCCCACAAAAAGAATTATCATTAACGAGAAAAGAGACGAGTTCTCCAGAAGAGTTGATGATGCCACTTGCTGATAATGCTCACGTGTCATAGATGCATATTACATTAACTAACTAGACAGCTAGTTGAGAAGCATGTCTAACATGGCCGCACACTTCTACAGAGAAGGATATGGTGAAGGGAAATGATATCCACAAGATATTTGACCATTATAGTTTTAGTTTGACTTTTCCTAAAAGATCTGTACTTACCACTCATGGAGCAGAATTTTGTTGATTCATCATGCTCACTAGCCTTGTCAGGCTCAACAGTTTTACCCTCAAATTTACTTTCCCAATCAGGGAGTTAGAACACATGCAAATTGAAGAAATATTAAAAGAAAGAACATAAACAAGAAAGAGGATAATCTTTTGTTGCAGTTCACAAAGTATAGAAGTGGGCATACAAGAATCCGGTTGGCATTCCCCAGATGCAGCCTTTCCGCTGATACTTGTCATATTGAACATCTTGCTGGATTTCTGAATTGAAGCTCTAATATCTTCAAACAACTCAACTTCAAGATTTTCCAATGTCAAGTTGTCACTTTCCAAGGTGGAGATCGAATCATCTGATCTTCTAATGTCTTCTTGTATTCCTGGTAAAGTTTTCTTTTCACTCTTGTCAGCTACTTTAATCATGCTAGACAACTCCTCAGGATCCAGGACCCCTGAAAAGAGATACGAATTTACATCCAAGACATTTAAAATAGAGTGAACTCTAAGAAATGCACTACTAAGCTCCAATTCCAAAAAGACACCTGCACTGGTAAAGAAGGCGCTATCCCATGCTAAACTCTTGCGCAAGTTACACTTCCTCATTCTCTCCACTCTCTCAGGTTCAGATGATTCAGTCAAGTAAGGCAATTGCTCATTCTGATCACTGCTAGGAGTCACACTAGCTTCTTTCCCAGCATTCAATGGTCCCGACATGTCAAAATTCTTGGGCTCTTTTTTATGTTCTATAAACCATATGCACAACCGCAATTACACAAAATTATGGTAATATAAAGTAATTACATATTAATCATTTATAATATATATATATAAAATAATTATATATTTCATAAAAAAATTATATAAATACAAAAATGCAACCCACAAAATGACACTGCACGTTATTTGACATTCTGCAAACTTTATTAAGTAGAAACCCTTAAAAAAAGACGCCGTTTTGCCCCAAAAATTTTTTTTAAAAAAAAATCCAACAATGGAAGCATGCCCTTGATACGGGCATTATGCCCCCTTCCCTCCCCCGGCTCCCCATGAAGAAAAGATAGTACCAATTGTTTCTGATTGCGATACAATCAAACAATTGAAAAAAAAAAAGCGTAAAATCAATTTCAGCAATTACCCTCGATTCTTCAGCCGATCGAAAACATGATAACGGTTACTTAACCAAAATGTGGAAAAAGAAAATAATGGCTCAGGGCTAATTCAAGCATTCCGTAATATCCATAGTCGAGTAGGTGAGTGGATCTTTGATGAAAAGGCGAATTGCGGGAGCAAAAGAGAGTGGGAGTTGAAGAGTAAAACCTGAAGATTGGTGATGATGACTAAGACCACTAATACTCGAAGAAAGCGGCGAAGACAAATCAAGAATCAGTGCATCATTTTCTGAAGAAAAATCGATGAGGTTCTCCCCATCACCTGTAACTTGGAGATGGATCTTATCGAGCTCTTCCTCCATTCAACTTCACAATCCCACCAATCACAAATCTACTCTACTATCGAAACTTTCTCAAGATTTTTAATTACGGGCCAAAACTTTGAAAAAGGAATAAATTTTGTCGGAGAGAAGTTGGGATTCTTGAGTAGAAGGGATGGAGATGGTGTCACAGAGCGCAAAGTGGAAATATTTTGAACGTTGTGAAGGCGGTTCCCCAAAATAATTGAATTAGGCTCTGTAAGTCTGTCCTTTTTTTTTCTTTTATCTTTTCTTTTTTCTCCTGAATAGACACTCTAGGAACTTATTTTAAAAAATAAAAATAAAAAGACCTTCTAGAAACATGGTGCTGACATTTTTTTTTTCGTGTTAAATGAAACATGGGGGTGGCTTATTTTAGACCAAAAAAAAAATCATATTCATGCATTAAACTGTTAAAATAAAATTTCAATACAGAAAATATATGGTATATTTCGATTTTGTTTTGAAAAAAAAAATTTGTTTTACCTTTTGAAATAAAGTTATGTGTTAATAAAAAATTTTATTGAGAATTAAAAGGTAATTGATAAGCTTTAAGTATCACAACATCGATAATAATATAAAATGTATAATATAATTAATAAATTGTTTGAGGTTATAATTTATGTATTTAAATGAAACTAATATGTGAATTAAAAAAAATATTTTGAAATATGTTTTTATGTGAAATTGAGAAAATAATTTTGAAAATTAGGTAAAATATAATCATACTATATCCATTTGAATTGAATATTTACTTTTTTAAAATTGTATATTTTTCTTCTAAAATTTCATTAAAATTCTCTTTAATTTTTAAAGTAATAATATCTCTAACTACATAAATAATAAACATATTATAACAACTTTCTCGGACTAAGGTTTTTCTTTAATTCTCGTATTAAATTAACATTTTCAGTTACAAAGAGAGTAATAATCTTCTCTTTTTTAATCTGAAAGGGAGAGTACTAATCTTCTATTAGCTTTAGTAGTATCTATTTCCCTTTCATCCTATTCATGTTATTTGTAATGCTCTCTTTTTCATTTATGGAATAGGTTGTTATGCCATCCGCATGCTATATTTAAACCAAGTTAAATACTTAAGCCTATGAAAGAAGTATTTAGCTGGAGTCAGCTATAAAGATAGAAAAAAGTCGGATGCCCTCGCATTTTTTTCTGGGTTAAATGAAGTGTTGTAGCACTGCTGACCTCAATAAACTTATGCCAAGGGCCACGAGATTGACCAAGATTGCAATGGTAAAACATTGATCACCTGACCCCGGGCCGCAGCTTGCAAACGTGTGCCCAAGCTCATCTCTGCCCGTGATCCATATCCAGAGCAAAATAGTACCATGTCCAGGCTCAGAGACAAGGGATATATGATTCCCAACTCTAACCGAGTCAGGGGCTTTCCTACTGAATTCCCAACGATAATTCCCTTAGTGTCCAAAATTTGAGAGGCCAACTCACTTGGCCATATCAGATCGCAATAAACGATTAATAGTCATTCGCAACATTATGCATAACCATAACCAAAAGGCGCTACCAAACGTCAAACCGCGAGGATAGGGCAACTGTGTTAGAACAGTAGTGAAAATAACGATTACCATAACCAACCCAAAAATAAAAAAGAGGATTTGATTTTACACAAATTAGATATGGGAAAACTAGTAAAAATAATAGAACTCTCATATCATAACTGCATCCCAAAATTCAAGTACAGTGACTAGATCAAAAGAGTGAACTTCAGAAATGATTCAAAACCACATAGGTCCATTCCACTACTTGTAAGATTTCTTAAACAAAAATTCCTTTAACAAACTAAGATCTTGGTTTCTCCTTCTTCTCCTTGAATAGAGCCAGGAGAGATACACCAGATACCTTAACAACCTTGAACCTGACACCGGGAATATCTCCCACGGCATGACCCTTACGTCCAAATCCAGCAATCAATACCTCGTCCTGTCACATTCATATAAAAAAGGGGTCAAATAGATACAATCATCATACAATTGCAACTGAGGGAATGGACGGACAAGGGCAATGATAAGCATATGATCAGTGAGGAAAATTCTTAAAATAGGCTCACATTTTCTTCAATGTAGTTCAAACAACCATCATTGGGGACAAAAGCAGCTATCTTCTTCCCATTCTTAATAAGCTGAACCCTAGCACATTTTCGAATGGCAGAGTTTGGCTGCTTAGCCTCAATACCGCTGCAGAAGGAATAAAAAACCAAATCAAGATTTATACCAATTACATAACAACCACCTGGAGACCCATGAAATCAGAAAAGATCCATATAACAAACTGAGTTCTCACATCTTCTCAAGTACAATGCCCTTTGCATGGGATGACCCAGCAAATGGTTTTTTCCATTCATTTCCGAGATGTGACTTCTTATAGGACTTGTCAGCCCACCTCTGTCTCCTACGGTGGGACTTCAGCTTGCGACCAGCTCCCATACCACGAGTCTTCCTGCAGGATGCCATTCAATACACTTCAATAATCCAGAGACTCATCTCTCAAGATATGATTCCCCAAAGAGCTAGGTTAAACAACAGAATCTGAGAGTTTAAAACAGATCCAAAACTAGGAGAAAATCCATCCTAATTTCAACTCAACTGACAAAAGGAACCCAAATATGATCCAAAGATTTATGAGTAACAACTCGATTACTGTAACACACTCCAAAAGAGTAAATTTGGTGACCAATATTGCTCAAGATTTTATTCATCATGACCATTCCAGACAAACGATTAAGCAAGCTGCGGACAGTTAAATATATAAGGATTTAAGTAAACCAAAAATTTATTAACTACTATGAACACAAGCGAAATAAAATGAAAAAAATTACAACTATTGACTCAAAAGAATCGTCCCTTATAAATACACATGAATCAATTTCAAAGACGAAGAAAAAAAAGTAACACATACTCATCCCTAACAAGAATTATATCAGTAGATATAATAACTTTTAATGTAAATTATCTTCGTTGTACATCCACAGAACAATCTTCGGATTTAATAGATTTGTCAAATAGAAACTAAAACAACGCTGAAAAACATTGAGCTGCGGATACCTTCACGTCCATTACTTATCAAGCTATTCATTACAACATCAGAGTGAGAAAAAAATCATTGCTATAGAAGGATAGAATTCCCAAAAGCAGCTACTAAACAGAGAAAGAAGATTAGGAACAAGCATCCGTACCCCATGATTGCAGAGTAAAGAGGACTCCGATTGAGAAACTAGGGTTTGAGTCGCTACTGCAGAAGAGGAGCCGTCTGGTGGTGTGTAAAACCCTAACTCTAAAAATGAAAATCGCCTTTGATGGATTAATATATATAAACGAGAGTTGGGCTGGTTTATAGAACTCGTTGGCCCATATAGAAATGGCGTTTTCATCTTATTGGTGGTCTGAAGCCCATAATTTGGGCTTTTTATTTGAAGTGTATAGACTTATTTAAGAAAGTACTAGCTACCGGGATGTCTGTTAAATTACCAAATCCAAAGTGGTACAAAGAATACAAAGCAACTTTCCTGTAAGTTTTGAGGCATCTCGCAAAAATTATTACTACTATTTATTTTACCATAAAGTTGTCTTCTTGGAAGTGGGTAATTTTCTTTTTCTAAATAATAATAATATATATAATAAGAAACTCAACAAATTTTACTTTTTCTTTTTCGAAAAAATGGTATTTTACTCTCAATGGCTTTTGTATATTGAAATCTAGATGGAGAGGGGACTGCATTCAAAATTCTATTGGCAATATCTCAATCTTTTTTTTTTCTTTTTTTTTTTGCTAATTACAATATCTCAATCTAGCACTGCATCTTAGATATAGTTCATTATGTCCCTTGTTAATGGGCAACGAAATATGCAAGATTTAGGTGCCGAATGCTAATTTGTACTCGAAGTGGTTTTAGAGAAAAGAATTATAGTATGAGTGAAATCTTGAACTGAATTCGCCTAAAAAATGCTTCGCCAAGTTAGCAGATGATATTTATAGCAATGCATTTCATGTTATTCCTTTTGTCTTAAATTAGATGCCTAAGGATATTCTTGGTGTAAACTTTCACAATTAATCTTATAAATATAAGTATGTTATGAGCACATCACTCTTTTGTCTTTACCGTCAAGCATTAGTACACCGATCCAATTCTAGTAAAGATTCTATATAAGTCATATTAAAATCATTTGAAATTAAATGTTTATATTTGATTTAATTTTAATAATATGATAAGGGTCATTAAATAATATAATGTAAATCTTTTTTAAATAAAAAATTGTAAATAAAACTTTAAATAAAAATATACATATTTTTTTAAAAATAAACATTCAATTCTAAACATCTCAAAATAAAAAAAAAATAATATGAACAATCAACTCTAAACTAACATGCTTTCCAACAAAATTTTGCACTCATGTAACGTTCAATCTTGATGGAGAGAGTGTTATCAAAGACCATCAGTATCCAGTGATTACTCATTAATTGGGTAAGGTAATAAATGGAAATACATTAACACTTGGGCTGTCTGATTCCTGAAATGACGTGTTCAGTGCTTGGATATTTGAAAATTTAGAGAAGGAAAAACGAATAGCGTGCTTTGATCTGCATTAGTAATACTAGTAGTAGATAAGTTTGATCTGGCAAACTTTACATTTCAAAGTAAAATAAGATGCTCGGATTTCAGAGGAAATGGACATCAGAGTTATTAGAAATAATACATTAAAGATTGCCAATTTGAACATTTTATCAAGAGTAAATTCAGGAGCTTCTGCAGGAAATGAACTACGTCAAGTGCAGCTTCTCATGTTCAACAAAACAATACCGCATAAAAAGGCTCAAGCCTCGAGTAAAATCCATTTCCACGTAGTATTCAAGGTAAGGGCTATTCCAGTATCCAAGAGATTCAGCAATATGAGTAAACCAATTTCAAGAAAAGGTTCATTCAGGACAACTCTTCTGCCAAGAAAAAGGAAAATTTATGAGAAATAGTATTACATGAAGTGCACATGCTAAGAAACAGATAGTTTACATAGAAACAGGTGAAACCTGATAATGCTTCAGCTTATTTCTGGCCCTTTTTCAACAAAACACCTATCTTCTTCAACATGTTACCATTTTTCTTCTTGGGTGAGTCATCTTCCAAGTCTTCGGAATATGGTGAGCCCAACTTCCCGCCAATTGTTTGATAATCCACAGAACCAGTCCTCTCCGCATACTTACCATTATTACCTGTTGAAAGCATAGCCGCAGCAGCCTCAGCTGCCTTCCTCCATTGATCTGCTTGCACCTTTAATCTCCTCAACTCAGCTTCCATCTCAGAGTTGGCAACTTGTGCCGCATCCAACTGCTCAGTCACCCGTGCAACCTTTCGTGTACTTTTATCTGCTTCTTCAGTGAGATAGCCAAGCTTCATAAGGGCTTCTTTCTCTGCAGCCCTGGCTGTTTCTGCAAGAGCACGGGCTTCATCATTTAACTTGCTTCTTTCCAATTCTCTATTCTTGATTTCCAATTTCAGAATCTCATTCTCCTCCACAATACTCTGTAGCTCTGTCTCCTTATCCATCAGACTTCCCTTCAGACCTTCTAAGAGAGATTCTGATTCTTGCAACTCCCTTTCTACTTGATCTGTTCCAACTGAGCGGTGACCTTCAACCTCTAGATTAAGTCCTTTGCTCTCATTAGAAAGATTTTGTAATTCAGACTCTTTATCCATCAGTCTTGCCTTTAACTCTTCAACATCAGCTTTGGCTACCTTCAACTTTTCCTCTAAATCTGCCTCTCTGTGACATGACTCTGATTTTGTTTGCTCCACCAGTTCAAAAGCACTTCTAATCTGCAAGGTACTCTGAATGTATTCTTCTTGGTATCTTTTCTCAGAAGCCTCTAGTGCAGCTCTTAATTGACTTAGCTCAAGTTTTACATTATCAGCTTCCTCACTTTTTTCTTTCTCCCAATTGACTTCAACATTGCTTGATGCATCTGCAGAATCCTTGCCTATTTTATTAAGATCAGCCTGCAGTTTGCTCACAAGTTCCTCCAGAGAATCAAATTGACTCTTTGATTTTTCTAACTCCAACACTAAGGATTGGTTAGCCTCCCTGGTTCTGAGACCCTCTGATCGAAGTGTCTCCTCCATCGCTTTTGCTGCTTCTAGCTGCACTTGAGCTTTTCTTACTTCTTCCATTGCAAAAGCTTCAGATTCTTTGCTCTCATTTAATTGCATTTTAAACTTTTCAACCAATGCAAGAGTCTCTGTGAGTTCCAACCTTAAGTTTTGAATCTCAACATGTGCAGATTCAGCATGCCTTGCTTGAGCAACTTCAGATTCAGCCAGTCTGTCAAGTTGAATTTTTAGCTTCTGAACTTCATTCATGGAAGAAGCCAAAGCAGCAGAGTCCATAGAGTGCTGCTTCTGGAGAGCCTCAAGTTCTGACTGCCAGACTCGATCCCGGTCCTGTGAGATCTTACGCAGTTCTTGAACTCGAGTTTCCTCAGAATCTGAAAGCTCCTGTAACTGCTTCTCAGATTCTTCTAGTTTCATTGACATGGCTGCAAGCTGCTTCTTAGCCTCTTCAGCTTCCTGCTGGGCCTTCTTCTTCCATGATTCAGATGAGCTTAGCAAATCCTTTGACTTCTTTAGCTCCTCTTGGAGCTGAGCAAGCTGAGCTTCCAATTCAGTGGTTCTAGCTGACCTCTTCTTCTGGGAAATAGGCAAATGTTTAAATGAACAAAGAATAAAAAGTTAAATCTCCAAAATAAAAGTAGGACATTAGTCACATTACTCAAGATAAAGCAGGGCAACGAAGAGTTTAAAAATGATAAAGGCAAGTGAAGGACGACCAGAAAATTGAAATGGCAAATAAATTAAGGAGAAATTCTGGGAGTGGCTTTTTCCTTTTTCATTCGTCCACTGTGCCAACAGGTTTTTAAGCAAGGGAACGAGAGATTAGAGAACACTACACTAAGATATGAAACAAGCTTTTAATATTCCCCTATCTCAGAATAGAATTCCCTTCAATATACTAAATTTTCAGTAACAAGATCTTTGTTTATAGCATCTGTTTCTAAACTGAGCAAAGAATTCAACCAAACTCTAGAAGTTAAACAGCACATGAACTCTCACCAAGAAAATAAACCTCAAAGAGAGAATAATCATCAGAAAGAAGAAATCTCAATGAGTGTGATGGATTCTTTATTGTTTACCAGTTTTTGAGTAATTACTCTTGAACCTTTTGAATTTCACCACTGAATGACGACAGATAACAAGGTACTTGATCTAATTTCCTTGGAACAGTTAATAAGACTCAATTACCTCAGTTGCTGGACTACATGATGACTTGCGATCAACAACTTTTGGACTTCTATCTTTCTGGGTCCTGCCTGAATTCGGGGATGGAACCGAGTCAGACTCTCCTCGTGGGGTTTTGAGCTTTCGAGCTGTCCGAGATGTGGCAGGAGATGTTTTCTGGGGCACTTCTGAAGAACTATTTCTGTTCCAAGAGTTTTATATTTATTGAACGGAATGAGATAAGTTGTGATAAAAACTTTGGATATAGTTCTGAGCTAAAGACTGAAGATTATCTATTAACATCTTTAGGAAGTATTCCATATTACTCATTTGACATTTCTCTAACCTAAAGCTATTCCTCAAAATGCTCTGAATTCATAAGTTTCCACTGGCATGTACATGGGCATCTTATTCTATATGTTTAAAAAAAATGCAAAATGAAACACCAATTGACCCCTTATATAACAAGAACAAGTCTGAAATATAGCTTGGCCTGAACAAAATGCTCAGCAGAGAATGAAGAATGCAATTCAGCTAAATTCAAAATTAGTAAACAAACAAATAGTTGTATGATTTAACCGAATTCAATTAAACCACACAGGAAGAGAACATTTAAAGCAACATCTTGACAAAAAAGAGAATAATAGCACAATAGCTTAGTAGGGAGAAAAAAAAAACCTTGTTTTTGGTGTCTGCATATTAGGGACCTGTGCAATAGATGTGTATGGAAATTATGGCAAACCGAGGTGCTTCTTCAGAGGCCCACCTGACCCAGGCTACCTGGAACAGTTCAGAGGAATTCTCTTATCAGAGCTAGCTTAGACACACAGAAACTCGTACAACTGACAAATAAATGGTTCTTGAAGAATAGATAACTACTAATCTCTATTCAGTTGTGAACAAACCCAAAACAAACAACACTATCCCTTCAAAGAAACTCCAGATAAACCACCTCCACTCCTACCAACCAAACCCAACAGAAGAGAAAAGAAAAAAAAGAAAAGAAAAGAGAACAACATGGAGAAGAAGGTTGCAATAACAGCAAGGAAAAGGAAAAAAAGGAAAAATTATGATATAAGTCATACTTTAACTATTCTTTTTGCTTCATTTTTACTCATGTGCTTAAATTGTAAGCATCATCCACCAACATCATAAGTAAGAAAATGACTCCTACCATCCACATTTCAGTGCAGAAAATCTCTCATATTTCCATTAACAGAATAACCAACGATGACTTACAGAAAACAGCATCAAGTAATTAACTTGTTCAACAGATCTCACTTTCTTTTTTTGAGAAAAAAAATACCATTCCAAACGTCACATCTCTTTCCACTTTTCACTCCTCAGTTGTAACAAACCAAAATTCAAAAGGAAAAATAGGGGGGGGGGGGGGAGGGAACTCTCTGAGACTAAATCACCATACCAACTGCAAGAGAAAGGGACAGAGCAACTGACCCAGAAAAATGCTCGAACTATAAGACCTGGGTGAAATGGTTGTATAAGATGAGAACTGCAAACGTGAAGAACGATGAGGCTTTTTCCCGTTTTACAATTTTTTTCCCGACACACACAGATCTGAAGACAACAAAATACTTTCAGTAACTTGCCCAAAACATAACAAGCAATGCGCACTGTTAACTGTTCACTGTTCCTGTTCATAATTCACGTGCACTCAGCAATGGTTTGTTTAGAACCCACCCTAAAATCCATAGCCTCACATTTCAAGCTCAAACAAGCACACGGAGAAAAGATTAAAAAGGTACAATAACATAAATGAAAATGGACAAGAAAATGAAATTTCATGCATTTGAACAATCTTTCACCACTGCAAAGCAACTCAACTTAGAGAAGTCAAAATCAAAAAACCCATCAAGTATTTCACATACTATGAAAGGAAAAAATAGTTTAATGAACTAAGAAAACAAATTTTATACAAAATAAGCAGCAGATAAACTTACCAACAGGATTTAGTACTACTAGACGTGTTATTCTTTTTTTCTTTTTCTTTTCCCCCTGAGCTGAATTTTTTTTCTCTTGAGTCACTGAGAAAATGTAGAACCATACAACACTCAGTTGAAGAAGCTCAGAGTAACGCCACTTACTCCAGGGTGGTAGTTTCAGCATTCAGAGGAGAAGAAGCCTCTCTCTCTCTCTCCTGTATTTTTTTACTATTTTTTTAATAGATTTTGTCAGTGGGACACGGGGGGAGGGGGCTATTTTTACTGTTACAATTGGGTACCTGTGAGGATTGGAAGTCCACGCTCCAATCACATGGTTAGGAAAAAATTCCTGGTTTTGTTTACTGAATTGAAATTGAATTCTCTTTTTGGATTTTGCGTGGAAAGTGATAATAAAATTGGTGGATGTGGTGGCCCATTGGCCTCGATTCGGTTGCTAGGGGTGAGGTAGTATTTCCGAGGTCAGTAACCAATGTTGCAGAGTGGAAGACCATGGTCAATTTGTTTTCTTTCAAATTTTACTTTGTTCTTTGGAATCTGTAAAAACTCTCTTTAATGAATATGGCTGTAAGAAAAAGTGGTGCACCTAAATTTTCTTTTCAGGGTTGGCACAACACAATTCATAAAGCCTTGAAAACTTGTTGGATAATTCAATTAATTAAAAGATGTACTCAATAGGTTTAAGCTATGTTGTTCTACATTCTTCTTTTCCCCTTTTTCAGAAGGGATTAAGCAAGCTTATGTTTTACGTAGTTTAGTTAGGGTAAAAAGTAAGAATGAAAATATAAGAGAGAAGTAAATGCAACTAGTATGCTTTACTATTAGCTAACCTCATTTCCTTAGAAAGAGAAAATGTTTTCCACCTTGCCTTAATTTCTCCAAAATTGGACAAATTGCTCATTACTATTTCTTTATATCAAACAAGATAAAAGTAAATATCATTTACTTTTAGTTCAAAATGAATTCTTCTTGAATAATTGAATCGACCCTTTCTTTCTCTCTCTCTCTAAATAATTGAATCAAGTAATCCTTAAATATGAGTTAAATTGCCACATTCAGTACCACCAAATCAAGAGACATGTAATTTTACATGTCACGCATTTGTATTATGAAATTGTTTCGGTCAAGATTTTATATGTCTCGTGACTCCTAATTGTATAGTAGAATTTTCAATTAATTATTATTATTATTTTAAGAAAAAAAGCATTACACATTTTAATGCGATATGTTATTTTTATTTACTATAAAATGATTTTTCTTAATCGAATTAGTGTAAAATTATATTAAGAATGCTTACATAAAATTATTTATTGGTGTAAAATTCATATAATGTAAAATTATATAAAAAAATACATATAAATTTTCCCAATTATTAGTGTAAAAATTACAAAATTAAAATATAAAATAAATATATTTAAAATAGAAAGAGACGTAAAATAAAATCAATGATGATCAATATAATCATAACCCTAGGATCCACTGCAACCATCCAATCTATATGATAATCACAAATGAGATGAATTCTACAATTAGAAATTATGGAATACATAAAATCTTGTCAAAAACAATCGTAATGGGTCATTTCCATTCAACCCCTACCAAGAACTACAACGGATCACTCTTAGAAAAAAAAGGGTCAAATGCATTTAAAGATCTTAAAACCCAGTGCAAACTACAGAATATGTTTCAACTTATATTTTTAAGCATCTTCGCCTGGTCCATTTCATACTAACAATCCACAGTATAACACAATTATTTGTTTCTCTTTTTGGTAGTGGTCCTAGTGGACACTAATTTTGTGCTGGGGAAGGGATGGGGCAGGGGCAGGGGCAGGGGCAGGGGCAGGGGCGGGGGGAAACCTTGGATGTGGTGTGTAGACCAAGTAGCTTATAGCGAGTGGACAAACACCCTCAAAATGATTACATCCTTAATCTTTCAAGGATAGATAAAAAGAATGCTATGAGATTGGACATCGATTTTTGTACTACTACTGAATCCCTGTCCTATCTCATATAGTTACCTAAACGGCCGGGTTCGGTACATGGAATCTCTTAAAATATCATAATAGTATACATAAATCCTTTGAGATTTAATGTTGATATTAAAAACCCAGAAAATGCCCTTATCTACATGTTATAATGTTATAAACCATAATAGAAATAAATGTTTAGAAATAGACAGACCATACTGGGTTGAGATATAGCCTGAATGATTACATTTCCTAAGTTTGATGTTGCCTTGGGACCAGACCCGCCAGTAGAATTGTTCCAGGAGGACCAAGAAGCACATGCTGAGGTGCGTTTCTTCTCTGATGCAACTTGAACGACAAAGTATTGAGTTTAAATGCAGCCATAGATTACCTCTGCCTCAGGCCAAGAGCTGGTGGGGCACCGTTAGAAAGTAAATGCCCGCCGCTGGCTGCTGTTGGTTGATCTATGTGGAATTTCAAGTGGTCAGCAAATTTCTGGATTTAATGAATAAAACTCAAAGCATGCACCCAAAAAACAAAAAAAAAAAAAACTAAGAAAATACATAATTTAGAACTTTTAAAGAGTGCATAAGAGCGCATAATCAGTAATAGTCAAGACAAAAAGAAGATTAAATAGCACTTTATACCAGTTATGCTGCCATTATGATTAGAGAATTGAAAGAGCTGAAAAGATGTCTTCTACTATTAAGAATTTGCTTTCCTTAAGACCAAAGCAATAAGATGTCATTCCATCACTTTTTAATCTTCTTTTTGCTGTCTACTACATACTATTACACATAACAGGGTCCAAAACACTAACTCAAATTCGACATAAAGGATAGATTTAGAGCTCAACACTATTTTGTTAATTGAAAGGAACTTGTTGCACGATGGAGATCTAGCAGTGGATCCCAGGCAAATTTTGTCCAGCCTTGGATTTAATGAAATGATAGATAAATGTGTAATTTGAGTATGATGCTTGTATGATTGCAACAGAAATTATATGATAGTTTTGTTAATAGAATGAACAGACACATACACTAAAGACCCAATTGAAGTCATGAGTTGTCTACAACTCAAATGATAACATATGACCAATGATTGAATCTAGTTTTTTTTTTTTTTTGGAGGAATAATTGAATCTAGACTTAGGCGCACAAAATATTGAACCATCAAATTAAGGGGATCTTTGCTGGTTTTCCAATCCGATCTTGTAATCCTGAGTTCATGTGGCTCGTGCACATGCAGTTCCTTGTCCTTTAGGGTTTACTCTTTGGGGTAAATCATTGTCCTTTATCTGAAGGGTTTTCAAGATAGAATCAGTAATTAGCATGTCATACACCAGGGTAACAGGTAGTTTCTTTTCTTATGTGAAATATTGAAAACTCATAAAAAAGTTTCATAATTCATTTTCTTGGTAGAGAAAGGATAGTCATTGAAAGCAACAGATGATTTACTAGAAATAGTGATCCTTCCATTGTGGATGCAAACTAGCTTAAAACTGGAATAAGCTAATATCCATAACTTGAGAGACAACAGATACGAAATAGCTCTATAATGTTGTTGTTTAACTATAGAGGAGATACTAGTCATTTTGTATAAGAAGCTCGAACTGGTTTATCTCCCAATGCAATAAGCCATCGAATGAGAAAAGAATGATATACAAATACGATTTCAGAAAGATGTCTACCAGTTCTCCGAAAAAAACAAAAAGAAGAAAAGAAAGATGTCTGCCATAAAGACTGATCAGAACCTTACAAACAAATATACCATTTGCCAAGGTTACCAAAGAAAGATATGAAACTTACCCAAGTGCATTAACTAGACACAATATCAGGGGACCAGACTTCTTGAAGAGAGTTTATCTCCGAGAAGAGTAACCTTCCAGCAATCAGCTTGAAGCATGAAAACTGAAAGCTTTTTTGGTACAACTGCAATTTGTATAAGAACCAAGGTCAGAAAGAGATGATCAAAGTAACAGATAAGAGGGTGGGAGCCATAATTCAAAGTCCTAAATGCTCCTAAAGAAGTGCCTGAGGGCCAAGTATGATTCTAATTGAACCACAATCACACCCTCAAAACAACAAAGAGGCTGCTGACAAGCTTTAACAGTTTCTCCTCCTATTCCAAACCAAACTGCCCTTTTCCTGGGGTACTATTTATTTTTCCTTTGAGTATCAAGGAAGTGATATTTCAAGTGCAAACACATCCAGACTGCAAAGCTCAGCACAATGTGGCTTGCCCATAGCACCTTCAGACAACCTCAGCATGAAGCTCAGATTTCATAGAATTAATTTTACCTTTCTAATTTAGATCCTCTAAACCTGCAAAAATGTTCTTTAAAATCTGAGAGACTTAATCTGATAACAACGTAAATCAATGTGAACATTAGCCACAGTTCAGTGAAAGGGAATTCTCTTGACGCACGCAAAATCCAATTATGAGAATGTAAACTGTAGAATTATGTAGATTGATAGAACGTTATAGGTCTGCTATAGGTTTTAACTAGGTGACTGCATGTTTGTTAGCTAGAGAGATAAGATTGTAAATCTTATATATACACATGTAATTGTAAATTATTCATTAAATACAAGGGAATTCAATCTTCTATTTTCACCTTATTTGACATGGTATCAGAGCACATGGTACTCTGAAAATATTTGCTCGAGTTGTTGTTCCTTCAAGTTCAGACTTCAGAAATCTTTTTGACTGTGAACTAAAGCTCGGACTTCAGAGTTCACAGAGTACTCTTTGTTCAAGTAATCTTCTCAGTAAACTTCTAGTAAACCTCAACTAAAGCCCTATTTCCAGTTCACTTCACAGCCAATACTTGTTACCATCCGAGGCAATTCACCATTTCCGATCATAGCCCAGAATACGACGGCCATACACAGTGTCACGCGCCTTTATGCGCTATCGCCAGTCGTTGCCCATAAAGCGCATGTGATCCACGCGACACCTTCCTGACATCAGAACGCTGCAACGCAACTTCCGGTATACTCGCCAGCTTCTGTTCAGCCTGTTCCAGGTGTTATCTTCCACTTCCACCTTTGTTTTTTTAAATGGATCACATTTATTTTCTTGGCCCTTAAGAACAAAGTAGAATTTTGAAGTGATTTTCTCTACACTTTGAGGTCTTTCCTCTTTGGTTGATAATTTGATTCATCTTGCCCACTGAATGTCATTTGGGAAGCAATATTGATATCTGATTTAGTGTTGGAACTCAAGGTTTGGTCTCTGTATTTTTGTTCAGTTCTCTGGTGCTTTGTTTGAGAGTTTACTTTTACTTCCAGCATTCTGTAAATTACTGAAGTATTGGAAGAGAATAAGGTTGGTTCCTCATTGCCAGAACCCAAGGAATACTCAGTTGCTATATTTAGTTCTTCACTCTGCAGTCTAAACTAATATTATGCCAACAACTAATTCAAAAATTTCTGAAATGTGTCCATTTTTGCATTCTGTCACGGGTAAAGAATGCTCACAGTTCCAAAGTATAACAAATTCTCAAGGCAATGCACTATCTTTTGGAGTCATTGGAGCAGGGGCTCTATGGCACAAAAAGGCAACTTGATCACATCATGGGGTGACAAAACTGAAAACATCTACACTTGAATAATAGATTCTGGTGCTTCAAATCACATGACTGGTGATATTTCTCTTTTTCATTCTTTTCAATATCACCCTCCCAAATATACTATTCGAATAGTTGATAGTTCATTTGTATATGTGACCAGAATAGACTCTATTAAAATTTCTCAAAGTCTTGTACTTAAATTTTGTGATAGCCAGCTATAAGCATCGCAAAAAATCCAGTGCATCATGATAGAACCAAGCATGTTGAAGTGGACATCCAGACACTTTATTAAGGAAAAAATCGATGGTGGGATAATTCAGATAAGTTATATTCCTACTACATTACAAATAGCTAACATTCTTACGAAGGCTCTGCTAAGAACAAGGTTCGACAATCTGATTCCATGTTGGGAATGATTAACATCTATTCCGCAGCTTGAGGGGGAGTGTAGAATTATGTAGATTGATAGGATATTATAGGTCTGTTATAGGCTAGGATACTTATAGGTCTGCCATAAGCTTTAACTAGGTGGCTACATGTTTGTTAGTTAGAGAGATAAGATTGTAAATCTTATATATACATACTTATGTAATTGTAAATGATTCATTGAATACAAGGGAATTCAATTTTCTATTTTCACCTTGATTGACATAAACCATCAAAGTAAGCAACCATGGCCAGAATGCTATGTTGTTCATTTGTTGGTATGATATTTGTCCAGAAAGCTAACCACGTAACAACAGCTTAATTGACATTTTCATAGGAAGAATCCCAATTTGACCAAAAACAAGATTGAAAGAATACTAGTGCTATTATGCACCAATCAACACATTCATGATAGTGGTGAACACAAGAATGAGAAATTCACTGGTAATTGAAGAGTTGCAAGCATATTAGGTTATTAGTCCCACTAAAATAATGATTGCCTCTTTTTGTCGATCAATTCAAACTATTTCCAATGGCAATGATGACATCAGGCTTCAATGGGAAATAGACTTAGACTTCAATAATACTCTTAGGTGATGATACGAGACCAGGAATTGAACCAATGCACCAGTCTAGATTATAGGCATGAAATTATTCGAGTTACTGCAGCAAGGTAAGAAGAAAAATCAAGAAAATTGAGGTTGACTTGATGGTTAAAAACTGTTATGCCCAGAATCTTGTTACAATATATGGCAGGGTAATAGGTTAAAATTGAAGGTCCATTTTTCAGTGGGGTTGAAGCAAGAGTTGTGCCTCCCACCCTAAACCAACCATCCCACTCAACCACACTTTCCAGGTCAAGAAAATTGAGGTTGACTTGATGGTCAAAAACTGTTATGCCCAGAATCTTGTTACAAGATATGGCAGGGTAATAGGCTAAAATTGAAGGTCAATTTTTCAGTGGGGTTGAAGCAAGAGTTGTGCCTCCCACCCTAAACCAACCATCCCACTCAACCACACTTTCCAGGCCAGTCCAACCAAATCTTTTTTCTATTTTTAGGGGGAAAAAAGGAAACCAAATGAAAGAAAAGTTGGTTCCTCCCATTCTTAACTGAACAGATGTGGAGAAAATCTAAACTAGAGCAATGCATTCTAACTTTATAGAACAACTGGAATCTTTATTCAAGTGGAAGTGTCAACAGGGTTAGGATGCCAGGAAGGTAAACAATCACAGAAATGAATCAAGATAACCTGGTATTCCAAACCTTTTGTAGGTTTCACAAATGAGCAATTTACTGTATTCTTTTAGACAAGGTACGCGCCAGCAAGATGTGCAAACACAGTAAAGTGCATCTTCAGGTAAAGCCACGTGGTTAAAGTTGTTACTCTAGCAGCTCCATAGCTCCTCAATTCAGCATTGATAACAGTCATTACATAAAAATGGCTTGAAATTATAATGCACCAGTACAAGATTAGAGACACAATCAATTAGAGCATTTCGAATGTTAAACAAATTACCTCGAAATTTATCGTCTCTGGTAATTATTCCAAGCGTTTCTGCAGTTTCACGAATCATGATACCATGCAGTCCACTGAAAGAACTTATTTTACACTGAACCACTGGAATAGTAGAAAAAATAATCAGTTGATATACAAGACGAAAAATGCCAGTAAGAAATTTTGCAGCAGCTGTTGAACCCTGCTTTCTCTTTCACAAACCAAGCAAATTAAAAATGAACACATACTGATAGAATGCTTGATTTGAAACTCTATCAGGACATACTAATTTTGCAGAAAATGTCTAGAATCAATTTGTTCCAGAAAATTCCCAAAACAGGCCTACCAAATATAAAATAGATTGCTTCATATTCTAAATGCATACTAAATAGTAGGATTCTCCAGATGTTTTCATCACAAGGTTTTCAGACAATTCTCAAAATCCATCTTGACACTTAAGGTCATTGAATGGTTCGCTATACCATCTCCATCAATTCTACCTAAATTCCATTTCTAGTAGTACTGTGTGACAATTGACAGGAACTTGAATGACATTCTTCTAGTGTCATCTCATTCTAGGAACTCTTGCATGTGTGTTATCACACTGATTCCAAAAGTTTCCAAGAATTTCATTTTTTTGGATCAGTTACTTTCTTATTACCATAAACCCAGATGAAATGGTACAACATGAAAGGAAGGTGTCAAACTCCTCTCTACAAGATTTATATGTGTTGCCTCTTAAAGCAAAATCAATGCCCTATAAGGTAAAGCGCATAAATAAGAGTAGTGTTTCACATAACCTAGAATAACAGCACCATGTAAGTCAGCATTGAGGAGACACTGCGCAATTTGATTTTTCCTGCACTAGTTAATCAGACAGGTCAAAAATAAGGGAAAGGGAGGAGGATAACGCAAATGCATAACTGAACTTTATATATGTGTTTGGGTGTGTGTATAGTGGGATGATGACTTATGAACAGAAACACGATCGGAAAATCAACTATTAAAAGTACGTACCCGACATTCTTCAGAAGCTGTCTAATATAACTTTTCCACATCTCATGCATTGGTTTAAAAAGTTCAAAGCTGCAGCAAGAACACACAAAAAGTATTACTTCTCAGCACAAAAGATGACAGATAAATAATAAAGTTGCAAGAAAAAAGGCTAGGGTGGTATATATGCTATGATCGTTGACTTGTTAGTCAAAAGGACTCGCTAAACACAATTCACACCCAAAAATAGCAAGGCAAAACAATTGCCAAACTTTGTCAATGAATTAATCAATGATGTGAAATAAGGAAAAGGGGGAGAATAATAAAAGAGCTCAACAGATTCTTTGTGTAACTTGATATCAGTAAATAAAACAGCTTTCTCTGCAAGCCTTAAAGAAATATATTAGCCATCCATTTTATGAGACAAATTTCCCTCAAACTAAAATTGCCATGCAAAACTAATTTGCTCTGGATGCATTCAATCTGCATCCAATCCAATGATCACTCTCAGCTAATGGATAGCTAAGGGTCTTAACCACCTTTTCCTTATAGAAAAACTGATGTTTCATAATAGGAGGCGTATATACGAATCTACCCTTGTGACCAGATTCTAACCCAAAATTGCCCAATGAACTCAGTCACCATAATATTCAACATAGGATTCGCATCAAATGACATGTCAGATCAAGAAACAAGAACAAAAGAGCATTGTTAGTAGTCTCTAACATTGAATGTTACATATTCCTGTTTCTCTTATTTGTTCAACTCTACCAAACTGAGTTCATATGGACAAAAATGTACCAACACAATGAACCTCTACAAATAAGATCATCTTGGTGTCAAAACAAATTAAAATTACCGTAGTATAGTGTGGACATAAGATGAAGATCAAGTAGGCAAGTAAATCCTCAAACGAAAAGTTACTCACTTATGAAGTTCTTGGGGCAAACAAAATAATCCACACTTTTTGTGTTGTTTTAGGGACATATGCTTCTTTGATCGCTTGGAATGTGCCTGTCGAAATCGTGAAACAACAGAAATTTCCCTTTTTGGCACAAAATTATCAAGAGGGATCCGTATGTCAATTTTCATACTTTTGGATCCTTGCATGTACTTTTTGGCTGAATCACCTTGTTGAAAAAGCTCGTGTAAAAGATGATCAACAGCAGAACATCCATTAGAAATCTGCATCAAATACTAAGACATAAGAAAAGGAGGGAGCCGATCGTCTTCATCATATTCATTGGTTGAAGCAACTAGAATAGGTAAATAAAACGTAAGGTGAAAGAGTTACCTGACCAACATCTCCCAGTAACTTCTCATCCACACTATGAGAGAGCTGGCAGTATGCAGCATCATTTGCTTCTGTAGCTGTGATTCATGAGGGGGAAAAAATATTAAAAAGAAAATCTTTTTAGTGGGAAGAACTGCATGTAGATAAAAAATTATATACTTTTTCACTTCCCATATGCAAATGCTCAACAAAACGTTATAGAACAAAGGAATGAAGTACCTTCCTTACTTGCATAACCGGAGAAAGAAATATTTCCTGCAGAGGAAGCATGAGAAGCAATAGCATCAAGACATATCAATAAATGAGTGATGCAAAAATTTTATTAAGCCAGAGGCTGGACCCCCACCTAGGCCAAAGAACAAATGCATATATCAGAAAAAGATGCTCACACATAACTTTATGCACTGGACCACCCAGATAAAAACCCTGGAATCCCCAGAACTACTTTAATGGACATTTTTTTTTTTGGGGGGGGGGGTGGGGGGAGTTGAATTTACTCCATTGGCTCCTCAGGAAAAATAAGACATCATTTATATCTGGTATGAGCATAACATTTTGATTATATTTCCCAATTGAAGCCCATAAACTGCAAGGTCCATAAACACGCGAAAAAGAAGAAGAAAAACTGAAATAAATCATTAGTCCTCCATGCCAATTCACATTCAACTTAAACCAATAGAGTCCCACCAATCCTTTTTCTTACCATTAGACCCATCATTGCATAATGTTGCAAAAGAAATAAATTATTGCAGCTTACAAACAGATTTTCAATTCTTATACATAGGTTGTTTGAAGATGAAAGAACCTCTTTTGGAAGATGTGCTTGACGACTGTGTGACAAGAGCATCCGCAGCAGAGGGATTATTGACACCATGAGCGATTCTGCCCTTGTCTTCACGGGGTCTTTTCTTGGTCTTCTCTTGCTGAAGGCGAACCTCGGCTTCTGCTTGAGCAAACCTTCTCTGCAGCGCATCCAGAGTCCGTTTCTTCTGGTCTTCCACACGCCCATCGTTCGCCATCTTCAACCACTCAACTCCTAGCAGTCTTTTATGTATATTTAAACAATGTAATTATTTTCCGAACATGAAAATTAAAATTCAGTCTCAATTTCAACTTCTTATACATCAAAGAGAGAGACTAAGTAGATTATGTTGTAAATTAACGCCTTCAAGATACCCAAATCCATTAAAATAATTCATAGCATCTAAATAACGGTAAAATTGTAACAAAGAACCCTAAACTGTTGATGAGGTTGCGCGCAAGAGTAAAATAGACTCAGAAGTTTACCAGTGAGGATCTGAGTGGCGATTTGATTTATGAGAAATTAGGCACCCGGGATTGTCTGGCGCGTTATTCACTCTTCACTCTTCACTCACGCATATACTGAACGCGTTAAGTGAGGGTCTATTGGCTGAGGGCAGTATTCCTTGGATAACTTGCGTTGGTCTAAGCCAATTGCATTCTTGCTTTCGAAAATTCGGTTTGATTTGTTTTTTCCTTTTCTTTTTGCGAAGTAAAAGAATCATGCATTAGAAATATCATACTGTATAATCCAAAATATCAGTGTCGCTCCAATCATATACCAGGCCTCGGGGGTAGGAGACAAATACTAGGAAAATAACCTACAAAGAAAGCTAGGCAAAGTTGCTAAATTATGTGCAACCCTGGTTCCAATGTTTACTTAGAATATAATTCAGGTTCCAATGTTTACTGTCACGTCTGGAAATCGGACGCAATAACTCGTGACAATGAAGTATCCTTTATATTTATAAAATTATAAAGACTTTTAAATATCCTTACATCAAACAAAATCATCCATGAAAATAATTAAAGTCCAAAAACAAGTCTAATAAAATGTAATAAATAAATAACTATCAAATCTTTCAATAACAAAAGTTTAAAATTCGATAATCTATTATGAGATTGTCAAAGTCTTAATCTACCAATTAAGTGTCATTTTCACATTACTCAAATATAGTCAAAAACATAAGATAATAAAATAATTAGCATATTCAAGCTCATTAAATAGTTATAATACTTATAATGAACAAATTATTATATACATATATGATTTTTTTAAATCTTATTTAATTCAAATTGACATTTAAAACTTAAATATATCTAATACATTTTGTACAAAGTTCTTAATAAAATATTATGTGTATAAATTAAAGAATTATTTTCTTTTATCATTTTTAAAGAGAATAAATAAAAATTCGGAAAAATTTAATATTTACTTTTTAGAGAATTGTTGAAATATTGCACTAAAATATTGTAAAAATATTATACAAAAGCTGTGCAAAAATACATTGAGAAAAATAGTGCAAAAATAGATGACATTATTGCTAAAAATTTATTGAAAACTATTGAAAAATATCACAAAAAAAAAGTGCAGTAAATTGGATATGCAAGCTATAGAAATTTACTGTAAAAGATAACCGAAATAAATAAAGCAATCCAGAATTTTTTTTCTATACAAAAATATAGCTCTTTTCAATAGTAAAACTATGCAGAAAAATAGATAAAGTGTGCAGAAAATAAAGAAAAGCTATGCAGGACAAAAATAGAACTTTTTTCCATAGAAATATTGTGCTAAAAATAGATAAATTGTGCAAAAAATAAAGCAAATTGTGCAAAAAAAATTTGGACGAAAATAGAACTTTTCCTATACAAATATTATTGCAGAAAATCAAAGAATAAACATGAAAGTGAATTTTTTCTCCATTATTCATGAAAAACGTGATTTAAATATATTAATCAATCAAATATTTATCAAACAATTTTAGAAAACTCATTCGATAATAATATTCATTGGTCTCAAACCGTGACGTCAAACCCAATTGTACTTTTGTTAGAATGGCCAAATAACAAATAAATATTTATCTGAATGAACATAATCAAATTAAAAGTTTGAACATATTCCTACCAACTTCAAATTATGTCTAATGAGTTTCACAAAAATCATTCATATTTTCAGTATAAAATCAAGTTACGATATACAAATAAATTTTCAAAATATAAATTACTCAAACTCATTTCATAATTTATATACAAAAATAATCGGATAAATAAAATCACAATTTTTTAAAGATACTTTTCAATAAAATCAGTAATATCAAAACTACTTACCTTAATCAAATAATTATTCATAACTTAGATAGTACCTGAAAGAATTGATCTCACGTATTCATAAAATTCTCAAATTAAATTCATAATATACCTTTAAGAAATCACTAAAGTTATAAAGTTAAAGTTATATAGATTGATCTTACCTAGACTTGAGTGATTTTTAGAAGAATTACTTTGTCTAGTCGCCTTTTCTTTTTCTCTAAAAGTTGTTTTTAGATAAAATAACGTAAAATATAATGGTAAAGTATAATTAGTCTCATACCTAGATATTTATATCCTAATCCTTACAAAATAAAAGTAACTCTAATAAAATAATCGTGAATCTAATAAATAAAATAAATCCATTGGATCGGATATTTACATCTTGACTTGATCAGTGTAGTGTTTAGCCTCCATTTTTCATTGTATCATTCCAAGACCAATGCTTTCACATACAGGTTCAATTTTGTAGTCATCATGGCCTCAGACAGAAATAAAAAATAGTAGATCTCGTATTTTTTTAAAAAATAAATGTATATATTGAATAATAATTTAAAATAAAAATATTATAAAAATTTTTATACTATCAAAAATTTATTTAAACACTAGTTTTTTAAGTAAAAATACTCACAATCTAAATATTAAACCATTTCTTTTTTAATAGATAACAAATTTTGAATACATTTCTACAAATGTTTTTGTTTTAGTTACTATATATCAAGACAAGTCCATGATACCAGTGTTAACTAGAAGTTCCTAGCTCAAAACTTTCAACAACTGCCCTGGTGAAATGCAAAAGAGCATATGAGATCAGACAAGCAATTGGATCTTTTGCAGAATTGGCTAACAATTGATACAAGGCAGATCGACAGGGTTCAATGTATTTGGTGTTCAGGTCTGAGATGAAACCCAGGATGTCAGTTGTTGAAGTTTCATTAAAAGGGCCATCAGAAAGGAAGTGGAATTTAAAGTGGGGATAATTCTCTGACTTTCGGGCATTGAACTTGGTATGAATGATGGTTATAGATAATCCCTTTGAGTGATTCAACCATTCATTACCATATATTATTCAGTTGATTAAAAGAACTAGCAAACCAATACCATATATTACCATTCATTACCATATACTTATTTGAAGGGCAAAAAGGCAAAAGGAAAAAAGACGAAGATAATGTTTCGTAGACGGCCTGTTTCAAATTTTCCATGTCGTTGATACACATTTATGTGCAAGTACAATCAATCTACTAATATAATGCAATTCCAGAGCCGAGGCAAGTGAAATTACTGCCAAAGTTTAGCAAAATGATATTAGTAATTTTTAGCATAAGTTTAACACTCTGCCATAAGAGGAGGAACAAGAAACAGAGCAAGCTACTGAAAGTTTCTTGGACAAGATTCATAGAGCAGAAATAGAGCAAATTGTTGTCGATCGAAAATACTGATTCATTAGATACTACTGAAGATGGAAAACGGGGGTTACCTTCATTTTAGGATAACCAAAAAAATGTAAAGTTATAAGTTTACAATAAGAAATAGCTCACAAATGGCTAACAACTGGAATGATGAGTCCTCCTACTTTAATTTATCAAACAAATCCATATTCTATAATAGCCAACTGCATGAACCATGTTTTGGAGTTCAATATACTAGAAACTTTTGGCCTTACTCTTCCCTATAGCTTATCAACAAACAATATGGCTCCTAATTTGTTTATGATGTCTTTAGAGGTGTATATTGAACATTTATCAGAAGAAGGTTCAATATCAAGCATAAATGGACCAAACTGTGACCATATTCCAGTGATGAAAAGAAAAAATACTTACCGTTTACATATTAAGGCTATCATAGTTCTTATGGAAAACTATTACATTTCAAAAACAGTTTTGTAGACATATTTTCATTCAACAACTCAAAATAAGATAATATATATGAAAAATAATAGCAAGCATAATATAATTATATTATCACAATGAGTTGTTTTAATAAGGAATATGCAGTCATGAAATAAGAAAAGGATAAGGAGAAACTAGCTAGTTATATAGTTTGCTAATTTTTTATAAGAAGAAAATGCAGAAGCAACATGTGCTTACCATTAAAATACCATAAAAAGGTTGCTGCTATATCTGTAAAAAGTAGCAATAGAATCTGCAAAGCAGATTCAATTACACAGGCATGGAAACAATGCATATAGAAACATAACAAAATGGCAACTCTAGAAGAGAACAATCTTGGTGGAGTTGGACTCACCCCCCAATCATCCCTCAAATCAATAAAAGTACAAACAAATTTGAAAGCAAAGTAGCATGCTTGAAGCTCACAGGAAACTCATCCTTGTTTTGTCTTCTAATTTTTGTGACTTCAAGAACTAATTTCAAATTTAGAGAAATCCATCAATAAGAAAAATCTTTTCTTCAAGTAGAATTGTAACACTATCATGAAAAAATACTCCATGATACTACTTTTCCAGTTCCGAACAATTTAAGCAAAAAAAAAATGCCTAGATAAATTAAAAATCATATTATCCATGTATTCAGAATCCAAAAACCAATATTGGATAGCATATAGACAAATACATTACTTTGTAAAAGTGAGCTAAATTTCAATCAAATCCCAAATTTTTTTAAGTACCAATTCAACTCACCTTGGGGAAGACCCTTTTCTATCAAAAAAAGAATACCCACGTTTCTGTCCATCAGATGATTTCTAACTATGGGTATCTCCAACCAAAACGAAACTAGAAGCAAAAGATCATATTTTGTGAATCCTGGCAGGACATAAAATGAATATCCACAATATTTAAACACCACACCATGTCATGCATGCCTTGATTTACAAAGGAAAAATAGTAAAAAGTAAGAATCGTTGGCTCATAACTTATTTTCTTCTTATTTACTTTCTGAACATAACATGAGAGGATTTAAACAAATTGATATAGTCTCCCAAAAATACAACTAACAGAAGATATGACAAAAATGTAAAGAAAAAAAAAGAAAGAAATACATAGAGTAGATAGCAGAATTTTCTATCCACATATTATCACCAGTAATCACCACATGAACAAGTTATCATCACACTCTAGCACGAGATTTACATGCCATAAGACTTTTACAGTAAGATTTCAGTGATAATTCATCCAAAAAAGAAGCAAGTTTATTCAACAAAAGCACAAAACAGAAGATTTTTTTTAACAAAAATCATCATCACAGTCTAGCACCATCACAACAAGGATTCATATAAAAAATTGAAACTTTCATGAGCAATTAAGTAGCGACACCGGTGGGGGAACGACAACTAAATGAGCGCCAACACCGACAGGCGATAACAACTGAAGCAATTAAACAGTGATGACTGGTGAGATTGAGACAGATTGAGAGTTTGAGACAGAAGGAAGGAGTTGAAACATGAAGGTGAAAAATGAAAATGTAATGCGACTTAGAATGAGATTAGGATTTAAGCGATTAGTTGATTTGATTAGGTATAAGGGTTTCATTTTTTTTCATTTTTTAGTGTATATGCAATTTTATTTTATTTTTTAAAAAGTAAATGGGTTTACGAATTGAACCATGTACAATCCAAACATGATTATTTTTAAATGATTTAACCCATGAACACATTAACCAAAAGTTCTATCCTAAATCATTTATATCTTATCGTCTTAGCTAATATTGTCGCCCCTATTACGAAGGTGTCAATTTTACGTTATTATGTAGATGATGATCGCATGGCGGCATCATAACCATCTACCTCGATATCAACACCCCGTACAAAACCCGAGCGCCGAAGCTGCAAAACCGGAAACGTCCGGTTACGGTCTGTTTGGCATCAAGTTTCTATTGGAATCCCCAGTCCTGGACGGCTGGTCCACTTAAGTTGTCTCCAATAATGGCTTCGCGCAGCATTCATTCTGCTACACCAGCCTACTATACTTGCCATTTTCAATTTCCACTTAATACTCCATTTCATTTTATTTTCTTTTATCACAACTTAAGTTTTTTTTTTAGTTCTTCTTAAATGTTAATTTTATTTATAATTGAATATTTATATTTTATATTTTATTTTTTGTTTAAATTATCTTAATAATCTCCCTAATTAAAAGATAGTATATAAGTTGCGTCATTAATTATAGTATAAAATTAAAAGTTCATATTTAATTTAATAAAACAATTAATAAGAGTCTTTAATATTTAAATATCATCACAATATCACAATTTTATTTTATTAATGTGATTAGTTATATATAAATATACTAAATTAAATTATTTTTTGTTAAATTTAAAATGAAAAATATATGATTATTTTCTTATCTCTTGAATTAAGGATATTTTTCATTAAATTTTAAATGAAAAAAATATTTATTATCTAAAAAAATAAACATTACGTTCCACATATTTTAAAACAACAATTTGGACATTTAATTCCAAATAAATTAATAATTAAAGAATCTTCTTAATTTCTATAACAAGTCAAAAATAGATATTCTTAATTTATATATTGAGTAAAAAAAATTTAATAATGCATATACTTATAATTTAATGTTAATTTTTGACTTACTATAAACATTTATAAAAATTAATAAATATCTTTCACTTTAAAAAAGTTATTATGATATCATTGATATTATCATGATTAGTGTGTTAGTAATATGATTGTATGAGGTAGAAAGATTGTTAATACAATTTTAAATAAGATACATTTATGATTTACAAAATTTAATATTCATTTTTTGATATTTTAAAATATAAAATAAACTTTCAATTTATGACAGGACAATATTAGACACGTGAGTATTTTACTAAACAGGAAGGTTTTCTTTCTATTTACTCATACTATTAATATATTCATAATTGATTATATTTTTTCTTTTCTTTTCTTTTCCTCGAAGTTTTGAATATTATTATCCAAATTCTTTTTACTTAACTTTTTAACATAAATGTGATTTTTTTGGGTGAAATAAATGTGAATTTATTAGTTATATCTTATTTATTTTATAAATTTGAATATACAAACTCATTTTGCAGTTTGTAAAAGCAGTGAATGATGATTCGGGGATTTGCATTCTTCAGATGAAGCCTGAGCAATGGTCGGTTAGGATTTTATCTTTTTTCGATTAAATAAACGCAGATTTCGGATCACGCCAAAAAAGTCTATCACCCCCTTAATTACTGACATTAATATTTTATGAGTCCATAATCAAACACTGACATTAATATTAAAAAGTAATAAGTAAATTTTATTAAAATTAAATAGATTAGTAGTGAAATCTTAGATAAAAATATATTTATTTTAAAAAATTTAATATTCAATTACAAATTTATAAAAATTAAAATCTGAATATTTAATTTCAGGGAGTAATATTTTATTCTTTGGAGCTAATCATGCTTTTAAAGGTGATCAAGGTGGTTCAGCCATAGCTGCATTTGCACGTGACTAAAAGGAACGCTTAGACTAAAGAAGATGACATTAACAAAAATTGATCTGAAGTAATTTTTCCCATTATAATAAACTTAATTTTTATTTTCATATATTAAAATGTACTATATTAATGACATAATATAACCACTTAATTATTATATATAAAACAAGTTCCATTTCATATAACATGATCGCAACATCACATTCACGTCTTGGTAAAAATGTTATTTCGTATATTTAAATTAAATTTATATTTTTATTTTTAAATATTTAAAATTAAATAAATATATTATATATATATTTTTATGAATAATATTAGTGTTTTAACTTATTTACATAAATGAATTCACATAGTTCTATTACTAATTACATTTATAATAAAAATAATGTGTTAATTTATATTTAAAAAATGTTAATTTTCCAATTCTAATTTAAGTTTAAATATCAAGATATAAATATGTATCTGCAATTTGATTTGCATAACACAAGTTATCATTTTCTGTTATGCGATAAAGCTTATTTAATATATCAATCACGAATAAGTAATTAACTGTTATTTTGTATCTTGATTCTAATGTTAGTGAAAAATGGATGCCATTTCTTATCATTTACCTATTTCATCATCACAAATCAAACTCGGAAGGCTAAGTAACACATGGAATAAGGAAAGGAATAGTAACCATGGGAAACTAGAGAGAGAAAAGGGCGTATCTTTAGGGCCTTCTGATTCACGCAAAGGCTCTTCTTGCACCTTGCTTCCCACTTTTTCCACCGTCAGTCACTGATCTAAGCCTCCGTTCTCTTTCTCACTCTCTCTCTCACCCACACAGATCATCTGTAAGCACATGACATGTCTTCATAGTAATCAATCACAGTTCACAACTGGGAACTGATCTCAGTCATATATCTTGATTCTTGACAATGTTCTGACAGCTGCTTCTCAATTCTCTTCCCTTCTCAAACAAGGCAGACATACTATCTTCACTGCTCAGTCTGCTCATATACAAATACAAATGTACCTATGCACAATAGGCGAGGACAGTAAAACTGGCTTAACTGAGAATTTTTTTATCAGTTATTATACAAGTGTCATTAAATTTCTTGAATCTTGATTTTCTTTTGACAGCTGTTTTCTGTATTCAGACACAGCCGCCACGCTTGCATTGCTAATTTAATTCGTAACTTCAGCATTATTAGAGCTGGGTTTTGTGGAAAAGGTTTTCTTTTGTGCTTTTCTTTACATGTATATTCTTGAACAGAACGATGCAAATACGAAAAATCAATTTTTTTGGGGGATGATGAGGATGGGACTGGTTGAGTAATTAGTATTAGCAGGGGGATTTTATGGGGATGGAGGAGGTTAGAGGATCGAAGTCATGGAGAGAGGAGCTAGCGAGTTTAGTAGAGGACACTGGGATAAGATTCGCCGGCGACACAATAGGAATTTCCACGCCGGCGTTTGAGGCAAAGAAGTTCGAATTCCAGTCACCGGACTACCACTCCGCAGTGAGTTCTGAGAGCTTGCAGGATCAAATCAAGGGTTTTGCAAAAGCATGGGGCGAAATGGTTCTCGACTTGGGGAAAGGTTGTAAAGATGTCGTGCAGCAGAGTATATTGACTGAGGATTCTTACATTGTGAAAAAAACTAGAGGTCCATTGACTGAGGTTTCTGAGAGACTGAGGATCTTAAACGAGTATTTGCCTGAAGATCGGGATCCGGCTCACGCTTGGCCGGTTATATTTTTTGTCTTCATCCTTGCGCTTGCAGGTATTCATTTTGCTTTTGAATACTCTTTCATTTGATTGTGCTCTTTTATCTGCCTTTTCAGCGAGAATTTATGTATATTTTGTACTTGAACTGATAATGACACTCGTGATTTGTGACGTTTTTATTTAATAGTTTCACTGATTTATTTGGCTGGTGAATGGTTAACGTTGAACACTCTTTATTGTTTGGGATAACAAAATTATGATCCATAAGAGAGTTGACTTAATCTAACAACTGCTGATTACAAAATGTTGGGCTATTGTAAAGCAGTGAAAATAGCCATGGCCAATTTGAAATGGCATTTATCCCAGTGTCGCCTTTAAGATTTAATTTGTTAGTGCAGTATTTTACCCTCAAAGGGGAAAAAATGTACTATTGTTCCCAGCAAGAACTTGGATATCTGGAAGATTCCAGATAAAAGTACAATGTTGTTGCTGACTTCTTGGATCTGTCAGAATTGAGGTGAAGAACAAACTTGTATTGTGTCTGAATGCATAGTATGCAGTTTCTCGTTGATTAAGTTCTGTGCTGTTAGGCGTGCTGATCAATATGCCCTGATAATCTAAAACATTTGCAGCTTTAGGTGTTAATAGTAAACATGACAGTTCAGTTCCGATGGTTAAGAAAGTGTACATACCTCCTCCCAGTGCTGTCCGTATACAGCTTCCGGATGGTAGATACTTGGCATATCAGGAGCTTGGAGTTCCGGCTGACAGAGCCAGATTTTCATTAATGGTTCCACACGGTTTCCTCTCTTCTAGGCTTGCAGGTACTGGGGAATGAAAATTTCTTAATATCATATAAGAAGCTTTGCGAATGAGAAATTAATTCATCTTCTTTCAAAACTTTGTCAGCATTAATAGTTCAACATGGTTTCTTTATCTCTATTTATGCTATTCTGTTTGTGTTACAAGGTATTCCTGGTGTTAAATTGTCTCTATTGGAAGAGTTTGGTGTTCGCTTAGTGACTTATGATCGTCCTGGTTTTGGAGAAAGCGATCCTCATCCTGACAGAAATCTTAATTCTTCAGTTATGGATATGTTACATTTAGCGGAATCTATAGGCATAAAAGATAAGTTCTGGGTTCTTGGATATTCAGATGGAGCCATCCACACTTGGGGAGCTCTAAACTACATTCCACAACGCATTGCAGGTAAATTGACCTTTTCTGTTATCTTACACAAGAAGAAATTCTGGACATTGCCCAACTTTTGTTAGTGTTACCATTCTTGAATAATTCTAAGTGATCCCCACTGCAGTCCTTCCATCCGTTTCCTTTTTACTCTCTCCCCAACCTCCAGAATAGACAAGCAGAAAGTAAAAGAAAGAAAAGAAAATACAACAAAGCATAATTACCTGCCAAGAAATGCCAAAGAGCAGTCAATGTTGTTTATACCCGAAAATTTCAGCAAAAAAACTAATGCAATAGGTCTCTGCGGACATGATGAAACAGATTATCTTATTGCGTTGATTAACTTCTGAGAATTTTCTTTAATGTGAATTTCGGATATGGCAGTCCATAGTGTACTAATAGAATATCTGTCTGCTTGGTCTCTTTCAGTGCTATTGAGTTAAAAATATTTTTCTTTACAACACATAGGCAGCTGTTCTCACATGTGCGAAAATCATAATAGTATTTTCATTCGTACATCCTCAATGTGCATTGATCTTTCTTGTGACTGGTAAAAGGCGTGAAGTTGGTCCTCTACAGACAAATACATCAAAATCCTAATGGAATTAATCTGTTCTACTGAATGTTGTCTTATGTATAAATATTATTACAGGTGCAGCCATGTTTGCTCCACTAGTAAATCCATATGACTCGAGCATGACCAAGGAAGAGATGTCCAGAGCATGGGAAAAGTGGACAAAAAGAAGAAAAATGATGTACTATTTAGCTCGAAGATTTCCCAAACTTCTCAATTACTTCTATCACCGAACTTTTCTTTCTGGAAAGCATGGTCAAATTGATAAGTGGTTATCTTTATCCCTAGGAGAAAAGGTAAATTTAAAATTTCTGCCCCCCCTCCCACCTCCAAAAAAAAAAAACGCACTATGCTGTCTTGGAGTGCTAATTACTCAAGAAACAATAGTAATTACTCATGCATGCAAAGCCTAGTGTTTCTAACAATGCTATGCATGCAATTCCAAACAATACTACCCAAGAAACTTTTTGTGTTTCTAATTACTCATTAATCTCCCTATCTTATGACTCAGGACAAAGCCTTGATTGAAAAACCTGCTTTTGAAGAATTATGGCAAAGAAATCTTGCTGAATCGATAAGACAGGGTAGCACAAAACCGTTCCTTGAGGAAGCAGTGTTGCAGGTTTCACCTTTGGGTTTTAGCCTGGCGGATCTTCAAGTGCAGAAAAAGTGTCCTGGAAAAGGCATTTTCCCGTGGCTTAAATTCTTTTATGATCAGGCAGAATGTGAAACAACTGGATTTCTTGGTCCAATTCACATATGGCAGGTATAAGACATCCTTATTTCTCACTTTCTTTTTATCTAATGTTTTTCACCATAAGGAAACTTGATTCTCCTTTCCAAGATATGACTATCAGCTTACATATCCGGTTTACCTAATATGTTTCATATGTAATTGGATGTTTTGACTCTGGAACAGGGGATGGATGATCTTGTTGTTCCTCCAGCAATGACCGATTACATTTTTCGGGTTCTACCCAATGCTATTGTGCATAGATTACCAGAGGAAGGCCATTATTCATTTTTCTTCTTGTGTGACGGATGTCATAGAGAAATATTCTCAACCCTTTTTGGAAGCCCACAAGGACCACTGGATCTCATAGAAGAATCTCAATTACTGGATGATGAAGAGGCTACAACCCTCAATCATACTCTCCTGGAATGAGATTTTAATTTTGTTTTATGAACTCATGTAAATACCACAGGCTTGTCCTGTTCTTGTTGAGGGTCAAGTGTTGAATTGGTCAGTTATTAGGGTTTCTTTGGTCCGTAGCTGTTACTCTCTAACAGCAGATGTCCTGGAGAATAGAAAACAATGCCGCAACGATGAAATTACTCTTCCTTAACCTCAGAACCTAACTGTCCATTTCTTTAAATGTATTTACCGTTTACAGTTGGAATGTGGTTTCCAAGTTATAGCTCTATTATATGGGTAGCTTGCCTCGTGGCAATCTCAGGCCGTGTTCAACGACTAGCTAAGATTGTATCACGTTCATGCTTGTTTCATTGGTGTTGGGGTGAACCTTACCTATTGCATTTAAGTGAATGGATTCTAATCATTATTCTGTTGCCTTTTAATTTGTAGAACCCAGTTACCCTTCGACATGTTCCTGTAGAACCCATGGAAGTGTATAGTTCACTTATAGTTGGTTTATTTGCAATGAGTTCACCAGCAGTACGACACTTACTGGAGTACTGGAGGAGATAAGATGCAATGGTAAAATTAATCTCAATTCATTGCAGGTGCAGAGTTAACAGGAAAATTGGAAGAGATCTCCTTTAACCTATAACCATCCTTTAATCTTGATATCGAAGTATTCTATCTCCTATGAAAGCGCCACAAAGAGAGACCAAAAAGGGGATTTTTTTTTTTAAAAGAGCAAACTCTAAGGGCAGACCGCGTGGGCTTCAAGGAGCGAGCAATCTCTTCAGGCAGTCTTGGTGCTTGCGGGTCTCAAAGTATTATTTGAACCTGGACCTTTCAATTCTTGATAATTTATCATAGAAATGTTTCAGGTCGAACCCGGAATAAAGCATACATACATTCTGGCTGTTTCCGATTGCTCAAAAACAAGAATCGTTGCCTTTGGGCTTTCCAAGCAAAATATCTTTTGCTTCATTAATCTTAGAAGCAAGGTAGTGGCTACCCCCAGCATCTGGATGGTTTGCTACCATCACCCTCCTATGTGCTTCTCTCACTTTATCTGCAGCAATGCTTTCCCTAGAGATTATCACAAGTGTTAGAACAGAGTAATATTGCATATGATAAAAAGTGCATCATTATGGAACCACGTATGCTGTTTGATGAGTGCATACCCCAAAATAAAACCCAAGGGAGGGGGAAAGATATGAATGGCGGTGGAAGGCAATTGTACTTTTCATTAAGCAGAATTTTAGAAATCAGTGATCAGCAAAATGAGACAAGACACTTTCATAGGATTTCCTTTGATGTGAAGCAAGCTAGGTAAAAAACCCTTCAATATTTACTCAAAGTGAAGTACTAGAGAAGCCATTCAAATTTGTTAATTCATGCTAACCAAGGATAGCTATCTGTGACCTCCTGAACAATGATACCTAATTTTTCAAGATTACAATTTGTCCTTTTATTTGGAGATCCAACATTGATCACTAGTATCACATGTATGAAGGAGATCACTACATTAGGGGGAAAAATGATCTGTCACTGCTTCTCCCTGCATCTCTTCCCTTATCAACACTGAAGGTTACTACTTCCCCAGAAGAAATTTCTCCATAAGATAACAATTTGCACATACTTGCCGAGCTCATGGTAAATGTATTAGAAAAGTACAAATGCTTTTTTATAATGATGCCTAGCAGACACTTCACATTTCAAAAAAAAAAAAACAAAACACACACACACACACAATTCAATAATACAAAGAAGAATTATCTGTTTGAAAACAACACAAAAAGAAATCAAGTTTACATGACACAAAACAATGAATATACCTAACTCCAAGAATAAGAGCAGCTTCTCTCCTTGTCATCTTTGGCTGAAAACCTCCCTCATAAAATTTACGCATTCTAACAGTTGGAGGTCTTACTTTGTACGCTTGCCATGCCTGAATACCATATCGACCAGCATAAGCAGCGGCAGCTACAGCAAGTCCAGCCACCAATGGTACAACCTATTGCAAAATCATATCAGCATCCTGAATGTTAAAACATTTTTTACCACTTATCCTGTATCTCGCTTGTCCGTGGACAAATATTCTGAGAGCTTCTTAGAGTCCTAAAGAAGAACCACTAGTATAGTACCGCAGAGAAAGAATACATCAAAATGATTTATAACACCCAAGAACTAATTTTTGCACTGCAACGCAGTATTAGGCAACTTTGATAGAATGCATCTCAATATAGGATAAAAGATACGGAAATAACTACAATCATGTCAGAAGCAGCTTAATACAACAGACGCGTAAACAAAGAAATTTTCGTCACAAGAAGAGCAAGGAAAATTTTCAAGCCAGCTACTCTAATTTCTAAAGAGAACTCAAATTGAGACAAATTCCAACCAACCATCATAATCTGGATGAAACTGAGACAGATTTCTTAAGCATGGTGGAGCTTGAGATGGGAAATTTTTCTTTTATTGTCGAGACAATACACGAATATAAAATTAAGAAGCTAAATTCGTCAAACAATCAAATATATGCATGCACAAGGAAAAACAAACTAGAAATCCCATCATGAAACAACAAAATGAGGGCCATGTTTGGAAGCTCGCAGTGAAGAATCGTGACAAAAACAACCGAAAAATGCCGGAAATCAAGAAATGAACGGACAACCATGTGATATGATGAGAATTTGTATAACTAACCATTTCTGCGGCACCTGAGCTCACAGGCAAGTCAGAAAGGGCATTCAATCCGCAGGACCTTGATTTTGTTCTCTCAGGATTGACCCAAGATAGTTCGTTGAACTTTGTTAGGGTTTTAACTCTAAAAATCGGTGTGCCACTGGGGAAGAAAATAAAATCCAGTCACCGGAAGGGTGGAGTCAATAGTAAGTTGGGCCGGATATGAATAATCCAATTCTTATTGAAACTAGTAAGAATTAAGCCCAAATTTAGTGTCCAAATACTTTAGTCCATTTTTTCCTTGGCTTAAAAGTTCAAAAACATATATATACTTTTAGAATCATAGGTAGTAAAGCCGCTTAATAATAAATTTAGTGTAAAGATAATTATTCTTAAATAAAATCAAGAAAAAACAAAAAAAAATGATAAACATAATTTGTAATAACTTAAATAAGATGAAATTTATTCTTAATTTTTGTGTCAAATAAAAAATATTGGAAAATTAGCAAATTCGATGTATGTATTTTTTTACTTTTTCAACTTTAATAACATATATTCTATTTTAAATTTTACAATATGAGTAATTTTTAAATTTTTTAACTTTGATAGCATATATTATATTTTGAATTTTATATTACTAATACTTTTTTATTTTTTCATGTTTGATCAGTACGATTATTTTTTCTAATATTATACAAAATCGGTAGCTCAGATTTTTATGTGGGTATATATGTGATTTTCATGAGTATAGATTTTCAACAAACTTCAATTTAAAGAAGAAAAAGAGGAAAGAGGAAAAAAGGGAAAAAGAAATGAATGAAATTAATAAATGATCAAATTTATTCATGAAAATAATATATATATCCTTATAAAAATGTAAGTCATTAATTTTACATAATATTGGCAAAATATTCTATCAAATATGAAAAAATAAAAAAATATTTGTACTTTAAAATTTAAAATAAAAGATATGTTATCAAAATTGAAAAAGTAAAATAGTACATACTTTGAATTTGACAATTTTTTCAAAAATATTCAATTTCAGTGTAGAAAGTAATTCATTAAAAAAAATGGTTTTAAATATCTTATATTTGCTCTTCTTGCATAAAGAAAAAAAAAAGGATAGGATTTTCAATTTTGGACCAATTTAGTTCCTCCGCCCTTTCCATAACACACAAATTAATGAATCAAATGAAAGGAATGTATCCCTTCTAAGAATTAGTTAATACTATAAACTATTTTGGAAGGGAACTTTTTCCTTTGAACTTTTGTTAGGTAGTTTTGAAGGGATTCAAGAGTCCCATACTACGGGACATAAAGGCGGGGATTGAAAATAGCCATTCTAAACCTATTCCATTGCAAGGAAAAATTGAACAAATAAATGAAATCCCATACCGCCATTGTACTTGGAGAAACCCCAATTAAGGGTGCAATCCCATGATCATGTTTTTCTTAAAGAATTGACAAATAGAATTACGATCTCAATGACAACAACAAAGGAATAAAAAGCACTCCCGTGCTAACATTCACCCTCCTCCAAATCAAGACCTCAAAGTAACAAATGAATAATAAGACCTCAATATCACAAATTAAAGATGAGCATTTTTTTCTTTTTTCCTTTTTAGTCCTTTATTCGTGTGTCTGCACTGTAACTCTTTCCCTATACCTAAACCAGGTTATCTCTGCTGCTGCACCAGATTGCACATTCTACTCATTATGACCATTCACATCACGCTCAGTGATGGTGCTGGTGTCCAACATTGGTGGACCGGATTGCCGCCTTGGCCTAGCTGGTGAAGGAGGATAAGACAGTCTCTTCTTTGCGAATGCTCCAGGTCCTTTATCAGGAGTCCCATTTTCCATACCTAATGGACTCTGCAATCGTGTTTTAGCCTTTGCTGATTGAGTAGGAGCCATGTAACTTGGAACAGAAGGAGAACTAGCCAAGCTCTCATCATCTCTTACTGATGAACCAGCAATGCTGTGCCTCCGATTTCTCTCAGACTGCACACTGAAAATGCTTCTCGAGTCATCATCTTGGCTTGGTGCACTGACCTTTGGACTTGCAGATTTCAATTTTCTGGCTGTAAGTGAAGAAGCTGTTCTGGTTGGCGGAGTACTAGGTGATTGGAGTTTAAAAGCATGATTTGGCTTTGGGGTAACTGGTGAAGAGAGATTATCTGAATTCAGCTGATGTCGAGCAAAAGCCTTGGTGATTTCTCCTCCACTAACGCAAGCACTCTTAACTGATAAGTGGTCACCGTTAAGTTCTTTCTCACTGACACCTTGTTCCCATGGCCGGGCTGCCATCCATCGCTCTAACCAGCTCCAGCCCCACTGAGGGTTGGTTGGGTCCATGAACAGTAAGTTGGTGGTTCTTGATGACTTCTTCCAGGTTTGCTGTTGAAATTATAACTTTTCTAGTTAAATAACAGCAAGAACTCCCATACTTATCAAAAAAAAAAAAGCAAGAACTCCCAGAAGCAATTAAACCACCTTCATGAAATACCAATATAATCTTGAAAACATGAATAAGGTTCTTTCTTAAGGCATGCAGGTTTAGCTAAGTAAGATAATTACTTTTAACACACCACGGGTTCAAATATTTTAATAATTGTTTTTAAGTTTTAGATGACAAATTATTGCACTTGGTCATTTGGGTAATGTGTCTGTCAGGTAAGCAAAGTTCTCCAATTTTCTTCCCCCACTGAAGAGATTGGAATTGGAACTTGAAAAAGCGGCGAATGAATGAAATACCTGATGTGAGAAAGAATAAGCTAAGGCTCTTTCTCTTCTCATAGCTGCTTCATACTTATGCAGTAAGTTTGCTTCCACCTGTTCTTTTGATTGCAGACTATCATCCCATTCCTCTCCCATCTGTCATTTTGTAAGTATATCTTGTGAGTGAACAAATAGAAGCTCTAGCTTAAGAGCAACTCGTGCATAATGCTCTCTAAAGATCAGCAGCTCATATCAAAGCATTTCAAAAAATTTCCAGGGGAAAAATGAGTTGGCAAGATTTCGATCATGAATTACAGGTCTGTTCTTAATTTATACATGAATATTACAGAGCGCTGCTGCAATAGAATCAAACTATTACCAAATTGAGAGTTTTGTGAATCCCGCACAGTAACAATGGCATACAGCAGGATATATTAAAATCTTTTAACAGGGAACCATAGTGACTAAAAACGTCAATGCTGTTTCTGGATTCAAAAAATATATTTATGTCAAAATAAATATAGTGGCCCATTTTATACCAAAAAAGACTTTTTCTGAAGATGAAGATGATGATAGAATCTAGGAAGAAATCTAACCCTTAAGCTCTCGAGTTCTTTAGCACGTTTTTGTATGAGCTGTCTCTGCAGAGCCTTGTTCTCCTCTGCCATCCTAATTCTTCTAGTGCAAATCTGAGATTGCACGCGAGACAGAGCTTGCATGCACTTTAGCGCATTTGCAGTCTGGCGTTTAACACTAGGCCCATCCACAAGTGATTTCAACCTCACAAGCCCCCTTAAAGCACGCAGAGCCCTTCTTGCCTGATGACAAACAATTGTCAACAATAAATTCACTTAAAAAGTTCCATTCTAATAGATTTTATTGGAAAAAGTAGGGAAGAGCCATCTACTGTTTTACTTATCAAGAGTAAAAAAGCAAACCTATCTTTTGATACAAGACTGTGCAAGATAAACTATTAATACCTCTCTCACCAGCATGACAGCAAATACTAACTGGAATGTCTAAGATCATTCTAAATTCCACCCAATCTTTTTCTAATTGCAATGAACATCTTTTTCACAATAAAGATGATCCATCAAACAGTAAATTGTAAAGCGACATACATACAGGCATCCAATTTAAAGAGAGAGGTGGAAATGCATCAAACCAAATTGCAAGATCAACAAGATTATGATTGTAAAATACACTTTCCAGGGAAAAAAAGAAAGTCCACTAGAAAGGAATGAAAAGGGGGAGCAAATTGACGTATTGACAAATGCCAAAGCCATACCAGATAACCTCGGAATGCAGTCTGAATCCTAATCGCCGCTCCTTCCTCACTTGATTTTCCCGGGAATGGAGTGACAGCAGTAAGCCGAACAACCTCAGCAGCAGCATGAGCAGCTACAACAGCAGCTTCAGCAGCTGCAGCAGTGGCAACTGCAACAGTGTAAGCATGTTTTGTCTGTTCGTTCTCTGCTTCGGTCAATTTTTCCTCTTCGACAGGAACGGGATGTGGATGAGATATGGTCACAGTCTCCAGATTTGAAGTTTCTGCGATTGAAGGCTCTTCTTTTCCCACCCATTTTTTCTTCGATTTACTTTCTTTCTGAAAGTAAACAAAACGTTACCACAAATATGATAAGTATCAAATTCCATAATCCTACATTATCATAAAGAAAGCCACATAATCTCAAAATACCTGTGCTTTCTTTTCTTTAGAGCTTGGGCTGAGAGCCTTCTTCACAGAAGAAAACCAACTACCTTTCCTTCCCATACTAATATCATCTGCCAATTCGTCCTATTCTGCAGGTAGAATAAATATATGATCATGAAAAAGTTTCCAACTTCTCCTTCATATATGAGCACCGACAAGAGCACGACGTGGGTTTGACAAGTATATCCAACAGCTTGGAAACCCCACTTACTACTCAGACGCTACATGTGAATAAAAAATGTAAAACTTTCTTCTTAAGACAAGTTTCAAAACACGCATCAAGTCCCCCACGGATTAAACAAAGTAAACATTCTTAAGAAAATAACATTTTATCCAAATATCTGTGAGCTTTCGACTTCCAGACCCCGAATTATGGCAACAATGTGGAAAGCTTTCAACGCCAGCACCCAGATCAGAAGAAATACAAGCAAGCATATCCGAATTTCAGTTCCTTCCTTACAGAAAAATCCTTAAACATCTCAGAAATCAAGAAACCTTCTAGCCCATTTCATCAAAAGTCAAATTTCAGTCAAGAAAAGTCAAATTGCTCAAGTTAAGAAAAAGAAAGCTAAGATAAAGCAAAGAACTTCAACCATAAGAAAATGCAAATTCAATAAACTAAAATACTGAAAAACCCATCAAGAAAATGGCTTTAAATCAAATATCAAGTGCATGAACTACCTCTTAGAAAGAAATTCCCAGATCTCAGACGGTGTTTCTGTTCTATTTCTATTTCTTCTTCTCTTCCTCAAAGTATCTTTACTTCTCTCTCTCTCTCTCTCTCTCTCTACTTTACATATCCAAGCTGAAACAGAGACAAGAATAGAAGTTGGACCCCTCACCTCCCTCTCTTTGGTGGTGACCGTTGTCTAGTTGTAAGAGATAAAGAGAGAGTGAGAAAACCAGATCTTGCAAATGGAGAAGTTCAACTAAAGTCCATGATAAAACACAGCTGGTTTTGCTAATATGCCCCTGCTTTTAGAGCTGGGTAAGTGGGCCCCTTCTATAATTATCAAGAAACTCCAAATTGTTTTTAATTTAATTTATGGTCGATTTCTCAGCGGTTTCTCTACTAATTTCTTTCATCAAATTATCTTTTTCGTATTATAAATATTAATTTAACAAGTTGTTAATGCCTTTCAAAAAAAAAAAAAAAAAAAGTGCTATTGCATCCTCATTGATGCTTGAGTTGAGTTGCCGTCTTTTAAGCAATGTCACGTTACTTTATGTCTCATACTAAAATTCCACGCTCCAAATCAAAAAGCTTGTTAAGCTACCAAATGTAACAAATTGATGGGAATAGTCTTGCCAAATTCTAAAGGACAAAAATAAAATAATGATAGTCTTATTTCATAATGAATTATAGATTACAGAGTCATACATTTAAATAATTTAAGACATTTAAATTGTAATAGTTGACTTATATATTTCAAATTATTTATAAAAAACATAATTAAAAACTAAGTCATCACTCACTGCATGTGAAATAATAAATACGGTATATTCACTTCATTCTTTATTTTTTATTTTTTATTTTAGTAAATCCTCAATAACTAATCACACAATTCGAATTATGTGGCTCTAAGTCCCACAATCACGTACCATATGATTTGGTGGTATAAATTTTAAAAAGACAAAGAAGCCTATGTTAAGGCCTCTCCTTTGTCCTGAAAAAAAAGAAAAAAACAAGAATTTTTTGAGTAAGTACTCCGTAAAAGTCAGAATGATATCCCAAATTTGATCAATGATTAAGCCCTACTATTTCTTTCTCAGCTTTTTTTCCTTACAAGTATATCTTTTCCTCAAATTCCAAATACAAAAAAAAGGACAGGGTGAGATGTAATAACAATAACTTTAGTATTTGAGCATGGCCATGAAAGATTGATTATTGCAAGAAAATGAAGTAAATGACAAATACACCAAATTTTATAAAAAAAAATAATTTCTAAATTTATTATTGTAAACTACTAAAACGAATTTAAACTTGTACTGTGAAAATGTTATAGTATGGAGTAGTATATGTTCACGAGTCATGATCATATCAATCTTAGTAGCAATGAATGGGTAAGTGAAGTGAATGCTGTGAAAATGAATAATGTTTGCCTTGCCGAAAAGCAAGCGGGGTAGCTTGGAAGTACCGGTAAGCATAATAATAATATTTCGAGTAGTAATTGGTAGGCCCGCATTTTAATTATTAATTCACGGAACAATATGTTGAGTATTTTATTGGAGGATTAAATTGATTGTTCATTAACAAAATATATTTTTTAAAAATTATAAAGATTGTTAGTATTATTTTAAGTAATATATATATATATGTTTTTTTTAAAAAAAAATTAAATATCAAAGAAGGAAATGTTATTGATAATTATTGTGGGAGAAATATCTTGGCTGTGGACCTGTGGTGTAGTTTGAACTTTGAACCCCAATTATACAACAGTTGGTGAATGGAGCAGGTCATTTGTTTCTTGCTCCAGCTAGCAAACGGTGTATTTTATTTTTAAAAAATTTTGACTATAATTGAATTATTATATTATTTTTTAACATTGTTAGTTGTAGCATAAGATACGATTTTAAAAAAAAATCAATGAGGTTATTTTGTGAAATTTTAAATTGAAAGTATATTTATTTTAAGAGGGTGATATTTAATTTTGAATATATCAAAATAAAAATATAGATATTTAATTGTGAGAAAAAAGTTCTAATTATGTGTTTCTAATAAATTAATGGAAGAGGAGAAATGTTAAAAAGAGAATGAAAATGTCAAGGACATTTAATAAAGTATCTAAGGCACAATGTCTTATGTAATAATAATCCAAGATAATGTACAACAAAAAGTATCCTTACCATTATCACTTACCAGATTTAGCATATAAATTAGAATTACAAAAGTAGCATAAAGAAAATGAAAGATTTATGATCAGAAGGAGAATAATTGGAACTTTCTTTATATATATGTATATATAAAAGAATAATGATTGGAACTTCATGCTTTCCACATCCTTTACTCCACTACAAAATTGTAAAAGGGGTTTGCTGAAATTTGGGAAATTGAATATAGGTTCTAATTTGAGTATCTGAAATTTCTGTACCATTTTACCCTTTGCTGCCTGAATCAGAAAGTAAATATTTTAGGCTGGAATTTGTAGACACCAAACTAAAATTTTTGAGCAATCTTTAGATGGAATTCCTTTCAAATTTGTCTCCTCCTCCACAACCTCCTTCTTCACAAATTTAAGAGAATCCTGTTGAAGATTAGACAACATAACAAAGCAATTAATATTATGATTGTTTCTAAGGAAAGAAAAAGAAAAGAATAAAGGTTTTTGTTTTCCTTACAAAACCAGTTTGTTTTTTCCTAAGGAAAAAGACATTGTACTAATATTCTTCTTTTGGTAGGGATAAAAAAAGAAGGGACATTGTACCAACATTCATGATTCATTATATCAAGAAATTCTTCGTACTTCGATTTTTCTAACCATACACTACTGGGCTAAAGACTTATTCCATGCATGCTTCCGTAATCGGATCGTATATTTTAGCTGGAAATTTAATTGGTTTGGCAATTAAACTATAATTAAATCAGTAATACTATAATTATACATTATAAATTATATTTATCATAAATTTTAAAAAATTAATAAATAATTGAGTGCAATTTATGTCTATAAAATGATTAATTAGTTTTTTTTAAATAAAACTACAAAACTAAAGTTTCTCCTATTCAATTAGGCAACAAACTAGAGAAAAGTAAAGATATTATACCACTTGTAGGAAGAAAAAGAAAGAAAAAAAATAGAATACAATAATTTATTTGGGGAACTATACAAAATTGATAAATGAAATTATTATTTATAATTATAACTATACTTTTATTATTTTGAAATGAAATTAAAATCTTACCTAATTTATAATATTATCTCTGATCTCATTCCAATTGTTTATTTTGAAATTATATAAGAATTAAGATAAGTATTGTAAATGATAATTATGCAATTAAAGTTTTTAAGTTGTCATAATTTAATAGATAGTATATATGCATTAATTCTCTTAAAGAAATATATTCTACACTAAATATTTGATAATTTATCAAAATTACTCGTTAATAATTAGAGTATAATTGTAAAAATATATTTTAAAATTAAAAATTAAGTAATTTGAATAAGACACTTCAAAATAATGAAAACATTAAAAATTGAAATAAAATAAAAGTAGTATAATACAAAAAAAATGTTATGTTTTAATGGTAAACCTATCAATCAAATCATTTATTTGTTTGATTGGGTTTAACGAAGTTAATCATTCCATAATAAGTAAATCTTATAAAAATCATTTTTGGAATAGAAACTTATTTTTTTAATAACTGACTATTCCCTTTATGAAAACTTCCACTTATACATCACGAGACAGTAGCAAAATTTACACTAGATTAAATTATTGATAAAGTTACATTTGTCTTTTTCTTTTTGTACAAATCGTAGAGTAGGGAATTGCCCATTTTAAAATACATAAAAATTAATTTTATGGAAAAAATATTCGTGCATTAAGTGGGGCAGCATTCTTCTTTATCAAATTAATAGTCATTTAGTGGATATAAAGAAGAATCAAATTGTCTAAATGATGAAAAAAAAAAAAACTCATGACTAAATTGAGTATACTATACTTCCCTATGTCAAGAAATATTTACTTTTTACACATAAACTTCTTCTGTATTTAAAATATTATTAATTATTACGTCTTAAAAATAAAAAGAGAAATTAAAGTTTATTTTTTAAAAAATAAAATATAATGACATTGTCTTGAAAATAAAAAATAAAAAAAAAGATGAAATATTAAAATAAATAAGGACAATATTGTAAGTCAATAATAAAATATTATAAAATTTTGTAAATAAACTTATATTTTAAATTAATAAAAAATCATCTAATGAATAATATTTTTAACATAAAGGAGTATAATCTTGTAAACAAATTTGTTGTGAATATTTTTTTTTTTGTGACAATCATAAATCAAATTGCAACAGAATTTCAATACAATGTGCTTAGGCACTTATTAGGTTTTACTTCCAATCATTGCCAGCTAGCTGGCTTACTATAAATAATCTTTCAAGTTCCTAGAGTGGTTAACATGAGTGATAGTAGCAGTTGAACCATTCAAAACACTATACGGGTTTGGGAACCTGCCTCCATTTGTTACTCAAAAGTGCAAATCCTTAAACGATTTTCAAAAATATTTATATTTAATTTAATATAAGAACTGAAGAAAATGTTTGATCTTGTTATTTTAATTCAATAAATGGTAAGATTGATCAAAATTTCACAAAATGGCAAGATTGATTCACAAAACAAGATATAAAGAAAAAGAAGCCAAAATCAAATTTTCTGCTAGTTGCATGATTAATGAGAAGTAAATTCTTATATTTTAAAAATTATTGGTAAAAATTTAAAATAAAAATATTTTATTTAAAGAAATTGGAGATTCAATTATAGAAAACATAAAATATATCAAGATCCTATTACGAGCATATACCTGAGAGGTGTCTTGAGCAGATGAAGTTCGTCCCCATCTCTCTGGATCCCATAGAATCGAACTATTGAAAGCAAAGCTTGAAATGTGAATCGAAGGACTTCCAGTATCTGTTAGATTCTCCATTGTCTTCAAATGCCACCCAATTACTTCTGAAGAATCACACACTGGCCCTTCTATTTTAACCTTATTTCTGTTTGCAGATATGAATGCCATTGGCCATGTTCCAAAAACCCTGTCAATATACCCCAAACTTTCTGGTCATAATCTCAAAATGAATTCTTGCTTTTCTACATGAAATGGAATTAGTTTAGTTTTATCAATATCTGGTTTGTATTCATTGACGATCAGTCATAAGTATCAAAGTAAAAACAGCGATAAAGAAAGTAATAATATATAAGGTTAATCAAACAGATAACTTACTCGATTGCTCTAATCTCGTCAAAGAATTTAAGATCATAGACATTGAAAAGTCCTGCAAAATGAACAATCCCACTTAGTCTATGGTGCTCAATGTGATTAAGAGCAACATTTCTTTGATGATCCATTTCTGCTTGGATGTCTGTGAAATTCTCCTTGAACACCAAATGCCTATACATAATCCCTGTCTGTCTGAGTATCTCAGACACTTCAGAGGACTCAGATTGCTGCTCCACAACAACCCATAACAGGGGTGGACCAACCAATCTCAAAGTATTTGCAAGTCTTCTTAGATGCACTCCTCGAAGCTCATCTTTTATAGGTTGTTGGAGTCACAACAATGATAAGTCTTCTTGGGATCAAATCAAATTCTTTTTCTTTTTCTAATTTTGTTGAATTCTCTGCATCATCAGAACGAGACCTCTTGGGCACTGCTACCGTACTTTCATCAAGCAAATTTCTATTGTCAATTTTGTTCTGTGATTTCTTTTGGTGAAAAACTCCCAGGGGCTGTGGAGAAAATTCTGTTCTGTTTGAGATTGAATCCCGACTGAAAAACATTGAATTCTTGCTTGTTGGAGCAAAGCCCGTGAAGAAGCCCATTACAAAACATAACATGAAATGAACTATGGCTTTCTTCCATAACTGCACCTTTTTCTTTGATCTTTCTACCGTTGTTCCCATAATTGAAAACCTGAATTTCCCCCTTGTTTTTTCTCTCTCAACTCTCTGGAATTGAATTGAAGCAAAATTAACATTTATAATTTCTCAAGGTCTGGTATGGCTGAAGGAGTAATATATTTGCAAATGGCGGGAGGCAACAGACATATGATTTGATATTTGGTGAGCTCTAATGTTAGTTGTCCCTGTCTCTCGAGTTACTTTCATGGCGAAACTTTGATTGGCAAATCCATCCCTTAAAGCAAAAGGAAGATAATAAAGAAAAGAAAGAAAGCAAGGATTTGAGACACTATTTGCACCAAAGAGTAGTTGCAATGCAAGAATCATCACCTAAAATTGTTGTAACAAATTTTTTTAAAAGAAAATATATTATTTTAGTTAGGAAAGGTTGGAATCTTGATTAATAAATTTTATTGATCACTGAGAAATAGTTATCTTCTTTTATATGGCTTTCATTCTACAGTGTCATGTCAACTTCCCTACTCAAAGCAATTGGAAAAGAAGAAGAAGAAGAAAAAAAATCTTCATCAATCTGACCAAACAACACAGTTGTTCAAAAAGAAGAATGTGAAATTGATCATATAATCATAATTTGGCTTCTAATCATGGGTGTATTGAAGAGATAAAACCATGATTTGATGGTTTAGTTAGACAATTTGATAGTAGCTTCATGTAGAAGTAGTTCTAACATACCATCATCTTGTTATGAAGAATTCAAATTGTTTGTTAATGCTCGGTTGATTTTTGAGCGGCATCAAGATTTAGACCCTTCTTAAGTGATTATGAGAAGTAATCATGACGGCACTTGATAGAAAAAATAATCAAATAATATAGACTTCTTGAGCTCGTGTTGTGGTCTTTCCTTCTTTTTTTCTTCTTTTTTCATTTTAAGGATTCGAGAGGATGCACCTAATACCTTTTGAATTAGACTCCTTAACTCCCAACAAACACAAGATTCTTTGATCTTCTCCTTACATCTCCATGGGTGCCAAGTAAATAGTGAGAGGTTTTTGTGATTTATAAAGAAAAGAAAAAAAAAAGTGGGAGGATTTTGTTGGGGTGTAGTGGTACATGATTAAGTCAAATTGTAGAGGTATGAATAAGTTGAGTTCTAAAAGCAAACAAGATTTCGGTCACTTAGCCACAAAAGATTAAAAAAAAAAATTGTTTACTCAATATCTTGTTTTTTTAATCCTATTGCATACACCATTTTATTATTTAGAAAGGTGTATAACAAAGAGAACTTTTACTTTATAAAATTTAATATAACAATACCGATACAAATATACATGACTCAGATAGTGTGGATATTTAATAAAAATCTGTATATTTTTAAAAAATTAAATATTTAATTTTGAATAGCTTAAAATAAAAATGTAGATAAGTAATTATGAATGGAGGGATTTTAGATATTTGCTTATGCTTATCCCTAACCAGTTCAAATGTAAACCGCGAGCACCAGTTAACTCGTTCCTTTTCGGGGCAGAGGGCCTCAGTTCTTCTCCTTGTTGTACATCATCTGAAGCAGGTAAGCGTTATTCATTCATCATCCCCAACATTTTTACTGTAATTTCCTTTATAGAGTGAAGTTCCATACTTTTATTTTTTCTCTCTTATGTACAGATTTTGATCGACGAATTGCCTACAAGAACCATTCCAACTCAATTGCAGTGCTAATAATGGGAGTTGAACTTGTTCGCAATCTTCTTTCTTGGGCTTTCTGAGCTTTTTAAAATGATAAGACTTTTCAATTCCAAACTGCGATTTACCTGTACTAGTGTCTCCTATTGCACACAAGGAACTGCAACTTCTCACTTCCGGAATGAGCAGTCTAGTAATGATTACATAAGCTCCTTGTGCAAGCAAAAGCTGTTCAAAGAAGCTTTTGATGCATTCGACCTTTTAGTTAAGAACACCAACTATAATGTGTATCCCAGCACTTATGCTCGTCTGATCTATTCCTGTTCGTCTTTAAGGTATTTGAACTATGGTAGAAAGGTTCATGAGCATATCTTGTCATCCAACTATTGGACTGATGTGATCCTTCAGAATCATGTCCTTAATATGTATGGAAAATGTGGTTCTTTGCCCGATGCACGAAGGGTCTTTGATGCAATGATAGAGAGAAATGTTGTCTCTTGGACAGAAATAATTGCTGGCTACTCTCAAAATGGGGAAGAAATTGAAGCAATGAAACTTTACTTTCAAATGCATCGAGAAGGTTTTGTGCCAAACCATTATACATTTGGGAACATAATTAAAGCAAGCTCAGGTTTGGACGAACTTGAGTTAGGGAGACAATTGCATGCCCATGTCATTAAATCAGAACTTGATTCTCATCTTATACCTCAAAATGCGCTGATTGCAATGTACATTAGATTTGGTCAAATTAATGAGGCGAGAGATGTGTTTGCTCATATTCAGTCAAAGGATTTGACTTCATGGAGTTCAATGATTTCAGGCTTTTCAAAGCTTGGTTATGAAATAGAAGCATTATACTATTTCAAAGACATGCTTCGGCTGGGCACCTATCAGCCAAATGAATTTATTTTTGGCAGTGTTTTTAGTGCTTGTGGTAGTATTATCCAGGCGGGATATGGAAGACAGATTCATGGAATGAGTATAAAGTTTGGGCTTGGGGGAGATGCCTTTGTTGGGTGCTCTCTTGCTGACATGTATGCAAAATGTGGTTTTCTTGATTCAATGGAAGTTGCATTCTTCCAAATAGAAGATCCTGATTTAGTGGCCTGGAATGCAGTTATTGCAGGATATGCATATGGCGGTGAGGCAAACAAAGCCATAAAACAATTTTCTAAGATGAGGCATCTAGGTTTTAGCCCTGATAATATAACTATTCTTTCTTTGCTTTGCACCTTTACAAGTCCATTTTATCTTTTTCAGGGAAAGCAAGCTCACTCCTACGTTGTTAAAGCAGGGCTTGACTTAAGCATTGCTGTGTCTAATGCATTACTCTCAATGTATGGAAATTGTTCGGATATTTATGGTGCATATAGAATGTTCAATGAGATCAGTGACAATGCTGATAGGGTTTCCTGGAATGCCATTCTTAATGTATATATGCAACACAATCTGGCTGAAGAGGCTCTCTCCTTATTTAAGTTGATGCTACTGTCTCCTTATAAGCTTGATCATGTTACTGTCCTTAGCCTGCTAGGGGTTTGTGGAAAGGCCACCTCTTTAGAAATGGTGGATCAACTTTATTGCTTGGTATTAAAGTCTGGGTTCGAGCAGGATATGTCTGTCATGAATGGATTGATTGACACGTATGTTAAGTGTGGATCTCTTACAGGTGCCCAGAAACTCTTTGATTGCATAAAAAATCCTGATGTTATTCCATGGAGTTCTCTGATTGTTGGTTATGCACAATTCGGGTACGGAGAAGAAGCTCTGAATCTTTTTAGGAAAATGAGAAATTTAGGCATGAAGCCAAACCAAGTCACATTTGTCGGGGTTCTGACTGCTTGTAGTCACGTAGGACTCACAGAGGAGGGCTGGGAGTTGTTCAGTAATATGGAAATGGAACATGGGATTATACCTACCAGAGAACATTGCTCATGTGTCATTGATTTGCTGGCTAGAGCTGGTCGCATAAATGAAGCAGAGGCTTTTATAAATCAAATGGCTTTTGATCCTGATGTTGTAATGTGGAAAGCTCTTTTGGCTGCCTGTAAGAACCACAATAACTTTGAGGTTGGAAAAAGAGCTGCAGAAAATATACTAAAGATTGACCCTTGCAATTCTTCAGCTCATGTGTTACTTGCAAGCATTTATGCTTCTAAGGGAAAGTGGAAAGATTTTGCTGCATTGAGGATCTTGATGAAACAAAAGGGTGTCAACAAATTTCCGGGCCAGAGTTGGATTGAAGTCAAGAACAAGATCCATATTTTTTCCGCTGAAGATGGTTTGCATCCAGAAATAGGCAAAATATACATTATGCTGGAGGAGCTGTTGTTGCAGATGCTAGATGCTGGTTATATTCCAGCTCAAAAGTAGAAAACAGTCAGCCATTCTACAAAATTAAGCAGAAAGGCTATATTTGAGATGGAAACTGGATTGTTAGGCCGGTCAACTTATCAGATTCCAAAGGTTTTTATGGAGTCTTCTGTCAGCTTTATTGGCTTTTTACACTATTAGAGGATCAAAGGCGAAATTTATGTGAATACTTTCTTCATTGAATAAGTTATGCATGTTAATTTGTGCGTATACTTTTGATTATATTGGATTTATACTCAGCTGCAGCTTTGGGGGAAATGTGTGCTTTGAGTTGAAATTTTAGAGTGATTAGAGAGGATTCTTTGCAATTTGAATGTGGTAAATGTAATGCCGGATGGAATTTTTCTGGAGGATTTTAGTTGTTGGACATAGTTCTGGAGGCTGGCTTTGCAAGAAGTCGTTGTTGGATGAATGGTGAATTTTTTAGTTGTCTTTATTCACTCAACCCCTACAGGCTGCAGTTGCAGGGAAGCCCCAACTGCTGCAGCATCCGGTGGGTTCAGAACGCACATTTTGTTGCCCCAACAGTAACCTCAATGGCCCCTCCGGAACTCCCATTTCCATCTTCACAGGACAAAAACGTTATATTGGTAGTCCATTTTATCCACCACCTCCGAGTTCAAATATTATATTATAGTTTAGTATCAAGTTGAGGATATACTATGGGTGGTTGACAGAGTTTAACATCTGGGAAGGACCAGTTGATGAAGGAAACTGAAAACGAGTACAGACAGGCAAGATATGCTACTTAAGTAAGAGGAAATTGAGATGAAACCCAGATGAAGGAGCTTAGAGAATTCAGCCACACTCAATATTAATTGGCACTGCAAGCAAATATTCTGGAACCTGCTATTGGACCATTACCTTTTTATCAAGTCAAGTGGTTTAAACAAAGACGCAGGAAACAAAAGTTCAACTGTGGAGAAATCGAAGAAAACAGAGTAGAAGTGCATGATCAATCAGTTGCCTTGCTATTTTTAATGGCAGTTGATGCCCATGGCGTTCCACAATCTATAAATCTGCTTCTATTCTGCAAAGAAAGGAGAGAAAGAGCGATAGAGTAGTTTAACCTCTTGTGCATACATCAGCTTGGGAATTAAACAGTGATTCCGGGGCATTATATCTCATTGGCTGTAAACATTATTCAAATAAAGAAGTTTATTAAAATTTCTCAAGTATGATTCTTTTGCCTTTTTATCATTGGAATTTACAATGATTCCTGTTTAAAGTTAAACAGAAAAGCAAAGCGTGAATACATATCACCGGTGATTTTCTGAGTTTTTGAGATGGACGGTATAGTCCAGAATCGATTGGATCGTTGGAGTACTAACACTGTCACGGTATACAACTTATGCATCATTATATGAATTCTTAAGTGACGAAATTTGGCCACTTGCATCAGGCTTCATCTTAATTCCAAGTCACAGTGCAATATTAGGAATGCAAAGCGCAAAGACTTAACAAACACCAAGAACAAGAAACAATAAGAACAACAATGTATCCCAAGAACTCAGCAGCTGTATGCCTAATCAAACAGTACTTACATAATAAACCCAGAAGGAAAACGCAGGCAACATTGATAGTCTAGGGGAAAATCTGTCTGATTTGTTTACAAATATGGTTTGCCTACTTCAAAATAACAGTGGCTTTAGCCCACACTTCGATGGCTATCACCATGTCGTTCTAAAGGCTCAATTGTTCCTGACCAAAGAAACATTGTCCCCAATAGAATAGCTGCAGACAACCTCAGACATCGTTAACATTTCATTTCTCTGCCATGGGAGGCAATTTAGACAAAACCCAATCTGGTAAGTTGTTTAACCATAGACCTTCACCGCTTGTTTTATGCTTGAAGTCAGGTGCTTTTGGATTTTTCTTATTCAATCTGTTGTCCCACCAGTCATTTGGATTTTCAGCCAAACTCCTCCAAAGGTTCTCCTTGACATCCTTTACTTGCCTTAGTTTAGAAGGAGGGACATTAAATTCCAAACTTTCTAATCCTCCCAGAACCCACCCAGGAGCACTTCCAAGCCACAGTGGAGCACCAGTATCCTTGTGTTTAAAATCTGGGTATTTATTTGACAACAATCCTTTAGACTTCTGCTCGCGATAATCCCGCCACTCCTTTGGATTTTGCACAAGATCCTTCCAAGAATCAAGACCAGAGTCTTCACCTTTCTTAGTGCCAATACTCTTTGTACTGAGTCGATAGTTTTCTCCACCAGGGGCAACAATAGACTCCCCTACACCCTGTTCTCTCAAAAGGTCACCTTTACGCTCTTCCTTTGAGGGCATAACAATGTCATCGCTCTCTGAGGACAAATTTTCCTCAATCTTTTTCCTGCTTCTTTGTTTCTCAAAGCCCTGCACAAAGTTAATATTTTCCACCCGCAAATGTAACATCCCAGGAGTTTCACCTAGTACAAGAGGCAATGGCTCCTCACTCAATCGCCCAATCACGTAAACACAATCATTTTCCTTTACATGAAAAGTCACAACATGTGCCAAATCACCCTCAAACACAACAGGTATCAAACAAGAATTTTCCTGATTGTTTTCCTGGTAAATAACAGTACGCGCCCAGTACTTACCATCTGGAGATGTCCAAAACTTAACTGGACCCCTTATGTGACCGGTGAGATTAACTAAATTTGCAACCTTTGCCTGGTACGGGATTTCACTAGGCCTAGGCCAATCGGCCAATTTTATTTCTTCAATCTTGGATGAGGCAGGGGACGGCGTCAGCGTCGGCATCGACGGCCGTATCTGACTCCTTTTGTAGGGCTTTGGAGGGTTTAGCGTATAGCTGGTGGAGTATAGTAAAAAACGCCATTTTCTTGAGGGATCAGAGAAGAGAGACAGTTTTGAGGTGACTGATCGCTTAAGGATATTCATGGCGGAAAAATTGTTGGGGCTTAGAAGAAGTTCGGAGAAAAATCTTCACGAAATGGGAGTGATGGCATTTTTAGGGTTTAGGAGCATAAGAAGTCAATTCATATAGGGCCCGCCCGTATGTGGCCTATGTCGTGAAATAAAACTGATTTTTTTCGCCTTTTTCGTGTCCTAGGAAATAACTTTTAATTTAATTTTTTTTTATTGAATTCAAAACTTAATCCTTGAATACTTAGGAATATTATTGATTTTTGATTTTTAATTATAATTTTTATATTTTATTTTAACTTTTAAAATTAAATATTTTTTTTATCTTATTTTGAGTATTTCAATTTCGATCAAAATGACATCCACTCTCAATTTTTTCTGAAATAGTTTTTAAAAAATAAATTAAAAACACATACACATATGTTCTTTAGCCCTTTCTTCTTCTCTCATATCTCTTCCCCTTTCTTACCCTCTCTCTTACTCCAATCCTAATCCCATTTTGCCGAAGATCAATGATCTCCTTCCCCTTCTTGCACTTTTTTTATTGCGCAAGGAGTTTTAAAGTATACAAAAGAGAAAGACATGTGAGGATTGGAGGAAAAGAGAGGCCTACAAGGGAAAAGAGTTAGGAAGAATAAGAGATAAGGTTGAAGAAGTCATGAATTTTTAATAAAGTACCCCTGACTATGGTCAATATGATCAGGACTACTCTTCACAAGTCCAGGCTTACAATCATGAATGTTAATCCCATGGATAATCGCATGACTAACATCTTGAATAGTAATGCATGGACCATAAGCAATTTCCACTTTGACACCTCTCCCATTATAAGTTCGTTCTTTGGAGTGATTACTGTATCTCTAGCAAAAATAATCCAAAGGGGTTCAGTCTGCACCACTGCATAGCGGAGTGTTCCTGGCTTTGGATTCGTTGGATGGTCTGATGGATCAGTGACAACATATGCTGCACCATACTTGCCTCCAATTGCATCCTTGGCAAAGCTTATGGTACAATCGGCCACAGCGATCAGCTGACCAATTTGGCTTTGTTCGCCAACAGGAATCTATGACATCCAAGGTTTTTTGAGAGGAAAGAGGACTATATTCAGCCCCATGCAAGAGGGATGCACTTGAGATAACAAGGAGATCTCCAAAGAAGCAGGAGGAGAGCTTGGGAGGCCATGGCCTGTGAAGGACTAATTACTTGGTTGATGTCTGCAAATCTGTCCTTATTTTTTCTTTTCCGGTTAAACAAAAGGGAAAGGTACAATTAATGGTACTTTAAATATCAATTTAAATGGTAAAAAAAGGAATTATGTAAAATGAATATTATGATTGTAAAAATCAGAATAATTTGAAAGGCAAAATGCACAAAGACCCCGTGTTTTTTTCCAATAATTTTCTTTCTGAACAATTTCGCCTGCTATCTATCTGTTATTTTTCTTTTTTGAAATTTTGTATTTCTTAATATAAATTAGAGATTTTACGAAATGAACTGTTGATTTAACAAATCAATTAAAGATTTAAGTGTGAATCCAACTCGATCTCATTATTGTATCGATTCCAACCCTATCTTTGTCAAGTAAAAAATTAATAATGGGCATGCATTTATCATCTTGCCATTTATTGTTTCAATCTTTTTTTCTTTTTTAACAAAAGGAAATTCTAAAAACTAACAAAAAAAATTATTCTTAAATTAGTAAACAAGTTGTTTTGTAAGACCGTAGCACCCGTCATGAGTATCTAATATAAAGCACAATAACGAAAAAAGGTTATCAAATTAGCTCCCATTCTGTTTTTAATAAAATAAAATGAGCTCCCGTCCTTGTTTTAAGTTTCTTCTTATTTTTCTAGCTATCTTTGTATTTTTCATTGGATATACCGTCAAAGCTAGTTCTCGAGAGCACATCAAGAAAACGCAATTTAAAACAAAAAAAAGTAATATAAAGCTCGTAGCTATGGGTTTACTTCTAATCTTTTGTAGAATAATGTCAAAGAATTATGATCTAACCTTCATTTACAAGAAACATCTGAAACTATATTAGATGAGAAAGTACCAAGAGAAAAGTTGGTGGAAATCAATTAAAACTGACTTGCATTTTCATTTGGCAAAACATTACAAGGAACCTAAACTCAAACTGCAAGAATAGACAATCTATTCTTCCTCATCTGGTGGTTTAGCTGAAATTGAGTCTCTGTGTGGTCTGTGCTTCTTCCACTTCAGTTTCTTCAAAGACATGATCCAAGAAGGAACCTCACAACCAGACGCCGCCATTACATTTGCTATGTTCCGCAGATACGGGACATCTGCCTCAGTGTACAAGGTAATAGCCTCTCCCCTTCTACCTGCCCTGCCCGTTCGACCTAATGTCAAAAGAAAAAGTTTAAGACGTGGTTGCAAAACTTTGCCAAGAATGAACTATTCTCATTCAGTCTGGTCAGATAGATCAAAGCATTCAGCAAGTCGGAATGAATTTCTTGAAAATATCAACACACATATATTGTCACTATTACCAATATAGAACAACATTAACAGGATAGCCTAAGATAAAATACAAAGAGCAGTCTGTATGATGCACAAAAATGACACAGTTAACTGAAACTGCATTATCAAAGATCAAGAGGCTCACCAATTCGGTGAACATATGCCGCAGCAGAATCAGGAAAATCATAATTGATAACGCAATTGACACCTTTGAAATCCATACCACGAGCAATAACATCAGTTGCAATCAAAACCCATGTTTTCCCGGCTCGGAAGTTATCAACAGCATTTTCTCTCTGAAATAGCTCAAGAAAATCAGCAAAGATTTATGCATTCCATAAACATAATATTAGCCAAACAATAAACAGAATAATTTAAGAAATACCTCCCAAAAAAAAATATATCATTGCTTGAAGATTCAAAAATTCAACCAAGCCAAGGGTTCCAAATAGAAGACTCTTGTTTCCCTTCGTTACATTATACAAGGTGCACATTTATATGCAATGGACTTTTGAATGCATTCAGAGGTTTCAAAATAATTTCAACAACTTTAGATGTAAATGTAACTCAGAAACAGCAACTACCTTTCACCAACCCATCTGGTCATACTTACAAACATAAAAGGACAACTGGAAAACATGCCATCACTCTTTGCAAACAAATTATGTTACCGTGAAAGTAACGAGTGCCTATCTACAGCATGTGTTCTCAATATTTAAAATAAAAAAATTCCAGTTTCAAGTGTGCATTGAGCTAATCAGTTTGAACATGAAAAGGAAGTAAGAAAGGGAATCTAGGCATTTTGAGTAGTGAGTCCTGAAACCTAATTAACATTAAGAACAATTTATAAAATATTACCTGTATTTGGGAAAGATCGGCATGTATAACATCAGCTCTAATATCATCAAATTTCACCTCATTATAAAGCTCCTTTGCCCGCTCTTTGCTTTGGACAAACAGAAGTACAGGTGGATTCAGACTCTGCACATAGAAGGAACAAACAGAAGTAAAGATCTTTAAAAACAACAGAAATGAAAAACAGGAAAAGAAAGTCCGGAACTAGTAAATAAGTTTCTTTGCAATTTAGCACAAGTAATCTAACCAACAAAATATGGAAAATTGCATATCATCTCAGTAAAGCATGTCTACAACCATAGCCATATCTAACTTTCACCACAAGGAGTTATCAGAAGATTTCATCCCTTCACCTTTTAGGGCGAGTACAAGATTAATTATCTCGCATACATAAAAAAACCACCAGCAAGAGATTGGAAAGACTCCAAACTGCATATGAAGGGCTTACCTCTTCAAAGGTCTGACGAAGAGCAAGGCGTTTCCCTTCTTCGCTTCCTACGAAAACCAGTTTTTGATTTATTGACTCAGACGCAGAATTTCTGTCCACAATCACAGAGGCATAAGAGAAGAAAGTATAAACGCATACTTATCTTTGCATCATAAAGCAGGTTTTCAAGACAACCAGCATATTAAGATTCTGCAGAATAAATTCAATACTTTACTCGAGCACAGGGCCAAGGACTCACTTTCGACCAATAATAACTCGGATTGCATCATGCATAATAGTGCGTGCAAGCTCTTCAACAGTATCAGGCAAAGTAGCACTGAACAATGACCGCACTATTGAAGGATTTGAGCATGCCTTGACCACTGAATCAACATGCTTCACCAAGCCAAGCTCAAAAAGCTTGTCAGATTCATCAAGCACGAGAAACTCAACCCTGCATCAGAAACCAAAATAAAATTGATAGTCTTTCTCCAATCATCAAACATTATTCAAAATGTCCCATTTATACCTAAGACGAGAACAATAAATATGACTAGCACAGATAATACTATTCCTCCCTACCAGGAGGAGATATCCATCTACTAGGGACAAAAGAAATCACTTACTTGCTTAAATCAAGCTTCCTTCTGCGAACTGCAAACTGCACCCGAAATGGTGTTGATATCAGTATATCACAAGGTAATTTTGAGAAGTCAGCACTTTTAACAAGCTGTTTTGTCACTAGCTTGATACGGAATTTTCTTCCTTTTGCCAGTTTCTTGCATTCTCTTACTGTCTGAGCAGCTAACTCTCGTGTGGGACAAAGAATTACTGCCCGAACACCATCCTTTGAAGCACGCTGATCATGTACAATTTATTTGTCAGAGTACTAGCAAATCAATCTTCACAAAGGTCATTCAGATATATCATAAATACCTTGAGTTTCATCAGAATTGGACAGATAAAAGCAAAGGTTTTTCCAGAACCAGTTGGAGCACAAGCAAAGCACTCCCGTCCCTGAGACATGCAAAACCACATTGACTTAAAAGCATAAGTAGCAGTACATTAGACATTCAAGTAAGGGGAAAAAAAATGGGAAGGGAGTTCAATCTACTATAGCTCAAATGAAAGATCATACAGATAAGAGAACTGGAATAGCCTGCCTTTGGATTGGTGTTGGTTCTTTAAATCCAAGTTCTGCTAGATTGTGTAAAATGTATGATCTACATTTATATCTGTTCAAGACAAAAAAGACACCTGAGTGAAGTTTCAAGACAAACGTTTAAAACATGTAACACAAAGAAATTGAGGGTAGATGACACACCAATAAGTAAATGATAAAGCTATATACACCTAAAGAAAGATTTAGAAGCCTTTTCCTATTGGAACTTTATGATGCACACCTCTGAGAGCAGCAAAATCAACATTGTAAAGAAAGAATATTGAAACAACAAAACAATAAAGTGATGCAAAGTACCTTGATCTTAACTCCATAAAATTCTGGAGGGGTGAAGGAACATTACTCCCAGAGACATGAATATTATGCTTCTTCCGGAAAATTGCATCGCGCTAAACCCCACAAATAGAACAAAATCAGCAAAAGAATTGGACTTTTCTAAAGCTGGTACAGAGGGTACAGTGCCAGGATAAGTTCAGTACACGAGTGCTTGTCTCTAAAATGTAAATAGAAAGAAAGAGAGAAAGCTAATAGAGAAAGGGACCTCTAATTGGCGATGATATTCCTTCTTTCCTTGCATTATCTCATCTTCAGCTTCTTGATAATCGACGCTAACCATTTCAGGTTTCGAACTCTTAAACACATTGAATCCTCCCACGATTTCTGTAGCTTAAATCATTCAAACAGACCAAGCCCACGAGCTATTAGCTAGTTTGCAGGCCAATATGAATCCCCCCAGCCCCACCCCAGATAAATAATGCAGAAAGCAATAAGCTAATCTAAGTAAAAGTTTACCAGAACCAGTTCCCTTCCTCTTCCTCTTCTTATTAATATTCTTTGATTTGAGTCTCTCTTCCATGACTCCAGAATCTCCGTTTTCCATTAGCTTGAGCTCTTCTGTGGAACCATTTCTCTCTTTTTTCTCCTATACAACCATCACAAAGAAAGCGTTAAAATAGTAGATAACTGATGTAGGACCTTAAATCTTTTTTCTCAGATCATGCATTACCTTAAATCTGTCGAAAACGCTGGAGAACTTCTTGCGATTGAAATTGGTGCCCGAGAAGAGAAAAGAGGTATCCCTTTCCGCCATTGCATCCACTTCAGTATCCTAAAAGAGACTGCTTGATTCAAAACTAGGGTAAAGAATTATTGGTTCCCGAACAAAAACGTTAATTCAGACAGGAACAATCGTAGGGTTTTAGAGCGCAGACGGCATTAACGGTGTGGGCGGTAGGGGTTTAGGGGGGTGACGGCAGGGAGAAAATGAAAACTACAATAAATTTCAATTCAGCCCTTTAAATCTTTGACTAGTGTCGATATAGTATTAATACTTTCAATTTCACCCTAACAATTATAACTTTCTTTCTCTATTTCTTTTCTTATATTTAATCTAAGAAAGTAAATATTTATTTTTACAATCTCAAAATAAATAAAAATTTAAAAATTTCATTTTAACAAAAATGATTTTTAGACTTCAGTTTAGGCTATTTCTAAAGATTAGAAACATGAATATTTAATTTTAATGAAAATGATTCTTTGAGTCCTACACGCCAAAACGCAGTGTGGAAGCATCAATCCTGCACCTTTTCAACCGCCAATTTTTATCATATTTGTAATTTGATAAAAAAAAAAGCACAACTATGAAAAAGATCTGAACATTCTTAGATGTAGATAAATACAAAGCCCAGCCAAACACAATGGTTCACAGAGCAGATCAGTCTAAATTCTACTCCTGGCATCACAACAATGCTGCTAGAGGGGTGTAATAACCTGCAGAGCTTCAAGAATCTGAATTCTAGAAGTACAATATTAGTTCAAACTAACTTCAAAATTGTAAAAGGGAAATAAAAAGAGTAGTAGTTTGCTTAAAACTGTCAATAATGCAATAGAGCTCCAATTTGTCAACTTCCAAGTCTTTGGCAGAGGAAATGACCAACCATTCCCTCACTTGGTATAATTAATGACAGAAGGAAAAGATTGCCTTGGAAGTTCCTTGATCAAGCATAGTTGAAAAGACCTTTTCTTAATATGTTTACAACACATCCTGTATGACTCAGAATGTAAAGGCAGCAAACTTGCATTTGTTTTACTAAATAAAGGAGCAAGATCTTTTACAATGTTTGTCTTGTGCATTCTAACTAGGGTTAGAGGAGGTAACTGTCAGTTTCGGAAACCAGGCACAAGTTGAACAAAACACTTTCTATTCATCAAGCCCGTAATCATCTCCAAAGTACTCATCAACTAATCCATTAGCCATATATCTGAGCTCATCATTCTCATGAAATTGAAATCTTTCAAGTGCATCGATGCCATCCTCTTCCTCAACAAGTTTTGGACCCTCACCGTTTGGCATGCCCCTCAGGACCTGTGTGAACAAGTCATCAAAAGAAATTTTAATTGAAGCAACAGCCCAAACTTCACGTGTTTCATCATTTCAACCCTCTACTGGGAGTATAAGAAGTTTTTTACGCATGTGTGCTATGAAGATCGAATTTTTCCTGTCAATTCCCTTCTTCCCCAAAGTTTCCAGAACAATTAAAGTACAGTACATGATCTTTCTTTAGATATCAAGTTAAATCAATGAAATTATGAGATAATTTCTTTTTCTCCCTTGAAAGGGAATTTGGTGCCTAAAAAACTACAAAGCATCTAATCTAGATCAAACAAGTAGCTAGCCAGTAGCATTATGAACTGATGAACAGAAGAGAGAACATTAATGCAAACTAAATGTGGTTTTGTGGTTGAACCCCAGGTGTGAACCACTATGATATCTCTTTTTGTTATTTACTGTACTGAAATGGAACTGAGACAGAACATTCTACTAGTTTCACAAGTTACAGCAAACTAAGTTGGTCACTCCAAAAGTGCAAAGTCTCAAGAGTATGCTTACCAACTCGATGAATTGAATTCCCAGTCTTGCTGCTTCAATATCAGCAGATCTCACCAAATCAATAAAGCCGCGAAGGCATCCTTGGCTAACCAGGGAAACCAAGTGATCCACAATCAAATCTGGCCTTCCAGAACCTTCCGAAGGGGCAACACAGAGGTTTCCAATAACATAGGCAACTTCTTTTCTTAGGTCAAAAGGTGCTGTTGCAAGTAAGCGTAATAATAATGGTACTGCTTCACTTAAATATATCAACCGCTTTACTTCAATAGAACCAGCAGCAATGTTAGACAGCACCCAAGCTGCTTCCTGCAATATGAGTGAGTTTCAGTTAAACAGACTAAACTATATCATGTCAAAACAACAAATATTGGTACCCTACCTTCTTTAAGGCACGATGCTCACTTTTCAAACATTTAACCAGAGCCTGAACAACACCATCTGTATACATTTTAAAACAACTTGTAGAGTTGGCATTAAAGTGCTATTCCTCAAAATAAAAGCAATGACCACCAACAGAGGTAACAAAAGTCAGAAACTAACCTGTGATCTTTTGTCCAACAAGAACAACATTTGCACCATTGGTATCGCCAGCCACAAGATTACCTAGGCTCCGAAGCACCTGTACAAAGGATAGACAAGGATAAAAGCATACCTTGGAAACCTAGAACGTTTCCAAAAAAGAACTGAAACTTATTTAATGAAATATAAAGGGAAAAAATTCACAAGCATTTGTCGCAAGAAAAAGAACTTTCAATGCTCTCTTTTAAAAAGAAGCACGATAGCCTTGCAACATATCAATGTTCCAAACCAAGAAAATCTTCCATTTTTAAGAAGCAAATTGCAAGGAAGAGATATCAGTGTCAAAGCTCCATTGATATCCAAAATCATATGGAACTTGTCCAGCATGTGCATAACAGCATTCTAACACTAGAAGCCCTAAATAGGTTATTTAGCAGTATTATCATTGTGCCTTACAGGAATAAGCAGTTGCAAACTATTTGACATCTCCATTCTTTCCACAAGTACTTGAAGTAGATCGCTCTTAACCAACATATTGGTAGCAACATTTGAAAGTGCAGATAGATACACAACCACCCAAGCTACTTCTGTAGCCAACTCTTCATCCCTGCCCATAGAAAGTAAATCACACATGTAAATATGATAAGATCAGGGCATGAAAACAGAAATTTATGTTAGAATATACAAAAGTTATAAACCTATCAAGTCAGGTTTTTCAAAGTTGTGACAGAAAATGCCAGTAACAAAAATCTTATTGAACAATATCTGGCACCCAGAGTGTCTTATCTATCTGATCAAGAATCTCATCACTTTCATTGTATTAATGAATGAGCTCACAAGGGCAATATTGCTAGATGGGACCACCTGAAAGAAGTTGCTTCATGTGAGCATACAGCCCCTAATAACGCATACTCATTCATATCAGTTTTCTTCTTTTCCATTCTCGAACAAATTTAGTCCTCATTGACTCAAACTTAGTTATTTACTTGCTTTGTAGGGTTCGGCACATCAAAAGGTCTTAATAAATGGCTTCCAGGATAATTCAGTAAAGTTTAGTCCTCATTGATTCAAACTTAATTATTTACTTCATCTGTAGGGTTGAGCACATCAAAAGGTCTTCAAATGGCTTCCAGGATAATCCAACATTATACAGAAACAAAATTTCAGAAACCATTTTCCCCACTTTAAGCAAAATAGAAAATATTTCCCGCTAAGATTTTACTATGACAGACTGGCAGTCTCGAGATGATAAAAAGATCAAATAAAGAGCAATAAGATGTAGACTAGCTATAGCTTACGCTTTTCGCAAGTGTCGAAGAATCACATCTAGTACACCATCAATTCTTATCAATTCTGTTGCAGCTCTAGGATCAGGTCCCTACATTCAGAAATGCAATCAGTGCATCATTAAAATAACAACAAAGAAACTCGAGCAAACAGGACATTTTACATTAGGAAGATTCACAAGATCTACATACTCTTATATATATATATATATATATATATAATTACAAGATATACATACTCTATGCTCAAGTTTATGTACAATGCAAAAAACCAGCATTAGTACTAGGACAGAACTGCCATTAAACAGATACTGAAATTCACAGATGTGAACTAGAGGTAAACATAAAATGGTGTTCAAAGAACTGCAATAACCTTTAAATGTACAGTAGAGAGGGTTCCCTATGCATCTTCACATATATGAAAAACTCAACCTCAAACCTAAATTGCAATAAGAAAGAAAAATCTTTCTAGTTCTAAAATATGTTTGAAAACCAATTATTATTTAAAAGGGCGTAATAACCTTGATAAGATTTGACAATGCCCAAGCAGCTGTTCTCACAGTAGAACCCTTATTAGGCAGCATCATTCTTGCAAGGGGTGGAAGGGCTCCTTGTGATAGCAGAACATTTCTCAGCTCCTCTCCTTCACCAGCAACATTTCCCACTGCCCAAGCACACTGCTCCGCAACAGGCAGGGAACTCTTTTCTATACATTTAGTTCATGTAAGAAGGCCAAAGAAGAGAAAATTGATATAACTTGAAGCAGTCTTAAGGAAATAGCATCTTGCCTCTGAAGAAAATAAACAAAAAGATATAACTTGAAAAGATGATGATAAACTTAGGAACAGCAGAAGTCCTTTATTGACAGCCTGACAAGTACAGGGAGAGTGAGAGAGAGTATGTTACTGCCTCAGACATCACAGATTGGTTTTTTCATGAAGGCACATTAAAGGAAATAAGGAATAATAGGTAAATCCAACATCTGCTATGCTGCCAATTGCCATAGACAACCACTACTCAATGAAGCAGTATGATTCGTAAAGTTACATCCCTTCATGAACACAAATATCTTTTTGAGTCTTAAAATAACAAGAATAAGCAAAGTGGAAAAAAAGCCCTAGGGTTATGTGTGTTCCAGATGAGACTACTAATTATAACATCGAAGAATCAAAATTTTTACTTGTTTATCACCAGTGCTCAAAGTTTGGTGACCAGTTTTAATGATATTTCCTGTATTAAACCTGCAGGGAAACAAACTTGGAACAGGAAAGTGGAAAACGAGGCAATGAATTTTTTACAAAATGAAAAATCAATCAACAACCTCCTAGATGTGCAATGAGCAATGGCACTGCAGGTAACAAAGCTTTCGTCTCTTCAGGTTTTCCTGCTGCTATATTTGTCAAGCACCAAGCTGCCTCAAGCAACTGCAGAAACCAATGTGTGTGGAAAAGATCATTAGAATATTTCTAAGAATTTAACCAAATATAGATTCTGAGTCCAAATTGGTGGCAAGGAATAAGCATATAGAACTTAAACCACTCTAGTCAGGAAATTTTTTTTAATAACAAAAACTCCAGAGCCTCTCACTGTATGAGATTTGTAGAGTAAAGAGAAATTTGTGGTTTGCAAAATGATTTAGATTTCCTGAATCCAGGAAAATTTTGAGAACTAGAGAACAGTAATGTCCAAACCTGCTCATCTGGTGAGCCAAATGAAAGACACTGCACAAGAAGAGGTATAGCCCCAGCCTTGAGAGCGGTTTCAATAGGAGGAAAATCTGCTCTAGATAACAAGCGTCTCAGGTCACGAAGAGCAGCCACTCTTTTTTGCATTACACCCTTTCCTCTGACAATCATGCAAAGGAATGACATAAGCATTGAGGAAAAGAAAACAAAAAAGATGATGAACTATTATAGACTGAAACACCTCAATAACCAAGTTTTGGCAAGTGAAATTCCAGTCCAAAAAGTAACAAGGACCTGATATGACACGTCGCTAAAAGAAACATAATAGCACTGTAACCGTGGGATATTATATATGCTTCCTCAAAAAGTGAATGCAACCATTACATGCAACATAGGAATTTATGATTACGTCATGTTTTCTTCCAAAGAAATACTGGCATATCATTGGTTCCCAAAGATTTCCAAACATTTTTGTCATATTAAATACATAACCTATTCTTTGACTTTCCAATTTATCATTCCCTCCATAAAATAGATAGTGCAAAATTGGCAAGGAGGAAATGGGACAGCGCTCCCTTCCAGAGCACTTCAAGTTCATTTCATAATTAACCCATTTGATGTGAATTGTTGAGCAGGCAATTAACCGCACAAATTCTAGTTAAAAATGCTAACAACTATCCAAAATCAATCGCTGATGGACAGCTGTACAGGCAATGCAACTAAACTAGGGCAAAACAAATGTATGAGATTACCAAGCATTTTAGCTCCAACAACCAATTTTTATACACAGAGTTCATCTCCGATAAAAAATAATCAAGAAATCGAAAAACTTGGACCTACACGTAGGCTATAGCAAGCTTCAGTTTTTCAACAGCCGAAGAAGTTTGAGCTTCGAGAATGGGTTGCTCTTCATCGATCGCCATATCACCATCTACAACAGGAAAATCATCCTCACCGCTAACTCCCACTAAACACAGGCGCTTTGTTCGCACCAATGATTCTCTTCTTTCTTTTGCCACCGTGATAGCATGCTGCCGTCTCCTCTGTGCGGCAACATTCCCGACTGATATATAACCACATGAATTATAAAAGCCATTAATACACCAAAGCATAAACAAGAAACCCACCTCTCAACCTTCAGTTTGTAGAATCAAGATCATAAACATCTCGTTCATTCATTCGAGATTTCAAGAAACCCACAACAAAACTAAACAAAACGCAAATTCTCCTTTGCTCTTTCCATTAACAGAGGACTAAAATGAGGAATTTCAACAAAAATATGCATGTGGTAAAACGAAATCAAAAATATATATTAAAAAAAAGGGGGCCAAGAAAACTTGCCTGAAGACTTAATGGGGTCTCTTCTAAGACTATGAGCATTTGAGGCTTCGTCCGCCATTTATAGAACGTATGATACCAAAAGGAAACCCTTAGGCTTCCGAAGAAGAGAAGTTGATTTCGGCTTTGGGGTTTCTGGGTTTTGAGTGAACAGTTTGAAAGAAACCGGGGAATATGAAGGAAAAGAGCGAAGAGAGAACAATGACCCTTTGTTGCGCGCTCTAATTTGTAGGCAGCAACCGGCTGGGAGGTGTTTGTTCTGTTTGAAAATGTAAAATGGAAAATGGTTTAAAATTTTAACGCCGATTTTAAGTGAGGTGTTTGGATTAGGTTTTGCCTATGAAAACATACTCCCTCCCTCCCTCTGACAGACCTCATTATATTAAAGTTTCCATTTTAATCCTAAAATAAAGTGTATTTTTTATCTAGACTTTATTAAGTATTCATCATCATCATCTAAATTTTTAATACAATTCTTTTAATTTAAGAAATTTATATCTCAACATCAAATCATAGGATCTTATCACTAACAACATTAATAAATGAAATGTTGTAATATTTTTTAAAAGTAAAAGGTTATTTAAACTTCTTATATTAAATAAATAATGAATATTCAATTTAGATACATATATTATACACACAAAATATCACCTAATAAGTTTAATAGCTCCTTATAATTTGATAAGATTGATTTAGAAATTTCAAAAAAACAGTTTGATTTAGAAACATGCAAATTAATAAAAATGGAAATATCATTGATAAGATAAATCAACTATGAAAACTGAGATTTATTATGTATATATATATAAAGATCTTGACCCTCTAATCTCTCTTTTACCAAAAAAAAAAAAAAGAGGATTTTTTTGTAAGAAAAAGTAGTGATAGTCGTTACTGGACTTTAGCTTTGCATTGTCAATGAAAAAAATATTATGGATATTATTTAAAAAATTCAAAAAAAAAAGTTTAATTAGATAAACAAAGAAATGGCTAAATTCAATAAAACTTTTAAAAAAAACACACACGCACACATATCCCCACTTAATCTCTTATTATATCATAGTCCTTGTCTTTTCAATTGTTGCAATTAAGTATAACTTTTATTATCATTTATAAAAAAAAATTTCAACCAACTTAGCATCTTGAATGAAATGCTAAGTAAATATTTACATATGCCCTTAATAAAGAAAAGATGAAGAGAAGCAAAATGAAAGAAATGTAAAGGTAGAACATAAATATTACATTTTAATAAAAATAATAATAGAGAAAAAAAGAAGTGAAAATCGCTAGTCAGACTTAAATAAATAGATTAGTTATCAGTTTTATTTCTTATTTAAAATTTGTCATATTTCAATGCTTTTTTCCTTTGAAATAACTATATTTGAATAATAAATTCACTTTTTTTTACACAAAACGAGTGGCATATACTTTTCACCCCAAAACAAAAACAGGGAAAAGTATATGGGTAATATCTAACTTGAGATACAAGGTGAGATGAGCCCCATTTCTCACCTTATATTTCTCTATTAAACGTTTTTTTCATTTAGAATTTTTTTAGATAAATTTTGTGAAGAACTTCGAAGTTCCTGGGAAATAATTTTTGGCCAACTCATAACTTTTTTTATATATATTTATTTAAAAACTGAGTATGAGCTTTTGGGAAATAAATAAATATCTTAAAAATTATTGAACTATTATTAAAATTTTAATATTAAAGGAAAAATTTGTTCAAAAATAATATTTTGAATCAAATAAAAGCAATACATGGAGTGAAATTATATAATTGAAACAAGAATTTTTAAAATAATGATTATGACACTACATAATTAAAATAACATGTCAAAATTAATCTTAGTGAATTTAAAACTTTTTTAAAATTGTACTATTCATAATTCATCGGCAATTTTAATTAGTTTTTGTTCATTATATTGTTGAGTTTTAATTCCCCGTTAGCGATTAAAAAAAGAAAAAAAAAAAAGTGTTCCCAAGCTTCCCTCATGATGCCTCAGAATCAGAATTTCCCCTGCAATTAGTACTGCATTTATTATGCTTTTCTTTCCCCTCCTGGCCTCTTCCAACGGTTTCTGCTAACACGAGTTAAAGAACCACAATTCTACTCTTTCTCAGACTTTCTTGTATAAGTTTCACACTTTCTCATACAGATCTGATCGGAATTTTTCAGATTCATCAAAGTTTTATCTAATTATTTTGAGGAAAATCATGACTCATGCACCACCGCATCCACCACTGAGAGCAGTAACACTTACCCACGTTAGATACCAAAAGGGTGATCAATTTGGCCATTTTCTGGCATGGGTTTCTCTAGTTCCTGTCTTCGTCAGCCTTGGCGGCTTCGTTTCTCACTTCATCTTCCGTCGTGAGTTGCAAGGGATGTTCTTCGCTGTAGGCCTTCTAATTTCCCAATTCGTCAATGAAATCATCAAGACATCGGTCCAGCAAGCTCGCCCCGAAACGTGTGCACTTCTTGAAATGTGCGATTCTCATGGATGGCCATCTAGTCATTCTCAGTATATGTTATTCTTTGCGGTTTATCTTACGCTGGTGACGTATAAAAAATTTGGGATCTTGGGTAGGAATCAAATGGCGGTTGTGGGTTTTCTTGTGTGGCCTTTAGCTATTCTGACTATGTATTCTAGGGTGTATTTGGGGTATCACACTATTGCCCAGGTTTTTGCTGGGGCTTCGCTCGGGGTTGTGCTTGGTGCGTTGTGGTTTTGGGTGGTAAATTATGTTCTCAGATCTTACTTTCCAGCTATTGAGGAGAGTGTCTTGGGAAGATTCCTTTATGTGAAAGATACTTCACATATCCCCAATGTATTGAAGTTTGAGTACGAGAACGCAAGGGCCGCGAGGAAACATGTTTCCTACAAGCGGGCGGAGTGATGAATGATCAATTGTGTAAGGTTGGTTTTCTCTTTCTGTTTTATTTGCTGAGTTACAAATCTGTTCTCTTTCGGTTTATTCATGTTTTCTAATAAATGAGGCTTGGTTTTAAATTTCTCATGTGGATTCTACTTTGCTATTACAACAATTGCTATCAAATTATCTTGTTCTGATTGAGTTTCAGTCTGACCTGCCTAAATTAGAAAATTTTCGATGGGTCTCTGAGGTACTCTCGGGCCTTGCAGATGTGGCTGGTATAACGTTTTCTTATATGCATTGATGTTGAGATATTCTGGGGTTCTGATTAAATGGTGAAATTAATTCAGTATGCAAAATTGCGAGAAATAATGTATTCAGGATGTATCATTGACCTCAAAAGGTGTGCTTGAAATTCTTAGATCATATGTACATGGTTATTAGGAACATTGTGAAAATATGAATCCCCCAACCCCCTATTTTCTATATTTTCTGATATGCCATTTGTATGCTTATCTTTCCATTCAGTGATTGGTTGCGTAACTCGCGATTTTCTTTTGGAAGATCAATCAAGCAGGAAATATGAGTAGGTATGATTTATGAGAATAATTGGGAATTGGCTCATTCCATGAATGCTGTTCCCTGAATCCCTGCAGTTATAGAACAATGGAGAATGAGTATTTTACTGAACTATATAGATGCAACTTCTATTCTTGAGACTTAATGTTGGTGGTTCTCTTGAAGCTATCAATGCTCATGTTGATGATACAGGAAGAGTGTGTATTGAAATATTTATTTGGAAGTGCTGAGACATTTCTAGGAATCATGGTTTAGCTTTATTTCTGTAGACTATGGTATATATCTGAATTTGCCATCTCCTAAATTTTCTTATAAATTCCTAGGTTTTTTATACGCTAATCTCTCCGTCAAAAAATATAAGTCGCTCGATAACTTTTTCTTGTCTCAAAACATAAGTTTGTTTTACGGAATTTCATAGATATTTTACCATTAATTTCTAATATTACCCTTATTTAATTTCATCTCTTCTCTCGCCTCTTTCTTATTTGTCTTGACAAAGCCTTTATATTTTTCTTCTTCTCAAAACAAATTTTCATTTTCTCTTTCTTATTTCAAGACATGATAATTAATTAAAGGTATTTCAACTAATATATCTGGACGGATGGAGTATTTCATTTTAGTTGAGCAGTGGTAATTGCTAAATCTCACATTACAAAATGCATACTACCTTCCAAGGATAATGTTGACAATTTACTATGTTAATTCTGATTGTCTTTTCGTTTATTTATGGAGTTTTTTAAGAAAAAATAGTTCTTTCAGCCTTACCTCTCTAATTTGTTCTCTCTATAGTTGCATCTTATGAAGATATATTTTTCTCTTGTATAGATATTGATTTTTTATAAATTCTCTGAGTCTTGTTTTTGGTACTTAATTTCTCTTGCTTCATTGGCGTTCCATTTCTTTGTGGAATCAATTGTCTTCTACATATGATAATCTGCAGTGTCATTTATGGCAAAGGACGGGTTATGGCCTTAAAATGCCGTACTGGTTTCCACTGGTCATGAGAAGTTTTTATCTTAAATGAATTGCCTGAATTTGCTTGGACTAGATTCTTCATGGGAAGTAGCAAAACAAAATTTTGATGTCTCAACTTTCCATACTTTTATCATGAGTTCTCCATAGCTCTCATCGCATTAGCATGTTTATAATAATAGAAAGCAGAGGGAAATCAGAAGATTGAAACGTACAACTTTCTCAAATCTCTCATTGCGAGATGATTAGCTCTTCCATGAACATTAAACATTCAAACAATCAAGTATTACTTTTGCTGTTAAACATCTAAAAACAGAAAACCAACGCCTTAGGATCTCACATGCATAGGCTACTCCTTTGAGATAGAATCATTCTAAATGATCGCGGCGGTTACCTTATCTCTTCAATTATTTATTTATTTATTTTCTTTTGGGAGGGGGGGTGTTCTTCCTGGTTGATTTCTATTGAGCCTCTCTTATATTCACTTGTTGAGGCAAGCTTCTTACAGAAATAGGCTAACTGATGGTTGCAGACTTTCTATGTGTTGTAGATGCTGTACAGATATAAAAATATAAACATTTTGTTTTGACTAAAATACTTGTTCCTCTATGAATAAGAAAATGATCGCATGTCTTGGCACAAAGACATAGAAGGAGACTTGTTTGTTTTCTCACATTACCTTTAATTGGTTATTATGGAGTGTATGCGTTAAGAGAGTTCCACATGTTTTTCCTTTTAAGTTAGGATAATGGATTAAATTGGATTGGAAAAGTTTTCCTTTTCACCACTTGTCAACATCCAAAATAGAAGTAAGAGCATCCATTCTTTTGAAATGGAAGGAGTAACATTTATATGGTTCTCAGTGATGGAAGTGAAGGGAATACTCAGATTGTGGGTTACGTACGCATTTTCTCAATAATCCTTTGTGCCATATATGTAGCAAAGTTCATTGAAAGCTAGCCCTTTTTTCTTAGTGATGGATTTTTTTTTGTGTGTGTGTGCATTCATGTTTCAGTTTCCTTTATCAAAGTAGAAAGTTAGGATCAATCTGTTGTTGCTCATACATGTTGAGCATCAATTGCTGGATGAGTGCAATAGCGGCGTACAGTACTAGACTACTAGTTAACTTGTGTGTGATTTATTGTAGTTTGTTTTGATGTTATCAAAAGCAAATTGAGAAAAATTTAGCCTTTTAAAATTATTTAGATCTAAATAGGAGTCCTTCCTAACATATTAAGCTTTCCGATGAGGTGGTAAATTAACATGGTATAAGATCAAACATGATCCCTGCTGCCTCACCTTTGATGAAAGTGGGTGCACGTACTATGCCTGTTAAAGTGTTCAACCCACACATGAGGGCATGTTGAAATGTATAAATGTTCTATTACAGTTTTCTTGAACATTTGAGTTTGTAGATGAGGATTTAGTTGGCCTCTTACTAATCATGGGAAAAACAGAAATGCACTTTCTCCTGCAACAATCTTCTTGTTGTATGAACTCTCTGCTTGATGACTATTTGTATTACTACTGGAAGTGTTTGGTTGAAGAATAAGACGTGCCTTATACCTTTGTTGGCTCAGCTATCTGGGAATTCTTGGACTGCAGTAGCTCTATTCTAACTTGGACCTGAACTTGAGAATGGATAAGGTTGAGACTGAGAACATGTTATTGTATAAATTTACATACAGTAACATGTTATACTCTGAGTTGGTAGAGCATATAATTGTATCTTGAGTTGATTTATTTATGTTGCCACTGCCGCTGAATTTAAATAGGACTTTGCTATCAAGTGGGCATTCTCTTTCTTCTTGCCAGCTCTAGATCTCCCAAAATGCATCCATGGGGCCTTTCTCTCTACGTGCCACACTTTGCTTATAACTATGTTTTGATCCGCTTGTTGGCTCTCTCGTTCTTAAGTTACTCCATCGGTCTGAAGGTTTCGCATCTCTAATGTACAAGAGACAGTACTAATATCATGAAAATCTTTCGAAGTTGAAACTTCCCCCGACATTCCTTCCAGTTTCCACACTTCACGACTAATAATGGGGCATTTGTAATGTTTTATTTTTCTCTGGATGTGAATCTTTGGTAAACTTTTTGATGTTTCTGATCTCTGTCTGAAAATGTTCTTTTGCCAGGTAATACGTTTCGTATTTCTCATTAAGGATATTAGTTTTGCTCGCGAAGATACTTGCAAACCCATCATTCCAAGGCTTGGTGCTGAAGACATCTTTCTGAGGTCCCTTGCTGAATAGAAATTAGGATTTTCTCCTTCACATATTTCCTAAAAGAAAGGGCAGATGTATCTGGGCTAACTTGAGAAAATAAATATAGCTTGGATCAATGATTTTTGACACTCCTTTTTCACAATTTTAATGGTAAAACTAACAATTGAGTTGTGTCGTGGAGGGTGATCCAATTCTAAGTTGGAGGGAAATCATTTTAATTGGCTGTTGTATTTGTGGTAAAGCATTTTTTATACTAGAAGGCCGACCAATGTTTGTCCTTCAACTATCACATAATTCCAGGAAATATGAGAAAAATTGAAGAAAGAACAAAAAAAAACATTCTGGATTTCGTGATTCCGTCTCCAACAATTCATTCTAACTTTTAAATTATAATACCCATAATTTTGACATTGAACTTTAAAAAAAAAAAGAACAAATTTGAATTTAGCCTTGAATGGGAAGGCTAATGGCTGAACTGTTGAGTCCTGACATGTTCTGTAATTTTTTTTATATTACAAGTCAAGGGTATTTTTTGTCCACTAACAGCTTTGGATCAAATTGTAATAAACGAAAAGAAAATAGAGGGCCTTATTGTAAATTTTCCTTTTCTTTTTTTTCTTCCCCCCATTCCTCCCTCTTCTTCTGATTGAAACAAGATAAAGCAGCGCCGACGTCCTCCTCTCCCCCTCTCACTATCTCTCTCCCCTCGCCAAAGAGTCGCCGCCGACCGTCCATAGAGCCACTGCCGTCGTCGCTGCTCTTCTCGGCCGACATCGCCGCTGCGGACCCACGTCTCGGTTTCGGATTGTTACTAACAGTTCGGTTTTTTATTATTATTTAAATTTGGTCTGTTGCGGGTTTTTTAACAAGTTGATGTTAATTGATATGAAGTTGAAGCAAACTGAGATTTTCTTTTGAATTTTTAGGTTCACCATCGATTGGGTGGACTAGAGCCGCTTGATTCACTGCATGAAATAATCAAATCATTCAACAGAATGGACCCTAAGCATACTGGAGAGATGCTGAGGTAATATCGATGTAGAGCACTGTTTTAGATTCCATTGCGCATGTGGTCATGTATGGCAGTATGGGTTCCAATTTTGGAATATGAAAGGCTTCTTGCAATTTGTATATTTGTTTTATTTCTTGTGCTGTCTAATTCTGTTGTGCTGCAGGCACTTGGAGAAGCAGAATGAACTCCTTATGGATGCTTATAGGTCAATGTCACATGAATTACATAAACTTCAGGTTCGTTTCTAAATCGTTAGTTTGTTACTATGTATTCTCCTATTTTTTGTTGTTCTTTTGCTTTATTTATTTCTTTACTTGCTAGTATTTCGTGTCTATAAATATTTTTTATGCTTTTTGTTTGAAAAGAGTACAATATCTTTTGACACGTGGACAGTTATGTAGCCAGATTAGGTATCAAAATGTTGCATTTGGGGTCCATGGAAGTTTTGGTTGTTCAAAAATGATAAATGTGATACTAATTTTCAGTATTCCCCCCCCCCCCCCCCCACACACGCACAAAATTTGCAGGTAGAGGAAGAAATGCTGATGCGCAAGTTCTACGAACTTATGTCTGCCCATGGTCTAACCAAACAGGTATTGCATTTGTCAACCTTTTTTGGAATTCTAATCTTTCATGTTAACTTGTCATCTGTGAATAACTAATTTTACTGCACTGTAAAGGAATTTCCCTAAGATTAAATTTTTTTATGCCTACTGGGGTGATGGTTGATTGCTTTTCATTTTTTCTTTTCCATATAAAGCAAAGGATAAACCAGAACTTGTAGGAAATGGGAACTCACTTAGTTTATTTGCTTACTATCGGGATGCGTTGTACAGCACTTGTTCCTACAAAATTATTTTCCATTTAGGAGCGTAAGCTCATGATATATCGGTATACACCTTGCTTCTTAATTGTAAAATTTGAGTTTAGAAGTATATCTTTGACCTCCCTGTTTTCTTAATTCGTGGGACTTTAATTTTCTCTGTGCTGATAATATTCATTTCAGGTGCCAATTTCAAAGTTTTCCTTATTCATATACATTGATAATGCTTTTGATACTTACATTAACCATGACCTATGATTTCATTTCTATCTTTCTGTTTACCTACTTCATTTTCTTTGTTGGTCTCTAGACCATATGCGAATTCAGCCGCTAACAGTAACTAATTTTTTGGGAGCTTGTATGACCTTACCTGGGAATTCCTTATATCCATATGAATGAATGCTATTTGATAATGTGATTGAAAGTATCAAGCAACAACGCTCACATCCATAGAACACTTTAATGCATTCTCACACTGACTTGACTGAAGGAGATTAAGTAATAGACAATGGTTCAAAATGTTAATCCTCGCGGACAGCGGATATGCCTTTCATTAGTTGCTTCTGAAACTTTTATCTTACACTAATTTACATAGCTGTCATCTTATTTATCTTGTTTACACAATTTACCTGTTTTGTTTTTGCAGAATGATGATGGCAATGATGCACGCGGTGATGGAAATAATGACCGTGGACGACAAGCACTAATGGATGTGATTCCTAGTGAATAATGACATAAATATAAATCGAATGACTGCTTCAATCCAGAGGTTAAATAGACTGGTTTTGTATACACATACTGTATCCTTGAATACCAGCTTTGATTTTCTCTATATAGAGTCTGAGTTTGATCGTTATCATATAATGGTATGGTGGAGCCATCATCTCTCTCTCTATGGACTATGGCAATGGAGCACATGTCGGTAGAGATAATGGCCATGTTAAAGCAGAAAATAATGTGACATCCTAAGGCATAATGACTTAGATGGTTGTTGTTTAAATTGATTGATTTGAGTTACGCGCATATAGAGTCCTTGACACTTATTGTCCAGCTTTAATTTTGTTTGTAATTCAGTTGGATAATGGATACTACTGAAGTAATGCACCATCTCTCCCTCTCTCTCTCTCTCTCTAGCTCTCTAGCTTACCAAGATCAACCCAATTATACCACGATCATTAAGAATTATGCATTGAATAAGTATTCATATTGAAATATATTTACATGTGATATATACTCCATTTGTGTGGAATTTATACTTTCAAAACATTATGGGGTCAGACTTTCGCCCCTCAAATAAAAGTTGAATTCTGACCTTTGCCCCTCCAATAAAAATTGAACTCTTTGATTGGACTCAAGTGATTTTGAATATCATAAGATTTCAATTAAATAAATATTTATTTATACTTGTCATAGTGAGGCCGAAAATATTATTCAACATTTGGATATGGGGTTGGGGAATTATTTTTTTGCTTTATCCATTTTTATAAAACAATTTCATATAAATCAATAAATTATTTTATTTTTAATTGTATCATTATTTACTTTAGTATTTTTTTAAAAAAATTAATATTTGTTATCTCTTTCTCTCTCAATAAAGTAAGTGTTAATTTAAAAATAACATACACAATAATCTTACAAAGTAATAAAACAACATCTAATAATTATTGATAAATTTTAAAATAATAAAACATTTTATAATTATTAATAAAAGAATTTTATTGATGCACCGTATAAGAAAGAACGGAGCTGGTATCTCCTCTACAGGCAAATTGTGCATCATGCGCTGAAGATTAATGTGGTAAACACAATTAAAGAGAGTTGCTTTACTTTGCTATTGCAAGCAAGACAAACATTTAACTTTTAGTGAAAACGGCTCATGTATAGAACAATCAGCAAACCAATAGACACAAAATCAGAAACCTGGCTGTGATAAAAAGTAGCTTCCAGTTCCATCCAGTCTTTTCCTTTTTGTTTTACAATTTAATTTCTCGGATTAAAACAAAATTCTCATTATACAATTTTTGTGAAAAGAAATTCTCATTATACTCCTTAAAAAACATTCTCATCATCACTGTTATTAAAATAAATCAGATTTATTAAAATGATAATTTGTTCAATAACTATAATCAATTAGTACTTTTATATGGAACTATGGTCCCAAACCTGCACAACGGGTCATCTCGAAGGGAATACAGAAATGGGGCAATATGCCTAGGAATGTTAGTACTTAGTAATTACAATGCTGGAGGATTTAGCAGTCTGCTACCATACTGTACATACTGATACTAGTACTACTATTTTGCTTTGCTCTTAAGACCAACATTAAGCGGGATTAATGGCAAAACTTCTAAATTCCCGTGGAACTAAACTAACTAGAGACTGTTGATTCCAAAAGTAGATGCATTTGATACATGTCTATAATTTATCAAATATATTCTTTAAAAAAAAAGATAAAAGAAAAAGATAGGTAAAAAATCTTGATTATCTATTAGTTTTTGTCCTTCAATTTTGAGATGCAAAATATTTACCCATCAATTTTCTAAACTACTAAAAGTTTGTCATTTCATCAATTTTTTGCGTTAAATAAAAAAAAATTCGTTTGAGCTGAGGATAATTTCATCATTAACTATATTATATCATTTATTCTAATAATCCAAAATTGAGGATTTTATTTTTTAATTAATTTTAGTGTTTCACACTTTATTTTCATCCTCTTCTTGCTAATGGAAGCCAGAGCATAATCATTCCTCACCCCAAACACTAACCACCACCAAAACACAAAGACCACCATCATCCCAACCTCTGGCATGAAACAAAAAGTGTACCATAAAGAAGACATAAAACAACCGAAACATCCACGGGGCATGGGACATGAGGTTCTTGTTCTTGAGCTTTTCATAAACACCAGCATCCCAATTACGAGTCTCAGCGAATGAACATAAGGAAATCAATAAGAAGAAAGAGTGAGTGAGATTGTTATTTTTCACTCATCTTCTTCTTCCTCCTAAGTCGTTGATGTCGCTGCTAATGAAATCAATCAGAAGATGGAATGAGTGAGAAGCTTTGCCATGCCCCAAGAATGTTGCGGGAAGGAGACAAAAGTTACAGACATGACAATGTCCCTTCGTCACCGAGAAAACCAAACACTTCTTCACTGCCATCATCATATCCCTTGAAGCATTGGAGTTGAAGCTGAGATCTTTTGGAGAGTTCTGGCGCATTAGTCAGTTGAAGAATTGGAGATGAAACTGCTATGGTGCCGATTGAGAAGGGACTTTAGATCTCAAGAAATTTTCTAGACCCAGAAAAACAACACCATCAAATTTTTGCCTCTTCCTCTTTTGCCACCGCCACTGCCTCCGCCTCTTCCTCCCTGTCACAAAAAAAATTGATCATTCTTAGTGATGATTTGCAGAGAGAGAAAATTGGGGAATGGGGAAAGTGAAGCTTTGTTTTTTAATTTAAATTGGTCTTTCAAAAGACTAAAATGCCCTTGAAAATGATATATGAAAGGCTGTGGCATGAATTCGTAAACATTTTGCTATCTCAAGTTGAAGAACAAAAATTAATATTTTCAAAAGTTTAACATTTTGCATCTCAAAGTTGAAGAACAAAAATTAGTATTTTCCAAAGTTTAGGGGATAGCCAGAGCTTTTTACCCAAAAAGAAATGATTCTTTGAATCAATTTTTTTTATTAAAAACATATCCAATGGGAGTTGCATAACATGAAATGTAATCCAATTGAGAGTTGTACCATTAGAGATGTATGAGAAGTCAAAATTAGAATTGATAAGTGCTTTCCCTCCAATTGATAAATAATTCACCGCGGGAAGCAGGTGAAAAAACCAAAAAAGGGCCACAAATTTTCTACTCCAAGGTCTTCACTGCGCTCATCTGCCGAAATTTTCAATTTTCCCTCTGTGATAAAAAAGAGTTGGTGACTTCACGAGTTTCAATAGTAGTTCATTTCAACTTAAAAAAAAAGAAAAGAAAAAAAAAAGGTTCATTCAATGTGGGTTGCTGTCAGTCAGTTATGAACACTTTGAATGCTTGGATGAACAACAATTTCTCCAAGAAGCTGTAGTTGCTGATTTTTCTCTCTTTTATTTTTTTGTGCTTTTTTCCTCTCTACTTCGAACCCTAGTAGTGAACCACCTTGCCAGGTCCTAATGTGGCAAGTTCTTTTAGCAGCAGCAGTAGCAGGATCTGGGATTTTAGCTAAGAAACTCATCCTCAATCCCAATGTAGCTCAACCCGATTGTTTCAATGATCCGGAAAACTCTAATGAATCTTTACAGCTCCAAGATTCAGTTTTTTTGGGTAATGATGGAGTTCAAGAGAATACCACTGAGGAACAGAGTGCGACACTGAGTGATCCATCAATCTTCAGGTTTTCAAGTACTTGTGGCAGAGAGATGAGCAGTAAGAATGCGAGAAAGAAAACTGGGGCTAGTTTCAGAAAAACGGAGGTGCTGAAGAAAAATAGTAACGAGAAAGCTCCCAAGAAATGTGGGGTTTTTGGTTGTGAGAAACGGGGTTGGGTGGTGGATCAGAGGGGTGGTGGTAACGGGAAGAGAGTTTCTGTCTGCTTGAAAAAGAGGAGGACTAGCAAGATTGCTTCTGGAAAGTGTCCATCTTGTACTTCCAAAGGTTAGTCTATTTGCATCTCATGGGTTCCTGCCTGTGATTAATTTTACTATTTGTATCTTTGCAATTTGAAAATAAAAAAATACATGGTTTATCATTTATTCAATTTGTACAGATAGCTTGCTTTTGCTTTTAGGCCTCCCAAGTTTTCTTAACCCAACAAAGCTTCTCCAGTTATCGAACTCAACCGGGGTAGCTCTCTGTGCTGTTATTTCTGAGCTTCCCTTTATCTTTGAGAATAACTAATCTAAATCATGCACCCAACGCTACAAATGCTTCTCGATTGATAATAGTAACAAAATCACTACTGTCCTATACCAATTTGTACTCATGTCAATTTCTGAAAAGTTTTGTTCTGACTTTGAGTTTTAAGGCTGGTTCATTCTATTCCGAACATGGAGAAATTGAACTGTCTCATGTTCTCCTCTAAGAGAAAAGGAAAATCCTACTGTCTATGCACTTAAGTTGTTTGCCTCGCCATCCTGTGTCATACCTGCCCCTAAAATTTGGATAGTATAGCCAAATTGGTTAGCTACTTATTAATTAGAGACTACATTTGGAATATTCAAAGTAGTGGTGGTTTCATTGAAATTATACATGTGTTCATTGGAATATTCAGAGACTACATTTTTTTTTTGTTTCCTGGATTCCTCTCTTTGCTGAAAATTATACATGTGTAAAATTAAGGTGAGACATGAAACCTTACTACACCATAAATGATTCACATACACCATGTATGTTGGTTGGTTGGGGAGGATCGAGTGGCTCCATTATCAAATTATCCTCATAGTGCTATAAATATAGATCTGTCATTTCTTCCACTTCTGGTGTAAAATTTTTTGTCTTATAATATTTTCTTCATTTCACAATTGTCTCCACGGAAAGCAGTAGTAATTAGAGAAGACTGAAATATGGGTGCTAGCTTTGTAAATTCTAATGTGTGAGACAGAAAACAGAAGAAATATCCCAAGATCTGAACCTTGTGGTAGAGTTATTCAATTGGACTCTAGAAGGGTAGGGATGGAGATGGATTTAGCAGGTATATGGTATAAAAGGAGAGAACTATCTAAGCTAATCTTTGCAGATATTGCAGAGTTCTTTTCGTAGTTTGTGGCTTCAACTGAGTCAAAATGTTGTTCAGAGGAGGTGAATTCAGAGGTTTTTTAAATTGTTATGATCAATAGGTTCAGCATGTAAGTTGTGAAATTAGTGTGGATAAATACCTCATGTAATAATTTTTGGAGGCATCTACCAACTTCATTTTCCTCCTCAAATCTCCAATTACTGTTATTTATTTCATGTCTTAGTAGTTGCTGCTTAATAGGGTACTCGTGGTATTTGTGGCACTGACTCTGGATACTGAATGCGTTTTGTGTTATATTTTCAGGCAACTCTTTGTTCAGCTGGGGTCTTAGTGTTGGCATAATGTACATGATGTCTTCTGGGAAGGCTGATATCAATAGGTTGAACAATGCAATGGATGAGACTTCTAAAGTTGTCCAAGAATTGAAAGCTGAACTTTCTAGAAGAAAAACTTTGCCAAATTTATATGCTTCAAACATCCTGACTAAACTTGAAATACAGCCAAGGAACAATAGAGAAATGCTAGCTCAATCAGTAGTTAAAAAGTCGATCTCCGAAACCATAGTTGAGGAAGCTGAATATGCCAGCAGTGTTCTTACAGAAGAACAGCCGCCCAAAGTGCTTGAAATGGATAAATTGGAAGCAGAGCTTGAGAGTGAATTGCAAAAAATTCCTTGGGGTGCAATGGAATGCTCTGGATTCAAACAAAGAGCAGATAACTTTAAGGTGAGTTTCATCTGTCCTCTGCTCCAAATGATATGAATTCAACCTTGGCACTTATCGCAGATTCCAGGTTATTCAATTTTTCTTGGGAGGTTCATGAGGTCTCCTAGGTAATTTAACTTGCTTCTAACACTGACATTTTCATGTCTTTCTACACGGTAAAAAGAATTGTTATATTTATTTAAACATTTCATGAGTACCCGTAATTAGGGTAAAGTGGGGTTGGCTTTTGTGGTAGTCACCATTGTCCACCCTGTAGTCTATATGAGAATGAACAGTCCGTTAACAGTGTCTGAAATATGATCAGGTCTTTTCCTACCCCCAAATTTCCCATTGGAAGTCAGAAAATATGATCAGGTTTCTTCCCCCTTAAATTTCACTCTTTGGGCATTCCATCAACTTGTATATACTTAAATTCCAAGCCAGAGTACAGTTCTCCTATACTTCAAAGAATGGTCAGGCATGTTAACACTTTTTCTTGCAAACCTAGAGATTTTGTGTACTAAATGGGTGAACTTTGTAGTCACGATGGATTAACCTTGGTTGTGAGTAGTTGCTCCTTATTTGTTCATGAAAATCTAAGAAATTACAAGGTGCTTTCACTGAAACAACTGATCGATGTCAAAAGCATGCAGGATAATTATTTTTCCTTTCTTGACCTTAAGGGCTCTTGGATTATCTTTTAAGGTAGATTAAATATCTAATCCATCCTGTAAAAGCCTCTTAATTGAGGATTATTTCCTGCCTAGTCTCCCAACTTGCATTGGTTCTGTACTATTTGATTCTGAAACATTATGTTTTCGCAGAATGAGGTTTCAGCCAGAGAATTCCACCCAGCAGATGATGAGAATTTATATTCCCATCAATCCAACGGAGTATTGCCATCTGAGCTGGATAAGAAATTATGTCATTTGCTCATCGAACAGCAGGAAAATCAAATAGAGGAGCTAGAGTCTGAGCTGCAGCGGACACATTCCAAGCTTTACGAGAGAGAAGCTGAGCTCCAGACACTCAAAGATTGCGTTAGACGCCTCACTGAATTCTCTCTAGGAAGTGCGTCAGGCAAGAATCTCATCCTTAGCATGCATGAGTTTCTGTTTCTTCTTCAAGTGGTTTAATTCTTTTCCCCTTCTTGACAAAGCCAATTCTGGCACAGTTTAGTCAGTTTCATAACTTGAGCTAAGGATCTTAGATGCCAAAATTTATTACAGTTGACCTTATGACAGTTTCCCTTTTCAAAAAAGTTACCCTTTTACCTTCATCATGGGATTTCTAAGGCATACTTTTCATTCCAGATGAAGAGACTGAGGTCCAAGTAGAAGATGAGAAAACCAGCCTCAAGGACCAAGGGATGGAGGTGGGACCCGGGTCGGGCAGATCAATGGTTGGTTTGAAAAGAGCAATGGACTTTGAATCATACAATTGCTTCGGCAGATGACACCCCTTCCAGAAGTGGCAAGTTTTAAAGATAAAATAACTACTAAGTTTTCAGTAAATAAATCATCATCAGATTAGAATCAGATACCTTAGGATTCTGAGATTTCCATGGGGCACATTATTAAATATTATGGTTGCTGGTATACATCTCTTACTTCAATGCACATGTCGGCCTCCAATCCCTCCCAAATACTATGAAAATCCTTCATCTCTTGCATAGCCTTTTTTTAAGATAACTAACAAAAAAAAAGAGAAAAAGAAGCAAAGTAACATTGTAACATATGTTTTCCTAGTGTCTAGAGCTTGCTTTTAAAGTTTCTAACTTTCCTCCGTGGCCTGATAATTCCTCAGCTGATTGACAACAACCTTTTGCCGCTTTTCTAGGCTCAAGTTCCCTTTTGATTTTTCTTATTTGCCAGAGGGTTTCTGAATCTTAGTTGACTTTTTGTTCTCATGTTGGCCGGTGAACTCTGAAGTTACTGAATTGCATGTGGGCACCAAATCATAGACATGGGATTTTTGGGGTAATTTTGATATTATATTCTGCACTACCAGATCTTTTAGCCACTGGTATTGCTTGCACAGAGAGGTGGAGCCATGTTGGCTGGTTGGAGAACTTGGGAAGTTTTGCCCTCTTCACATCCTATGGACATGGGGTCTATCTATCGTACCATTTTAGAGTTCAGAGCTAGTCGCATTTGCGTACAAAACCGCCAATAATTGCACCAGATCTTTCTTTCTACCCATTCTCGCCTTAATATACAGTGTCAAGGTTGGGGATGAGGACTAAACATTCCCCTTTTGTTCCATAAATTTGTTTAGGAAATCTAGGATAGAGATGGTTCTTCAATTCTGAGGAAGTATGCCTAAACCATTATTATCAAGAAATATAAGTCAAAGTTCATCCGAAAATTTCTCTCAGTTGATTCCAGTCAAACATAACCCAATTGAAAATATAAAATGAAGGCATTTCTTGATGCTCCAGATATCGAGGCACTGGACACTCACACAGTAATAGGAAAAATCAAACGGAAAATTGACTTGAGTTCCAAACTTTGTGCTGGGTCAATGATTTTTTTAGTTGACATTGAAGAAGAGGATGCTAGTAATACTAATTCAATTGTTGAATTTTGGGTTGTTATGAGTTTGTTGATTGACGACAGGAGCTATAAGCAATGAAAATTTTGCTTAGGCTGTACTTTGTTTTGGCTAAATGGTTTTGTCATTGTGGGACTGGACAAACTCCATTATACAATAACCAAAATTGAGGTTAAATGCATACTATGATTGCTCTAACGAGAAAATAATTTTAACCCAAAGGATAACCATCGGTGGTTCAGTAATCATGTCTCCCTTGAAAAAGAAGGCGTGGGACTACCAAATTGCCAATCTCATGTCCGATCAAACCCCAGTTCTTCAGTGACTTGATGGACAAATCCAAATCTAACAAATCAAACTCTTCATCATCTTCAGTTCGCTGAATTTTACCATCCATAATAATGATTACTTTAAACTCAACGAATACACCTAACTATTTAACTATAAAAAACAGAGATAATAATTCATGTAAATTCATTTACTGCGTATAATAATACAGATGGTAATGGACCGGAAACGTTTCAAGGACCAGAAGGAAAGAAACAAAAAGGATGGGACTAGAAATGAAAGGCCAAAATTATCATCCTTCCATGCTTTAGTTAGGCTTCTTTTACCAGAAACTGAATCTAAACGCTTGGGTGACTCGGCAATATATATATATATATATATATATATTATTGACCGCAAAAACGTCAGTGAGTAGTGACTTAGACTATACAAGGCTCTGTGTTTGTATACGATAGCATGTGTTCACATATCACATATGGAAGACAGGAAGACTATTAAATTACCATAAATTTTAGTGGCAGTAGCAGAAGTAGAATAGATCATATTCTATCATTTTCCTTTTGACAAGCCCGATAAATATAAATTCAAGCACAAGCCTACAACCTCGAAACTGAAAAAGTCTTTGAATTTGGTTCACCCATCCGTGCAAAAATATACTAATGCTGATGTATCAGTTGAAATTTATATTCACAGCAAAAGTCGTGGCAAAAAAGTGAAAGGACAATTAGCATTTTTTGTCCTCGAATCAACTAGTTTTGAGGTTTTTTCTTTTTTGGAAAAAAAAAAACATTTTTGGGAATAGTATTTTTATACTTGTGTTTATGGGATGAAAATGGGGAAAAAAGAAATAGTATATTAGAAAAGTTTACCTCCTCTCAAGTCTCTCAACCCAATCTCTCTCCCTCAGTCTCTCTCGCCCACCCCACCAGAGAGCGCAGGAAAATCACCAGAGGGGAAAACATACGAGGCTTTGGGAAACCAAAGGTATCAAGAAGGTTGTATATAAGTAGAGATATAGTGAAGGAGTGTGGGAGAAAGAGTTGAAGATGAAGGCTTTATCTAAGCCCTTATCGAGTCCAGGAAGGGCAGAGAAGTTTCCAACTCCATTGATGATGAGGTTTCTGAGGACCAATGTGGGGAGCAGAAGCAGGGGAAGGTCACGTTCCAGCCCAATGTTTATTTTGCGAAGCAAAAGGAATGGAAATGCAGCGGCGATTAACGAAACACAACAAGAGCCATCTTCCCCAAAAGTCACTTGCATAGGCCAAGTCCGAGTGAGAAGGTCCTCCAAGAATTCCTCCTCTGCCTCTTCCAAGTCTAAAAAGAAGGGCCGTTCTGCCTGCTCTCCTAGACAACCACAATGTCCCTGTTATCACTCTTCTTGTTCTTGCTCTTTTACCTGTTGTGGGGTTTCAAGAACTCGCTTTTGCCACGGTTTCTTTTCAAGATTCCACAAGCCTAAATCATTTGGCAACCCTTTCCGAAAATGGGTAACATTTTTCCATTTTGGGTATTGCAAGAAAGTAAATACTAGAGATGATTCTTCAAGGTTTGGGTCCATTCACAGAAGTCAAAACCACGTTACGGCAGTTAACAGTGCCAGTGACATTGGGGACAGCGAGCGAGATGTTAAAGAAGCTCAATTAGTCAGAGAAATCAAAGATGATTTTCTCAAATCTTCTTCTCCACCTAAAAATGCTTTATTGTTGACTAGGTGCAGATCTGCTCCTTATAGATCTTCATCACTAGCCGTTAGGTTCTGGGGTTCACCTTTAAGGTCACCAGAAAGAGAAACGCCAAAGAATGAACCTGAAGAACCAGCAGAAGAGGGGGGAATGGGAAGGCCTGTTTCCCCCAATGTGGTGAATGAGGAGGCAGAACCAAGAAACAGTGGCAGTCATGAAGAGAATGAAGAATTGGATAGTAGTTCAAGCAATGGAAGGTCCAAAGATTCCAATGTTCAAGATTTGGGAACAACAAATGGAAGAGAATCAATTTATCCTTTACTACTCACAAGGTGTAAATCTGAACCAGCAAGAACAGGGGAAAGGCTCAATCCAGAAGCAAACTCATTTACGCAAAGAAGGTCTGATACTGCTGAGTCTTGCTTACAATTACCAAAGATTAATTGTGATTAACTAGGTATGTTAGTAGTAGGTATCTTAATTGTATTCTTTGTGCCATTTTCTTTACTATTAAAGAACATTATACTCAAAACATAAGTAAAAAAAAAAAAGCTTTAATTTTTTTTGTGGGGAAAATTAAGGAAGGTAGTGAATACTATTAGTCCTCCTTCCTGTATGAGTGAAATTGAGAATGTATTTGTTTCTTACAGCTGCGAGTGATATAATACCATATATGACCACGAGGCGGGAATCTCTCATTATAGTGCAGAAGGATAGATATTTGAGGATTAATGATGTTATTAAATTGGTTTAAATGAGAGGGTACACTGAAAGATGAAAGACAATGAATTGCTACTCCTCAATCCTCATGTTCAGGTGTATTTATTATAGTACTACTGACTTGGTTTTTATAAAATTAAACATTTCTTTCTTGGAACTCTCTACTCTCTCCTGCTGGTGCTGCTGCTTCTTTACTCCCCATAAATTTTTAATTTCACATCTCCTTCGAGTATGTACAGATGTACTTCTTGAATTTGCTTAGGATGCTTGTGCTCTTGATTTTTCTATTGTTTTACTAGTAAGTATGATGCACAGGATCTTTCTAATATATACATACAATTTGTGTGTGTAAATTCAAATTGGTATTAGTGTGTATATTGTTCGTCGATGAGCAAGGTGAGGATTGAAGGAATTGATTTTATAAGTTAACAAATATTGTTATTCCATTTCAATATATACATATTTATTTATTTATTTTAGGAAAATTTTCCTTTTTAAAAAATAAATCTTTTTATGAAATTTGACAAGTATTGACTATTTTTCAATATCAACTCTTTCTCATTAAACATTATATATTATTTACTCTTTAACTACAATTACAATGGAATATATATATATATATATATATATTAAAAAATTAAAAAATTGTAAAAGTATGCTTGTCTTGGACATGGCTGTATTGTCCTTTAGGGGAAATTTACGGAAAATTCTGTCACTCAACGGACTCACAGTCAGACGGTTATGTGGTCTTTAGCCATTTCTTTTCTTACAATTATTTATGTGAGGTCCATTATTTTTTATGGATAATCCAATTTGAAGTTAAACCAATCCTTCATTTTCACTCAAATCTGACGTGATATTGTGATAAGAACCAGATCTGTATGGCTCTTTTTTCCCCCATCAATCTGAGTTTGTGCTTTCTACTGTTTCATAAAAAATCTTCTTTGAAACAAATTGTCAAACACAGTAGAAGCGTCACGCTATTTTGCTACACTTTCCTTATGCTAGTAAAGTGCTTTTACACATAAAATTGAATATTTCATTTTAATTGAAATGAAAATTAAGTTATTATATATTTTTTTGTTATTAATATAACTAGATAGTGAAACTATGTATTAGAAGAATTGAGAAGATTATTAATAAAATTTTAAAATAAAAATATATTTCATTTATCACAAATTAAATATTCACATTCTCATGATTTATTTTATTTAAATAAATATATTTTTTATTTCAAATTTACCTTCTAAAGATCCGGAATTCATTTTCTTCGGTAGAGATACAGTGGTCTTTCTTCGATGCACAGGAATACAATGGTCCTGCGTCGCGGTCCGCTCAATGAGCTCTGGGTCCACAGTAACAACGAACTATTTCTTCTTGGATTTGGATAACGGATCTGGATTGATATATATATATATATATATATATATATATATATATTTTTAGGGATGGAAATAAACCAAGACATCTCTTAGCTGGTATGTCATTTTTCTCACCTACTCCCTTAGAATGATTTGGAAAGTATCTTCCCATGTAATCCTTTATAACTTATTCATCTCATTAATTAAATTTTTACTTTTTAAAAAAAATGTATATATATATATATATAATAGTTCATCCGTTTCATATTAAATGTTATCTTAGAAGTTTTATTTTATTTCATATTAAGTGTCTTTTTAACTTGATTTATTATTATATTTTAATTTTATCTCTATTTAAGTGAATAGAAAATTGAAGTAATTTAAAAAATAGACAATGAAAGATTGATTTAAAATATTTATTAAGAGTATATTTGAAATTAAATATTAAATTTTGAATTTTTTTCAATATCTTTAATAAGTATAAAAATATATAAAATGACATTTATTATGAAACGGAATAAATATAAATTCTGACATATATTAAAGAAATTATATATTTATATGTAATATAAAATGTGCATCCTATAACCAACTTAGTTAATGGGCCTATGGCATATTCGTGAATGTTGGGCCTTCCCTCAACAGAAGTTTGTTTTTTGACTCATTCTCGATCGGTATTAGATGGAGAGTTTGAGAAAAGATTGGACAAGGAAATTAGTATAGGTAATGTCTGCTTATTACATTTTTATCCTTCATTCTCTCTCTTAATTACTTTTTTTTTTTAAACAAAGAAAAAAAGAACTATGCTTAATCTTGTTAATATATTTTTACTGTATCATTTTCTCTCTGTCACCTTTTTTTAAAAAAATAAAAAAATGGGGGGAAATATATACTGGCGTAGAGGAGAGAATACCCCTCCCGAGTCCTGATCTACTTCCATTTCCTTTTTAAACACAACCAAATAACTTCTTTTTTTTATATATATTTTTTAGGATAACAACCTTTTTTTTTTTAAGGAATTTTAGGAGAACAACTTAATAATGTAAATAAACTATTTAAACAAAAATTAGAAAAGGGTGTGGAAAAAACGAGCAGGGAGGGATGAGGGGATAGAAGAGAAGAAAAAAAAGACGAGTATTTTATTTCAAGATTAAACTCATAGTCTAAATTTTGGAATAATAACATCCCTACATCCAAGACAATTTATTTCAACATTTTTGTTAAAAGAAAATTATGGTAATGTTTTCTCTCTTCAAGTAGGTCTTACCTTTTCACATTCAAGTATGCCACGATTTGTAGAGAATACTCCTTCCTTGTGCTTCCTCTCTTCTCTTTTATACTTCTCATTTTCGTCTAGAATTAAATATTCACTCATATAAAATATAAATATTTTTTAATTTAAAAATTTATATCGTATCAATTCATATAATTACACTATTAACTATATTAATAATAATAAGAATATTACGGTAACTAGTTTAGAACTCTTCTTAATTCTTATATTAAATCAAATATAAACATTCAATTTAAGAAATACGTAGGTATATTTGTCATCCAAGAAATGGGGGAAAGGGTGGCAGAAATAAGTGTCCATGAAATCTCAGATTAGTTTCTGCACCAAGAAGATCATGTGTTGTCTATTGCCATGATCAAATCACCTCAATGTTTTTATTATGTGATGCATTGTCACCCATTGCAGCAGAAATGACCCACACCATGTTCTGCATATGCATCCCTTAAATATAAAATCAACAATTTTCTTCCTTCCCTTCATTCCACTTCCCGCTGTCAAAACATAGAATTTCTCTATCTCTAATATCAGTTCTTTGATGCATCTTCCCCATCAACAATTACTTTCTTCTTTTTGCTCCAATACTCATTGATGATCTGCTTTTTTTTCATTCTATCACTTGGATTCTTTCCCTTCATTAATACTATTTTTATCTTTTATATTTTTCAAATTGTTCATTTTTTATTCTAGCATGTATGAACAAGATTGATCAATCTCTTATCTTCACAGCAAATTAATGAATCCTCCAACCAATGCCTTTCCAATTTATGGCCCATGAAAGTTATATCTTGCTATAATTACATTCATTTCCTCCCTTCAACCACTTCCACACTAATTCCTACACGTCACTGTTTCACAAATCTGTCACTTATCCGATAATAATATTCATATTACACAGGATTAATTATTTCTGAACATATATTATAAATGCAGAAACATAATCGTAAAAGAGCCCCCACTTTACCAATACTAAGAAATTAATATATTAGTAATATTAGTCAGAACATTATATGGAAATTAATGTCAAAGCTGCATGGATGGATCCGATCTGAGTTAAATTCTCAGCATGATGAATTTTCCATCGCCAATGGGCTTTGATAATTGTTCATGTGGGCGTAGGGGGTAAGAATCCAAGTACTGAATTGTACGTACCAACATGGTACTAGCATTTACTCATTAATTTTGTTAGTAGCTGCCGACTTATACTGACTTTTACTAACATAGGGACACGTTACTATCACCTCACTATTTTTGAAGGTTTTTAATTTCAAAGAGGCTGCGTGTCATGAGTTTATGCTTTGTATTTGCAAAATTTGCATGTATTTGATTAATTTATTTGAATATATATATATATATATATATAGAGAGAGAGAGAGAGAGAGGATTATATATCCGAGGAAAAAGGGAAAAAAAAAATCAAAATCAAAAGCTCCTTCAAGAGGAGGACATTTAATGTCCAAGTCTAACGGCAATATTGCACAGCTGTATAGGGACAAGGAAAGACACACTCTAGTCTGCCCAACAAGATCAAGTAGTGCCCATATTTTTCTCTAAATTCCAAGTACATCATTACAACTAAAAAAAACCCAAATAAAATCAAGTTTCCATAAATGATGAGCACAAAGGATTGATATGGAATCCAAGAGTTTTAATGACAGAAAGGAAGTGAGAGTAGGTGTGTTTGTGTTTCTCTGCTGTGAAGTCCAGCCAAGGGGTGTTAGTGACTAGGTCTGCTAAATGGGGGTTCCTCTCATTTCTGCCTTGGTGGACATTATCAATAATACACATGGGACTGTCCTTGCCAAGAACTCGCCAGTCAAAAACTACAAGTCAAGTCAGTTACATATACGGTATAAATATAAATGTAATTGAAATTTGTTATGCAAGTGATTGTTTTTATTTAATTTCAGTTCATAATTGAATGCATATACATTTGATAAATACTAGATATTTATTTTTCTTTATTCCGAATAAGAAAAATAAATATCTTGTTCCGAATGAAAAAGAGTAAAATTTACGATCTAGATGATCAAATATTGGCTCTAACTTATCCAATCAAAGAACTCAAGAAATGTACACATCCCATGAACACCAACAGTACAAAGGAAAATATCACTAATAATTACCTAAACTTTGAGGTCCTTAGTTAGTTACTCTTCATAAATGTTCCAACCCAACCTATCCCCATCAGGACCTCGCAACTTATTGCTGTTTCGATTGGGACGATTTCAATTGCCAAAAGTTGCTAAGTTGTACCTTAATTAAACGTCCAAGACCAATTGTGCATGCTTCTTTCCGTGATGCTAACATCCCTTCCCATGCTTCTATACTAGTCTCTGACCTCTGATGTCTCCTCTATATAGTTGTATAACCAAACAAAATTATACTGATCAATTTTGCATCCATGGAACTCAAGTCTTGCAAATTCCCTGCTCTTTTTCTTCTTTTTCTCCTACTCTTGGTGCCTGATTGCTTCTCAAGAGGTAATTATTAGGTTCTTGATAATATTTATGATCTGCATTTAATTATCAACGTGGTTTGTTATTAAGAATGTTACTTTCTGTGGCTTTCTTTTTTTTAGGTCTTCCCAAAATGGATCCAGAGGTTTATGTAATTGATTATAGAGGCCCAGAGACTCATTCTTACATTCCTCCCCCTAACCTATCCGGTGGCCGGCCTCCTATTCATCACCGGAACGTTTCCCTGCATTGCAAATCCAAAGGAGGAGGTGGAAAGGTGAGATCATCTTATGTGCTACATAGTATCTCTTCCAGTCCTAACCCTGAAACATTTTTTTTTTTTGGGTTCTCTTTTAAATGCCAGACAGACTTGTCCATGGCTCTGGCTATAGGACACTACTATTAGCCCTAAAAAAGAATGTCAATATATGGTTCATGATAGATTTTTTTCTTCTTTTGGCAGGGTAAGAATCATGGTTGAAGAAAGTGATTTGCATTCTAATGCTATGAGCTCGATTGTGGAAATTTAATGAAGTTTCAACAGTTTCTTAATTTTGGGGTACTTAAGTTTCTTGTTTATCATATGTGAGCAACTGTTTGTAAAAAAAAAAAAATTAAAGATGATCTTATCAAAATTTACAGTTTTTGGCTGCTGCTCCATTTTTTAAAGTATTATTTACAGATTTTACATGTAAATTATGAGTATTGTGAGCTTTATTTGCAAATGTATTATGATCCAATAAATGGTCATTAGTCATTACCAGGATTTAATGATGTTCCAGATTTTTTTCCCTTTTTTAAAAATTTTTTTTTTATTATTTTAAAACTCTTCTTATTAGCACTTTTCCACTGTAAAATAGGTCTCTAGATCTCGGATTGGTCAAGATTCAAGTATAAAATCTAAAAAAGACAATAAATGAATATCAATTTGCAAAAAAATAGCTGCATAAACAATGAAAAAAAGTTCATTGACGGATCCAATTTGAAATTCTTAACTTAACATGTCTACAATCTAAAAATAGCTCAAACTTGAAAAATCACAAAAAATAAAAAACATGCCAAATTGATTCATTTTATACCTTCTGAGTTATGACTACAAAATTCACTTTTCCCTTCTTTCTTTTTTTTCTCCCCTCAGAAAGGAAATCACTTTTCCATCTAGAAAATAAAAACTATATTTAAGAATTCTTTCTATAATTATTTATTTGCAAATCAGCAGAGCTTTTTATTACAGGACGCAACAACACTCGTCGGAGGAATAAAGCCTCCAGTAAACTATACATAAAAACAAGGGTAAATAAAATTAATTTTATCTCTCAGAATGTAAAAATCTCAATTAAGGTTAATGAATTTTTAGAAAATGAAATTGAAATTTTTTAAAAATATTTTATTTTTATGAGAAAGTTTGATGGAAAAATTTTACATTTCACCCTACAAAACAATTAAAAAGGAGAGAAGAAATTAGAGGTTTTAAAAAAAAACGCGTGAGTTATGTATTGGGAAAAAAAAAGGAGGAAAAATTGGCCTTGAAGGTGAAAGTGATATTGGGCCTAATTTAGAACTAAATGTTAAAAAAAAAAAACATGGAAGTAAAATTTAGGCCCAATTGAAAAAAAAAGAAAGAAAAGAAACGAACCGCGCAGAGGCAAATAGACGGGAGAAAGTGAATTGAAGACGGTGACTTTTTCTACGCGTTTATCACACGACGAAGAAGTATTTCTCTTTTTTGGTCTTCCTCTCGCCCACCCACCTCAGTCCATTCGTTTGCGTTTTGCCTTCTTTCTGCATTTGCTCAGCTTCAATTTTCTTGCCGTCTTCTCCGTGATTTATAGTAGAATTTTTCTGTTTCTTGCTATCCATGGCTAATAATACTGAGGAATCGAGTCCTCTCTTGGAGAGGCAACAACCAAAGCCAGAGGTCAGTAATAGCCATGAAAAGAAACTCACCTCAACCAAATCTGTCGATGGGGAAGACGTCAAGAAATATCCGTCAGCGGTGCCGGTTGGGTGGACTGCTGATGGATTGCCTCTGGGCCATGGCAGCGTGATGGGGGAGCCCATAAGCGGTAGGGCTCATTGGGACTCCTCTCTCTGTGCTTGTCTTGGAAGGAATGATGAGTTCTGTGGCAGCGATCTTGAAGTCTGTGAGTGTTTTTTTTCTTCTTTTCTTCTTGTTACTGCTAAACATTGATTTTTTTTTTCTTTTTGGGATGAATTTAGTGATTAGATGTTATCATTTGTTGATGCCTGATCTCAATTCCTTGTTCCATCATTGAAGTTATTCTTTTTCTGGATGACTGATATGGAGGAGAAATTAAGAGCCTGCTCTGACAATCATTGAATATTTTTTGAAGAAACAATAAATATGTGGCTCAACCATGGTTGATTCGTGAAAATAACTGAATCAGGTGTTTTATTCTCTATTCCGATATTTTACATAATTGATGTGTAGCATAAATTGATTTTCCAGCTTTTAGTTAATGTGATCTGCCTAAAAGGCAATAAAAGAGGAATAATACTCAAAGGAAAATTTTAATTCCATATTATTTTTTCTGGAAATAAATTAAATCCCATTTTGGCAATCTTCTGTGTTTAGCTACTTTTAAGCAGGATTCTTTTCATACATTGTGCACATTTGACATAGAGGAATCTTTTCTTGTTTTGCTGGACATTTAAAATCCAGCTGTTTTGGTATCTTTTCCGATTTCCTATTTTTCTTTTGGTTATCTGTCTTTGCTACTGTTTGGAGTGGTGGCCTGTTGAGTGCAATCCACCATTTTATGGGAAGTTTTGCTAGCAATGTACCAACAAGAGTATGCAGGTATTTACACCATGGATTCGTTTTAGTGCAGGCTTTCTTCAAATACTTGATAAGACTATTGAATTAGCATGAAGAAACTCTTTTAGTTGTTACTTGTTAGTGTGTAGAATGTAATTCTTCTGATGATAGTTTCAGATAGTTTTCTTTTTCATCTGTTTTATATATGTGTGTGTGCGTTCCATAAATCTGGTCTGTAAGTTGTTTGTTAATCTTGTTAGAACAATTCAATAGTTTCTTTATCTAAGGTCTAATGTCCAGAATGAAGTTTTATTGGGTCTGAGATGACAATTTAAAATTGATTTCTGTGTGCTTCCTTGATGCTTTATTTTGCTTCTGCTAAAATTGCGGTGCTGAGCAGGTTTGCTAGGAAGTGTGGCCCCATGTGTGCTCTATGGAAGCACTGCAGAGAGAGTTGGATCAGCTCCTGGAACTTTTGCTAACCACTGCCTGCCCTACACTGCTCTGTACTTGCTTGGTTATTTCGTTTTTGGCAGGAACTGTTTGGCCCCCTGTTCTTCATATGCCGTCCGCACAGCCATCCGTAGGAGATTTAATTTGGAGGTTAGTTATAATTCTTCTTTTGTCTGTGAGGGTGAGAGAGATAATTGTTCATGAGAATCAACATGCTAATTATGAAAACATCTCACTTGATAGTTATATTCTCCATTTTTCTCACTTTCTCCCATCTATGACTGGCACGTGATGAGAGTTGATTCTTCCTTATTTTCATAAGATGAAGTTTGTAAATTTGTTGCATGGTAGATCACCAAGTGATCCCTTTATTTCTGCCTTAGCCTTTTGTGTACAAAAGGTAGCTTATCAACTTCCCTATCTGAATTTTCTACATCTTTGTCACCTGATGTCATTATTGTTACTTAACATATCTGCATTCGTTCATCTTTTTGTTGATTTCTTTTTTGTAAAAACATTCATTAATAGCAACTTTACACTACAAATATTAGAGTGATTGAATCTATTTGGTCAGTAGTTGCATGGTTGTAATACTAATAGCTTGGTCCTTTTCCAATGAATATTGTTCTGTTTTATCCATTTGCTATAATTAGTTATATTGAATTTTGGAGTTCTCTTCTTATGTCATCAACTCAACCTTCCTGCAATTTTCTTTTGATTTCTGAAGTGAAAAAATGTTTTAATTTTCAATTTTTCCCATTATGACGAGAAAGCCATATTTATATCCATCATTCTCTCTCTTATCATATAAGGTGATATTTTCTGTTTCTTGAAAATTCTTGCAATTTCTCAGAAAAACTTGCAAGCTTGTGATATGTTCATTTGGTTTGACATGGACAGGGAAGCTGTGAGGCACTTACAAGGTCGTGTGGATGCTGTGGAAGCTTTATAGAGGATGAGGTACAACGAGAGCAGTGTGAGACAGCCTGTGACTTTGCAACGCATGTGTTCTGTCATGCCTGTGCCCTTTGCCAGGAAGGTCGTGAAGTTCGCCGTAGGGTTCCTCATCCTGGATTCAATGCTCAACAAGTCTTGATCATGATTCCGCCTGCAGAGCAGACCATGGGCCGTGTGGCCTGAATATTATGCCTCAAAGATTAATAAATTGTGTTTGGTGATTGTGCCAGTTGAACCTCCAGCAAACTTAAATATTATACCATCTCTGCTCTTAGTATTCTGTACCGTGAGTCTTGTAGGATTGCTAATATTAAAAAGTTTGGCATCTTCCGTGTAATGTTTATAATACAAAGACGAGTTTATATTATATGCGGTCATTGACGGGTTCTTACAGATTTAAGGTGCATATACACAGCCCTTTCCTGCTCACTATTTTCTTTTAGAAAACTATGGCAGCCTTCTAAATTCATTTTAGATCCACTGCCAAAAATTCCATTTGGTTTGACATGTTGGATTTTTGTTTTCCTTTCTTTCTCTTTAAACTAATAAGAAATCGAATTTTTATTTGCAAGATCACTTATTGCGAGCAAAATGGCCAACTCAGATCTTGGCCTTTTGCGGCAAATCCACGTAAATAACGGCACATTACTTGGAAATGTTGTAATATCTAATCTTCCCTCTGATGTTTGGGCTCCTTATGATGGCTCATATAATGACGTTTGTACTATTTTGGAGATGGAATGCAGTGGTTAATACTTTGTTAAAAAAAAAGGGAAAAAGACATCATTTGATTGTATTAACCGCTAAATCATGAATGTCAACCATGTCTCAAAGTAAAGATTCCTTGGACGACGTGAGTGGGATATGACAAGAACTATAGCCAAACAGAAGGAAATAAGATCCAGAAAAAAAGAAAATAACGAACTGCTGACGAACTACTTATACAGTAAAGCCGCAATGGCTGGCCAGAGCAAGGGAAAGGTCATTGATGGACTAAAACCCGGAAACAGGTATACTAGACAGCAGTGTCAATACATACTCAAAAGAGCCATACATACAGCAGCATTGATCCTCGTGCACGGTAGAAACTATAACCAAAACTAACGCCCGAAACATCTTAGAAAATGAAACGTTTGAAAGTTCAAAGCAAATCACAGCACATTAGAAAACAGTGTTCTATCATATTAGTCAATTGGCAGAACACAGGATCAATACCTAATTCTCAAGTTCTACCTAATGTAATATGAAAAATGGTGAAGGATCTATCTCACATGGAAGGCATCTTTTAACAATGTCACCGCGCAGAAAGTTCTTAAACAACAACTCAACATGAACAGCAGAAGTACAATTCTAGATATCTCAAATGCCCTATTCTCCTGGAGCTGCAACTCCCTGCTTCAGTCTCTCCTTCTTCATCTTCTTCTTTGATACAGGCTTCTTTTTCTTTGGAGGAAGGGTTTTCTGAGCATACAAGTAAAGTGCGTAATTTCCAATAAGGAATGCCAATACTAGGCCCCCAACAATAAGTAAGACAATCAATCCAGGGTTGAATCCTTTGGCTTCAACATCCATGCCCACATTTTTCTGAAAATCAAAGACAGACCGAAAAGAAAATTCAACTCACACAACAATTTTAAGGTCTGTTGTGGCAAGCAATAAGGTCAAGACATAACTAGAAAGCCAGACTAAAAAATTCTACATATGTTCTTCAGACAAATCAGCCACAATAGATATTAAGGGAACAAATTGCCAGATTCCAGATAAAATTTCCCAAGTCATTTCTAATGTGCAATTCCACTAGAAATTAATTGATTTCCATTAAACAATAAACCTTCATAGAATAATTGACAAAAGCTACAGTTGCATAAACCAGAATGGTAGATAATGACCGCTGCTCCACTCGGGATGCAGCCAACTAGTTCAACAAGAAACAATTTTTTTGTGTGAGAACCAGAATAAGATCCCACAGCAGCTCATAGATAATTTATGCAAATAAAGCCTAGAAATGATATGTTGTTTCAGAGCAACATGGAATCAAAACTTTAATGTGGCAACTGTACATCTAGATTATTGTTTCTGCCACTGGCAAACTCATGATCCTCGAGCATGATGAGATAAAGATATATACTATCACCAAAATTTTCTCATTTAATATAATATCTACAATACAATTACAAGATGAATAAACATTCAGCACCGTTAAAATTATATTTAAAAGAGTTCTCCAACTTAACTTTCAAGTCCAACCAATCAGATTGGAATCTGTTTTCCCAAATTTGTTTACTTACGAAGAAAATCTGTAATTTTGGACACCGCACCTTTTCCTTCCTATCATCGCTTTTTTAAATTCACAGGGTAGAGTTAACCTCACAAAAGATTTCCCGCATTTTCTCTTCTAAGTTAAACGATTTTGCACAATCATTTTTTTTTTTTGAAATATGATTTAGCATAATCAATTACACATTGTTTGAATTTTTATGAGCTTCCAATCGTTTAACATTCAAACAAAGATTACACCACAAAAGACATGCAAATCCAAATAGAATCAGAGCAGTAAACACAGCTAAACATCAATCTCAAAAATCAATCAGAATAAATAGAGGCCCAGAGGCCAGGATAACGAAATCAGAAAGACAGTCAATAAAAGAAAAAATGTGTGAAAATGAAAAATCGCGCCAGTATCTTTATCATATATCAATCTATTTACTTACGAACAGATCTAATAAATTTAAAGAATCCAAATTGAGAAATTGGAAGATCTGCAAGGACAAAAGATTACCATGCGATCGAACGCCGGAGGAGACTGACCATCGAAGTCCCCTTCGTAATCCATAGCATCGAATTCGGAAAGGAAAGAACGGATCGAGAATTGAGATGGATCTTCTCACGAGTTAAAAAAACAGAGGAAGCTGCGTGAGACGCTGGAAATAAAAATAACCAGCTGAGCCGAGCAGCGTAACTGTTAGGAGGAAGATTTATTTTTAGGTCCTCAAGTTTTTATTTATTCTCTCTGTGCCTCATAAAACTTAGGAGTTGTTCTTTATACCACCGTACCCCCGCCAATCAGAATGCATATTATATTCTCTCGTCCAATCAAAATTCGTTGAGCTTCAATTATTGCGTGAATAAACCTTTTATTTTCAAAATGCCAAAAGATTTTTTATTTATTTATATATCGTTGCAGATATTTTAAATTAAATTTGGTCTAGGACTCCACACATCGTGAATTCGGTCAAGGGCTCAAAATGATAACTTGGATGTTATAAATTAAGATGAATAAATAATTTAAAAATCTCACACGAATTTTTTGTAATAATTATTAAATTCAGCGTGACACTTTAAGCAATATTCATATTTCAATTTTATTCACATTATTTTTTTTCTCTCTCTTCTCTTTATCAAAATTTAACAATTATCATTCATCGTATGTCTGAAAACAAAATTGATTTTGCTTCGATAAATGATTTCTTTACTAGAATTTAGGTTAATTATAATTAAATTAGCTTTCTTTGATAATAAATGTTTAAAAAGACGCAAAAATAATCGATTTCTGGAAAAATCAAATTGTGATAGTCATTCATTTCTCAGACTTCACATTGTTAATAAATAAAATTATTTCAAGACAAAAATAAGAACTTAATTTATTTTATAAATATTCAAAATTAAAAAATATATATACGTAATTCCCCTCACGGCACACGGCTATTCAAGATATTTATAAAAACTTGAATATCTTGAAAACTTTCGGCCGTAAGCCCGTAACGGAGATACAAAAAAAAATCATTTCATTAGTTGGGCTGAACTAATTAGGCTTTGTACACTACAAATTGACCCCTTTGGGCTATTTGTTTGTGGACTAGGCTCTACATCAAAAATAAACATTAACAATGAGCAGCCCAGCAGTCTGTCCTGAGAAGTGTTTAAGGGGAAGTTAAGTAGGGGTGAATACGAGTTGAGAGTTGAGAAAGAGAATCTCAAAAAGCGATAGTTTGAATTGGGATATAGATAATTTTGTTTTTTAAAAAAAAAGTTCTATTTTTTTCTAACTAGATTAAGAACGGATCAAAGACATTTAAATATAATATTATGTAGAAAATTAAGTGCTTACATTTTTTATCTTTAAATGTAAAATTGAGTGTTTATTTTTTAAAAATAAACATATTTTAGAGCTAAAATTACATAGCTAATTTCCTTAATTTTAAAAATGATTTCATACAATCTATTATTAACCCTATTAAAATATGAATAAAACTATAATTATCTCACGAGATAAAACTAAATTGACAAAGGAGGTGAAAGATAACTTACAAATATAAATATATTAATGCGTGTTCGATTATTGCCAAATGCAAAAAAAGACTTAAAGTGGATTTTATTGAAAACGCTAAAGTCTATGTTCTTCATCTCATGATGAAGCTGGTCATCACTCTCACCCCCAAACCTAAGCCTGAGGCTGCATTCCATTTGTAGCATTTATTGAGTAATATTTTGTATCTTCCTTCTAGTTCCAGACAAAAGAAATGAAGAACATATCCCTTGAGTTTATTGATAATATAGTAAGACAAAATGGTCCAAAAAGAAAAACTCTGGGCGTGTTTAGGCAAATAGATTCTTGGAGATTACATGATTCTGATGTGGTCGGTGGTAGTTAATTGCATGACAAAAGATTCCTCTGTGGGAACTTGTGTGCATGGCTTATTCAGCTTATTTGTATAAGGATATGTCAGTTTAACTTACTAATTGTACTACTAATAAACGTTTTAGAAGCTTTCGTTATAGAGCAATCTAATCACACAAATTTTAATGAATTAATTACTTATGATTTGTTCTCTTTACCACTTGAACATTTAAATTAACTTCGGTTTCAGGGCATACGGCAAATCCGTTGGCTTTCATTCCCAAAGCAAAGCTAAAATGCGCCTTGCTTATTTCATCCCAAGTACTGAAATTCTAAATTAAGTTTACATTGAATCTCGTAATTTTAAATTGGTGTTAATAAAAAAAACAAGTTTATTGCAATTAATATTATTTATTTAAAATTTTGAATATGTGATATATAGATTTTATTCATATAAAAAAATTGTTATTGTAGAGGAGAAAACAATGCATCATACGAAAAAATATTGTAAGATGCATATTTTAATTGATTAATTAAAGAATGTTGCAGTAGAATTCAATTTAAAGTATACAAAAGAGAATATTATTTATTACTAGAGATGGGGAAGAAAGGAGAGAGCGAGAGACAATTTGTGACGGACAAATGACAATCAATAAGAATTATCTCATATGCCTTTGTGCTCTATTGTCACGTGGTTTACACGTCCAAATGGACCCAAAAGATGATTACTTCCTCCAGCTGAATGGTTTTTTTATTTTTCCTTTTTTTCATCGTTTTTTATCTTCTCAAATGAGAAGAAAATCGTTACCACGTAATAATAAAAAAACATATAAATAAAAGGAAAACGTCATCAAAGCAAAGTTCCAAATGTCATTAATTGAAATCCGCAGTCCCATTCGTCCTTCGGTTTTGGAGGCAAAGGAATTGTCTTGTTTCTTCTCCAAATCAACATTTTAAATATGCTCATCAAGTAAAATACGTAGCATTTTAAATATGCTCATCAAGTAAAATACGTAGCACTTATGGTACAATTTTATAAGATTCAATTAATTCATCGGTGGATTAATCAGTTTGCAAACGACTAAAGCTTTAAATGTCTCCTTTCGTGTGCAATGACTGCTTTATTTTTATATTTTCGTGTACAATGATTGCTTTGCAAACGACGTAGCACTTAAGTTTTGATCACTAATAAGTAATAACATCTATTCATTAGCCCTCGTTAATTAGTGTGAGATTTCTCATGGGCAGCAAGATTTGATATAATTGAATAATTGGAGTAACTGACCATGCCTTGGTTTAAAAGGATGCTGGGGCAGTGCCTTTTTTTTTTTTTTTGAAGACTTACTGCCTCATAAAAGGCTTGTGAAAGGTAAAAGAGCATAATTGACATCAAACTCGAAGACCCTTTTTCCTCCTATATTTTGGCAAATTGAGGATACTGTTTGTTGGTGGAGAAATAATGGCTCACAAGCGGAGCATCCAGAAGAAGATTGACAATATACAATGCAGATCGACTGTAGGCTATACAAAATAAATATACCTTTCTTTGCCATTACTCACCACACTTTTACCAAACCTCTACTCAAAAACTATATCAATGCTTACTTTTTTTGCATTGCAACCTTACTCAGAGAAAGCGACCATCCACCTCTCTTCACAGAAACCCCATCACTATCCATACCAAGAAAATGACTTCCACCACCATTTTCTTTTGCCTCCTCTTCTCCTATAGGCTATTATCCTGTATCGGAGACATATATCTACACTAATTGTAAATGATAATCACACCTCAAAAATCGAAATGAAAAAAATGAATCTTGGAGCCCCTTAAACCCTTAAATTATTGGCATACAAATACGCTGTTATTGTGTGTGTACATACATCATAAACAAATTAATGAACATATTGGTTAAGGAAAAAGAAGAAAATGGTCTAAATCCGATTTTCATCAAACCAGGTCCACTCTACCACCGGTAAAGCTTTGTTCTGATGAAGAGGTGGAGATAGTGATCATTCCATTCCAGTCCGACACACTATCTTGCAAGCTCTGTAAAAGATGAGATGTGCTGAAACTCATAGAAGGTTTGGCCCTTGGGACTAATGGGACCTCACTTTCACCCACCAGCATTTGAACCACCCCTCTCATTGTCGGCCTAGCCATTGGGTCAGGGTGTGAACAAGCCAACCCGACTAGTAGCACCCTCCTCATCTCTGCCTCATCGAACTCTCCACAGAGTCTTGAATCAGATGCCACCATTAGCCTCCCTTCTCTATGCAAACTCCAAACCCATTCCACCAGATTACTGCTAACCCCAACCTTTCCAACTCCGGTCACCTCTTTTTCAATAGGTCTCCTGCCACTTGCCACCTCCAGCACCACTGCCCCAAAGCTGAAAACATCGGTTTTCTCAGTGGCTCTACCGGTTAATAAATACTCTGGTGCCAAGTACCCCATTGTGCCCGCAGCAACAGTAGCATCTGGAGATTTATCGTGTTCAATTTGCCTTGCTAACCCAAAATCTCCTAATCTTGCATTGAATCCCTCATCTAACATAATGTTACTGGACTTAATATCTCTATGAATTACTTGATTTTCACATTCTTGATGCAAATAAGCCAAAGCAGAAGCAACTCCTAACAAAATTTTCCGCCTGTGAGGCCATGGTAATACCATCCTAGACTCGAACAATGCCTTGTCAAGACTCCCATTAGGCATCAAGTCATAAACTAACAAAATCTCCCCCTTCTCATGGCACCAACCCTGCAGCGTAACAAGATTTCTGTGTCTAAGGGTTCCGATTATCGATAATTCTGATAGAAATTCTGCCTTCCCTTGTCCACTATGACTACATCTTTTCACAGCTACAATGTCTCCAGTCGACGGCAATATGCCCTTATAAACCGTCCCAAAAGCACCGTGTCCAATAATCCGGGTCGATTCGAATCCTTTAGTAGCCTGTTTAAGCTCTTTGTAGCTAAATTCCTTGGGCATTCTGATGATATCTTTTGCAAAAGTCTCGGAATTCTTCATATGTTTGAACTTTTTGGAGTACACCCATATGAGAAGCAATGCACACAAGGCCAAGAAAAATGCACTAGCAGTCACCACCCCAACAACAGCCCCGGGGCCTTGTTTACACAGCTGGTTGTGGCACTTGCCGCTTTTTTCGTGTATCGTTGTGCTGCTACTATTATTAGACACCGATGGGGCCAAAGATGGCGGTGTTGACGTCCCATTCTCCATGAACGGATTCATTGAACTAGCCGTTGGCGGAGGTGGAGGCGGTGGCGGTGGCGGTGACGTCACCGCTGATGCTGAGCTTGAGTTGGAATTTACGTCAAATGATGAACTGAAACTCCACCATTCAATGCTATGAACCTCGGTGCTTCCCTGAGTCGACCCACTGAATCCAACAAACATGACATCATTCACGTACTCGCTAAGACTCAAAGTGGTTGAGAGAATTGGCTCTTTCGGTTTAAGATTAGAATAGGACACATATACGTTGAGTATCCGAGTTGTCCCGGAGTAATCGATCCACGAGTTGACCAGGTCACCGTTCTTAAGATCGACGCCAACCGTTTCTAAGTTTCCGACCTGTGCTGATACCATCGAGTTTAGATCCAAGCCGACGTGGTTCCCGTTAATGTCCTTGAACTCAACATCCATCAGAGTGTCGAATTCGATAGCGACGACGCCGTTCTGGGCACCGTCAGAATCCATGATCCCCAGGAACCCACCGGCGTCTCCGACAGAAACATCGTCCGGAGAGATGACAAAAGCGAGACCCCCGCCAATGGATGAAGGGTTCAAATTAGCAACCGAGAACGAAAAGAATGTAGAGAAACTGGCCGGATTCTGCGATCCCGTCTGGCGGAATCTGATGGGCTTAGAATACAAAACTCTGCCGGCGCCGGAATTGGGAACAGGGAGGTCTTTCGTGAGCCTGACACTCCCATTACTCAAGTGGGCATCTCCCAGTAACTTTAAGCTAGTTAAAGTTAACGTGTCGAAATCAAATTCTGTAGCTAGAACGTTCTTGAAAAAGAAAAAACAGTGAATGCAGCTAAAAATCACAGTAATACCGGAAAAACCGCCGGGAAATGACCTCATTTCAAGATTTTAGGATGACGACATATTGAAGCATAAAGAAATTAAAAGACCCCCCTACTCTCGTGAAAGAGTAAGAGTACAGAATGAAATCACGAGATATTTGTTTGTGCCTTAGGAAGAGAGAGGGGGACGGTGAGATGGTGAGCTTTTGAGAGAGAAGGGCTGCTGCTAATAATAATAATAATAAAAACAGTAATGACAAGAAAGGCAAAGAGCCAAAGACAATGCATGGGATTGGTTATTGGAAGCGAACAAAGAAAGAATAGCAGTAGTAGTGTTTGTGTAGTGAGGGATGAGTGGAAAGGGGAAGAAGAAAGGAAGGGGTGGGTGTGAAGGAGAGAATCCAAAGTGGGATTGAAGGAGACAGGTGGCTTAGGATGGAAGGACACGCATTCCTCCTTCAAACGGTAAAATTTTCTGGTCTTTTTGTAATGTTTTGTGATGATAAAGGAACCTTTTTTTCTAATTAATCTTGATCTTGGGGAAGAACTTTTGCGACTTAAAGGAAGAAGACAGGAGATGCCCCACAATTTGTAGTTGTTTGGTGCTTAGAATTAGAGGAGAAATAATGGTGGACTATGCATATATTCAGGACAGTTCAGACTTTCGACACATCACTAATTTTCAGTGCAAAAAATGAAGCAGCTAGTGTCGTATGTCTCAAACATTAGAGCAAAGAGAACAACAACTATAATACCAACGAAATACATAGTAAAATATAAATTATTTGATTAAAAATTATAGATAATTTTTTATTTTTAAAATATTAATATTCTCTTTCCAATCATAATTAAATATTATAAATAAATATAAATTTAAAAATCATAAAACAACTATATATTAAGATAACATAAAAGTACTTCTAACTACTTATATTTTGAGACAAATCAATTGTTAAATATCTAATTCAAAAGTTATAGATTTTGTTAATTGATTATAATTTATTTTTCAATTACCCCCAATTAGGAGTTGAGTCGAAATGCAAATATTTTGATTTCATGTGCTCTTGTAATGGTTACATAAATTATGTACAATAAAAAGAAACTTTCTTATTCTTCTACTCTTTCTTAACTCTAGTCACTCACCTCCCTGTAACAACTTTCTCACCTACCTCTACTTATGTATTCAAGTAGTTAAATTGTTGCATATTCATGTTCAAATAAAATAATATAAAAAATTAAATACATTTTGTACATTCACACTTTTTCAAGAAAATGAATTTCAAAATTACACTTTTTAACATACTATTACATTCAAACAATAATACAAAAATTGTAATTCTACTATAATATTAACTTCCTCGTATTAATTTATAAATTTCATGTTCGAAATTAAAGATTCACATTTATATTTTGAAATGTCTGAAAATGAATATTTAATTTAATTAAATAAGAAAATTTATCTAAAATTATACTAATAACCTACTTAATTTAAGATATTTGTACCTATTAACTAATAGTTTTCACTAATAATTTAATTAATTAATAATAAAGAAGTAACTTTATTAAAATTAATTTTAAATTTTTTTAAAATTAAATCAAATATTATCATTCAATTTCAAACTAAATGAATAGTTTATATTAGCCGCTATTATATTAGCAGCCACTCTAGACTCCCCTTATGCGTAGAAATATGTAACTTAATTTACCCTTTAAATGTAAATTGAATTCAATTGATATGATCTATAGTTAAAAGAAAAAGGCACTTGACTTGGAATAAGTGGTTAACTGATAATACATTGCTTGTTTTGCTTTTATAATACGAGTGTTAGGCTAGTGTATATGAAAAAGTGAAACTTGGAAGTTATAAGAAGCAAGTGTATAGGCAACAATGTGGGGGAAAAAGTCAAGTTTCAGAGTATGGGATTGAAAAGGAGGAGAAACGGGGGACGTTGCTTTTGGAATTGGAAAAGAACTTTAATACTATTACATCGAATTATCACTGCATTTAAAAATATAAACATATGCATATTAAAACAGACAACAATTCCTGCTTACCGACAATTTGTTACTACGATTTTTTTTTTCATTATTTCTTAATTTGTTTTATCCAATGAAAAAAAAACTTGTAGTGAAAACACCAACATTATTTTAATCAAGAAATGTTAATTCTTTTTTTTTTTCCAACTGAAATCATTCATACAAAGCTCAATTCTGCGTCTGCCTCGATAGTATCAAAAGGAAAGGTGATCATTGAGGGGAAAATAAGAATAACAATAATAGAATTAAATCATTTAGAGGGGAAAAAATAAGAAGAAGAGAGTTAATAATTAAATCAAGAAGGAGAGTGGAGAAGTTTGCATGTGAGCGGGAGGCTTCTTCAACTGTCTGGGTAGTGGGTCAGTGAATAGTACTATACTATTGTACAATGTCTATCCCATTGCGCACGTTCTCTCATCGTGCAATCAGCCAATGACTCGGAAAAAACTAACCACGGCCCGCCCACCCACACCCACACTAACGACCTTATTTATTGACTTGCAATTGAGTATTTCGTCTAGTTCAAGAGTTTGGCGTTACACAAATGCAATTTGTCATTGTTTGCATCATTGCGGTTTGTTCTATCTATCTCCATGTTCAAGATCATTGCCAATGATATATGATTTGTTTTTTTTCTTTTTCTTTTTATTTTTTTAAACATTATTTAATGCTTATGAAGACATTCAAACAAAAGATTGAAGATATATTTCGATAGTAATTTATTTATTTTTTAATTTTTGATTTGTTTATCTAGATCATATATCCAAACGGTGTATTGAACCTTTATTCTCGACTAATTTGATATGTTTCACGATTGCTATCTTTATGAAGGAGGAAAACTATCAAGATAATTTTTTTTTTATTCTCAAAATTCTAAGAGAGGTCTTGTTAAGTGGAAGCAACATATTTCTAATTAGCCAACTCTTGTTGGCAAAGAGTTTTTAAGTTGACAATGTATTTTTTTATATAACAACAGAACATATAAAATTATGTATAAGCTTGTAAAATGCTAGTCAACTTTAACGTTAATTATTCTTAAATTGTAAGATTAAATGAGAGTCAATTTCAATGTCAATGAATTGTTATATAGATAATAATGATTGGTCCTAACATAATTTCTACCCCTAACTAAGAAAAAACTCCTTTGTCCAAATAAATTTCCAAAATAAAAAACATAACTCTTTTTGAGGGATGAGGGGATCTCACCAAGTTTGGAAGTTATGACGCTGGTGATAGTGGGATGTGCTGTGAATTGTGGAGGAAGTAAGGTTGCACTTTTCCACAGCAGTCGTAACGTAATGGCATATTTGGGTGGGCCATTCTAAAATGGTCCTGTCTTTTGTACTGTTCATATTGGACTGGGTTGGGCTTCTATCCACCGTCAACAATTTCATTATTCATCCTCATACCAGAATCTTGGAGTGACAATATGACAAACCATAATTTTCTTTCTTGTCTTTTTGATAAGTTGAGAGAAACCAGATTAATTGGATATCATATTGCGAAAGGTTTAAATTTAATATAGATTAATGTTTTTTTTATTTACTCGAATTAAAGTTCCTTAGCACAATCTGATTTGAGCATGAACTTTTTCAAAAAAAAAAAGAAATTTCAAAATAGAAGAGAAAATCAATCGAGAATAGTTCAAAACTAACTTTTAACAATTTTTTTTTTTGAAAACCGGTATTTTAAACAACTAGGAACTTGGTTCTCTTTAAAAAAGAAAAAGATTTAAATAAGAACTTGGCAAACATAAGCGAGGAGTAGTCATTTATAAAATCCACTTATTTGCGTTAGTTTGATAAGCTGTCACATTCAACACTTATTGCAACTAACACAAAAAGTTATTCCTTGTTGACATAGCGACAATCCACTCTAATCTCTCCTTCATCTATCGAAAGTGGATTATTCTCAGACAAAATCTGTAGAGCTCTTGAAAACTGATCAAGAAAGTAGTCATTATCAGCTGCCATCTTCTCCACAAAAGAAGACGTGGCCAGATCAGTTGCCAATTGTTCATCAACCAACAACAATCCTTTGTGGTTCAATATGTTCTTGAAATACATGTTATCCAGCACCATTGGCGTTATACGATCATTTCTGGCATACTCCACCGCATTCGGGTCCGGATTCGGTGTCGGGCATCGACCTTTCAGATATTCAGCGTACGTAGGATCCAACGTTGGGTCAACTGTTGGATATAGTCTGTTCACAATGTTCTTGCAATGAACTCGTCCTACCGAGTGAGCACCTACAATTTAAATTCACAATTGCACTTGTCATTCAAGTAACCCTTGGTCTCTCCCATTTATCAATTAATTAGAAAATTCTTGAGTGAATTTGGTATTTGCGGAGTTCAGTTTAAACTGTTCGGACACGATATATAGTTATTTATTGCAACTATATATATATATGTATATGTCAAGATGAATCATAGAGAGGCAGTGTACCTAGAAGAGCAACAGTTCCTTCGGTATCAACACCGAGTGATTGGAAACGTGAAAGAACTAGAGAGATGCTATCGTTGTGGTTGGGAATGAAGTTATCGATCTCAGCAGCGTAGCTGATCTTGCTATCCATACGCCCGGTTTTTATGTCAATACGAGGTCCTCCTAACTGTGTCATGTCATAATTATATATATTATGGAAATAATTAATTCATTAAGCATCATGAAAAAATCAAGTGCATGCATGCCGGAAATTGATGAATATTTTTGAGTAGTCTTATATATTTACCAAAGCGACACCTTCTCTTGCAGAAAGAGCAACAATATCAGCGCAAGAGACAGTGTTGGGGCATTCCTTCTCTAGTGCTTGTTTGATGTTGTTTATGAACTTGAAGTTTCTCATTCCAAAATTCCTCTCTGCATTCATCTCAGATTCTACTATGCCATATTTAGCCTCCAATAGCAGCGATGCATCGCATGACTAGATCAATTAATTATAAGAGCGACAAATATGAATCAGCCCCTGCATGGTTGCACAATGATTATAACTTTAATAAGTAAATTAGAATATTATTACCTTAACTATGCAGTCGTGGAAGAGATTTCTAATCCATGAAACTGCTGTATTCTTGTGCTTGTCGTATAATTTGGATACCTCGTCTTTGACGATCTCCTCAGCTCTTGGGCAACTTTCCTTGTAGTAGTCTAATTGGACGTCGCAATTACCTGAAAGAAATAAAATCGTTTCATGCCAACGATAAAATATTTGCAAGTAACCAAATAGAATGAAGGCAAAACAGCTTAATTAATTAGAAGAGCTTTATCTTGAATAATATTGAGGGGAGATTGAGAGGTTCCTCTCTGAGAAAAAAATATTACTATGATTTTAATTTCCTATGACCTGAATTACAAAAATCTGTAGTAATGGATAACGTGAGAAAAGGAAGTACCAGAATAGAACTGTAAGAGCAACGGTAATAACAGAAAGATGAAGCTTGTCCTTGAGGTAGTAGAATTGGAGATCCTATTGGCCATTTCATCCTAATTAATGTGCTTTTTTGCTGATTTTCAGCCTATACCTCAACTCAAGTATATATATACACCAAGGGATTAATGCTATATTGTGGGCTGAATCTCCACTGAGACACTTTGTTTGACTTTTGGGCTTATGAGCGTTTATCACCACCACAAGAAAAACACAAGCGTGCAGCAGCTTCCCCCACCCTCCCCACCGAAAGTCAGTCACTGTGGCTCGAGTTTAATAGGAAAACCATAATAAATAAACAACCTTGTGCTTCAATAAATAATGGTGGCAATGTGGACTAACCACTAATTAAGCACAAATGGTTTCTTTCAATTCAATGGCAAGTTGACGCTAATGAAAGAAATAGAACATTCAAGAAAGATGATGTTGTTTGATGAATGAAGCATTTGATGGTCGAATATATAACTCAGTAATCAAAAAATGAAAAGCAAATGAATTATAAAAAAAAAATCGTTCGGACTGATCAAATATTAATTAGGTAAAGTTTGGGATGTCCGTTGAGTTAGACTTTAGAGTCGGAGAGGCTTCCGGTAGCCTTCCACCACCACCTTATAGAATATTATTAGTAAGTACTGAATAAAAAGACTTCGCTTTCCGGCCTAGACGGAAGCCAAGTATTTTGGGGTCTTTTTCGCCGGAATTGTAGTCAATATTGCGCACTCATTTTTGTTTAAATTGGAAGTTAGATTGAGTGGGAGAATGATGGAACAAATGGAATTTTTAAGTCCATACAGACATAGCATGTACATTTACGCCATCAAGTAATTAAGCACTTATAGTAAAGTTCTATTTCATTTATTTTCATGGTCTCAAAATAGTCTTAGAAGTCATACTTCTTCACGATTTTTTTTAAAGATAAAATTATTTTTGCAACCAGTTTTTATTTTTTACCAAAAAGAAATAGAAGTTTATTCTTCTTGTTATATAATTTTATGTATGTGAATACGAATCCATTTTCGTCTTTCTCCATAACCAATCTCCTTGATTACAAACATCATCTCCATTTCGTCTGCATAAAGATGGTAAAACTTGAAGACATCGATTATAAAAATAATTTTACTTTTAAAAATGCAAAAAAAAAAATCATATCTCCAACCAATTTGAAATTACAAAAGGAATTTCAAGAATTCCCTTTGAAAAAAAAAAGGGAATTTCAAGAATGAAAATAGATAAAGAAAATTTTGAGAACCAAAATAATATATTTACCTTAGAAAAAGCTCCATGACAAATTATGCTAATTTCCCCAAACAAATGAATGAGAGTAGGTTATGCGTTGTCATGGACTCCATGGTTAGGTTGGATCTAAATTTGTCCACTATAACTCCTTGAGAAAAAAGTTAAATTATACTTCTTCCAGGGCTGTGAGCTTACTTGGGTTTTCTGTATAACTATAAAACCTGAACTGGGTTTCTTTTGATGAGAATTCTTAGGGCCCAATAGAATTAATTCCAAGGCCCCATCCAATCTGTAATCAATAATGTTCAAAATTAACATCTTTCTCGAAGAAGAGACTTACAAAATACTTTGATCAGGAATTTTTTTATTGAATCAAAACATTTGAAATTTGTCATAAAAATTAGTTACAAATTATATTATAATTATGAATATATTCAGATTATAAAGTATGAAAAATATTAGGGATTGTGAAGACTTAGTATAATTTGATCGTACAATTTTAAATCGTTCAAAAAATACATTTTCAAAATACATTAAATATGTTCTTTCGCAGGTACAAGAAAGCTCTAGAGGGAAATATTCATCTGAAATTTGCTAGAGATCTATGTATTTACTCAATCTAGATATAAGATACACACCAAAAGAGGAAAAAAGAAACTTGACAAAATTTGCATTGTTCTCCTTTCAGACATACTAGGTTTATTTTATTTCAGATTTTCTTGTTGCATCATGCAACCAATACATTTCTTTAGTCTATACATTTACAAATTACCCTGGAAGAAGCCAATTTAGCCTCACAAGTAGTATTATGATTAAAGGGATTATATATAATCAAGATTCTTGATGAATTGCAGAAGCAACAGTTTTAGCCCAGTACTTGAGATGTTTCTTCATGTCGGCTGCTGTAGTGACTCTTGGGATCCTCAAGTTCAGCAATGGTGATTCGGGTCTCCTTATGAGCCATGCCTCTGATAGGTAAGGCCTAACTATACGGCATCCTTCTTCTTCTACTTCTTCTTCTTCTGTTCCATCATCTACAGCGACTCCGTCGTTTTTTAGTATGTTCTTTTCATCAGTTTTAAACAGCTCCAATCTTTGCAATCCTGGAATTAAACTCATCATGCGCTTGCTTAAGTGGTCTTTATTGAATCTGAAGCCTAAGTCCATGAATCCCTTTACTTCTTCAAGTTCTAGCTCACATAAGCTTTTGCAACTCATTGTTTTTTGTAGTCTTATTGCGCCTTTAGCGTTTCTCAGGTTTCTTGAACGTTTTTGAGAAGATGGGGAAGATGAATGAGACCTGGATTTGCCGGCTATAAGATTTAACCGCGTGGGTCTTTCTCTTTCAGTTTGAGTAGGTGATGCTTCCTTCTCCTTGATTTCTTGCTCATCATACTGATCATCCTTTGAACCACAAGTGGCAGAATAATTTAACAAACAAAGGAAAACTAGTGCGTGTGTTTGTGTGCATCCTTAGGATTTCAAGTGTGTGCTTGTGCCTGTGTTTTTGTGTGGGAGAGGGGAAAGAACTTGTTTACCTGCTTAGCAGTACGGATGGTGTTAACTTCAAGCAATGTGTTTTCTTCCTCTGAATCTGAAGATGGTTGAGAATTGTTAGATGATGAAAGTGATTTTGAGGCTGCAAACAGGGGCTTCAATGAGGAGGACGGTTCCGATAAAAGAATGACATCATGAAACCAAAGATGATCCAATGCTCCTAGTAGGCCTATAGCAAAGTTGTCTGCCATGGAAATTGCGAGACAATTGGGGTGGAGGTATTGGATTTGGAGTTTGGGTTTTGGATTGATGTTTCTGGTCTGGTATAAAGGTATTATGGATTCGATTGATATATCTAAGAGGGGGTAAGGTTATATGATGTGGTGGGAGTGAGAGATCGAAAAATTAATGAAGGCAAATGAATGTACAAAGTTTGTGGGGGGTCCTTCGACAGTGGCAGATGTGGTCATGAATATTGGGGCCTGTTTTTCCACTTGTTTCACATGCCAGATGACCATCATTGCCCAAGAAAAGACAAATGCGACAACGAGACCTCTATTCTCTACTGCCAATTTGTTCCTGTTCAGGCCTGACTTAGGCCACCACTATATTCCTGGAATCACTAAGCTGCCCCTCCAAGTCACCAACAATCGGCCACACTCAGAATTTTCCAGGCATTTACAGGAAAATTCAGATTAGCATACCACGGTAACTACTAGAATCAGATTTTGGATATATGCTTTAAACAAAAAATCCCAGTTGATTTCAATCACACACATGCATTTGGGACTATCAAATTCTAAAATACTTGAACGAATTTTGTTATTTTTCTGGGACGTAATGGTTTTATTCACTACGAGGTGAAGGCCTAGATGCAATTTATCAGGAAAATAAAAAAGAAAAAAGAAAAACGAAAAAAAGAATGTCTAGATGCAGCAAAACTTAAAAATATTCTACTGAATCGACCAAATTGAATTATCCTCTCCAAGCTTGATCTATGTACATGTATATAGATACATGCAATATCAAATTGCTCATGCATTGTAGTGCATGTTCCTATTCTCAAATCTGGCTTTCTTGAGTATAATGAAAGCAAACATTGTTCCTCTCTGTCTATTCTTTGATAAGAGTAACGAACAGGTATTTTGAGTATCAAATTGAAAGCAAGCTACCTCGGAGTAAATAATAGATTATGTGCTCCCTGCAGGTAGGTGTACTTACTAGCTGCTGTAACCTTGTCGTTGGAAATACCTGTCCAATGGTGGAGAACGGACCACACTTGAGCTGCAACTTCTATATATGATCTCCTGCTCTTTTTGTTTCGCTTTTTCTGCTTCTCTAATTTCTCCTCTTTTTGGTGATTGATTACTGGCTGATAATGAGAGGAAAATTCATCTGGACCACTCCAATGATAGCAGCACTTGTTTCTTCCTCTTATTTCTCACATTAGCATGCCATTTCTTCTAACATTCCAAGATTTTCCAATAATACCCAAAATAAAAAATATAGTATAATAGTCAAGTCAAATGAACAATTTTAATTTAAAACAGTGAAAATACTCAAATAATGAATCAAAATCCCAAATTCCAAATAAGTTTCAAATTATAAATTTAAACAAAAAATAAACTTTACCATAATAGAATATTTATAACCAAATAAAATTAAATATAAACAATAATATTTTTAATTCGAAATTGAGAATATAATTTAAACTAAGTTCAAAATTCGTAAATAATTGATTATCCTCCGTCCTCGCATCGCAATTTTATAAATAAGTGCAAAGTACTTAGTGGGGGTAAAGTATGACATTTTATAAGTGTATACACATTGCAAATATCATATAAATATAAATGGTCAATATATGTCATCAAGTCTAATCCCATGTTGTTTAATGATATATGCAATAGACATTTATATGCGTAATTATAAAATCATTATACACATATCATAATACAATTTAAAAGTGCATAATTAATCATTGAATAAATAGCACATATAACATGTAAATATAAATATTTTAAATAATCAAATAAGATTATAACTCCCACTTCGAAAGCAAATATAAATATGTGCTAATTTGCATGGAAAAATTAACTTGTTTTTAACCCTTGTATTATTTATATGATTTATGTATGAAAGATAAAAGTCTAATGAATTGGATTAATTAAATCTAATAAAGTAATTTATGAAAGCATAAAAGTATAACATTTATTACAAATTTGCTTTCGAATTCTGAGCCCATCTGCGAGAAACCAAGAAGTATTGATACTTGAAAGTAGCAGTTAAGAAATGTAGCTTGGTACCCTTTCTGTGATCATGCCTATATACATACGTAGGCTAATGAAAAAGTGATGGCATATGAAGCAGTAGCACTTTTCCTTTGTTGTAATACAAAGGAAGAGCCGAAGAGTGATGCATGTAGTTGCAAAGAACTTGAACTGTCACTCTGCGAGAAGTACAGGACATCAAATTACTAAATTAGTAATTTGTGTAAAATATTCGATTATTAAAGTAAATATGAGCATAATTGCAAACATTTAAATTTGTTCTCTTTTTCTTTTTTATTTTACAAAGAAAACAAAAAACAACCTAAAAAGAAAGAAGGAGCAACTTCATTCAACATAAAATAAACAAGTAAGAAGGGAAACAAAGTAAAAGAGAACTTCCCATTTTTAATTAAAAAGCATAAATAAATATTTACTTATATAATAACATTTCTGAAAAAAGAGGGCAAATCAACTTATATAAAAATCTAAGTGTAGTCTTGAAATTAATCCATGCAAATATGAACTTTTCATACATAAGCTTCGGGAGGTTGCATAGGTTTCATTCATCAAAAGTCAAGAAGTCCTAAGTTGGCAAGATGTGGGGAGAAATTCCTTTTTTGCTTTTTGCTGCTGCATAACAACGTTGTGGGGATCAATTCAATATTTTCCAGCTATATCAAAATAATACTGTTAGGGTAAGGTCGCACGTGCGGGCATTTGGTCTAGTGGTATGATTCTCGCTTAGGGTGCGAGAGGTCCCGAGTTCAATTCTCGGAATGCCCCTGCCTGTTTTGTTATTATCTATGCCCCAACTATATGGGCTCGGCCCAATCGTAAATTTGCTATTTCAAACGTGTACAACAACTTGAAATCATTCGTAAGCAGAGAACAACGACCCAATATGGCTATTCCTTAACCAATCTTGACCTGAAAAGGTTGAAACTGTCACAAAATTACAAATATCACAATTACACAAAATATAGTAGTATTTCTTTTCTTTTTTTGGAAAAAAATTTAATAGTATTCCTAAACATACTTCTTTGTCAAAAGAGAATAATTTCAATACAACAATTCCTTCAGTCTCCCCCATTCAATAGAATTCATGTATTCATTAATTGCTCTACAAAGTAAAGGGGTAAAGCTGTAAAAAAAAATTATATCAAATCTTATCCAAAATTAATTTGATAGTAATACATCGAACTAAGCCAATATTATTTTGATTTTTCAAAACTTTCAAGTCAACATTAATTTTACTAAACAATAAAATTACAAACCATCTATCAATTATAATAACTAATTAATAAAAAAAATTTAAATTCAATTATCAATCCAAAGCTTATAAATTGAAAATAAGTAGATCCATTAAGAGTATCAAACAATAAACACATTATTATTATTTTTTTAAAAGTATGCTCATTGTTGATTGTTCTAAGGACACATTTTTAAATTTGTTTTCTTCTGCTGGGCACGTATGTGCAATGCGCAAACCAGCTAACTAGAATAGAAGGAAAAGAATCAAGTAAGTGCTGATTGAAGGTTCTTCATATTACTTTAATATAGTCAATATTCAATTCTTTTTTTTTTTTATATTCAAGCAAAAAATTACTACCATATATATGAACAATTGAGAGAATTGTCATCAAATGAAAATATAACCACCCTAGTCAATAATGTAATATAATTTTGTTTTGTACTCTCTTGAGTATATATGTATTTGGTTTACTCAATCCAAGTAAACCTTAAGGGGCCATATAAAATTGAAGAGTACAATTATACTCAAAAGAGTACAAAAAACTTAATTAGTATATTACATTATTGAATATTGACAAATGAATACGATAGACAGCACTTGGGAGTCCTCATTTCTTATTGCTTTGTCTGCATGCACTTGTTTTTTGTGTTTAGGTTTATAATCGTAACTATTAGTTAAATAATTACATAAAAGTGTTTACCATCTCAATTTCAATGAGAGTAATTCGAAATAAATGCAAATTGCATCCACGAAATTTAACTTAAAAAAAACCTACAAAACTCTCAAAGGTGACGTCGAAGTAAGGGAGTTAAACACATCTTCTTTTTTTTTTCCTTTTTTTGATGTAATGTTGAATTAGTCAATTACTTAGAAATTGAACTCCCCAAACCCGGTGAATTAATAGTCAATTTTCCTCTCTTCCCCCCCCCCTTAAATAGCCCGTGAAATCAATTCCTAAGCCATTTTCATATGTTAGGCGGAAAATCTTAACATGCTAATAATACTTTCTTTCCATGGCTTTAGTCATTTCAATCTTTTTTTCATGCGGTGTTATTAAGTATTAATCACTTAGCATCTTAAAAAATACTAAGGCTATATTTGGACCGATTCTTAAAATTAGTTTCTCAATTCTCCATAAAAACATATTTCAAAACACTTTTTTCTAACATTACACATAAGTCACACTTAATCACATAAACAATATATTATTATTATTATTTAATTAAAATTATAATATCAAACAACTTATTAATTATATTTTATACATTTTATAATATTTTCAATCATGTATGACCCAAAACATATCATTAAACTTTCAATTCTCAATAAAAAAAAATCATTATTCAAAGATAATTTCATTTCAAAACAAAACAAAAAAAACTTTCAAAACACATTCCAAAACACTTTCGCTTCTTTAGATTTTTTTTTTCTCCTCAAATTTAGGACATAGAACAATGACTAATATAATATTTTGAGACAAGATATTAAGAGTAAACTAATTCGTATAAAGGTAATATTTCAATAGTCACGAAGTCATGATTTACCAGTTTACCTTGACAAATTCGAAGATGTCAACCAATGAAATGGCTATTAAAATTCGTAAACGAATATTGCTTGCATTAGATCATTAAACAATTGTGGAGACTCTTTCAGCCGGTCGAGACTTCTAGAAAATGCATGGAGAATGATGATGATGCATGCTGCAAGAAAAGGCAGAATTTAATATTGCTGCAAGTAAAACGCGGCAGTGTTAAGAATAAGTCGCTTCAGACTCATCTGTTAATCCTTCCTTTTGTCTCCTCATTGTGTCCTGGCAGCTAAGGACAAGAACCACAACTTTAAAATTTGGAACAGTTGAGGGCTGGTTCAGTTGCCTTCCCTTTATCCCTTCACATGGTCTGCCTAGTGAAGTATGAGGGCTTAACTCCTGCATGAGACTGGGAAATCTTAGCTTCCTGTCAATTTGCACTTACCTCTCTTGAACCAGAACTCATACATGCCTCGTTTTGTCTCTGCTTGAGCAAAGTTTTGCACCACAGCTCGTCCAAACGGTGGAACCAAACTGTGGCACACAAAAAAAGACAAATCCCGGTCTTCCCCAACAAATCACAAGTCCACAATATACCAAGATTTTCATCTTTCCTTTAGGCCTGTCTATATATTCTTAGGAGATACAGTCCAACAGCCAACTCTCTCTCCTTCTCACTTTCTAGTAGATTAATCAATAGCCTTACTCCTATGTCAGTCTGATCTTCGAGCTCATTGTTGACAAACGGGAAGGAATATCATTAATGGCAGCAAAAGGAGGTCGGTCTCTGGAAGAGACACCAACTTGGGCAGTTGCAATTGTCTGTTTTGTACTGGTAGCAATATCAATCATCATTGAACTCATCCTTCACCTGATTGAGAAAGTAAGAACTGCCAATGTGCAACTGTTTGTTTTATTAAATTCCTTTGGCCTTCTCCACTGCTGCTGCTTTTTTACCTTCTTGTTCACCAATTTTTTTTTTTTTTTTTTGTTTATTGCAGTGGTTAACAAAGAGAAACCGAAAAGCACTTTGTGAAGCACTTGAAAAGATTAAATCAGGTTTGTTGTCCTGTAAGCACTGCTTGGATTGCATGTCATCTTATTTTGTTTAGCCAACGAGTCACAAAAAGAAAACTGAACGACCTTTTTTCTTTTTATCTCCTTCAGAGCTTATGCTGTTAGGCTTCATATCATTGCTTCTGACAGTGGGACAAGCGCCAATTTCAGAAATATGTGTGTCAAAGTCTATAGGCAACTCCTGGCATCCATGTGATAAGAAGGAAGAAAGTACCAAGTACAAGGAAGATGCAGATGAGCATAGGCGAAGGAGGCTCCTTGATTTTCTGGATTTAGGTGGCATCCAACGTCGTGTTTTAGCAGCTGCAGGAGATGACAAATGCGCTGCAAAGGCAAGACAATGTTTAAAAAATTATAGGATATAAACAAAAATCTATTATTTCAGGATACTGGATTTGATCTTCTATCAGTCTATGTTATTAGAATTAAATAGGCTATTCTGAGTACCCCAGCATTTCTTACAGGGTAAAGTTCCACTTATTTCCACTGACGGGATCCATCAACTGCACATATTCATATTTGTGTTGGCTGTCTTCCACGTGCTTTACTGTATTACTACATATGCTTTAGGAACAGCCAAGGTATATCAGCACCTCCTTGTCTGCGTAGTTGTTCAACTATTTAGTGATTCAAACTTCCAAATTTTGTTGTATCAGATGAGGAAGTGGAAAGCATGGGAAACGGAAACAAAAACATCCGAGTATCAATATGCACATGGTAGGTTTTCTTGACTGGAAAAGACAAAAGTTCCCATCATCACAAAGTCTAGTTTCAAGTAAAACAATGTAAGGAAACACGTCAGATAAGCACATTTGAATTTACCTTGAATATTTTCCTAAAGAGGAAGGAAACTGGTATTGTTTTGCAGACCCAGAGAGATTTAGATTTGCAAGAGACACTTCCTTTGGACGAAGGCATCTGAGTTTCTGGAGCCGCTCTGCCATTCTTCTTTGGCCGGTAAGACCAAACAAAGCTCCAATTGCAGAGCTTTCATCTATCGCAAACAAGAAAAAAATTCCCATATCCCAAAACAAGTTTTCATTTGATTAGGCATGATTCCAGAATGAGTCTGCAATGTTAAGCCAAAGTGGAAACTGGCAAGCATAACATACGTCTATCAATTCAAGAAATAGCAGGCTGAGCTAAACAGGATCTCACTTGTTGCTTTCCTATTTTGAATTCAAAACTTCAGGTCTGTTTCTTCCGGCAATTTGTCAGGTCGGTTCCCAAAGTGGATTATCTGACACTGCGCCATGGATTTATAACTGTAAGTTAACATTTTTCCCTAAGATTTCAAAACATCAATGCTTGTTCTCTTCATGTTGAGTATTACCACCTTGTATCTCCGTTGAGCTCTTGGTTGTTTTCCATGACTTTAACAGGCACATTTAGCACCACGGAATCAGACTAGTTTTGACTTCCAGAAGTACATTAAGAGGTCTCTTGAAGAAGACTTCAAAGTTGTTGTAGGTATCAGGTGAGGTCTCCTTCACCTTCCAATTTCTTTAGCAATCAAAAGAAAAGGAAAAAGAGAACTACATAATCACAAGATTAATGATCAAAAGAAGCAGATTAAGAAAATGGAACAGAAAATTTCGGACAAACTTAAGAGTAAACCATTGAAACATCAGAATACTGACAACAAAATAATTTCAATTTTGCAGCCCACCAATCTGGTTCTTTGCTGTTCTTTTCCTACTATTTAATACGCATGGTAAGACATCTACTACATTTTAACTGCTTGAGAACACAATATTCAGCCTTTTGAGAAAGGCTATTTGCGCAAGGCAACTAGGGTGTAGAAGTTAAACCCAGTAATATTAATACCAGACCTTGTGTACTTTTCATCCGCAGGAATTCCTACTTGAACTGATTGTTGTTCACTTTAGAGGTCTAGCAAGTAGCAAATGCCTTCCTATCAACGATCCTGTAGCTACTGAATGTAAAAAAATTGCTTGAATGCCCATGCTACTACAACATTAGTTACGGTTTAACAAGTAGAATATGTAAACAGATATTATTTACAAGCATAACCTGAAAGGTGAAAACACTGACAACAAGCACTTTCGGGAACAGGTTGGCGCTCGTATCTGTGGCTTCCTTTCATCCCACTTGTGGTAAGCATTACATCTCATTTTCCAATACTGCTGGCTGCACCTTATCCTGCAATTAATCAAGCTAATGACATCGCTATTGCAGATCATCCTACTAGTAGGAACTAAACTTCAGGTTATCATCACCAAGATGGGTTTAAGAATTCAAGAAAGAGGAGAAGTAGTCAAAGGAGCCCCTGTGGTTCAGCCGGGTGACGATCTTTTCTGGTTCAGTCACCCTCGCGCCATACTCTATCTCATCCACTTTGTCCTCTTCCAGGTACTTCTAGTAATACGCATGTCTATATTTAAATACTTCTCTTCTCTTCTAGATTGCTGACAACTTATTCTTCTCTCTTGTACTCAAAACAGAATGCATTTCAGCTGGCCTTCTTTGTTTGGTCTTGGGTATGTATGTCATCAATTCGATCAAAATCAAATTCCACTGTAGAAACATTTCACTCTTTTCTCTCCATTCTTCCTCTTGACATCTGATTAGCGCTTCGTTCTTCTCTCTTATCTAGTATGAATTTGGGTTCCGGTCTTGCTTCCATGAGAAAAAAGAGGATATGATAATAAGGATAACAATGGGGTGAGCTTGTACTTTTTCTGTCTTTATACGTGTTCTCAATGAAAAATGAATAGTTCGTACTTTAAGATAATGAATCGATTCACATAAAAGATGATGAAGAATACCAAATAACATCTGCCACTATTTCAGGGTGCTGGTACACATACTCTGCAGTTATGTAACTCTTCCCCTTTATGCTTTGGTGACACAGGTGAAATATTTATACATATCTCCATCAAATCCCTTTGTTCTTAAATGATATAAGCCTTAATTTTCATGCTTTCATTTCTTAACATCAAACAGATGGGATCAACCATGAAGCCAACAATATTCAATGAAACTATAGCTAAGGCACTGCGGACGTGGCACCACACTGCAAGAAAACACATAAAAAAGAAGAGACAATTGGACTCTGTGACACCGTTGCAGAGCCATCTAAGCACTCCACTTGACAGTACATCCCCGGCTCACTTGTTACGATACTATAAAAGTGAAGTTGATAGTGCCAATGCTTTTCCTGGGATTTCCAATTATACAGAAAAACAGAAAGCAGAAGATTTCATTGACCATTCACAGTACCATGAGGCTTCTTCTTGGTCCCACGATGGTAGGAATGATGATACAATGCACGACGGCGAACAGATTAGGCAGCCAGGGCCATTTCCTCAAATTCAAGTATTCCAACATGAAGTCAATATCGAATCATCAGCAGATATCTCATTCAACAAGAACCCCCGAATGTAAGTATATCATCAAAATTCCTGCGAGAGGCAGATGAATCAGATAACTTACTCGCCTAAGGTATATAAGACGATTTTTTTTTTTAATAGAGATCAAAGGTTTCGGATATGGTAGACATGATATAAACTCCATTACCCTCAGAAGACCCAAGTAATGAGATAGGTATTTCAAATTTCAGCAAGATATGTAAATTATTACAGGTGTGCTACCAAGTGTAATATTTATAGTAGTATCGTAATGAAACATGACCATTTCACTCTATTTCCTCTGAGAGAGATGTTTAACGGGTTTTGCCTTGGTTTGAATGGTCTAAAGATTAAAGAACTTAATTTAGGACAACCAGCATGCATGCATAACATCCAAAAAAGGGAAAGGAAGATCAATGAAAATAACGAAATTTCAATACAAACAATGACATCATTGTTTACCAAATGTCTGAAGTTTGATCTTAGAAACTCTTCTTTTTTTTTTTGAGGAAATGTAAATATTGTATTAATCAGGAATGGTAATGGCTCCAAGGCAACCCGGGCAAATCACGAACTCCAAGTGATAAACAAGTCTGAGTGTACTCGAGTAACAATGGTAGGTTCATCAAACAAGGATAAGACAAATGGATACAAGGTAAACATGGCCCTATATGCATGAGTTGTAATCTTGAAGATGATGTTTTCGATCTGTGGCAGTACGTCCTCAAATATGGCTTCATTTCTAGCCAGCCATAAAAAGTAGACAGTGGCAACAAATGCATTCCTCTTGAAATTAGGCTGCAAAGTAGTTCCACGAGCTTCCTTTTTCACCCATTTCAGGGCGCTAGGCAAAGAAGTCATGTCCCTTCTGATGCCTAGCTAATTTCGAACAGCATTCCAAACCAAGTGACTGACTGGACATTTGAAAATAAATGCGGGACAAACTCAGGATGGCAGTAGCAGAGTGGGCAAGTGCTTTTGGTGTGGGAACAGGCCCAATCTATCCTTAGTGGCTAGCCTTCCTCGAATTGCAAGCCAAAGGATGAAGGCATTCTTCGGTGTGACTGCGGAGTTCCAAACAGTAGGCGCCCAAGGTTTACAAGAACCCTTGTGCCTAAGAAACGAATAAACCCTGCTTGGCAGGAGGTTAGAGCCCTCTGCCCAAGAAGATAACCTCTGCTCAGCATCTAGTGTAGAACCAGTACTTTGCAGAATAATGTCCCTTACAATCAGAATACGTTTCAGAAGAGGGGAGTCGTCCCTGTGGCTAGTTACTTCCCGAATTGATGCCCCTTTGAGAAACTTCAAGTGCACCCTTATAAACTCTTTTGCACTTTGCTAAAACGGTCACAGTTCAGCCAACACCTGTGTATAATTATAATATTCAGCAATCCAAAATCTTTCTCTGCATCCACGGAACATCAAATAAACAAGAAAGTTAGAAATCTTCAACAACTACAGGAATAGCCAAAATACAATATTATTACTAATTGAAATACTCGCATCAATTACTGTACTACAAGAAATGGAACATGAGTGTGAAACTTTGTTAGAATAGGGACAAGTTCAGACAAATAGCTGGGTACAAAGATTCAGCAATCCAAAATCTTAGAATGCGCTCATCCACAGAAGCACCAAATAAACAAGAAAACTAGCAATGACAACAAAAATAGCCAATACAATATTCTAGCATCTCTTGCCAACTGAAATATGTGTCTATTACTGGATAACACCACAAGAAAAGGAACATGAGAACGAAACTAGCTGGGTACGAGAATCAGCAATCCAAAATCTTAGGATGCGAATCCACAGAAGTACCAAATAAATGATAAAATCAGATTGGCTTCAATGACAAGAAGAATAGCCAATACAATATTCTAGCATCTCTTGCCAACTGAAAAATGTGTGTCCGATTATCAGATAGCACCAGAAGAGAAGGGGCATGAATACAAGACTTTACTAGAATGGTGACAGTTCGTCCAAACACCCGTGTACGAGATTCAGCAATCCAAAATCTTTGGATGTGGTCATCCGCAGAAGCATCAAATATACAACAAATTACAAATATCCAACAACTACGTGGAGCTAATACAATATTCAGCATCCATACTAACTGAATTTTTGTGTGCCTATTACCAGGTAGCACCACTAGAGGCAAATAGATAATGCAAAAGGACAATTCCATTCCTGCTATCAGATTCCACTTGAATTTTCACCAACAATGCAGCAAGAAATTAGTTAAACACTTGAACCGTATGCTTGGTGACATATACCAGTTTTAGCTGCCTTTGAGCAACCATATATACGGTTCTGATGAATAAAAAAGAACGAATAGCCATTAGTTAAATTGACCCCTTAGAGCACCAGAAAGGGACATTTTCATTCAAGGGAAGGAGCCAAAATTAGCCAGCAGTTACCCTTGCCACAAATAAGTAAAATAGTCATTCACTTCATTGTTACACTTATAGCGCCTTGAGTGAGGAGGCAGAGAATTTTTTTGGCTTTACTGAAATCGGAAAAACTTGCCATTCCTATAAGAAATCACATTTAGCTAAATGGCAAGTATAAACGAATTGAAATCATCTCGTAAATTTACAAGAAACTATTTTAAGAGACTAACTAATGTTTAAAAATAAAATTAAAAAATGGAGTCATTTCGTAATTTTGCAAAGACTATTTTGAAATTATTTTTCATGACTAAAGTGAAAATATATATAAAAAAAATAGGGGTAACTAATGATCATATAAAAAAATGGGAGGCAAGAATTGGCACTGTCAAACTATTAGGCTTTTTCCTATGCCAAGTAGGGAGAAAAAAATCAAGAGAAAACACAAAAGATTACAAAGCTGGATTAATCTTTGTCTGACTAAAAGAAAGCAAGATCAAAAAAAAAAAAATTTGGACAAATAGCCAATTGAATGTGTAGAATTTGAGGATGTGAAGGAAGGATGGCAGGATACCTACTTGGATGATAAAAAATTAATTCAACTACGGCCAGAATTCGGCCAACTGTGATTACATGATCACTCAGCGGCCTGGAACTGCATATCCAACTCATTAACAATCGCTAGAAATAACAGTTTGTGTCTAGATTTCCAACCATAAAAAAAAAAAAAGGTACGAGAACTTTGGCGATTGCAGCGTAGATCCCATTGAAGATCATACTGTGATCAGGAGACGGAGATAGTATTTTACACTAGCCAATCAGAAAAGATATTTTTAACCGGATTAAAACCCTTTGGCAGATGCAGTATAAATAAATACTAAAAAAGATAAATGATGCTATTAGCAACAAAAAGAAATTTCTTTTGGGGAAACAGTCATTCTTATTAACTACAACATAAGAAAAGTACACGATAAGGCATTTAGAAAGAGAGAAATGACTAACAATGTCTCAAGGAAAATAGAGAAATTAAAAGACACAAAGCAAACTTTCAAGCTTCCAGATTTGAACAAGATTATTCAGAAGGCACCGCCCCTAAGACGAAGGACAAGGTGGAGAGTGGACTCCTTCTGGATATTATAATCGGCCAGAGTCCGGCCATCCTCCAGCTGCTTCCCAGCGAAGATAAGCCTCTGCTGATCCGGAGGAATCCCCTCCTTATCCTGAATCTTGGCCTTCACATTGTCTATGGTATCTGAGCTCTCCACCTCCAATGTAATGGTCTTCCCAGTCAACGTCTTGACGAATATCTGCATACCACCCCTCAGACGCAGCACTAAATGGAGCGTGGACTCTTTTTGAATATTATAATCTGCAAGGGTTCGGCCATCCTCCAACTGTTTCCCGGCAAAGATCAATCTTTGTTGGTCCGGGGGAATTCCCTCCTTATCTTGAATCTTTGCTTTGACGTTATCGATGGTATCAGAACTTTCAACCTCAAGGGTTATAGTTTTACCCGTGAGGGTCTTGACGAAGATCTGCATACCCCCACGAAGCCTCAAGACGAGATGCAGGGTAGACTCCTTTTGAATATTGTAGTCCGCCAAGGTTCTGCCGTCTTCCAATTGTTTTCCGGCAAAGATCAGTCGCTGCTGATCGGGAGGAATGCCCTCCTTATCCTGGATCTTAGCCTTGACATTATCAATCGTGTCGGAACTCTCCACCTCAAGAGTAATCGTCTTGCCGGTTAGGGTTTTAACAAAAATCTGCATACCACCACGGAGTCGGAGGACAAGATGAAGGGTGGATTCCTTCTGAATGTTATAATCGGCAAGGGTACGACCGTCCTCAAGTTGTTTGCCGGCGAAGATCAGACGCTGCTGATCGGGAGGGATGCCTTCCTTGTCTTGGATCTTGGCCTTGACATTATCGATGGTATCAGAACTCTCGACCTCGAGAGTAATTGTCTTGCCCGTTAGGGTTTTAACAAAAATCTGCATACCACCACGGAGTCGGAGAACGAGATGGAGGGTGGACTCCTTCTGGATATTATAATCGGCGAGCGTACGGCCGTCCTCTAGTTGCTTGCCGGCGAAGATGAGGCGCTGCTGATCAGGAGGGATACCCTCCTTGTCTTGGATCTTAGCCTTAACATTATCGATTGTATCGGAACTCTCGACCTCGAGAGTGATGGTCTTGCCGGTTAGGGTTTTGACGAAAATCTGCATCTTTTCTGTATCTGATAAGAAAGAAAAAGAAGAATTTTTCGAAGATCGATTTGGAGTAGGAAAAAATTATGAAGATCGATGGACGCTTGGGTTGGAGAGGAAGGGGGTTATTTATAGCAGATGATTGCTACCTCGATAACGAAGAGGAAAAGTATTTCCGGAATTTGCTAGGAAATACTGTCGTTGGCAGATTTGACTGGTCTCAGCTAGGCTCCTCTGGATAATTCTGGAAATTTCTTTTGCGTGTGGGGTAAAATTGTAGAAAGAAATTGTTTTTTTGATCCTACAGCTCAGGGGGTGTGCTGGCTAATAATTAGTATTCTCTTTATTTTATTTATCATAATTACATATTTCATTCGTACATTTTTTTATTATTATTAGAAGTAATTAAATAAATTATATTTTCTTAATTATAAAATATTTATTATTTTCTATAATTATTGTATAGGTTATTTTAAAATTTATTTCTATTCGATAGAATTCAACATTTTTAGAATAATATCACCGTCATACGATCCTCCCAATTTGGATTCATTATTGGGCAATGCTCTTTGTGTTAAGAAGATACTTTCATTTCTTTTTAAGGAGAATTGTACTACTATTCATGATTTTTTAATCTGAAAAAGACTGGTTTATTATTATTGATAATGGGACAAAGAGATAATTATCAAATTTAATCCCAATTTTTTTCCCAACTTTTGCATTTAATATTTATTTTTATTTTTATCCTTTAAACTATTTTATTAATTCAACTTTAATTCTTTTAATGACTTTTTTTTACAAGTATCGTAACAATTTACAAATGAAAATACTACAAAACCAAACCTAAAAATTTAAAATAGTGTGGAGGTAAAAAATATATATAAAGGACGAAAGGTAAAACGATAATATAGTTTGGAAAACTAAATTTGCTAATTTCCCTACCTTCATATTACAAAAGTAGATTTAGTTTATTTTTCTCTTGTCTAAGATTATTTATCTATTTTATTTTACAAAAATAGTTAATTTTTCAATTTCTTGTTGTGCGTTGTCTATTACTGCCTCCATCTTTAAATATAAGATTATAAAATAATTTTCACACATATTAAATAAGTATTTTGATTCTTAAAATATCATAATTTATTTTGTCTATTTTTGTTGAAACCAATTTCCTACTCTTTACCAGTTATCTCTTCCTAATAGGTTTAGGAATTATATTGAAAAAAATAAATAAAATATTCATAAAAAGTAATAAAACATCTTATATTTAGATACAAAATATATTACTTTTAGCATCTTATATTTAGAAAATGATTGAGTGTTATTTTCTCTCAGTTTTATTTTGTTATGTGACACGCCCCGAAACCGGAATGCAACACGCCGTGATCATGAAGTATCCTCCATAATCACAAGGCTACAAAGACTTTCAAATTATATACCACAACCTATGAAATAAAACTATTTATTCAAAGAAATAAAAATATCCTTACATCAATCAAAATCGTCCAAGAAAGTAACTAAACTCCAAAATAGAGCCCAAAAGCAAATCTAATAGAGCGTAATAAATTAATAAACTATCAAATCTTCTAATAACAAAAGTTCAAATGTCGATAATCTATTAGGAAATAGCCAAAACATTAATCTACCAAGTGTCCTCTTCACCTTCCTCAAAGATAGTCTCATCATCTGAAAACATAAGATAATAAAATAATGAGCATATACAAGCTCAGTAAATAGTTATGATACCTCTTCAAAATAAGTTATTACAAAGATAAAAATAAAATAATAAATAAAAAAAATTCAAAGCTTTAATTCTTAAACAAACTTTTTAACAGTGTTTATTAACAAACATAAGCTAAGTAAGTGTATAAAATCAATATATTATAATATTTGGAAAAAAAATAATCATAAAATAAAATCAAAACATGAAAGGAATAGGAAAAGGAAAAATTAAAAGGAGTCATGACCAGAAAGGAAAAAGAACTAGAGGGCATGACTATGTAAACAAATATTGGAAAATATTATCTCGATTTTGTGTCTTCAAAAATGTGGTTATCATACGTTTTCATAGTGCGAAAAATATTAAGTTATTACTTACGGAAAAATCGAAACTTGCGCTAACCAAAACATGTTGAAAATAATAATAATAATAATAATATCTCGTCTTATTAACTAATATATATATATATCAGACATAATAAATAACTTAACATTAAACTCATAGGATGATAATTTTCCATTGGTCCCAAACTCTGACGTCAGACCTAGCTGTACTCCCGCTAGGACGGCCAAATAACAATCAAATTTTTCCGTATAAACGGAATTCATATCAATATTCGGAACATGTTCCTCCAACTTCAAATTATCCATATGAGTTCAATTTAACACAAACAATTTCTCAAATAAACAGACTAAATCATATATATGAATATAGATTTCTAAGTCAGAAAATATTCAAACTCATTCCAAATTTTCATATACGAAAATAACAGATAGATAAATATTCAATTTTTGAAAGAATATTTTTATTAAATCAAGAAGTATCATAGACTACTTACTTCAAACAGATGATTCTTCCTAATTTAGATAGTCTCCAAAAGAATCGCTCCCACCTACTCATAAATCCTTAAATTAAAATCACAATATAACTATATTAATTCATTAAAATCATAAAACTACTCGAGATTGACCTTACCTAGGGTTGAGTGGTTCTCAAAAGGATTATTTTGCCTAGCCGTCTTCTCTGTTTCTCCGGATGTTATCTCTAGATAAAATAACGTAAAATAGAATAGTGAAGTAGGGTTAGTCTCCTAACCATATATTTATACCTTAATCCCTATAACATAAAAAAACCCTAATAAAATAATTGTGGGCCTAATAAATAAAATAAGTTCATCCTAATAAAATAAACTATTGGGTTGGGTATTTACATTATGACTTTGTGAAATTTCATATATCTTCTAAACTTGTTTGTGTAGTAGATACATTCAAATAACTCATAATTTAAAATTTCAATTAAAGCTTTTTATTACTGATTTGCTGGGTATAAGACGAAAGCATTAATCAAATCATTATTTTAACATATGACCGTATGATCTTTTGTTTGATAAACTATATGTGAAATTTTTTTCCCCATGTGGCGCCCCTATGCATATGATATTAAAATTACAAAAATCAGAGTAATTTTTCTTTCTTTTTTTTGACAAGCATATGCTTTTTAATTAAAAATATCAGTTTTTACAATAGAATGGATATCCCACCACCCCCCAACATTGCCATTCTGGTATCTTAGACAAGAACAAACCACCAGCAGCCCAAACTGAGAAAGATAAACTATCAACCAATGGAATCCAATCATAGCCTTCTTCTAGAGTGTAATTTTACAGGAAAAATCTAAAACTAGGGCAGCTGTGCTTCCCCATCTAGTAAATTCATTCAAAAAATCCGAATTTAGAATCCCTTAAAAAGGCAATAGAAGTAAAGGACCAGCTCCCCTGCCCTAAAAAAATAATCACGTATGCGTCTAAAGAACGCAGAAATTGTCAGGAACCAAAAAACAAACCAGTCAATCAAAGAAGAATCACATTCCACCCCTGCATATATGACCCATAAAAATATGGTTTTATTTCAATGGAAGCTAGAATTTTTGCTTTTACATAATTCATTGTCAAGTTCATTTCCTCCCATTGAGAAATATCTTAAAAGATAAATATATACAAAAGATCTGCTAGATCATTGCCAAATAAAAATACTAGAATTTATTTCTCCTCCAGAGCAGAAGATTTGCAGATGGGGCACAAGTTCTTGATGGACAACCATTTCTGGATACAGCCCACATGGAAATCATGGCGACATGATTTCAAAGTCCCAACATCCTCCATGTCCTTGTATTCTTCCTGTCAAAACAATATCAGGCACGAGGGTGTGAATCATAAAATGTGTCTCTCAATTTCCTGTCCCCCGCCCCCCCCCCCCCCTCCCGAAAATAATAATTAAAAAGAATTAAAAACACGTTCGTACACAAGCATGTGATGAAGTGAATCCATGGAAATTACTTGATCCTAAACCATGAACATGTTCAAAGATATGGATGGAATTCTCACCAGGCAGATAACACATGTTCCTCCCTCTTGGTGTTGACCTGATGAACAATATGTCGACTCTATCAGACACCTAGAAATTAAATCCTCAGACAAGCCAGTGTTCACACTTCCAATTCTCTCCCCGAGTGCAAGAAGTTCCTGTCCATGCCACAATTATGACATTAGAAGATGGCAGAAGTTTCAGAGTTAAGAGAGTAAATGAAATAACTTTCACTAACCTCATAGCTCATATTGTCTATGTCAAGTCTCATGTCCCTATGCTGATCAAGCAGACTTCTAGATCCATAAATACCAGACCGGTCCACAATCATGACACCCTGAATAAGTGATCAAAAGCTCATTAAGTAATTACACCAAGACCAAATTCCTATTTTACAAAAATTATAAATTTAAGTTGCACTATTTCTCTGAGAAATTTGACAAAATTCTTGTCTAATATAAACGAAAGAATGTTATTCTGCAACAAAGATTCTGAAACAACTTTCTCCCAACCCCTCAATTTGGATTTTATTGTTCGTCTATTTAGTTTTTCCCCAGGCATGGTGGGAGAGGGCATGAACTGTTGACAAAGTCCATGGTTCATATTTCATTCCAATTTTATACAAAAGCAAGTATGGTGAAGAATCTCCAGCTGCTAGTTGCAAGAAGGTGAAGATTCCAATTACAAATAGACGCCTAACTTTCTTTATAGGAAACAGCCCAAATTCACAAGGAGAATGTTTACAAACCTCAGGTGCCAGACGATCACGAAAGCCAGCATCATTAGGAAATGATCTGAATCTATCAGCAGTGATCCTACCCCGGCCACTCCTCTCGCTGTTACGCAGAGCTACTGATGGAAACAACCGAGGATGTCGAGAGGTATAATTTTCTGCAACTGGTTGCAGCCCTTCATCAGACGCAGTGGTGTTTCCCACTGGCAAGTTGCTTGAAGAAGCCCTAAATGTTGGCATAGGCCTTTGAGTGTAGCTGCTTCGAACTCCTCTAGCATAATGTCCCGACACACCATGCAAAGTTTGAGGAACAGGGTTTCTGTTTGTTGAAAAATCATTGAGATATCCCCCCATATCCATTGAGGCACTAGGGTTACTGTTTACCACAGTGAAGTGATTTGCTTCATGACCAAAGTAATTTGCACTTGCATTTGCATCTACAATTATCAGAAAGAAGATATATTAGGGGAAAAAAATTGAGGGAAAATGAAATAATTTAAGAACCAACCTGAGACAATACTCCTCCCGCTAGAAGTTGATGATGGAAAAGAATGATTCCACTCTCCTGAAGGAGCATTAGAAGTCTGACCTAACAAATCTGCTGTACCAGGGTGGTCAGTGGTTTGGCTAGTAAAAGAATGATGTAAAGGATTACTTGACAAATGAGTTCTGGCTAGGTTGCTCTCTAAGTCAAGTGCTGGTCTACTCCGCACATTCCTCAGAGAGCCTTCACTACCTATTGAGATGCCATTGCCTCTATAACTGGGGGCAAAATCCCATGGTGCAGGATGAGAATCAGAGTGTTGTTTTTCCAGCCATGTGTCAAGGGACATGCCTTGCTCAGATGAACTTCCAGGTTCGTAATGTCGACTTGTATTGCCCCTCTCACAAACAGCAGGTATACTGGGGCTTTTTCGCTTATATGGTCCCCGACTATTGCCCACTGTAAGATCAAAAAAGCCACCATCAACTCCCTGGAAGTTTTGCCCACCAAGGTTGGAGGAAGATGCATGATGTGCATAGTTTTCTGGGATCATATTTGAGCTTCCAACAGCTGATGGATGCAGAAAAGGATCCCGAGAAGGACCAGAAATCTGCGACTGATAATGCGGCATTTCAACATTGAGAGTAGAGGAAGAGTATCCAGTTGACCTTGGGGCAGAATTCCACTGTGCAGTAAAATTCCCCCCTTCAACTGTGTTATTCTCAAGTGGATAAACAAGATTACTGCCTTCAGGCACTCCAGTCCTTGCTGCAAACATAATGAGAAGAAATCTATATAAGCAAGCATCATGTATGAGGACACCAAATTCAAATCTCTTGCCAGTACAAATCCCCATTCATAAGGATATCAATGGAAGTGAATGGAAAAAGTATCTGAAATTTAAAATAATGCATACAGATTGCTCTCTTGATTCCAAAGTAAAAATATTGGTTTTCTATGCAACCTACTAAAATACATACTTGAAATCATGCTTTTGTGTTTCCTGAAGATACCTCACAAAATGAATAGGAACATTTTAGAGTAGGAAAACCATGGCCCATAATAAAAGAGAGGTTAGAGCTACTGGTAGTGTATAGCAATTTCAAATTGTTAACATCGTGAAAAAGCCAATTAGAACCAAGGTAACAATAGTAACAAGTGGAAGCAAAATATGTTGGACTTAAGTTACAAATGATGCCTTGAGCCCAAGGCCGGTTTTCTTTGCAATGACAATTATTAGTGACATATTCTTTTTTTATTCTTTTTTTTATTACATCATGGGGGATGGGGGGAAATGGGGATTGAACCCACGACCTCACGACCTTTCGCACGGGGGACAAAGTGCTTACTACCAAGCTAACTTTGTTGCCCCTATTAGTGACATATTCTAAGAACGAAAAAGTGAATAAGTCTGGGAATAAGAAACTGTATACCCAAATGCATGTAAGGTTGTTCTCCATGATTCCATCCCTGATCATTTTCGTTCTCATATATTTGGGAAGAACTAAACAAATGTCTATGCCCCATAGCAATTATGTGGCGCAGTAAGCTTTTTACCTTTCTATCTGACCCAAACCTGCAAATAATCACAAATAATTTCAGCCACCAGGAAGCAACACTAAAAACCTCAATTGAAAATTAACATTTAAGGGCAGAAGATCAGTTTGATACATCTGATTTCACCCACAGTGAACCATGATCTTCAATTGAAGATTTTGCCATGGTTAAAATGAAAAAACAAAACCAGAATTTCTTTTCCTTGCATTTAGATGCATCCAGAAATCACAAAAATAAATCACATAACATGCACAAATAGAAGAACTACAAACCAACTTAATTGGTAAAGACTGGCATCTTTACCCCCATTAGAGCAGGAGTTAAAAGGGTTTGATGCTAGAGACAAACTTGACATTTCAACTAGATCGACAAATCAAGTAGACGACTTATGCTATCACAATAACAAAACATTTGACTTCCCACATTCCAAAAGACAATATCTCATATATGATTCTCATAAACATCACAAAAACTTGGGACAACCTAAAGCTAATGTTTTTTTCATTGAAAATCAAAAGTAGCCACTGCATCTGTTTGGCCAAAATAAATAACAGGTATCACAGAGCATCTAGAACAAAAGGGTAGGAAAGAAGAGAACATATCTTATGATATAAATTCTTCTATCAAATCGCAGACCCATTTAGATGAAAATACAATGCTAGATAACTCTATAAGATCTAGGATGATGTAGATATTCTTTTGACAAGAACACCAAAAAAGCCACACAGGCAACTGTTTAGATCTAGTCAAAGATCCTCAAAAATCAAGAAGCCCTTTGAAGTCAACATTTACAAAACTCTTAAGGGATTTCTATATGTATGACTACATCTTTGTAAAATCATCAGCACACAGAATAGAACACTCCCAACGCACATATAGCAAAGGTTAAAAAGGGGGAAAAATGGAATCATGGCAAAACAAAAAAAGAAAAATTGCAGCGAGAGGAAAATCAACAATTATTACCTCTGAAATCTTACTACTAATACGCAGGTAGAATGATCAGGCCCTTCTAATATTTCAGATCCCTAGAAGCCCCCAGAAATGTTTGCTTTATGGAGATCTAACCACAGATTCACGGCTCAGACTGAATTCTTTCAATCTTGAAACAGAATTACATCTTAGACATCCATAGACTATTCAGTTTTTCTATTTTTTATTTTGCATGTACACACAGGGAGATAAATAGAGGAGACGAAGAGGAGAGGGTGGGGGGAGTGAGAGAGAGGAGGTAAGGTAAGGGAAGGGAAGCGAAAACATATACGAAAGGTCTCTCACAAGAGACCAATTTATAATAACGCTGGCAAAGAACAACATAGGAGATAAGGACAAAGTTCCAGCAGGACAGAGAACCGATTAACTGAACCGGGCGGAGATTACAGAAATAAATTTAATAACTTCTCATTAATGGTAAACACAACAAAACATGCAAATCGCATTATTTCAGAAGTCAAGTAAATAAGATTATGGAAATAAATAATAGTATTACATCAATTCCCAAATTTACACGGTTGAATGCGTAGGGGCGCATTTGGAAGCCTGAATGGGAAAAGGAATCTTCAAGCTAAAATAACCATGACGAACAAGAGTTTTATCTTATTAAGAAAACCTCTCGTCCAAAGACAGCTTGAAAGAAGAAACCCTCCTAGAAGGCATTGAGGGTCGTCTTGAAAACCAAAACTATGGCAATTCTCATCTACTATCAGGCCACATAGGACCACCCAAGCTGGATGATTATTCGGCTGTCAGATTTGAAAGAATGTCCAAGGTCTTCATCTAATGAGTCAAATAATGGAATCAAGATGCTACAGAATTGGTTGCTCAAGATAGGCTTCAAGGTAATAAGTAATCTAAAGGGACAGACAATGATACCCCTTTTTAATCAGGAGTCACTTTTTAATCTTGATTGCTTTCTCACTTTTATCAGGAGTCATGTGAGCTAGATTACAATTCTATTTGTAATAGCTTAAGCATACTACTTCATGCAACTAGATCAAGTCATAAACAGCACAAGAATTGAATCTGAAGTCCTGGAGGGATGCTAACTGTTTGAATGAATAAAGAATCTGTTCATCAGAGAGGCCAAACATCATTTTTGTTCAGCTCCTATAGAGAAAGGTCTTCAAAGACATGTAAAAAAACTCTCAATCCAGCCTGCAAAATTAGTACTCTCTCTGGAGTTCAACCACACAACTGAAAAACACATTAGCACTCCCACCAGCACCGTCCAAGAGCATTGAGAACAAATGTTGACTAACATCCTATTATGATCATAAAGCTTTGAGTGTACTAATCATCGTCCTGGACCCTCGCCTAAATCATCAATAAAGAACAAGACAAAACTGATGCCAGTCCAACCCTCGTCAAAATGCCCCCGACCACCATAAGTAATTTTGGCCCAAACATCTAGCATGACTGTCAGATGATAAGGACAGTCTTTAGTATGGAGTGAAAGGTATATCCAACAAAGGCTCACTTCACCAAAGCAGCTTGGCGAACTAAAGTATTCCTATATTTGCTCTCCCAAACAAAGGGCGATACATTACATACTGCAACAGCAGCAGGTCAGACTAATGAACTTCAATGGAGACACCCGGAATCATAATCATATCTGTTCATGAGTCTTCCATTGACCGAAAAAAGTTCCTGCAACACCATTCGTGATTTAGATTCTATAAAGTAGTAAACTATCTAGCTACCACCAAATTAGTTTCTGAATATGGTTATAGACTATCGAATATCCATTTGTTTCAGAAAAAGTTTTGCATGGCCAGATTTAAAAGCTGAATATAACCAAGAAATCTAAATTTTGCATATGTACTAGCTATGCTAAGAGATGACCAGGAAAATGTTGCGCATTGAGTACCAGTTTGAGAGAAAACAAAACTTTCCAACTGGAACTAAACCAAAGCAACAGCTGAAGAAGAAAGTGATGTATAATACGGAAGTTTGTCTTAGAAAACAGGTAACAGAGGCAACATCAAGCACAAGAGAAGAGCTCTAAGATTCAGACATCTCACCTGTACAAGCAAGCCCGATCAAAGTCTTCAAACTAACTCATGTTCAATTCAAAAGCAAAGAGAGATGACAAAAATAACCCAACATGATTGTCCTGAAACCTCCATCCCAAATCTGGGCAAAAGCCCTAAGTTTGAACTATTATGATGTGTAGTCAGATTCTCATGGAACTAGGCACATCTCCATTCAAACATACGCCATCAGCATTCCAACCCTGCATAGTAAAAACAATCTAAACCCTAGTTGTTCTGAAGGTAAGACATATAAATCCATTTCTACATAATGGAAACCTGACCTCAGACCCTGGGAAAATAAATATGCAATGGTAAAGTGTTTCGAAATCTTGAAAGGGCCAAACAAAAAGAGAAAAAAAGGCAATTTCCACTTGACTCCAAATGATTCCGATACTGTATAACCAGTCAAAGATGTCATCACTAATATGAAACTAAAGAAAAGAAGAGAAACTTTTATCCAATTTTAATCATCCTTAATCAGCCTACTTGTGAGATAACCAAAAAATGACAATCATAGAATAAGAGAAACACGTAAATTCTTAAAAAGGATATGGTTATGTGAGAAATAAATGAATTTTATGCACAAACCAAAAACTTTCATGATTTCCAATAAATTCTAAAAAGGAAACTTTGAAAATAAGATGAAAAATTTAAGTTTCAATTCCCTATAAAATTACCTCCATCCGAAAATATAGGTTGTTTAGTCTCGACCTCTTGTCCTAAAATATTAGTTGTTTTACCACTGCCAATACACAATAATGATACTTTTCCAATCCCTATCATCAATATTCTCTCTATTGAAAGAAAGTGAAAATTGTAGTCATAAATGGAAAATAGGAAATGAGATGCTCACATTTAAGTATACTTTATATATGTGCGCAAAAGGTAAAATTGACCTCTGTTTTGGGATGGAACTAGTACTTGATAGGAAAGAAAAGGGAGCATTTGAAAATGAAATTTATAAATGCGCAAGCATGATATGGACACCATAGCTGACTATTAAAAAATGTCAAAAGAATACCTAGCATAGAATCAAAAGTTAAAGTATATTGTAACTGCGCTTCAAAGCACTCAATTTTAGCAAAGCAAAGTAGTTCATACTAAATTTCAGATACCTTGGCAGCAGCAGACATGTCAATTACAGGCCAAAGATTACCCCTCGGACCCTGAATTTAATTTAATTATTTGGACATGGTAATGTTTTCAAATGATCTCAACTTAACTAGTCTTGGTTAAAGTTGTTTCGTAAAAGTAGATCAAGAATTTGAACATCCTGAATACTAAATTTATAAGGGGCAAGGTATGTTTCTATAAAGTTATACATGGCAAGAATGGCTTCACTAGTTCACCTACAAAACAATCTGTTGGAAAAAAACTTATCAAGAGAAAAAGAACATGAAGCAACAAGCTACTTCAAGCATGACTAATCAGGTATTTTTTCGCCAAGTACAGTATTCTTATTCTTCGGGCAGCTTTAAACACAATGCAAGAGTATCCAATGATGTAATCGAGTAACAAGTCTAAGTAAAATAAAAAGGAAACCAAGGTCAGAAAAGGAAGCCGTGTCTTTCATTTTTAAGAGCACCAAACTTCTCAAAATTCAACCACCAGTAGAAAACAATTAGATCTTCCTCTAGGAAAATATACTTTCTTGCGTACCAAAAACAAAAATCACATATCAAATTTGAATATATGCAAATAACACCCAGATTCTTTCCCATCAAAGACCTAGAGATTTGTCATAAAGATCATTATACCCCGACAAATACCATCAAATATCAGATACAGAGCAGTCCAACAAACATCATAAAACAGATAAGTTATCCAATCACACAAATAATAAACATATATTATAGCTGCAAAAAAGAAAGAAAGAAAGAACATCCACTAAATAGTTAAAATATTATTATCCCACCACATATAAGATTATCATGTCAAAGAAAAAGTAATGCTTCTCCAATCCACCACCAGCTCCCCCTTCCCCCAGTAGAAGGGGAAAAAAAACTTATGCTTTAGAAAGTTTCTTCTACAGAAACAGATTTTAAAAATAAATAAATATTATATACTCAAATTGAGCTTTGATAATGAATATTACATGAAGCCTTAAATTAAGATTTTTTAAATTTATTGAAATAGATATATTCTCATAAAGTAATCGAGAATCAAGCGATGATCATCAGCCAGAGGCCGAAAAACTTTCCGGTGACTAAGGAGATACCTTGGTCGGACGATGATCAGTTAAAGTCCGACGGACGGGACGATCAATCGTACGGGTATAGATAAAGAATAGGCCCACACGCAAACGCACATAGAAGATGAGAATAGGAAGTAAGTCCAGAGGAGAAGATGGTGAAATATATAGCGGTTGGTTCATGAACTCATGGAAATTATATGCACTTCTTTTGAATAAAATATAAGAATAATAAAATGGCTTTGATCATGTAAAAAACATCTTAGAAAATAAACATATTTGTACACAGTTACTAATTACTTTATGATCTACGCCAATTCCAACGAAAGAAAAGGAGATCTGTCAGTTACTATAATTACTAATTATAATTATCTTCTGCTTATCAATATTATTGTGTTCAGAATATATTTCATCTCTTTATATAAAAAGTTTTGAAGCATATTTGTTATTAAGTTAGAATAACGATAAATATTGGAAATTGATAATAAATGTAGAGCTTCCAAATTTTTTTAGCAAAAAAATTGGCAATTGTTAATCGAAATATAACTTCTAATTGGTCCAATAATTCCTTAGAAAAAAACATTAAAATAAAAAGTAAGATGTCAATTTGTAGTGTTTATTTTATCTAAATATAAAAGATTAAGGACTTAACAAAACTATATTTATCTCCATCTTATTTGGTAGCAAAAGAAGAAAAAAAATGAAAGAAAAGGAACTGAACGATCCATCTTTTTCTTCCCTTTTTTTAAATTTTAAGGAACCATCTAATTTTGTAATAACCAAAAGCTAACAAGGGAAAAAGATCCATTTACATTTACTTCCCTCGTTTTGTCCTTATTGAAAACAAATTATATAAATCAATCAAATAGGTTTACATCTTTTTTTTTTCTTATTTATTAAAATCCTCAAAATATGTTATTTGGGTAAATTTAAATGTAATATAAATAAATATTCATTTTGTTTGAAATTGAATGTTCATATTTAATTTAATTTTCTTAAAAAATATTATTTAAATAAAGTTAACATGTGATACTCCAATCTCATATCGATAATTTATGAAAATATGATATGGTATATAATAATGGGTTTAAGTACTCATTGTCAACTTGAGATATTCATTTTGATATAACGATACTATTGTCAAATAGTTTATCGTAGGCCTTCGGACACATAGTCGTGTCTTAAGTCCGAGACCTATAATCTCGTCTGGGTCCATTATTAATTTGGTTAGTGATTGTAGCAATAGTAAAATGAAATGTAAAACTTTTAAATTAATAAAATTATTAAATAAAATTTAAATGAAAATTATATTTATTTTATGAAAAGTAACATTAACAAACAATGTGACTCACTAGGAAAAATATATTTACATTTTTCTATAGTCCATTTTCCCCCCTTTATATTACAATAAACAAAAAAAAAACATTCAATTCTAATGGGATGGAGTAATATTTTTCAGAATACTTATTCTCAATGACCATTTGTAATGTCTCATAGAATAAAATATGATAAAAATTCCAATGTAATGGATATATATATATATATATATATATATTAAAGTTTTGGTTTAAAAAAAAGGTTTTAACTCATTTATAGTATAGAACATCCCACTTCATCCATTTTAAATTTCTAATATTATGTATATAATTCATTACAATTAAATATCATATTTTTAGATCCACATATTATTGATTATAATATGATTTTTAAAAATGTAAATGAATTAGAATGACATTTAAGAAGAACAAGAAAAAAAATGTACATAGCAATGAGGTGTGGTTCGCAGATAGTGATAGTGATGGTGACGAGTAGAATTTACTTTTATTTTGTTTGGTAAGAAGGAAATAAGAGTTTGAGGGAAATGAGACAAGAGAAAAACTTATTGATTTACTTTTTTATTTATTAATTATTCTATATTTTATTGAAATTGTTAATGTTAAAAGTTACTGACAATTTTAATTAATGTCTTTCAATTATTTATTTTTTCAATCTCACACCACCCCACTCATTTGGAAAGAGAGGACATGCAGATGAGAGGGAAGGGCTACCCTTCATAATTTACTTTCATTTCATAATTTTCTACACTTAATTTCCATATTTATTCACTTTTCCTTTCTCTCAAAACGCCAAGTATAAAATATATAGACTATGGTCCATTCATCCATAAATATAAATTAGTTTAGCTTCAAACTCTTATCATTAAGTATAAGAAATTTAACATTATTATTTATTTAATATCATTTTCTCTTAAAAATATGTGAAATTATAATCATAAATTTGAAATAAAATTAAATTTGAAAGTATTTTTAAGTATATTATAATCACATTTATGAAATTTTAATTACATATGATTTTTTAAAATGACTTAGATTTAAAGACAAATGAGGTAATTATAGAATAATAAAACTCAAACTACAATAATAATAAGTTGATAAGTATCATCATTACAAAACTACTACTAATTTGAAAGAATAGTTAAGGTATAAAATACTTTTAACAATTAATGTTAATTAGATATAATGTGTAAGACGGTGAATCTTTTATAAAAATTCATGTTGAAAGCATACTTACATATTTTAGTTCTTAAGTTTTGTATTAAACTAATGAAAAATGTTATTTTAGTTCATATAGTTTTTAAATTATAAAATATTTTAAATCGAATTATATAAAACAACTCTAATGAAACCATGTTATTCTTATTATTTTAAATGATAAAATGACGTTGTACTGAGTAACAAAACTGCATTGGTTATTTGGTTTAGATAACTAATAATCCCTCTGGGCTCTGTAGCTCAGTTACAAGAGTCCAATTCAACCCGAACCAACCTAAATTTGTCGCAGATTCGGCCAATAATTTTTATTTTTTTAATAGAAACCAAATTTATCGAAGGTTTCACAAACCCTACGCTACTCTCTTCATATTTTCCTTTCATCCCTCCTCCTCCTCGCCGGTGGGCGCCACTGCGCTTCACTAAAATTTAGCACCGGAGTTGTCTCGCCGCCACTCTTTACCAGTTTCCGTTTCTCTCGCCGCCACTGCTCTTGAAGGAGAATCAGTAAGGTTTGCTAACTTGAACTTCGCGATACGTTATGCTTTTCCTTCTTTACATCGTGTATTTGAGCTTCACAAATATGTGCCAATTAACAGTTGGTTTGTTATCATCGGCATGATGTTGGTCCGTTTTAACTTCATTTCCCCGGGAAAATTCCTGACCTCTTCTTAGCTCTTAGTTCAATTTGATGAGAATGGTCGGGGCTCAATCTGGATTAATTTGATCTAAGTGGTCTTATTATGAGTGCCCGGACAGATTTAGATATGTCTTGATATTGTGAAATGTACATATATCAAATGATATATCAATTATGACTGCTAGCTGGTCAAACTAACCCCTTCCAGTATGTTTTAGATTGCATGCCATTGAGGGGATCAGTAAGTATCCTTGTGAGAAGAAACAATTTCAAGAGTAGCTGTCAGTTTGCATTATCATATTTCTGTTCAATCTCCAGGCCAATTCCCATGGTAACTGCACATTGAAAAATTAATCTAACTTCATGTTGGCATTAACTTATATATTGGCTGCATTGTTTCGCAGGTTGAATCAAATAGAAAGGATCAGGTAATGGAGAAATCTTCTGATAAGGCAGAGGTGATATTTAATGGCAAAATAATTTCGTTCATATGTTTCTTTTTGAGTTTTCTTTTTCTGTTTTGCTTTGATTTATGTGGAAACTTGTAAAATTATTGTAGGCTGATACATCGGTGGAGCCCAAACAGCTCACCCCGGAAGAGCTCGAGAGGAAGAAGAAGAAAGAAGAAAAGGTTAGGATTATGGAGGATCTCCCAGGACCATGCTCTTTCAATTGTTTTTTAGAAGTATTTTTATATCAAAATTTTATTGGTTGATTTTTATTTCTTATTTTTGAATTTAGAGTAACTTATTGTTTTAAGGTTGGTTTTCCGAGAACATATGAATCTTTGGATGAAATATGTGTGTGCGCGTGTTCATTTTGTGGACTAGTCTGTGATTTTGTATTTCCCATACCTTAATCTTTTGGTGCTTTGTAATCATGTTTATAGCCACAATTTATTTGTTGCTTTTTTATATTTAAATTTAAAATATATAAACATTATTTCGAGGTTGATTCTCAGATGGCATATCATTCTTTGAATCAAATATATTAGAGCTGGCTTCATTATTTGCTCTCTCTTTTTTTTCCCTTTTTGTGCTCAGTTTCTGGACTGACCTGTGCATTGATTCAATAGGCTAGGGAGAAAGAGTTGAAAAAATTGAAGGCTGCACAAAAAGCCGAAGCAGCCAAACTTCAGGTAACTGTGTACTTGGGAATTTCAAACTTGTAGTTAACCGATAATGATGATTTTAAAAAATTATGAGTTGAATCTTTACTGTTAGATGATGAATTATATGATCATTCACTTTTAAAATTTTGATTATTTAGGCACAGCAATCCTCTAATGCTGCAAAGACGACAAAGAAGAAGAACATAAAAAGAGATGGTGGAGATGATAACCCAGAGGATTATGTTGACCCAGATACACCTTTTGGTGATAAGAAACGACTTTCTCAGCAAATGGCAAAGGCATACAATCCCACAGCTGTAGAGAATTCGTAGGTTTTGTATTGGTGTATTGCAACTTATTTTGATATACTTATCCTCAATGTCTATATTGTTTTATGGTTGGTAATGCTAATTCAGGTGGTATGCATGGTGGGAAAAGTCAAAGTTTTTCGAGGCAGATTCAAGCAGCTCAAAGCCGCCTTTTGTCATTGTGAGGTTCTCTATTGGTTTTGGTTCTTGCAAAACTTGTTCTTGGGATTTTATAGTGAGATCTTGATGCATGCTGAAGATGACAGTTATGAGAGAAGCTGAGTAGTTCCTGTTGTTAGAGTCATTAACTCTAACAGTTACTGTGGGTTCATTGGTTTTATCACATAGATATGGTGAACCTTGAAAAATAACAATTAGTCAAAGGGGTTTGCTAACATGCTACTTGGAGGTTCAGGTGCTTGCTAAGGCAAAAAAAAAAAAAAAAAAAAAAAAAATGCATCAATCTCATTGCCACCTCATCTAAATCAAGGTTAATTTTGCATATTTATAAACATTGAATAACAAATCAAGTGAAATCTCATTAAAGAAGAGTGCACTTATTATTGTGTTTTCCTTCTCTAACTCTCTAGTTACTTTTTTCACTAATTCGTTTAGAAAAGCTTAATCTTGTCAAACATGAGACAAATATTGAGTACTATGTAACAATATAAATTATTATTCTTTTATTTATTAAAAGCATAGCAGAAAGCAAATTTATATTTATGAAGATTTTTTTTTGGGGGGGGGGGGGTAGGAGTGTAGAATTCTGTAGAACTGAAATGCAGGCTTTATAATTTTCTTGCTTGTGTGTCTCTAGGTCCTCCCACCACCCAATGTCACTGGTGCTTTACATATAGGTCATGCACTTACTGCTGCCATTCAGGTAAAAGGTTAAAGAAGGGAAAGAAAAGTCATTTTGTGACACTTTACCTGGGATCCTAATAAATTATGTCATTTGGTATGTATAATTATTTATTTAGGACACAATTATACGTTGGCGAAGGATGTCGGGATACAATACTCTATGGGTTCCTGGGACAGATCATGCTGGAATTGCAACACAGGTTTTACTTTTGGAATTTCTTTGTGAAGTTGATTTTCTTTTTAACTTATTCGTAATTTGTGTAGAGGTGACAATTGCTTGGGCTTGAACAGCCTATTTTTGCTCAAAATATGCCAGAAGAAATATGGTACAAGCTTGGGATGGGAATTGGGCTGTTGGTTTCTTTACTACCTCCACTTATGCAGAAAAAGTAGATGTAAATATTAATAAAATTTAGTAAGTTTTTATTTATTTATTGATATATTAGTAAAGTTTAAACTTTCTTTCAACAGATGGTTTGAAAGGGTTCGAAAGTGCAAGCATAATTTTTTTGGAAGCTAACAATGTAGTTGTAAGAGATTATCGGTCCTGCAGAAATTCTGTGGAATGTTAATACTCCCTGCGAGGAACTAATTTAGGCTATAGGATATTCCATTGTGTCTTTCCATCTGGTAATGTGTTTTGAATGGCTGGGTGAAAATTGAATAATTAGTGGGTAAGAAGACCTGATTCATTTCCTCTTAAAACTTAATGTTTAACGAAATCCTGTTTATGCTACAAGATATTTATTTCTCCCAATTCTGTTCTGTCTCTCTTTCTCCCCTTCCTTTCTCCCCCCCCTCCCCACATCTAATAGTTTGGTTTGAACTCTGGCTCATAGGTGGTGGTGGAAAAGAAGCTCAAGAGAGAACAGAATAAAACAAGACATGATTTTACTCGTGCAGAGTTTGTAGAGGAAGTGAGTTCCAGCATTTGATTTTATTACTCCAATTATTGATTCGAAATGTTTTGCTTCTACATTTAAAATTGGTTTGCATAAAAAATTGCCATTAAAATTGATCACTTATCTTCCTAATAATTGCCGCTTAAATTATTAGCTAATTGAAAATGAGCTTCTATTGCTGAAATAAAATAAATAAAGGTTGATATTCCAATATAACATATAATCATATTAATAAATATTTTTTTGTTTCTGATAGGTTTGGAAGTGGAAAAATCAGTATGGGGGCACTATATTGAAACAACTACGTCGGCTAGGTGCATCTCTAGATTGGTCACGTGAAGTACGTAGATGAATTCTTTCACCTTTCCTTGCTCTTTGATATCCTGTGACACCTGCTTGTGAGTTCACTTTTCCTTCTCCTCTCTCTAAACAGGCCTTCACCATGGATGAGAAAAGGTCAAGAGCTGTGACTGAAGCTTTTGTGAGACTGTACAAGGAAGGTCTCATATATAGGTATATGTTTGCAACATTATTTTGTTCTGCTGATGGGGAACATTTTTGAAGTTGTTCTGCCTTCCTTCAAGGGTGTTTTTATCTCAGGTTATGGATGTTTTTACAGTTATGATCTTAGTCCTAGTTGTAGTTATTAAGGAATTTGTTGTCATGATCATTCATGACCACCAATGCAATTTCCTCAAATAGTCATTCTTTTATATACTATTAGGTAGTGTATCCTGTAGGGATTTGTAGTATAATATCCACCCTTCCCTTGAATTTTACAACTTCGGCAAGTAGTCTGGGAATGGGGTTTAAAATTCTTACTATTCCTGTTTGCTTGAGGACTAATACAGGCACCAACACTTTTTCCCCCCTTCTGCACCTTCCATTTTCTGATGGAGCAACCTCTACCACCAAAAAAGGGGGTTGGAATTTGGGGAAGGATATGAGGTTTTGCTTCCTTCTTAGATGTTTAATTCAAATATTTGTTTCTGAAATGATTTCCTTTCATTTCCCTAATACTTTTTTAGTCAGATTTCTTCCCCCCCCCCCCTCATCAGTGGGAAGAGCACAGTCAAACCACTAGCTTGCTACAGCTGCTTGTGAATTTATCTCCTTTTGATTCTGCCACCTGCACCTGCATTCAAGCTTTTGAATTAGCTTATAATTTATTCTGTGGGTTGTTTACTTGATCTAAATTTCCTGTTGCCATCCATGAAGGGATCTTCGACTTGTGAATTGGGCTTGTGCCTTGCGGACAGCAATATCTGATATTGAAGTGAGCTTGTGTCTTGGTTCTCTGTATTATGTATTATGTATTATGTAAGATACAGAAAGATTGTATATCAGATCCTTAGTGGTGGTGGTTGATTTTTTGTAGGTAGAACACATAGAATTGAAAGAACGAACCCTCTTAAAGGTTCCTAATCACAAAGATCCTGTAGAATTTGGAGTTCTTACATCTTTTGCATATCCACTTGAAGAGGATCTAGGAGAGATTGTTGTAGCTACTACGAGGATTGAAACAATGCTAGGTGATACGGCTATTGCAATACATCCTGAAGACAAAAGATACAAGCATCTTCATGGAAAATTTGCCCTTCATCCTTTCAATGGGCGAAAGCTTCCTATTATTTGTGATGCAATTCTTGTCGACATGAGTTTTGGTACTGGTGCTGTTAAGGTATGTGTTATTTAACCGAATGTCTAATGAATTCTTCCTGTCTTTTTGTCAATGTTCATATATCAATTATCAAGCCTCATCTTCTTGCAGATAACTCCAGCCCATGATCCAAACGATTTTGAGGTTGGGAAGCGCCATAAGCTTGATTTCATCAATATTTTTACTGATGATGGAAAAATAAATAGCAATGGCGGCCAAGAATTTGCTGGGCTTCTTCGATTTGAAGCTCGTATGGCTGTGACTGAAGCTTTAAAGAAAAAGGTAATCTCAATTTGTCTAGATTATTATTCTTTTAGACTTTTCAAAGGTCATTTGGCTTACTTGACTATTCGCAACTGTGTCAGTTCAAGTATGAATTTTGTATTTTAGGACGCCTATATCCTGTTTCATTCTCATGCTAAGCAAAGCTTCTTGTCAGAGATTGAGATCTCTCTGAATGCTTCTTGACAAATTGTTTAGGGCTCCTACTTGCGAGCTGTAATATCACAAAAGTGGCTATAATGATGTCTTTTCTAGCAAGCTGTACTATCATGAAAGTGTCAATGATGATGACTTTTCTATGTATTAGGGACTCTATCGTGGTTCAAAAGATAATGAGATGCGCCTTGGTATTTGTTCAAGGAGCAATGACGTAGTGGAGCCTCTTATAAAGCCTCAGTGGTATGTTAACTGTAAAGGAATGGCCAATGAAGCTCTTGATGCAGTGACAAATGATGACGACAGAAAACTAGAAATCATCCCCAAGCAGTATGTTGCTGAATGGAAGAGGTACCTTGAGAAGTGAATTGGAGGACCTTGAAATATTGCTTTAGTTTTTCAAAATGGCCTAATGTTCCCTGTTTTTGACTTGTACAAGCATCTTTATTGTCATACTTTGATTATAATGCTATGTTGACAGGATTTAAGGGCTTTACTTATTGCAGATGGCTTGAGAATATTCTTGATTGGTGCATCTCACGACAACTTTGGTGGGGTCATCAGATTCCTGCATGGTATGTGACTCTGGATGATGATGAACACAAGGAAATTGGTTCATACAATGGCCGATGGATGGTTGCTAGGAATGAGAAAGAGGCTTATGAGGAGGCTAACCGAAATTTCCCTGGGAAGCAATTTCAGCTGTCTCAAGATCCTGATGTGCTGGACACCTGGTTTTCTTCTGGTCTTTTTCCGTTGACTGTGTTGGGATGGCCAGATAATACTGAAGATTTAAGGGCCTTTTATCCAACTTCTGTTCTTGAAACCGGACATGATATTCTCTTTTTTTGGGTGGCTCGGATGGTTATGATGGGAATTAAGCTGGGTGGTGATGTACCATTCAGAAAGGTGAGTGGTCTTTTTCTTGCATACAGAGTTATCACATGCTAGTTTATATCATCCACTGCTAGATGGCGACCTAGATATTTTATGAACCTTTGGAAAGGTCTCCTTTTAGTGGCGTGATTAACAAATTTAAATGTGATAAAGATAATCCAAGTGTTAGGCGTCAAGATATGCTTTTTGTTGCTATTGTCGTTGAGAAGACTTGAGGCCGTATGGAGGTTGATCTTAATACTTTTTACACAGGTTTACTTGCACCCAATGATTCGTGATGCACGTGGGCGTAAGATGTCCAAATCCTTGGGCAATGTGGTTGATCCCGTTGAAGTGATTAATGGAGTAACGCTGGAATGTCTTCATAAGAGACTGGAAGAGGGTAATTTGGACCCAAGTGAATTAAAGACTGCAAAAGAAGGACAGGTGAAAGATTTTCCTAGCGGCATTCCTGAATGTGGTGCAGATGCCCTTCGTTTTGCTCTTGTCTCATACACAGCTCAGGTTCATGGTCTTCTTTTTTATAGAATTTGCCCCAGAATTTCTCTGCTCTGCATGGCACTTCTGATCTTTTCGTTTCTCCTTACAGTCTGATAAAATCAACTTAGATATCCAAAGAGTTATTGGATATCGTCAATGGTGTAACAAGCTGTGGAATGCTATAAGGTTTGCAATGGGCAAACTTGGAGATCATTACATCCCTTCAGCAGATATTGAGGTCAGCAACATGCCATTTTGTTGCCAGTGGATACTCTCAGTTTTGAACAAAGCCATAGCTAAAACTGTGTCATCCCTAGACTCATACGAGTTCTCAGATGCATCAACAGCAGTGTATTCATGGTGGCAATTTCAGTTGTGCGATGTATTTATTGAAGTAATCAAACCGTTTTTTTCAAGTGATGCCTCAGAATATATGTTGGCAAGAAAATTTGCTCAGGACACATTGTGGGTGTGCTTGGACAATGGATTACGATTACTTCACCCATTCATGCCATTTGTCACAGAGGAGCTGTGGCAGCGGCTACCTGCCAGAAGTGATTCTGCAAGGAAAGAATCTATTATGATATGCGAATATCCATCCCCTGTAGCAGTAAGAAATTGATTCATGCAATTATTTTTCTCCAAGAAATATGTGGTAGTATATGTTTGGCTCTCCTCATTTTCAAATTAAAATTTCATATTTATTATGCAACTAAACTTGATTGTCAAATAAAGTATTAATTGTATCGAAGAATCATAACTTGCTTCCTTTGGTGCTAAGACCAGCTTGGGCTGGTTAGTGTCATGTAAATTATATTATAAGTTTTATTACTTTATGGCTTTCTGTATATCAAGATCGTGTGTTTCAAAGAGATCCTCTTTCAATAAGGAGCTGACTTTGTTCTTTAAATGTTGGAAGTGTATTGCCATTTATATATAGTTAATGCTTTCATCTGAAGATACAGGTTTTTGACTAGTAGAATCTGAGTCATGTATATTGTGTGCCCATGACTTGTTCAGCATGCTATCAATTCTCACTTTGATATTTTCCAGGGTTGGAGTAATGATAGAATTGAATCTGAGATGGACCTGATTGAATCTGTTGTGAAATCCCTAAGGTCATTGAGGGCATTGATGCCTGCAAAGGAGAGAAATGAAAGGTATAAAAGTTTCTTCAGCTTCAATTATTTCCATTATACCTAGGAAATGAATATCTTTAGAGAAATGAATGTTTCTGTAAAAAAACTTCGAATGATATATATTTCCTGACTTAAAGTTATATGCTTCTCTCTTAATGTACATTGTTGTCTAATTCGTAATGATTTCATCAACATGAGTTTATCAGGAGTTTGTCATGTAACTCTTCTACAAGGATCTCATTCTCGTTCTGGGTTGAAAAATTAGAACCCTTGGGGACTGTGGTAACTAGATTGTGTTACTTCATGGAGGTCTGCAGTAATTTGTTTGACAATTTGCTAATTTTGAGCCATCAATTAGATTTAGCCATTGAGATTACTCTCTCTCTCTCTCTGGGCGTGGAGACTCTTTACCGTTATTCTTACCAAGGGTTTAAATTTTATGTCCCTGGAAGTATTATGTTCTCGCAATCATGACAAATTGTTACTCTATTTATAGGCGAGCAGCATTTGTGCTTTGCCGAAACAATGATGTTGCTGAAATCATCCGTCACCATGAACTTGATATTTCAACACTTGCCTCCTTGTCATCAATAAAGGTACATGCTCGACCGTGTTATGTTATGGTGATTATATTTGATGTTGAATAATTTGCAATTTATCCCTCTTTCTCTATATTCTTCCTGCTCGGTGATCTCGTATAATTTTCCTTTATAACTAAGAGTAATGTGACAAAGGATTTCATCAAACTACTTGACCTTAACCAGGTTTTTGGAGTTGAATGTTAATTGCTGCCGAAAGAAAATCTAATCTTAGGTCATTCTTTCATGAAATGATTGTCAATTGCGTATATTGCTAATTTTTGTCATCGTAAGAAGTGGTTTTCTGTCCAATAATAATCTGGAATTCTTTCAAATTTTGATTTTAAACTAGGGAAATTCTTATGTCGACCACAAAAAAGTTACTCTTCTAGAAGATACAATCTGCAATGCATGTGGTTCTACTTTTTAATGTTTGTGGACCATAGAGACTAGGCTCACCTTAAAGTTTCCGTTTAATAATGTGTATGCTACTGGCTGCTCTTTATCTCTCTCCTTTCTTCTATCAAGTAGCAAGACGTGGGGATATGAGATGGCCCTTGGCCCCCTTCCCTCCCCACCCCCCCCAAAAAAAAATCTCTGCAGCATGTGCGAATGCTTCTTTTTACTCTGTATTTTCGAGTTCTTTTGTTGTTTTCTTTTGCATTTTTTGAAGATATATATATATATATATATATATATATATATTTGTGAGGGTGTCTGGATGAAGGGGAAACTAGAGGCTGAGGCACTGTTATCCTAATACACATCTTGCCTTTTATTTTTCTTTGACTTGGTTGGATGCCTTTTTTCTTCCCTTCTTCTCACCTTGAGACTTAAAATATACAGGTTTTAAGTGAGAATGATGCTGCTCCATATGGATATGCAGTTTCCGTTGTGAATGAAGCTGTATCTGTCTATCTAAAGGTTCAGGGGAGTGTTAATGCTGAAGCTGAACGTGAAAAACTCAAGAAAAAGATGGAGGAGATACAAAAGTAAATCCTCATCTCATCTAAATCAAAGATCATACTGGATTGTCCATGTCCCAGATTTTGAACTGTCAAGTCATAGATTTGTCAGTGAGGGTGAGGCTTGTAGTGATCTAATTGTCTTCTTTTGGCAGGCAACGTGACACCTTGGAGAAGATGATGAGCGCTTCTGGGTATCAGGAGAAAGTACCTGCCCACATTCACGAAGAAAATGTGACCAAGCTTAGTACACTCATGCAAGAAGTTCTATCGTTTGAGGAAGCTTGCCTGCATTTGGAAAAGCAAATAGCAGCTGATTTGACTTGTGCAAACTCGAGATAAAATAGGCGTGGTGTCCAAGTTTTGGTGGATATAATCTCTCATTTACTTGAAATAGTTTGGGCTTACAGCAAAATCCAGTTGTCATGTAACATGTGATCTGTAGGCATTATATGGAATAACCTCAGTCTTTAATGAGTAGGCAACTACTCGATCAATTTATTAACTATGACTCCGTTCAGATTTTGCTAGTTTGGTCTATAATGCCATACAGATTTCGCTAAGAAACTTACTGGTTTGCGTTTCACGAGTCGTGGCTCATCATAGGTGTGGCAAAAAATCCATCAAAAGCAGGGTCCATCCTCACCCCAGGTTAAAAGGGGTGTGTATTCCTCGGTTTAACAGGAATGAAGCAGAGGCGGATTAGCCTATTAGGGAGGTTGACTGGCCTTTTTTGGTCTCAGCACATCTTCGTTTCCCTATCCTGACATACTTTTGTTCATCTTTACGTTATTCTGTCTCTATATAGTGTATTTTTTTAAAAAGAAAGTAAATATATTATTATTATTATTATTATTATTATTATTATTGTACAGTATATCAAATGATTAATATACTATTTTTTATATTTTTTTATTATTAATTATTAAATTTCTACTTTTTCTTTTTAAAAATAGTATAATATGTTATGTATGTGTACATAATAGTATATGGTAGAGTAAATAAGAAATTCTTTACTTTTATTTTGAACACATTTTAGCTTCAAATACTATTTTTTTTTCTTTCTAAATTTGATTATTTTTTACTTCTTTAAAGTCCTTTGGGAGCAATATTTTGACTCTTAAATTTAATAAAGTAGTTGATCTTTAATTTCATAATCTATTTAATGGAGTTGCTTCTTAAGAAAAAAAATTACTGAATATAATTGCTATATTTTTTTTCCTAAAAAAAAAAAAGAACTACTATATATTGTATACCACAAAGAGGTGATTTAATTTTATATAAATGAATTTATTGATATAGTAAAAACAAATTTTTTTCTGGTTAATTTGAATCCAAAATTTTCACATAAATTTGTCTGGCCATGTAGCGTGATTATATGTTTTACTGTATGCATTGATAATAAAGCTAAATTGATTAAAAATGAATTGTATAATCATATTTAAAGTCGACAATATACAATGATGATTCTAATCAATTTTTTTGAGTTTCAGATAAGAAATTTTATTACTGAATTCAAAATATTTTCAACATGATTGAATTTGAACCGTCAACTTTTTTCGAAGTTCAATTGGGGTAGTGAAAAGTGAAAACTTCTGAAAACAACGCATTAAGAAGTGTAGATCACCACCGGCCCGAGTCACCCCTACTCCAGCCTGTGTAAGCTGAGCTGGTAAACGGTTCCTCTTTTTTATTTTGATGAAAATGTAAACGGTTCCTAATCCTCCCTAATTTACGATTCGAAATCGCAATTTCATGCTCTCTCTCAAATCCCAATCCAACATTTTTCTGTAATAGTGATAGTGATCTCCCATCACATTTTATTTCAAGGAAGGAGAATAAAAGGGAGATCGAGACTAGTAGAAAAGATGAGCGTGATCGACATTCTCACTCGTGTCGATTCGATCTGCAAGAAGTATGATAAGTACGACATCGAGAAGCATAAGGACTCCAATGTCTCCGGCGATGATGCTTTCGCTCGCCTCTATTCTTCCGTCGAAGAAGACATTGAAGCCGCCCTTCAGGTTAGTCCATCTCTCTGCCTATTGTCTTAAACTCTTGCCGTGTTACTTTTAGGGTTTAATTGTTTAAGAAATCGTTCTGATGGACTTGAATTTTTTTTCAGAAAGCAGAAACTGCTGGGAAGGAGAAGAACAGGGCCTCAGCTGTAGCGATCAATGCTGAGATTCGTCGTACTAAGGCCAGGTTGCTGGACGAAGTTCCCAAATTGCAGAGATTAGCTATCAAGAAGGTTTATGAATTCTTGTTTTTATTATCCGTTGGTTTCCTAATTTTGATTTTTTTTCTCTTGTTAGGAAATAAACTACAAATAGGGTTTTAACATCCGAATTGATAAAAAAAGGGGGGTGGGGGTGGGGAGAACGAATCTTCCATTGCATTTCATGACAAAATTATTTTGAATTATTTAAATCTTTTTCTCAGAATGAGTTAGTAATTGATGGGTTTATCTTATGTGTGGATTGATGATCGATTTTGTAAACGGGATCATCAGACTTGGCAAGCTTATGTGTTGATATTGTTTTCGGAGTTTTAGTGTTCGGTTGGTGATAAGTTTTTTGGTTTGAAGGTTCACACCTGTGCTTTTGCATTTTTATCTTTTGTCTTAGTATCTTTTGAATGTGAATTCTGTGCCACTTTATCCAGTTTTACTTGTTTATGCTTGCTCCTGACCTATCACCAACCAAATTCAAAGCAACATTCAAGTCCTCTTTTTGTTGAACCTCTAGTATACAATAATTACACATATGCAACAGAATTCTAGGTTTTTATGGTGCTAATTCCTTTGCTATCTGGTGTATATTGCCTAATGAGAAATACTTGTGGTTCGTCATTTTTTTTCATTCTCAAATTCGTCAAATGTCAAGAAGAGCTTACTCTCATCCCTATTTAGTTTATTAATGTTGAGATGTTTTGTGTATTTTTGTTTTCGAGAAGGACTTTGTTTTGGGAGCTTTCTGTATCATCTTGTAATTTTATTACATGTCTTTTCTAAAAGATCTAAACTTTCTTTTGAAATCTTTTTCTTATGTGTAGAGCGCAAATTTTGTTGTTTTCTTTCACCTATGTGAGATGTAGTCGTCTGTTATCGTAAACTTATTCATGATTCAAATATGCCAATACCTAATCAGTTTAATAATGAATTTTGCATCGTGAGGCTATTTTTTTTAGAGTAAGGAACTTCTTTTTCCCCCTTTTTTCTAGTTGGATGTTTGCTGTTCAGTATCTAAGTAATTTGGATTTTGTCCTAAAATTGCATTTTGTCTACAGAATCAAATCATGCTATATCTGACAGTTGAGTTTGGTGGAATGATGTTCTGCATATGGATTGTTGTGGACTACAGGACTTTTTGGTGGAGGGTAGTGATAATGGTATTTGAGTTAGTCGATATAGTTATGCTGTTTCAAGGGATGGCATGGCGAAGGCATTGGCTAGGTTTTGGTAGTAGGCATTATGAGGATTTTGGTCTCCCCACCCTAGTTGGAATAAAGAGGTCAACATTGCCTTTGGTGTGGAAAGTAGCATCTTGGTAGTGAGTGTTGAGAGAAATTGACTATTGATGTTGGCTTTGGTATTGGCCCAACGATTGTTGGTGCTGTGAGGTCTGAAATCGTGGTTTTTATGGTGACTGCAAGAAAGTAATGTAAGAATGGGATGTACCTGTTTCTCTACTGGTGCTATGCCTGCTTGAATAATAAATTTCCTAACCTTTTTTCCTTTTTTTTCATATATATATTTTTCGGTTGGGGGTGGAAGTGGGGGTTGTTGTTTGCATTGGTGGCTTGTTGAAATAGCTGGTTTACTAACACTCTGGGCTTCTGGCTGTATTAATTTTGTTACTGATATGGAATAGGAAATTGCATTTATAGTAGATCAGAGAAAGGTATTTATGGGCTTGACTTTTGCAAAATTATGTTGGTTCAAGGATGCTTATGTAAGTTGTTCAGCTCTTTCTTGAAATAGAAAGTAGGGAACAATAGAGAAGGAAAAAAAGTTGATATTGAGAAAATAGGATCATCTGTGGTGATTTCTTCTGCCAAAGCCTCTGGCTTTTCTTTTTCCCCCTGTAATTTTTGCTGGCTTTGCAGGGGCCAATTTATCTTTTAGCTCAGTTGGAGTCTATGTTGACAATGGTTTTGCTGCAGGTTAAAGGACTCTCTACTGAAGAACTTGCTGCCCGTAATGATCTTGTCCTTGCACTGCCTGATAGGATTCAAGCCATACCAGATGGTGCTGCTGCTCCACCTAAGCAATCTGGAGGCTGGGGGACTTCTGCTTCTCGTACAGAAATAAGATTTGATTCAGGTGACTAGTGCAAATTTCTCCAATTGTTTTAACATTTTAGTTTTCTCTCCTCTCTCATGAACCCAAGAATGTACTTAGTTAAGCCTTCTGAACTACAGATGGGCGGTTTGATAGTGAATACTTTCAGCAAACCGAAGAGTCAAGTAAATTCAGGCAAGAGTATGAAATGCGGAAAGTTAGACAGGCATGTTTCAGAATATGCATTTTTGGTAGTTGAATTGTTTATGCAAAATTATTGAGCTCAAGTCTGGTTCTCTATGACTAAAGAACGTCTTCATTAATATAGGATCAAGGCTTGGAGGTCATATCTGAAGGTTTGGATACATTGAAGAACATGGCCCATGATATGAATGAGGTTTGCTGTCTTTGTGGCTTTGTTCTTTTGCTTCTACTTATACTTGCATGGCAATTTGTGCTGCTAACTTATTGATACCTGCAGGAATTTGATAGGCAAGTCCCTTTAATGGATGAGATTGACAGCAAGGTTTGAACCTTTACCTGACCTTTGCTTGGTAATTTTGAAGTTGATCTGTTCTGAGCTCCCTCCTTTTTATGTTTCCTGCAGGTTGACAAAGCTACCTCTGATCTAAAAAATACCAATGTCAGACTTAAGAACACTGTTACTCAGGTAACTTGAGCTTTAGGTTTTTGCAATTTTACCCTATTGTGCATTCTTTGGTATTCTTTTTTTCTCATGTCTGATGGAGTCTGTGTTTTTGTTTCAGCTGAGATCTAGTAGGAATTTCTGCATTGATATAATTTTGTTGTGCATTATTTTGGGAATTGCAGCTTACCTATACAAGTAAGTTTTTCCATCTCAGTGAAGGTTTTTCAACTCTATGAATCATCCTCTTCTCTCATGTCTCCGGACTTAAGAACCTGTATTGTGGATGAATTAATGTATTTACTCCTAGGACTCATTAGAAGAGAATATTGTTTGTTGGAAATTTAAAATCAATATAAATTAAATTCTGATATGCCACTTTTGAGCTATTTTGACATGAGATGAACTTTAATTTCTCAAATTTTGTACTGGTGATTTTTTTGGGTGCAGTGTTCTGAAGAAGTAAAAATGGCGGTAGACGTTTGGCAATTGCTTGTATCAGTCGAGGTCCTTGGTTGTGCTTTATTGTAGAAATGGGTTTGGTTTAGTGCTTGCTCTTTCTTATGCTTGAGTGAGTATATTTGTTGACTATCTGATACAGATTTCAACATAACACTTGTATTATTACGGTTTACCCATCCACGGGCTTGTCTCTTTTGCTCTCTTCTTATTTTGTTAAGCTAATAGTTTTTGTGATTTGAAATATGAGATGAGGTCCTTCCTTCCCTTCTAGCTATATTCAAGTAACGAATTCCTGAAGGTTGGTGAAAAAGTTGGGCCAAAAATTTACAAAAACATACCCTTTGTCTACTCCCTCTTGTGTTTTTCTTTTACATTTGTTTCAAATTAAATTTTTTTTTATTAAAGGTATTAATTAGTTTTTAATTATCTAAAATACTCTTATTTAATGTATTTTTTTATTATAAAATTTATTTTAAAATCATTGAATAATACATTAAGCTAAAGATTTCATTTCTAAAAAATAATTGTAAATTTGTATACATTCCAACATAATTAAATTTAAATTTAATCAAATTTTAAATGTTAAGATGAAATGACAAAATAAGAAGAATAAATAAATATTTTATGATTTTAACATTAATTTTTTTTTATTGTGTGTAAAAAGTTCTGCTTGTGTATCTCAGTAGGACTGAGTAATTGTTGGTAATATCCAAAACTGCCATCCCCTCGTAGCCCTATTCTTGTGCCTGGACGGAGAACAACATATACTCCAAAGGGGCAAAAAAAAAAAAAAAATGTTACTTCGACCTTTTCCCATGAGGCTCTAGAAACCTTTCGATTTAATGCAGATGGGACTTCAACACAAGCGTCTTGATACGTAGGCCAACCTGCTCAGGTTTGGGTGTTAGGTGCTCCCAGCGGTCTCGCGAGCAGAGATGCTCTTTTATGCTAGAGAAATGTCGACTCTAGTTGACTAATCTCCTTAATTTTTCAAAAGCACTCGTTAAATTCATCAGCAAAATTGTGGTCATATTTCTTAATTATGGTTACTTTGGTTATGAATACATATATATAAGAGCCAAATTGGTTGTCCATTTTGGGGTTTCCTACGTATAGATATTTCACGTCCATTAAAATGGACCAAGATCAGGCTGTCATGGTGGCGACAGTAGCACATCTATTAATATTGAATCAAAGTCCTTAAGTAATTATGATTTATCTTACTTTTTAAGGTTTTAATTGTAAATCAGAATATAAAACAATTTTCTACTACCGGTAGATTTTAAAATGGTGGCGGTAGTAGCATATTTATTAACATTAAATCAAGTCATTAAGAAATTAGGATTTATCATGTTTTTTTTTTACTTAAGTAATTAGATTTGTCTTTTTTTATTAGTTGAATTGTTATTTGGAAACATTTGTTTTCTAGTTCTAGCAGGTTTTATCAGTTATTTTGCCCATTAACCAAGATCAAGATTATGTGGTGACGCTTGTAGCAAATATATTACTCTATCTGTCTCATTTTAATTGTTCATATTTTTTTTAATATCTCATTTTAATTGTTCAATTTCTAATTTTAGTATGTATTTTTATATTTATACACTTTATATTAATAAATGACTTGAATGAGTTTTCAATGATTTATTAAATAATACATTTTTTGAAGAAGACATTTTCACATATATTAATACTGAATTTAAATTAAAATTTAGTGTTATGTCATTACTATTACATTTATTAAATTGTGGCACAATTAACACGGTGTTATTGGAGTTGATCAGAAAAAATAATAATAAGAAGAAAAGGTTAGAGGTAAAACCAAAACACTACGCCCCTCAGATAACTTGGCGCGAAACAAATTATCCCCATCATATTATTAATTCATACATATTTGTAAACCACTCACTCGCATAATCTATTATTTATTTATATATACACACACATACATTCCTTAAAAATATGGTTAAGGAAACAAATATGGTTAAAAAATCACACTTTTGACACTGTCTTAATCAGAATAAATGACTATTGTAACCTTAAAAAAGAGCTTTTGCCAACACCTAATTATGTGAAGGCAAAACTGTAGAATTCTTGATACATCATGGTATTGGGGCAAATTTGATCAACGTAGCTGTTTTTGTCCAACTGGTTTGTACTGTAGGAAGTAATGCCACTGTGATCAGCATAATTATCATTCTCTGAAGAAGAAGAATTGGGTAATTCCTTGGTTGCTTTTTTGTAATTAGAGTGAGCTAAATTGTCTTGGTTTTGACCATATTCTTGATCAAACAGTTTTCTCTTGTGCACGTACTGATCAGATGGGGTGGTTGAACTTTGCAAACAATCTATGTTGAAGTTGTCTTCACAAATTGATGATGATGTGGCCTTGTTGTTCCCTTCAAAACTTATGCAAGAAACTGCTGTGTCCATGGAAGGAAAATCTAATTGAGAACCAAAGAGAAAAGGCGGCAATGGGTAATCTTTGTATAGATAATCTTTGACCATGTCAAAGTCAAAGTTGGGAGCTACATCTGTAGTGGAGCATTGTTTGTCTAGTTTTGGATGGTGGTCATGAACTGTAGCATTTTTGCTAGGACCATTTCTGTTTTCTGGAAAGTTTCCAAATGGCATGCCTGTTTTCTGCCTCACCCGACAAAGTACCCATTCATCTAACTGCAGTGCAGAAGGGAACTTTCATCAATTAATTAACTGTGTTTGACCAAAAACGAAAGAGGGAAAATTAAGTTCAAGAAAAGCAATTAAGGTTTGAGTTCTTTTTTTTCCCCCCAATGATTAAGAGGTTGGATCGGTTTTTAAACCACTAACACAATAATAGATAGACGTATTCTGTTTAAGTGAAGATAAGGAACATTACTAATAAACCACCATGTTGAAAGTCTGCATGTATGTATTATCATTCATATAATTATTAGCTATACCAAATAAAATTGTTGTAATAATTATATGTAAATAAGAGCTTTCCTCTCATGCAAACTGAACAAAATATTGGAGTTTATGTAATGAACGGATTAAACATTGTCTCTGTAGGCCTAATTAAAAGATGTCCCAAGGATGTAATTATGTGGTGCTATATATCATTCTTGATAAGTCTTCTTATGCTAGAGATATTAGGTCTGAATGAATTTTTTCGGTTTTTATTGGGGAAAAAAAAGCAATAGATCATTACTGAGGTGTATATACTTACCCTCATAGAATTCTCTTTTTTGGTAGACCATGGCACATGAGATTCAGGCAGTCTGTACTCGTGCATGATCCAATCAGTCTTGTTCCCTTTGGGAGGTCGTCCGGTGTAGAAAACTAAAGCTTTCTTGAGTCCAATAACCTTTGATGCACACGAAGTGAGAATAGGCTTATCAATTCCGGTAGCCTTCCAATAGCCGGAACCTGCCATACGATTAGGCCTGATCCCATTTGGGTACTTCCTATCCCTTGGAGTGAAGAAGTACCATTCTTCATCTCCATATAAAGATTTCTCTGTGATCAAGGGAAAAAAAAATTATCACTCAACTATATATATGGGAAGGAGATCGAAAAATGAAAGAAAATTAATTAAACCTACTTGGTAGATCCCAAGGGTTGAGTTTGTATAGTTCTACTTCAGCTACAATAGAAGCTGGAAGAGGGGTTTTGGTAGCTTTCTTTCTCAAGTAGTGAACGATGAGTTCTTCATCGGATGGATGAAATCTAAAGCCAGGAGGAAGGTGAATAATGTCTAGCTTTGTACTTTTCTCCATGGAAAAAAGGGTTACAATTCTTCAATTCTTCTTCTTGGTGTAGGAACCTATGAGCTCATCACCATACCGATCGATGAAACCGAGCAATATTACAATATCGTCGGACAATGCATGTATGTGAACTTATATATATAGATGCAGTGATATGGCGTGTATGAAATTAATTAGATAAGGTGCAATTGATTTTCTAATCTAAAAAATATACTAAAGATATTGTAGTCATATCGCACGTAGTATTCCAAAGACAAAAAATGAGATTTTATAAATGGACCTTCTAAGGAAATACAGCTGGAAAGAAACATTTTTGTCTGTTCGTTTCTGACATCATTAGAACTTTCAAACCCCTTACTTTAAATTAAACTTCCTATGACCGAGAAACAATACTTGAACATATATTGCAGCCTAATTAATTATGCTACCTCTTCCTTCTTCGAAATTCCTCAACCGTCCTTTTGGTTTACCATCGATCGGCTGTTAATAAAGTTGTTCAATTAATGGATTGCTCTTGAGAAAAGATAATTATGCATTAAGATAATTTGAATTCCATGAGATAGCTTTCCATTTGTGTTGCTACCATTAAAGCATAGTTGTTCTTCAATCTCTTCAGGAGCATTACATTGTCGTATAATAATTGTATATTAGACTACGGAGTAATACATTTTGAATAGTTGGCTAAAACCTAGCTAGCTAGAATTTGGAATTAATATAAACTATAAAGTGTCCTACCATTTTCAATTTGGAATTATTTCTATCATGTGCATATGTATCCTCTAAATTGAGATGCATAAGTAATAACAATGGCGAACAAGGAGAGAGAGAGAGAGAGAGAGATTAGTCATGATAACAAAATTTTCAATTTGGAGAAATTAATTTTTCCAGCTCCCAAGTATACTGTATTTGACAGGATATGGATGTGCATATATATATACTGCAAGTGCCTTGTGAAATCTTGAAACCTCAAAGGGCCAAAATGTACTAGCAGGAAAATTACAAAGGTACAGTAAGTTTTTAACTTTTACTCGAGAGTAGAAGATAAGTCTCAGATTTGGTGCAGAAATCTCTCATTCCAGGCCATGGCAGTTAGCATGATGGATTGCATATTACGTATAGCTCAAGATGCCTCAATTATTATACTACTAGATTAGTTTGGAGTATATTCTTTCTGTTATACAATATGCACCTCTCACAATATACATATATATATATATATTCATTATATTGCCCATTTGTTTATTATTTCTTCTTTGAAGCAGCTGTGAAGACCCAGTAAATTAAATGAAATAAAGAAATAGAAGGGTGGAAGCTGTACCAATGGTTATAAGAAGTCCTTGCTGTCTCGGGTTGGTCTTTTTTTTGGCTCCATGCATTTGCAGGTTTAGATTTAATGGATCTATAATTCCGGTACCGGCAAAGAATATGCGCTGATCCTGGGGAAGACAACAAAGCCAAGACACAATGGGTGATGAATATGGAAAGGTCTCCCACATCTCCTTGTAATCACCTCTAGGGTGGACGGTAATTGGTTGGGGAGCTCTAATTAAACTTAAGATGATACTTAAATCAATAAGAACTTCATAAAGTACCTATTTAAAATAAATTTTTAGACATAGCTACGATGCATTAACTTTTTGTAATTATAATTCTGATATTCTATTAAATTTTCACTATCTTTAAATATCATATTAAATTTTGATTTTAATAGTTTAATTCAATCATTTGATAAACAGTATCATCCTAAAAGTACATATAAAATATAATATTGTATATAATAATGGTTCTTATATAAATGAAAGAGATAGGCTCATTTGAGTGGGCTACTAGCCTACTACGGGTGAAATGAAGAAAATTTCAGCATAACAATAAAATACTTATTTGAACTTACTATATTCATTTTTTTATAGAAAAAACAATGTTCAAAAGGTACGTATAACTATATTATCTGGTCTTGTTAGTAAAAAGATTTGAAGGAGAAAAACGAATATTGAATCTTTGAAAAGTCCAGCAATCTCGATGTCATATAGTTCACATGGATATCATTGGGGATTCTTAAACCTGATGCTTTTGCAAAAATCCCACTTGGATTATATTATTTTATATTTCATCATTCATATTCATAACTATATAAATATTCGAACTAGAGAGTAGAGAGAAAGGTGAAAGAGAAACAATATTTGCTTTATTATTATTGATGTAATATTAACATTCAATGATTCACCCAAAAAAAAAAAAAGCATTCAATGAGCTCAACCAGTAAGCTTTCGAAGACTACAAGAGGTAATTAATCAAATGTTTTATTATTTTAAGAAAAAAATACATGAAGTCAATGCATTAGGACAATCTGGGGTAGGATATGCCTTGTACAACTCCAGATGTTTCGTGTCATTTTCCCTCGAGTAGGATGTTCAGTTAGTTTCCTCAAAAAAAAAAAAAAAAAACGGATGTTCAGCTGGTGTTATTGGTAATTGTCTTCTCTTTGATACTCGAATATGGCTGGATTTACCCTTCTTTTTTTTGCTCTCAGGGTAAAGTTTATTAATCACCTTATTTTCTCGGCTTTACTTCTTTTTTTCTTTTTTTTTGAGAAACAAAAGAATTCCATTGAGATTAAAGAGGAACAAATGATGGAATGAGTACCATCAATACATGAGAAGTAGCCTGAGAATTAGCAAATTTAGCCAAGTTATGAGCTGAGCTATTTGCTTGCCTAGGTACAAAATGAATAGAAGCAAGGACTACATTTTTTTGGTTGAATAAGTAAATGAAAGAAAAGACCTAAAGGAGAGAGGCTTTTATTTTCTCTCTTGACACCATGAACCAAAGATAGACAATCAGATTCCAGCAGCACAGAATGCATGGCAGCCATGATCTCGGGCAATACTAAGAGCTTGAATAGTAGCCATTAATTCCGCATGTAAGGGAGAAGTTAATCTGCGTAACTTAAATGCAGCCGCTAGGAGAAAAACTCCGTTCTCATCTCGGCGGACCAAACCACCAGTACTAGAAGCGTGGGGGAGCCAAGATCCATCAACATTGAGCTTGAGCAAACCTTGTGAAGGAAGTTCCCAGGTAACTTCTGATTATTCAACATTGCTAGATAAAATTGTCGTGCAGTGAAGAGCCAAAGTGCACAAGATCAACTTGCAAAGGTAGCTTTCCTTTTCGTTTCAGCAGCAAGGCCGCTGCAACTCCAATAGATGCATCATGATTCACAGCACCAGCAATTTCATTAGTCAGGCCAGAAGAATCTAAACGATAGCCAAAAGCAATGTGAAGTTATTCAGATGCATATATGTCTTGGCTTGCTGAAGAATAATGCTGGCTATTTTGTGATTTTGCTGAAAGGTGGCCATATTGCGGTTGAGCCAAATATTCCACACCATAAATGCAAAAAGAGTAGAATGTTTTATATCCATTTTCAAAACAGCTTCCTAAAGACTGAAAAAGGAGAACCGAGAACCGCATCAAGTGTAGAGGAAATTTAATATCACAGCTTAATTTCCCAAACTTTTATAGCTGTAGGGCAATCAATAACCACGTGCTTGAGAGATTCATAATCATCACCACAAATATTACAAGCGGTAGGAATAGTTTTGATGCGCTTGGCTTTACTTCTTGAATATATACATACTTATGTACAAGTATTATTCTGTTGGTAACAAAATAATGAAACAACTCGGTTGTGGGATAAAAATATTATGTTATACTCAACAATTTAAATAATATCAATAACTAGAAGTAGTTAATCATAATAGGATTGATAAGAATTTCCATAAATTTTCTATTACATTTCAATGTAAATCGTACCAAATGAGACATTGGGACTTTGCCTTTTTTTTAAAACAAAAAAAGGTGAATTTTATCCGAACAAGGATCTTACTTGAATCGTTATGATTTTAAAATTTAAATTTTCAAAATTTCTTCTAACTAAGGATATAATAATTTATACTCAAACTAAGGTTCAATGGTCGAAAAATATTTTGATAATCTACATTTTCAAATAATTAAGAATTATACAATGCACAAAGTTTGTGAGAGAAACAATAATTAAACGTCATGTTCATACACGAAACACGAAACTACTTTGAATTTCTTCCGAGACATAAAATTAATTGAACATGTCATGTTCATACAGGTACAAGGAGACAACTGAGAGAATGACAAAACCTATTCGGTGAAATCTGACTTCCTCAAGACTTAAATCAATTGGGTTGAGACATTCCAGGCGTGCGTCCCTTTTTTCCAAGCAATATATATATATATATATATATATATATATATATATATATTCCTTGGGCATTTAAGCCTATAGCGAGGTTTAGAAAACGTTATATATTGAAATATGCACCTAGAAAAAATATATTACTTCTACAAAACATTCCAATTTCTTCGTTTTCACTTAAGTCTCAAATAAGAAAAAATTAAATAATTTATTTTCTCCCTTATATTCTTTATTATTATTATTACATATAAAAAAATAGAAAAACGTTACTTAAACCCACGACCTAACTGTGAGTGACATTGAAGTACCTTCTTTTTGCTTCATATTCACAAAAATATAATCATTTTTCCTTTTATGTTCTCTTTTCTCTCTCTCTCTCTCTCTCTCTCTCTCTAAACTCCCAAACGCGGCCTGAAAGTAGAATTTGAAGATTTGTTACGAATTGGAGCGATTTATTATACGGAAAAAGCCACACCTTGTGAATCCATAATGATTGACTGATTGTGGGTTTCATTTCATTGGGCTCTGGCCCGCTAGGGTTGGGATTTAAACGAGCCCATTTTACCACAATCACTTGTCTGGCAAATTGCCATGAGCTCCTCCTTAAGAGAAAAAAAGAAAAAAAAAATTAAAAGTCATTTTCGCCTGCTTATGACCTTTCCATTTTCTATGTATGGAAGTTGCATTCCACAAAGCTCTGCGTACTAAATTAGTAGATCTGGGGGTACATTCCTTTTTGGGAGCATATGTATACATACTTTCTTTATACATAAATGAGTAGGTGATTTTAGTTTTATGAACTCGAGATATTTAAATGTAAGTAACATTTAATTAAATTTTCTCTTTCTCATTTATAATTATAATCCTCTATCTTTCAAGAAGAAGAAAAAAAACAGATATGGTAAGATTGGAATTGAGAGTATTCAAGAATTTCTTTAATTGAAAAATAAAACCTTTCTAGCTTTTTCCAAGAAGAAGTATGAAAGTATTTGGTAGATTAATTTGCTAATGCGAGCCTTTTATGGAAGCTGAATATATATGGCATTTTATTGATATAGGAGCCGACAGCTCGAAGCCAAAATCTACAAAGATCTATTTATTATGTAAATTTCAATGTTTAATTAGGAGGGAAGGTTTGAAGAAGGTAGAACGAGTGATCTTAAGATATGTATATTCTAATTAATAAATAAAAAAATTAATTTGCATTGATTTCTTTATTCTGATAGAAAACTGTAAGATCATGTGAAAAGGGGAAATTATTAAATACAAATTGGAAACTTTTCTAGACCACCTAACAAAGATAAAGACAGGCTTTTTTTTTTGTTTTCTCCTTGCAAATTGTCGAAAACCAAATTGAGGAAGGAAATAAACGTCATCAGGTTGTATTCCTTTTAGATAAATTCTGGATTTTATTTATTTATTTAGTCCTCTAATATGCCAAAAATAAATAAATAAATTATGTCGTTGTCTTCCTTTTCTTTTATTTTTTAAATGAATGTCGACATCTTCTTTTTCATTTCATCTACTATAACAATTAATAATACATATAATCAACATATATGATCAAGTAATTAACTTTTCTAAGTGTGTTATTTTAAAACTTGTTTGGAGAGCCTTTTTCAGAGTTTAAATGAACGATTGAATTTTAACTGTTATTTTTTTATATTTTTTTTTTTTAACTTTAAAATTTCAAAACGCGTTTTACGACTCTGAAAAGTAGAATTAAGTTTCCTTATTAGCTAGTTTGCGATTTCTTGCAAGTAACGGGCGACCAGAGAAGCAAATAAACAAAGTACTTATTCGTTGTTTTTTGGGATATCTTTGTTGTGTTTGTGTTGTAAGTTATAGATATAAATTATTATGTATAGGATGAGCATTGGATCCCTTTTTTCTATCAAAGACAGACCCATGTGTGGGAAATTCCCATAGAACATAATGGAATTGTTTGGCGTAGGCCAACGTGCGCCTTTTGCGCTTCAAGTCACTTACCCTTTTCTTAGAAGAAAACCCAAACATTTCTTTTACAAATATGCATGGTAGTTAGCTTCACAATTTACCCAAAAGATTATGGCAATCAAATGTCAATCTTTTTTTCTTTTTTTTATCGATAAAAGTAAAAAAGGTCTTCAGTCATAAAGTGAGAAAAGGGGGAAAAAAAAGGTGTCATTTAACTTTTTTATCAAATGTCATAATTGTTTTAAATAAGAAAAATTAGCAAGAAATGAGAGAAGACAAATACCAAAAAAAGGTTAGAAAATAAATGAGATTTAACCAGATATTCAATTCAAGGCCTTAATCTCAAGCCACTAGAATAAGAGATAAATGGAAATAGAAAGAGAACAATGGATTCAGTATTTTTTTCGTTCATTCTGAATTAAATATTTATTTTTTTTATTTAATAAATAATTTTAAAAAATAAATTATCACAATAATTTAAAATATTTATATATAATTCGTATGTTTATAGTCATATTTACATTAATTAAAATATTATAATAAAATAAATATTAAATTTCAAATTAGCAAAATACTATGCATAATTGTGGGCATCATGGCAAAGAAGTCACACACTAATTGAATTTAAATTTATAATATGGATGACTAATACTACTATATAGGTAACCTTGAAAATGTAACACTAGAAACGCGTTTTAAGGACTGCGGTTTTCCAACTAATAATTCTTGTGACCCATATGAATATTATTGTTTATTAGTAAGATCTTAGCCAACAAAACCACTTCTGGAAAATTATGAGAATTAATTAATTTTTTTTTAAAAAAAAAAACATATATGTAGTCCCCCTACGTGCATTGGGGAGAGAATGAAGGAATCTAAGCAAACGGATGGATGCAAGTGATGTCGTATGTGGTCGGACATTATTAAATTTAATTATTTTATTCTTTATAATCTCCCCCTTGAAATTAGGGCTTCATAGTAGGAAAAAAATATTTATAATAAAATTAAAATAAAAAGTAGGAAAAATATTTGGGTCCTTGTGTCCGTTCGTAGGACTCACTGCATGTGTTTGCTATATTATATACAATGGATTCGGACTGCAAAAGACCACTTATTCCGAAAGTGAATACTAAAATAGTACTTATTAAAAACTTTTAAAAAATAGTATCACATGATGTACGAAAAATAACTTTTAATATTATAATCGGAACAGACTAATAAAAAAAATTTAGCTACAACCTATTAAAAATATATTATTAATTTTATTTATTTAGACACGAATTTGAATAACGGTCGTAAATTTCTCTTTTATTAAAAATGAATTATTTTTATTTATAATAAAATGTTCACATTTTATATTTTGTGATAACTATAAATTAAATGTTTATTTTTTAAAAAATAAATATATTTTTCATCTAAAATTTTATTAATAACTTTCATAATTTAAAAAATTTATATTTCATTGTCAACTTTTATTTTCTCTTTTTAAAGTCAATATATTCATTCATAAAGGGGAAGCAAAAACTCCAAAGCAAGCTGCACAATTATAAAAATACAGCCACAAACCCACAACATAATCACAACGAAAAAACTAGTAGATCCCACTAACTAATAAAGATATTATGATTACTTTCTTCTTAATTTTGTATTAAATTAAAAGTAAATTTTCAATTCAAGATGAAGGGAGCATTAATTTAATCTTGTAAATAATGCTAAATTACATGTTAATGAAATATTTTTGGAAAAATTAAATTATTTTTTTTCAAGGAAAAACATTAACTTATTTCTGATACGCTATCAACTTCTTTATGAAATAATTTGTGTTGGTCTAAATCACTGTAAAACACCACAAATAAATGAGGTTACACGTAAATATTCGATGGAGAAACAAATTGTACATAAATTGCATGCACACCAAACACAGTAATATATATACACATATTTATATAAATAGAGGAGAGGCCAAGAACCGAGGGGTGTGGGGAACCTTGGTGGGGTATGAAGAGGAAGAAGGAATTATTCGTTTTGCAGTAGCATCCGAGAGCTTGAAGCCAAAAGCAGTTAAATTATAGATGTCTTTTTTGTATAATAATTTATTGCACAATTATATGTTTTATTCTTATTTTATTATCTCAAATATGCAAAGGATGGACCACTCAAAGTCAGCTCGGATAAGGATCTTTACTTGACATAATTTCTACTAAATACACAAACTTCAATTAAACTCAAAAGTAGAGTTGTACTTTGGAAAATTAAATGATGCTTAATTAATTATTTTTAGTGAAAAGTAACTTAATTTTCTATTTATTCATTTTATATACTATTTATACTTTTTATGCAAATTAAAGAACTAAGCTAAAAGAAGAGGAAATCGGCTTCTTTTTCTTAACAAAAAAACTACTACTTCATCTAAAATTAAATATACTTTCTTTTATTTTACATAAAAGGGTTTTTATCATATACAAATTACTATATTATTTGTGACGGGTAACCAACTCAAAAATTAACACCAATAAATATGTTAAACCAATAAGCTTATTTATATAACGTTTAGATATTTTTTATTTTAGGAAAGTAAATATTATTTTCAATAGCACACAAAATAGAATTAATAAATACTTTTAAATTTGAACGAGATGAGTAATTTAAACATTAATAAAACATTTTTTATCTATGGTAAGTTTTGAAATCACAAATCCATTTGTTTTGAGAAACTCAATCTCAACTAAAGTCAAATGCACGTAGAAAGATTGTATTGAGAGGGATGATTGAAAAAGGAAATTAAAAGGGATATATGGATGCAAATGCAAACCAGAGATTGACAGACGAATAGAAAGAAAAAATAAATAAATAAGATGATGGAATTGGCTTTTTGTTACAGAGCAGGAAAAGGAAATCTGGAAATGTAATAATAATAAGAGTCGGTTTCAAGAATAAGTTGGGAAGAAGCAATAGCAATGGCGCAGACGTTGTAGTTTTGAATTTGTAATGCAATGAAAAAGAAGCCTCCCACGAACTTTGCTTATTCACTAACACACACACACGAGCCAAATACTGACTGATTATCTTTGAGTGGACGACACAAAAATGTTGTTCTTTGATGATTTTTTTTTTCTTATTTTTTCCATAGAAGTTCAAGTTCTTCCTTTTTTTAAAATAAAAAAAATTATTCTTTGATTGGAAAAGAGAAAAAAAATTATTTTAGACATTTGGGGTAAGGGTGAATATTTTGGCTCTAAATCGTATGTTACATGACCCTTAATAATTTGACATGTTCTATACTAATTAGTTTTGAATAACAGTGGCTCTCTTAACAATTTTATTTTTTAAAAAACAAACAAACTAAGTGAATATGAAGTTTCAATAAGTCGATTAAATTAATGTAAATGTGTCAACAAATTTAAAAATAAACATAGAGTGCGGTAGAAAATTCAACTGTCTAGTAAATTACAATATTGTATATTTAATGAATTGGTGGGCGAGCAGCAATTATTTGGCACAAACGAATACTAAACTATTTTCTTAAATATCAACGTAGAGTTCTTTTAAATTATTTTCTAAATAAGATAATTGCCTTTAAATTATTATTCTCTTCGTCTAAAATTGAATATTAGTATTTAACTTAATATAAAAATAAAAAGAGCTCTTGATTTTAAATTATTTATCATATTATTCTTATTATTAATATGGTTAATATAGAGATCGTATTAATTAGTGAGATAAAAATTTATTAAATTAATAAAGTATTAATGAAATTTTAGATGATAAATATGATTAATTTCAATCAAGTAAATATTCAATTTTAAGCATTTTATAATAAAGATGCAAATATTCAATTTCAAATAAATAAAGTATCTTTCTTTTTTTAATATATATGTTCTTAAACTATTTGTAATCAGAGACTACCACATGTGTGACAAAATTCACTCCATATTCATCAATTCAATTTTAAAATCTAATTTTAGCAAAATGCACTTTTAAAGTAAAAAATAAAAACATGACCACTGTGAAATTATAGATTATACAATACATTCACTGTTTAAAATCAATTCCAACGATTGAAAACAGTTCAAAGACTCACAAAATAGAATTTGAAATCTTGGTAAATTACTAGCATTATAAACTACCACCTTAATATTTGAACAAATGAGGATTACATACCCTTTGGCAATCCAATTACAACCCTGAATTATTTGGAGACAGACAGACAAACAAGCATATTTGAAGGGGTTAGAAAACGATTGATCAAACTTCTATTTTCAATAAAAACCTTTGATGAAATTTGAATCCTACATAAGACGCACGCACCTCGTGGATTAAGATTTAAGACTCCCTTAATTAAGGCCGAAAATTTGACACCCAAAAAAAAAAAAAAAGAATTAACGGCCGAGATTATCTGATCATACAAAATCATCAACCAGAACATGATTATCGGATCAGATGTAGTACAAATCCAACGTCATAGAAAGACTGGAAAGCCGTAGGTACACTCATGTGTTATCGGGTGCACTGTCCAAATCTAAGGGACCCACGTGCTCAGTTCAATGTGACTTGAAGGGAGAAAAGGGGTATCACGGACGGGATAGACGACTAATGTCCTTCCTCGGGAAATGTAATTTCTTTTGCTTTTTTGAAATTCTGCTACGACGACCCCACATGAAAATACCCTTTCTCTGTACCCTTCAAACGGAGTCCGTCCAGCTTTTTAATTATACTGTAATCATTTTTATTCCTGATCAAAGGGTTAAAAAGGCAATGTACTTTTTTGCCTTTATTTTCTTTTTTTATTATTATTTTTATTATTATTCACTCGCGAATCACGATCTACCTTTAAGTTTAGATTTTGAAGGGCCAAAGAGAAAAAGTTTTCAACCTTTCCTTTTCTGTTTAGAATTGTTTTTTTTTTTTCAAAAATGAATTTACCCACACGTTTGTCATTTGACCTTCTGCACACTCTTTAAGGTCCAATGTCCTTAATTTAGACCATGAAAATGAACTTGTCTAAAGATGTTTAGTATAATAAGACAATTTATCATTCTTTTTACGGAAATCAGTGAAGTATATAGATAAATTGACCAAATTTTTTTAATTTTTTTTAATCTAAATTAGATATTAGATAGATGTCTTCTATCTTTAATCTAGATTAATCAAATTTGTTCATTGATCGAATTCCTTATCAAAGACGAAACTCCTAACATAATTTTTTCTATTTTCAAGATTTGAACTAGAAATCTTTAGTGGTAGAGTAAACTCCTAACATAATTTTTTTTATTTTCAAAATTTGAACTAGAAATTTTTAGTTATAGAAAACAATTCCTTCCTATTGCTTCAAACTCTTGTTGATAAATTGGGAAAATTTTCACATGCCATGTTACTCTTTTTTTTTTTTTAACTACTTTTCTCCTTTTAGGAGGAGAGGAGATGTCTTGATTGGGAACACGAAAAAATAGTATGTAATGGTCAAAATTAACAATCACTATTATTTCAAAGAATGTTATACACACAGCTGGGCCAGGCGACTACAATTTCACTACCACTCACATCTATCTCAATATTTATCCAATCACATTGTACAAACATTTGACTGAATTTACTAAATTATGGGAGATCGTTGTTTTACACGAATAATTACTTACATTGATGACAAAAAATTATTCTACCAAAAGTCAAGTCTAATTGATCTATCACTAAAGGAAGCTGCTACATTATGCAATTTTCAACTAAAAATGAGATTAAACATCTTAAAGAAATTTACAACACTTGTTTACATATTGTTTAAAAATATATTAAGTGGCAATCTCTTATCAGTGAATGTAAAAACTCCTTTATTAAGATGGTTATACTTTTAAAATTTATATATCCTTATTTATGTGTATACACATAATAGAATTTTAACTAAAATAGAATAGAAAATATTTTTTAAGGGATTTACTAAAAAATAATGGTAAATAAGCCAATAAAAGATTCATTTATATATTGACTGAAACTATATTATGTGACACATTCTTATTTTTTGCTGTGATGTCTCCTTATATGTATCATTCTTAATTAACCTCGATGGAAATATCAAATTTGAAAATTCAGGTTTAAACGAGTTTTTTTCATACAATAAACGAATTAGACAATATCTTTAAAATGCATTTTTTCCACCTAAACATACTACGATACCGTTAACTTCCTTAGTAAAATAATAGAAAACACATTTAAAAAATTATTATTTAGAACCAAAAAAAATGCTAAACTACGAGTTCGACCGTTAATATATACCAAGCTCAGCAGGGTTCCCTTCGGGGTTTATTTAGTAGATGATCGCTTACTTTGTTTTTCTCTGTATAAAATTTTAGAAAGTTTAGCCCTCGCCCCACCACCACCCAATCCCCTCCGCCTCCTCCCCTAAATAAAAAAAGAAGAAATAAAAAATGGATAGCAGATAATTTTTTATTATTATTCAACATTGAATTTGATGATGAGAGAATTGAGCTCGAAATGCTATACGAAAAATAAAAGATGACACAGAGCTCTACACATTCTGGTTACAAGCAGTATACAGCCAACACATCTATAATTTTACGTACACCAAGATATTATAGTATTTTTAGACAGACGAAATGTGGCCCCAGCTTCACAATCCACGGCTGACCGACTTTGAATTTAAAGGGTAAGAAAGAAGAATGATAAGGGAGATGTGAGTGAGTGAGAGAGAGAGAGAGAGGAGGGCGGTTAGATAGAAAAAGTGAGGAAATATTCTCTTTAGCTTTCAAGGCTTTTGGTGTTTTCTTCTGAAACCAAACAAAGGTCTCGCTCCCAGCAGTCCAGATCCCTGCAAGAATAGTCCGAAGTTTTAGATTATTGTTTTCTTTTTTGGTGTTTTAGGATTCAAATCCTTATGTTGTTGGGTTATTTGGGTTCTTTTCTTCTTCTTTTGGCACAATCTGGGGAGACTATTGTTGTAAGATTTGAATAATACCAAAGATTTTATCTGTTTGTATTTGGAGAAACTCTTGTTAGTTTCTTTTGTTTCCTAGCAATTCTGTTTTAGCTTCCAAAAGTTCATTTCTTTTGTGTTACGAAAGAAAATACTTTAGCCCTAAAGCTAAAACCACCCTATCTTCGTTTTTCATATGTTAGCCATGTCTGGTAATGCATTCGCAGTTCCTTCTTCCGTCCCAGGATTTCCTCAAGAACTTGACTGCAACCCAAACCCTAACCCTAAACCTAATACCATCACCAACCCAGCTCCCAAGAAGAGGAGAAATCTACCGGGAACACCTGGTAATTAATCATCAACTTCTGTAATCTCGTACGGATGTATATACTTTTTTGTGCTAATTATACTTTTCTTTTTCTTTTTCAGATCCAGATGCTGAAGTAATTGCTCTTTCACCAAAGACCCTTATGGCCACGAACAGATTCATCTGCGAAATCTGTAACAAAGGTTTCCAAAGAGAGCAGAATTTACAGCTCCACAGAAGGGGCCACAACTTACCATGGAAGCTTAGACAAAAGACCAACAAAGATCAAGTGAAAAAGAAGGTTTACATATGCCCAGAAAAGACATGTGTCCACCATGACCCTTCACGTGCCCTTGGTGACCTTACTGGCATTAAGAAGCATTTTAGTAGGAAACATGGTGAGAAGAAATGGAAGTGTGAAAAGTGTTCTAAGAAGTACGCAGTTCAATCAGACTGGAAAGCTCATTCGAAGACTTGTGGAACTAGGGAGTATAAGTGTGACTGTGGCACACTCTTCTCCAGGTGTATAATTTAATTTATTTCTGTTTCTTTTTTCAAGAGAAGGAAAAATCTTAATTTGGGAATATAAAATTTCTCCGGGGTGAAATAAATGCTATTGCTTTAAATTTTGCTTTTTATTGCGGGATAATGATTAGGGAGTAAATGTTTTTCTCATTCAATATGTGCTATTAATACAGGAAAGATAGTTTCATCACGCACAGAGCCTTTTGTGATGCCTTAGCTGAAGAAAGTGCCAGAATAACTTCTGTTGCAACCAACAATTTGAACTTCAGAAATGATCATTTAAATGGCCCTATAATAAGCCATCAGCCTAATCTGCCTCATGGGTTTCCTGGAATTCCTCAAATTGGAGGTGATTATGAAAATCAGCTCAAGCCCAGATTGTCATTGTGGCTGGATCAGGCTAATAATCCTCATCAGCTAAGCAGTACTGTGGATGTGTCAGCAGGAAATTCAAATCTTTACAATATGGGCTCTGCTGCAGGGTCAACTAGTATAAATCAAGATCATCAACATCATCATATGATGCAAATGACTTCTGGGAATGTTTTTGGCTCATCTGCTGGAGGAAATCTCTCCCTTTCACCATTGCCACAACAAAGTCGGCAGCATAGCTCGAAGGATGATGGAGCCAACAAGACTAATAATACAATAGCTGATCAAACCCTCATGACTTCGTTGTTCTCAAATAGTCATCAAAGCAATCCATCAAATTCTTCGGCGCCAATGTCCGCTACTGCACTTCTTCAGAGAGCAGCTCAGATGGGATCTACTAAGAGTAATCCAACATTCTTCGGCAACAGTTTAGGAGTGATGAATTCCTCCTCTTCTTCCTCTTCAAATTCACCGGCTAATTTCAATGGCGGCATATCTCAAAACAGGAACGAACTGCTACTCCAAGCGATTCGGAAGCAGCCGGTCGACAATAATTTCAGCACATCAACGAGTTCATCATTGACCAACAACGGTCTTGATCAATCCATGGTACAAACAAATGCAAACGGAAGTCATCAAACAGTTTCACAGAATTTCCAGGGGGGTTTAAACGGAATGGAACATAGTCTAACGAGGGATTTCCTTGGCATGGGTGCCGGAGATGATGGCCGTCCTTTCTTGCCACATGAGTTGGCTAAGTTTGCTTCAATTAGTTCAGCCATGGGATTAGGCCATTTCAGTTGCAATCACTAGCTAGATAATCTGCCAGTCCTTTTCACAGCCCGTGTACCACACAATAATGTAGCATATAGAACATAACCTTATCATGATCTGTCCAGCTCAACGTCCCACATCTCATATTCAAATTTTGAATTTTTTTTTCATATCAAAACATGCAAGGTCCCCAGCCTGTTTCTGTACAAAAAGAAATTTCAAACTCTTCTATCCCTCCTTCCGGAACCCATATATATCCCACCCCAGCCTTGACCCTGCCCAAAAGATTTGAATCAAGAAAAGGCAAGACAGATGGATGATCAATTCATTCATTTGATCAATTGCATGCAGATGAAAATTGGAAAGGTCCGGGAGCAGAAAAGAAGGCGATGGTGGCGCCGGAGGGGACCGTTTAACGGGCGACTGGAAGTAATTACTATATGTTGCATGTTGGGCTGGTTTTTCTGCTTTTTTTGTTTGATGATGCCTTTTGTGTCTCTAAGGTCTCGTCCCGACTCTCCAGTCTTACCATTTTGTGTTTTATTTCGTTTTTCTTTTTGGAATAGAAATGCACGGAAAACTATGTGATTCGTTGACTTCCCGTCAAATTAATCCTCCAACATCGTCAACGTTTTTTGTATTTACAATAATTCTAAATTAAAATCCCACAATACTGTTTTGCTTATTCTTGCGATTTAATGACTTTTTCTTGGTTCTCGTTGTTTTTTTGTGTTTTGTCCCCAATCAAAAAGTTGAGGTAAAAACAGCTTTTGAAGTGTTGAAACAGTACTATCTAATATGCAAAAACAACCCATAGTTAGCTTTGAGTTTTTTTTTTATTTAAATAAATCTTTTTACATCATTCGGTGTCAGATTAAGCATGATCAAGGTTTGATTATGAAACTTACTGGCTTTTAATTTTAGTGTGTGTTCCGTATCTATTTAAATCTTAAAAAAAGCAGTATTTTTATTTCTTTGATATAAATAAATTATTTCTTCACAAATCTTTTCATAGTATTTATTATTTTTAAAATTTATAATCTCTTTCAAATATGATTAGAACGAATTTACATTAAAGAAAAGCTACCAAAACTACAACAAAATTATGCCCATGCATATAACCGTGGATGGAAATCTTGTATTCTACCAGAGGTCCGAAACTGCGGTCACCCACCCGTACTGGGTTTTTTTTTTAATATATATATATATATATATATATATATTTGTGGATGGTGATGAGCGAGATTAACTATTCCGTAACTTGGACTTTAGAATGTTTTGAAAAACGACGATGTATATATCCACAGAACTTGACGTCTATTTTGAGTCAATTCTAAGGGAATATGAGAGCGGCCATGGAAACGAATAGAATGTTAGGTAAGCCCAAAAATATAAAAAAAAATAATAATCCGGCCGGGAAACTTTCATTTATATATATATATATATATATATCTTGGGAGATCTCTCTATGTTCTTTGCGTTGAAGAACAAAGTAATTATATTAGTATAGTACTAAAATAGTAGTAAGAATTAAGAAATCCCAGGCAGCCAAGTTGAGTTTTCACGGCGATCAGTGAACATAGAAATGGTAAACCTTTTTGGTTAGGATGAAGTTGATTCGTTCTCTCTGTGCAGTGTCTCGAATATATATATGTCTTACAGTGGACAGTTTTGACTTTCCAATACAAACTTTATAGAACCTTGAAAAGTCTATAAACATGTACACTCCTAGGTTTGTTGATTGATAATCTCCCATTGAAGACTTGGTTGGAATAGTTGGAGTGGACTTCATAATTTTCAGTTTCAACTTTCACCAGCGGAGTGGGTCTGCGTCTGAGTCCCCCCCCTCCCCCATCCCCCTCCGGGGTGGTAGCTAGTCCCTAGATTAGGATGCACCATTTTAGAGAGCTTGAAAGTGATGATATAACTTTCTCGTGATGAGAACTACTTTTTACATATTCTGCTCACTGCCTTCCTTTTTTTAGGAAGGATCCGAGACTAGTTTTCTGTTAATAATATTTGAATTATTTAAATAACTCTTTTCTTTTTCTACTTTTAATTAGAAGTATTTTTTTTGTGTTAAGCACAGAGATTAGATAGTATTAGTAGTATGTTTTAAAAGGTAGATATTCAGTTTTAAATATTTAAAAATAGAAATGTGAATATTTATATTTTCATATACATTCTGATAAAGGTTTTTGGTTCAATTTTAGTAGCTTCATTGTATTGTATGGAAGTATTGGAAGCTTGATCATTCATTCATTTGATTGAGGGCTAATGCCATGGACTGCTTTAGCTTGTTTCAGCTAGCCGGAGGTATCTTGACTAATGTTGTCATATTGTAGAGTAGGTAGTGTTAAATTTAGGACATGCTAATGAATGGTGAACTAGGCGGGGCATGGATAGAATACGACCATTTTCATTTCCAATTACAATGCCAATCACAAAAATCCAATCCCACTGGATTATATGTAGTTCAACCATGCTTTGGAATGTGGCATTTTCTTTGGGGTGCTTTTTTATTGTGCAAATGAGAAATATGGTTACAATTGTAGAACCCTTTTTTGGCCTTCTTTTTCTTTGCTCTGAATTGCACGTGCCCATATTTAATTTTTTAATTTGACTTGAAAAAAATAGATTAATGAGTTTTTTAATTGAAGCTTAGTTTAACAATATAAACTTCAATCAATTGAAGATATTAGAAAAGGTCTGTCGCAAAACAAAATTCTGTACATCAGCCCATGGACTAGTGCTATTTTAGAAATAACATTAGCGTTCGTTGAGCTTAGCTAGTTAACCCACTGGATATGTATTTCTTATTGGACTCTTTTAATTACCATCTTCTTTTTTTTTTTCTCTTCAAGGCCTATCCTGATGAAGTACGTACCCAGCTCTTCTTCTTCATCCTTTCATTTTTCTCTTTTCAGTAATAAGAACAAAATAATAATAATAATAATGTAAACCAAAGTTTTATAGTAAAAAATGTTAAAACTCTTACTTTCATCGGTATTGATTTGAAATTATAAAATTCATGCAAACTTGATTCATGATAAGATTTTTTTTTTGTTTATACGTGATATTATAAAAAATTGTATATTGAATATTATTTATGGTATGTAATTCACGTGTATATAATATCTTACTTATTCCATCTAAAATTAAATGTTCATATTTCAACTTCAATTTATCTAAAAATGAATATTCACTTTCTTAAAATAAATATAGTTTTTACTTAAAATTCCATTAACATCATAATTAATTTTAAAAAAATATATTTCTCTAATATATATGGTCTTACATCAAACTATGAATATTGTGTTAACTTTATTAAAATCAAACATTATTCTTAAATTTTATAGTAAGAGCCAGTGTTGCATGACTTTTTTTTATATTTAAAACTTACTTTTAAGTTTAAGTTGAAAATAATAACTTAAAAAATAAAGCTAAAATTTAATTAGTAATTTTCTAATTGTCTATGCTAAAACTCTTCATCCCACCATTCATATGATTAAAAGATGGTAGTAGGCATGACAATTTAAGCTCGGCTCGGATGATCCAATTTTTAGATTGGATTGTGTTTTATAATAATAGGCCCGTTAAAATTCGAGTTAGTCCGATTCGACTTAAATTTCTATTTTGACCCGATCAGGTCAGCCTATCAAGCTAAAATTAGGGCTGGTCCGTGGGTAAAATGCAAAAATGTCATTTTTAAAGCTAAAACGATGTCGTTTTCATTTTTGGGTTAGGGCGGTCCATGTATAAAATCGGGCTGAGCTATAGGATTTTAGGTTCATAAAAATTCAAGTTGAATCGGCCCGATCCAAATGTCTACCTTGACTTTATCAGGTCGGTGCGAGCCGCTCAATTAGCCACCCCTAGATGGTAGGGTGTGGGTTCAAATTCCGTTAAAAGCAGTTAGTAGTGATTTGTCATTGTACAGTCTTAATGTAAACTTTGCATAATATGTAATTAATATGAGAGAAATTTCTGAAGTAACCAAGCTACTGTCCCAAAAGTTGGAAGAATAGGAGAGAGAGAACTCTTTTGGGGATTTTGGTGAGAGAAGATGAAAAAAGAATAAAAAATTTTAAAACCTCCTAAAAAAGTGAGGTGTTTTCAAAAGATAAGTAAAATATCTATCATTGGAGCTTATGCTAAAATTTACATATTTTCATTAAAAATAAACTACTTATTTTTTAAGAGATTTTGAGTTATTATTGTTTGACAACACTTCTCTAAGAATAAGATATCTATAAATAAACTCTACCAAATATATAATAAGTTAAAAATGTATATTCAATTTTAGGCATTCTAATATCATTCTTATGCAATTGTGAATTTAAATTAAACTAAATCGTATTTTTAATAATTGAAATTATTGAAAGAACATAATATGATAATTTTATATAGCTTTTATATATTTAGCAATTCTATTTTTGATTTTATCTTAGATGTAAAGTTTAATCATCATGCATATTTTTCATGAAACAATCCTAAATAATTTATCCTATTAATAATTTATCACTTTGTTTTTAAAAATTATAGTCATATCAATTTATTTATTAGACTTATATAAAAAAATCCAATAATAACAATAAGTACTTTTTTTTAGAACAATAAAAGATAAATACTTATTTTGCTAAAAAAAAGAGTCATATGAACTCTTTCAAATGCTGTTCCACATGGGTTGCCCTATTTAATGTGGTATCTTTTTTGTCCGAATTCTTTCTTCTTCTTCTTCTTTTTTGATGGAATTTTTTGACGTTATTTTTTTTTTTTGGAAAACCTTTTTTCACGTTATTAATAATCAAAAGTTGTTATACTAAAACTATAATCCACGTGGGATGGTATAATTGGATGAGACTGTCCAGTTTGGTCTGTCTCATGAGGCACGTGGAGTCCGACAATAGGCCGATGTAACGTGGTATGACATGCCATCGCTCCTACCAGTAAAAAAAGGAATTGACTAGTTTACCCTTTATAGTTAAAACTCAATTCTGCTCCATTATTAATCGCTCATCTTTTTTATTCCAAATTAGCATCTTACAAAAAATTTCTCTGAAATCTCCCCAATTTCAATTGCAATCTTAGCCAACTCTGCAAATAATCCGATATTCGTTTTGTATAGTAGTAAGTTATTCTTTCATACAAGTTCATATTCCGGTGATGAGGCATTGGGGTTTGATATCCGGCGTGCCGATGGCAATGGATTTGGCTTGGAGAGGATTTTTGTTGACGATGATTTTGTTGAATTTTGTATTTGTTTGCCAACTATTGCTCCTTCAGCCTCTCGTAGCGGCCTCAGGTAACAATATCTAATTTATTTTTCCTCTTTAATCAGGACTAGATTTCATACTGCAGTTGTGATAATGAGTTTACTCGTGAACGACTTTCCTTTGATTATGAGCTTTGTCAAAATTTTGGTGCTTTTTAGTGAATTAGAGGCTTTTGTTTTTGTTTCAGTGTAATGTACCTCCGGGAATACCTATGAAACTGGATATGTGTTGTTTACGTTACCAAATTACTGTAATTTTGACAAGTTATCATTATATGCATGCTTATATCTTTTCCCGTGGTCTTAGGATAAAATGAGTTCAAAGTCTCGACTTAATGAATTTGGTATTGCTTAACAATTTATATGGTGATTTGATGAACACACACTATTAAAGATTATTCAATATTTTTACTTATTCTGAATTTCTAAAAATAGGTTTAGTTATTTGAGTTCTGCAATAGTCTATGTAAATACAACTTGCTAATGCACTTTGTTTAGACAGCAACTAAAATGTAACTATGATAGAGTTAAGACAACAAGCTATATTTCAAATATATTGTCATCAAACACTTGATAGTTGTATTCCTTTAACCTTTTTCCCTTGCTGTTTGTTTTGTGGATGAGAAACCATATGTTCTGCCTGACAATGCATCAATGAAAGAGGAGAAAACTAAAGCAAATCTTGCACCTCAGACAAAAAATGTTTTTCTCATTTGTTTTTTCCACCTCCTTTAAGCATGCGGTAGGATTTTTAGGTTTAGAGCATTGCTGGATTTTAAAGATTATGAATTAAGCTAGAGTGTTTGATTGGTTGGGGATGGGGATGAATGCTTCAGGTTTTGTTCACTACAAAAGCCAAGGGTGTAATTGTAAAAATAATAATAATAAATTGATTTGCTTCATCACAAGTTATTGATGTCTATAATCTTTTCTGGTTAATGATCTGTTTAATTTCGGTGGAGATATCTTAACTTATGGTTCTTGTGTATTCCCTCCAATATTTGACTTTCTGACTGTAGTAGTTTTCGGGTGTGTTTCTTAGGAAACATGATATTATTTTCTTAATCACATTCCTATGACTTCACCCTGTATTGAAACATACCACATTTATTAATTTTCTTTTGTAAACAAAGTGAAAAATTCTAAATTACTTGCTAGGGTATAGTTGGAGGTCATAAATGTTCCTTCAGGCATAGAATGAAATAATGGTATAAAGTGTTGACTTTACATGGATACCTGTACTTCAAAATACTGAAAATTGTTTTCTTGTTCCTTTAGTTTTGTGGTTTAGTGCCTCATCTCTTGGTTTAAACTCCATCAAGAGAAGATGATTGTTAGTAGTCTGATCTATTGTCATTTTGGGAAATCCTCCACAACATGCTAACCCATGAGTTTTGATAAATCTTTGTTGTGAGGCAGAATTTTAAAATTTTAAAACCTTCTTATTATGATATGTACAGTAACATTGTTTCACCGATAAAGTATCAATTGTTAATTAGGAATGATGAAAGCCCTGACATTGTGGACAATTGTATTGTTTTTTACTTTGGTAGTAGGCAAGTAATTGTTGTGTATTATACTATTATTTTATTGAGGTTTCTTTGGATTCCCAGGTGGAAAACACAGTGATGCTGCTGCATTATTTCTGAAAGTTTCAGAAAATGTAAAAGTAAAAAGATACAGTGAGGCACTTGATGATCTGAAAGCTGCTATAGAGGCAGATCCAGCACTGTCAGAAGCTTACTGGCATCGTGGATCCATTCTTCGTCAGTTATGCAGGTCTGACCTAGAAATTTTATTACATCCTATTTGAATAAAAGAAAATCTGCCTCTTTGATGATAACCGAATATATCGTAGTCCATCAAACAGTAGTCAACCTTTCTTCCATTTCTAGGTTTCATAGGTTTCAGTAGAAAGTTTCCTCTGCATGTATTTGGCTAGACTAACAAAATTGTGTTATGGCTCAGAGTAATTATGCAAGTGCATTACATGGGTACATGATGCTCTGTGGTTGCTATTAAGAAGTTTAATGTGAACCTTTTTGCATTTTTAAGATCCCCTGATATTACTCCTTGTCTGTGGGTGTGGAAAATTCAATATCCCTTTTCATTGTCTTGTAAATGGAGGGTTCTGGTTTTGTTCTTCATGATAACTTCAGCTTTCTTCCACTTGCATAATGAGTGTTTAAGAGAGTTAAATTATCGTCATGCTTTTATATGCTTACAACTATCCAATTAGGTTTTAAGAATGGTTGATGCAGAGTTATTGCCACTCTCTCTCTCTCTCTCTCTCTCTCATATCTGATTTCAAAATCATATGATTCAGGCAGTTTTTGGGTGATGTAGATATGATGAAGCCGAGAAGAGCTACAGAAAGTTTCTGGAGATGAAACCTGGAAATTCAGCAGCAGAGAAGGAGCTATCTCAGTTGCTTCAGGCTCAAAATGCTTTTGTTTCATCCATGGATCTCTTTAAATCAAATGATTTTGCAAAAGCATTGGAATACCTAGATAAAGTGGTCCTTGTTTTCTCTCCTGCATGCTCTGAGGTAGATAGACATGCTATACTATCTCCCTTCCATAATTTTATCCATTTACTTTCTTTGCTAGTTATAGAAATTATCTAACTTTTCTTCCAAGTTCCAACTGATATCTTTTACTAATCCAATGCCCTATCTATTGCCTTCCCTTTCCAGGCGAAGATCCTCAAAGTTAGGCTACTAATAGAGACAAAAGATTATTCTGTTGCCATATCTGAGTCAGGATACATTCTCAAAGAGGATGAAGACAATCTTGATGCTTTGCTGCTACGTGGTCGTGCCTATTATTATTTAGCTGATCACGATGTTGCTCTAAGGTTTGTTAAAGTTTCAAGGATTGAATCTTTTTCCCGATTAGATTATGTTGAATGAGTTAGGCAAATCAATCAAGTTGTGTTTCTCTACTTTTATGCTACTATTCTTCAATTGAGAACTTTGTGCATATAATTTTCAAATGAATTTTGTCAGGCATTATCAAAAGGGTCTTCGTTCAGACCCTGAACACGGTGAATTAAAGAAAGCATATTTTGGATTGAAGAATCTACTCAAGAAGACTAAAAGTGTAGAAACCTCTGAACCTTCCTCTTCTTTCTTCTCTCTCTTTTATTATTTTATTATATTTTTTAATTTTGGGCTATGTGTATTGAGATATATTTTTCAACTCTGACTCGAGTTTGTTATGATCCATCCAGGCAGAGGATAATGCAAATAAGGGTAAGCTTCGTGTTGCTGTGGAGGATTATAGAGCAGCCATTGGTTTGGACCCAAACCATTCTGCACACAATGTGCACCTTCATCTTGGTTTATGTAAAGTCTTAGTGAAACTTGGTAGAGGAAAAGATGCCATAGCTAGCTGTTCGGAAGCACTTGAAATTGATGAGGAGCTTGTCGAAGCTTTGGTTCAGGTTCTTATTTTCTATGTGCTCTCTTTCTTGTAAAGATGTCACATATGCATTTAATGCTTGAGCAAAAATTCCTTTTATGACTATGCTGTTTGATTTGATTGAGTGAATATGTTGCATTTGATTGTTGGTAGTCATTGTTTTCCTAATTGTTTTTCTCCAGAGGGGTGAAGCTAAACTTCTAACAGAAGATTGGGAAGGAGCTGTTGCAGATCTTAAATTAGCAGCTGAAAAATCACCTCAGGTTCGATTTTCTATAAGTCCAGATATACAATTGTATCGCGAATGATGTTTTTTTTTTTGTTCTCTTAATGAATGTGTTTAAAGTGAAAGTTCTGAACCATGAGGAAAAGCTTGCTAAAGGCTGTTCAAGACGAGTTATTTTTGAGATAGTTCTATGAACTCATTTGAATAAGATGGTATGAATACAATCTTTATATGTGGTGTTTGATTCTCCTAGTCCATCCTGGGTTTCTATGCTATTGGCCCAGAGAGCTTGTCCAGTTATCATTGAAGGTCATGAGGGAAAAGGGGAAAAAAAATGTAAATTAAGGATATGTTGCAGGATTTGCACGAGGTAGCATGTCCATGACTTGTATTGGGTTTATAATAGTCTAATGGCTTCTCTCATCTTTAAAGGGCCCCTAATGTCTGAAGAGAAAGAAGGTGAGCTGTCCATAAGCTTAGTCATTGGTAATTGAGATGCAAAGTACTATTGATATTTTTGTGAAAATTTTCCTGTTTGATCACCTTTCAAGCAAGTCTTACTCAAACTCAAGTGTTTCAAAGCTTTTGGGTTGGTAACTTTTTCTAATTGAAATTGAATGCATTTTTTTCCCTGACATGCAGTTGCACTGAAGAAAAGGTAGGTAGTTTTAAAATGAGAAAAAGGAAAACATTGATATTATTTACTAGTTTGAGGTTAATTTAGGTATCAATTTAATCTTTGACGATAAAAGGAATATTTTGTCTGATGGGGAAGTGGTGCTTAGTTGTTTGTCAGTATTCTTGCTCTATCTTTTAGTTTTCTTTTATTTTTTGTCTTGATACACTTCATTATTTAGTCAACGGTGAGGAAACAAAATGTCGCTGGTTAAATTACTTTTCTGGTGTTGTACTTTATATGGTTCATTTTGCTTGGATTCAGACAACACTTTTGGATGGTTGTCCAAAGGACCTGGATGAGGTCTGAAAGGAGAGGCTCTGAGTCTGCATGTTTAGGCACTTGGTCTTATCCCCATTTTGAAATTTGAAGATTTATTGTTCTCCAAGAAAGGAAACAATTGATATTTACAATAAACTCTTTAAAGAATGAGTTTTATTTTGGATTTGCTGAATTTTTAGTGGCAATTTATTTCTGATACCTGTTTGTTTGCAAATGCTTTAATACACAGATGCTATATTCCAAGATATTCCCTGGAATGACTGATTATCTCTTGCACAGGATATGAATATTCGTGAAACCTTGATAAAGGCTGAGAGATCTTTAAAATTAAGCCAGCGAAAGGATTGGTATAAGATTTTAGGGGTTTCAAAGACTGCATCTGTATCAGAAATAAAAAAGGCATACAAGAAACTTGCTTTGCAATGGCACCCAGATAAGAATGTTGACAACAGAGAGGAGGCTGAAGCCAAATTCCGAGAAATAGCTGCTGCGTATGAGGTTTGTTCCAGAGACCTTTCATGTTACTTTGTTTTCATTATATTGCTATAAGATTTGTTAATGTTTTGCATGTCAAGCTGGCCAGTTTTCACCAGCAAAATAAGGATTGATTGCCTGTGACCTTTTTACTCTCTCTCTCTCTCTCTCTCTCCCCCCCCCCCCCCCTTTATATGCTTTTTTAGACAATGACTTCACATGGGTTTGAAATACTGACGTCTTTCCTGATAAGATAAAAACATAGAGAACAGTGTTTTGGTGTTGGAGACATTAGGAATCATGGATTTATTTGTTCATTCTTGTTATTTCAGATTCTTGGAGATGAGGAAAAACGAACCAGATATGACAGAGGTGAAGATGTTGATGACATGGGTTCGGGAATGGGTGGAGGAGGATTTAATCCATTTGGCGGTGGGGGATTTGGTGGTGGACAACAATATACATTCCACTTTGAAGGAGGATTTCCTGGTGGATTTGGTGGTTTTCATTTTTAACCTTGGCGAAGTTTGCCTAGTTCCGGCACTGGGAGAAGCTCGCAAAAATGGATCCCATTCTTTAGAACAAGACATTGAACTAACTGTGCGTGAGAAGTACACAATGCCATCCACTGTTTTAAAAGCATCCTCTTGATGAAGTTTTGCTTTGCGGTACTGCTCTCAATTGAGAGAGTAGATGAGCACGCACATACATTGATAGTAACAGAGCTGACGGATTGATTAACATAGTTTATTCTGTTTTATTTCACGAAGATGTACTAAAAGAACATCGTTGCAAAAGCAAGGTGCTCCCATGAGCAGTACACCGTTTCAATGTCTATTTCCTTGCTTGATTGATATTTAAACATAAAAAACAGCAGCTGCTTTCTTTTCCATATTCTTTTCCCGCCTTGTGTAGCATCGGTTGACTTCTTTAGTTTCTTCCTTTTTTGATGTTCGTAGATGAATCTGGTGTACTCCTGCTGGGCATGTCTGTCTGTAGCAGTAGTGTATCGATTTGATTATATATCTATATATATATATATATATATTATGATATATATTTATGATTAGTGCGTGTTTCAGTTCTCAGTACTGATATCTCAAACTAATACACAACCTGCAATTTCCTGTATTTCTTGAATTTATTGGCTCGGATGCAGAAATTGGTCTGCAGTCGAACCTAAATATGGAAGCAGCAGCCTTCTCATGTTCCAATTTTACGCTGCTAATCAAACAATATTACTGATTCAACTGATCCCTTTATTTTCTCTCTCTCGTCCAATATTTTATTTAATAGCGTAATTAATACGGAGTACTATAGTCTTTTCATCGTGGCACATGTTTTACCTCTATTCCTTCATATTAGTCAACAGTGTAACTACTTGAAGTACGTATAAGAAAGCATTAGGGAAGGACAGCGGAAAATAACACAAATCTTGAATATTCAAACAGTTACACAGAGGGAAGCAATCAAAGAATGATGATCAAGTGGGGGAAAAAACAAATCAAACAAAGAAACACAGAAACGCACACACAGAATTGCACCATAACAGCTCTTCGGCTTTATAGGCATAGGGAATATACTGCCAAAAGAGCAACAGCGTAGGATCCTTGAAACATTTTATGGAGAGAAATTGCATCAGAAGAATCAACTGGGCGAGCAGTATCCTCAAGCTTTGGAACAGCTTTACTTGGTTTTGATTTTGTTGGTGCTGGTGCTGGTGCAGGAACTGGTGGTGGAGTTATAAAAAATTTCTCTGGGAGAAGGACATGATCCACCTCGTATACGGCAAGCTGGCCATCTGTATACACAGTGCTTGAAACTGATGAATTGGTAATGCCTGTACTTATTCTCACTGAATTTTCAGATGCTGTGACATTCATTGGAAACTGGCCATAACGAGTATCTCCAGCCTCTGTGCTTAACGGATCGCTTGCCCTTTGGAATAGCGATAAAGAGTAAAAGGTAGGGAGGATGTGAAAATGAACCAATTCAGATTGTTGTTGTCTAGAGAGTGTGTTTAACGTGACCTTTTCCATGTTGGAAAATGCAGCATCAGTTGGTGCAAAAATTGTTAAGCCTCCACTAGAACGATTAAGCTGTTCGTTGAGTCGATCAGCAGCTTCTGTGCCTTTTAAAAGCCCAATGAAAGTATGAAAATGACCTACCTTCTCTAGGATAGCAGTAACGTTAATTGGACCATCTAGTCCAGAAACCAAGGGGGGAGCCTGAGGATCAATGGTGACTAGTGGAGCAGCTGGAGCTATGGCTGGAGGAAGTGGTACAGCTGGAGCTGCAGCTGGAGACTGAGCAACAATGGTGTTTGAACCAACAATGAAGAGCAGAAGAATGGGAAATTGCATGAAGAGCTGTTTCATCTCCATTGTTATCGAGTAATACAGACAGCCAAATTTGAAACTTGCTTCAGTTTATGGAAAGGTAAGATTTAAGAAGGCTGCTGCGTGGAATTGTGGAAGGAGAGAGCTTGGTTTTTATATTGAGTAGGTGAAAATGAAAGAAAAATCTCGAGAAAGGTATGAGAGCAATGGCGATACAAAATTAGGTGTGTGGATGAATTTAAGGTGGCTGGAGATTCGATGATGTTAAAGTTAAAGCAGCCTCAGCTCATCACTAATTTTCCAGAGAGGTTGGCTACTTGTGATTCCTAACTAGAACTTAGAAAACAATTATTAACTCATCTATCAGTTTCCAATAATTAATGAGAAATTTTTTTGCACCCTGGATAATAATGTTTCGTAAGCTTGTAGGAGCGATAATTGAATCAGAGTAGAGGAGCATTAATCTCATGGACAGCAACTGAAAGGGACAGATTGATTCTCATATATAATTGGTTCTATTTTTATTTTTGAATGGCTTTCTTTTTTATTCAAAATTGAATATTACTTAATACTTTTGAATAATCACGTTAGTCATTAAATCACGTTAATTTAAATTAATTAAATTAAATAATTAAAAATTTAAATAATAAATACATTTATTTTAAGAAATTAGATTAAACATGCAATTTAAAAATATTAATATTTAATTTTAATTTCGAACGGAGAAAGTATAATTGAAAACTCCTTCGAAAAATGAGGTTGCTTCTACAGCAAACCATGGAGATAAATGAAATCGCCTTTTGGCTTGGTTGGCTGACTCATGAAAAAGAAAAGTACACCATTTTCCTTTTGCTTAATAGACATTTGAACTGCATTACAACATTCGTCTGCTTTAATAGCATCAGCTCTTTCTTATCTTTTCCTTTTGAGGCTCAAACATATGGACCCTGTGAATGGATGCCCAACAATCATAGCATGTTTTAGCTGTCGGATTATTTTTTTTTCCTTTTTTTTTTCTGGAGGCAATTGCATTGCATATCAGGTGTGCTCTAGATCTGTTTAGAGAATGCTTACAGAAAACTATCTTGTAAAGTAAAGATCCTGCACTTATTTCAGAAAAAAAAACAAGTAAATAAAGACTGTGCATTTGTTCATCCTACATTTCTTCAATTTATTGGTTGGATAAACAAAGGCAACTTGAGTTGAGTTAGAACCTGGACATGGAAATCCCTCATTATAGTTTAATCGTTGATGGTATTTCAGTTTCAGCTAATGGTTGTTTATATGCTCTTTCTCCCACAAAAATAGGGGGAAAATGGAATAATTCTATCAACTTTCAACCATCCACTCTTAGATTTATGTTGGAATTCGAAGTTGATTCATTGTTAAACAAGTTACGAGAAACCAGTAAAAAAGAATTCCCCTCGTTTGTTGAAGACATTCCCCTGTAGCATCAGTTATATGATGCCCACTGACTATGGTATATTGGTGAGGTTTCTCCCATGGTTCTGAAGAGGGTTTATTCTTTTTATTTTGTTCCAATTTCCTCTCTTAAGCATGCAAAGTTTTTTAACTTCATAATAAGATAAGACTCACATTCAACAAGAAATAAATTCTTGTGCACATAGCTATTTTAGGCAAGGCAAATATTTGCTCTAGCTTAGAATATGTCATTTTATTTATTGGTTCTATTCCTTCAATCATCTGGGCAATGTGGTACTTCATCCACCAGCTCTATCCCTTCAATTTGTCTTAGTCAACAATACACTGATCATTCATTACCACAAAATTTATACATTAAAGATATCCCTTTCCTTCACACCCAAAAAGCAGATAACTGGAAAACAACGCAAACCTTTAGATTCAGAAAAATGAAAAACTTGTACACAAAGATGGCAGTAAATAAAGAATGATGATCAAATCAAAAACAGAAAGAAAACCATCACACACACAAACAGTATTATGTATCAACTGCTCTTTGACTTATAGGCAGAGTACATATGCTGCCCAAAGAGCAACTCCATAGGATGCTTGAAACATTTTTTGACTCAGGGGAATTGCATCAGAAGTATTATTAACTGGAGCAGTATTATCAGACTTAGCAGCAGGCTCTTTGGGCTTTGGTGGTGTAGGTGCAGGTGCAGGAACTGGTGGAGGAGTCACGAAGAATCTTTGTGGTAGAAGCACATGATCCAATTCGTAGACGGCAAGTTGTCCATCTGTATAAACAGTACTGGAAACTGATGCTTTAGAGAAACCTGTGGTTAGATTTACTGAATTTCCAGTTGCAGTGACATTTAGTGGAAATTGGCCATAATTAGTACCACCAGCCTGTGTGCTTAAGGGATCACTTGCAGTTTCAAATTGGGATAACGAGAAGTAGTTAGGGAGGATATGGAATTGAACCAATTCAGATTGCTGCTGAGTAGAAAGGGTGTTTAAAGTGACATTTTTCATGCTGGAAAATGAAGAATCAGATGGGGCAAAAACGGTTAGGCCTCCCCTGGAGTTGTTAAGTTGATCATTGATTCGATTGGCTGTTTGGGTACTCTTGAGAAGTTTAATGAGTGTACTGAATCTACCCGCTTTCTCAAGAATTGCAGTGATGTTAGTTGGACCGGGTAGTCCGGGAGCAGGGGCAGGACTCCGAGGAACAACTGGAGCAGGAGGAGATATGGTTGGAGCAGTTGGAACAGCAGGAGCAGCAGCGGGAGACAGAGCAACAATTGCGTTCATCAAATGAATAAAGAAGAGGAGGAGGATGGAAAATTGGAAGAATAATTGTTTCATCTCCATTGATGTAAGAGTAACCTTGCAGCCAATGGAGATTGGAACAGGAGTGTTTTATGGGAATAATTAGTATTAATGAATATTGCTTCTGTGAGGAATGTGGAAGGAGAGGTTGGTTTATATTGAGTCGGTGGATTTGCTGTCACAAAAATCAAACTTTGGAAAGGTGAGAGAGAAATCTTGGAGGGCAAAGGGACAGAGATGAAATTAGGTGAAATGGTCCATTTTAAGGTGGAGGGAGATTTTGATGATGATGATGTTGAAGTTAAAGCAGCCTCTCTGCTTTGCTTGCCATGAAGGGAAAAACAGCTGCGACCATAAAAATTTCTAGTTATGGAGGTTCGCCCATCAGAAGCTTTAGGAGCCCAGAAAGAAAGTCATTGAAAGAACAAATCTATGATAGGACTTTGCTATTATGAATAATCTATCTTAGACATTTCAATAAAGAACAACAATCATCACCTTATTATGGGACTACATTATCGTACCAGATCGGGTCCCAAACAATATCATTGGTTTTTGGTAATGAAGATTATGACCGTTTATGGATTGAAAACCGTCGTAAATATGGCACATTCAAACTATTATAGCGGCGGCCGGCAATGAGATGTAATAAAGGTCAAGAAAACTTTGGCACTATGGCAGCAGAAATCCAGCATAAGACTCCGCAAACAATATCACAGTTCGACTGCTCTCACCGTACAAAGTTTGCATTAATTTATAAATAATTATTTAATTTTTTTTTAATGTTTTGACTTTTGTCATATTACAGTATTTGCAAATCATTTATTGTCATAATCTATAAATAAAAACCATTAGAGATTAGGCTTTTTACTATAGTCCAGGGCTCGGTGAACCTTACAAATGAGGAGCTTTTATCCAAACTAGGGTAGATTTTATAAAGAAAATCCGATTTGGGGGTAAAAATTTGAGAAATGACCCAAAATTGGAAAGAAACGAAATTGAGAAATGGGTTATACATTTAACTTGTAACCATTTTATTCTGGCATGTGTTAGATGATGTAGAGGCTAAATTGTGTTTGAGAAATTCATTTTTCTGTCTCCCAAACTTGTAACTATATATGTTGACCTGTGTTTCATGATTTGGAAAATATGCATTACAATAAACTTGTAACCATTTATTTGATTCAATTGTTATTACTTTAAGATGTAAAATTGTATAAGTTGGCATTAAATTTTACTCATTTCGTATGTAATTAAATGTTCATTTTTTAATTTTGTGAAAAATTAAAGAAGACATTTTACTTTTAATTACTTACTAAATTATCATTTATATTAATATAATAGATTGCGAAACTTTAAATTTATAATAGATTGTATATTAATAAATTGATATTAATATAATAGATTGTTTATTGAGATGTAAATCTCTTAAATTAAGTTGATGAGGGGTGATGACAATGAGTTAAATTGTATATAAGATTATTAAATCAATGAAGTTATTAAAGAAACTTTGAATAAAAATTATGTTTATTAAAGAAAACTTTGACATGTTACAAAATAGAAATGTAGACATTCGATTTTCATTTTGAAATGTTAAAAAATGAATGTATATTTTTATCTAAAATTTCACTAGTAATCTCATTAATTTTTAAAAAAATTATATCTCATTAAATAATTGCCTCAACTCTAACAAAATTAATATTAAAAAATTTTTATTGTCAAAAAAGACACTTCTTATTTTTAAAATTAAATTAAAATATGAATAATACATGACAAACCGTAATCAAGGTTCCACATCAGCTTATGCATAGATTACAAGTTTGAGAAAGGCAAAATGCATTTATCAAACGCAATCCACCTCCAATATCATTAAACACATGTCAGCATATATACTTAAAATTTTGAAAAATGCAATTTGCCTTGTACATCATCAATCACACGTCAGAATAAATAATTGCAAGTTTGGGAAATGCGTCACTCATTTCACAAATTCGTTTCTTCCCATTTTGAGCAATTTTTTCAAATTTTTATCTCCAAAACTAATTTTCTTCACAAATTTTACCCTAGTTTTGGTAAAACCTCTATAAATCAAAGTCCAAGAATGATTGTTTATGCCAAAAACATTTGAACTATGACCTATGTCTTAATATTTGTTCGAGTTGTCTTTTAAAACAATAGAGATCCAAGTCCAGTCTTGCACACCTCCAGCCCGCACTATGATTATAAAGATCTTTGTCCACTGCTGATAATCTGAAGCCCATTTTATAGGTCCAACTTTTCCAATGAAGGACAATGAACCAATTCTAAACCAACATAGTCCATTCTTTTTGTAGGCCTATACATGGGCCGAATGGAAATCCAGTTCGTCAAAACACATGGGCATAATGATGATCGATGCCTGATGGGCAGGCCATAGGTTTTTTATTTCTTTTTGGAGTAAATATCTATTTATAATTTATTATAAGAATTAAACAAAATTTATTTTAAAAATTATTTCATTATTTTTAATAATAAAAATACACGATTTAATTTTATATAAATTATTTAAATTTTAAAAAATTTATTAATGAAATTTCATATATATATTTATTTTCCTTCAAGAAAAAATCATGAACTTTTTAGAAAATTAACAAGAAAATTTTAAATTAAAATAATTTAGAATTTAGATTTAGGATCTTATCGAAAACTTTTAACAGTTTTCCAAATAAAAAATATTCGATTTTCTCTCCTATTTACTATGACGATGAAGAATCAGTAATATAGGGAATGCAAGCATTATTCGAAATAATTACACATAAAAAGGGAAATCTTGTGTTTTAATAGAAGCAAAGGTAATGTGAAATGAATATTTGTTTTTGAATATTTCAAAATAAGAATTGGAACATTTAATTCAAAAGGAAGAGAATAATTATTAAATTATTCTACAAAACAAAATTCATATTATGTAGTTTGGAATGTCAACTTAGTATTTTTACTATTTGTCTTAAACTATAAAATACTTTAAGCATATTATGTTGTTCTAAAATATAAGGTGTTTTATATTTTATTTTTAATATTGTCCATACTCTTAAATGAAAAAAGAAGAAGTTATTTTCAAATTTTTAAAAAGAATATGACATAATAAATGAAGTTATTTTAAAAAACTAATTTTTTTTCTTAATATGTATGTTATATTTTCAAACGTACATATTAAAAAAATGATTATTTTTAATAATAAATATTAGATATTGTTTGTTAGCCACTATGCTTCAAATGTTAAAAAAAAGATCGAATAAGATATTGATTGTTGGCTAGTTGAATTTTTTTTATTATTTCTGATCGGACGTTATTCTAATTTTGATAATCAGATGACTTTTTTTATCCTTTATGGGGAGGGAAAGTCGGTTGTGGATAAACTAAAAACTTTAAACTCTCATTTGTTATCAGAAGGGAATAATCGTCCCCCATTTTGGGAATCATATACCTGGGCATTCCAAAATCCAAATGCTTGGGTTTTATCTAAAAAATTTAATGGAAAAAAAATAAAATTTGTTATTGATGATCTTCCCCTTTGGTTGTTTTCCCAAATAAGAAAGAAATGCACCATCGAGTGACTTGGGAGATTTAAGATAGAATTAGAATGCAACTATTAAACACACAATCATTTACCTAATTAGTACTACATAATGCATTATTTAGTTTGACCATTAGTATCTTTTTTCCTATTTCTTCAAAATTTTAGTTTAAAATAATATTAAATTTACAAGTGTTAACATATCATGATATATCAAATATTAAATTGTATAAGACGAAATTACTTTGTAATAATCTCATATAAAACACTTGATTTTATATTTTCTGTTTAAAATTATCTTTGACTTGATAGGAGGAGTGAAGGATCTCGTTATCCCAACTCTTCCTCACTTAAATTTGCAAAATTTGGAGAAGCACAGGCAAGGAACACACAGTGAAGTTGAAGAGAAGACTTTCTCTCCCTACCGTCCATATCGCTCCATTAACCCCCCCAAACAAAAGTCAATCCTCACCCTTCCGGATTCTTAAACAGCAAATGCCCCCCCAAAAAATCACGAAGCTATAGAAGTAGAACCCCCTTTTTTTCCTGGTCCCATAATATGTAATTAAACTCCTCTAATATAAACACTTTACAGTAGTAGTCTTCGAAAAACCTCACGCGAATTTCAGAGGTGGAGAGAGAGAGAGAGGAAGAGCAGTAGGAAAAGGACGCAATTGAAAGTGGAATTACATGATCGATCCCATTCTGCTTCCAAGGAAGAAAAGAGAGTTCTTTTATTTGATTGATTGAAATTTGCAATTGATTTTGAGAGTTCTTGATAATTTTTAGTGTTATCGCGAGTTGAATAAAAATAAAAAATAAAAAAGGCATGATCAACTCAGCGGGGAGTACTATGATGTCGTCGTCTTCGTCAGCGGCTGGGAACAACACCCAATCGCCGGGTTTGAAGACTTATTTCAAGACCCCAGAAGGAAGGTACAAGCTTCAGTACGAGAAAACTCACCCAGCCGGTCTTCTTCACTATGCCCATGGCAAGACTGTCACTCAGGTTGGTTTATCGTTGACAAATTTCGCATCTTTTAGGGTTTATTTTTTCTGCCCTTTTTGTGTTTCAGTGAAGAACTTTTTGTGTCTGCTTTGGTTACTTCACCAGTGGTCTAGTGGAGGGCGGGGCGCAATATAGTCTCTTCCGACATTGAGTTTTTAGACGGGTCCTTTTGCTTTTAGCAATCTTCTAAGTTGAATTTGATGATGGTTCCTCGAATTTAGATGGTTTTATTTTGTGGTGGGTTAAATTTGATACTTGGGTTTGTATTGGTGCCTGCGCATTTTGTTTGCGTGGATCAGATTTTTACTTTGGCGATTTTATCAAAGCAGGATCACGTCCTGTTTTCTGATGATTAGGAAAATTAGAGCTTGAGTAAAAATGTTCATACTTTGTGGATATTTTGAAGCATTACTTGATATTATTTCAAAATTCAACTCCTAGGTGCCCGTCTCTCTTAATTTGTCAATGCTAAATAAACTCAGAAGTTCTTTCTTTATGGGTCTTGATGTTTTGAAGTCAATTTCTTAAATTTATACATCTATTAACTGCGAGTAGATTTCAGATATAGCTAATATGGCTAAAACTGGATTCTGTATCGTATCCTTGAACACCATTTATTCTTGGAAGGAAGATAAGGAAACTACATTTTTTAGAACTGAAATTTAGATCAGTTTTGAAGTTTGAAGTGCTTTTTGGTTTCTATTGTGGTCAGGTAACCCTAGCTCATCTCAAGGATAGACCAATGCAGGCTTCCTCACAATCATCATCAAGTCTGGGAGTAAGCAGTGGTGTAAGATCAGCAGCAGCAAGGTTCTTGGGGGGTGGAAATGGAAGTAGGGCACTTAGTTTTGTAGGAGGGAATGGAGGGAGTAAGTCAATCAGCGGCAGTAATGGTAGGGTTGGATCACTAGGGGCTTCAAGTTCAAGTAGTTTGATGTCTAACTCAAATTTTGATGGTAAAGGGACTTACTTGGTTTTTAATGTCGGTGATGCAATTTTTATAAGTGACTTAAATTCTCAAGATAAGGTACTTTTTGGTTGTGAAAACTTTGTTTCTTTTAGTGTGGAGATGTGCAGTTGTTTGATTTTTTTAATGGCTTGTGGTTGTAGGATCCTATAAAGTCCATACATTTCAGTAATTCAAATCCTGTTTGCCATGCATTTGATCCGGATGCAAAGGATGGGCATGATTTGCTTATTGGATTAAATTCTGGAGATGGTATTATAAACATTATATAATTTTTTTTATTGTCTAAAATTAGTATTTCCAAGATCCAATAAACAATCGTTGCTTCATGTGATTGGACTAAATAATTTCTCTTATTTCGTTTTTAGTCTACTCAGTGTCTCTTAGACAACAACTGCAAGATGTAGGGAAGAAGCTTGTTGGTGCACAGCATTATAATAAAGATGGTACTGTTAATAGTAGGTAAGATTCGCTTGATCTTCATTTTGGGGTATGTATCAACTCCTGTGAATAGATTTATTTCAAATTATTGCATTTGACAATGATCACTCCAAGAATATCTCAACTTCCATAATTGCTAGTTTGCTCACTATGTAGCAGACTGAAAATGATACTTCTTTCAACACTACACTTTTGGATTTCAAGCCATCACTTTGTTTATCATTTATCATGATGTTACTAGAATTAAGATACTTGAGATCCTGGTTTTGATGAATGAATGTTTTCTACCAAAAAGATGGTTTATTCATGAAGTGTTGAATGTATAAAGTTAAAGTGTTTGATCATCTGATCCTAGGGAAATTGCATTGGAAACTTTTTTTCTGAATTGTGTATATTCCAGTAGCTTTAGTTTTCTTCTTCATGAGTTTTCTGTTTCATTTTGGTTATTTCTATCAAATACACAGAGATTCAGAAGTTTGAAACGCTAAATTGTTTGCTGATACAGGCTTCATTTCCTGTTTAGAATGCTTTAGGTAATAGCCTTGCCTCATTGAAAGGTTGACTTTACTCGTTGAGTGCTTGTTGCTTTGAGCTAACTAATTACTTGCATTGTTTCCTTTATCCCTTAAAAGCTTACCTAATAAGGATGAAACTGAATGTCCAATTATTATGTTTATACACACTACTAGATTAGACACTTGGTTGCTTCAATTGTTTATCTTAGTGACAAAACGAGCTTGAATGCCTGACAACTTAATATTCTAAAAACGTTGGTGATTTTGAAGCAAACCTTCGCTATCCATGGCACTACATAAAACAAGAAGGGACACCAATCAATCCCTCTACCCTCTCTTTTCCAAGTTCAACACTCAACTCTGTTTATGTATGCTTTTGGAACTTTAATGTTAACTGCAATTAGACTCCACAATTTTGAATTGTTGGACATCACTTTATCTTAATATTTAAAATGTCTTTCATTTCTCTCTCTATTAATAAAACTGTGCTTTTGGATTTGTAGTAAGTAGGGTGCTGTGGGGGTGAAATTTAGAGGTGATCAGTCGAGAGTCTGAATTAATGACCTACATTAGCGGTATCTCATTGAAAGCATAAGTAGTTCCATGGATGCTTGTGGACAAATGTACCTTAAGGAACAGCATTGTGCTTTGGTTGTAAAGATATATGTCTTTGAAATCTTTGAATTTTTCTCTCATCAAGTATCTGCTTGGTTCAACAGTCGTTGCACTAGTATTGCATGGGTGCCCAATGGTGATGGCACTTTTGTTGTTGGTCATGCAGATGGAAATTTGTACGTGTATGAAAAGGCAAGTCTGGAAGATTGTTCGAACTGTGTTAGTGTCTTTGGTACTAATACTTTGCATGGTTCAATTGATATTGATATGGGTGTTTCTTTCTTGTTTCTAGAGCAAAGATGGCTCTGGTGATCCTTCATTCCCAGTGATCAAGGATCAGACACAATTTTCAGTGGCACATGCACGTTACAGTAAGGTATTCTTTATATTAACCTTTTTGAAAAATGACTGTTAATTTTGCTCAGAACTTATTTCCTAGTCGATTATCAAGTAGACTAAGAAGTTAATAATTGTAGACTAGGAATTGATTAAGTTGATTCAGGTTGAAAAGCATGCCAAACTTGCAATTATGTTTGACATATTTAGGGTCCAATTTGGACAACCATTTTTGTCCAAAAACATTTTTTCTCTTTCTAATCTTCTTTCAAAAACTAATTTTTTTTAAAAATTCATTTTCAACACATGTTCCCATATTATACATTTAATATACATTCTTAAATACTTTTAATTTAAATTTTAAACATTTATTAATTTAATAACTATATTTAATTACTTTTTTAATCTATCTAACACATGAGGAGACCTGCAGATCAAATTATTTAATCAATCCATAAAATAAAAAGCCATACCCAAATGATCTTTTTTTCTTTTTACAAAAGTTTTTTTTTTTTTTAACTTCAAGTAACTGTCCAAATTCACCCTACTTCCAAAAGAAGCAGTACTTGCGTGGATATTTTTCTTGTAAAAATTCATACTTCATGGAAAAAAGTTTTCAACCCGAAGATGTAGCATCTGAAGGGATCTTTTAATTTTGCTTAACTATACCTTGCTCTAAGGTGGATTTTTGCTTCTGTTCAGAATCCTATTGCTAGATGGCATATATGCCAAGGTTCAATCAATAGCATAGCTTTCTCGACAGATGGAGCCTACATTGCTACTGTGGGAAGGGATGGTATTATCCAATTCCAATGACTTCTGTATCTTTTTCACTGGCTTTTGTATCTATTTGATTGAACTAATGCCTCCAATGTGCATAGATCTTGTTATGTATCTCAATCCTTGTAAATTTAGGTAATCTACGTGTATTTGACTACAAAAATGAACAACTTATATGTGGAGGGAAAAGCTACTATGGTGCTCTATTATGTTGTGCTTGGAGGTGAGATTGGCATTTTCTTGCGTTCTTCATTATTTATAGAATACTTATTCACCAATTTCCAAAATTGATGATATGGCCTCATTTGTTGCCTCATTAATACATGAAAGATTTTCATTTTCTATAATAGAAGTTGAACTGACAATAGTGAAACAACAGTAATGACGGAAAATACATCTTGACTGGAGGTGAGGATGACCTGGTTCAAGTTTGGAGTATGGATGACCGCAGAGTTGTTGCATGGGGTGAGGGACACAACTCATGGGTGAGTTCTTGCAGTGCTTTTGCAGGATTGTCAACTTTGTTCCCATTATCACTGTTCCCTCATACTTGTTTCATTTCATTTTGGCAGGTAAGTGGAGTGGCATTTGACTCGTATTGGTCAGCACCTAACTCAGATGGCACGGGGGAAAATGTTGTCTACCGTTTTGGTTCAGTTGGTCAGGTATAGTTACTTGCTAAGACAGTATGGTTGGTGTTCATTCTTTCTGTTCTTTCTGGCTAAGCATGATTCAGCCCCCAGAATCTGGATTTTATACTGTTTCCCTGGTGTTAGATTTGTGTCATGTGATCAAGATGCTGGGACTAAAAACATATTTTGAAGTTCAACTTTTTTTAGCTCCTGATGTTCTAAGCTAATTGGACTAACAATTTTGAATAATATTCAAGGTTGTCAAGCTGCTTCTCATTCAGTTAACAGAAGTTGTTCCTCAATTTGCTAGAAAATATATTGAATAAATGTCTTTGCTAATTTTACTGTTTGTTCCAAATTCAAAGGAGCATAGTGTCTGGTGATTGATCTACACACAGTTTTTCCCCTTTAATGTTAATCTAGTTGTTTATATAGAATGCCTAAATTGTGTCCGCACATCTTCCAAACTGGAAGCATCAACTTTCAATCAAACAAAATAAGCAGGAGTAGAATGCCTAAATTGTGTCAGTATGAACTGTTCTATGATTCCCATTTTCTAGTTGGGGGCTAAAGCCATGTTGGTTAAGTCAATTACAGATGTAGATAACTGGAATTTTGCTACCTTCTTCTGGTGAAGATGGTTGCTGACTCCTCCTGGTTTTCAACTTGTATCTTCTATTGGTTTTTGCAAAATACCTTGATGGTGCAGTGGCCTAGACTTTGTGAAATGTGATGACCTTGAAGTAATGAGCATTTATTAGATTTTCTGCCGAAAGAAAATCTAGAGCATTGTTTCTTAGAAACCACCCACAAAAAATAAATAAATAGTTTACTGTATACATGGTCCTGTGCAAAGTTGTGTGTAACTTATTAATGATTGCATTACAATTTCCAAGTCTTGCCTGCTGCCCTGTTTGACAAGACACGTCCTACTCTTTACATCTTTATTCAGGACACACAATTGCTTTTGTGGGATCTGGAGATGGATGAAATTGTAGTTCCAGTCCGCCGCCCTTCTGGTGGGTCCCCTACTTTTAGTACAGGAAGTCAGTCATCGCATTGGGACAGTGCTTGCCCTGTGGGTATTTTGCAAGCTGCTCCAAGCATGAGAGATATTCCCAAGTTATCTCCGCTGGTTGCTCATCGTGTCCACACTGAACCTCTTTCTGGTTTGATATTCACACATGAATCTGTCCTCACTGTCTGCCGAGAGGGTCACATCAAGATCTGGATGAGACCAGGGTTTGCTGAAGGTCAATCGAACAACTCTGACTCATTGTTGGGTACCAGCTTGAAGGAGAAGTCATTGACATCAGGAAAGGTTGTGAATTCCAGTTACAAGCAATGAGCCAATGACACTTAGAAGAAAGGCAAAAGCATGCTATTTTTGGATTGTCTCAGGACACACTTGTTTGTCATCCACGTTGTGCCATATGGATTTCTTGGAATTATAAAGAGAGCATATGACTTGTGTGCAAGGAGAACTGACTAAATCCATTGTATAGCCAGGGATGAAAATGTCTTTCAGGGCACTACAAATTGGAAGTGCAGAACCACATTATCGTTGTAAGTATTGAAGGCCGGAATTGACCAGCAAGAATAATGCAGCTGCCCCTTTGTATTTTCTAGTTTTTTCCCCGTTTGTAGCCAATTTTGCCGAGAAATAGGTGGTTAACATTTAATTTATACTTAATTACTAGAGTTCTAAATGCCTAACAGCACGGCTTGGTTCACTGGCTGGTGTTTGATTATTTTTCATGCTTTTGTTGGAAATTGAACATCTACTGATGACTTCGAATTCTTGGATCTATGTGATTTCATTCAAGAACTAACTCATGGACCCTTCTAAGTTCTCGAATTATGGGTTGCTTTTGAATGGTACTCTCTAAGCAATCCAAGTTTGGAAGATGTCGGTAAAAGATGGATGGGCTATATGATTGTGTTTTGGAAATTGTATAGTAGGTCAGAATCCTATAGGTCTTCAATATTTCTTGGTTCTCATCTAATCTAGGCGCAGAGGAGATAGCCCACGGGTTGTATTGTACGATAATGAAATCCTCCTCTGATCTTGCATTTGCCATCCCAAAGCCATTATTTTCTTGCCCTATGGTCAAAGGCTCTTCAATGAATTAACATTTTGCTTAAAAGCATACAATGATTGTCCTGCCGTATACAAGACCCAGATAATGCAGCTAGCAATTTGCAAAATGCAAAATGGAGTGAGTACAAGATACGCTTCGCTGGCACATCGTTTGTAAATGAGGTAGTTTGCAAAAACCTATGGCACTGTAAAAGGATAAATCTTTACAGACACACAACCAGAAGGTGCTGCGCAACGACCAATTGGACTCAAATTTTTCTAGGTAACGAGCAATTCTCTGTACATTTCCTATACGAGTTTTTATCTATTCCTCTTGCATGAACAGTTTACTCTCTCAAGTACCACGGCTAGTTGTCGAGTCACCAATTTGAGTGCCCTGCTCTGGAGGATCAAGTTGGTGTGTATGAATACCATCTGCAGGAGTATCTGGGCGGGTCACCTCCTGAGAAGTGCGCGTCTGAGCTGACGGAGACAACGTTACTCTCAATTTCAGTAACTCAAAAAGAATGGAAGTTCCACACATTGCACCCCCAAAGCCAGCAAATGTGGCAAGCAGAACTGATAGAACTGCCTGCACGTGAAGCTATAGCTCCAGCAACAGGATGTAAAAGATATTACATCAGAATAGCATATGCAGTTTTAATCATCAGAAAAAATGTGTGTGTGTGTAGATAAGTTAGCATGCCATTCTTATGAACTTGCCGATGCGTAAATCACGAGACTACAGAGCTAATTCTGAATTGAAAAGGCTATTAAGCTCCTTCTCGTGTTCATAAATTCTCAAGCCATAATTTTGAATGAAGAGCCTTACCAGTGAATAGAAAACATGTGCAAAGATCACCACCAGAGCAAACTGAATAGTTGCATATATCCAAGCATATCTTCTCCTTACTGAGACATGTTGAGAGAGCCAAAAAATTAGTTCATCAAGGATTTCCAGAAGTGTGAGATATGTTGCTTTAGTAGAGGAAAATCATTTGTGTACCCATCGTAGTTGATGTCATGGATGCAAGAAGACCCAATATGCAGGAAAAGGGCAGAGATATTGCAATGGCCCCAGATCCCAATTTTGTGACCTGTTAACAGATTACAATTGCTAGGATCATGATTGAACTAGTAGTGAACTAATAGAAAGCATGCTATGATAGTTGCATAATTTACCAAAAGTTGCTCAAGAAAGCAAAAGTAGGCGAGCATACTGACAATGACGAGTACTGGAACGTCCTGCCAAATTCTGAACAAGTATACACAATTGTCAAACTATTATGGATATTAGGTTTAGAGCAGATAAGTAGATAACATTCATGAATATAGTTTAAACTCTAGCAGATTTATAAACTAGAAAATCCAAAACATCAGATGCCATTAATTGTACAGAAACATAATGGCTGTGAAATGGCGTGTCTCTGTACAGTGATAGGGTTCAAGCAAACATATTTCAAGGTTTTGTAATAGTGAGCAAGGGAAAAAACCATGGCAATGAGCATGGATTTGAAAATTTTGGGTGGTTAAGCACAACATAATAAGATTGTTTGGAGAGCAGTGTATGGCAATTCAAATTTTTTGGGGTGGAATTCATTTTCCATCTTCTCTCTGGGATATGGCATCAAGTATTCTAGCAGTTCATTGATTGATTGATTTCCATAGGCATTGGAGGACAGCTTCTATTCAGTTTTAGTTTTCTTTCTTGTGCTTCCTTTTTCCGTTAATAAAATCCTTCTTTTTTCTCACGATAAACCTACAGACAAGAAGACACAAAAATCTACATATATAAATACTGTTGCAGGGTGAATTTTCCTGTATCTCTGCTCCAGAAAGAAATATCATAAACTTGCCTATATTGGGTAACTTCAACTGGCTGAGCTCCATTTCCTCGGGGCTGGCTACTTTGAATTCGAAGGAGTGTCACAGGTAAGTTCTTAACATCTTTCTTGCAAACATCACAAGTCTTGTTGCCCTTTATGCTGAACCATTTTACTGCACAATCTTGGTGGGCTAATGCAAGTTCACCTTTACAGTCACATTCCATCTTAAGGGTATCTGAATCCTCTCCAAGTTCAACCAGGCAGATCCTACATACTGCTGCTTCTTGAGGAATAGCTTCACCATTATTATCACTTCCATCTGAACCAAAAGACTAAGATAAGGTGGAGGTTGGTTATCATAAATCAGAAAAGGGCAGTTAATGTTGCAAATGCACAGTAATCTTTGTTTCTATCATAAAACATTTGAAATTTTGATTTCGGGAAAAAGGTTAGAAGCATAATAAAATCCCTTAATTTGACCTTATCAATTGGCGGTTTCCTTATTCTGTTCCACAATGACCACCAAACTGAACTGAATCAAACAAACCACAGGCCAACAAAGAGCTATTAACAGCAAGGCACAGAAAGAAGATGATTTCTAGAATGAATTACCTATGTCAACTGAAATCGTTGCATCTGATGTTGATAATTTATGTTCTGTAGCCCGTGGAGTAGTAGGTATCACACGAATTACACCACCTAAATAATCTGTCTGTCTTACACTTCCATCTTTATTTAAGACAGGAACCGAGCGTGAACGATGCATTCGTTGATGTGCCGCACCCTTCTGTAGAGCAATAGATAAGCCAATTTATGAGCTGAAAAAATCTATTGGTCATACCAGTGATAAATGGGAATCAGAATGACAGACATATTAAATACATCATTTGGCAAAGTAAAACAAAAAATATTTATAGATGAGATTCTAGTTAGAGATATGTTATGAGTAAAGAAGATATAATCAGACTATTAAGGGATTTTTTTCTGACAGTTTCAACTTTGTAAGCAGCAATACAGAGCCTTGTTGCATAGAGCTAATCATGCACCAGGATAAACAAAACTAAAGATGAGAAGCTTATTCTGTTAGATTAATGAAAAAGGATTAAAAATGGAATTTTGATGCTCGATAATCTTCAAGTAGTCAGGGGAAGCTTCATATGGTTAGCACAGAATGTCACCCAGAAACTGACCAGTAGAGGATCAGCAGATGCAACAGAAACATTTTACCAATAAAGAAAAGCCATTTATTGATTAATCAGCCAAATATCAAGACACATATTAGATCTGCAGTGCAGTTTGGTAGAGTTTATGGTGGTGAGAAGCAAAGAGCAATCAAAAGGAGCATGTTGATGAACAAATAAGACAATCACAAACTTTCAGCTTTCAAATACAATAAGAGAGGAGAAAGACATCTTTCAATTTTTATTTTTTTTTCATTTAGTCTATAGTTCTGTATAATTATTCTTCCACAATTTCTTTCTATTTTGAAATAAACCACCAATTGCACACAGACAGACATTGATCTAAGCCTTAGTGACAACAATACAGGATAAAATTTAAGCCTTAGCATCAGCAATACAAGATAAATACTATCAAACTAATGAATAATTGGTACTCACAACTGAATTTCCATTCCCTCCATGGGCTGACTCTGGATTTGAGTGTGCAATTGGAGTTTCTGGTAAAGATGATGTTCTTTTCATCCTGGAAGTAAAAAGCTTTGAAAGTGAGAACGTTCTTGCCATCATTGCCTTCTCCGGTGCCATAGGTGGAGATCCTAAAGCTAGCATGGCTGCCTTTTCTATCTCTGAATTTGGGTTTCTCAACTTGAAGCTTAGTTTAGGAAAGAGGTTTTTTACAGATGCTTTGCTTCTAGATGATGGACCTGGAGATGATTGGAACTTAAGATGACTAGGGCTGGGTAATGGTGAAAAATTCACTCTTTTAGGGGTTGGTGATGGTGGAATGTTTATCCTCACATAATCATCTGTAAAGCCCTCAGTTATTCTTTGAGGAACATCCAGAATTAGGCCACGAGTCTTCTGCTGCTGCATTGATGATTCTTCAACTATTTCACTCGATTCTCTAGCCTAAAGTATATGTACATGAAAAAATCAGAAGAATAAACATGAGTAGCTAGTCAACGTTCAACGAGGTAAACACAGTCATGTATACAAACTCACAGCCTGCTAAACTAAAAGTTTATTATCTCTAGATCTTTCTTGCCATATAGATATAGTATAGGTATAACATCAATATTTTGTAACTCCTCTCAATTTTGGGCACACAGATTAGACTTTAAAGGCGGTGGAAGGCACAACTTCTGAAAAGGAGCCACTTTTTTCCATTTTGTTGAGTTTTTTCAAAGAAATCCAATCAAATGATGAGATGTTTTTTAAAAAAAGGCACAATGAAGGGTCGCTGAAATTCTGAGATAGTTGGAAGAAAACCAATCAAGAATTCATGAAAATAGTCACAATTGCAAAGCTATGAATTCGAGAGAAAAAGAAAAAGAAAAAGGAACTTGGGAATACCTTTTCAGCAGCAGAAGCAGAAGGAGGAGGTGAAGGTGAAGGTGGAGGTGGAGGATGAACTGCCAATGAGCCCAGAGCCTGATCATCTTCTTTAGGCATAGATTTCTCTGCACTAGCTTCCATATGTACACATTCAATAGCTACCCAAAAATTCCCTTTAGCCAATCAACTGATGTCAATAAGCTTAATCCCAGTTCTTGAAACACCTCTGAATCAAACACAGCAATAAGTATATTAATCAGGAATACTTAAAGGAGCTCCGCCCCAGGTATTAACTGAGAACTGGCAAAGCTGTCAGAAAGGCAGAGAGATATAGGGGCACAGAGGTACGAGGTAAAGATGGGCGCATGATAGAAGAAGGAAAGGCAGGTGGCTTTGATAGGGATTTGGTGACTGACCAAAAATAAGTACTACTACTGCTGCGGTTAGAGCACAAAAGACACTGCATAAATTAGAAACCAGAACTAACCAAAGCTCCTCGTTTTCTTCCCAAAAACATTCCACTTAAGTTGTGCGTGTCTCTTTCAAAGTCTATAAAACGTCTAAAAACAACCCAGTATGCTAAAACAGGAGCAGTAGTAATCTTGAAGTTATCTTATCACAAATAAAATAAATAATATTCACTCTCTACAAAATTATTGCATTAACTATTATTTAAAGGAATAAATTTACATTTTATTAACTAATTATTTCATAACTAATAAAATTAATAATAAAAATGATATAGTAAATTTTCAAGATCAAAGATTTTTATAAATTTTTAAACGAAATCAAATATGAATATTTAATTTTAAATAGAAAGAAAAGAGTAATACGTTAAATAATTTGATTTAAGATTTTTTTAAAAAAACAATTAATTAAATATAATTTTATTTTTAATATTTATTTAAAATTTTAGGACGATATGTAGTTTAGAATGGACGTAATAGTAGTAGTGTCATTTTTCCTCATAAATATATGGGAAACTAACAATTTTATGATCTAATCCTTGCGTATTAGAAATTGACATGATCAATAAAATAGAAAAGAAAAAAACTATATGAACTTACAAAGGGTTGGGGAAGTTGCATCGATTTTTAGAGATTGACAGTGGGCAGATGATGAATCATTGGGCACAGTGAAGAGAAGCAGGGTTTATAGTGATTCTTGTGCTGGGGGAAAGAGATGATTGGTTTCCATTTCCATGGTCAATCCCACCAAAGATGCACTGCTTAAGACATAAAGTGGATCTATGAAGACTTGAACTAGAAGATTGACTTCTGGTTTGTAGATGATATGAATACTTATGAAACACAAAAAAAATCCTTAATTATTTGCCTTTTGGAAGGGGTTTGAAGAAGCATTCCATCTTTTATGGCTTTTGAGGAATATAAATATTGTATTTGTTGGGAAACACAAATTAATGGTCGTAGTAACTATTTTCATTTTCTTTTTTAACAGAAAAAAATATTATTATATGGTTTAACGACTAAGAATATCCTTCATTCTCACAAGGGACCAAAAGAAAGATAGAGAAAGTTGGATGGTCTCTGTCTTATCCTTAGTTGAAGAATCTCTAAGTATATAAAGTTAATTTCCCCATTTAGTATGTAACCACTAAAACAAAAATAAAATGAATGTATCAATTGAATCAAAGTCCACCTTCATAGTTGCTTCTTAAACACACTTAAATTCTTGAGGTGTAATTCAATTATTCAAGATATTGGAAATCAGTTGATAATGTTAATCAGTAGATTTGTTTAAAGATTTGATCTTGATTTTAAGCCTTATCATGAATTTTAAGTCAAAAACAAGCATGCAAAGATATTTGATTTGGCCTCATGAATCTATAATCATTCACAAAGGCTGCTGGGCACTAGAATGGGGTGAAACGTGATATTCCACTCCACTTCTGCTTTGATATCATTTTTTTTTTCTTCTTCTTCTTCTCATTAATAAGATATTATTGATGGAAGAAGTTGAAGTTTCTGTGTCTGTGAAAGTGAGTTTTTGATGCTTTCTCTTGTTTTTGAGTTGACAATCACTTTGTTTGCTGTGGTGACGTTTTGGTTAGGAGTCATTTTCTTTTGTTTGTATTCTTTTTCAACTCTGAGAGGAAGAGAAGAGAGGAGATGTGGATGGTGACTCGGACGCCATTGCGTCTATGTCAAGAATGATCCTTTGCAATTTCTTGATCATTCGTTGCTTCCTCCAAATCCCAATTTCCCAAATCTATATTATTAAGTGGTTGAAAGATTGCATTTAGTAGTGAATTTGTTACTATTAAGTAGAATAAATAAAAGAATTACAGTTCTAAAATTGCGTTTTTAAGAAATAAATTGAATTTTGTATTTGAGTTTTTTTATGAAAAAAAAATGGATCGTTTTAAGCAAATGTATTTTCATAAAAGAAAAATTATAATTTGCTACAAAATTACTTGCCTTTTAGTGTGTGTATTGTTGTCATTCAAATACAATTTAGAGATGGACTGGTGGATTATTATTATTATTATTTTCCTTTCTATTTTTTATTTCTCTTTTCTTTTTTTCCCTCCATATGAGCAAAACTTTCGGCTTCACTACACAGCCCAATAGCAATTTTGGAGAAAAAAAATCCTTTGGATAATTTTTTTTTCATTTTGTTTTAAAATTAATAATAAAAGTAAAAGGTATCTTAGAACAACTTTAAATAACTTTTAATTGAATTTATTTTTTAAAATTTATTTTAAAAACCGACTAACAATAAAACCTTTGGCCAAAGAATCCGTATTAAATGATAGTCCTTCATAGGGCTGCAAACGAGCCGAGCCGAGCTCGAGCCACCCCAAAGCTCGAGCTTGAAAATTCGAGCTTGAGTTCGGCTCATCAAATTTTTAACAAGCTCAAGCTCGAATAAAAGATAGCTTTCGAGCCGAGCTCGAGTTTGAATTAATTTTTTTTAAAAAAATAATAATAAAATTGAAAAAAATCCTAAAAAAATATAAAAAATATTTATTTATTTGGCTCGCGAGCGGCTCGACGAGCCACGAGCCAACTAATTTTGGGCTCGAGCTCGACTCGAATTTTTAACGAGTCGGCTCGAGCTCGGCTCGAACTCGAGTTTGACCGAACTCGAGTCGAGCTTTGACCGAGCAGCTCGCGAGCGGCTCGCGAGCCGCTCGGCTCGTTTGCAGCCTTAGTCCTTCACTTCTCTGCATCGGAAACAGTCCAAAGACTCCACCAGAAAAAAAAAAAAAAAACATTCCTTGACGTAATAACTCGTTTGGATGCTCCAATATCCATTTCAAACCAACAACATCCAGTACAGATATTCACTACGAGGTGGATAGTCTTCAGCTAAAAGAAAGGATTACTATATTTGTACATAAATAACTCCCAATGACAACCCAATTGAGCTTACATTATTTAAATTCGTGCTATTTTCTTAATGAAGCAATTTTCGAAAGAGCAAAAAAAAAAAAAACACATTTAGTAAAACATTGGTAATACATGCCCTTGAGTATCTACATCTTATGCATGACACCGGGCTTGAGAGAAACAGATAAACCATCTTCGCAATGTCAGTTCGTTTGTTATTCCTTGACATCGCATTTAGAAATATGACAAGACTTTTCCGAATATCGATATTTTGTTGTTGATTATTGATCTAACAGCCTCTGTCCAACATCAACTCATACAAGGCAATGAACGTTGACCTCATTACCTTCAAATTCACTCAAATTCTGATTGGATGTCCCGTCAATAATTCATCAATCCACATAGCACCCCTCAGTACAGATGTTCTACATGGCTGATTTTCTATGAACTTAAATGGGTTATCAAAAAGCTCTCCATCAATGAACATGAGGTTCTATTGTCGCTCCACTTCCGCATTAGAGTTTTCATCTAAAGAATCAGCCATAACCATGCTTCGGATATCCATTATAAATTCTTGCAAACTCATCCATTATACATCGAATAAGAAATTTTTATGTATTTAAGTTCACATAAATAGAACACCAAACAGTAACATTTAGCAAATGAGAATCGCAAGCGATCAGCAAGATGTGTATAAAACAAATATCTTGCAAAACTCATGTCAAAAGAGGCAAAATATTGCTAGATTCAGCAACATAATAAATGTCCTATCTATGTAATGTAAAACAAATCAGAAAACACAACTCATGCTAAAATTAATACAATCCAGAACATTAAAAGACGATGAAAAACAATTATTCAAAGCATCATCAAACTCTACATCCATGTTCATGAAAATAAACAATAACAATACATATGTAAAATGATTTAATCCCAAATAGTAAAATAATAGTTTGGTATTGGCAAACACTGCCAAAGCAACATGTGAACATATTACTAAATCTATGATGGTGCACTTCATTGTGTGGTGTCCCTCGCATCTGTCAGTTCATATACTTGTTTAACACCAACCACTCTCTATTATTATGCTCTATTGAAACCCATTTTACATGAAACTTCTCATCCTGAAATTCATCACAAAGCTTATCAAACACATGTAATGACAAGTCCCTAATCTCACGAAGCAACTTAATACAATTTGGTATCCCGTATTATTCATCATTCATTTCCATCTTTGACATCAGTTGAGTCTATTTCTCAATCTTTTGTTTTCTACATTCAGATTCTTCTTCCCACATTTTCATCATGGCCATCTTTTGAGCCTTCACATATTTATTTAAGTCTTTGCAATATGCATAATTCCCTTTATCATAATCAACAGAACTTTGTGAGAATTTTCGTTTTGAACAAGAAGATGTGGTGTTACTCGATACAATAGGCAACTTCAACTTGTTTACCATGTCATCAACATCATCTTAGACGATTTTCTTGTCTTTTCATAGTTGACTGATGCTCTCATGAAGTTCTTCCAATTCTATCTCTTTCTCATTAGTCAAAGGAAGTTGTTGTGATGATCTTGCGAATGTTTTTTGTGCACTGCTTTCATGAAACACATCCGTTAGCAAGTCGAAGTTGGGGTAGCCCTTGTCTTTAAACTTCAGCATGCGATGTCGTTCCTGTTATTATAGCAAAAAGAAAAGGATTCTGAACGTAGCACTAAACATTATATCAGACTATACATGACAAATTACTAATTTAAACAATGCATTTCACATCTTCACCTCTTCGGATATTCACATTTAATATACGAGAATAATCACTAAGAAGAATACTTAACAATAAAATCACAACTTGTAATACATGATTAACATCACAATATTCAATTCATATATTGTAACAGAGGGTTATCTTTGTACTTATACTGTAATGAAAAACTTTTACATTGAGTGTAAAAGACTGAATGCCGTAATATCTAAACTTGTACAGACCTGTCAATTTAATAAAGAATAGATTCACTAATCTTACCAATATTATCCGATTCCATGTGATTTAGTTGTAATTGTTTGAGTTTCACAGTTCCAACCACAACCATTGTGGCTTGGATTGTATAACATCCAATACATGTCTTGCCAATCTCCTTTGAGACGAACATATTTTCCTTTTCAATTGCATTGTTATGTAATGTTTTCCAGTGACTTTATGGATTTTATTTCCTTCCATGCTTGCTTAACAAACTTACCACCTTTCCACATTCCATTTTTCATCTTAATGGTCACCAAGATTTGTATGAATTGATTAACCAAATTTAGTGACCACAGTTTTCCATCCAAAGCAAGTTGATGCTTCAGTTCCAAGTCTTTTTCCATCTAGCACATGTGCAACGACTCATATAATATAATTGAATGCTGAAATCTTAAGTTTAAAACTGCATACATATGGCCATGGCATAAATTATACATAAATTTAAATAGATAATGTTCATGCTATTGATTTCATGTGTATGGAGAAGATTATAAACATGATTATCATAAACAAAATTATACAATTCAAATTATTTACCTCTCTCTTACACTTCCTATATAGTATTAGCAAATAACTTTATCTGATCCGGTGGAGGACTCACAATATGGTATATCAGTAGAATAAGATGTATCCAGATTTGTTTGCGGTTGTACATAGAAAGGGGTTTTGTTAAAATTTGATATAATTTGTTGACAACTCAATATTTGTTTACCATGTAACAAAATAGAGAAGTTTTATGTCTTTATGTCACGTTGCTGAAATTTAATGACACGAGTAATACCCGATAAATATACTTGTCTCGAAGGTCTCCAAGAGTTAGGTAAGCAACATAGGTTAAATGTTCACTCACAAAGTATTAAAGTTATTAAGATCTATTTAACAATAGTTGATGAATCAGCAAATCATGATATGATAAATGTTAGAATACATTTCAAATTACAACAAGAAAATTTACTGAACCATGAATCTGCAATATATACAACTAACATTTGCATACTTTGACAAATGATATGATTTTAAACTGTATTTATAATAAGTTTTGTAAGCATAGTATCTGCTAATGCAATTTATATATAATGTTATAGTATTACTTTCCTTCCTTTGTACAATTTATTTGCCTCTAATCAAAATTGCAGCATATTGCTATATATAATGGCTTCAGGTTCAAAATTAAAAGGAAACATATTTACAACGATGATTAACTGATAACCAATCTTCTAAGAAAATAACAAACATCATTCTATCAGAAATCACCAGTACCAAAGCATGGAATTATATTTAACACAATTGTGCGGAAGCCAAAAAACATATATAAAATTGAAGTTGAACTAGCAAGCTTTGAACAATTCTAATGACTCAATTGACATTCACATAATCACAGTTACAAATATGTAAAGAGTTACTCTGTTGCCGACCGAGAAAGATAACGAATTATATGGAACAATGCTCAGACAGCGATTGATTCCACCAAACTTGGGCTAAAAATAAACGGTATTTATTTCTCACAAATGCACCTTGTGATGCACCATATAAAGTCAGTTGAACTTATGTCATTTAAGATAGAGTCTGATACAATAGAAAACACATAAATTTATTTTACCTAGCAGTGGTACCAAGCTATCTACTTTCGAAAACAAATCCAAACTTCTCATCCAATGAGAAGAAGATGAAGAGCATTCGAGATGGGTCAGTTTTTGCCCAACTAGGGGAGGCAAAAATGTTTGCCCTTTCCTTCTTAAAAGAGAAAAAAAACCCCAAAATATTTTCCTAGGCTAACATCCAAAAAATGGATGCATTCTTAAGATGAAGAAGATGTTTTTACACACAATTTTTAATGTCATGTACTTTATTATTTGAAAAATATGAAGAGGTGCTGCAGTGAAACGAATCTTACATTCAATGCTCCCTTTGCTTCTTGCAAAGACTTTCATTTTCTGCTGTGAATGGATTTTAAAGCAATGAATATATTGAAATACATAATCAACTTTAAATAAGGACATTTCGGGTCTCTTGCAGTTACATATGTAAGTGTGATGTTTGTCCTAAAAGTCATTGTTATCTCAAATCAAGGCTTAGAGAGTACATGTGTCCGAAAGGATATTCTTCCGAAGAGTTGGGCAAAATATTTGTACGAAGACTCATATGACGGTTGGGCCAAAATATTATTGACATGAGATCAAACTGTCCGAGGCTGCCGCCTATATTTGTGACCCAAAAGTATTTTAAAACACCAACCCAAATACAGCCCAAACTTCTTAAAAATTTAAGGGACATTTGACAGTTTTTTTATCCTCTTTTCAAATCATGTTCAAATTCTATATTTCTAATATTTTGAAATTATAATTATTAAAGGCTTCTTTTAATAATTATAGTGAAAAACAATTGCACCAAATTGCCCTTCAGGACTTTCTTAAATAAAAAAAAAAAACACAGAATTAACTAACTAGACTATTGTCTCTTCATACGTAATTAATCCAAGAAAATATGTTAATCTATGAATTTCTCTAAATATATTTAATTCAGATATATTTTTTGAATCATAGCAAAATCTGAAATTTCATATCCATTAAATTCACTCCAAAGAAGAGATATATATCGTCATTGATACTGTACAATATATTTCTCCAACCCAGAAAAGGCGGAGGAAATAATTTTCAGCACCTTGCAAAATCATGCACTTACAACTTTTGGGCAAGGAGCTCAGACTCCAGTATATCCAAGATTCATAAAATCTCCTGTCTCATTATTGTGGAATACGAAGAGCAAGCACAACCAAAAACAGGGGATAAATACAACACAAAGAGGCTGATCCTTGGAACGTTTCAAATTAATTGTGTGGGAAAAAAACAGACTTTACAGAATGTAGGCAGCAGCAGTTCATCATCCCCTCATTCCTCACCACCATTGTTAACTTTAATCTCCAAAAGCAACTCAACTGGTTGTCTGCATATTGGACACCTATTGGTTTGGAACCTTAAAACTTTAGCACACTCACTGCACATGCACTGCATTTAGAATTTAACCCAATTATCATGCTGTCTAGCAAAGCAATTGACAGAAGTATAAATGAGAATAGAAAGATATATCAAGGGCAAGTCAATAAAGTAAATTCATTTACAAAGCAAATCCCTACATCAACTAGATTGCCTACTTCACCTCTAATTTGTGTCTGTGTATTCACCTATCTTCTGTTTTCTCTATTCTTTTAACCATTTAACGGGGAAAAAGAAATGGAGTTCCCAGGGGCAGAGGGAATCCAATTTTTTCAATCATTTACCATCTCTATTTGTAACTGCAGCAGCTAGAAGTCACAATAATCAATGGCTACCAATATGTTATGGAGGTATTAGAAATAATTGTAGATATCAGTGGAAAGGCCAGTATTTTTATGTAGAGTAAAATCAGTGAAGTTCCTCTGATGATTATTGCAAATAAACAATACAGGAGGCTTAAAAGTCACCATGTGTCGGCAGGGAAGGACAGTAATATCTCGAGGTTCCGAAAGGCATATTACACATTCTTTCCCGGGATCATTTCCATCGAAGTCATTATCAACTGAATTTCCATTCCCGTATATCTCTTGCAATTCATACCTCATGCCAATAACCCACAAAATTTGCTTCACCGCTCTAACGTGATATTCACCTTTCTCCTTTTCAAACACTGCTTGGGTTATTTGAGAGTTTGTGGATCCAGAGTCCTGGCTTGGATATCCTTCTGCTGATTCTTCTGGTTTTTCTGCTGATGCCTCTGCCTTAACAGCAAGGGGATACACATCCATTTCACCCTCCCTTGACAACTCTGCCTCCCCAAACATTGAGAGGTCTATACCAGTTCCAGAGGGTTGTATAAACTTCTGTCCTAAACCTTGTTGAAATTGCACTGACACTGGTGGAAGTAAGCTATCCTTAATTGGAGTTAGGCAACAGTCTTCACCTTCTTTTGCAAAGAAAATGATGGTGATGCTGCATATAGAATGGAAAGTAAAACTTTCAACATGTATCTATCCTCATCCATTGGTCAACAGAGAAAGACTGAGTATGTCACTTCAAGTGCAAAATGCTGACCTAGCAGAGTGACATTATACCTCAATGAATAAAACAATGAGCATAATACCCAAGAGCTCAAATCAAAGATGAAATTACAATCTTTTCACTTTATGAAGAAGAAGATATAGCGGAAAAGTTGAATGCAATCTGACCACTTTTCAATTCCTCTTTGATAGTTTGACAAGCAGCAAGATTAAGATGGACATACTAATCATTAAAGCTGAAACTTGACACTACAAGAAAACTTTCTACCACATACACACACACACACACTCCATCTCTCTTGGGGGGTGGAGGCATGGACACACACCTGCACTATTTACTACTTTGTCTTAAAATAAGTAACTTATCAGGAAACCTGGTGCATAGGATCAGCATTTGGCGAAACAGTTATTTCCTATGAATATCAATGTTAAATTATGATATCAGATTTTAAGAAAGGTGGAGTTGATATTGACATGTTGAATTAGATTGTTTTATATGAGCATAGTTTATTTCAACTTGAAATCCAAAATACATGAGAATAAACATGTGAACTAATCAAATAAGATAATAAACATATATAGAATATTGCATTCCAAAATGAATCAAGGGACCTCATTGCATATCCCCAAATATAATCCAATTCTACATACAATTAGACCACTGCTACCATCAACTCCAGCAAAAACAAAAATGAAAAAAAGAAGCTAAGCCATGTAAGTTTGTAACTAACAATAAATATTTACCTCCCCGCTACAGTTGCATCGAATGTGAAAGCAACCAGGTACTTCCCGGGGTTAGCCTCATCGGGCTCAATCCGCAAAGTTTCTTTCTTTATATTAACGTCGTTCCTAATTGTCACGGCCTTCTTGTACTCCACATAAGGTGTGGGAGGCTGGATTATGGGCCCACATGGATATCTCCCATTTGCCCAATTGGCATGAGCTGGGTCGAGGCGGTGGTGGTGATCATAAGGAGCAGGTAAAGGCACCGGCATCGCAGGCGGTGGCGTAGGATAGTAGCCGGGATACTGGTAAAAAGGCGGACAATTAGGATTTGGATACTGCGGAGAGTATGGAGTCGCCGCTGCAAAGACATATCGGTTCGCGGTTAACTCAGGCTGCGGTGGCTGTGGTGGTGGGGGAGGCGGATGGCTCCGGCGACTCCCGTTTCTTCGCCGGCTATGCACACCACAACAACACACGTTTCCCATATTTCTTTCAAGAAATTACTATAACCAGAGAAAAAGTATCACTTAAAGAAACATAAATCCCAATTCAATTCCTTCAATACGAACAAAATCCACTACTTTCAGGTTTTCAAATCAAGTTGCTGCTATCTTTTTCCTGTTCTTTCCCCGAAACTTTGGTTTTCAACGGAAACCCAATTGGGAAAGGGAGAAAATTCTGCAATTAATGGATATGCAAGAAAAGTATGCGGGATTGAGGTGCTTAAGGGGTTTTGAAAGGCCGCAGAAGAAATTGAAAAATGATAAATATATGAATAGTATGATAATGTAGGATATAAAATTGGGAGGATAAAAGCTTTAAGCGGTGGTGGAGAAAGATAAAGAGGAGAAGTGGAACAGGAATCTTTATGATGATAATTATTAAGATGATGATGGCGGTGGTGGTGGGGGGAGGAGAGGGATCATGGATAGGCGGAGGGAGGAGGATAGTGGCAATAGTCCCAAATTGGATTTGCATAAAGATCCAAACACCATACCATCGATAAGTATATTTTGTCACACCAGCTTTATTTTCTTTATTTATTTATTATTATATTTGCATTAAACTTCAAAAAATATTTTTTATTTTATTTAAAAAATGAAAGGATTAATTTCAGAGGGGTTATTATTTAAGTTAAGTAGTGAAATTTGAAGAAAATTTAGATATTTTCTAAATCAGTGATTCGAATGTCTATAATTTCTTGTTACAAAGTGAAGAATCTTTTTTTTAAAAAAAAATATATTTAAGTTAAAAGTATTCTAAAAATGATTTTAGTAGAGTTTTTGATATTATATCAAATAGAGCCTATCCTCCAAAGAGTTAAAAGCACAAGTGGTTCGGGTACCAATTACCAAATAATAGCATATAATAAAAAATAATAATAAATTCGAGATTAGAAAAATAAAATACTTTACTAGTAGGTTTTGAAAATCATTAAATAAAAGCACATGTAGAATTATTCATATTTTTCACTCCAAAGTTCTTCTCTTGTTTAAATTTTTAATTGTTTCTTGGCAACATGTGTTCTTAATTTATAGTCTCCATACTCCATGGGCTTGGGAGAGAAAGTACTGAATATTTGTAGTAACAATATACATACATATATACTACTTGCATATACGTATAAAGAATAGGAAAAAGTCGCAAATTGATGATTGTGAAGGTGTATGGTATTAAGCATAAGATTATAACAAATTGGCTCTTTCCGCTATATATTTGTATTCAAATCTTGATTCTTATCTTGGCCTCTTGGGCATCATTCTTTAATTAGAGTATTAGGTGATTAAGAATATCATACTCAGACAACAAAGTTAGCTTGGGAGTAGACCCTTTGTTCCATCCTATAATGTATTAATAATAAATAAAAAATATCATTTTGCATTTATTATTTTATCTTTGAATGGATGTAATTTGAGAACAAAGAATGGAACCTTTCTTTCTACTCATCATTATGCAAAATTGTAAAATTCTTTAATGCCAATGAGGGATCTCTTTTTGCTCATGATAAGGTAATACCTTGGTCGATAAAATCATTTTTTATCAAGTAAGAAATCCTAAGTTCAATCTACAATTGATAATCATTGAACTCATTAGGCACCTCTTTCTTCTTCATACTTTGTAGTTCTTGTTTTTTGTAATTTAGATTAAATTTTTAGAATAATTTTGTGGGCGTGTGGAATTTTTGGGGGTCCATCAGAGAGTTGAGACAAATTCAATTGGTATATTATTAGCATCGGCATTCAACATATACTGTATCTCCCATAAAATAATTTTAAAAATAACATTGAACATAAAGCAAAATGGATTTGACATACAACAGCTATTTACCAAATACAATTAAAATTAAATGATAAGTCAGGCAATTTAAGAGTAATAATATAATTAAGTCACCTTTAATCTTCTTTTTCATACTAAGTAGAGAATGCAAACCTTAAAAATAAAATAAAATTATTCATCGCATGGTTGCTAAACGGATAAATAAACTTATTTACAAATTAATGTCAATTTATTTTATTCTTATATCATAACGTATCCAAATGAACTTGCTATCAGAGTCAATTATCCTTAATGTGCAACAATTTTAAAATCATTTATCGAAATCTAACGCCCAAAAATGACTTTGAATCATCCTAATAAAAGGATCGAGGTGTAGGAAATTAGTTGATTGTAAGGATCAATAACTCTTGGATATAGTATAAGGTTTAAGCTTATGGTTGTAACAATTGAGGTTGAGTTTATTTAGGTGGCATATATTATACATTGATCATTGCTTATTGAGTTATAACTAAGTTTCAAAGATCATGTTACTTATTGAGTACTAATCAAATTCTACATATTTGATGTGTAGTGTCAAAGAACGTTTGCAAATAAGGTTTGTGATATGAAAAATGTTATATTTTGAAAGCATTTCAATTCCACATGAAAATTTTAAAGAGTCTTTTGACCTTATAAAGATCTTTATTTGTAATTAATGAGAAGTGATTTTTATATTAAGATATTATTATTCTCGTGTTTTGAGTATTTACCCCCTCCGTCTAGTGCAAGTTAAGCATTTTTCATCTAAAGTTTGGACGAAGAGAGTTGGATCAAAGAGATTCGATTTTCAGCAACAACAATAGGAATTAAACAATTGTATAGACCATCATATTTGAATCTAGACTATCAGAAATCTCACAAACTGCGTATTTTTCATAGCCGCCAAGAACGTCTTCCTCCAACCACTTCCTGGAAGACACCAATTAATAATTGTATCATTCTCTCGTTCCAGGCAACATCTCAGGATAAATTGCAGTATTGATATATGCATGTCTGGTGATTTAATTGTGCCACATAATTTTGGTATTTTTATAAAAATAATATGATTCATTTATTAATCAAAACCATGTTATTTTGATTTATATATATAGATAAAATTGTAATTGATGCAGACAAAATTGTCATCAACAACAAGTGGGACATAATTTTCTTGAACAGCCCATGATCTCCATGGAAACTCGTCAACTCCTAAAAACAAAACGTATGAGAAGATCGAGAACCTCCCTCCCCCCACTCTTGCACTTTGATTCCAAAAAAGAGAAGAAAGAAAAGGTTAGTCTAGAGAACTAGCTAGGGTTCATATAATTTTCTGTAAGCTTTGAAGATTTCAATCATATAAAGTACAAGCTTGAAATTTTTTCCATAAATGGTCTTTGGTGGTAAATTAAGTTAGGTAGTCTTTCATGCATATGTTAGGGAAGTGGCCATTTCAATGGAGAGAAATTCAATTTCGTTAAAATATAGTGCAGCATTGGCCATTGGTCTTTTGCACTACTATACGGGGTATAATTATTTGTGACAGTTTGATCATTTTCTTCTAATTTCTTTGTTAGTATTTTAAGCAGTCAGAAGGCGAACGCTTAATTTCTTGTTCAAGAATTGATCATGAACCATTTTTAATCAATGACTTTGAACAAACTTTTAATTCCTCCATCGTCAATAAGACCAAGAAAACTTCTTCGAATAAAAACAATTAAGTAGGGAGAACATGTCTTTAATTTCTTTCTCAAATATGATTTGAATGTCTATGTTGGACCTTATCAATTCTTCAATTCCCTTAGAACCTGGTTCAAACTTCTTTAAGTTATGAGTCGATCGCTTATAAACTTAATTTCAATTTGTAGACTGAGCTGACATTTTATTCCCTTGTCTGTCAACAAAAATGAAATTTCTAAAAGACTCTCTCATAATTATGGCTTCCATGTCGTAAGATCTTCAGTTTTCAAAAGTATATTCTTGTGCTGCTGGTCGGTGTTTGTAAGCTTATTATATATAGTCATCTTCTGGTTCAGTTGTTAGATTAATTTCCTTTGGTTGTACGGAGAGTTCTTCCACAGAAGACCAGACCAAATTTCTTTGATCTTCTTCAACAGCTTGAAATTCAGTCTTTACTAAACTGTTTTGATACGCTAATGATAATTGTCTTTTGAAACAACTCATTGCATTTTTTTTTTTTCAACCTATCAAACTACCATTGTGAATGTTAACAAACAGACTCCAGGCATTAATTTGAAAGATGTTTTTGGCTGCAAAATGTTCCAAATAAAATGCCTTTCCCCCTCCTCCCCCCCCCCTGCTGTCTCCAAGTAACATAAAATAAGTCAAACAAGCTTTTACACCATGACTCTGAGTATATAATATACTACCTACATCTAAAATTAGATATTTTTATTTTTATTTTGAATTAATTTTCCACTTACATTAGTTACCGTTTCAGTGTAAAAGTTTTATCATGCTCATCCTCCTATTCACTTTTAATTTTAGTAAAGAAAATATAAAATTCTTTTTTGAAGCAATCTCTTTATGTAAATTTTTTTTATTAAAAAAACAATTCTACCAAATTTACTTTAATGAGCTTAATTGATGAGACCTCTTGACTCAAACCTTTAAGTCTTGCATTCGAACATCATATAAAAGAAAATTAAAGAAAAACAAACTAAATAGTCTCCTTCTAATTGCATTCTCCTTTTGCCAATAGAGCCCGAAATATTTTGTGAGATACCAAAATATTGCCAAAAAATTTGAATATGGTGTAGAATAAATTTTTACTGAAATATTATGAAGATTTATCTTGAGATTTGAATCCTGTTTAATTTCTTATATATTTGTTACTCGTACACATCTTTTGATTTATAATCTAACTTTTGATTTATAATCTAACTTATTAAGGGATGTGGTAGTACCTTCTCATCTCTCCCTTATTAAAAAAAGAAAATGTTCTCAATTAATGATTTCACCAAATAGAGACCTGTGATGTCCCTGTAGTTCAGCAGCCACCGTCCTGCTGAAACTTCTTCTCTTTTTAATTCCCTAATACAAGTTAGTGATGTAATCCTTTTGGGCTGTTTAACGAGTTTTACTACTCTGAAGGGGATTTAAGGAATCTGAAGTTAATTATTAGAAAAATAACTTTCGGCTTCACTACACAGCCCAATAGCAATTTTGGAGAAAAAAAATCCTTTGAATAAATTTGTTTTTCATTTTGTTAATAAAAGTAAAAGGTATCTTAGAACAACTTAAAATAACTTTTAATTGAATTTATTTTAAAAACCGACTAACAATAAAACCTTTGGCCAAAGAATCCGTATCAAAAGATAGTCCTTCACTTCTTCTCTGCATCGGAAACAGTCCAAAGAGGAAAAAAAAAAAGCATTCCTTGACGAAAGAACTCGTTTGATTGCTCCAATATCAATTTCAATCTTTTCTTTCAAAGTTTATTTTTGATTAATTAATAGTATTTAATAACAATTTGAGCGTTTAAATTTCAGGTTATAAGTTTTTTAAGATAAAAGAAAATGTTACACCATTTTTCTAATTATTTACGTTACCAATTATTTTTAATGAAACTTTTATTACATAAAACTAATTATACAAATTAATATCATATCTTACAGGTCCTTTCAAACATTTCTTTCTAATTACAGTAACTAAAAATTCAATTTAACAATTTTTTCATATTTAATTTTTATTAGCATGGGTAAGTATTTACTTGTATTCCCCCTATCTCTCTCTCTCTCTCTCTCTCTCTCTCTCTCTCTCTCTCTATATATATATATATATATACATACACTACAAATATATTTTTTGACAGATATAAGTCGTAAAACAGTTCATAATAAAATTTAAAGAAGACTACCTTAAATAAATATAACAATTATTTTTAAACACTTATATTTTCAAAGGTAAAAAGCACCAAATGCCTCTTAATTTTTGAAAATTCAGATTTTTACCCTCTAACTATCAGAAGTTCTTGAAAGTTGTTCTTCGCTTAATTTGAGAAGTTGGTTGTTCTTCACTTAATTTGAGAGGTTAGGTCCTAACAAAAAAAAAGATTATTTATGTCTTTTTAATATTTTTTTTCATATTTCATCTTCAATCATTCAAGACTTTTCTCCAAAGTCTGTAACTTCTAAAATTAATATTATATCTCTTTATATTTAAAAGCCCAAATCTTTTATAATATAGAAACCAATAAAATTCATAATTTGATTACCTCTCTGATAGAATTGCTTGTTGGTTATTTTTCCTCTATCCTGGGATGATTTTGAGATGGTTAGGTACATAAATTTTTTTTTTTTTTTTTTTTGCTCTTGACTAATTGTTCTTTCACATACATAGGTTTAGATATTGTATTGTCTTCAAATTCTTAACTAAAAAGTCTACAACAAAAACTAATTTAAGAGAATTATCAATGCATTTGTTGAGATCTATAAATGGTAAATGATTAGATTTTGTTAAGATTTATAGGAATTGGCATAGCTATCAAAGTTTAAACTCTTCATCATTGGAAGGTGAAGAAACTTAGAAATGCAAAACTTTGAAAGGTCAGGTCATTGAAGGGATGAAGATTAATATGGAAGAAGATATTAAAAAAACAAAAATAAAAATAATAATTTTCTATTAGAATTTACAGTAGAAATTAATGAAATGACAACTTTCGAAAACTTTTGATAATTGAAAGGCAGGAAGTTTACAAAAAATAGTTGAAGGGGAAAAATCAATTTTTTTAATAATTGAGGGGCATTTGCCACTTTTTACCCTCTTTTAAAATCATGTTCTAATTCAAATTTTCTAATATTTTGAAATTATAATTATTTAAAAACCTTCTTTAATAATTATAATGAAAAACAATTGCACCAAATTGCCCTTCAGGACTTTCTTAAATAAATAAAAAAAAAACACAAACTAACTAGACTATTGTCTCTTCATACGTAATTAATCCAAGAAAATATGCTAATCTATGAATTTATCTAAATATATTTAATTCAGATATATTTCTAAAATCTAGCAAAATCTGAAATTTCATATCTATTAAATTCACTCCAAAGAAGAGATACATATCATAATTGATACTGTACAATATATTTCTCCAAGATGCATAAAATCGCTGTCTCATTATTGTGGAATAGGAAGAGCAAGCACAACCAAAAACATGGGATAAATACAACATAAAGAGGATGACCCTTGGAACGTTTCAAATTAATTGTGTGGGAAACAAACAGACTTTCAGAATGTAGGCAGCAGCGGTTCATCATCTCCTCATTCCTCACCACCATTGTTAACTTTAATCTCCAAAAGCCGCTCAACTGGTTGTCTGCATATTGGACACCTATTGGTTTGGAACCTTAAAACTTTAGCACACTCACTGCACATACACTGCATTCAGAATTTAACCCAATTATCATGCTGTCTAGCAAAGCAATTGACAGAAGTATAAATGAGAATAGAAAGATATATCAAGCGCAAGCCAATAAAGTAAATTCATTTACATAGCAAATCCTTACATCAACTAGATTGCCTACTTCACCTCTAATTTGTGTCTGTGTATTCACCTATCTTCTGTTTTCTCTATTCTTTTAACCATTTAACAGGGAAAAAGAAATGGGGTTCCCAGGGACAGAGGGAATCCAATTTTTTCAATCATTTACCAACTCTATTTGTAACTGCAGCAGCTAGAAGTCACAATAATCAATGGCTACCAATATGTTATGGAGGTATTAGAAATAATTGTAGATATCAGTGGAAAGGCCAGAATTTTTATGTAGATAGAAATCAGTGAAGTTCCTCTGATGATTATTGCAAATAAACAATACAGGAGGCTTAAAAGTTACCATGTGTCGGCAGGGAAGGACAGTAGTATCTCGTGGTTCCGAAAGGCATATTACACATTCTTTCCCGGGATCATTTCCATCGAAGTCATTATCAACTGAATTTCCAATCCCATATATCTCTTGCAATTCATACCTCATGTCAATAACCCACAAAATTTGCTTCACCACTCTGACGTGATATTCACCTTTCTCCTTTTCAAACACTGCTTGGGTTATTTGAGAGTTTGTGGATCCAGAGTCCTGGCTTGGATTTCCTTCTGCTGATTCTTCTGGTTTTTCTGCTGATGCCTCTGCCTTAACAGCAAGGGGATACACATCCATTTCACCCTCCCTTGACAACTCTGCCTCCCCAAACATTGAGAGGTCTATACCAGTTCCAGAGGGTTGTATAAACTTCTGTCCTAAACCTTGTTGGAATTGCACTGACACTGGTGGAAGTAAGCTTTCCTTAATTGGAATTAGGCAACAGTCTTCACCTTCTTTTGCAAAGAAAATGATGGTGATGCTGCATATAGAATGAAAAGTAAAACTTTCAACATGTATCTATCCTCATCCATTGGTCAACAGAGAAAGACTGAGTATGTCACTTCAAGTGCAAAATGCTGACCTAGGAGAGTGACATTATACCTCAATGAATAAAACAATGAGCATAATACCCAAGAGCTCAAATCAAAGATGAAATTACTATATTTTCACTTTACGAAGAAGATATAGCAGAATAGTTGAACGCAATCTGGCCACTTTTCAATTCCTCTTTGATAGTTTGACAAGCAACAAGATTAAGATGGACATACTAATCATTAAAGCTGAAACTGGACACTACAAGAAAACCTTCTACCACACACACACACACACTCCATCTCTCTTGGGTGGTGGAGGCATGGACACACACCTGCACTATTTACTACTTTGTCTTAAAATAAGTAACTTTTCAGGAAACCTGGTGCATAGGATTAGCATTTGGCGAAACAGTTATTTCCTATGAATATCAATGTTAAATTATGATATCAGATTTTAAGAAAGGTGGAGCTTGATATTGGCATGTTGAATAATTGCCATAACAATGTAATTTTGCTATCCTACCAAATTTAAAGAGGAACTGAAGCTGATTGTCTAACAAATAGAGAACTGGCATGGTTGAAGCAAGAATCAGTCGGACAACCAAAAGCCCCTTAACGCTCCAGAAAAGCTAGAAATAACAAATATATCAGAATCAAAACACATGTAGTTTTGCAATAAACCTAAATAGTTAATATGATATCTGAAAGACCTTTTATTCATTGAAAGAGTTCTAGTCCACACAAAGCGTAGCCATAATGCTTTCAGTATGCAGTTAATAACCAACTAACAGCAAGTTCTTATCACTAGAACAATATTTGTAACGAAAAACTCGACCAGCAAATCTTGCCCTTCTGGTTATATTCAATACAGCACTTAAACATTTCGGGTTCAAGGAATAAATTCTAAAGCATTTAAAGTTAACAACCGTAAGATTTGACCACACCGCACTAAATTAGATTGTTTTATATGAGCAAAGTTTATTTCAACTTGAAATCCACAAAACATAAGAATAAACATGCGAACTAATCAAATAAGATAATAAACATATATAGAATATTGCATTCCAAAATGAATCAAGGGACCTCATTCCATATCCCCAAATATAATCCAATTCTACATACAATTAGACCACTGCTACCATCAACTCCAGCAAAAACAAAAATGAAAAAAAGAAGCTAAGCCATGTAAGCTTGTAAATAACAATAAATATTTACCTCCCCGCTACAGTTGCATCGAATGTGAAAGCAACCAGGTACTTCCCGGGGTTAGCCTCATCGGGCTCAATCCGCAAAGTTTCTTTCTTTATATTAACGTCGTTCCTAATTGTCACGGCCTTCTGGTGCTCCACATAGGTTGTGGGAGGCTGCATCATGGGCCCACATGGATATCTCCCATTTGCCCAATTGGCATGAGCTGGGTCGAGGCGGTGGTTGTGATCATAAGGGGCAGGTAAAGGCACCAGCATCGCAGGCGGTGGCGCAGGATAGTAGCCGGGATACTGGTAAAATGGCGGACCATTAGGATTTGGATACTGTGGAGGGTATGGAGTCGCCGCTGCAAAGACATATCGATTCGCGGTTAACTCAGGCTGCGGTGGCTGAGGTGGTGGGGGAGGCGGATGGCTCCGGCGACTCCCGTTTCTTCGCCGGCTATGCACACCACTACTGCCGACGTTTCCCATATTTCTTTCAAGAAATTACTATAACCAGAGAAAAAGTATCACTTAAAGAAACATAAATCCCAATTCAATTCCTTCAAGACGAACAAAATCCACAATTTTCAGGTTTTCAAATCAAGTTGCTATCTTTTTCCTGTTCTTTCCCCGAAACTTTGGTTTTCAACGGAAACCCAATTGGGAAAGGGAGAAAATTCTGCAATTAATGGATATGCAAGAAAAGTATGCGGGATTGAGGTGGTTAGGGGGTTTTGAAAGGCCGCAGATGAAATTGAAAAATGATAAATATATGAATAGTATGATAATGTAGGATATATAATTGGGAGGATAAAAGCTTTAAGCGGTGGTGGAGAAAGATAAAGAGGAGAAGTGGAGTAGGAATCTTTATGATGATAATTATTAAGATGATGATGGCGGTGGTGGTGGGGGGAGGAGAGGGATCATGGATAGGCGGAGGGAGGAGGATAGTAGCAATAGTCCCAAATTGGGTTTGCGTAAAGATCCAAACACCACACCATCAATACGTATATTTTGTCACACCAGCTTTCTTTTGAAAGATCCTTCCATTCCACTACACCATCAATACGTATATTTTGTCACACCAGATTTATTTTCTTTCTTTATTTATTATTATATTTGCATTAATTTCAAAAAAAATTATTTTATTTAAAAAATGAAAGGATTCCAATTAACAAATAATATTCTCGCCCTCATTCCAATTATTCACTTCGAATTTGAATAATAATTTATACAAGTTTTAAAAATGATAATTATATTACTAAAATTTCTAAGTTATATCATTTAATAGTTAAAATATAAGTATTAATTTTTCTAAAAAAATATATTACTCAATAATTTATAGATAATTCATTCAAAACCTTTATTAATAAGAATGATAAAAATATAAAAATACATATTAAAATTAGAAAGTAAACAATTAAAATGAGACATAAAAAATAACATATAAAGAAAAATAAAATGTTTTAAAATCATTAAATAAAAGCACATGTAGGATTTTATTCCTATTTTTCACTCCAAAGTTCTTCTCTTGTTTAAATTTTTAATTGTTTCTTGCCAACATGTGTTCTTAATTTGTAGTCTCCATTCTCCATGGGCTAGGGAGAGAAGTACCGAATATTTGTAGTAATAATATACATACATATATACTACTAACATATATGTATAAAGAATAGGAAAAAGTCGCAAATTGATGATTGTGAAGGTGTATGGTATTAAGCATAAGATTATAGCAAATTTACTCTTTCCGCTATATATTTGTATTCAAATCTTGATTCTTTTCTTGGTCTCTTGGGCATCATTCTTTAATTAGAGTATTAGGTGATTAAGAATACCATACTTGGACAACGAAGTTAGGTTGGGAATAGGCCCTTTGTTCCATCCTATAATGTATTAATAATAAAAAATAATATCATTTTGCATTTATTATTTTATCTTTGAATGGATGTAATTTGAGAACAAAGAATGGAACCTTTCTTTCTACTCATCATTATGCCATTTAGAGTGGTCATGTGAAATTGTAAAATTCTTTAATGCCAATGAGGGATCTCTAATTGTTTGTTCATCGAGTTCTTATATTTTGGTGTTACTTAGTACTACTAATTGAATATATAATTCATAAAAGAAAATTATAAAAATAATTATTTTATCGAGGTATTAAATCCTCTATGTGATGAACAGAACATACAGGTATGATAGAAATCCATTATTTTTAATCGTGAAGTATTAAATCGATTTGGTAGGATGAATATTTAGAGCCATTCATTTTTTTTTTTAAAGCCTCTTCAACTTTTTAGTCAATATGAACTAACGCTGCCAAAAGTGGATTCCACTAGCAAATGCATTGCCTTTGCAAGTTGCAAGACAACAGCATATTACTGTTGAAGCCAAATAAAATAAGTTTGAACGCCTTTTTATATTTTTGGTGTGGGGTGGCGTGGGGGGGTGGGGGGAGGACTGCGGGATTCTAATATATATATATATATACATAAAATTGTAATTGATGCAGACAAAATTGTCATCAACAACAAGTAGGACATAATTTTCTTGAACAGCCCATGATCTCCATGGAATAACTCGTCAACTCCTAAAAAACAACGTGTGAGAAGATCGAGAACCTCCCTTCCCCCACTCTTGCACTTTGATTCCAAAAAAGAGGAGAAAGAAAAGGTTAGTCTGGAGAACTAACTAGGGTTCATATAATTTTCTGTAAGCTTTGACGATTTTCAATCATATAAAGGACAAGCTTGAAAGCTTTTCCATAAATGGTCTTTGGTGGTAAATTAAGTTGGGTAATCTTTCCTTCATATGTTAGGACAGTGGCCATTTCAATGGAGAGAAATTCAATTTCGTTAAAATATGGTGGAGCATTGGCCATTGGTCTTTTGCACTACTATATGGGGTATAATTATTAGTGGCAGTTTTATCTGGTCATTACCAGTTATATTTTTCTTTTACTTTGGTCCTTCTTTGCTAGTTTGCATTCACCACACAAATGGATACAAAACTCAACATTTTCTTCTAATCGACGAACACTTAATTTCTTGTTCAAGAATTGGTCATGAATCATTTTTAATGAATGACTTTGAACAAACTTTTAATTCCTCCATTGTCAATGGACCAAGAAAACTTCTTCGAATACGAGCAATTAAGTAGGAAGAATATGTCTTTAATTTCTTTCTCAAACTAAGGTCCGGATGTCTACATTGGACCTTATCAACTCGTCAATTCCTTTAAGTCCTGCTTCAAACTTCTTAAATTATGAGTCTATTGCCTAATCTTGATTTCAATTTATAGACTATTTTATGAGTTGGTATTTTATTCCCTTGTCTGTCAACAAAAATGAAATTTCTAAAAGACTCTCTCATAATTATGGCTTCCATGTAGTAAGATCTTCAGTTTTCAAAAGTATATTCTTGCGCTGCTGGTCAGTGTTTGTAAGCTTATTATATATAGTCATCTTCTGGTTCAGTTGTTAGATTAATTTCCTTTGGTTGTACGGAGAGTTCTTCCACAGAAGACCAGACCAAATTTCTTTGATCTTCTTCAACAGCTTAAAATTCAGTCTTTACTAAACTGTTTTGATACGCTAATGATAATTGTCTTTTGAAACAACTCATTGCATTTTTTTTTTTTTCAACCATCAAACTACCATTGTGAATGTTAACAAACAGACTCCAGGCATTAATTTGAAAGATGGTTTTGGCTGCAAAATGTTCCAAACAACATGCCTTCCCCCAGTTCCCCCCTGCTGTCTCCAAGTAACATAAAATAAGTCAATCAAGCTTTTACACCATGACTCTAAGTATATAATATACTACCTACATCTAAAATTAGATATTTTTATTTTTATTTTGAATTAATTTTCCACTTACATTAGTTACCGTTTCAGTGTAAAAGTTTTATCATGCTCATCCTCCTATTCACTTTTAATTTTAGTAGAGAAAATATAAAATTCTTTTTTGAAGCAATCTCTGTATGTAAATTTCTTTGTATTCAAAAAAACAATTCTACCAAATTTATTTTAATGAGGTGTAGGTTAATTGATGAGAACTCTTGACTCATACCTTTAAGTCATGAATTCGAACCCCATATAAAAGAAAACTAAAGAAAAACAAACTAAATAGTCTTCTAGTCTCCTTCTAATTGCATTCTCCTTTTGCTAATAGAGCGTGAAATATCTCGTGAGATACCAAAATATTGCCAAAAAATCTGAAGCATAAAAGAACATTGATACATAAAAAAGGCGTCAATTATCGACCTAATTCAAAAAAAAAAAAAACCTAAATAAGTCTTCTCCCTTGAGCCTGGACTCAATTCCCTTCAAATTTGACAAATTTGACTTTAGCCTTTCTCTTACTGCGCAGTTTCCTAATCACACAGTTTTCATATTTCCCTCATCACAAAAACAAAAGGAGAATGCTATATCGCGTGACATAGCTGCATTGATAAACCGTAATGTGATAATAAATCTTCTGACAATACAGATTCGAATTTCGTATTTAAAAATTTATTTTAAAATTTGAATCATATTGTTTATAATTCGAACACATCATATTGATTGATATGAAAGTCATATTCTCTGCCTTATAAAAAATAAAAATAAAAAAGGGAGAATGTTCTCAATTAATGATTTCACCAAATAGAGACATGTGACGTGATGTCCCTGTAGTTCAGCAGCCACGGTCCTGCTAAAACTTCTTCTCTTTTTAATTCCCTAATACAAGTCAGTGATGTAATCCTTTTGGGCTGTTTAACGAGTTTTACTACTCTGAAGGGATTTAAGTAATCTGAAGTTAATTATTAGAAAAATAATACTCCCACAATATCTTTTTATAAGATATTTTATATAATTATACACAAATTAATAAATAATATTATTTTTCATTATACTCTTATTTATTTTTATCTTTCTTGAAAAATGTATTATTTGATATCTCTTTTTTTCTCTCTCAATAAAGTAAGAATAAATTTGAAAATAATATATTTAATAATCATATAAAATAATAAATATCTTATAATTTGAAAGACAAAAGAATTTATTTAATATATTTTATAAAATAGACGTAGAGAGTACACTCTAAATTAGAAATATCAATATTGAATTTCGACCCCTAAGGTTATAAATAATGCATAGGTATGAATTGTTTAAAGGTGAATTTTTTTTATTATTGATTTCGTCCAAAATTAAATGATCATTTTTTTATTTTTAATAAATATTAAGGAAGATTATTAACTTTAATTAATTTATAAAATTATTCTTGATATAAATATAATGAATTGTGAGACCCATGAGTTAGTGAAATGTAATTTTATCAAATTAAGATATTGAGTGATAGAAATCATAAATTAATGTAATATAAATATTTAAAATTAATGAGATTATTAACAAAATTTTAAATAAAAAATATGTTTATTTAAATAAAGTGAATATTCAATTTTAAATAAATTAAAATAAAAATGTGAGTGTTCCATTTCGGAAATATTATTTTTAATAAAAAGTCTATGTTGAATTAGTTAGTTCTTATATGGAACCAAAAGTTCTTTTTATATTACGTTTAGTTTTTTTCATTAGAAATTAAAATAAGACTGCCAAAATTTGAAAAAGTCGAAGACCAAGTCCAGTATTTCTGCCGGCGGTTTTCTTGCATTTTAAAATTCTACAATTCTTCTTCTGCCGATCATAGTTTTCTCCTTTTCTTCTGCTGTTCCCGTTTCGGTTTCGCTCTCTCCTTCTTCTTGTTCATATCCATTCCCATTCATACCCGAAACCGAAATTTAGCAGGGGCGTACGGGATATGCTCAAATACAACTGAATATCATAGCTGACAAGTTTTGCACCAAAATGAAGTTTTCTTTACCATTTTTGAAGTGTTTCTACTCAACTTCACAAATTAAACTTGTTAATGGAGGAGGAGCACCAACTGGTAAGTGGATATTGGCCCTTTCGTTTTTCTTTTTCCCTAAATAGCTAAGCTTGTACAGGTATTAGTGTAGGACCGTTGATTTCATTTCTTTCTTGTCAAATGTGGAAAAAAGGCTTAATCTTGAAATGAATTATTATAGAATCTAATGCAGGAGGACCGACTACTCTTCAGAATTTTCCCGTATTTTCTTATAATGAATTGGAGACTGCAACTCAAGGATTCAGATCATCTAACAAGATTGGTCAGGGGCACATCGGTTGTGTTTACAAGGTAATAATTTTTTTTTTTTAAAATAGATATGTAGAAATTATAATTACTTATTTTTAGTTTGAATATTTATTTTAGTATAGCAAGGACTGTGCATATTGCAAATCCCCGTGTTTCAAACTAATGGACTGGGGAGGTGACAGAGGGGTGGCCTAAACTATACGTTTCAACTAATTGACATGGATGCTGTGAAATTTTTACAGGGTAGGCTCCAAGATGGCAGCCTTGTGGCTGTTAAAGTGCTTTCGGTTGAGCTAGAATCGATGCGAGGTGAAAGAGAGTTTATATCTGAGATCGCAGCACTCTGCGATATTAGACATGAAAATCTAGTAGCCCTTCGAGGATGCTGCGTGGATGGAGCTAAAAGACTCTTGGTGTATGATTACATGGCTAATAGCAGTCTTGCCAAAACCTTTCTTGGTAAATTCCAATTTTCATCTCCGTACTTGGGAGGGGTTCATTTCACATTTTTCTTTCCCCCGATCAAATTCCAAGATAATTAACCATGCCACATTTTTCTCTTGTTCATTGATTTCACTGGTGAAGAGCAAAACAGAATTGAATTCAGCTGGAAACTGAGGAAAGATATAGCAATTGGAATAGCTAAAGGACTTGCATATCTCCATGAAGAAAGCAAACCCCATATTGTCCACCGTGACATTAAAGCCAGGAATATACTTCTTGATGAGAATCTCACACCTAAGGTTGGAGATTTTGGTCTAGCCAAGTTATTCAGGGATAGTAACATGTCACACCTTAGCACTGGTGTCGCTGGCACATTGTAAGTGAATAACATTGTTTACCCTTTTCAATATTTAATAAAAATATCTGAGAGTCTTCATTAATTAATTTCAACAAAAACACACTGTTTAACAGTGGATATCTTGCTCCCGAGTACGCCATTAGCGGACATTTGACACGAAAATCAGATGTTTACAGCTTTGGAGTTCTATTATTGGAAATAGTCAGCAGCCGTGCGGTTGTCGGGTATGACTTAGAGTTGGGGGAGCAGTTCCTCGTCGACAAGGTAAGAAAAAACAAAATCGAGACAAATTTTTTTTCCTACCATGAATTAAAAGCACCATAGTGTTTTTTGAGAAATAAAACGACAATGATATGCAGGTGTGGGAAACATACAAGGCCAAAAATTTGTTACTAATGGTAGACCCTTTGCTAAAAGGAGATTTTCCAGAGGAAGAAGCCATTAAATTTCTCAAGATTGGCTTGCTTTGTGTGCAAGAGATCACTAGGCTACGTCCAAATATGTCTTCAGCTGTCAAGATGCTGACCAATGAAATTGAAATTGGAGAAAAAGAGATATTGAAACCTGGACGTATCGATAGTCTTATGGATGTCAAAGTGGGCAATAACAAGAACTCGTCCAATAGCTTTTCCAATGGAGAAAGCGCCACCATGTTCTCAAGCAGCCCGCAGCCACGGCGGAAATCAGTGGTAGATCTCGAAATAAACCAAGCCTTAGCATGATAATTTCTTGAATAATTCATGCTTTTGTTAGTGAAATTTTTGTAAAGTTTAGGAAATGGATATTAAAAATGATGATTCAGTAGGAAGTAGGAAAAGGTTAAAATATTGAGTTCTATTTTAATGTGGAGAAATGCTATATGTAGAGCTGAACTACAAGAACACTGTAGTATGTATATATGTATAGTTTGTATCGTATATGGAAGAGGGAGAGAGTTAGTGTTTTTTTCTGTCTTTTGGAAGAAGCGAGAAAGTGAGTGTAAAGTTTTTTTTTTCTTTCGCTGGATAAGTAAAATTCACGGAAAGAATCTCAATGTCTAGCTATCACAAAATATAGAAAGGGGGGAGGGGCAGATTGGGTCATAAGGTCACAAGATTATAGTATTAACTTTGATTAAAACTAGGTAGATTGTTACTAATTCTGTATTAAACTTGAAATCATGGTTTGAAATTATAATATAGTCTCTCCTTTTGGAATTGTGGACGGAATTGAATATATTTTTTACTTTAATTAAAAATTAAAAAATTTCAATGATTTTAATTAATTTATCAAATTATTTTTGACATTAATATAATGAGCAAATTTTTTAAATTAAAATGATAAATGATGGGAACCATAAATTATTTATATATAAATATCTTAAAATTAATGAAGTTATTAATGAAACTTTGAATAAAAAAAATTATTTAAGAAAATTAAACATTCAATTCCGAACAAATTAAAATAGAAATGATAACGTTTCAATTTCGAATGGAAAAAGTAATATATACATTTTATGTTTGGCTAAAACTATATATATTTTTGATAGATTATCTAATATGCTCTACATGCTAACAAAGACAATTTTTTTAAAATTTTTTTTTTATTAAGAGAATAACATGAGTCATCTCTCTCAACCGTTGATAACAATAAGCAAATACTACTATAAATACTTGAGGTGGCCATTAAAAGAGATAAGTTCACCTTATCCCCTAACCGGCTTGATTTAGCAGTAAGATACCAACTTGACCATCGGAGGAGAAATTGGAAGACACCTCCTTATATATCCTTAGTGTAGGATGGTGGATCAAGGCAATTAAATTTTGGACCAGCAACATCATTTCATTTTTCAACCGCCAAATGCACTCAAGTGCTGCAGGCTGCAGCAACCATAATATAAAACTGCGTGGACCATTCAGAGATCAAATGCTGGGAATCACATTTCCAGATGACAGCCCTTTCTTAGACATGAAGAGCAGAAAGAAAGAAAAGCACAACATAGCTTCTACTTCTATGCCTTATTATGTGTAACCTTCATCATATTACAGCTAGAGATAAACTTTAAGACAGGCAGATATTAGAAAGTATTTCTCTTAAACAACACAAAAAAACCATATAATAATACTTGCATCAAATGAGTTCCCTCTTATATCCTATCTTCGTGTCAATTTCTAGATGAGAATTAGAGCAGATACATGCCATGCATATTGAAGTTCAATCATACAATAGTGTACGAACTGAGGCAACAATCATAGGACAAAAGAAGGCAGGTATTGTCATTCTTACCACATCTACCCATTGCAACTAGAAGTTAACAGGTTGCCAGATACAGTGTTGCACATCACAGTAACAGAACGTATGAAAACTAATTTACTAAGCCAACCCACTCACGAGAAACATTTCCTTCCCTTAATTCCTATCCCTGCCAAGATAAAAAGGAGAAAAGAAACTAGAAATTGCTCGCTGATACTTTGGAGCCTTCCAAAATAGTATATTAAAAAGATGACTGGCACAAAATCTATCTGTATGGCTCAAGGAGGGGGAAAAAAGTACATTTCAGTGTTTCAATATCTTTAAAGGCATTATGGTGATTACACGTCTTTTGAGTAACACGAGTTATTAGTTCACAAGAAAATTTACAGTTGCAGAAATATCAAACTTACCAGAATTCTCTAGCTCTTGTATGTATTTTCCAAAAACATAAGATACAAAAGATTATATGAACACCAATTCTCAGCTACAATATTAATCCTTCTTTCACAAGTTGCTCCAAGGAATGTGCTAAATCTGCCATACTAGGCCTTTCACTGGGATCTTCCCTTAAAGCAAGCTCTGCTATATCAGCAAGTTTAAGTAGAGGTTCAACATTTCTTGGTAGAGCTGTATAACGATCAATTATGGCAGCTGCCTTGCCTTGTCTAATTATGGGCACTGCCCAGTCAACTATACTCGGAGGTAGGCAATCTGCATCATAAGCTTTTCTTCCACTCAGAATCTCTAACAGGACAATCCCGAATTTATAAACATCAGCTCTCATGTCTTCATTGATATCACTCTCATTTGGTATAAGAACAGCAAAATCAGCAACGCGTGCTCCCCAATCAACATCCAAAAGAATTTTTGAACACTTTATATCACGATGCACTATAGGAGGAACAACTTCTTTGTGCAGGTATTCAAGTCCCTTTGCAGCCTGCATTGCAATTTTCAGCCTAAGGGCCCAATTCAGAGGAGAAAGACCTCCGTGAAGATGATCATGGAGAGTTCCATGAGGCATAAACTCATATACCAGAAGCCTTTCTCCCATCTCAGCACAATAACCCAACAAATTGACAATATTTCCATGTCGAACACTACAAAGGATCTCCAATTCAATTTCAAAGTCCCGGCTATTGGAGTGGATTATTGTAGCAGCATTTGCTCTCTTTACTGCCACTTGCCTCCCATCTGGGAGAGCAGCTTTATAGACAAAACCATAGCTTCCTCTGCCAAGCTCATTGAATTCTTTGAAACCATTAGTGGCATCCTTTAGTTCTGAAAGGCGGAAAACTTGTGCTATTCCAGGGCATGGAGTCAGGGGTACAGGAGGATTTGGATCAATATTAGCTCCAGTTTCTGGCTCAGACTTACCTATACAAGATACAAATTGTTTCTTTTTCCTTCCTCACTCCTTGTGGATATGACACGAGGTAAAGCGTACCAACCTATTAAAATCAACATAAAACCTGAAGCAGAAGAACCAATTATGAGTAGTAACTGACGGAACTGATGACTGTGCTTCTGCTGCATCTCTGGTGAAGATTGAAGCCTACAAATATCCCAGCAAGAGCTGTTCTGACAGAGGGAGCAAGCTGTGCAAACTCGGTCCGCGTTCTCTGTACATGGACTAGAAGGAAAAAATCCTTCAGAACAGTTAAAACCCACAAGGAGAACAAATCTTGAGATCTTTCCTGACGCACAAGCTTGTCAGATCCGGCTCATTGAGAATGCTAGCATTGAAGGCAAATCCTCCTTCACCACAATAGCCAGCGGTACACAAGCCTGGACTGCATAACTGCAGAGGTGGATCATAATCCTTAGGTGACAAGACAGTAGCGAACCAACAATCAAGTACTAAATCAGCTTCTCTAATACCACAAGTGACATTGTTTGAGGAAGAAATGGCAAGGAAACCTGAACTCTTTGGGACCAATGACGAATTGAAGTTGCCCCAACATTCAACCCCATGATTATCTTCTCGAATCCCACAAAAATGTTGTGCGCCAGCTGCCAAGGAAACAAAAGGAATCCCAGCTGGTGGAATAGCGAAATAATGATTGTTGCCCCAGCATTTGATCTCACTGGAAACTTCTTGAATAACACATATAGAATCCATTCCAGAAACCAAGCCAACAACATTTCCAGATACTTCTGAAACTCCCAAACTCCCAGAATTTGGGCCCCAACACTCAATCCCGCCGTCTCTAACTACACCACAGCTAAACCCATCACCAGAAACGACTTTCTTGAAAACAAGTTCATTAATACGTTGATCATAAAACAGAGTACTTGCCCTTGAAGTCAAACTACTGTTTGATGCTCTAACAATGTCCCAACAATCAACGCTGCCCCAATCATTCTCCGAATAGTATGGTCCTCTAATTGCACAAACATGATTCTTACCAGCAGCGATGTGGAAGTAAGCATTGGGCATAAAGCTCACAGAACAAGATCAAAACTTGATCCCGTCGAGTCCCAACAATAAGCCTGTGAAGTATTGGCTAATATGCCACAGAGAAATCCTTCACCACCAGAAAGAGCCGCCATTGAAGGGACATCAGTCGGATAGATTGATGGATTAGATGAGGAGGAAGAGTTAGTCTTATTACCCCAACAAATGACTTCTTGTTTTCCACTGGCGTCAATGGCACAAAATAAGGCATTGTCACCAAAGGAAGCCGTAATAGGACCCATTGAGCCAAACCCAGATGCAAAATCCATCGAAACGAGAAGCAGGAAGAATGGGAGATGAAGAAAACAGAAGAATCTAGAGGACCCAAAAGAGGACTGCTGGGTAGTCCTTTCATGATTCTAAGGATTTGGAGGGGTTGGGATTTGGGTGTGTACTGGGGAGTACAATTCTCATGGAGGAGAGAGAGAGAGAGAGAGGAGGTGTTTGGGCAGGGCGTTCATCAACTTAGTTAGCATAGTTGATGAGGTGCTGATGAGGAAACAACGTGGATGTCGCCATTTTTACAGTTTTTAATTTCCTTGCTGTTAAAACCCCGGTGATACACGAGGGAATTTCTGCATGCATCACCATTTATAACGGGTTCGTCAAATCAAAGCCTTTCTTTCAGTTTCGATTCTCATTTCACCACTCACACAGTTAACAGTAAGATAATAAATTAGTAACTTACTATATAATCAAAATTTCGATATCAAGGTAATAAAATTTTCTATTTCAAAAAAGGGTAATCCAATTTTCCTCAAAAAAGTAATAAAACATATTTAATTCTAATCCAAATGAATAGTAAGAATAATAAAATATTTTTTCTATCACAAAAACTTTCATATACGGGTTGAAAAAAAAATCGTATGTCCATAATTAAATGTGTATTTTTTATCTAATAAAATAATTAATAAAAACGTTTTATTTTAACAAAATTATCAAAATATTTTTTATTATTAATATAATTAGTAGAAACAAACCAAGTAAGTTAGTGCATTCTAAAAAATATATTAATTTTGAATATAAGTATTTAATTTTAGTATGAATAGTACTTTAATATTTATATATAATATCACGTGTCTTGAATTAAGTTAATAAAATATTTGTTTTAAAATAATAAATATTTAATTTTAAACATTTTAAAATACAAATACGATAAAGGTTAATCCTCTAATCTCTAATCCGGGCTTTTTTATCTCTATGCATATGGTAAAAAATAGATGAGAGAATAAAGTTGGCTTTGCAAAATGTGGAATATTTTAAAGAATATATATATATATATATATATATAATCCATGTGCCTCTCTCTCCCACCAAGAGAGAGAGAGAAAGGCACATGGATTACATACTTCTCCCAAAACCTAACTGATAACATATAGAATTTTATCTTCATTAATCATGAGTGTGGATGGATAGCTAAGTATGGCCTTAAAAATGGCAGAGAAGAGAAAAAGGATTCAATTATATGCTGTTTTGCTGGATGGATAGAGAATGACTCAGTTGGTGTACTTACCACCAAGCATTTAACTCTTGCTTAACGTCAAAAAACAATTGTCGAGTTCTTTTATTTCCATATATCATCATCCACTGAAACATCTCATGTATTATTATTATTATAACAAGCTACACTTATTTGTAATTAAATTAATAATTTGCTTAGGGTGCAAATATTTTAATTAATGTATAACCATTTTTCCCCCATATTGAAGGCATTGTTCCTTGAGAGACACTAATCATCAATAAGATTGGAGATTTTAGAGCCTGCCAACCCATCGTATGTAATCTTACAAATGATTACTAGTAATGACAGATTGAAGAAGATGCATGCATGCTGATGCGGCTGGCGGCGGCGGTGGTGGTGGCAGGACCGAAAGCGACGATTGATTGATTGGGGTTATTAGTCGGATCGATCGTTTTGTCCTCTTCTATTTTTTATTTATTTTTTGCTAAATTGTCCTCCCAATAGAGAAGAAAGCATTTGCAATATTTTGCATGCTATAAAAGTATAGTCCATATGATAAAAAAGAAAGAGAGTTTGCTGATGCACATGCCTATCTACTCAGCTATCCATATTCCAATTCACTATAAAGGCAAACTACTAAACCAGAAAAAAAGAAAAAAACATTGAATGTGAGATTCTTGTCTTTTACTCCTACCCTATAAATCCTATCTCGTATTTGGTGGGATGCATAGAAATAGAGTTTAGATGTATATCCAACTCTTATCTTATGTACGTCGCATCACACATTCATTCTTTAGGAGTAAGGCAATAACTAAGAGCATATTCATCCATAACTCTTTATAGTTGCATTTATTTCACTTTTTTTTTGGGTCTTATCAGTTTACATTTATGAGTAGTAACTGACGGAACTGATGACTGTGCTTCTGCTGCATCTCTGGTGAAGATTGAAGCCTACAAATATCCCAGCAAGAGCTGTTCTGACAGAGGGAGCAAGCTGTGCAAACTCGGTCCGCGTTCTCTGTACATGGACTAGAAGGAAAAAATCCTTCAGACAGTTAAACACCACAAGGAGAACAAATCTTGAGATCTTTCCTGACGCACAAGCTTGTCAGATCCGGCTCATTGAGAATGCTAGCATTGAAGGCAAATCCTCCTTCACCACAATAGCCAGCGGTACACAAGCCTGGACTGCATAACTGCAGAGGTGGATCATAATCCTTAGGTGACAAGACAGTAGCGAACCAACAATCAAGTACTAAATCAGCTTCTCTAATACCACAAGTGACATTGTTTGAGGAAGAAATGGCAAGGAAACCTGAACTCTTTGGGACCAATGACGAATTGAAGTTGCCCCAACATTCAACCCCATGATTATCTTCTCGAATCCCACAAAAATGTTGTGCGCCAGCTGCCAAGGAAACAAAAGGAATCCAGCTGGTGGAATAGCGAAATAATGATTGTTGCCCCAGCATTTGATCTCACTGGAAACTTCTTGAATAACACATATAGAATCCATTCCAGAAACCAAGCCAACAACATTTCCAGATACTCTGAAACTCCCAAACTCCCAGAATTTGGACCCCAACACTCAATCCCGCCGTCTCTAACTACACCACAGCTAAACCCATCACCAGAAACGACTTTCTTGAAAACAAGTTCATTAATACGTTGATCATAAAACTGAGTACTTGCCCTTGAAGTCAAACTACTGTTTGATGCTCTAACAATGTCCCAACAATCAACGCTGCCCCAATCATTCTCCGAATAGTATGGTCCTCTAATTGCACAAACATGATTCTTACCAGCAGCGATGTGGAAGTAAGCATTGGGCATAAAGCTCACAGGAACAAGATCAAAACTTGATCCCGTCGAGTCCCAACAATAAGCCTGTGAAGTATTGGCTAATATGCCACAGAGAAATCCTTCACCACCAGAAAGAGCCGCCATTGAAGGGACATCAGTCGGATAGATTGATGGATTAGATGATGAGGAAGAGTTAGTCTTATTACCCCAACAAATGACTTCTTGTTTTCCACTGGCGTCAATGGCACAAAATAAGGCATTGTCACCAAAGGAAGCCGTAATAGGACCCATTGAGCCAAACCCAGATGCAAAATCCATCGAAACGACAAGCAGGAAGAATGGGAGATGAAGAAAACAGAAGAATCTAGAGGACCCAAAAAGAGGGCTGCTGGGTAGTCCTTTCATGATTCTAAGGATTTGGAGGGGTTGGGATTTGAGTGTGTACTGGGGAGTACAATTCTCATGGAGAGAGAGAGAGAGAGAGGAGGTGTTTGGGCAGGGCGTTCATCAACTTAGTTAGCATAGTTGATGAGGTGCTGATGAGGAAACAACGTGGATGTCGCCATTTTTACAGTTTTTAATTTCCTTGCTGTTAAAACCCCGGTGATACACGAGGGAATTTCTGCATGCATCACCATTTATAACGGGTTCGTCAAATCAAAGCCTTTCTTTCAGTTTCGATTCTCATTTCACCACTCACACAGTTAACAGTAAGATAATAAATTAGTAACTTACTATATAATCAAAATTTCGATATCAAGGTAATAAAATTTTCTATTTCAAAAAAGGGTAATCCAATTTTCCTCAAAAAAAGTAATAAAACATATTTAATTCTAATCCAAATGAATAGTAAGAATAATAAAATATTTTTTTCTATCACAAAAACTTTCATATACGGGTTGAAAAAAAAATCCATAATTAAATGTGTATTTTTTATCTAATAAAATAATTAATAAAAACGTTTTATTTTAACAAAATTATCAAAACATTTTTTATTATTAATATAATTAGTAGAAACAAACCAAGTTAGTGCATTCTAAAAAATATATTTAATTTTGAATATAAGTATTTAATTTTAGTATAAATAGTACTTTAATATTTATATATAATATCACGTGTCTTGAATTAAGTTAATAAAATATTTGTTTTAAAATAATAAATATTTAATTTTAAACATTTTAAAATACAAATACGATAAAGGTTAATCCTCTAATCTCTAATCCGGGCTTTTTTATCTCTATGCATATGGTAAAAAATAGATGAGAGAATAAAGTTGGCTTTGCAAAATGTGGAATATTTTAAAGAATATATATATATATATATATATATAATCCATGTGCCTCTCTCCCCCACCAAGAGAGAGAGAAAGGCACATGGATTACATACTTCTCCCAAAACCTAACTGATAACATATATAATTTTATCTTCATTAATCATGAGTGTGGATGGATAGCTAAGTATGGCCTTAAAAATGGCAGAGAAGAGAAAAAGGATTCAATTATATGCTGTTTTGCTGGATGGATAGAGAATGACTCAGTTGGTGTACTTACCACCAAGCATTTAACTCTTGCTTAACGTCAAAAAACAATTGTCGAGTTCTTTTATTTCCATATATCATCATCCACTGAAACATCTCATGTATTATTATTATTATAACAAGCTACACTTATTTGTAATTAAATTAATAATTTGCTTAGGGTGCAAATATTTTAATTAATGTATAACCATTTTTCCCCCATATTGAAGGCATTGTTCCTTGAGAGACACTAATCATCAATAAGATTGGACATTTTAGAGGCTGCCAAACCCATCGTATGTAATCTTACAAATGATTACTAGTAATGACAGATTGAAGAAGATGCATGCATGCTGATGCGGCTGGCGGCGGCGGTGGTGGTGGCAGGACCGAAAGCGACGATTGATTGATTGGGGTTTATTAGTCGGATCGATCGTTTTGTCCTCTTCTATTTTATTTTATTTTTTTTGCTAAATCCGATCTTTTTTGTCCTCCCAATAGAGAAGAAAGCATTTGCAATATTTTGCATGCTATAAAAGTATAGTCCATATGATAAAAAAGAAAGAGAGTTTGCTGATGCACATGCCTATCTACTCAGCTATCCATATTCCAATTCACTATAAAGGCAAACTACTAAACCAGAAAAAAAGAAAAAAACATTGAATGTGATTCTTGTCTTTTACTCCTACCCTATAAATCCTATCTCTTATTTAGTGGGATGCATAGAAATAGAGTTTAGATGTATATCCAACTCTTATCTTATGTACGTCGCATCACACATTCATTCTTTAGGAGTAAGGCAATAACTAAGAGCATATTCATCCATAACTCTTTATAGTTGCATTTATTTCACTTTTTTTTTTGGGTCTTATCAGTTTACATATTTTTTTTTTCATTTTTTACAACTCTTTCACTATAATTATACAATTTGTACAAATCTTAATAAATGAAACTCATATATTACATCACAATCTTATTTCATTAATATTTTTAATACAATACTAAATTTAGCATATTACTTGATTTATAATTTTATGAGAAAAATCAATATTATTAAAAAATATTAAATTTTATTCAATAACACAAAAAATTGCAATGTAAAATACATAAAATGTATATTTGGATCCATTTGAGAAGAAATAACACAAAATGCATACTTTTTATAATCTCAATTTGAGAAGAAATCTCCAAAATTAGTGTTTATATAATTTTATCATTGTAATAGTAATCAACAATCAATTGTGATTCAATTTTTTTTAAAAAAAATCCATGACAATAAGAAAATTTCATATGCAAACAATGGTTAAAATTTTAAATCTTTACCTACAAGTACATAATTCATTCTTCAATTAACAACTAGAAAATATAAAAGTTGGTAGGACCACTAAATGCAACTCAATTTTTGAGTTGTGAAATTCGTTGGCTCTAATGATTGAGTTGCTTTTGGCCAAAACTCCGATGAAGTTGCTCTAAGGTAAGGCACGCATGAACGAGTCCATTCTAATCCCTCTCCCCTCGTTCCCATGTACTTCAAAAAAAAAAACAAAAGGAAATGCCCAAGCCACATCTAATAAGAACCATTTAAGGAGGAAAAAAAACAAAACAAAAAAAAGATTTGCTTATAGATTTAAGTAAGATTGAACCTGAATCGGTAAATTAGATCGAAATTGAAATATTCAAAAGTTATTGACTATATTTGCAGTTAGTTCATAAAGGTTCATGAATCGATGATTTTTTATTTTAATTTAAGTTTTTCATTGTGATCAATCATAAATTAGCCGTTCATAAATCGAAATCGAAGATTTATGAAATGTTAAATCTACAATTCAAATATTAAAAAAAATCTTAAATAAAATTTTATTTGACATGACATATTTCTTTTTTTATGCATTAGTCTTGTCACTATTTTATTATAATTATATAAAATAAAATTAATTAATTTTTATCTTTTCAAATTTCAAACTTTTGAAATGTTTTACAAAACTCTTTTTTATAAACTTTAAACACCTATTGTCCGTTATACAATACTGATGTTACTTTTCAATATTTTTATGAAAAGAATGAAGGAAATACTTATAATAAATCTAATTGTGATTGATTTATCATTGAATTAAAATAAAAGGTTTACAAGTATTAAGAATACTTACATACATATTATGATTTTATTTGTGATAAAATTACGATAAAATATAATTTTTCAAGAATAATTAATAATGTTAGGAAAAAATAATATTTGATTTGTATTTGAAATATACTTCTATCTATAATATATAAATTCAAATTTATAAGTTATATTCTATAGTTACTTGTGTAAACAAAAACATCACAATTGATGATAACATATTTGACATTAAAAGAACTTTTATTATCAGTGAAGTCAAAAATTCATAAATAATCGATTGAAATAAATAAGTGTTTACTGATAAAAGAATTACGAGAGATTTGATTAATTTATACTTTCCATGATAGTTAAATTTTTTAAAATAAAAATTAACTAATTTTAATAATAAAATTTCATTTATTTAATTTTAAAAAAAATTAATTTTATTTTTTCAAAATCAAAATCGAAATCCTATTAAAATCATAAAGTTACTAGAACTTATGGAAAACTAAAATTTGTCAGAACCATAAACTATTAAAAACTATTATTTTAAAATTTCAATTTAACTTTTTAATTTTAATAAATCATAAATCAATGATAAGTTCAGCGTCCGTAGTTAGGTTAATAAGCAAATTGCTTATTATGTTATGTGTATTAGGAAGAAGATTCACGTAAGTTGAAGAAAATTAAGAAAAAACAAAACTATCTGGACAGAGGACGCAGAAATCTGTCATTGGCAAAGAAATTAACCTAGAAGTTCACAATTTGTCCATGCACCGGAAATATCACGTGGTTGCTTGCTCAGCCAGTTTGGCATCTCTCTCACTATTTTAATGCTGATGATGACGATGGTCAAAATAAACCCCCTATTGGCCATCCCCCTTTAACCAAACTCCTGAGTACTAGTAGTATATTAATTATTTTGTTTTTCATTTTCTCAGTCAAACATTTCATATGCTCAAAGAGTCTTCCATACATCGAGCCCCTCCAACGCAAAAAAGAAAAAAAAAATCATATGAAAATATTTTCATATGAATTTAAAAGATAAATTATTTTAATCTTAACCTCTTGTCTTATTCAGTTATTCTTAAAAAAAAGAGTTTGTGTTAAAATATTAATTTGTAATGGTGATCATTTTTTAAAAAATTGACTTTCTATTTTTTTTTAAAAAAAGAGAATGAAAATTATAGTCAATATTTAAATATTTTTAATATATCTACAAAATATTAAAATAAGTTAGGCATAGAGGGCAGCAGTGCACCACATAATATATTTTCTTTAAAAAAAATACTACCACTTTTAGAAATATATTATTTATTAAAATAAAGTGGTGCAGTGGAGGATGGAAATAAGAACCCAATTTTGAGTGGGGACTCCAAATCAGACCTCAGGAACCAACGAGACAATTCAATGCATATGGAAATACCTTCTGGGTCTTGCCCTGCTCTATTAGGTCCCCATCATGAAAGCTCGCCCCCAATGATGCAATTCTTGACAAATATCCTCACAAGATCTGCTCATCGTCCTTTTGAATTTATGAGAATGACTGATTCATTTTGCATCCGCAGATGCAAATATGAACTGCTGGAATCATGTGAAATTTCAGTGTGTAAAATACTATGTAATTAGAGTATTCCAACCAGATTAGATTAGGGTGGTGTGGATTTTTTTTTTTGTAGAGTACATGGAGGGTGAGGTAGGAATGAGGGAGTTAAGGATTAAATGAACTCGAACTTTCAAAAAAAATTTAAAGATGAGAAACCAATGGCCTGGCACATGTCATTATTGGTCGAGTGGCGTAGCTTTGAATAGGAGGATTGAACAGAACAGTAGTAGTCCAAAGGAAGATATTATGGGTAGGAGCTGTCTCTACTTGAGCTGATCTTGCATGTGATGTGTTCACATAGAAAACGCATCTGATCATATTTGCACTACATTTTCTGTCTTATTTAATTAGGACTCCAACAAGAATCTTTAACAACCAACCTCTGGCTAATTTTCTCAACTTGAACTACAATAATAACTATGCCAAGCACTGCAGAGCCCATTCAAGCTTTACTATTGGTCAAATCACAAATAACATCTTAACTGCCTCGAACAGAATCCATTCGATCCAGGCAAGTTGTTTTTGAGTGCATCTGATTTTGGCTTTGATTCGTGATAGTTAATGAGAATTTCAGTGGTGCTATAAAGAAATGATTCTGAGATCTACTGAGTAATTCTAAAAGAATTAAAGCTGGCTTCTTAATAATCTCCAAGTCAAGTCAATTCCGTACTCTTTCTCAGGCCATTCAGTGCCTCACTGTGTCTGAGTGTATTAATTACTAAGGCAACGGCCTGTAAAACATGCTGCAGCCTGCAGAAAGGGCAAATTCCTATGTCTCTGTTAAAACAGAATAATGAAAAAAGCAAGTTCCTTTTCAATTAATATCATTGGCTCCTGGGCAGAAACAGTGGAACAACACGTTTCATGGGGATGGGATATATTGAAGATGCTGTCCTTTGCTGAAGTTGAATGTTACAATAATTTCGTACTGACTGAGAAACATCAACAAGACAGCCAGCCAACAGCGTCCATCTTCGGATATAGTATCCATACTAAGCATAAATCTGAATGAAAGCACAAATATATCACGATGAATTTGTACAGATTTTTTAGAAATATTTTTTTTTTAAAAAAAACAAGAATCAAACTCAAGGCATAATAATTCTCCAATAAAAAGAGGTAATTCTTATAAGCAAGCTACCTTACCTTGTATAGGAAAGGATCGAGTCAGAGTTTCTCACAATTCACAAGAAGCCAGATTGAGTTTACTTGTACAAAAAACAAAGAAAACAAGGTAAATTTTTCTAATAATTGTTTTATCCTTATTCATTCATCTCCCTCCATATGAAGTTTGAAAGTAAACAAACTATGATGGCATGGCCACAGTTCAGCGAATGGAATCTATCGTGGTAGCAAAAATACCCGAGCATGTTTTTGTATCGACTACAATATTTTTCAGTACTCAAACACTAACTGTTCTGACATGCTTAAGAAGCATGTTGACAACATCATGGCGCATTCTTTCGGCATCAAGTTGCAGGTGATTGATCTTTTCTTCTACCTTTTGTTCAAGGCGTTTTATGTAAGCTCCAGAACTCTGAAGAGACACATATTGGGAAATGAAGAAGTTAGTATCAAAGTGAAGGAACAATGTGCACAAGAACTAGAAATGCTTGAGGCAGTCAAAATTCAAACAAGGCACCTTCTAGCGTCTAATTCCTGTGACATATGAACTCGACTAAACACGAGTGGACCCCACATGAAGGAGGGCACCTATTTTAGAGAAGGGATGTAATAGCTCAACCTCGTAAATTCCCCAGATTAAGGGCATAAAGTATTGGACATTTCTCAAAAGTGAAGAAAATTTTAAGATTCTTTAACAAAGTAACACCTCATTTTTTCATTTTTTTGAGGCAACACACACCTCATATTATTCACAAACTTTCTGAAAAGCTTTCTTTTTCGCATATTCTTTATATAAAAACAGTTACTCCCAGCAGTTTTTAAGCACCAATAAAGAGAGAACGATCCACATTTACTAGAATTTAATTGTTGAACCTTCAACTGCAAAAAGTACCCTTGCCTCACATGGTGACTATATTTTGGCACTATGCCAATTGCCAAAACTGACTTATCTAGCCACACACATAGTCATGCCAATTCAATGAGCAATGAACAAACAGTTAAGCAAGACTCTCTAGCTTCAACAAAGTTATCACATTAGAGCAACTTCCATATTGATATGCCCATATAGGATACAAGTCTTGCCAGCAAGACATTTTCCAGTAACATGAAGAACCACTTTGCCAAACCTGATCATGATATGATTACCTCTCTAGATTTCTCCTGCAACTCAAACTCCATTAGTTCTCGATAAGCAGCTGCCTCCTCTTGAGCCTTTTCCTTGGCTTCTTTAAGCTTCGCTAGTTTCTCTGGAAGAACCAAAAAGGAGCAATAAGTTCCAGTTTTGACAGCTTATTTATGCAAGAGGAATTTGTGCTTTCTTAAGGTGAAATTCTGGCTGTCGTATAGGGTGAAACAGAGCAACATTATTGCTAAAACAAAGCTTTTGCCTTTCCTACTTTAATCAACCTTAAATATGACAGTTCAAAATTGTTGAATGCTTTTGATCGTTTTGTCAACATTTGAGATGATAGAGAGTCAAATTGCCCATCATATGAGCAAGGATAAAATTGACCATATTCATGTTGCATATCTATTTCCCATACTTTAGCAATTGGTGGAAAAATGTTTCTGTCAGCAAATTGAAGAGGAGAGAAATAATTCGATTGCATCCACAAGTTGTTGGTTTGGGCTTAAAATATCGTTCTCACACGCTAGACATCTGTTAGCATCTCTACAACTTGATTCCGAATCAAAGAGAGACATGTTAACCAAATGTTTCATAAAAAGAATGCTCAAAAGCTGCAATTGTATGTGTAATCGCCATACTCAGGTGACATGTATAGTCTTTTGGCTAGATCACGCAACCGAAAAAAACATCATTGATACCGCCTCCATACTTGAGCTGACATATAAACGGGAAAGAGATTAAGCCTGCAGGATAAAGATTGAAATTTTACCAGTTCTTGCAGCATATACTATTTGTTGAGCGTCTTTTTCAGCAGCTAGAATTTTTCTAATTCCAGCATTGCGCTTGTCAGCTATCAGAGCATCCATTTATTCACTGTATACAAGAGACGAGAACAAGGGCAAGAAGTTACAATTACCAAAGGAAAATCCAAACTGCAAGAAAATGCAATAGCAATGGTGAATCATTCAAAATAATTTTGTTTTTAAAGCCATAATCTGGATTAACAGGAAAAATAAACAATTAAATAACTAAATTTTTTATTAATCATCAAAATTATCCAGCCATCCATCCATGATTTATTAACAACAAAAACAAATGATATTGCCTATTCCAATCGCTGCTACGAAAAAAAAAATCCAAAATTAGAAGAGTAGTTTATTACAATTCAAGACAAAAAAATAAAATTCAAATAAACGGGAGTAATTGAGTAACCCCATTGGTCCATTAAGCAGATTCTTCATCGCTAAAAGCGTTACGAGCGGCTACTCGAAGCGAACCCTAAAATTGACGATACAATGCAGAAGAATCACAAAGAATGTAGTACCTCAACGATGATCGAACCTCCGATCAACGTTGTTACAGAGAGCGAGCAAATCTCTTAGAAGTTAAAAAGGAATTATTTTTAGTACTACTTAATATAAACTGACGTGAGTTCGCGGTTCTCATCTTTCTGAAGCGAGCCCGACTATTCTTTCGGGCTCCAGAAAGTTAATGGTTTTGGGTTTTGAATACAGTTGGACTCGGCCCAAATGTGGACAAATCCTAACTTATTGGGCCAAAGTAATCGAACTTACTTCTAGACTTAAACATCTACCACGATATATTTTTCTCTTTGTACTTATTTTGAAAGGGCAAAAAAAGTGTGAAATATTCTATGGGTCCAAAAAGACACGTTAAGCAAATGGGGTATATCAGTAATTTCATTAAGTCATCAGTGCCTTCCAGTTTGCGTGCAAAATAACATTTTGGCTAGAGTAGGGTAATAAATACTACTACAAAGATAAAAGAGCAGTATTAGGGGAAGAGTATGCATCGTGGGAATATTTTGATGATAAAAACCCTCTTTTTCTAACGACAGTGGAAAGAATTCTCACTGGCTGCTTGTACAAATGTATGGATGAATCTCTAATTTGCTCAACTAAGGCATGTAAATTTTTATTTTTCCCTTTTCTTTTTAATCCTTTTAAAAATTGTAACATATAATATATTTAGTTCATAAAGATTGGTTTACCTAAACAAAATTACACTAAATCAACCTTGAAGAAACCAAAAGAGAATGTTTAAAGCGCAGAACATACTAGATTAAGATCTCCTGTAACATATCAGAAGATTATCTTCCATCCGTGTACTTCCCCCCCCCCCCCTCCCTCTTCTCTGCGTGTCAGCATCCTTCCAAGCTCCTAACCCAACCATTAAAATTTGAGTTCGCAACTCCCTTTCTGGATTTTAGCAGGGTTTTTTTTTTTTTTTCACTAATAATAATAGTGCTTCTGAACCGTTGATATTGAATGTGATTGGCATTGAGATCTCATTTAAGAACTTCGTTTTTTTTTTCTATCATGCAAATAAGTTCTTTGAGAACTTTCGTTTTTATAATTTTTATTATGCCAATAAGTTTTTATACATGTTCTGAGAGCTTCTGCATTTTATTTTTATCTTGAAGGCATCTTTTATTAATTTTTTTATGATGCAAAAGTGTTCTCATTAATGAGAACTTATGGTTTATTTTTCAAAAATATTTAATCGACCTTTTATTATTTTTGTTACGCTGTCAATGAATTCTCATTTATGTTTTGAGAACTTAAGAATTTTTTAAAATAAATCTGAGGCAATCTTCTATTAAAAACAAAAATATTTAATCGACCTTTTATTATTTTCGTTACATTGCCAATGAATTATCATTTATTCTTTGAGAACTTAAAATTTTTTTAAAACAAATCTGAGGCAATCTTCCATTAAAAAAATTTTTACAATACTACTAGTGAATGCTCACTCAAACATGAAACGATCTTTTTTTATTTTTTTAATGACACAAATGAGTTTTCATTCAATAACTTTCATTTTTATTTTTTTTATAGAGGTTTGCATTCAATTTTTCATTTTAATTTTTACTATTACGATTCATTTTTTAACATCATATTTTCTATACTATAATTCATTTTTTTATTCAATTCAATTTTAAACCAAAATTTCATTTTTTATTTTAAAAAAACAAAGATATGCGAACTTCTTTTACAATAAATCTTCTATCATCTTATAGATTACATAAAGACTTCAAAGAGTGAAAGACAAAGAATTAATTAATTATGAAAGTAAATAAATTTCAATTAAATGTTAATTAAAAGCTAAAAAATTGAGGAACCAAAACAGAAGACAACAATGGGGCTGCTTTCTGGGGTGTACATGCAGGTAGAAGGAATTCTATAATGCCAAGATTTGTTAAAATTAATATCAATTGGAACCCCTACTTCAGTGATCAAATCCCTCATTTCCATCTATATATACCAGAATTCAGCCAACTAATATCATGATAACATGACCATTTCGTTGGCAATAAACCAAACAAGCATATCCAAAACAAAGCAGGGTCATTGCAGAACGGAAAGACTTATAAAAGCAGAGACCATAGAAGATGTTAATGGAGATAACTTCTGTCGTAATCAGTTCCCAATCACCATAGGAGGTCCATAGCTAGATTATAACCCTCGACGTATGCACTATCAACAAATAAAAGTGCAGAAAAAATAAGGTTAGGAACAAAGAGCCACAAGAACTTAAGAAATATATCTCTTATTAAATGATATAGATGAACAACTGAACAGGGCAACAAATTTAGCAACACAAGCACAGCTTATAATGGCACAAGCAAAAGAGAGTTTTTTTAAAATAAAAAAAAATCAATTCAAGATTTGATCTTCTATGTCAACCAGATGTTCAGAATTCAAAAGGCGCCGCCCCTAAGACGCAGGACCAGGTGGAGGGTGGACTCTTTCTGGATATTGTAATCAGCCAGTGTGCGGCCATCCTCGAGCTGCTTCCCAGCGAAGATAAGCCTCTGCTGATCCGGAGGAATCCCCTCCTTGTCCTGAATCTTGGCCTTCACATTGTCTATTGTATCCGAGCTCTCTACCTCCAGCGTAATGGTCTTCCCAGTCAATGTCTTGACAAAGATCTGCATACCACCTCTGAGGCGCAGAACCAGATGAAGAGTGGATTCCTTTTGAATGTTATAATCAGCAAGAGTTCGGCCGTCCTCCAGCTGTTTCCCGGCGAAGATCAATCTTTGTTGGTCCGGGGGAATCCCTTCCTTATCCTGAATCTTTGCCTTGACGTTATCGATAGTATCAGAACTTTCAACCTCAAGAGTGATGGTTTTACCCGTGAGGGTCTTGACAAAGATCTGCATACCCCCACGAAGCCTCAAGACGAGATGCAGGGTAGACTCCTTCTGAATATTGTAATCCGCCAAGGTTCTGCCGTCTTCCAACTGCTTTCCGGCAAAGATCAAGCGCTGCTGGTCAGGAGGAATCCCTTCCTTATCTTGAATCTTTGCCTTGACGTTGTCAATTGTATCAGAACTCTCGACCTCCAAGGTAATCGTCTTACCCGTGAGGGTTTTCACAAAAATCTGCATCCCGCCGCGAAGCCTCAAGACAAGATGAAGAGTGGACTCCTTTTGAATATTGTAATCGGCAAGGGTCCGGCCGTCCTCCAACTGCTTTCCGGCAAAGATGAGTCTCTGCTGGTCCGGAGGAATTCCCTCCTTATCCTGAATCTTAGCCTTGACATTATCAATGGTGTCGGAACTCTCGACCTCGAGAGTAATGGTCTTACCGGTTAGGGTTTTGACGAAGATCTGCATCTCGGACAGAGAGGATTTGGGGAAAAGGAGATTTCAATTGAGAAAGAAAACTGGAATGATTTGTTGTGGACGGTCTTAAGGGGATATATATATATATATATATATATATATAGGGGAAATTGAAGGAGTCCGTTGCAGACACGCAACGCAAAGGATTAATTGATGCCTTGCGAGGCGCGACTTCTAGAATCCTTCACGATAGCGGTCTCGTCTTCTAGAATTCTCCACGATGGCATAGGCCGCTATCGTCGAAGTAAAGAAAACCTTTTCCGTTGATTGAAATTCTAAGAGCATCTTTAATTCATATCACTATCATTAAATATTTCATTCAAATATAAATCTAATGATAAAATGTTATTATTAAATATTTTTTACAATATTAAGTAGAATGTCGATTTTTTTTAAAAAAAATTTACATATTAACTCAATATATATAAATAAAAATTTTAATAAATTCATCACTTAATAAATTATACATAATAAATGATACATGAACAATATAATTAATTATTAACATTATGCATTAAAAAAAATTAAAATTAAATATTAAATAATTTATATTTATGAATTGAAACTTCAATTGTTAGTTAGATATAATTTTTTATATATATGGAGAAGCTTTATGCGGAGAATGAAGAAAAGGAAAAACAAAAAAGGCAACTTTAATAAATAGGCATCTTGAATTGGGAGTAAGGTACTCCTTTCCTTGGATTGGGTGCTAAAATGGATGGTTTGGTTTCCCTCATCGATGACGATGTATAACAGTATAATTTATATTCTTCAAGTTACTAATATTTTTATATAATTTTAAGTTTTAACGATTTATCCCAAAATCATTTAATATATTGTTTTATATTTGATAAATTAAACATTTCGATAAAAATTAGTTTTTCAATCTGGACATTTTGATGATGATTTGAAAATCGTTGCTCCAATAACTATATATAAATACAAATTATATGCAACTTTTTATATAATGACAAAAAACCAAAAGAAAAAATATGTTACTAAACATTCACTCTAATAAACGAACACTCACTTTTCAATTTTACTCATTGTCTTTCTCTCTTTAATTTGTTTCTCTAAAAAAATTCTATCAATTTATTAAAGATAAATGAAAGATTTAAAAGTCAATTTTGATTATGATCCATAAGTTGACGATATTAAGATATATTTTTCATATTTTTTCTTGAATTTATGTATTTTTTTAAAAAATTAAATAAGTTTTAAATGGTACTTATTAACTTAAAAGCCACTGGCGGACGAATGACATTTGTCATCATAATGGGATTTACGTTTGTACTCATGAGACAATTTGGTTTTGCCCCTGTGGATGGATCGGATTAAAGCTAAGTTGAGTTTCTTTTTCACTTTTATATGTTTTTGTGATTGTTTAAGTTGATTATACATTTAATTAAATTAATTATATATGTTGTATTTTTAGAAGTCGATTGTTTTGGAGTAACTTTCAAATGTATTGTTTCCATTGATTTTGTCGCAAACCAGATATTTTCATCCAAATATGATGATCTATTATTAAATTAATTAAAATAAATTATTATTAATTAATTTGATTTGAAAAAGACTTGTTCACCCCTAAACTAATTAGCCTAAACTATTTCAAATAAATAAATTAAATAATATATTCACATTGTAAATTATATTAATTTAATATTTGTTTCAACTTAATTTAATTTAATATTTTATTGATATTATAATTTAAATTAAGTAATTTAATTTAATGCCCTAACCATTATTTAAATTATTATTTGATTTGAAAAAGACTAGTTCCTCCTAAACTAATTAATCTAAACTATTCAAAATAATTTTTTTATTTTGATAAGTAACTATTTGAAATAAATTAATTAAAAAAACTATTATACATTATAAACTATATTAAATTAATGTTTGTTTCAATTAACTAATTAAACACAAATATTTAACTAAATTTCACTCATACAAATTTACAAAATTATTCTTAACTAAACTAGTAAACTATATTAAGATCGTATATGCTAAAACTAAAAAAACTAAACAATCAATCAATCAATCAATAAAATAATATTAAGCAAAAGCCCGCAGCCCCACACGAACGGGCCCAGCCCGGACGCTCGAGCTCGCCCACCAGGAGCAGCAAATGCAGCAAGGAGAGCTGATAATCAAGCAATTTCGTTTCCAAGCATTTCACAAATTTCTCCACCAATTTCATCAATTTTATTCCATAAAAATGAAATCTAATCATCAATAAACAAAATCCAATCATCTTAATATCCTTTAATTCATCAGATTTCAACTTATAATCAATAAAAATAAGATTTAAAATTCTCTCATTTCCTTTAATTTAATGGCATAAAGCCCATTAATTTAGTGTAATAAACGAATAAATATTGCTAGAATGTAGTAATCTAATATTTTTAGTCATTTGTTTCAATGAAAATGGTTTCAAATTGTTGAAATATGAATTGAATTTGAGAAGATTTAAAGTTAGATTGATAAGTTAGAAAGAGAAAGTATAAGGGTAAAATTTAAAATATGGAAGTGTATTTAGTATTAGTGATTGAAAAATTAACTTAAATAAAATGTATCATCTCCGAGACAGGACTCAGATCTACAGTAGCCCGGTTCACTATTTCCAGCTTACATAATATGTATCACACCTCATGTATAGATTCTGCAAAGACAAGTGCTAGAAATCATTTTATCTTTCCAATTTGTTACGGTAAAAAAAATTTCAAGACAATTTCTTCGGTAGAATCAAAATTCCGCTCAAACCTTCAATTGACAACGGTGGAGAAAGAGATGTTTTCCTCTTCTTTTTTTTATCTGACCAAAAGAGATGGTTTTGAGAAGAAATGATTTTCGACTCTCCGTCTCACCTCCAATGTGGGAAAACGAATTATATATATATATATATATATATATATATATATATATATATCACAAACGTCAAAAGAGATCATCTATGTACAATAATTCTTTAAAGAATGTCACTATTCACTAAGCTATGTCATATAATCTTTAAATCTTGTTGGGAATGGATGCTATTGTAGGAAAAAAGAAAAAAAAAAATCATGAACATGCTTTATTGGCATTACAGGGAAGAGGGCCTGCATCTGCTGTCACAGTTGGTGCGAAAGATCCATCAGCTACCGGAAAGGACTCGGACTTGCTATAACCTGGTTCAGCAGAATCAGCACTTCCATATCCAGATTCAACGAAGTAAGCTCCATTCACAAATTTATCTCTAGAAGATCTCCATCTCCAATTTCTCCAACCTTTTTTTACCTGTCTTTTCGTGACTTGTTTCGCATTTTGTTTGTCAGAAGCCATGAAGTAGTTTCCTTCACTGAAAATAGTTGCATTTGCACTTCCGCCTATTGCATACATCTCCCATTCATCGTACCTATTGTTTGCCACATGTGCGTAGCCAAACCTAACCCTCGGCATCCTTTCGACAAGACCAGACCCAAAACGGTTGAATGCCACAGTAACTTTCATCGATTTGTCTTCTGTGTTTTTATCATTGTGCCCAAATAACATAATCTTATCGTCTTCAGTAAGATAATTGTTGGAAATAGTAACAGCAGTAGAACCATCGTGAATGAAATCCTTTTACAATATATCCTCATCATCTTATGGATTAAATAAAGACTTACCTAATTATGGAAGTAAATAGATTTCGATTAAACATTAATTAAAAGCTAAAAAATTGAGGAAGCAAAACAAAAGACAACAATGGGGCTAGAAGGAATTCTATAATGCCAAGATTTGTTAAAATTAATATCAATTGGAACCCCTACTTCAGTGATCAAATCCCTCATTTCCATCTATATATACCAGAATTCAGCCAATTAATATCATGATAACATGACCATTTCGTTGGCAATAAACCAAACAAGCATATCCAAAACAAAGCAGGGTCATTGCAGAACGGAAAGTCTTATAAAAGCAGAGACCATAGAATTTGTTAATGGAGATAACTTCTGTCGTAATCAGTTCCCAATCACCATAGGAGGTCCATAGCTAGATTATAACCCTCGACGTATGCACTATCAACAAATAAAAGTGCAGAAAAAATAAGGTTCGGAACAAAGAGCCACAAGAACTTAAGAAATATATCTCTTATTAAATGATATAGATGAACAACTGAACAGGACAACAAATTTAGCAACACAAGCACAACTTATAATGGCGCAAGCAAAAGAGAGTTTTTTTAAAATAAAAAAAAAATCAATTCAAGATTTGATCTTCTATGTCGACCAGATCTTCAGAATTCAAAAGGCGCCGCCCCTAAGACGCAGGACCAGGTGGAGGGTGGACTCTTTCTGGATATTGTAATCAGCCAGTGTGCGGCCATCCTCGAGCTGCTTCCCAGCGAAGATAAGCCTCTGCTGATCCGGAGGAATCCCCTCCTTGTCCTGAATCTTGGACTTCACATTGTCTATTGTATCCGAGCTCTCTACCTCCAGCGTAATGGTCTTCCCAGTCAATGTCTTGACAAAGATCTGCATACCACCTCTGAGGCGCAGAACCAGATGAAGAGTGGATTCCTTTTGAATGTTATAATCAGCAAGAGTTCGGCCGTCCTCCAGCTGTTTCCCGGCGAAGATCAATCTTTGTTGGTCCGGGGGAATCCCTTCCTTATCCTGAATCTTTGCCTTGACGTTATCGATAGTATCAGAACTTTCAACCTCAAGAGTGATGGTTTTACCCGTGAGGGTCTTGACAAAGATCTGCATACCCCCACGAAGCCTCAAGACGAGATGCAGGGTAGACTCCTTCTGAATATTGTAATCCGCCAAGGTTCTGCCGTCTTCCAACTGCTTTCCGGCAAAGATCAAGCGCTGCTGGTCAGGAGGAATCCCTTCCTTATCTTGAATCTTTGCCTTGACGTTGTCAATTGTATCAGAACTCTCGACCTCCAAGGTAATCGTCTTACCCGTGAGGGTTTTCACAAAAATCTGCATCCCGCCGCGAAGCCTCAAGACAAGATGAAGAGTGGACTCCTTTTGAATATTGTAATCGGCAAGGGTCCGGCCGTCCTCCAACTGCTTTCCGGCAAAGATGAGTCTCTGCTGGTCCGGAGGAATTCCCTCCTTATCCTGAATCTTAGCCTTGACATTATCAATGGTGTCGGAACTCTCGACCTCGAGAGTAATGGTCTTACCGGTTAGGGTTTTGACGAAGATCTGCATCTCGGACAGAGAGGATTTGGGGAAAAGGAGATTTCAATTGAGAAAGAAAACTGGAATGATTTGTTGGGGGACGGGCTTAAGGGGATATATATAGGGGAAATTGAAGGAGTCCGTTGCAGACACGCAACGCAAGGGATTAATCGATGCCTTGCGAGGCGCGTCTGCTAGAATTCTCCAGCTAATGCAAGAAAATACGACCGCTATCGTGGAAGTAAAGAGCACCTTTTCCGTTAATTGGTTTTCTAGAGTGGAGAAGGAAGATAAGAGAAGAAAATACGATTTATTAAATGCACATTATATTATTAAATGTATATTTTAATTTTTTTTATTATTTTACATTATCTCTATTTTATCTATTTATATTAAAATCTCTTAATTTTTTATCAAAAGTTATTAAATCAGACTCTTTTTCAATGAAATATGTACTTAAAAGGATAGTTTTATTACCTAACTATTTTTTTTCATTTATTATGAAAATTTTCTTGATATTATTAATTAAAATTGAAAAAATGGATCTAGTTTATATATGATTTAAATTGATAAAATCTTTTAATTTAATGCATGAAAGTTTATTTTAATGAATGTATATTATTTGTATATGATGTATTCATGTTTATATGGATAAAGTTTATATAAAATTGATGAAATTTTTTTAAAAAAAGAAAAAAAATTGATTTTGGTTAGGTTGTCTGGTGGCTCATCTAGCAGAGCACACAGATCGTACGAGCGGTCCACTCAGAAGGACTTAGAAGGACTTGATACGACTTTATCTGCGATCATTCGGATAAATACAAAATTTTTTACATTTAAAAAAAAATTATAATTTTTTTAAAATATACGATAAATTGAATATAAAAAATATAAAATATACTTTATTATTGTCAATGCATGAATTATAATTAAAATTAGTTTGTACATCTTTATTTTTTGTGAATATATTGAGATAATTTTTTTAGAATGATAAAGTAAAAAGAGAAATATCAAAGTATAAAATTGAAAGAAAAAATGTGTGAAATTTAATAATTTTTTAAAGAAAAGGGAAACTTTTAATAAATAAATAGGCAACTTGAATTGGGAGGCAGGTACATCCTTTCCTTGGGTTGGGTCATGGGTGATAAAATGGACGGTTTGGTTTCTCTCATCGATGATGACGATGATGAGTATTACAGTATAATTTATATTCTTCAAGTTAATACTTTTATATAATTTTAAGTTTTAACGATTTATCCCAAAATGATTTAATATATTGTTTTATTTGATAAATTAAATATTTTGATAAAAACTAGTTTTTCAATCTGGACAATTGGATGATAATTTGAAAAGCGTTTTTCCAATAACTATACATAAACACAAATTTTTATATAATGATAAAAATGCAAAAGAAAAATGACCATACATAAAATTAAATAATATGTATCATCTAGGAGTGAGGACTCAGATTTTCACTACATTACAAGAAAATTCATTATTAGCAAGATTCATTATTAGCAAGAGTTCTTTTCATTGTTAAATTGTGGATGACTTTATTTTTCAATAGATTCGCAATGGAAAAAGATGTAGCAAATTTTTTTGTAAGTAAAAAAAAATTTGTAATGGAAAAAGAAAGTTGTTGTCAATTTTTAACACATTAGCAACAAATCGTTTTGTATCTAATATGGTTAACAACGACTTTGCAATGGCATATGGAAATGAAATTTTTTTAAAATTAATAAATTATAAAATATTGTGATGACTTTGCAAAATGACAGCTTTGCAAAGACAAAATAACCAACCAAAAAAACTTAAAATTTTCTTCCTAATGTTATATATAATAAATGACCTTTTTGCAATAATTAAATAATCAATAATTGCTAATTCTTTGCTAAATAGCTACAATTTTGTCATTGCTGCACCACGTAACCTGGTCCACTATTTCCAACTTAAATAATATGTATCACACCCATTTATATCGATTTGTTTTTCTGAATCTGCAAAGACAAGTGCTAGAAATCACTTAGTCTTTCCAATTTGTTCAGTAAAAAGAAAAATTTCATGACAATTTGTTCGGTAGAAAAGAATTTCCCTAAAATCAAAATTCCGCTCAAACCTTCAAATCACAACCAGATTAGGGATAGAGAAATTGCAGCTTAGCATGGATTATGAAGCTATTCCCAAGGGTCAAGGGGGAAAGGATTGGAGAATCAAGATTGACAATGACGGTGGAGAAAGAGATGTTTTCCTCTTCTTTTTTTTCTTCTTTTTTTGAGCTGACTAAAAGAGATGATTTTGAGAAGAAATGATTTTCGACTCTTCGTCTCACCTCCAATGTGGGAAAACGAATTATATATATATATATCACAAACATCAAAAGAGATCATCTATGTACAATAATTCTTTAAAGAATGTCACTATTCACTAAGCTATGTCATATAATCTTTAAATCTTGTTGGGAATGGATTCTATTGTAGGAAAAAAGAAAAAAAAATATCATGAACATGCTTTATTGGCATTACAGGGAAGAGGGCCTGCATCTGCTGTCACAGTTGGTGCCAATGATCCATCAACTACCGGAAAGGACTCGGACTTGCTATAACCTGGTTCAGCACTTCCATATCCAGATTCAACGAAGTAAGCTCCATTCACAAATTTATCTCTAGAAGATCTCCATCTCCAATTTCTCCAACCTTTTTTTACCTGTCTTTTCGTGACTTGTTTCGCATTTCGTTTGTCAGAAGCCACGAAGTAGTTTCCTTCACTGAAAATAGTTGCATTTGCACTTCCGCCTATTGCATACATCTCCCATTCATCGTACCTATTGTTTGCCACGTGTGCGTAGCCAAACCTAACCCTCGGCATCCTTTCGACAAGACCAGACCCAAAACGGTTGAATGCCACAGTAACTTTCATCGATTTGTCTTCTGTGTTTTTATCATTGTGCCCAAATAACATAACCTTATCGTGTTCAGTAAGATAATTGTTGGAAATAGTAACAGCAGTAGAACCATGGATTACATCAATCAGACCATCGTTGCACCGTGCAAGGTAACAATGGTCAATCCAAATATTAGATGAGCCAAAAATATCAATGGCATCCCCATCTACGCCGAGACGATGACCAATATGATCAGGACTACTCTTTACTAGTCCAGGCTTCCCGCGCTTACAATCATGAATGCTAATCCCATGGATAATCACATGGCTGACATTTTGAATAGTAATGCATGGACCATAAGCAATCTCCACTTTGACCCCTCTCCCATCAATGGTCTTATAACTATTCATTATAAGCTCATTCTTGAGAGTGATTATCATATCTCTAGCAAAAATAATCCAAAGGGGTTCATTTTGCACTACTGCATAACGAAGTGTCCCTGGCTTGGGGTTCGTTGGATGGTCTGATGGATCAGTGACAACATATGTTGCACCGTATTTACCTCCAATTGCTTCCTTGCCAAAGCCTATTGCACAATCAGCCAATGCATTTCGATTTGCAGCCCAATCTGGATTTCTTCGCCAACAGGAGTCTATGACATTCAAGGATTTTTGGGATGATGGAGGGCTATATTCGACTGCATGTAATGGGACTGTAATTGAGAATATAAGAAGACTCCATAGGATGCATGACGGGAACTTGGGAGGCCATGGCTTTTGAAGGATTAATTACTTGTTAAAGAATCGAAATAAGCAAAAAGATAAATTGAAGAACAAAAATCGATGATAATGCTTCAATTTCTTATAAAAATCAAATCAAAATAGATGGAGGTACACATACAATGAAGGATATATAACTCATATTTATAAGCCTCTTGTGTATAAAATCGTTTAGAACTAGGAATCTGTTTCCAAATAACAACTGGAAACTAATAAGAAAGATAAACCCTAATTACTAAAGGAAAAAAATGACAAATTCTATTTACTTAAGGAAAAAAATGACATATTCTAATTACTTAAGGATTTGAGTATTCGCTTTTCTCGTCCAGGTACAAGAACAGTAGATTTTGTGAACTCTTTGTTTTTGGGGAGTGAGTAATACGCTATGATAGCAGGGGTGGCATGTAGCACAAAGATGAAGGAAATTGTGCTTTCAACATGAAGAAAGACAGTTTACACATCTACAAATTTCGTCTCAAGGACAAAATATGTTCTTACCACCCTCGTCAAGATTTTTGTTGGATCATGATTTCCTGATTGATATTCAACAATTTATATTACGATGAGATTAAAGTTAATCTTTTACTATCTTCGTGGAATTAGGAGTGAACAAAGAACGCGATTACAGGTGGCGAGCTATGGAATTGAATCATAACTATCAACTAAGTTCAAGCAGAAGCAATGGCAATTATTTGCTTATGTGTTCGATATTCATAACTTTTTGAAACACTATTCTCTAATAATTATGATGTTCTAAAACGCATCCAGAAATGTATGGTTCAAATCTTTGAACTGAATTGTTTCTTGCACATTAGTAGAAAAGGAGAAATTCACTTGCCGAAAGTACATTATTTTGATGAAATCATGACCCAGGGGCCAGGCCAAACAAGAAAAGGAAAATAGAGAAAAATGAGTGACTGGGCACAATTAAACAAGTCCAAAGACCTCAAAACTTCAGAGACACAACTCCTCACTATTTACAGCTTGCAAATGCAAACACCAACAGTTGTCAGACAATCTTTCCAGGTGATGCTTTAGTAGGTTGTGCTGCTTGATGATCCAAGAGCTTTGGATGCTGATGCTCTCAAAACGTATTGGTGGTATAGAGCAGCAATAGCAGCACCAACGAAGGGTCCAACCCAGAAGATCCACTATGAAATCATAGCAAAACAGATAATTAATATGAGAGAAAATTTTATGGCAACAATTAAATGTTAATTGTGTAATTAGAAATCCATGGTCAAAATTCAGATTAATTAGTTAATAAAGGTAAAAAGCACATACGTGATCATCCCAGGCCTTGTCTTTGCCGAAGATTACAGCAGCTCCAAAGCTTCTAGCAGGGTTAATACCGGTTCCAGTAATGGGAATTGTTGCCAGGTGAACCATGAATACAGCAAACCCAATTGGGAGTGGAGCCAGTACCTTTGATTCATATATGAATTAGATTAATCATCAGAAAATCTAAATTTCAAGAAATTTTCTTTTTCTCTTTGCTTCTTGAATGATCAAAGATCAAAACCACAAGTATATCTCTAGCTTGTCCAGTATACTTACAGGAACATGTGAATCTCTTGCATTTCTCTTGGGGTCTGTGGCAGAGAAAACGGTGTAAACAAGAACAAATGTACCAATGATCTCAGCTGCCAATCCCGTGCCTTTGCTATACCCATCATTAAGCATGTTGGCACCACCGCCGTACCTGACATAGTAAGCCCTTTGGAAAGCCTTGACCAGCCCACAACCACAAATTGCCCCTAAGCACTGAGCCATCATGTACAGAATTGCTCGAATGAGTGAGACTTTGCGAGCCAAGAATAGCCCAAATGTCACAGCCGGGTTAATGTGCCCTCCTGCAGCAATTATGATTCATTAGCAACCAATTAATGATGCACATAAAAGACCCAAAAAATATTTTCATGAAATCAAATTGCATATGGTAAGTACCAGAAATTCCAGCAGTGCAGTAAACAAGAATAAGATCATTCCCCCAAAGGCCCAAGCAATCCCCAGAATCCCAACACCACCACATTGATCCCCGCCACTTTTTTCATCGGTTTGGCTACTGTATCCGATGACCGTCAAAACCGTAATGTAAAGAAACAAGAGTGTGGCAATGAATTCAGCAATGATGGCCCTGTAGAATGACCACTTGGTGAGTTCCTCAAGGTCAATCAGAGGTGATGGAGGTGGATCATGGTAGTCCTTGGTACCATACTCTGTGCTGCCGACCTCAACGTCCTTCGCCATTTGCCCTCACACAAGATTTGAATATGAAAAACGCTCAAGCTAATTTGATTGCTATGAGGAGAAGTAGACTGATGAATGTTGATGGGAACACGAGGGGTATTTATGGGGAGGAAAACAATGGAAAGTGGATTAATTAAACTGAGCCTTGCCGCCCAATTCCACTTATTTTCATTTTCTTTCACTTTGGACCGTCCTGAACTAAAAACTATTGACTTGTGACCCTACCTCCCTAGTCACTATTGGTCCACTCCCACCATCTGTCCGCACGGAACTATTCCACCAGCAGCGAAGTGTTCAGTAGTGAAGTGACGCTGATTTTCAGATGCAATTTTCTCACCCACAGCTATGTTTGCATTTCAGCCTTTCTGATTTATATTTTATTCAGAAATAGGGTGGATATATGGTAGTTAAGATCAAAACTCTTTATATAATAATACTCTCTCTCTCCGTTCATAATTTAATTATTTAAATGTTTGTTTTCTTATAAAAAATTAACTATTGATATTTTTAATTTAAAATATTTACATTTATTGATTGCATCTATTACTAAAAATAATGTGATAAGTTCTTTAAGATAAATAATTATTCTTAATATTTTAATTAAATTAAAAATAAATATTTTTAATAATAATAAGTTTAGATAACAACAACAAATTAGAGGAAATAGCGCATCACATGAAGCCGTCCATCATCATCAACCAGAGCCATGCATTTCCAAGCACCACACCGTCCATTCCAGCCTCGCTCATTATTCTTTATCCCTCAACCACTCACGTATTGCCACTTCAGCAGACCCGCCATCTTCCAATCATTTGCATTAAGTTAATCCCATTCCTAAACAATTTTATTATTATTACGAGAAACGCGAGGTGAGTTCGTGGTCGCTATGTTGCCACGTGTCCACATAACCCTGACGCTGCTTATCAATGCAGTCTGTAGGTTATCACCAGGCAGGACCGAAACCGAGTTATAGCCAAATTTAAGATAAATAGTCAAAGTAAAACTTTATTTGGTCTTAACTCTTCTTTTAAAGATTATTCAAATTCCGTCTCTTTCTTCTTCTTTTTTTGAGGAAATTCCAATTCTGACTTGATATTAATAATGTGAACATTTTAAATTTAAATCTTTTTAAAAAATTAATCTTCTCTTTTCTATTTATACATTTTTCAATTACATTGAAGATAGAGAATAGTATTAAAAGAGAGTAAGATTAAGAAAAAGTCTGATAATCATGTATTAATAATTATAAAATAATATAGTACTATAATACGAACATTTTTTAAAATGTGTAAATATAAATTTGGATCACAAAAATAAATACATGAGAAGAGATACAACAAATTCTTTATGGAGAATATTAATCTAATAATTTACGCATCTTTCTGTTTTACCATTAGATAAAATTTCCCCTAAAATAAGAAGCAGAAACTATGCCGTGGAGGTGCTGTATATTTCTCCTGTTATCTTCTGAGACCTGAAATTGTTTATTCTCAAATGAGAAGTATGTAGCAAGGTACTAATCTGATCACAATTGCTGGCTAAAGGAGTAAAGGGTTATGCATATTCTAATGGAATAATATTTCTCCTTTTTTTTTAAGAAAATTTTTATCTGTATATATGATCTGTTTATTTGCATTTCTTTTAAAACCAAATCCTTTCATTTTTGCATTTCTTTTAAGACCAAAATATTTCACTGCATGATGTATCTGGTAATATATGAGGAGAAGTTTTGTCCAAAGCCATTCAGTTCCAGATTCTCCGAATTACTCATCATCATTGGAGTAATTCATTAGAGCAATCTCACGAGTGAATGATTGATAATAGTAAACAATTTAGTGGTGTCATGAGAGCAGCATTGCTAAATAAAATGACCAGAACGCCGCTCCGAATCTAGTCTAATAATATTATTTATGTGTACATTTATTTTATTCTATTAGACTTCTTAACATTACAAAGTCCCCTTCTTTTTTGTGTTACTGGGAATGTGTTTTTACGAATTGAGAACGAACAACATCATTCCTGATGGCGAGTTATGGAGTTCAATCATGACTGTACAATGGCTTTTGCTTTGTTTTCCAGCTTCAATTCTTGAATGTGCTAAAATTAAAATACATCCATAAAAGGTATTCTGCAATATTACTTTCTCTCGTAGAGTTTAGGAAGACATTTAGATGATCTGAAAAAGAAACTTCTTTCTCGTTGCACATGTACTAGAAACTGATTCCGAGAGTACATTATTTTGATGACACAAGGATTCACATAAGACCAAAAACAGCAAGAGGGAATAAAAAAGTGACAACATTTGGCCACAATTAAAACTAGTGCCAAGACTCCCGAACTTCAGAGACAACGACTCACTATATTTACAACTTGCAATGAAAATAAATAAGTACTGGAGTGGGTGATGCTTTAGTAGTTTGTGCTCTTGAATGATCCAAGAGCTTTCACTGCTCCTGCTCTCAAAACGAACTGGTGGTATAATGCAGCGATGGCAGCACCAATGAAAGGTCCAACCCAGAAGATCCACTATAAAATCATAACACGGAAAAGATAATTGAATATGAGTATGGCAAGTAATTAGAAATTCAAAGTTCAAACTTCAGAATAATTAGCTATAATAAAGGTAAAGGCACATACTTGATCATCCCAGGCCTTCTCTTTGCCGAAGATTACAGCAGCACCAAAGCTTCGAGCAGGGTTAATACCGGTGCCAGTAATGGGAATTGTAGCCAAGTGAACCATAAATACAGCAAACCCAATTGGAAGTGGAGCCAATACCTTTGATTCATACATGAATTAGATTAATCATCAGAAAATCTAAAATTTCAAGAAATTTTCGTTATCTCTGTTTTTTTAATATGTTCAAAGATCAAACCACAAATTAAGTGCATCTCTAGCTTGTGGGATATACTTACAGGAACATGGGAGTCCCGTGCATTTCTCTTGGGGTCTGTGGCAGAGAAAACGGTGTAAACAAGGACAAATGTGCCAATGATCTCAGCTGCCAATCCGGTACCTTTGCTGTACCCATCATTAAGCATGTTGGCACCGCCGCCATACCTGGCATAGTAGGCACTTTGGAAAGCCTTGACCAGCCCACAACCACAAATTGCCCCTAAGCACTGAGCCACCATGTACATGATTGCTCGAATTAGTGAGACTTTGCGAGCCAAGAATAGCCCAAATGTCACAGCCGGGTTAATGTGTCCTCCTGCAGCAATTATGACTCATAAGCAACCAACGATGCTAATAAAAGACCCAAAAATTATTTTTATGGAATCAAATTGACATTGCATATGGTACGTACCAGAAATTCCAGCAGTGCAGTAAACAAGGATAAAGATCATTCCCCCGAATGCCCAGGCAATGCCAAGAATGCCCACACCACCACATTGATCACCGCCACTTTTTTCATCGGTTTGATTGCTGTATCCAATGACCGTCAACACTGTAATGTAAAGAAATAAGAGCGTGGCAATAAATTCAGCAATGATGGCCCTGTAGAATGACCACTTGGTGAGTTCCTCAGGGTCAATCAGAGGAGATGGAGGTGGATCTTGGTAGTCCTTGGTACTATACTCAGCGCCGGCAATCTCAATGTCTTTCGCCATTTACCCTCACACAAGATTCGAATTAGCTAAGAAACTAAAAAAATGTGAACTGATGAAGAAGTTATGAGCAGAAGAAGAAGAATTGTGCAACTGATATTGGGAGAAAACGCGGATGCGAGGGGTATTTATGGGGAGAAAAACAATGGACTGCACATTAATTGAAGTTTGCTTTTGCCGCCCCATATCACTTATTTTCATTTACTTTGCTTTCTTTCCACCCATGGTCCCCGTACAATGGATCTTTGACCCCACTTCTCCGTCACTACAAAACATCAAGGCCCCTCATGACACAAGCTCCAAAATGTTCATGGGTGAGGGTCATTTTTGTATTAGGGTAAAATTAAATATTCCTATGCATCTAGCAACGTTTAAATTTTTATTTAAAGTACATAGAATAAGTATATATATTTCATTTAATTTGAAAAATAATCTAATTAATTTATAGAATTTATCTCACTTGTTCATAAAGTCTCACATTAATCATAAAAATATTATTTTAACTTCTTCAAAATTGAAATTTTTCTTTAATTATCATATTTAGTTTATATTTAATTACAAATTGAAGGAGTATATTCATTTTCAAAATGGAAAAAAACATTTTTATTAAAATTTTATTTAATTCACATATTCCCTATGATAAAAAAAAAAAGAACGGGTTAATTAGACGCATCAAATTGTCCCTAAAATAAAGTAATATTTAGACATATATTGTCCCTTGAAAAACAAATAGACATCAAATCACGGGACAATAGTGACACAGATGAGGAACCGACCATCATCATCACCATTTCCCAGCACCACAACCGTCCATTCCAGCTACCCTCACATTTTCTTATTCCATCAACCACTCATATATTGCCATCTCAGCAAGGCCGCCATCTCTCATGACTCCACCTATCATTTGTGCTATTATCTCGATCAAAACCAATCATTATTTCCACACAAATACTACAAAGATGTGTAGGGAAGCTCCTGGTCACTATTTTCCCACCTGTCGAGCACAATTATTAATTCAGTGTTCAAAATTTGCACTATTAAACAAAGGATTGATGCTGTGGACTCTATGAATTGGGCGGTTCCAGAAATTAGACCTCATTTGTTTTGTGTGATTTCATTTCTTGGCCCATCTCAGTTCTGTTCTTTGTTTGCTTTTGATTTTCTCCATATTCTTGTGAAAGAATTCAGCAAGGAAATGGAAATGTTTTTATAAAATTATATGTATGTAAGATGACTTTTATTAGATTGAAAGAGAAAAGAATTGGAGAGAAGGGAAAGGAGAGAAAAAGAAAATTAGGGGATTAATCACTTCCCTCTTGTCTTTAGAATACTTAATTGATGATTTTTCTAATAGACTTAAAACCTAATCTCCAGTTATTGAGATATTCTATTTCCCACAATTCAATATATAATCACTTCATATATTGAGAATTGAATGTTTTACTTTTTGATTTTGGTTGAAAAATAAAGATTTTTTTTTACTTTAATTAACTTACTAAATTATTATTGATATTAATGTAATAAATTATGCAACTCATAAGTTGATGGAAATATAAATATACTTCCCTGTCCAAAATTAAATGTTTATTTTTTACTTTGAATAAAAATTAAGGAATATTATTGATTTTAATTAACTTACAAAATTATTCTTGTCATGAATATAATAGATTGTGGAACTCATTAGTTAGTAAAATATAATTACTTTAAATTAAAGATTTGAGTGGTGAAAAATATAAATCTTTAAATTAGAGTTTATTAATTGAACTTTAGATTAAAAAAAATATTTATTTTTAAAAAATGAATATTTAATTCCGAACAAATTAAAATAAAAATATGAACGTATTTTATCGCCCTCTTTCCTGTAAAGCGATTACTATCTAAGTCACAGAACACTTTTTGACCTCTATTTGAGAATCGCATCTATGACTATTGTTGTTTTACTAGTCTGTCTGTCCCCAATAATTAATTCTCGTTGGCTCCGACCTATAGGAATCATTGAATCAATAGCAATAAGTTCACTTCGAAGAGGCTCATAGACGGAGCATCGCAAAATAATACCTGGGGCAGGGGATTCAATTAATTGCAATTTATAAGCTTAAATTTTGCCTCTAGAATATAAATAATTTAAATTAAATAGACTTTTTATAAATAAAAAATACATTAAAGAGGTTATTAAAGGAACATTGAATAAAAAATATGTTTATTTAATGAAAATATAAATTTAATTATGAATAAATTAAAATATAAATATGGATATTCAATTCTGGACATATGAAGTATAATCCTAGTACAAATCCAAGATTAAAAATAATATTCATTACGTTTTATTCCAATTATCCACTTTAGATTTGTATAAAGATTAATACAAGTTTTGAAAATGATAATTATACTACTAAATTTTCTATTTTATCATCATGTAATAACTAGTACATAAATATTAATCATTCTAAAAAATATATAATTTTCAATAAATTATAAACAAGTTGTTCAAATTTTTTTATTAATAACAATAGTAAAAGGATAAAAAAATCATATTAAAATTAGAAAATCTGACCATGAGTGTTTCATAAAAGAAACAAACAAACTATGTGCGCCAATTGTTCATAAACTTATCTTACTATTTTAACACAACTTAGAGGGCGTCTATTGCCTTACAAAAGGAATTTAACTTAAATAAAATTTTGAGAGAAATATTTTGTAAAGACTATTGAGAGCTTTCCCCTGGGTAAGGAATCAAATTAATTGTGAATTATACATAGCACTTTTTCAGTTTTAAAAATATGATACTTTTTTTAAAAAAATATTATATATAATAACCTTTAAACACCTCGAAATAAATTTTAGACATCTTATCGCCTTTCCTTGAGATCAGGTAGGGTACTTTTTCTTTTCTTTTCTCTTTCGTAAAAAGATGAGATAGGTAATCTAGAGTCTCAACTCTCAAGTTAATAAGCACTGTTTCTTTGGTTGAGCCTCTGTTAGTCAGGGGTGGTCTTCAGGTTGCTGTCTGTCATCTGTGTAATTTCTCTTTCTTTTTTCAAAATGTATTCAACCTTGCTTTACAAAAAAAAGAAAAGAAAGAAAGAGTTAATAAGTATGCTTCTAAATTGGTAAAGTTATTTTATTGAATGGGAATCAAACAAGAAATACATTTTAAAAAAAAAATACGGCTAACTGCATAATTATACTTGAGAATTACTATATACCAAGAGAACTGAAAAACAAGCCTTACCAAAAAAATTGAGAAAACAGAAAGTCCAAGTTCACATTATCTCTAGTATTATGGTAATCTCCATATTTAATTTCCCCTCAGTAATTTAACTATCTGGTACTCTTTCAGAAGACCCCCTCCCCCACCCACTCCATTTTTAAAAAAACAAAAGAAAAAGAAAACTCTGATGTTGAGATTAATGTTGTCATTGAATTGAAATCTGAGAAACAATTTAAAAAGACTAAATACTCATTATTTGACTGCATTATTAGTTTTTCAATAACAATACAACATAGAATACAGTTTCAGCAATTACCCAGATGTTGGAAAAGACTGGGAATTGAAGTCAATATCAACTACTACTTCACTGCTTCAGTTCAGAATCACACAATCAGAATTTTTGTATACAATAATAATACTATTAGATTACACAGAGGCCCTAATTCTCAGATAAAGAATCTTCATCAACGTAGTCCTCGGAGTCTTCTTCTGTGATGGTCTCTAATCCAGGAGAATTAGAGATCTTGAGGTGTGGAATAACCAGCGGCGGCGCAATTTCTATCCACATCCACTGCCAGTTCACTCCGATCCTCTTCCCCATCAGACAATCAATCAAGAAGGCAGAACCTTCAGTGAGCAAATTATATTGTTTCGTAGTACTTTCCTGAGGTGTGAAATATTGAGACCTGATTGCTGGGAAGTTCTTGAAAGGCAATTAGGTTGGCTTGGAAGATGGAGTTTAGTTGGGTTTTATGAGCTCTCGTGAGTCATGTCAGGTAGGGTGGAGTGGGATTGTCCATTGTCGGTAGGAAAAAGGAAGGAAAGATCTTAAAAAATCTTTAAAAAATAATTGCTTCCCTTCATTAAGCGTGGAACATGTGGAAAATGTGAGTTCTCTAAAATTGTTACTAATTCCCCACTAACCATTTTTTTTTATTGTTTGTCCGTATACGACCAATATGGAAAAGTGAACCGCCACTTGCATCTCGAAATCGTGTTAACATTAATTTTTCTTTGCAAAATACTAATATTACTGTTATTTTAATTGTTTATTTTTAAAAAATATTATATTTGAATGAATTATCAAAGTATTTATTAAATAATATATTTTTTGAAAATAATTAATATATATTATCTATTAAATGAAGATAAATTATGAAGTTTAATTAAATAATTATTATTTTAAATATTTATCTTAATTCTTATATAATTTCAAAGTGAATAATTAAAATGAAATGAAAGGAATATAAATTATTCTGCAAATTTCAATGAATCTTAATGACAAGCGTTTTATTCAATTGTCTTAATAATTTAATAAAAAATTGGGATAATAATACAAAATTTTCAATTTATTTTTCATTTAAAGATAGAAGGAAACAAGTGAATGCCAATAAATTAAATGTTAGAGTTATAGATTGGAAAAATGCATCGTTTGAATTATTTGCACGAGCTGGTTTGGAAAATAAAAATATAAACTGTACAAGTTTAAGTAGAAAGGCGTTTATTTAATATAAATTTTTTTTAAAAAAAAAGACAAGAGAATGACAAGCATAATTGTTTTTTTTCGAAATTTTTAGGTAAAATAAAGATGTATGTAAATATACCGTATATATCTCTCCCTTCATCGAGTCTCTGTCCAAATGTAGCTTAAGCAGACGAAGAGAAGAAGGGGGAGAAAAAATTAAGTAAGATTTACTTATAAGTGATGTCTGGTATATTTTATATTTCTTTCTCCAAGTTTTGAGTTTTTTTTTTCTTTTGGATCTTTCTTGAAGTTTTTATGCAATTACTACCACAAGTAACTTAATCAAATTAAACCAGCCGACGGGTGTGAACTACAATTGATGAAGGGATTCGGCTTCCCATGCCTATATGTTGGTGTAACATCCCAAATTTCTCAAAAAATACCAAAAATAAAAAATATAATAAAATAGGCAAGTCAAAGAATAATATTAATTTTAAAACAGTCAAAATTCCCAAATAATAAGTTAAAATTCCAAAAGTAACAAATTATAAATTTGAATCCAAAAACATTCCTTGCCAACATAAAATTTTTTATACCAAATAAAACTAAAACCATAAACATAAATATTCTTAGTTCTAAAACATGAACATAATTTAAACCAAATTCGAAATTTATTTAAATAGTTGGTCATTCTCCGTCCCCGCATCGCAATCCATTAGCCTGTAAAAGATTTTAGGAAAACGAAAAACATGGGTTAAGTACAAAGTACTTAGTTAGAGTAATGTGTGACATATTATAAGGATATACATATTGAAAATATCATGTAAACATCAATGGTCATTGCATGTCATCGAGTCAAAGACTCATGTTGAATCGGACTAAGGTCCCTGTTTTATCGGACATAAGTCCATGTTTTATCGGACCTAAGCCCCTATTGTTTGATGACATATGCACTAGACATTCATATGTTCAATTATAAAATCATTGCACACATATCATAATAGAATTTAAAAGTGCACAATTAATCATAGAATAAATATAATATATAACGTGTAAATATAAAGTCTAAATAATTAAATAAGGTTAGAACTCCCACCTCAAAAGCAGATATAAACGTGTCCTAAATTGCGTGGAAAGTCTAGCTCCCTAAGTCCTTGCTTCCTACATTAGAAGTATTCAATGAATTAGAATCTCGAAAGAACACTTAAATATTTTATATAAAAGAAAAAGAATGGCTTTTTGAAAGGTTAAAGGAAATATTTGACATTTTGAAAAGATTTGGGAACACTTTTGAAATATGAAAAAGGTAATTTTCGAGTTTGGAAAAGTTTGGGTTAAACTGTAATTTTAGAAAAGTTCAGGGGTCAAATCGTAATTTTTGGAAAGTTCAGGGGACTAAAAACGAAATTTTTTGCAAAATATGGGTTGAATCAGAATTTCAATAAGGCTTGGGGTATAAAAAGGGAATTCCTAAGAGAATTGGGTAAAAATATAATTTTTAAGAAGTTTGAGGTCAAATTGCAAATTCTAGAAAGATTTGAGAACTAATTTGGAAATTCTAAATATTTGTGGGTAAATCTGTAAATTTCGTATCTGAATTGGGGAAACTTTAGGTTTATAAACCCTAAGGATCTATTTGAAAAAACTGAATAAATTTTTAAAAGAATTACAAAAATGCTAATATATCCCCAAAATCCTAATTTCCTTTTTCTTCTCCTCTTTTCCTAACCCTAGCCGCCAGCCCTATCTCTTCCCACTCCAGCCGCCGCTGCCGCCCCCTACTGCCTACAGCTGCCGCTGCCCCCCCTCTTCTTCCTCTTCTCCTTCCTCCCTTTTCTCCCTTCTTCTTTTCTTCTCTTTTCTCCATTTTCTCCCTTCTTCTTCTCTTCTCTTTTCCTTCTCTCCGATGGTTTCCCACATTTTCCTTCTTCTCCATCTCCCTCTCGGTTTCTCTCTTCTCCCCTCTCTTTCCCCCTTCTTCTTCCTCCCTCTCTTGGCCTCCTCTCTACTGACTCCCCCTCATTCTCTTCCCCCCCCTTTCTGCCGCCCCTTTTCCCCTCTCGGTTTCTCCTCTTCTTTTTTTTCTAAATAAATTGTATGGTTTGTTGGATGCTACATGGTAGGAGTTATGAAAAATATGATTTTTGGCTTATTGTCGCCGCCGGCGGTCGGCCATATGGCGGCGTCGGTGGTGGCTGCCATAACTGAAAGGTAGGGGAAATACCTCAAGATTCGTGATTAAGAGGAAAAAAAATAATTATTAGGTTAGTCTATTTATATGTATAAGATAATAAATTTTAATTGACCAGATTAATTAATTAATTAAGCTCATTAAATAATATTTTGGGTATTATAGTTGGCTAGCTACACATGGGTATAACCAGATGAGAATCTACTCATCAAAAATAATACTCATAATGTTACACACACATTTCCTTTTCCTTGCTTAAGGCATCAATTGGGATATGAATGAACGAGCCCCTCTCCTTGTTCATCATGGCTATGATCCCTAGCCAGAGATCAAGGTAGCGTTTGATTCTGCCAAATTTAAGTCTTGTTATGAGTCAATTGTGTTCAAAAGTGGGGGGCAAATAGCTTTAAATGTACTAATATTTTAGCAAAATGTAAGTCAATTACTTTAAAGAGAGCGCCATAGCAAGTAGTAAGAATTCTCGATGGGAAATCAACGGTTTTCTTCTCTCTTCTCCTCCCACCAAAGAGAGGGGAAGAAAAAAGAAGACGAAGAAGAAGAAAATATGAGCATTGTTTTTCCCCAGTCTAGGATCAATAATTTATCAGTGGAGACGAGAAAGTAGCCAGAACCCAATAACAATTGCACAAAAAAGAAAGGACTCATCATTCAGCAGAAAAACATTTTCACATGTTCGATGGAAAAGTAGAGATTTTATGGTACAAAATTTTGCCTGACGTTTCACTCTATTTCATCACAAGATATCCTCTTGTGTCAATCTCACTGAAGTTTCATTTCTCCGGCTCTAAGAGACCTGTTGTGAACGAAATGAGAAGAGAAAAGTACTGCTCACTGCACCCTCGCTATGAATCCTCCCACCTCCTCCTCCTCCTCCTCCTCCTCCTCAACACTGTTCTCTTCAACTATGGTCTCCAACTCGGGTGTGTTTGAAGGCCTGTGAGGGTATTTAACAAGAGCTGGAGCAACTTCCATACAGAGACCAAAGCTGCATACCATCAACGTTCTTGCCATTAAATCAAGCAACTTCTGAGATTAAATCTTAGTAGATTTCAAGAAAAGAAGCAAGAAACTGCTCTAGTGCTTCCCAGCATTTAAAGAAAGCTGAATAAGTTATTATATAGGTGATGGAGCACAGGGGTCCAAGGGAAAAAATAAAAATTACACGTGGACAATGTGAAAGCAGATCACAATAATTGTGGCATTTCAACCGCGTGGGGTTTAGCCAGCAGCAGATGATTCTACACTCTTATATTTGGCATTTTCCTCTGAGACTTGAAATTGAAACCAGAAAGAAGCTTCACTAATGGCGAAACTTTCGGCAGTAACACGAAGCTTAAAGGAAAGATGGGGTCCAAACACCGATTTCTTATCCTATGGCTTAGTTGCAGGAAGAAAAACAAAAAGAATTATCCAAATTATTCTACTAAATTTGTTTAGGAGCTTAATATTATTTAACTTAATGCATTACCAGCTCCATATAAGCACTTCTTTCTTATTATTAAATAACTCCATTAGGGACTCTTTGAAACATCACTCCAGCCAACTCTCTCAGTTTAGTTTAGTTCTCATCAAAATTAAAATCATTTACACCAAATCAAATCAAATTTTAAAAAACTAATTGGTATATTTAGTCCCTAAATTTTTTTCCTGTTTGGTAAGTTTACTACCTAACTTTTAATTTTCTTGTATTAAAATTGTCAAAATTAAGAGTTAACCAAACTTACTAAACAGAAAAATGTTGGGGACTGAATACAGAAATAACTCAATTTTTAAATGAAACCACCTCTGATCCGCATAGAAAACAACATTCCATGGTTGTGGTCAAGAACCTCAATGAACTCAGGGGGCAACATTTCTGCCTAAACTTAAAACGGGCCAAACAGAACAGAAAATGTATCGAGCAGGACATGAGAAGCAGGCTAAAACGTTTACCCCAAGTTTTGCTGTTAAATGGTAACATTTCATTTTATGCAATTATGCAAACGAAGCTTGAACCAGAGTTTACAATTCCAGAATCCAACGCCAAGGTCATGCGGACAACTATAGTCAGCCTTTCTTCCGAGATTTCAATCCTACCTAATGTGCCACATGGGTGGCGAGGGCAATTTTAAGCAATACATTAGGGAATCTTAAGGTAGGAGCAGTCTCTGTGCCTTGGTTGCTTCCTTTAGGAATAAGTTTCATCACATCCTTCCAGTCCAATATAACAGAAAAACAAAATAAAAAAGGTAATGGAAAGCTTCTTCTGTTAATTGCAGACAACTGGGTAATGACTGAATCACACAGGGAAAAGATTGCAATAAATAGAGGACAATAGAGAATTAAGTCCCACTTATTTCCAAAACTCAAAGCTCTTTTCCCTCCAACTGCAAGAGAAACAGCAAGTTATCTAGCCAAAACTTGGTTCTCGGTCTGAGCGCAGTCCCCAGTTCTCAAGTAAAAACGGAGGATGCAGGGCCTGAGGCCACCTGATAGACTGAATTAAACAGATGATGGATTCAGCGAAAACCCAGGCTCCATAGGTCAACATCATTGTATGGGCATTGAAAAACAATCTTTTCTGCTTACCCACATAAAATCTTTTCTGCCTTCAAATGGTATATATTAAAATCTCAGAGACGATGATGTTCTACCATTACACGTTCTTGTTGAGATTTGAAAAGAATTTATAATCCCAAATTTGGAAAGGACATATTTACAGATATCAAAACAAGCTCAATGAATTGTGAACCCCTTTAGATTTGTTCACTTTAAAGATTCATCACAAATCAGCAAGCCAAGTGAATAGAATTTTCACAAAAAAAAACCGGGTGTGAACACATAAAGCACATGCCAAGGAGCCATTAATATTAAGATAAAAAAACAAAGCCAGAATGAATGAGATGTACAGCCAAACAAAAATAAAATACGGTAAAGGCGGGTTGCATATCAATCAATTAATTTGCATCTTGAAGCAGAAACCAGCATTGTTAAAGTCACTACCGATTATCTGCTTCCAATGGGAACAACAATGGTATGACACTGAAAAACAATGGGAACCTCATTCAAAAAAAATAGATATATGCGGCATATCGCAAAGGAAAACCCCGAAATAAACTAACAAATTTCAAGAATATGAATCCTATGACACTGAACGAAGGATGAAACCACATTTAATCAGAAAGACATTCGCAACATATACAGAGCAGAAGCAACGGAAAACAAAAGTAAACAACAAATTTCAAGATGTCTAATCAAAATCCAAACCAAACAACAAATCTCAAGATATTCTACAAGTGAAGGATTGAAGGTAAATAGAAACAAACAGAAACGATTAAATTGGAACAATTCATTCAAAGCTCAATATTCCATTCCAGAATTCTTTTAATGTACTTATGTTCCAGATTTAGAAGCCAAAGCAACCCACCACGTAATCATTAAGCCTCAAAGGCATTACTAATGCAGTAGAAATCATTGTCCATAAGGACAATAATCTTAAAAGCTCCAAAATTTAATTTTAAGAAAACTAAATTAAAATAATAAAAAAACCATTGTGAATCAACATTCTCCAATATTTGAGTTTCTCATTAACTAAAAGAGGAAATGGGTGGGGCAGTAGAAAAACTCATTTAGTGAAAGAAAGAAACATTTGTGAAATTACTTATAAAACGATTAATCCTGAGGGATTTCGACATCTCCGTCAGTAATCTCCTGTTGGAGATCCTTCGGGTCCTTCCCATCCACAGTACATCCAACGGAAACACAAGTACCAAGGATCTCCTTCACAGTGCCAGACAAGTCTTTAGCCATTGAGCGAGGCCTCATGATCTTAGCTATTTCGATGACGTCATCAAGGGAGATGTTGCCACTGTGCTTGATGTTCTTAGTCTTCTTGCGATCCCGCTCTGGCTCTTTCAGGGCTTTGATTACCAAAGCGGCAGCGGATGGTACAACGGAGACCTTGGCCTGACGGTTCTGGACGGTGAGTTTCACGGTGACGCGGAGGCCCTTCCAATCCTTGGCGGTTTCTTTAGCAATGTCTTCTCCAATTTTCTTTGGGGAGAGACCCAGTGGACCGATTTTAGGAGCGAGTGAACTCGCAGCTCCGACTTCGCCGCCAGTGACCCTCACGAAAACTTCCACCACCTGTGAAGGATCAAATTTCGGAGGCATGTTTGATCCGACAGCTTTGGAAGTCGATCACAGAGATGAAATGTATGGTATTAGGGGAAGGGGGCGGCAGTGAGGAACAAAGAGAGGTTCGATCGGGATGGTTTTAGGGTAGAGATAAATAAGCTAGGGTTTTGCAGGTGCCCATGAAAGGACAATTCTGTCCTGCAATTATTCTTGAACTTCGTTGTTGGATTTTATCGATCTGATGGCCCAACAATAAATTTGGGCTTAACCTATGTATTAGCAAGGATATAGTGGCCCGAATTCTCAACATTCATGGAAACCCAAAATTGTACACGTACGTCATTTGGATTAAATGCCACACGGCCCACACTACACAATTTTTTCCCCTTTTTCCTATTTTCTTTTTGATGAAAAATATGACCCTTTTTTTCCTAATTGAAAAAGAACACTAACACAAAACAAATGGTAAACGAGAAAAATTAAATTAAAAAAAAGTAAGTAGAAAATAAAGAAAACGCTTAATCTTCATATTACTTCCTTCTATTTATCTTTTATGAATACTGTGGTTCATCAATTTGTAATGTAGCTGAATCAACTGAATTGAAAATTGCCTTGAATAGAGAGATATGAAAGCAAAAGACGACTTAAAAATATGGATGGGGTAAGGAAAGGTCAGGATCAGCAGAAGATCAAGCTAAAGAAAGTAAATGTTGACAATATTGTTTATAATTAAAATATGAGGTGGGATTAGAAAAATATAAATAAAAGATGGACATTCAGCTAAAATCTGATCTCTCACTGAAGTCCGCTTTCAAATCTGACCGAAGGCGGCCTAGAAAGAAAGCCCTTTTTAAAAAAGGGACTAGAAGAGGAAGAACCAGGGCTTGAAAAAACACACACTAAATTATCTTTATTGAAAATTGAAAAATAAAAAATATTATAATAGTTAATCAACAAAAATTAGAGCGGAATTGAAAATAAAATAAGAAAAATTCCTTCTTAATTTTTTAAATTACCAAAAAAAAATTTATATTTTATGAAACGATCATTATCAACCGGGCATATTAATTAGATTACATATACCACACTCACAAACTCAGAAGTAGACGCCAAAGTCTATACTCTATACTCTATACTCCCTTAATTACTTTCAATAGACAAAAACAAAAATAAAACGATTTTTCCTAGGTAAGCATCCTCGTGCACTTAGTCCTTTTTTTTTTCTCACTTCTAACAATTAACAAGAACACGTATTGTCTAAACCAAACACTCCATCATATGGATAAGGATGATTATTATTGCCTAACCTAATGGGGATGATCCCCTACCTACCCGATCTTTTTATGGCAGAAGTAAGTTCCTAGTTTTTGACGATATTATATATTTGTGCATGCATTTCTAATTTTTCTTTTCAAGTCCCTTGATGGAAGAGCTCTAGAATTCAACTAGGCTTCAGTCTTTAATATTAATTGTAATTTCGATTTGAAAATAATTAGTTTACACCAAATTTCTTTAACCTTTTGAAAAAAAAATCTCACATCGATCTTGTCATGTTATCTTTGTCGTAATTGATTTGATTTATATTGTAATTTTTTAATCTTTGAAGGACTCTAATGGGAGAAATTAGAGGTATCCGAATTGACTGTAAATTTACTAAAATAGAAAAGCAAAGTCTAAATGTGTCATGGGAACGTCTCCATCACACATCAAATTAAACGTTTTCCAAAAAAAAAAAACCTATAGGAGACCCCTAAAAAAAAAAAAAAAAAAGAATCTATAGGAGCACCAATTATTGTCAGCCTAGTCAATAATCGCTAGCAAAACATTGAACATATGGTTTGGACTTTTGGAAAACTGTATCCTCTTAAGCTTCTCCCTATCATAGTCATGTATATACATTGAATATATAAATGAAAAGCAACACAAGTTTCCTCCCATTAGACCTACCTTAGGATCAATTCTAAGACTATCTACAATTATCTCTTCACGTTTGTCACGAGTAACTCTAGAATTCTTTAAAAATTTTACATGCATTCCATAATTTAACGCCCATTTGCAACCCCTCAAAGGTTCATGTATGAACCAAGAAAGTTTGAAATGGTTCTAGCTGCCTTCCTTTATTAGTATTACTAGTTAAATTAGTCCGCGCGTAGAGCTTTGTAGATAAATGTATTTGAAAGATATCTATATTCTTAATTTGAGAACTTGTATATATTTGTAAATGTGTGTGTGCCAACATTTTTTCCTAGGTCCAAAATCAAATGTAATTTCATTCAATGGAGTATTTTGTATATATAGTTAGATGATGACGCCCCATTAGAGTAATAATTGTTACTCCAATAATGTTTATTATAGAATTATTGAGGAAATCATTTAAGACAGTTACATGATGTAAAAGTTCAGATTGGCACCAACAAACATCAAGATTTGTATATTATACGAAAGTCACCACTTATTAAACAATTGTCAAGAAACGCCAATTATTACATGATACTGTTTGATAACAATGTTTGATCCCCACAAGCCATGGAATCTTTAGACATCGTCTCTCTTGAGCTTTTTCGAGAGTCGTAGCATATGCATATCAGTTCTTCCGGGATATGATTTTTTTTAAAAAAGGGATAACAAATTATTCTTCATCCCTATTTATAGATTCGAACTCAAACTCACATTTTTATGGAAGTAGGTAAAACATCTTAGCGTTCAAAGAATATTCTTTGATCAACATTCGTTCAAAGAATAAGGGGTACCTTTGATCATGAGTTTTTCAAGAAACATTTCTAAGTAAGACTTTTATGATTTGGATGATTCCAAATACAGTACTAGCAGTACTTTGTAGATTCTTTCACGGTTTCTAAGAACAACAGGTCTTTCACGGCATTGAAATTCATCGAGGATAAGATTCACAAGAACAATGTTGTACTTGTGCCACTCATTTGTATTTTTATTTTTGGTTCTTTTACTCGACAGAAAAAGTAATGAGAAATGAAATGGGACAAGCTTGAATACGTGCTTGCAAGTTCCCGTGTCACTATAGATTGTAGTATGATAACTTTATTTTCCCATCGAATTGACATCATTCATGGAATTACGTGGTAAACTAGTACAAGAACAACAAGGAAAGTATGGTCCTCCGCTGAATACAAACAATTATACATTTAATGCGCCAAAGTTTCTTCTACGTCAGAAATACACCGATTATATGTCTTCCTGTTTTATATATTTAAAACCTTTACCTCTTCTAAAATACACAACATTCTATATATATATGTGTGTGTGTGTGTGAAAATTTTTAATATATTTACTTGATGTATTTACTCAACGGCTTAGGACAATTGATAAATAAACTGTTAATGCTAATATAAAACAATATACTCTTTTTTTTTTCTTGTGATACTATATTAAAAGAGTATTTGATCAAAATTTATAATTATAAAAAATACTTTTTAACGATTTATATTAAGGGAATGAGAAAAAGTTTATGAAAAGCAACTAAGTCATATTTTAACCTTAGCATGTCTAAAGATTGGTTTACTCGAAGATAAATGGTAATACTATACTAATATGTTGTTGAAAGTGGATGCATCATTGATTCAACAATGCATCTTGTTGTTAACTTAATAGAAAATAAATCATATTGATATATAGGATTCTTATTATTTAAATATTTTTCTAAATTTATATACATATCTCAAATGATTATATATGTATTTTAAAAATGAGGGTCCAATTGAAAGAGTATACTAAATTAATTACGGATCATAAAATGGATATAAATATTAGTTAGAATTACTCTATTAAAAAACTATGTGGCTATTATAATGAGTAAGTAATAGAAGATAATAATAATACATTTATTAAAGTGACGAAGTCCTTTTTAACCTTAGCATGTTCAAAGAATGAGTTACTCATAGATAAATAGTAATATTAACACATGGTTGAGTGGATGCATATTAATTTGAAAATACATCTTGTTATCGATTTTAATTAAAAAGTAATATAGCAATTCGGAGTAAGATCAAAATTTGATTAATTTAAAATTTTACAATCTAATTCAATACAACTTAATATAAAAAGCGATATCATTTTAATCAAATGAAGTTGTTGAGCTTATCGGACCAAACGATTTAAGTTATTTAGGCTAAAAATTTTAAGCCACCATACATGAGGACGAAATGAGAACATTCACATTCAATCTGGCATATTCTCTTAAGAAAGTTTGTTCTTAAGTCGATCAACCCAGCTGACACGTTGTACCATCCATTGCCTAAAAGAGCTACCCTTCCATAAAGAAAATCCAGGTAAAGTCAATTTTTGTTCAAATCTCTAAGTGTAGCGATCCCAAATTCTTACTGCTAGTTTTAAACACATTTATTCAATATGCTACCATTATCTATCAATATATAGATTTACGAGTAAGTTATTAATATTTTACTAATAATCATAAAAATTATAATAAGAAATTAAATAAATATATGATTACTTTTAATAACACTCTGTGAAAATATTGAAATTATGTTTTTATAAAAATAATTAAAGAATGCATATGAACAGAAGATGGTGAATTATGGCGGAGACAATATACGTACGTAGAATGAAAATTTGGTCGATGACGTGTCATGATAAGAACATTTGGGTCTTGAATGGAGGCCCACAGACTCCAAGTACATATATAGTTGACACTCCTGTTGATTGGTCCACGTATCCTCACAACTTTTATGTGGATAAAATCCAAAGGTAATTTGAGAATTTTAAGTGGTCGAAAAAGATAAAGAAAAAGAAAAAAAAAAGTTTAATACTTTGGACCCTAATGCTATATGACGGGTCATATGAGATTTTGAGTTTCCTGACGTGGCATTCAATGTTTGATTTTGGCAATTAATGAAATCAATCTAATTAATTAATTAATCTAGTAATTTCACAATCATCTCCAAAGGTTAAAAGATAAGAAATTATGTGGATCCTAATAAACCATGACGTGTCATTCTCACATTAATAAGTAAGACGTACCAAAGCTTAATTAATTTTACAAAGTTTGGATAAATTAGTCGATAATAAAACGTCAAACTATTTTTCTTAAAAGAATTAATCAAAAAGCTTTAAAAGTTTTTTCCCCCAAAAAGATTGTCGCTTTATTAGTTTTTATACTTCAAATGACGAATCAAATATTTAATCATAAAATTATTACTTAAATAATGGCTTTTTTTCCGAATACAGTATCATTCATATTTGTTTTTCTCCCCTAAATCTATATGGAAAAGGGCAAAAATAATCTAGTTGAATTTATGGAAAAAGTATGAATGTCTAGCTATATATACACTTAGCCATTTTCCATTTATAATATTAAATGGAGACAAATATGGTAAACTTTGTTTTTGGCAGTATATTTATTATATTCAAATGGAGCTTATCTAATACACAATTATATATAGGCCAGTGTAGTGGCTTCGAATAAAGAGGAGCATCAGAGACCTAACATAACACAGAGACTGCTAGGCTACTGAGTTTCAAGGTTTCCAACCACCATTTCTCTAATGGCTACAAGAAAGAGCTATCTCAACTTCGGAGGATCAGAGAAAATTAGTCCAATCACAGGTGAAACTCAATTTGAATTTGATGAATCCGAGGTCTGGAATTCTAAGGATGAAATTTTTTCATCTGATCAGACCAAAAAATCATCAATGCACAATTCGCGTCCTTTTAGGAAGCCATCGAGGAAAACGAGCAATAATTTCAATGAAAGGCCAATTGCTGCGACATCATTGCCGGTGAAAGTTCCCGATTGGTCGATGATTCTCGGAAAGGATTACGCGAATAGCCATAGGAGAGAGAGCCAGGAGGAGGATGTGGATGAGAACGATGGGAGGGATGATGAGTATGGTAGATTACCCCCTCATGAATATTTGGCTAGGACTAGAGGCTCTTCATTTTCTGTGCACGAAGGGGCTGGAAGAACACTTAAGGGCAGAGACCTCAGTCGGGTGAGAAACGCTGTCTGGAAGCAGACAGGATTTGAGGATTAGCATAAAATTAAGAAGCTGCATCAGAATGATCGATCAAGAGTACATGGTCCGAAATTTTGGTTGGCCATCGATCGATTCGACTTAGCTGTTTCCTTTTCTTTTTTCTTTTTCTTTTTTTTTGTTTTTAATTTGTTTTTCGTAATCCAGAACTAATGTCTCGGCTGTGGTTTGATGTATATCCGTTAGATCCTCTAATTTTGGGTATTTTTCGTTGTGGATTCAGTTCAGAGGATCTAACTTTGCCTGTATAAATTCTAACTTGAAGATTGTAGGAAATACTTTACTACAGTACAATTTTTATTGTCAAATTTTTGCAGCAAAATATCAAGAATCTGGAATCTTTTTAATTAAAGTACTCCATTTATTTAGTATTTCAATATTCGAGAGAGAAATGTTCATGCATGCAATTCCAGCTTTCAAAACCATAGAAGAATTCAAGAATTGGGCAAATTTTCCAGGGGATTTGTCACAGAGGGAGAAGAGTTAGATTGCAGTACAAAAGAAGGGAGAGGTTTCTGTGTACTTAAAAAAGAAGGGTTGTTGATTGTAGCAGTAGGTGGGAAAGCAACGCCCCATCAAAAACAATTCTTGAAGTGAAATTTAAGCTCTGGGACTGGACTGGAATGACAATTGTGGCCTCATTTTATTCCTTGATGTTTGTTTTGTTTGGGATAAAATTCATTAGACTTTCTGTGGGCTTCATGCTTTTGTAAACGATGTCAATGAATTGACCTTTGATTGAGATTTCGAAAGGATACCACTCCCGTCTTCTTGTCTACTTAGAACACAGAGTCCCCTGTTTTTTTCCCCAGGTTTTGACTGTTATATTATTCTGATTTGACAATTACACTGTTATCAAACCAATTAAATAGAGCATCTATTACTATGATATATTTGTTGATGTTGTTTTACATTAATTTGATAAGATAATTATTGAATTCCCTAAATATAAATGGCTTATCAAATAAGGTTTGAAAGAAAATATAAAAGGTTTACGAACAATGATGATATGATTCTAGGGCGGGGCAGAGGAGGTGGGTGACGGTTGTCGTTCCAAATTTTTTTAAACTTTTTTATTTTTCTTATACCCTGCTCCATTCATAATTAGATATCTATTTAAATTTGACATAATATAAGAATTAAGTAAATTCTTTAACATCCTTGTTATGTAATATTTAATATAATCAGACATGAATCACATGAGATAGAATATTAGTAGAACTTTATTTATATGTATTAAACAATTAATTCTAAGCAAATGAATAATAAATTTATTTATTTATAAATTTTATTAAATATTCTGTAGTACAACTTAAGTTGATAATTGATAATTATATTCATCAATTTCATGCGTTTATATAAATCGTAAGATTCTCATAAATAAATAAAAAACATAACATGATTTTATTATTATTGCCAGACCCTCAACATAGTTGGATTTCAAATATAATAACCTCTGAAATTGTTTTAGACAAGAAATGACCTAAGATTAGACAATGCATGTGATTAAGGGACATACTTATTATTGGGTCCTCTTCAGCCGCATCAAAGTGACATTGTCTATAGGAAAACCCTTGTAAAATGGTGGCCATTAAAAATAATTTGAAGGTCCCTCCAAGTATCCAAGAGAGGAAAAAACAATTAAAAAAAACTTATAATTTGAGGGTTCTTTTGTTTGTGGGCTTGGTTCTTTCACCTCTAAGAAATCTTTTTAATCTTAATCTTTACAGTGTTTTTTCATATACGCTTTACACAGTTTTAAAAAAATTTATAATAATAAAATTTATATGAACTCAATTTTTTTTAAAAAAAAAATTGTATAAATTAGACAACGCTAAGCCTATTTTTCATATAAACTTTGTCTTGATACAATTTATTTTAATAAAAATTCATTTAATTTGTTTAAAAAATATGATTACGCCATTGCTGCCAAACCGCCGAACATAATCGAATGTCTAATATAAAATTAGACAGTGCATGTGATTTAATGTTATATTTAATATATTATATGGCCTCTTTAGCCGAATCAAAGTTAGAGAAGTATTAAACCCATGTAAATGGTGGCCATTAATTATTTTTTTTGTTAAGGTTATTTTGTCTGCAGGAGTTTGGTTAGGTGGTCTAAGTTCGTTGCGTGAATAACTTTTTTATTATTTATTTTTTATCTGAAATTGCGTGAATAACTTTTTTATTTTTTATTTTTTATCTGAAATTGCGTGAATAACTTCAGTTACCGATTACAACCCAATCAGTGACCTACTATGATACACGCTTCACCTTAGAAGACAAGACAGGAAAAGAAGAGGTAAAAAAATTTATATATTATCCACACACAAGATATATTAACTCAATTCCATATTCGAAAGAGGAATAGGAATTTGTTTAGTAGTGGGAATATAGATTGACTCGACGATTCGATCCGTTATGACTCGTCAAAAATATGAATTAAAATTTTAAAATATAAGCTCGTATAGAATCGAGTTTTTTTGACTTGGTCCGTTTATGTCCGTGGCCCATGTGGATTTCACCTGTTTAGACTCACGGCCTTTTTGATACGATTTTTTTTAAAAAAAAATCCAAATTTTTTAATATTTTCTTGATAAATCTTACCTATATTTTGTTATTATTGTACTACTTTTTAATAAGTTTTATTAATAACATTACTCTTCTTTAATAATTTCTTCAAGAAAAATTAGTTAGTTTTGTTACTAAACTATTTTTTAAAATCTTTTTTATATTTTATCTTTAGAATCACTATATGAGTTGAATTGACTTATTTCCTCATTTATTTTTATATTTGTTTTGTATATTTATTAACTTATTTTAATTTTCATTTTAGATTATAACTACTTAATTAAAGATTTACATTTTTTTAATATAGATTCAAATATTATTATTAATAATTTGATTATGAAGGGGAAAATGAAGATTATAGATTTGTTAGTATTTGGAATGATAAATTATTAGTTTTATTATATTTTAAAATAATTAAATTATTATCTTAATATATTATATTAATTTTTAATTATTTTTTCTTCTGTTTAAGTCTGTTTAGATCCATGATCTGTTTTGACTCGCTTTGACGCGCGATTCATAGTAAATCGAGCCAAACTATCATAATAAATGTCTATATAATTGTCGAACTTTTTGGCCCGTACCGCGGCCCGCCCATTTCCTAGTGCTAAATATGTTTGATTATAATACCAATAATCAATAGTCTCAAATATGTTTATTCTATTAGTATTCGTACAAAATACATTCAGCTTGACTTATTTTGTCAGTATTTAAGCTTATAATCTATTCTAATACTAATTGTGAGTTCTAAAGTTGAGTATATGATAATTCGTATCAAAACATGTTTTCCACTTAAGGTATAAGAGTTAAGTGTTATATGAGTTGTGAGTCAGCACTAGATTATAAAGTCTCATATTTTTAATTGGTTCTGAACTTTGAACTGTTAATGAATTGAGTTTACAAAAGTCACTACGGTATCAATGAGGATTAAATATGATATTAGTCTCATATAAAAATATATATATGCAAGTATAGTATATGAAGATAAATTTAAATATTCATTCTCAGCATATCATATGCATTTTGATATATTTTTAACTATTGTAAAACAATTGATATTCGTAGCATCAAATCATAGTTACATCATGAGCCCAAGCCCAAAGGAAAGATTGGGTTGAAAAGCAATTAGAACAAAGGTCACTCAATTAAATTCAAACTCAACCCAGCTTCCAAAGAATTGCAAATTATCCATACATATGTATATATAGTATATATTTATCTAATTATTTGTATCAAATATATCTTATTTAATTCTAGCTTTCAAACTTATATAACGTCAAGCTTGGCTCACTTTAACTCGGACTCAAAAATTGGGTCTAAAATCAACTCACGTAAACTTTACATTAGCTCGATCCAAATATATATATATATATATATATATATATATTTCTAGTAGATTAAGATCAGGTGGATTCAATCCAATTAATATTCGATTTTTCACAAAAGAGTACGATTATCATTATTATTAGTAATAATATAACATCATTTGTTATTGCAATTGAAAAAAAAAAAATCTCGACAAGATGGTTAAGAACTTGATCCCAATTGTTTAGAATAATCTTCTTTCCTTTTTCATATTTTTTTATGCTTAGTCTTGTCCTGTTTTTGCTTTGACATAGGGGAGTGGGGCGTGAGAGCATTACTTATGGGTGTCCTTTTATCCAAAAAAAAAGGGAAAAGACTAAATAGTCCTCTTAACCAAGAAAAGAGAACCCCCGCCCAGGGGGCGCCTCGTCATCCACCCCATCGCCCGGCAAATCGACTCAACAGTCTGGAGTCTACATTAATCCCTAAATTCTGATATGCTCTGGAAAAACAGAGATAATAACGAAGGACGATGGGGAGAGGGAGAAGGCAAATTCTCATTATACTGGGGCTGGTCTTCTTCTTGGGAATTGCTGCCTATGTGAAGCTTTGGACTATTGATTATCGTATGTCTACTGAGGAAGCATACTTGCTAAGGTGAGACTGTTTACTGGGGCTGGTCCACTTTTTTATTTAGAAAAGGGTGGAACTGAATGTGAAATTCGAAACGGGTTTGGGTAAAAAATCCATTTGGGAAATTGATTTCTTGGAATTAAAGGACGGAATGTCCTCAAAATGCTTGTGACAATGGTTACTGGCACTCTACATTTTTGCAACGGCTGTAATTTGTTCCTCTGAATGCTTCTCTAGTTTTTTTTTTATTATTAGCCATGTAAGATTCATGCTATTCTGTTCATTTTGTGACCTCTTTTTTTTGTTTCTAGCATCTTTAATTATGTTTGCTAAGTGCATTTGAGTGTGATCCTGGGGATTGAAATAAATAATAAATTTCAGTAACAAACTTTCTCCACTCTCGACTATTAATATCTTTATTATGGTTATTTCGTATATCAAAACATCCTGACGCGCATTGGCAAAATAGTATTACCTTCTTTTTTGTCTGAATTTTTGACTGAATCCTCTCTCTGTCTGTGTCAAATTAGAATCATATGTATATCCTCATCTACCGAATGTATTGTGTGAATATGTAGACAGCAGTTTGATCTTGCCAATCGAGAAGCCATGGATGAATCTGCAGAGTGGAGGAGGAGATATGATGCAGAGGTCGAGAAGGTTAGCAATTGCATCAGGGAACTGAATGAGGTAATCTTATTTTTATAGTTTTTGAAATACAGTTTTGTATGAGAAGTGTTGGTAGAATTATGAAATTATTAAATTTATACAGTAGTAGCTAGCACAGGTGGTTCTTTTCTTGCCTTCAAGACCAAAATTCTTACTGCTACATCATTCTTGCAGATTGATGAGTGGCACAATGTTTGTTTTAAATGTATAAAATGATGCTGTAGATTAAAACAGTTTGTTATTCTGAGTTCAAGAAAAACGTTTTAAAGGTCAAGTGCATGTATATCATACAAATCATCTTGCTCCCAAAATTGAAATGAGCTAAACTAGTGAGTTATGGCCAGTTGTGAATCTTCCTAAATTTGCTGGATGATTTCACATGTTGTGGTCTTGTATGTTTCCTGTTCCATTGGATGCTTTACAATAAAAATGAAATATTCGTTATAATTGCCTATCTGAAAGTGGTTTTTCACTTTCAGCTCTGATTGAAAAAATATGTCAGGCTGCAAAGACTGTCATACATTTCATTTGCTTTACCACCGCATCTCCTAAGTCAATAGGAAGTTGATTACAATCTATTTCATTTATAAATGCATCATACGTCACTGCTGAGATTGTAGTGCTTGAAATGCTTTACCTTCAAGTGTTTTTCAGAATCTTTGACTACAATCTCCATGCAATTCAGTATGCTGGAGTACAAAGATTTAGGTACCTAACATCTGAAGGAAGGAGGAATCTTTTTGAAGAGAACTTCCAAAAAATGAAGTTTTAACCTTGAAGCGGAAATGATTGAGGCATAGAGTAGAAAGAAGTTCCAGTAATTGAGAAGTCCGAGAGACAGGTGATAAGCGAAATTCATGAGAAGGAGGAGAGAAAGATATGGAGATCAAAGTGAAAGTTGATCGCAAGAGTTTGTTGAATTGTCCAGAATGAGAGACAGGAAGAGTTCAGCTGTTTCAGATGGTTGACTTGTTAGCTTGTTCTCGTTTCGGATGAATTTAAACATAGCATGGAGAGAAATGAGAATTTAGTTACTTTCTTTGATAAGCAAGATAAAATTATCTGTTATCATCCTTGTTCAAGTAAACTTCATTGCCACCACTCAGACCACCAAGGGAACTAGCCATGGCACTCACCTTTTTGCTTTTACACCTGGTAACTTATAGATGGCTAGTTATTCAGTTCCCATTGAGAAGTGCAACTGAAAAAGGTGCTGTTACCAGAAACTGACTGGAAAAAATAGTAGCCTCTCTGATTTATTTGGATTATTTAATGTATCTTAATTTTTAGCCACAACGATTTTGATTTTATATTCCAATCTTGGTTTTACTTCCCATGTTAAATTTTTTCTATGTACAGGTTAATTTTTTATGTATTTTTTTCTTTCTGTGACTGATTTATCTTGTCTCCTTTGTAGGTTAAGGCATCTTTCAAGGTGGTGGATGCTGCTGAGAAATTTGAAATGCTGCGAAAGGTGATTATTCCGAGGATATATCTTTGGTTACTTGGTTTCTCTCTATTTTTCTTGCCCCTTAGATGATTCATTGTAGATGTAAGAAAAATAGAAATTCACAGTAACTTAAAATACTCTTGCAAGTCTTTCCCTATTCATATTTTTTCAATTTAATTTTCATATACAAGGAAAATGTGGACATGCTTGAGCAAATAGAGACCCTGAAACAAGAGCTTGAAGAAGAGAAGTTAAAGTGTAGTGTGAAGCGGAATTAGCTCCAATATGAATTTGGAAATTTGATATGCCGGAGGAGGATTGAGGTTTTGCATTTGTCATCATATTATAAATGGAGTTGATAGTGTTTCTTTTTCTGGACAAGTTGATTGATTAAGAGAAGGATATAGTTATGGCGCAATTCTACCAGCAAAAGCTGCTGCCATTGGACAGCTTCAGCATAAAATAGCTATGCAGAATTGGTAGCCGCAGCCAAAGGTAAATTTTCTGCTTTAATCTGGTAGCAGTGATAGAGCCATGCTCTGGATGACTTCTTTTTGCAATCAATGTCCGACCAGATATTCAAAAGGCATCTTTCAGCAGGACCTCTAAGTTTGACGAAGAGATCTTGCTGGAACTTCTCAAGATTGCTCAGAGCATTAAAAGCTTATAGAGTGTATGGTCCTAGGCTTCCCCCCGTCCCCCCTTCTCATAGTATTGCTGTCTTCTTATATATATATATATATATATATATAACCATTGCATCTTATTTTAGGGATATATAACCATTTCATTTCCCTTATGTTTTTAAAAATAAAATAAAATTGTGTACACAAAAAGGTGGAAATTCTATAACTTGAGCATATTCTTAGTAAAATATATGAAACTTACAGATATTCTTCGTGGCTTGGGGGGTTCAGTTACAGCATCCGCCATCTCCATCATCTCGTCAAACTAAGAAAATCAACATCAGCAACACGTTATATATGCTTTCTAGATGCAAAGTAAGAAAGTAAGAACATAAAAAGATTCACCTGGCTTACAATCTTTTTATGTTTCCTATGGCATACATATTGTCTGAGTTCTCCTCCATTCTCACTTCTCTTTCTTCTGTCTATATCAAGAAGCAACCTCTTTGATGAGACCCTCAAACAAGGCAGGCATATGCATATATATAAACAAAAATGATATGGAAATATAGTAAACGTAATCAGCTGCATACATGGTTTTGCCAAGTCTGTGCTTCACGAAGTTATAAACAGCACAGTGTGCCGGCCGGCCTTTAACTACCTTGTCCGTAGTGGTAGTTGTAGACAAGAGGCCTAACTGTCATGTTAAGGATATCATTTTTCTCATCTCATTTGATTATCACTTTTCTTGCAACCAATTTTTTGCAGTTTACATTAATGTCTCTCTTTCTTTCTTGTATTCCTCTACGGATGTTTCTGTTAGCTGCAATTCTCCTGCCACCGACAGTCTTCGTCAAACTCTCAAATTGGTCGGCTACCTTTTAGTGGAGTACCCAGAAAAGAGAGGACGACTGATAAATTCACCAGAGTCCTTTGTTACACTGGCATGTTAGAATTGTGTCTGTTCTTTTATTATTATTATTAGTAGTAGAGTTTTGATTCATCACCCTCCAAAATACAATTATCATAGGCAGAACCACCTCTAACACACCAGGCTTCAGGGAAAAAGAAGGGGAATAGGGACATATCCAAAATTACATTGAAATTTCGCTCATCTAGCCATATTATGAAGAATTTTATTACAAAATCTCGGAATGTAATGCAATCTTCAATTCTTCTCCTTGCATGATCTGAGAACAGATTTGGCATAATCAGGGATTCAGGGCGCATTTCTGTTCTGTTCTATTACAGGGGAAAGAGGTGCAAAAAGTAACTTCAGTAAATCTTGACCGTTGACAAATCTTGAGCAAAATCCAGGCTACGGCTTGAGAAGATTTAGTAGTTATTGCCTGCCATTAATGGTAGTTCTGGTTTACCTGTCGAAATGTTTTGTAGGCTTAATTCCAGTTTGATACTGGAGTCAAAATAATCATCACACCATCGTAGGCATAGAGCATCAACTAGTGTGTAACTTCAAAGTAAATGTTTGTAAATTCTTAAGTGGATCTAATTTTTATAAACTATGTGCATTAAATTCCAAAAAAATAATAATTATGCACATTAAAAATTGTATCATGATGTATTATATATTGTATAATATACCTTCTTTCCGAACATAATTTCTTTTTCAACATATAGTCCACATAATGACCAAGTCCGTTTAAGAATTTCCCATGGATAATTAAACTATGGGAAATTAAACGAGCCCGTAAGAGACATTAAATTGAACATGGTCACTGCAAAATTTTACCAGGTACTGGGTTGTCGTCAACCCAGATGAATGACTACAAGTCTCAGAAGAAAATGACTGAAACACCCATGAAGGTGAAGAAGCAACACAAAATTAAAACAACACTTATTATAAACAACATACTTCAAAAGGATTTCCCTGGGAATCTTGCAAAATATGACATCCAAAATTTTGTTTCTCTGATATCCAAAGTAAAATCATATATACCTCCTTTACATTGGTGATAGTGCAGAAATAGCCAAATAACATTGCACCTATAAACTTTTGCCTGTAGCACTCATTACCTTCTTGTTATCGAGAAGCCAATGACCAGAAATTCAAGAAAAATGATGGAGACACTGCAAACCAGCTCAGAAAAGCCATAGCTGTAGCTGACATGAATCTCGTGCAATGGTTTATGTTGCACTTATCAACATCATTACCGATAAGGACTGTGATACCCGCAGATGCACAGGCAGCAGCAAATGTAAGGGTAGAAGTAACCTGCACAAATAATCATAATACATGACGTCCAAGTGCTTTCACTGAAAGCAAAACATGGGGAGGGTGGGAAGCATACAATTGCATTTGCATATCTCTTGACCTAATCACATCAATATGAAATACATACAAGGAATATAGTTCCAAGTCCAAAGTTAACACCCAAATAGAATACCCAATTGATAAAGACCGACTTCAAGTTTTGTGTAGTATAATTTCTTAGTGTGCAATTCAAGTCAAGGGATAGAAACCAAAAGGGACCTCAAAAGGGAATGTAACGACATTCTACCCCAATAAGATGCCTGCCCGCCATACCATTGCAATTACTAAGAATAAAATTTAGGCTCAATCAATGAAAGAGAAAAAACTCCTAGACTCCCAAAAAATAATTTTTAACAATTTTAGACCATTATGTAAAAGAACAATACAAGATTAAGCAGAAGATTAACATCTAGGTAAACTCCCCTCAGGCTTTATAGAAATTAACAGGATGACTAGATCAAACACTTAGAATCAACTCTTCCTCTAGGACCAGCAGAAAGGATCATTTACATCATGGTGAAAGCAAGCATGAGATAAGCAGGTGAATATACATCCTCAACACACACACAAAAGCATTCTCAAGGACTAGCAAATCCCAACAACTAAAACAAAGCAATTGGCCAGAAATTTCTTTGATTTTCAATTAGATGTATACAATTGTTCAGTTTTTGAGTTGGTTGATGATGACTCAGAGTTACTTGGAAGGAAAAGCCAAGTAGCATACACAAGTTGAGGAGGAATGCAGACTGAACAATTTGTTCTCAAAGTCCTTAACCTTCAATTTAAGTTGTTCTTAGAAGCTCAAATCAACATATCAATAAACTGTCTCAACCACGTCCTCCCACAACTGCATTCAATGAATCAACTTTGGTTTTTAATGCAGCTCTTTACAACAATATGATCTCACAAGCAACTGGGAAACATTTGTAAAGCAGAAACCTAGATTTACTGATGAGAAAAGGTTCAAAGAGGTTTTAGTTGCTAATTTTGAAGAATTTTCGTGCTTAGAAAAGTCCGAGATGAATCCAAATCAAGTTGGAGGTCAAATTGTCAACTATCTTATGGTGTTTCATTCTTGGAGTTCAAGTCAAAGTCTAATTTGATTCCTTATGTAATATGCACGAAAATTTGGTGGATGTTTTGAAGATTTTCTATCTTAAATAGAATTTGGAAGATTTTATATAATAAATTTCAGTAGCTTCCAAATATAATTTGTAATCTGATTTCCTTAGTGATTTAGGAGTTCTAGATTTTTTTTAATTTGCTTTCTTAATTATTTAGGGTTTTACTATTATAAATACTTTGTAAGGAAGATATCAGTTTATCAATAAAGATGTAGAGATAATTTATCTTTGGTTCTTTGAAGAACCTTCTTTCTTGACTTATCAATCAATGTTTGGTGGGTTGATTGTGGCGTCTTTCTTATACCAAGGTTCTTGCTTGTCATATAAGCAATGGGTCGCGATTCCACCATAGCATCCATCTAGAAACGATTCTTGGACAACTTTATTGATTTGTGTTTCGTTCTACAGGTTAGGGCGGGGTTCATATCATTTACTTTCATATGAAAGCATTAAAATCATAATGCATCTCTCTAGTTAATGATACAAAAGAGAAAACAAGTAGAGGGCATGAGAAGATTGCACCATGACCTGCAAATCAATACCCTTCCTTTGCACAGATAGGCAGGCATTTCTAAACTTATTAGAGCCATAATGATGTGAATGTTTATTAGTCTCAGTTAAAAAATTCTAATATTCAAATTAACTGAAACTTGCTGAAAGAAAACCATTACTGGCCTCTGACACATCACATTACTGTAATAATAGTGAATATTCCATGGATGCCATTGTTCTTACCCGATGGCAACAAGAAATGCTGTAGAGAGTAATGAAGAAAGTTTTTCTTACCCCATCACCAATGGTGAATAAACTGATAACACCAACATTTCTCAAACTTCTTCTCACTAAAAGTGCATAAGCATCAGCAATTGCAAGCAGCAGACTCCACAAACACTGCAGGCTAACAGCAGCAACAAGGTAGCTAGATAACAGAATATTATGAAGGTATCAGTCAGATATCTTCCTCTAAGGCATAAGTTGACTGCAAATTACAAAGGGGCATTAAATCATCCTTGAAAATAATAAATGACAGGATAAACATAGAAAAAGGTCACCTACATCTAAGTAAATAACACCCAAAATACGTAATGAGTGAACTTAGTCCCACAATCATCCAGGCACACAATTGTCATATAACTGTATAGCGAGAAAAATTGGGTGAAACTCAAATTTTGGAGATAACTATTTGGCTAGACAATCACTTCAGTATACCTGTATTAGTGAGAAAAAAAAAGTTGTCAATGGACTCTCACTTAAATTGCACAAGACCAGAGTTTGCCTCTGTATCAAGTAAAATCCATACCCACTCTATCAAAAATGTGAACTTTGCCAACCAAAACCCACTTCAAACCAACCCTTGGAGTACTCCATATGCTCATTGTGGCATTATCCTCAACAGGAAAATAATTTCCTTTAGACCAAGCTACAGTTTTTTATACCTACATTTAACAAATAAATTCTCCATAAATTGGTCTATTATTCATCCAACCAATTAAATTCACCCCAACAATTTCTTCATTCTTTTGGTTTATCGGGAAAAAATATTATTTTACCAATTGAATGTACATTGTTTTCTTCCTGGTCGATGCCACAACCAAACAGAAAAGGGAAAAAAATTGAAATCTTTCAGTTCACTTTACTTTCACATGCTAACCAATTATCCAAGTAGTTCGTTCCAATTTGCATATGTATCAATTAAAGCAATGGAGAATTACCATGTGAAATGCAAAACAAAACTTCCCCAGTATTAAGACCGAAAGCAGGGAATCTAAAGTGATTTACCTAAAAGCAGTGACAGATGGGAAATCGGAAGTTGTTGCCATGACGCACAGAGAGATTAATGCGAAGGCAAACTGGCACAACCGAAGAAATAGGCCACCAAGGGTACCAGGCATACCTTGAAAGTCTTTCAGCCTCACTCTGGGCACCGCCGCATCGTTGGTCATCGGCGGAACCTCCACCGGGTGCACCGCCGGCCTGCTCATCATGCTCCCTTTTTCAAGCTTTTACTCACCCCAGTTTCTCACAGGTCACTATCATACTCTTAACGCGTATTCACGCCCATATCCATCACTACAGGAAAAGAGTCAAGAACCCTAATTCAGAAAAAACTGGGCAGTAGAGAAGCAGAGGAGGAATTGGGTTCAGTCTGGGTGGTATTCTGTAAAGGTAGAACAAAGAATCTTTTCTCACGAAACAACAACAATAAAGAGAAAAGAAAATGGAGCAGTTTTTAGAGACCTTGGGGAACTGACTAGGCTGACACTAATAATAAGAGCAATTTGCTCTTTCCTCAGGAAAAATAAAGAAAAATAAAAAGATTTGCTCCGTCAAAACCTGAGGTAGTCACTCTTTTGGACTATTTCACGGCTACATATATGAAGAGAATAAGATCATGCGACTCGTTCTGATTTTTTAATTTTTTTATCATTTTGAAATCAAGGCTAGAAGTTATGATGATGCAATTTACTTTTTCAATTCCCAAAAATATTGAAAAATCTGTCCTCAACGCATAAAATTGATTCAAGAACGCTCCTATAGTAAGAAAAAAATAAATAAGAATGACTTAAGGATCCTTTTAAATTAAAAAAGTTATCATAAAAATAAAGTATGATCTTGTATGGTGTGGTGGGTTTAATTGAAGAGTAGATTCATGATTCAAGAAGTACCCTATGCTGTGAAACATTTTTGAAATTGAAATGAAAATAAAATAGAGTGAATGCCCACGGAATAATCCAAGATCTTTAAATTTTTTTTGAGGAAAAAAATAAACTTCATTAAGAAAATGATAGATATGCTATAGAAGCTGATAATACAGTTTGGAAACTCATAAAGTCATTCACGAAGATAACAAAGAGAATGATCTAATTGAGCAAACTCATAACCTGCTTTGTTATCTGATTTACGAAGAGAATTAAAAGAAAAAGATTGAAAAATACAAAGAAAATCTTTGATAACTTCAACAATATGATATATACTTGGCAGATCATTGCTGGAGGAGTGAAATCTTTTTGTCAGTCTTTCTCAAAATCTACCTATGTGTAGTTGTGAATGGCTGCAAATAACACAGCATATAGAAATGCTATAGCCTCAACATATTCGATTGGTTGACAAAATTTAAAGAACCATTACGCCCTTTAGAAATCACACTAATTGCAGCAAAAGAACCATTTAAAGCTCCATCAAAGTTTACTTTAATAACTAATTGAGGAAGAGAACTCCAAAAACCTAGAATAGTGGAAATGCAACAAAATGTTTTGCTGGTAATAAATGAGAAAGAAATTCCTCAGCCTTGGAAACACAGGACTAGACAATTTTAGTAATTGAAATGACTTGTTCAAAAATATATTTGTTCATTGCAACCCAAATTACCCATAAAACATAGACAAATCTGGCCACGTATTCAATCTTAAATTCTTTCATTGCATAGTGAAATAAATAAAAAAAATAGTGTAAATTTCGAGATAAGAGACCACTCCAAAAAGGGAAATAATTCAGATCTATATTGTATAACAGTATTCAAAGAACATGTGTTTCTCATTTTCCACAAGTGCACCACAAATATGACAAATGTAATCCATGTTAATTTTTTTATTGCGATTAAGTCCCATATGAAGTATATTATGGCATGCTTTCCACAAAAAATGATGAAGCTTTGGAAGTAAAAGGAGTTTCCAAATAGGTGTCCACATAGAACTTGAAGAGTAGGATGAAGGTGTACCACCCGCCAAATACTACATTTGTACTAAAGCACGATAGCCATTCTTAAGTGAATAGTTTCCATCACTAGTAAAATGGCATATAAGTTGATCATCAACATCAGTTGGACAAAGAGGAATAGAAAAGATAGAGAAAACTTCAAAAGGGAGAAAAAGTTTGTGTAATAAAGTTTTCCTCTAGTAACCTGTGGCATCATCAATCAAATTACATACAAAGGCTTAATTGGTAGTAGAGCTCTTATCAATAAGAGGCTTGAATAACCTGTAAAAAGGTATCCAATTATCATGCCAAATCTTAATTATCCTTCCATTTCCAACCCTCCATCTCAGTCCTAAACTAAGGACTTTTCTGCCATGCATGATGTTACGCCACATGAAACTTGGATTATTGCCAAGTTGAGCATCCAAAAAAGTAGAATTTTTTAAATACTTAGATTTCAGCACCTTGGCCATAAGACTATTTGGAAATTGGAGAAGGCATCATCCTTGCTTTGCAAGCATTGAGAGATTAAAAGAATGTAAATCCCTTAAGCCCAAACCTCATTGGTTATTAGAATGATTTAAATCTTTCCATTTTTTTCAACAAATACGCCTTTTTATTTTCTGATTCACCTTACTAGAAAGTTCTCGCCATAGAAAGAATATTGTCACATAAGTCATGTGGAAGCAAAAAACAATGCATAGCATATGATGGTATTGCTAGGGGTGAGTATTCAGTTTTCGATTTGATCTTCGGTCTGAAAATTTGATCTATTCGGTATTTGGTTTTTCCTGATGAAGACCAAACCAAACCCTAATATTTATAAGATCGAAAAACCGAAGACCAAAATATTTCAGTTCAGTCCAATTTGGTTCGGTCAAGACCAAAATTTCATTTTATATATATTTAAAATGAAATACTAGTTTTTTCTAATTATTTTATAATGTCTATATGAAGTTTACGTACCATTTATAAAATAAAAAAAATCATCTCATTATATAAAATTTTTGTATCATTTGCAAGATTTTTGTCAAGAGAAAGAAAAAAAATCATGAAATTAAAAACAAAAATGATTAATTATTATTGTTATAAAAATAGGAATTCGGTCTTCGATCCAGTTCGGTCTTTAAAATTGAAAACCGAACCAAAATAATTTCCTTTTTCAAAGATCGAATTGGATTGGATTGTTAGACTAAAAATCGAATTAAATTTTAAAATCCAATCCAATCCAAACAATTGGTTTTGACCAAATAATGTCCACCCCTTGAATGATACTTAATTAGCACTTTCTTACTTGGTGCAGAAAGAAATCTCTTTCCAACCACTAAACTTTTTCTAACTACGATTCTTAATATAAGTAAATATTGTTTTCTTGGAACGACCTATCATGAAGGGCAAACCAAGATAGTGACCATCATCATTGCCAAAAGGAATACCCATTTGCTGACTAATTTGTTCTTTATGTTCTAGACACATGTGCTTGCTAAAAAAAAATAAACGACTTTTGCAAATTAAGCTTTGCCCAGAAACCATCTCATAATCATGGAGAACTTTTTTAATGGCCTCAATATCTGAAGAGATAGCACGTGCAAACAAAAGACTATCATCAGTAAAAAAAAAGTGGGAAATAGAGATATTAGTACCACCAAAAATCATGCATTGCAAAGTACTAGAGTATTCTTCTTTACGTAATAAAGAAGAGAAATCTTCTGAACATAAAATAAATAAGAATGGACTTAAATGATCACCTTGACGAATACCACGAAATGGTGAAAATGATGCAGAAGGTTGGCTATTAACAAGTACTGAGAAAGTCATTAAAGTTACACATTTCATAATAAGGTCAATCTAGCCATGTGAAAAATCCATACGTCTTATAACAAGTTCCAAGAATCTCCATTCAACTTCATCAAATGCTTTTTGCATATCAAGTTTTAAAGCTACATAATCATGAGAACAGTGAGATGCAGATTTAAAATTATGAAAAGCTTCAAATTTCACTACCACATTATCAGTTATAAGGCGATCAAGAGTAAATGTAGATTGAGAAATATGAATAACAGAATGAAGGACTATCTTCAAGCGATTAGCAAGAATTTTCAATATTAACTTATATACAATATTGCATAAGCTAATAGGACGGAAATATTGCATATGAAAAGCATCATTGAGCTTGGGTACCAAAACAATATAAGTATGGTTTAAATCATCCAGTCTAATTTCACCAGCAAAGAAACACATCATAAAAGAAGATATATCATGCTTCATAATACTCCAATAGCGTTTCAAGAAAATTCTATGCATACCATCAGGGTCAGGTGCTTTGTTGTTTGGAAATTATGCTAAAACGAGTTCAATTTCCTCAAGAGTATATGGTGCAGTTAAGTTGAGTTTTTGGACGTAGAATAATTTATTGAAAGAAATATCATTAAGGACACTCAAATCAATTCCAGAAGAAGTAAACAAACCTGAGAAAAAACTCAAAGCAACTTGAGGAAATAGAGATGGATAAAAAATAATCTCTCCTTAAGTATCGTGAAGCTTTGTGATGAAGTTTCTATTTCGTCTATGACTAGTTTTTTTATGAAAGTAGGTAGTATTTTTGTCTCCGACTTTCAACCAATCAGCTCTACTTATTTGTTTCCTTTATAACCTGCAATTCTTCCAGTTTGCCACAAATAAACTTTTCTGCATCAAAAGAATAGTAAGGACTCATACGCAAGTCATGGAGCTGAGTTTGCATTTTAGAAATTTCTTTTCTCAAATTACCAAATCTTTTACCTTTCCAAAATCGAAGAGTATTTCTGATAGTAACAATTTTTTGAAACAAAGATGAGGCAGGTGAAGAAGTACCAGCATGCCATGCATTTGAGAATTCATGAGAAAAATTTTATCCTTGAGCCAAAACGGATCAAATCTAGGCAACTGGAAAAATTGCATAGGCCTAGCATTTAAAATTTGTTGATCAATGAGGAATATAGGAATATGATCAGAAAGATTAAATCTCAAATTATGCAAACCAAACTGAGGAAAGGCATCAATCCATACAGCGGTAGTTAAAGCTTTATCTAGCCTTTCACAGACTAAATCAAATCTTCTTCCATTATTCCAAGTATATAGAAGGCTAGTAAAATCAAGATCAATAAAAGAACAATCACTAACAACACTGCAAAAAGCATCTATTAAGGATGGTCGCTTCTCAAGATCAATTTCTTTTTCTGTTTCATGCAACAACTAATTAAAGTCACCTAAGCAAACCCACAGTGATGAAGATTGTGCAGCAAGTTTTCTTAGTAGAGTCCAAGAAAAATGTCAAAATTCATGGGAAAGGTTGCCATAAAAACCAGTTAAACGCTAAGACACAACATTGGAAGCCTTTATAAAAACATCAATATGACTAGATGAATAGCTTTGCGGTCTAACATCAAAAGAATCATGCCATAAGAAAGCTAAATCACCACTCCTACCTTTACAATCAACATAGAAACCACAAGAAAAACCCAACAACATACGAATTTTATTCATGGAAAATGAACGAAGTTTGGTTTCAGACAAAAACAAAAAATTGAATTGAAAAAACGAAAAAAGGCGACAAGACCACTCACTGCTTGGGATTGCCCAAGACCCCGACAGTTCCAGCTTAGAGTACTCATGACTCTCAGCGGGATTGCATAGCAACCTCCATAGTTGGATATACAAACAAAGGGGGCAACTTAACCTTTTTTTGAGAAATTGGACATTGAGGATCCTCAATATTTAGTCTTTTTCCAGCGTCTAAAAACGTTATCCTTGCAATTTGCTGACCAAGAGGGCTTGCGGGACTACTGATGATCCATGACCTTGCGGCCTCTCTTTTTTGGCAGTTCGATTTCAAAAGCATTTGAGTGTTGTTGCTGCATAGAATTCTTAACAATTATTTCAAAGTCCCCAAAAATAGTTGCATTTGAAGCTTCACATGATATAGCAGGAGAATTACTAGAGAAAGACTTGGAAAATGACAACAGTAGGGACCTCATTTTCATTGTCGGTTTCCTTGACAAATTTTATAGTAGCAGATTAATTGATCAATATGGCTTTGAAAAAAGAAAAATGAGGAAAGAGAAAATAATAAAATATCCCATATGATATTACTTAGATCTCAGGTCGAGTCGTTTTCACAAACTTGAAAAAAGATTGAACTATGTGAAGTTTTTGTGTGATGTTATGATTATCTTTATTAATTCAGCTTGCATCTGTATATCTTTAAAATTTGTAGTATAGAAAGATTCCGTCAATTAATTTGAACTCTTTATACAGCCTCTAGAACTTTTCTCCTTAGAAAATGTTATGTCCACTGGAGAAGGATGGAAGTCTGCTAAAAGAACCGATTAAAGCTGCTCGTTGCCAAATAAAATATCATAGTACCTCAAACACCGGGGAAGAAATAAAAAGTAAAGAGGGCAGGGGGAGTGAGGTTTTTTGTTAACAGAGCAATTAATATAGTTAACAGATAGTAGTATAACAGATTTATATGAGAATCGACTCCAACTACAAGTACTAGATAGCATTAGTAGATACTAGTTTAGAAATGCACACTGCATTATATGCCTGCAAACCAAACCATAGTTTGAAAGGAAAAAGCATGACCAAATTCTGATTGAATCATAAACCAGATAACAGCATTCCTTCTGGAAGGAAACTAGACATCACCCCCACGGACACGAAGCACGAGGTGGAGGGTGGACTCCTTTTGAATATAATAGTCAGCAAGGGTCCGACCATCCTCGAGCTGCTTGCCAGCAAAGATAAGCCTCTGTTGATCTGGAAGAATACCTTCCTTGTCCTGAATTTTTGCTCTCACATGGTCAATGGTATCTAAGCTCTCAATCTCCAAAGTGATTGTCTTTCCAGTAAGAGTCTTCACAAAAATTTGCATCCCTCCCCTCAAACGCAACACCAGATGCAGAGTTGATTCCTTCTGGATGTTATAATCAGCAAGTGTCCTGCCATCCTCGAGTTGTTTTCCAGCAAAAATCAAACGCTGCTTGTCAGGAGGAATGCCTTATTTGTCCTGAATCTTGGCCTTAACATTGTCGATAGTGTGCTCTCAACCTCCAAATTAATGGTCTTCCCAGTCAAAGTCTCCACAAAAATCTGCATGCCACCCCTCAGTCGCAGCACTAAATGGAGGGTTGATTTCTTCTGAATATTGTAGTCAGCAAGGGTCCTCCCATCCTCAAGTTGCTTTCCAGCAAAAATCAATCTTTGCTGATCTGGGGGGATCCCCTCCTTGTCCTGAATTTTCGCTTTGACATTGTCAATTGTATCCGAGCTTTCAACTTCAAGAGTGATAGTCTTGCCTGTGAGGGTCTTGACAAATATTTGCATCCCACCACGAAGTCTCAGGACAAGGTGGAGAGTGGACTCCTTCTGGATATTGTAGTCAGCAATGGTACGACCATCCTCCAGTTGTTTGCCAGCAAAAATCAATCTTTGCTGATACTTGTCAATACAATGGACCCTTCTGTAAGACTTTGTGTTGGACTAAACTTTTATCATTAAGAATATGTAGAAAATGGGCCGAAATCTAACGGTTTGGTTATTCGTAACCTTAATACTATTAGCCAGTCCAACTTTCTAGGACCAGTGGATTAAGATGGAGTTTGGGGTTGAAGAATTTTGATAGATGATTCCCTAACTTTTACAAATCATCGGGCCCAATCTTAGTTTGTGGTTTTGGATATAGTAATAGTAATGTAATTGATAGGAAGGCCCAATGTATAGAGCCTATACTTACTCTTCTGAAATTCAATATTTTGTTAGTTGAACATTTTCTTAAATTTTTACCCTTCTACCATTTTTTCCTCTGAGAATATGCAGCTATTTTCGTAAGTTTTAATTTAACTAAAATACATATATTTTATTGTACTATCTTTTTTTTTTCTAAAAAAATAACAGTTCTCAGTTCAGAATATCTTTACATTCATTATTAAGTAATGAAAAGGAAAATGTTGCTCCTATCCGTATGTCCAATAAAATCTCTTTAAAAGTGGTCCACCTGTAAACCATATGAACTTTCTTGATCCAACTGTGGGTCCACACTCACAAATTGGGCCATCTTTGGTCTAAAATATTGAGCCCGTATATTCTGGGCCCACTTCCGGTCCCAATATGTCAATGGACATCCAATTCATCACCATATGAGTTTTTTTTTTAAGGGGCCATCAAAGGTTTTTTTATATATTTCTCCTAGCACCTCTAACCCCACCCCCCACATTCCGGAGAGAGAGAGAGGTGAGCAAGTTTGTTTACAAATAACCTTGAGTATGTGTCTTATTGTTGATACATATTTAAAAGAAATTCATATTAACATCCTTACTTGGATGAAAATTTTTATTTCCGTCCTAATATACTTTAATCTTGTCAGAGTAGAGTGAGAAATGAACCTTGATAGGCATCAAATTGTTCTATATATCTTGGTACTTTTTGCTTCTTTTTTTCATCTTTTCATTTTATTTTATTTTATTTTTCAGAAATGGAACTCAAAAAGACCAAAGAAGTTAATAACAAACTCAATAAATATAGATGACGTGGTACTTTTATTGCTTTAGACGTGGGGATTCTTGGATCTTTCAATTATCAAAAAAAAAAAAAACTACCTTTCTTTATCATATAAATGTCACCCACAATATATAACTTTAGAGAAAATAAATTGTTACCCTTTACAAGAATTAATAAATTATTTAACCTTAAAAAAATTTGCATTATTCTTGTTATATAATGTAGTCAGTAATTGAAATTTTTAAGAATTTTAAATAATAAACATATTTATTTTAAAAGAATAAATTTAAAATGAAAATATAATCTAATTTTGAATGAAGGGGAGGGAGTAGTATTATTTTGTCACTGATACTATTTCTTGAAGTTAATCCCAAGACAAGTAGAAGCTTCTGCTCACTGTAGAGATGCACGCTTGTCTCGTACTTGTACTACCTTAAATTTGACGTGTCTCGTTTCGTAGCCCCTTGATTTGATCTCTGTTTGGCATTTATGGCTTCGCCTAGGAGCAAACTGTGCCTTATATCGTGGATTTAGCTTTCTGGGACCTGAAAACTATGCAATGAAGAATTACTACTACCACTTTCTTTGTTCGGAATCAAAACAAAACAAAATGCTTTGGATTAATAATCTTGGTTTTCTGTGCGATTTTTTTAATTTTAAAATGATTTAATTAATAGTTTAATTAAACAAAACATTGAGTTTTCTTCACATGAAAAAAAGAAAAAGAGAGAGAGAGAGAGAGAGGTAAGGGAAGTCGTGGATCAAACGTTGTTGGGGATTCACGTGATCCAACGCGCGATCTTGTCTCTCTAAGGTACTTTGTCTTGACCAGTGGTTGCTTTGTCGGTGGCTTGTAAAATGAAGAAAAGTTGTGCTCATACGTAGACTTTTCTTTTCTCTCTTATTGTTTTTTTCTTTTTCATTCTTCTCGGTAAGTTACTCAATATATGTGAAATTTAATATAATTTCACGAAAGAAAGTTCTTGAGGAAAATTTTGGATTATCTAGTAGTAAAATATAAGTCGTTTCGAACCTAATTTTACACAAATCAAAATATATATTTTTTTATTTCTAAAATAAATTTAATTATTATGTTTTGAAAATAAAAAAGAAAAAAAAAGTTTGTTTTTATGGAGGGAGTATTAATCACTACTAGTAATGGTTAGCCGCCATAAACTGTTACTAATAACAACTAACAACTGCTTTTGCTAACGAAAGTTTACGACATCATTTTCAGCAGACCTAGCTCTCCATTATCCATGTCATGCCTATCCTTTTTACGTCATGCTATATGTGCATGTTAAAGTGATATAGCCATCTAATCAATTATTATCATCATCATCTTCCCACAGTTAATCAAAATTACTAGGTACTATAAATTAGTATTTTGTACTAAAAAAAGAAGAAGAAAAGAAATCAATCTTTGGGACAAAACAAAACTAAGTCATCATTAAACTTTTGGCACTATGGAAAATCAAAATAGGCCTTAAATAATATACAATACTTTTCATGTGACAAAATATAAGATATTTTGGACATTTAATTCATATTAAGTATGTATATTAATTCTCTAAAATAATTTAATTTATTATGTCATACTTTTATTTTAAAAATTAAAAAGTAAACTATTTATTTTTTCTTTTTTTATTTAAGAGTAGAAGTAATATAAAAAATAACTCTCAAAATATTTAAAATAAAATATATTTTGGGACATAAGGAATACTTCATCTCTCTACAATTACGTTTGGTATGTCAATATTTATTTTTCTTAAAATAAGTATATTTTTCATTTAAACTTTCATTGTCAATTTATCTAATTTAAATTTCACTAATTAATGATTTCACTACTAACTAAATTAATAAAAAATATTCAATTGTCTATGTCAAATATAGATAATTCAATATGGAGTACTTCCATTCTAAATTATAAATAATTTAATATTTTAAATATATTTAAATACAAGTATTTTATATTTTAAATATTAATTTTGTTCTCATTTATAATTAAAATTTTACTCTATTTGAAATAAGTAAATGTAAAATTGAAAAAAAATTATAATTATGTATTAATAACTGTAGATGACTAATATTTATCTATCTCAAAATATAAAATGTTAAAAGGAATTGTACACATATTAAGAAAATATTTCAATTCTTAAAATACTATCATTTATTGTGTATATTTTTTCTTGTACCTAAATTCATTTAATGTGATTGTGAGAGATACAATAAATAGAAGAAATATTGGACATAATAAACAAAATAATCAAAATATTTTATAATTTGAGACATAAAAATTTGCTTCCTAACATTTTCTATTTTGGGATGGAGAGACATATATATATTATTATGACTAGAATTTGAGATTTAACAAATTCGAATTTATATACAACTAATTCATAGTTCCAATCATTCATCAAATTAATTTAAAAAATTTATATTCGATAAACTCATTAGTCTCATAATCTATTATATTAATATAAATAATAATTTGATAAGTTAATTAAAAAATAATAATATTTCTTAATTTTTCATAAAATAAAAAATAAGCATTGAATTTCGAACGAAATAATTATATTGTAAAATATATTACAAAATATATGTAGACTAATTCTTCTAATTAGTTCGATAAAAACATAAAAGTATACAAAGATTGCACTATTAATAATAGATGACGGGATGTGCATCGTTGTCGTTATTATTGGTCAACACGGTGAAGTTTTAAGAGGAGAGAGTGAAAGAAAGGAACAGCCCGATCTTTGAAACGGCGCAACAAAAGCAAATGTAGTGCCCGCACGTGAACCTATTCCTACTTTCCTTCCATGTGGGGTCTTAAAACCTCTCGCACGTGTGCTTCGTTTTCTAATCTTCGACCCAAGTAGGTGTAGATACTACTGAATACTAATTAGAATGTGTTTTGCTTTTTCTTATGTTTTTCCCTCAAACTGCTCGGATTAAAATAAATTTAGTTTGGATTTATATATGTAAAGAGTACTTTTTGGTTTAAAAGAAACATTTACTTAAAAACTCTTTTAACACAACATTACAAATTTAGAGTCAAACATGCCGTTAGCTTTACCCTGTGATGTAAGTTAGCAGCAGTATTTATTTGTACTGCACCTGATGCTCTTTTTCTTTTCTTCTTCTCCTTTTGCTGATGTCTGTTTGCGTAATTCTTCTTGACTTTGTGTTTGTTGCTTTTTCTCTTATCTCAACCCCTTTTTCTGTGTGCAGAATTTCAGGGCTGACATTAATTTTGTTCTGATCCCAATACAATGCTGATTAGAATAAGAATTCGATGGCATGTTATAGTACTAAACCTGTACTTCTTTAATGTTAAAAACCCAAGACTTGCGGCATTAGGACAGGAAAAATTTACGCCATTGTTTGAAGAAATTTATGGGTTTGGTCTACCATGTGACTTCTGTTCTTGCATTACTCATTTCTTGTGTTTTCACTCGTAACAGATCGCTCTTGTCATACACATGGCATTTCTTTACTTGACAATTGCTATGCTAAAATCAAGTCAACTTCACCAAAATATTTGTTCTCCATCTTTAGGCTGGACAATTTGATCATTAGTCGTGCACGCAACTGAATTAAATCCTAGAGAAATATATTTGTTGTGATGCACATCAACAGATGCTCCCTGCCCCCACCGATTACCTGACAAGTATACAGAGATCAAAACTGATCCTCCATAGATTCTTAGATCCAACAGCACAATTCTGTTTTGGACTTTTGGGATGAAATTCTCTGCTAATTTCCGGAATGGAACCAATTCACAGTGGATTAGTACATAACGCCTCAAGGGAGGAAATGAGACGAAAATTTCTGACATGTTTGTAAAGAGATGGCCGGCCTTAAATTGATAGGATAAATGCTTTACTTTTCCCAAACTTTAATCTGTACACAGCATCCTCAAGTGTTACACCACTGAATACAACCAGAAAATTCAGATCACAATTAACAAAACATGAAACTAAGTAGGACTAAAATTGCCTTTCTCAGCAGGCCACAAAAACTCTACAATAACAAACAACTACTAAAGGACAAAATTTTTCGCTCATTCTCTAGGAATCGTCGGGACAAGACTCTGAAATAAATACCAAGAGATCTTCAAAGCATAATCAATCGAGACAAGTACTTCAAGATCATCATTAACCACGCCAGGTTCAATCCCATTAAATCCCCTAGAAGAGTTAAGCAGGTTGTTAAGAACAAGCATTTTGTCACCCAACTGTACACTTGGAAATGAATGTTTTATTGATTCTTGCCTCTACGTCCCTATGTTGTCACTGCTTGAATCAGTCAGAATTGTCAGCCTTCTCGCCGTTCTTGTGAAGTCACTGCAACATAAAATGGGAAAAAAACAAAGGTGTTTATTAAATAAAAAAAAATGGTTTTTGAAATTTTGCAGAAGATACATGGCAATCCATTGCCGTGCCTGGTTCCAAACAAAAAGGGAAAAATGAAATTGTTACAATAAACCATTCTTACCTAAATGGTTCATCGCCGAGTTGCCTAACAGAACCTTTACCATCCCGGTATAGCACATGATTCAGGATTTCCGAACTTCCTATTCTGAACATGCTTGCTAACTTTCCATACAATTCTTCATATGATCCGAGCAATGAAAGGTCCAGAGTGCGGCCCACGTCCTCTGACTCCATAAAAACCTTACAGTGACCAATTTCCAAGTTAGGCTCAAATCCTTCACAAGATAAAGGTTCTCGAATGCTTTGCGCATTCAGTGCTGAACCAGAACCGTCAGAGGTATTTCCTATCTTGTCTGCGTTCCCGTCTGAAGAACTATTTCCTGTGCGAACTGGTGAAACATCACCACCTGAACCACTTAGAGAAATCTGTTGCTCAGTTAGTATTGGCTGGCCAAAAAGAACAAATTGGGGTGCCTTTCCATTAGCACACTTCTTTGAAGGTTGGGCAGGACTTCCCATGGTCAGCAAACAGGAAACATTTCCACTATTGCTAGGCTTGTCAATGATTGAATGATTAGGGTGCCTAGTGGGAATAGCAGCGTGATCAAAATGCTGAAGACCAACCGGAAACAGACCTGACTGCAGTTTATTGAACTGAAGATCAGATAATGATAAACCATATTGAGCATGCCTGGCTCCCTGCATGCCAGCAGGAATGTTGTCAGGAAGACAACCGAAAGGGCTATTAGGCCCACGAAGGTGGTTTCCGGAAAATGTTGGTATTGGAAGTTGGCCATCAAGAGGAAACTCTGGATGCTGAGGTAGTCTCAATTTCTTCCTTGGCGGTGAGAAGGGGGAAAGATGGATAGTGGGCATGTTTGACACTAATTCTACCAGCCATGGGCTCACTCTTTTGACATTTTGCAGCAAATCAGGCTCATCCCAAGTTACCTGTAATCATTCACCAGAGAAGGAGAGGTCACTATTTAAAAGAAGAAAGCATACATATAAATCAATTTTTGGTTCATGAGACCAGTAACTATTTATCATGTTCGTCCTCTATTCAGAAAATTATTTAGATGGATATATGTAAATTGTAACCCAAACAATGATCAATTGAACAATCATTTAATGTTTATGGAAATAACACAGTAGATTCAAGGGCATAGCTTCTACAGAAATTGAGCTTCCAAAGAGACTTTCACCATTGAATGCTTTCAGTGCCAAGAAACCAATACAATGAGATGCAACTCAACTAAAAGTGATTCAATTACCTGGAGAAGCCTCCAAGGTGAATCCGGCCAGAGAATGGGATCAGCAACTTGAACAGAAGATATGGTCCCCATGAACCAACTTATTCGTGAAGAATCCTCTGTTTCAAAGGGCATCTTGAACCTCATACCTGAGCACCAACGAATATGCAGTGCTGCCTTTACAAGTGAGGCCTTTACGCAAAACTCAGGAGTGCTTGCCCTGGGGTAGTAAACCACCTCAAACGGCCGTTTATTGGCCGCAAGAGTTGCAGCTTCAAGAACAGATTCTGCCTTTACTTTTCGACCAGCGAAACTCCCACCATTGCTCCCACTACCATTTCTGATCAACTTACTTTCATCTTCCCTGAGAAATGCTGAAAACCCTCCATATGGTAGCATGGAATTTCCACCAGCTGTGTTCCACCCAGATGAAGATTCAGGTCCTCCTCCGATTCCCCTCTTTGCACGCCGGATTCCGACACAAAGATCCCCATTTTCCGCTCTGAGGAAGACAATTGAATCCCCTGCAATAAGCTTCTTGTGGTTCACAAAAGTACTCCACCCTGTGGTCAATAGATGACGCCTGGGAGTTCCTCTATAGATATGCCTAAATTTCCAAGTCTCCCCGTGAACATCCTTTGCAAGGATGGTCTGAACAGGAGGATCTGCATTATAGTCCAACCGAGGAAAAATTGTCTCTGCACAGTACCTTGGAACTGAAAAGCCTCCACCATTGTTGGCATCTGACTGAGTCAATGTCTTTGCAAATGAAGCAGGCTTCTCTTGATTACCTGACCCATTTATCCCTGCAACTCCATCATCAAAATCAGCCTCCCTTCCACTACATGGAATCAACTGAATCTTAGCAAACACCTCGTCCGACTCAGGATCAGCCATGAATTTAACAGAAGATACTCGACAGGGGATATAAGGTGGAAGTCTTGGGCAACTTCTAAAATCAACACTGCCAGAGGCATGCTCAGCATGCCCCTGCGGAAAGTAAAACACCTTGGAGTTTATCGGAGGCATTTGTACCATACTACCGGCACAGGCATGCCATAGTTGGGAATCTAAACATTTCTCTGTTTCTTTCATTTTCTCTTGGGAGTCCATAAAAGTAATCATCTCAAATCGCAATCAGCTGATTTCCTAGTGAAACCTTCTTAATTCAGTTCATAAATTGTCCCTTCCTGCAGGAAACTCTCTTTTCCACTCTTGATATAATAGTAAATGCTGTCATTGATTAAACATACATAAAAACCTTTTTGGAAACTAATATAAACATACGATACTAAAATCAAACAAAAACAGATGTGAGGAACAATTAAATCCAATTCAAGAAAAAACTGAGGCCCCTTACCTTTCTGTTGCAAAGTAGTCCACTGCATCACACCGATTTTCAGTCCACATGTGGACTCTCACAACTTATACCAATTCCTAAACACTGCCATAGATTTGGCCAAAACTCCCTTCATTACACCACATTTCTTTCCAAAAGGCTCTCGATACAATTACAGCAAAAAGAACCAATGTTGGCAACAGCCTCAAAGGACTTTTCTAAAATATCCCACAAAGATTTGATTTTTTTCCAACCAAAAGCAAAACCTCCTTTGCTCTGAACACTTTTGATAAAGCTCTCAACTTTACCATCAGCCTTACCAAGACAACAGTATCTGACTTAAAAACTAACCCAAAAACAAGTAAATAAGCAGACCTTACCAAATCAAGAGTCTTCAACACTATTTTCTTGATAGTACTATTTTTAACTTCAACTCTTTGTCATCTTTATGTCTGAAATACACATATGGAGCTGTATCTTCTCATACAACACACAATATGTACATATATACATGTATATTTATGAGATGGATTATATGTGAATGGGTTTTAGTTGGAGTGCTATTTTACCTGACATTTTTCCATTTTTTTAATTGATGACGTAAGCTTTTTTTCCCCTTTATATTTTTTCATTTTCTTCACTGTGTTCAGAAGTGGTTAGGAGATACATATATTTCTGATGATTCTTACCATTTTCTTCGGATCTGAAGAAATCCCAATGTATCTTTGGAAGCCAGCAAAACAACAAAGATCTTAAAAGCAAGCTATCCATTTTCTATTATTCTTTTATTTTAATGGATATTGAGTTTCCTGAAAATAAATTAATAAAGAAAAGATAAAAGAAAGATTGAGAATAAGTTTATTTTATATTTACAACAACGGCAAACTTTTTTTTTAATGAATAAAGAATTAGTAAATATATTCTCTTGGTACTTAGATTATACCTATGGGAATAATTAATTAAGTAAAATTGACTAGTTTTTAGTGAAATTAATCAAAGATATTGGAGATATCGAGATTGGCTATCGGGTGATGTCAATTCATACGCTACAAGTAAGGCTTTTTTTATAAAAACCATAGAAGTAAGGCAACTGTTATTCAAAATGAAAAGGAGAAAATAAAATCTTCTATTGTCTCAAAAAATAAGGGAAGGGAGGTTAATTACGATTCAAGAGTGATTTGTTTTAAGAAATATTGAAAGCATTTAATTACGTTAGAAGATTACATCGTAACTTCCTGAATTGAGAAAGAAAATGATTTGGCTGTACTTAATTACATTTGATTAGTGAAAAGTGTAGAATTTTTGTATATAATTTATAGTGAATATTTTATGTTCTCTTTATTTAAAATTAAATTTTCATATATTTTGTCATAAAATGTTAAAGATAAATATATGTTAATATATTCTCCATCTAAACTTGAATATATAATTTTGACTTAATACAAAAAAGTAAGGAAATTCTTTGAACCTTGCTATTAATGTGGTTAGTTATAGGACTATGTGATATAGATCTTTAAATGAAGAAGATTATTAATTAAAATTAAAAATAAAATTATTTTTATTTTATAAAAGTGAATATTTAATTACATATATTTCAAAATAAAAAATTGAAGATTTGATTTTGCATGAAGAAAATATGATATTTTACAATGCCTAATTTGATTTTCAATTACGTGTATTGATTTTAGACAACCTAAATATCTTTTGAGTAAGAAAGTCATGTTTCTCCGCCTCAAGAAGGTACTTATTTTTAGAAGTTCACATGAGATTGAGTCTTAAAAATAAGTAGTTTGCTTTAAATTCTTTATCGTGAATTAAAAGAACAAATTTCATATTAGAATAATGTTTACTGACAAAATAAATACTACTATATACAAATCTTTTTTTAAAAAAAAATCAAATTTTAATAATGGTGAAAAAAAAAACAGAATAAGTCAAAGCTGAGTTGTTCATCTATAGCACGATGGATATGCAAATAACTTAAAATTGTGTTGCACAATTTACCAAAGTTCCAACTCATGTTCATATACCTCACTACCTTTGTCTATAGTCTATTTTCAGTCTTTTATACAAATATTAGGAATATTTATAAGTAAGTATTTTATATTTTAAAAAAAATTAAATTAAATTTTATCTCCCAATTATTATAATTACAATTTAAACTATTTTTGAAGAGAAAACATTAGATAAAAAGTAATATTATAATTATGTATTGTTTTGTTTATTGTAAAACAATTAATATTTTAATGACTAAAATAAGTTACATCTTGAGAGGAAAGTCTAGAAAGTAGTATTTTGTAATCGCAGTAGTAGGTTTTTGAAACAAGAGTCCTAATATCATCACACAATTATGGTCACCAATACTCATCATTAGGTCTCCACTCTTGGCATTTTAGGATCAACCAACAGCTTCATTTTGATTCTAGAAAGTCAAAAGACCATGCATACGTTCTTTACTGAATCGTTTGGTTGAAAATTTCATTTGAAATTAAACTTGAAAGATCCTATTTCACCTTTTTCATTATTTTATTATTATTGTCAATGAAATGATCATGAGGAAAGGCAATTCCTATTTGTATTGATCAATTAATCTTAATGAAGAAGAGATGATAACACGAGATGATAACTCTACACATGTATTAGAAGTGATTAAAGACGAATTGTAATTATAATTCGAGGGATGTGACAGAGTAATCGACAGAGTTAATATGATTCAAATCATAGAATAAATTTTTATAATATTTCAATAAAAATTCGATCCAACATAATTCGAACCTGAATACTTAATCTTATATACTTGATTAAGCAAGATTGTACTGAGCTTTCTAAAACTTTTTACATTCTAGAAAATTTCAATTGATATTGCCATCCTATTACGTGTGATGAGAACTAATTAAGAAGTTGGTACATATATGTAGTTACTTCCAGTAATAGTAACTATAAGGATTCAATAATTTGATTGGTGGGTTAAATTTAAAGAAGGAAAAAGTACAAGAAAGGATTGAAGACGTAAGCAGGAGGCAAAATAAATACAATGTAAATATTCTTAAGCAGCGATGATTAAGACCTGACCAAAAGCATAGCGGGTCTGAAACATAATGGTAATGGTGTCGTGAACTATAGCCACTGATTTCTCCCAGACCAGTACTGCATCACTGTAGCAGAGGCTAAAAGATAAAAGAAAAGGACCAATGAACTATTATATCATTTGCTGCAACCGGACCCTATAGTCATCTATCAATTTATCAAAAGTATAGGACTGTGTATTGAAATTTGTTGACTGCATCGATAATCCCTTCGTTTCTTTCCTTTTTTTATACATGAAATGAAATGAGGGGAGAACTCAAACGCCAGGTTCAAATATTTGGGACTATTATTATGGGTGAGAAAGGAGTGCAATTACTGGAGAAAGAAAGCGAGGGTACTCTGAACTGAAAAGAGCCCACAAATTCATCATGGGATAATGGACTTTTCTCTGTACCCATCATCACATTTCTGCGACTCAACTCAACTAAAAAGCCAGTAATGTGTATGTATGTGTTTTTGTACAAGTAGTTGGGGTTAATGCAGGAATGGCCCACGTCAAATGTTGGTGGGTTTTGTCCCTCTAAGTGCTTGATAAACTATACGACTATGGACGCACACTTGCTCCATGCAGACAGCTAACCACCCCACATGGCGGGTCACCCGTTATCATTCATTTTTCCATTTCCATACACTTACACCACTGCTGCTACTATGCATTATAGTATATACTTTCTTTTTACTCCATCAGAGTACCACAGTATTTTCATTTTTTCATTTTTTTCCCTTACGGTTTACATTGCTAAATGGGAGGAGGGATCAAGTTGGAAATCCCAACTTTTGCCGCCAGGTAACAGGAACGCTTTTAATCATTGTTGTGTCTTTACTCCATTTGGTATTTATATATAGACTTGTAAGCATTTATTTGTTCTTGTTTACGTGACTTTTGAATGCCAAATTACTCTTCTTCTTTTTAAAATTTGTTTTTTGCAAAACTTGATTTGCCTTTACGTCCACTTTTGGTCTGTTAACCTAACTCAATTTTAAAGTTAAAAAATGCCAAAATATACTTAAAGTGATATTTTCACTTCTTTTTTTTTTTTGTGATGTATGTGTTAGTTTTTCTCTGGATATTTTTAACACCTTATTCTTTTATAATTTTGATTTTTATAATAAATTCATCTCATTAATATATATATATATATATATATATATTAGGCAAACATATTTTATTTTAAAAAATAAAAAATAAACCCAATTTTAGGATATGCTTTATATATTCTCCATGGTTGGGTCTTGCTCAAAGCTCCATTTATATCTTTGCGTTAGAACGTTATCCTTGACATGACATGGATTAGAGATTACTACACAACATCCCTGAGAATGAACCTACACTATCTATTATTAATTATTTTTTGACATAAAAGCCCTTACTGTTAGGTCAAAATCGATCATGAACCTGATTCAACCCAATTTAACATTTGGCCATGCCATCCAACATCACCGCCAAATTTTCACCTCTCTTATGGTTAGTCTTTGTATTAGATGCGTTAGGAGAACTTCCATGCTAAATAATTACAAGTGTTTTACAAATATTTAAATGTGAACCAACTCTATTGCCTAGGAATTTTTGTGAAAAAATGCCATCACACTTTGTAAGTTTGATCATTTTCTTTCTTCTTACTTCTTTTTTTTTTTTTGATACATAGAGATCGGGACAAAACAATAAATAAGTATACACTTTTGGGCAAATTGAAGTAAATCACAATGATATATTTCAATTTCCTATCTAATTTTCGATCTTACCTTCTATTTAATATATTTTTATTTTAAAAAAATAAAAATTAATAATTGTAAATAAAAATAATTTTAATACATATATATATATATATATATATAAAATATTAAATTAACTTATATTTAGCTTATGAAGTAAAGCAATGACGGTAAATAAGGGAATCCACGTGGGATCAAGTGAGAGGATAGGAGATTACAATCCAATAAGCACACACTAAGTTGACAGCTAGAAGACAACAAAGAAGGCAATGGTAGTTTTGATAGGTGCAGACGTTGACAATTTGAGAATGGAATCGAGCGGCCTATCTCTGTGACACGTTTCGGCCTATGAGAGGATAGTGACGCATGCCCTTGTCCCTTAGTGTGCGCTCTACCTCAACGACTGACTCCCTTTTCCATTTATCTATTTATATATATATATATATATAAAATAAATGAAAGGACTGACTTCTTTTCGAATCTCTGATGAGATACAAAAACGAAAGGGTGTTTTTGGGCTTTTTTTTGCATTTTATCACCTTCGGCTTTGGACATGGACAATCGTCCCTCTGCCCCACTATAGTACTGCTGCTTCTTTGTGGGCCCAACTTCTTTTTCAGCCCTGGACCACCCTTTTGGATAAGAAAGAAAGGCATCAGGCCCATCACAAACAAAATTAGTGTACTCTATTATTTTGCCCACACCCAATTTTCTATCTAGGAATTTTTGCCCCATCCTACATGTATAATTCAAATACTACTCTAATAATCGGATTCTTAATTTGTAATTAAAAAAATGAAGATTGGACTTTTCTTGTGTCTACGTGTGTTCACGTGTCGATTTTTTTTTTTATGTTTATCAATATATTTTTAGATATATTACAATTATAAGTAACATGACTAGAAACTAATAATAATAGTAATAAAAGGCATATGATTGGAGACTGATGCACACCAATGCTGGAACTTTGAATTTACAGCAGTTGAGCGAGCAAATCAACTTTGTATCTCAAAACACTCCATTGCCAAAGTCTAACTCGGATCCCTAACAAGAAAATAAAATAATTGAAAGAAAAATGACACGTTTTAGATAGTCGATCGAGGTGAGAAATGGAAGAATAATGTACGTTGATAAGGAATAAGATTAGCATCACATGTGTTAAGAATGAACGGATGAGAATAAATAAATATAGTTTAATTGATAAAGTGAAATGATTTATACTTGTAAATTTATAAATTTAACTCATAAAGTGACAATTATTACAAATTAGAGGTTATTTCTCTCTAGGACTTAATTAAATTAGTTTAGTTTATAAAAAAAAGAAGAAGAGAAACTCAAGTACCTGTTAAAAAAAAGAAGAAGCATTCTGCATCTGATGCCAAATGATAATATATTAAATTTTTATCTGTTTCGTGAACTCAATGTTATTTGATTATATTGAGTTTATAGTAGTATTACATGACTGGGAGGTGATGTAGTCTATATTTGTACCATCTTAGGATTTACAAGAAAATAAATATGAACGGTTTATGATGCAAGGCGAGGAAGCCTCTATAATATAACAACAATTTTTTTTCTTATGTTATAAAGGAACATAATAAAATAACAAAGACAGAGTTTAAACTGCCATCTCTTATATTAAAATAAAATGCTTGGTTAAATTATTAAGTCATTGTTTCCATCTATCTCGTTTTGACCATTCTCAAAGTGATGTTCCTTTTTTTATTTTTTAAATGAATATTCTTATTCTTATTTTTAAGATGCTTAAAATTAAATGTTTATTTCTTTAAATTAACCATATAATTATAAAAAAATTCATGATTAATCTCTATAACATATAAATGATAAATTATAAAAAAAAACTCTATAACATAAAGAATAGGAATTTCAAATAAGAGTATTTGGTAAAATGGCATCCGATACATATTTGTAAAAGTAAACAGAAGATTCATTTATGGACCCTGGAAATATAATATTTGGCTGTATATGTAAATCCCACTCCCTAGATATGGGCTTAAGGCCCAAATAAAGGATAAGTGGCCCTATATCAATCCCTAATTGGCTAAAGGTGCAAGGTATGAGTTTATAACTTCAACTGAGCCCACAGGCAGATGAATACAACTGAAACCTGAATTTTGAAATTGTAATAAATTAAAATAATTCAAAAGATTAGGGGACATTAATACAATTAAAGATTTAACAGGTTTACTGAAATTAACCTTTCTATTATCCACCTTAATATGTTATAACTATATAATTGTGTTCAATACTAATACTTCTAAAACACAGTCGATTATGGCAGAATTTCAGCACAATTACAAAACAAGGACAAAGAGGGGAGGCAAAGGGGGAAAAAAAAAAATTATACCAAAGAATTACTCCTTTAAAAAAATAAAAAAGGAAAAAGAATTACTAGTACTGCTTGGATCAGTGAAGCAGCATGGCGAAAAGACTAACTGGTGAGAAATTGAAGGAGAATGAAGACAATTGGATAAATGTGAACTCAGGAACCGATTTTCTCTCGTCTGCATTGTTCCCCACAGACTCGGGCTCACTCTTTAATCTTTCAACTGATAAAGAAAACGTAACAGAAAAAAAGAAGATCACAGGCAAATCAAATCTGTTCATGTCATTCTGAATTCTTGCAATATTGCTGTTCTTGAGGAGTTTGAATTAATTGATAGATGGCGTCTATGAAGCTTGGTTCAAAATCTGAGGCATTTCATCGAGATGGCCACAGTTGGTAAGCCCAGAGATGTCTACTTCCGCTACTTTCTTGAATAGCTGTTACTTTTTCCAATCAATGATGCGATCGACTAAGAAGGCCAGGGATTCAGATTAAGCACAAGCATTGATTGATTATTCATACTGCAATATCATTGAATCTGACCCATGCATGCAATAAGTTTTATTTAATTGATGAATTGTCGTCCCTTTTCTATGCATTTTTTCGTTTGTTCGGCCATTTTAAGATTGGGTTTTTCTTTGTTGAATATTGTCTGAAATAGAAATTGTAAGATCAGTATTCTTCAGTGTGATAGACCCTTATGATTATATACTTTCCAGGCACTGCTCATCTGGACTTCCGAGTGACATTACAATTCACCTTGGAGAAATGTCATTTCATCTTCATAAGGTGTATTACTAAACACTTTAATTTTGGTTTGATTGTGTTCTTTAGAATTGTTTCTGTTGCTACTGTTGGGAGTAAATTAAAACAATGCATTAGTGTTTTCATACTGAAATTTGATCCCACTACTACAGTTTCCTTTGCTATCAAGAAGTGGGCTGCTAGAAAAGCTTATCGGAGATTCAACCCAGGATAATGGATCATCACACGTTTTACAACTGGGGGACTTACCTGGAGGGGCTAAAGCATTTGAGCTTGTAGCCAAATTCTGTTATGGAATAAAAATAGAGCTGACTTCTTTAAATGTAGTGAGTCTAAGGTGTGCAGCGGAGTATCTTCAAATGACTGAAGAATATGGGGAGGGAAATTTGATTACACAAACAGAAGTATTCCTTAATGTTGTTTTTGGCAATTGGGCAGACACAATAAAGGCTCTGGAAACCTGTGAAGAAGTTCTGCCTAACGCAGAGGAGCTTCATATTGTATCAAGATGTATAAATTCCCTGGCAATGAAAGCCTGTGCTGATCCAACTTTATTTAATTGGCCAGTTTCTGGATGCAATAAAACTGAAAGTACTGAGGCTAATGGAATGTGGAATGGAATATGCGCAGCTACTAAGCCACAACCAATCACTAGTAATTGGTGGTATGAAGATGTATCATTTCTCAGTTTACCATTCTATAAAAGGCTGATTTTGGCTGTTGAAGCGGGAGGAATGCAGCCTGATAACATTGCTGGTTCCCTTGTGTTTTATGCTAAGAAGTATATTCCCCTAATGAATAGGCAATCAAGTTTCAACGATGCAAATCATTCGAAACAAGGATCGACTATTTCCACCCCTTCTGAAGCAGATCAGAGGGCATTACTCGAAGAGATAGTGGAGTTGCTTCCCGGTCAAAGGGGAGTCACGCAGACCAAGTTTCTTATTAGGCTGCTTCGAACTGCTATGATTTTGCAAGCAAGTCCATCTTGCAGAGAAAATCTGGAGAGAAGGGTGGGAATGCAGTTGGATCAAGCTGTAGTAGATGATTTGCTAATACCAAACATGGGATATTCTGTTGAGACTTTGTATGATGTTGATTGTTTTCAGAGGATTCTGGAACACTTCATGTCATTGGACCAAAGCTCAGTTGCTGCTTCTCCATGCATTATGGAAGAGAATCGATTAATGGAAGGAGCGCATTCTCTGACATCGATAACGATGGTGGCTAATCTGGTCGATGCATATCTTGCTGATATTGCAACAGATGTTAATCTGAAATTCCCAAAATTCCAGACCCTTGCTGCATCAATCCCTGATTATGCTAGACCACTTGCTGATGGCATTTACCGTGCCATCGATATATATCTGAAGGTAAACACAGGCTATTGTTGATTTTAAGTAACAATTTCATTATGCTATATGAAGTTTCTGTGAATTTTCCCCCTAAAGAACTTTCTTTCTTTGTGATTGTATCATTGTATGATGTTTCTAATGCTATGAAAAAAATTCAGGCACATCCTTGGCTGACAGACACTGAAAGAGAACAGATGTGTAGACTCATGAATTGTCAGAAGCTCTCCCTGGAGGCCAGCACTCATGCTGCACAAAATGAGAGGTTGCCTCTTAGGGCGATTGTCCAAGTCTTGTTCTTTGAACAACTTCGGCTTCGTACCTCAATTTCAGGGTGGTTCTTTGTCTCAGATAGTCTTGAAAACTCACAAAACCATAATGGGGTTCTTGCACTCTCAAAAGCTGATGGTTCTTACCAGATGGGCCATGCACAGGGCAGAGGATCAAACATAGAAGACATGAAGCAGCGTGTGACAGATTTAGAGAAAGAGTGTGACAGCATGAGACAGGAGTTCCATAAGCTGGTGAAATCTAGAAGAAGTTGGAACATATTTTGCAGAAGGAAACCACAATATGCTCATTGCAAGCCACCAAAGCGTCCTTAATAAAGGCTGTAGATCCATTCTATTGGCCAATGAATTTTGAGAGCTAAAACTGAAGTTTGAGTTTTTAGGTGAATGATCCTGCTTCTTGTTTCATATGCACATTTCTTATTCCTGGTTGCATGCAATGGACAAACAGAATCTTGTCAATCAATAAACCAGAACTGAAATGTTTTTCTGAAGTTGATGAATAAGACAAAACAATGTGTAAAATTTCCATTTGGGCTCTCAAAAAAGGAAAAAGAAAAAAGGGGATCTCATATCAATTTGTACTGTGACTAATTTTTTACTACAAATCTACATGACATCGTGGCGCTTTAAACCCAAAAAGTAGAGAGTCGCTAATGCCTGTTGGTAAAGTTTGGATGCTTTCAAAATCTGAATACTCAGAGCCCACTACTTTGGGCCTTATTACTTGGAAAACAATAACAGGTTGATAGAGGCCCAAATGGTGACGTCTCTCTCAGCCTAGTAGCCTAGCATGCTCATCTTTCTCCAAACCGATAACCTTATCTTGTAATGAAATTCTTTAAAAGACAAAACACACTTACTAGCTTATGCATATCTTTGAAGCTCTAAAGGTTGGCCTTGGCCACTTTTAGAAATTGGACACATTGCTGTAAAAGACAATGGAGTCCCATCCATCTAATGGATTCTTGTCAACCAACAAATGCTTTTGATCATTAGTATTTCCAAGTCTTAAAGACAACAAAGTTGTTGCTGGGCAATTTTCAGACTGATTTGAAATAGAATAGTAGTATTATGTTGTATGGTATCATACTAGGAGTATTATTGCCTGTCACACACACATTCACAAAATTCAACAAAGCCATGCTATTGCTAGCACGCCACTCTTTCCTCCTCCACGACAACCCTGCCCGCCCCTCTCACTTGCAGGCTGGTGAGCTCCTGAAGTGGATGAGTTCCAATTCTTGATTTATCTACGAGATAGAAGTGGACCATCAAGAATATAATTGAGAACTGAAATCTGAATGTAAACGGGGGGTCCTTTTTCTTTCTCTGATCACCTAAACCATAATCATTTTTCATTGTTCCGTTAGTGCTATTATGCTTTCAGTGGCCCTTAATACAGTTCCCTAACAGCAGACATCAACCTTTTAAGTTGGTTGAGACATATCTGTCGCCATAGCTGTCAAAAAGGAGGGGAATATATATTTTTTTGGAGGGGGAGGGGATGTTACTGTGTTACAATTGTCATTGTAGTTGTACTAATCAATCCTCACTTCTTTATCTCAAGGGAAACGATTAGAAATGAATATTTAAAATTATCAAAAAAATGTAGTATTTTTTACGTGAAAAATCCTGAAATGGGAAGCAGTTGTCAAGGGAGGAGGAAAGATCAAATGGGCATTGTATAAACATAGATTATGATTAGTGTTAGGTCATGATTACAGAGTAAGTAATTCAAAATTGATATGAAAGATGTTGGGAATATATGGGCTTCAAGATTTATCAATGTCGGCTATTGCTTATCTGTTATTTCCATTAGTATACGAGCATTCAGCCGTCAGACCTCCGACAACTCTAGGTGGCATTATGTATCTCTACTCTGCGGTAACCATAATGGGCCACAAATGTTTACCGTATACTTTAGACCTTACATATGGGGCTCAAGACGAGGCCCAAATCACATCATCTACCATTTTTGGATAACAATTTCTGATATAGACCAGGAATTCTAAAAGGCGTGTTCTTATCGATTTCCTTTTTTAAAATAAAAAATATAATTAAAATCAAATATTCGGTTATAATATAAAATATATACTTCCTCCATACAAATTAATATATATTTTTTACTCCATTCAATAATTAATGAACTTTTTTTACCTTAATAAAATTATAATATTATCTTTGTTATCCATGTTAATAATGTGATGTAAATTTAACAGAAATTTATATATAAAAATGTTATTCTAATAAAATAGACACTTAAAATAAAATTAAATATTTAATTTCGGTAGAATTTTTGATAACGCGTCATCAAATGAGAGGTCGAATACTCCAGCAATTACTATTGTCTCTTTTGCAGTTTAATTTTCTCTTTGGACGGTGGGTGGGAGCCGGAGGGGATAGAGAGAAAGGGGCTGCAGGGGAAAGAGTACCACGATAGGGAGCAGACTGATAGAGACCCTACGCACGCATGGAAGAGAACAACAACTCAAGTTGCAAACTTTATTTGCATTTATTTTGCATAGGTTGAATAATTGAATTAAATTTATCAAAAAACAAATCTTGAATTAAAACAAATGGATAAATTTTTTTTAGTAGAATAAGGATATCATATGAATACTCCTTTGTAGTTTTATTTTATTCGTATCTCTTACTTTTTTATTTGTGTCAAAATAAAGTTATTATTTTCCCTTAACAAAAGTTATATTATTTACAGTTTGCCCCCCCCCCCTAAATTTTCCTATTTAAATCTATCCTATTAATGGATTAAATTTCAAAGATATTATTTTTCCACATGAATATTTTGGTAATAAAAAAAATTATCTCTTCTAAAACTGAATTTTCAAAGTCATTAGTGCAGGAGAAGAAAGAAAAAGAAAGATAGTTAATACAAGTTTCTTTTTTTTGGGGGAGGGGTTTAAGAAATTAAATGAATGTATTTTAGATAGTTTAATATTTTATAGTATTATTAAACAAATATGTGGAGTTTGATTTGTAAAGCGAATTTAATGAATTTTTAATACAGATGAAAATGAGAAAAATGATAAATATAAAAAAGAGGCAGAGGAAGTATTCAATTATAGGAAGAGATGGGGATAGTGGAAATAGAGTTATAAAACCGGAGCTTCATAAAGAGGATGCATGGTGCCATTATAGAAGTTTTGAACTTTAAAGCATAAAGGGTTGAAAACATTGGTGAATTCCCACAATGAGGGAAGACCAAACCAACTTAATTAATTGCCAGCCGAACCATATTTAGCCCTACAAGGGCAAACAGAATAACCAAACCAGTCTCCGCTGTAATTTCTTCTTTGAGACTTCCATCTTTACCCATATGACTTCCATAATTCATTTTTAACGAAAAAAGAAACGGGCCAAAAATGGAAAAAACCCCACTATTTGTATGGATATATATATATATATATATATATATATATTTATGACCATGTATCAATATATACATTCCAATAGCTTTATAGAACTATCTAAATACTTGGAATTTCCTCTTTTATTTTGTTTTGTTTTTCCAAAATAATATCCTGACACTTCATTGATGAATAGTCATCCGTACAATAGTAAACACCATCCGTAATTTATCGTACAATAGTATTATTATGTTCTTCCCGAAATTGATTTTTTTTGTGGGGGAATTTTCTTTGAAAATAAAGAAAGCTTTATTCATGCATCTAATTAGCTGTAACACTCCTGCTCTGTTGATTTAATGAAATCTTTTTCTTTTTTTTTTATATAAAAAAAACACTCTTGCTTTCAGTATCACTTATTAACACAAGAAAATTAGAGTTTTGATCTTTAAAACTGTTGGAGGTCCGTTGGAATTGTCTGGAACTCCCTCTTTGATGACGGTTCAGATTGTCTGAAACTCCCTCTTGGAGGTTAGATCGGATTGTCCAGGTCTTTTGTGGCCATTTTGTTCCTCTTTTTTTTTTTTCAATGAAAGATCTAATTTACTTCTCGTTGTCAATATGAATTCAAGTGATTTTTCTTCGATATTTGTTACGCGTTTATGGATTGAATAGAGAGGACTCTCTAAGGAGAGAAGAGGAGAGAGGGCACCAAGGGGCAAAATTGAAAAAACTGCATTTAGTAATTCTCCCTAAACATCTAATCCAATGAATGAAGAGAAGTATCACAATTTTATGACTTAAATAACGAAAAGGGCAGTGATTTATATATATATATATATAAAGAAAAAAGAAAAGGGACAGTGAAAAGACTCATCAACGACCAAAGGGGTTGTGGGCTTTGAGATGAAGTTATACTGGCCTCAAAACTAAATGAGGGATTCCACTGCAAAACAGTCTTTAGTATGGTGATTGATACATGAAGTTGGGGGACCAGCATTAGCTATCATTTTGTCTTGAATTATCCCAAGGCACATGTTAATAGTGGCATTCCACGGCACTCAACATTATCAACACTTGTCATTGCCACATTTGTCTGCAAGAAGACTGGAATTTTTTTTGATTCTTCTTCTTCTTCTTCTTCTTCTTCTTCTTCTTCTTCTCCTTGAATTCAATCATGGACCATACAATATGTTACCCATAACCAACTGCAGGCTGGCTGGTCCCCTTGCCCTTTGGCTGTCCTCAATTGTATCAAAGATTTGTCTCTAACTTTACTACTACTTAAAAAAAAAACTAGCAGGTCCCTCAACATTACTTCAAACATATTTCTAACACAAAAACTTTCCTTAATTAATGATCCACTTCTTGCCCTCGGATTAGATGGAAATTCTTCCATTTTCTTTCTCTATCTATGGTCCTCAATGTGAGGAGATTTTTTTCCTTTTCTCAAGAATATATGTATATCTCTGTGTGTGTATACTAGTCTACCAATATCAAGATTGTAATTTTGATCCTAAAAAAAAAAAAAAAAAAAAATCAAAGATTGTAATGGGAGAGAGTAGGTGTTGGAGAGAAGGCTATGATAGAGAGTAGTGAGCAGAGAGAGAATAGGGATATCTGCTGGGACTGGGGAGAGGAAAATTACAGCTAATTGATTAACTTTTCTCCTTTTTTCCTTTTTGGGTCAAGATCATTATTTGTTTTCCAGCTGAATGTTGCATGTTTGTCAGATCAAGGACGATGATAATTATTCATGCTTTTCTCTTCCCAACCACGTCCTGCACCTCATTTAGCCAAATTTTACTTGCAGAGATTTAGTACTCTGTACTGAGCCATCACGGAATACCCCACCCCCCCTCCCCACCATTCATAATTGCCATATCCTCTTTGCAACACTCTTTTCCACAATAATCCATCACAGGAAGAATGTTTGGAGAAAATGTTTTTCCAAATTCACCTTTTTCTCTCATGGGGTAAAATTTCAAGAATTAATGAAGGAGAGAGAATAAAGATAAATAATATGATATTTATAAATTAACGCTACAATACTCTTCTTACAATCAACTATACAATTATCATCAATATATCAAAATATATATTTTAAATTGACAATAAATATTTAAACATATTCTAATGAGATTTATATCACACTTCATATATACCTTACCTTTTCAGTCCTCAGATAGGAAAGGAACTCTTCTATTTCTTTTCTCTTTTTTTAAGGCTATCAAATTTGACATTCCCTTACTAGAAAGGCTGATAAGGAAAGTGCAAGACATTGCATTTTATCACGAGTTAAGTGGGGGCAGATTAAAATTTAATGGCAATTCCCAATCAGTGTCGGACATGGTGTGATGTGATCAATAATCGCCTTTGGTACTTACACCAGCATTTGGTAAAAACACGTTATCATAGTCAAAAAGAATCTGTAAAACCTTCAACATCATTTTTATTTTTCAACCATTAATTTTGGTCCTTTACTGCTTAGCAATCTCAATTATTTCACCACAAAGAAAGAAACTCATCGGTGACATCATGTAGGTTGAGCTACCGACTTCTTTATTAAACACAACATCATTGGAAACTCAGAAGAAAAATTAGAGACTGCAGAATGAAAACATCAGCATATGAGGTACTTAGAAGCAGCTTCAATTACATTGAAGAATCCCGAGAGGCCCTAATAGATACAACTTGCAAATTAAATCTAAAGCGAAGGGAACAGAGATGTCAAACATTGAAGTCATTTTGCAACATACTACTTTACAAAAGAATTCCCCTCACAAGTCACAGCAAAAATTTTCTAACGAACTCTTGGGTTAGTTTCTTCCGTGCCATATTTCAATCATCTAACTCAGCTTCTACTCAGCAAATCCATCTTTTACCTGGCAATATCATATTTAGTGGGATAGTCTGTCTCCCAGCTAAGCTTTGAAGCGACTCCTTCGTGACAAGGAACATAATCCTACAGAGATAACAAGCATACGTAAGCAGAATCACTAGTCAAAGCTGAAAGACTAAGTTACGTTTTATCTGTTCCTAAGGAAAATTGTTTATACTAGTAGACTCGATAATTTTTTCATTTTTTGACTGATCAAGCTGATATTTTGATGTGGACTTCTTGCAAGCTTTCCTCTAGGTGGCTATTTAAGACCGCTTATCTGTTTAATGTTTTGACAAATTTTCCAACAGAAAAACATAATCTTCAAATATAAAGTTACCTCCAATTTCTTGACTAGCTCCTTTGCCGAGGGTGCCGATATAATGATGTGGCGAGCATTCGGACTGATGAATCCTTCCTCTACAGCCTTGTCAATGAATGACAATAATGAATTGTAATAACCATCAACATTGAGCAATCCCACCTGCATAATGTCATTTGCAAAGTTTTTTAGTTCTCAGATTAATGTAGACAAGGCCTTGTGAAATGTGGAAGGTACTCATGAAAATCTAAGAGTTGCATCTAAAGATACCGGCTTATCGTGAATGCCAAGCTGAGCCCAGGTTATTACTTCAAGTAGCTCCTCAAGAGTTCCATAACCACCTGCATGAATTTACTGGTTTTAATTGCAAATCTCAACTTGAATAACCAGCCAGAACACAGTATTGGCATTCCTTTTTCTATATGTTCTATTTGTTAGCACACTGATGGCACTACTATGTATTCCAACCAGACTTTTGAGACACTCAGGTTACAAGACCCTTTTGAATGCTGAAATAACACTTCAAAAGTTTATTGATGTTCTCGTCCCTTATGAGGCAGAGCCTTGATTCTTTTCCAGGGTTCATGTCTTGAACTCTTGCTTTCAAATGGAGTTGTTCAGTAGATTAGAAATGATTTTCCTTCTTTGTTACAAAGTCGGATACCAGGTAAAATGCAAGTCAAATTTTGAGGGAAAAAGTATTCTAGGGATACGAGTATGAGAAATTGCAGGAGAAAGTGCCCAAATAGTTATGATGAAAGCTGCACTAGCGATATCCTCACAACGGTAAAAACCGATCAGTGAGGTAACACAAGAGGGCATGACCACATGAAAATTTAGCTTAGCCTTTTATCTCATGGAAAGATGGATCCCGCAATGTGGGCCCCAACATTTGTGAGGAGAGTTCTATAATGTAGATTGCCAGAAGAAGAGGTACAAGAGTCCAAGATATAAACTCAGAAGTAGTTTGTTATCACAAATTAAGGGCTCTAATTTTCAGTGCAAGATGTTGATAGGTCCATGACTAGGGTTTCAATAGTTGCCCTTCATCATGTGGCTTATGGTAATTGTTTATGCTTTGCGCAGTTGCTTTCATACCATTGTAATTGCCATAGTTAGCTATGAAATTCTAGAATGGAAAATTTTCACCAGTCCTACTCAAAGTTTTAAATCTTATGAGGAATTCAACACCTGCAAAGCAATCAAAAGATACACCAAACAAACTGTTAAATTCCTAATTTCTTACACTTCTTCCCATGTTTACATAGAATAGTCAAGGGGCTTGTGACAGAAGGAAAATACGTGACAAATCACTTCCAGAACATTCAAGCTTCATAAGGTCTCTTTAGAAGAAAGTCAACAACCATAAAACCTGTATAACACTAAAAGCCTGAAGTCTGATTTCTGCTTAAAGCTTTATAATATGCTTATTTGTGTCATATTGAATGCTACGCATAGGTCAGGCATGGAAGGGAGAACTGAAGAAGGGTCTTATTGAGACCTCTAAGAAAAGTCATAGCATTAGAGATACGGAAAATCTAGAGTGCCAAAATTAGAAAAAGGAAAGCTCCTGAATACTTTCTCTGTTGTTAATCTGCTTTGAGAGTTTTAGTGCAAAAGTGAGGAATTCCTGCGGGCCTTATACCAACCTGGCAATGCAATAAAAGCGTCAGAGTGCCTAGCCATCTCTGCTTTCCTCTGATGCATGTCTGCAACTGCTTTCACTTCCCCTACTGTTACACCAGTTAACTGGCAAAGGGAACGAAAAAAGTATTAATTTTTAGAAACTAGTATATGGAGAGAGAGAGAGAGAGATAGGAGAGGTTAGATTAAACGTTTGAACAGAGTGCTATGCATTGTTGCAGTGAAGCAATGATGGGATTGCAGGGATGGTGGACTTAATCCGAACCACTTTAAAGTCAGTAGCTCCAGAGCCAGCAGTCGCTACTGGATGGGATAAATAAAGATGTATGCACAAACCAAGAACTTGAATGCCAGAAAGGCCAAGCAAGAAAATTACAAGACCATATGCTCATAGCTAAACGGAGAAAACAAGAGATGAAGCAGAAAAGGGGTAGGTAAAAAAAAGAAAAAAGGTTTTACATTCCCGGGTCACATAGTTGTTCCCACCAAGTACACAAATTATTATAGTAAAGGAGAGGGGGGCGGGGGGGGGGGGGGCGCACAAGAATTAAAAAAGAAAGTAAGGACTTAACTCAATGGAAGCCATGAGCAAACGGAGGAAAGAAAGTGGAGTGGTGGGGCTTCCTATATTTTTCATAATAAAAAAGGGGAAAAGGCTTAAGACTTTTAAGCCATAGCAGACATACCTCTCGAGGCATGAGCGTCTTGGGAATAACTCTGCAGAGAGACAATAACATGACAAGAATTAGTTTTAGTAGTGAAGAATTAAAGTAAATAAAAATAAACAAAAGAAAAGGAAAAAAATTATCGAAGTAAACATATACTCTGTTCCTTAACCCTGTTGGAGAGTTTTGAGGACAAAACTGAAGGATTAGAATAGAAGGAAGCTTACCCGATGACATGCCGACCACCATCATGAACAGCTTGTGAAACCAAACCCATCAGGCCTATGCTGCCTCCTCCATAGACCAAATCAATGTTTCTGGAGACCTTCAATAACAAGAAAAAGGAAAAAGATAAACACAGTAAGGTCTTCTGCAACCTTAATGTTCAGATTAAGGCCTCTAAAAGTTAGGGACTGACTTAGACCTCTCTCCAACAAAAAGAGGGGGGGGGGGAAGACTAATATGACCTTCTTTGTTACAGTCCTTAGGCTTTTCAAGAAGGAATGTTCTGTTATGTATGCCTTAAACGCACATTTACCATACCTCATCGTAAAAGATAAAAAAGGTAGAAATGGACTCTAATGAACTCATGGGCAGATAAGGTAGTAGCTAGTACGTTCAGTTCAAAGTTCCCTTCTACATATATGAGGAAGAGAAAGAAAATAAATGCAACCATTGGAAGAAAGACCGAGGAAAACACCTGTAGATGAAAATAACAAGACATACGGACAACTGAAGATAGAGCACAGAGCTAAAATATCTTATCCTTCCCATAGTAAGATGGAAAAAAACTTGAAAGTACTAAGAGTGGACGATGTGTTTCCCATATCAGAGAGCCATCATCTCAAGTCTAGGAGTTCCATATGCAAGGCTGAAAACCTTCAAGAAAAACGACTACATTTGCATGACAATTAAACAGAGAAACCAACGGATGACATATCAGCCGCCCCGAATTTCCTAACAGAAATAGCCACGAAGCACCTTCAAACAGAGACATATTCTAAACTTCTGACCTCAAGCAAGACCCATCTCAAATCACATGAATAGACGCCACAAAAAGAATCCTTCTCTAGAATGAGAACCCAAGTCGAAAAATGTTCCAAAATAAGAAATCGAACTCCTGAGCAAAAAAAGATCAACAAATAAAAAGAGTGCCATTGTTGTATAGGAAAGAAGTACCAATTCTTTTCCTAGTTCAATAGCAGCTTCTTGGTAGCTAGTCTTCTTTCCTTGGCTACTCCCACAGAAGACACAAATCCTCTTGAATTTTGATTGCTTTGTTTCATGACTCTGCATCTCCATTCTCCTCTTTTTTTTCCGCTCCTCTTTCCTATAGCTAATTTCCTTCCCCCACTCTATATATATATATATATATATATATATTTGTCTCTATCTATATATAGGTTTTTTTGTTCACTAATTAGAAAAAAACAATGCCCCTAAAAGAATAATGTTTACTCCGCTATTCCTCTCATCTCATGTATGGACTTGGCCGAACAGGGACGTGTGCCACAGAACAAACAATGCACGTATCTCCTACAAGAGAGAGGGACTTGTTTCTCAATGTTTCACTGATCTTAATCTGGGACCTCACCATGGTTGTTTATATAAGGATCCTCGCACGTGAGAGGACAAAGCATGCTCATCTTAGTGACCCTTAGCACGTGCCAAGCCCATTATTACTTTTATTTTCCTTTTTTCATCTCCAAGTTTATTTTCTGCTTCTCTCTTCTTCTTTTTTTTCTTTGGAGAAAAAAACCAAGTAACAAATCTTTATTTGAGATTTTTCGCCCTTTAATACAAATCTCTTTTTGTTTGCACCACGCTTATAAATCTCAATAGCTACTTTCTCATCTCTTAATATAAATTATTTTAGTTTAGTGCACTAATATTAAGAATACTTAATGTTAGGATGTGGACATTTTATACATTGTCCCTGAATATATGTTATTTTAACTCTATGCACAAATATTGAAGAATACTTAATGTTAAATGTAAACCTCTTATATTTAAATATCTACAAATTTAATTTTTTTTCCTTTTATTATAATTAGAACTTTTCACAATTTTTTAAGAGAAAAAATATTTAAATAGGGACAAAATAAGATTGACATGTTTCTAAAATGTCATGTCTGCAAGTGGATGAAATCTTACTTATCAAGCATGATAGAACTTTGTAGACTAGAGGGTCACTGTTTTTAGTGAATTCTGCTCGATACTTCCAATTTGATGCTTCTATTCTTTCTTCACTAATTAATAGCTATGATAAGTGGATAACTTATTTTATCTTCAAACTTCTCTTCCAAAAAATCTAGAGATAGGAAGTTAGTGAAAAAGGAAAAGTAGTGGTCGGATGTCTTCTTTATGGTAACTAAAACAAAACGTGAAATTAGACATCTACAAGTGAAAGATCAGCAGTATCTTCACTGATAATAATGTTTTCCCTTAGTATGTATATATGGTGATTTGTTTCTAAAGGGTGAAGATAAAACGTCAAGAAATTTACTCAACAACTTACAAACCAAATCTGAAATGAACCAGTTCACAAAAATGGCACTCTAACAAAAGCCATTAATGGACTCATAAGCTAATCCTGTTGCCCAAAACTGAGCATGAACTTTCTGATAAAAGTGACAACTCCCATTGATGATGATGGTATCAAATCTCTAAATACTATATTAAACAACTGAAAGCCCCATAATCACAACCACAACAAACAAAAACATTAGTATAAATATATATATATATATATATATATCTTTTTCCCCAGAATTATGATCCATACTGTATCAATCTATTCTTGATCCTCATGACCCTTTTTTAGCTCTGCAACTCTAAAAGCTTAATGCCTTTTTAACTGGAGGAAAAAGGCTTAAATGAACAAATGCAGAGCTTGGGAATGGTGTTGAGTTTATTAGGCGGGAGTAAAATTTTTTAATCTGTGCATGCGCATTACAAATTCAGACGAATTGTATGGGCATATACATGGGGAAAATTCAGAGTTTTCAGAGGGTTGGGGGCAATCAGCAATGGCATAGCATAGAGCATTGTGCATTGATGATTGAATATAAAAACATGTGGGTAATGGCCATTTCATCTTTGTTCCCACATCCACCCTTCACTTGCTAGACACACTTGTTGTATTCATAGGAAACATGCAATTTTTATTTCACAACCCCCATATCCCTTCTCTTAGCATGCTGTCTCCACAGTCCATAACCCATCCCTTCCCTAATCCCTACCAACTGCATTTTCCTTCTTCTGCTTCATCGCCAGCATTGAATGAGTTCCTTCTTATATTGGTACTTAAAAATTCTGCCGATTGATCCCATGGGATTATTAATATTATTTTTTCCCCCTAAACAGAATTGCTTAATTTGGTACTGTATATGGGTTTTGCCAGGATTGTAGGAACTGAGTTAGTGAGCCCCACAAATTAAAAGGCTTAAGCCCTAAGTATAGTTGATTATTAGAATATACTATTAAGCAAACATTCTCAATCCCAAGGAGGTTGGCCTTTCTGCCTCTTCTCCACATTTCCTCTGTCTTTGCTCTGTCTGTACGCAGGCCATTAGGTACTCTTTGAGATTATAAACGTATAATTACTATTTATAGTGGGGGGTGGAGCATGTATTATTAGTTTATATTCGTACATTGTGCATGCTTGCATGCGCGTTGATCTCATATTTTTGTGTGTTAGTGAAGCCGGGCATATATTCTACGTACGTACTCTGCTGTATTTGTTCAAAGTAATTTTGTTTTTTCAGTTTTCTTCCCAAGAGGAGTGACCACAAAGATAATAATACCATATATACTTTATTTAGTATTGGATCGTGACTTATTTTCTTTTCCTGGGAGACATACTTCTTTTATATCAAAATCTAAATTTTTTTTTTTACAAAATACAAGATACCTTTTACTTTTTATATTTATTTTATTGTGTTGTTTATAATGTTATTTGCATTTTAAAAAAATATAATATAATAAATAAATATATTTTAAGTCTTTATAATATGTATTAAATGTTCAAAGTATCTTATGACTAAATTAAAAGATAATAATACAATATATTATTGGAGAGTCAGTCGCTCGATAGTTAAATATTCGTCTCATTATTCTGGATGTCAAATCGACATTCCTCCTCTGTTCAATATCTACCGACTCAGGGCGATAGGAACAGAGCGGGAAAAAAAAAATGTAGGTCGAAGAAAGTGAAGTTTGCTCTGCACTTCACCGTCATGTTATATTACTAAACTTGGAGTATAAGCATCCATAATCATCTCTGTGCGCGGGCTACTTTCACACTGAAGAACTAGCTAACCTACTCACATTACAGAACTCATAGTTCCAAGTCACGTTCAAATTTGTAAATGAAGAAGCCATTGGTCAGGACAACTTTACAAGCAAAGAAGTTCTTGATCTGATAATCAATGAGAAACAAAAGGGTAAAAAGTGGAGCCCAAATGTGAGTTTGATAGCTTTGGAACTCTTTGGAAATTAATAAATGCAAGAAGATGGATGACCACTTTGGTTGGAGAATCACTGGTACGAGAAATGTAGCAGATGTGAATAAGCACCAACTAAAGAGACCATTCATTGCAACATCTTCTGAAATTTCATGCTTGACTCTGCAGTAGAAACCTGTGTTAAGTCACAATGTGCTGGATCTATCACCCTTTCCCTCTAACCAACGTCCGACCCATTCTTTAATCCCATCCATTCCCCTGCATATTTCAATTTTTAATTCCCCTGTTTTTTATCTGAGACCTCATGTAATTAAAAAATTTCCACAACTTTCGTTTTAGAGGCAAAATTAAGTCATCTCTCATTTTAGGATTTGATCATTTTCCCACATTAGAATCTTAAACTAAAAACAATAACTCCACATGTACTGAACCTCTAATAATTTTTACTATTGTAATTCATTCTTGACCACAAATCTTGTCCAAGTCATAAAAAGTTTCGGGGATGTGTACCAATTCATTTGGCCCCAAGGACAGGGGCAAAACTTGTGGAATGCATAGATTTGTCACTAATTACTTTGCACCTATCATATATAAGTTGCATGCCATATTGCCACCAACAAAGACGTGACTTGTGGCATAACGACCAATTACTTATTCAGTTTTTGGATTCTTTTCCCTATGGTCTCAAAAAGTCTCAACACAGAAAAAGGCTTCGTCATATCTCCTACCATAAAGCAACATTTTAGAAATGGTGGAAATTTTGTGTGTTTAAATGTTTTACTTTTGGCCCTTCAAGGGGATTTGATTTTCAAAAAAAAGCAATGCATTTTTTTTACTGTAATCGTTAAAAAAGATTTCATGCACAATGATCATGATGTTACACACACTTTTCTTTATAGTCAATTTTGGGCTTGATAGTAAACTCCCTTTTCCCAATTTTGATCTGATTGACTAGCATTGCTGGTCTAAACGCGGTTCTTACATTTTCCAAAAGAGAAAAAGACAAGCAAAGAATTCTTTGGGGAGCATGTGACTTAGTTTGTGCCCATAGCTTGGTTTAAGGTTTCTTTGTATCCTCACTTTACTTATCTCACAAATTAATCCCTCTTTCCTTTTCTCGTTTTAGTGCTGCTACATACTCAAGGAAATTTCAAAAGTTCTCTATTCTAGATTTGGTGACACTATCGTTGACTGCTATATCATTTTCTTGTATTACAATTCTTAATTTATTTCGTACAACAAAGACTACAATCATACGTAACATGCCATGTATTTCTTTGTTGTGATTTTTTTTTCTACATAGAAATAATTAATCAGTTTTAAGGTTGATCATTATAACTCATTCCTGCCATGTCTTTTCCTTCTGATATACTATACGTGTTTAAAATTAATAGATTTATGATGTAGCTCGGAATGGCCATGAATTTAGATTTACAGCATAGGTAGAAAGACTATGAATAGAAGGGCGGCCACGTTTTGTCCCCTCAACATGATTCTGAGGTAGCTAGGTTGTTTGTTTCCGGACTTTGATCAATTGGCCTAACAAAAATCTCGGATCACATCCTGATCCTATACTTGTAAGTTCTGTACTTCAAAATGCACACTTTATCTTTTCCTTGATCGCTCTCCCAAGTTGCCAGAAAAGGACCATCTAAACATTAAAGCTAGCTTTAAAAGAACCAAAAAGAAAAATCCTTAATTTTTACAAGTAAATTATATGGAAAAAAGGACAGTGTATGATATGTAGCTTCAAGTGCCATGGATGTATAAATAAATATATATATATATATATATATATATATATATATGCAATTCTTGTTCCTGACAAAGGGGAATAATTAATTTAATAAAAACAATGCATATATATGTTGTGTAAACTGTAAGATGGTGAAAGTAATTAAGTACTACTCTTGCCTATACATATTCCTATATTTTTGCTTTGTCGGCACTGATTGATTGATTTAGAAAACCCTCTCGATAAGACTAATAATTAAGAATGATTTGATAGTAGTACTGTAATAGTTAATAAAGCCTAATTTGTAGGATCAGAAGATTGAATGGATTAATTACAACTTAGAACTGGGAAGTGAAGAAACAATAATCTGGTGGACTTCTTCTTTTTGACCTTACCCATTTCTGCTGTGAAGATGGACCACGTATAGGGCCTTGAATTTCTTCGCATGATGGATTTTGCCTTGACTTTCATTCATTACATCGTTTAGTATTGTTCCAAATTCTCTGGAATATTCAGATTCATCATAACACCAGAATCAGACATGAGGGATGAAGAGGTGGGATTAGATTTGAGATCCTTTGGATGGATGATAAGACTATATATATATATATAATCACTGTTAATTATGTTAATGATTAGAGTCTGAACAATATAAACGCTTAATCTCACGACCAATTGGATGCAGAGAAACCACTAATTCATGCTAATTGAGGTGGAGTCTTGGAGATGAATGTGGGGAAAAGGAGTAATGGTCATTGGTGAAGGCAAAATTACTAGTTGATAAGACTTCCGACATCAGAATGTGAACTCCAAACTGTAGTTAGAATCAATAAGTATTCTTAAACCACTTAACAAAGTATGTATTACTCCTATTATAAATTAGTTTAGCAAAAAAAGTGAAAAACTCCGAGAGATTTTATGACCCCACCAACCTAATCCGAATGATAGCAATGGGCCTTCATCAAGAATCCGACAGTTAATACCGTTGAATACCCAGACTAGAATTTGTCTTCGTTTCACGACGTACCAAACGGTCCAAAGTCATCAATAGCGTCCAAGTTCTCTTCATCAATTTTGTATAGTGTTTAATGATCTACTATTTCTTGGGTGGTTGAAAAATCATTTTCAAAGACACTTAATTATTCCCTTACGGGTCGAAAATTGAATTTTCACTAACAATTACATTTAATTTGATAATTAAATTTGTATCTCAGTAACTTTAATATTATAGATATAGCTTCTTATGCTCTTATATAAGTTATAAACTTAACTCTCCAGCCCAAAAAAAAAAAAAAATGTAGGGATACCAATATTAATTGTGTAGGATCTACCACTGTTTCTAAAGTATTATTTGAATCATACTAGGGAAATAATTTCACCATTATCAACTGGTGATCACAGTGGATTAAAAGAACCAGTTGCAAAGTGAAAACTGATAAGATTGAAAATGTTTGTCATGCCGGTTAACCGGTATCAGTGGGTAGCAGAAAATGGAAAGCATTTTCACGAGTTCCCCAGATGAGAGACAAATTAACATTCTAGCCGGTCGGAAAACACACTTTTTCTAACGTTAAACAGATGAATTTTTGTTGCTATTCAATTAATTACGTAAGGGCAACTAGGAACTTATCAGACCCTCTTTGTTCAAGTAAACAAGTTTTATCAACTGAGTAATCTTCTGCTAAAACTATATGTCCTCAGTCCTCATGAAGATTCCTTTCCCTTTCGTCTTGGTCTCCGGCCATGGATTATTAATAATATCTTTAGCCATCAGAAAGTTTCGGACGACAGAGCAAATTAAAGCCGCGAGAATCAAAGTGGGATCCAACCATACAAAGCTTTAATATAGTTATCAAATTAAAAGAAAATAAAAAGGTCAATGCAACTGATTTTTTTCAGATTCATGAGTGCATGCTACGCATGAAGGAATGGAGATGCGTTCGTACCCCTGGATTAGGAGCAATAAAAGTATCTCGATTCTTTAATGTCTGCTGCGTACGTACAAAATTAAAGGGATTCAAATTCTTGGTTCCACATCGACACTGCTGGATGCACAGATGATCAGTTTGGTTTTGGTCTAAAATGACGGCCATGCATGCGGATGAGGGCAAATAGTACTTAACACTAACAATTTTGGGCGGCAAATGTATGCAAGTTCTTCATTCCGAACTCTTCAATTCAAACACTTTAAAATTTGAAGAATCTTTTTGGGGAAAAATAAATAAAATTACAAGTTTCAAAGCTGTTACGAAATGATCATCTAGGGTCCTCCCTACCCTTCAAACTCCCTAGGTTTGTTGATCCTCGATCAAGGGACGTTTCATGATGATGGTACTTCAAAATGAAGAACATGATCATGCAGTAGAGTCGGGGAAGAATAGATTTATTAAACTTCAATACCTTTAAACAGTTCAATCATTGGTTTGATTCTTTTATGTCTGACGTTGATGGCCCTGATCTCAATCTGTAACAGACTAATTGCTAGAAAGAATCTTTCCAAACTAGACAGCATTTGATTTTTTGGAGATGTTCGTCTCTGAATTTTCAAAAAGGAGAGTTAGCATTCTAATTAGTCAATGGTATCATGTTAATGAAATTATGATGATTCCTGATTCTTTACGTCTTTGTACTTGAAATCATGATTAATTCTTGTAAGTACTAAGAATTTTCAAGTGATCTTTGGTCACCATTGAAAATACATACTGTAGTTTGGCTCTAAATGTTTTCACTTGGATGACTGGTTTTAACTCTCCAATATATCCTTTGACCAAAGATTTGTATTTCCACCGATTGCCACTTATAATGGTTATAATTTAGATAAATGCAAAAAAGTTCATAATCAATTAAACCATTAATTGTCACTACTTATTATATTGTATATTTAAAGCAAAGGAAATCTAAGAAGTCCAAAGATATATATATATATATATATAATTAGTTCTACTATTGTCACAACTATTTACATTATATTCGTCGTATATATATTAAAGCTTTTTTCTTTGATTAAACTCTTTCTTCCTATTCTTCTGAAATCAAATCTCAAACTAAAAGCGGACAAATGAGGAAATTTTCACTATGTTTGCAGCATCATTTTTGGGAAACCCCATTCTCATAACCTTTGAATTATTGTAGAGGTTTTGACAAAATAGCTTTGTGAAAATCCTATTCGTTTTTTAACAACTTGTAACTACCAAAAAAGGTGGAGGCAATACATCCCGTCTTAATCAGCAAATAGTCAAAGTGGGGGCCAGTTTGATGACTTATTATATCCACCACAAAGGTTCATCACCGAAAGGACTAATATGGACAAGAGCCTAATGGGTCCCACATCAGCGAGCGAATTGTGATTGCTCAAACAAAAGAGCTATTGTGTAAATGAAATATGGCGGTTTCTGACTAAGAATATGGGCCCCACAGGTTTGCTTGGCCTTTAACTGATCATGTCGACCTTTTATGCTTCAATTTTTATTTTATTTTTTTGCTTTTTTTGGCACTTTATTTCGTTCTTTGTGTCGTAGTATCTCGTTCCCCCGTTTTATGGCCTTCTCATTTTTCTAAAATCTTTTATTTTACGTCACGTTGATCTGATAAATACCTCTATTTTCTACTTTTTTTTTAAATATAAAAAAACTTGTTCAGTTTCTCTTCTTCTTTTTTCTTTTTTTGTTGGGGAGGGGCGGTGGATGAAAGAGCACATTTCTATTGTCAGGCAAATTTGAAGGTAAAAGAAAAAATTATTCATTTCGTCTCATTCTAATTATTCACTTTTGACTTAAATAAAGATAGATAAGAATATCATTATAAACGATAATTATATAATTAAAATTTCTAATTTATTTTATTTAATAATTAGTGTATGAGTATTAATCATTTTTAAAAAATACATTCTTTAATAAATGGTTGACAATACACTTAAATATTTCATTAATAACAAGGGAATAATAATAAAAATATGTATTAAAATTAAAAAATGGACAATTGAAATAAAATAATAATTATTAATATTGAGGAAATCAGCCTAAAGAGCAATAATCAATATACAAGATATAATCAAGACAAAAATCTAAAAGAACTTTATATAATCTCAAACATGACACGTCTAATTCAAAATCATGCCAATATTATTCGTTCCTTTACCCATTTCCCATTTGCTTTTTTCACTAATAAAGATTCGGTGCAATTTGGCTGCCATTGCTTAGAACAGGATAGTACGCACATACAAATGCTGCCAAAATATAGGAAGAAACCATTATTAAAAGATTTCTTGAATCATGGATGATCTAGAAGCAATTTTGACGACTTTTTGCCCTAATTTCAAGTTGATTTATAGTAAAGAGTGATAGTATTAGTATATAGAATCATTAATCAGATGCAATTTTTACTGCGAATAAACAAATAATCAAGTACTTTACTCTCATTTTTTAATTAATTTCCTCTATTTCTCATTTACCATGTATTTCATCGACTCCATAAATATGACTATCAAGTGTCTATTTTACAATCTATGACTAATTTAGTCAATTTCGATATCTATATCTATATCTATTCATAACTAATTTAAACAAACATTTCTCTTTCAAAGTTAAACATTACTTTTATTCATGACAAAAGAATTTACTTTCACAAATAATTTAATATTCTACATATCACACCAAAAAAAAGAGAGTAAATTATTCGTGTAAACAAGTATAGTAGACTTTTATTCAAAACCAAAAGAAATTTAAACTCATATATGGATAAAAAAAATTAAACGCTTTTGGTACAACTCTTTGCATGCATAAGTAAGAAAGGCAATGATTTTGAAATGGTCAAAGAAATGGAAAAGCGAACTTTCAAACTTAAACATGTCCTTAATTTTGGTCCCTTGGAAGACAAATAATGCGTGATTAAAGTGTGTAAAGCCCTCAAAAGTGTCACTCTTGTTAGGGAGATTAAGAGTTACAAGCCAATCAAACGCAAGGCTTTTTATTGATGCCCTTCGTTGAATGAATGACATGTAGAAATTTTTTTATCATTCACTGCTACCTCCTTCCTTTTCTATTATGAACACATGGTGAAGTGCTCTTGACCGTCCAGAAATAAAGACAAAGAAAAACGAATAATTAAGTCAAGGTTAAAAAAGTAAGCAAGAACTTTTTTTCCCTTATTTAATTAATTAAGTAAATTAATGAATAAAACAAAAGTATTCTATAGATTGCCCGTGAATGATTTTATATTTTTGTGACAAGCTTGGCCGAAAGTAATATGAGATTATAATAATTTAACCCTCACATACATGTAATTAAAAAAAAAAAAGACTCATGACATTTAAAATTTAATTGAATGTTCATGTTTCTATTTTAGTTTATTTATAATTGAATGTTAAATTTTCTTAAATAAATTTATTTATTAATAATCTCTTTAATTTAAGAAATTTATATTTGACTAATTTATAGTCTCTACCACTCATCATTTTAATTTAATAAATTTACATCTCACTCACTCGCGAATTTAACAATCTATTATATTAATAATCAATGATAATTTAGTAAGTTAATTATAATCAATAATCTTTTAAAAATTTGTAATCAAAGTAAAAAATGAATATTCAATTCTAAATGGAGAAAGTAATATATATTTTTTTAAGATTTAAGGAAAATTGTCGAATTTAACCCATATACTTTTTCAAATTGACAACTTGAATCCCAAATATTTATTTTCAAATTTTTGAATACTTAATCTTTTTTATTTTGTTGAGATAGACCATTATGTTATTTTTTTTGTTAAATTTGACTCAATCAATGCTTGGTGAAAGGTATTTTTGAAACTCACTATTTATATTGTTCTTTTTTAAGTAACTTAGCATATTTAATCCCTTATCTTTTTACGTTTGGTGAGATGAATCCTTAATCATTTTCTTAAAAAAGCTTTTAAAGTCCCTTTTTTCCATTTGGTAAACTAGGTCCTTTATTTATTTATTTTTATTAAATTTGACCAAGTGAATGCTTGATGACATTTTTTTCTTTGAATGTTTAGGTATTTTTGAAAAGTCACTATTTACATTTTTTATTAAATAAAAAACAAATTTTCCTTCTCTAAAATAAATGAAATCAAAATAATAAATGTCATTATTACTCGTTTATAATGACACATTAGTGTGATTAGTAAAAATTTAAAATAAACTATCAATTATTATTGTTATTATTGAAATTAATTAATTAAATGTAATAATTGTATTATGTTCATGTTAGTAAATAATGTCAATAAAAATTCATTCCTCATGACAAGATAACTAAGTCACACTATACGTGGCATGAAATAAAATAATTTAAATATCACAAAATATAATTTATATGCTCAATCAAAATTAAATTAAACAAACTCATGTAACGGTAAAGCAATAGTGAAAATAAAGTAATTAGCTAAGGATATAACTAGGATTTTGTTTTTATGAATTAAATGGGTTGAAAGCACTTTTTATCAACAATAATTTTGTCACTCATTTTCAACTCTAAATAATTATTTTTTAGTATATTTTCTAATCTTTTAGGAAAATTTGTGAAATACAATAATAGAGAGAAATATCTTTTGATTTTTTTAAAAAATAAAAATAAAAGTCTAAAGGGTGATTTTTTAAAAAATACACTCGAACACTTGGAAAAAAAACTCAAGCGTTGACTTTGTCAAATTTCATCAAAACATTGAGAAAATGACATAGTTCACCAAATTAAAAAAAGATTAGGGACTTTAAAATTTATTTTTAAAAAAATTAAGGATCCATCTCACAAAGTGTAAAAAGATAAGGGACTAAACATATTAGGTTGTCTGAAAAATAAAAAATGTAAATGGTGAATTTTCAAATTTATCAATTAAATCATATTATCATATTCTTTACACATTTTTAATGAGAAGAATATCGAAAATGATTCATAATATACCAAAATATGATGAATGAACTTCATTTACAATACTTAATCATCATTTTGTGGATACAAAAACATTTCAAATAGGAAAAGACAAAGAATTAAATAATTTTTGAAGTAAATAAATTTGATTAAACATTAATTACAATTTTTTTTAAAAAAGAAAACTTCATTTTTTCGGTTTAATTGAAGTTTATAAATTTGAAACCGAAAATCGAACCATAATTTTAAAAAGTTTCGGTTAACCGAAGTGAATAAATCAAAAAACCAAAATAGCAAACCATTTTTAAAATTTTAGTTCGATTCGATTTTTTGATTCGATTAAGTTTTTTAAAACCCCTAATAACAAGTCCCTAAAAGTGAAAAGAACTACTATATGTTATCATTGAGACGTGAAATAGCATAATTGATTCTCCGCTGGATGAGTTAGCATTGTAGATTTGTAGGTTTGATGAGTTTGCTACTATAGTAATAGTTCGTTGTTGTTAAGTCAAAGGTAATCATGATAATTAAAATACTAATAAAAATCATTAGGGTAACAATTTGGTCTTACCATAATATAACCTTATTTGAAATAAAATTAAAAAAAAAGGGACCAGCAGAATATTGATTAGAACTATTTGCAGAAGTCCTCTTAACTCAAAAGAAACCACTCTCAGAGTCTGTGAATGAATTATAGTGCTGAAGACTGAAGTTCTACACCCTTTGTCTAATTTCGTCATATTTAATTTTAATATACTTGTTTATCTTTTTCCAATTTTATCCTTCATCTCCATTAAATTATCACATTAGTTCATTTATAGTTTTTTTATGTTAATTTATTTAATAGGATTAGAGTTTTTTACTTTTAGATACACACTCATATTCATTTTTTATTCAAAACTTCATAGAATAAATATTTTTAAAAAATTGTGCAAAACATCAAAATATACAATTCTTTTAAGATTGAGAGAGTACTCGACAAAGGGTATAATGTAACAGCATAATTATTCCCTACTGAAAGCATTTTTTTTCACTGTTACTAAAAGCATTATTGGGATGACGATATTTTTTTTTTGGTTAAGCATATTTCTTGGAGGAAATTAATTTAATCCATTGAATTTTCTTTTAAATCTTATACTAACATTACTTTTTTAGTATTGGTTCAAATATGTACACCCTAAAGTTCAATTTGCCGAAATGTTCACAACGAACGGCCCATTTTGGCTTTAAAGTTTCCATTTGTCCAAGTGCGGGGACTCGAAGAGGCCTGTTTTATTAATTATGGGTTGGGCTCAACTAGTTATTTGAATGGCAATCTGCGTTTTCCTCTGAGAAGAAGCTTAAAACAGATATTTAAATGCTGGGACAAAAATTCTACAGCAGCATCCTTCATATTATTAGTCTCAAAAGTTCATAAATAATTTTGAAGACACTCCAGCGATATGAAAAAAAATATATTTTTATTTCCTTAAAAAATGTGTATTTATTTTTAAAAATATAATGTATATACATACATGCTTAAAGCTATTTTTATACTATAGGTTATTTAAAAATAATGATGAGCACTAGGGATTAGGAGGAAAAAAAATATTAATCAAGAATCACTTATTGGTTTTCAAAAAGAAAAAAAAAAAGAATCACTGTATATATATGTATCAATGAGATGTGCGATGCTACTATGTTACAAATGCCGTACTTATAAAATAATAATGCAATTATTTACATGGGATTTTACAAAAATAAAAAAGAAGAAGAAAAGGGACCATATATTTAGCTCGTATTCCATCTAGTTTGCTCTGCACATCTTGCAAAGATCCAAGATTAGCTTCTCCAAGTTTGTCATAATTTCTATCATCCATCATCAACAGAGAAATCAGGTTCCACTGGCTTCTGTAATGAGCCAAGAAAGTCTACTTCAGTACCATCTCTCTTGCTACCATTTCTTCCTCTGTTAGCCACTGTGGTTGCCATCCTAATGAACCTTATAGCCCTTGGAGGAAATGATCTAGAACGATCAGTTTTTGCCGGTGATATGGGATTGTCAAGTTTCTCCATAGCTTTAAGTGCAGCAGCCTCTTTTCTTCTCTTGTACCTAAACCAAGCTGCCTGAATAAAGCAAGCAGCCCAAGTCCTCCACTGATGAGAATAGTACCTGAAAGTGTGCCTCAATTGCTTGCTGTGCAACTTACGAAATTGTGATGCTACAAATTTTACATCTTCTGAAATAAGTGCAAATGCTTCTACTTCGGTTATAGCTGTCACTGTTCGCGTGGATGAGGGAAGAATGATACTCGGACGGGGATCTAAAGCCCAAGTCAGTAATTCTTCGCCACAGAAGTCACCGGGACCAAGTCGAGATGTGTTGAAGAATCCAGTTCTGCCTCCATCTGTAGTGTAAGAATCTAAATGTCCTCTAATAATGAAAAGCATTTCATTGACAGGGTCACCTTCACGTACTAGGCGAGTTCCAGCTGTACTTAAAACTGGTTTCAACCTTTCACATATAGCATCCAGCATACATTCATCCATCTGATCAAAAAGAGGGACCTGCATCACAGTTTATTGGCATTAAGACACAGGCCAAACACGTGGATGATAAACATTTAACGGCCGAAAGCAGGGTTTAAACATATGATTTCCTATAAATTGCTACCTGCTCTAAATGTTTTAAGTCGATAGAAAAGGATTGGATTTGATCATTTAGAGAAAAGGATGAAATAAGACAAACTTACTCGTCGAACAAGATCAAGGCAGAGATGTCGCTTGATGTCCCGACGAAGATCCAAAGGTAGGCCCTTTATAATTGCCTCTTCATTGACTCCTCTGGTTGTAACCCAATTATATAAATCGTATTTGCGGACTCTTTCCTTCAATTCGTGAGGAAGTTGCCGATGGTGCATCCATTGTTCTGTATCAGTCCTCCTCACCCTCCACTCTTCTAGCCGCTGAGTGTGTGATTCAATATAGGTCTGTAAATGGTAGAAAAGGTTTCCCATTTTTAGGAACTTAAAGATTATATGCAACATTTTTTATTAACCCAAAAATTACAACCTCGATTATATAATTTACATGCATCTAATGAAGACTTACTTGCATATTTCCAATCAGCAAAGCAAAAAGAACCAAGCCTAGAATCGCAATGACAATGGCAAAATCAATTTCTCCAAGATAGGTACTTGTGGAGAGATTCTGTCCAATGGAGCTGCAGAAAGTGATCACAGGAATATGAATCACGAATATAAAATCAATATAAATATATAAATTCTGATAAGATGCCCGGTTTTAATTTGATATGCCTTTTACTGACATTGATGAATAAAATGCTAGTAATTCATCATTATTCTACAGGCAGTCCAGTTAATTCTTAGTTACCTTAGGCTCCTGAGCCCCCACCAAAAACAGTAGGAGAACTTGCTCATGAACTCTGACGATGCAACCTTAAGAGTCAGAGCATCTTCATAAATTCCAAAGTTGAAAAAGTCTCCACCAGGACTACATAATTCTGAGATATTGCTAGACTTGAACCAGGCGACCCTATCAGAATCATTCTTTCTGTGACAATCAAAAAACCGATACAGACAATTTTGTGTTTGGAGATCACAGACCCTTCTCCAACACTGTTCTTGTCGCTCAACTGCTAAAAGGTACCAGCAAGAACCTATTACCTATACAAACACAAGAAAGAAGGAATTTTAGCAAATATAAATGCTTTTACAGACTGAAGCAATTTTTCAATTGATTGCCGTGAGAGAACATAAAATGAAGAATTTGTACTTACATGACTTGCCAGCATATAGAGCAATAGATTATAAGCTGCCCCAGCCCACGCAGCTCCCACTACAACCCCAGCTGTCTTGATGATTTGAGATGAAAGTGGAAAAAGAAGACACATTCGTAAGAGGAACTGTGAAATGATAGAGCAACGGAGGAAATTCTTTGCACTTATCCTGTTTGAACCCCTAAGAGTTGGGAGCAATGCCCAAATCAAGACCTGGATAGATTCAAAATATGACCAATCCATTCCAATCAATTACCTTTTTTGATTTAAAAGAGCAGTTTGATCTAGGAGCTACAATGCAGAGCAGAAAATCAGATGAACAATGTGTAATACCTGTGGCAGAGGCAGAGCAGCCAATAAATCGACCCAGAATTCTTTGCGCAAATACCTTGAAGCAATCCTTGGAGGGTCGATAACAAGCTCTCCTCTCCCAAATACACGAGAGGATGGTGCAACAAATGCTGTTCTAAACCGAATAAATATCTGAACAACATAAAACGTATCTACAACTGATCGGATTATCGTTAGAACTACCTCATATGGAAAACTTCCCTCCATACAAAATTCCTCCTTAATACTTGGCAAATAGAAGAATAGGGGGTCAGTGAATAAGGAAATAAGACAAGCGACTAAAAAACATTTGTTCCAGATGTTCATAAAAGATCCTCGAGGATCCAATATCTTTCTCTGTGCAGCTTTATAATCTTCAGAGAAGACTCTTAAAAGTTTTTTCTTCTGAAAGGATTTCCCAGGTTTAACTGTCTCAATCTTCTGGCACGATTTGTCTGACTCTTTCCCATCTAATATGGGGTTGGTTTTGACTGCACTGCTAAGTTTTGGCGGTAAAGGATTTATAGTATCAAGCTCATCTTGAAATCTGGAACATAAACAAAAGAAATTAATCTGAAGTATTGAAAATTGGCTCAGAGTTGAAATCTCAAGAATTTCTTTGAACATACATACCTTACAGATTTTGTATGAGGAAAAGCCATTAATTCCAAAATGAAAGCCTTGATACTTCAAAACTGGAGTCAATTCTGTTAAGAAGGATAATCAGAGCAACAACAGATGTCAAAGCTCGACACATACACTAGTATTCTAGAACAACCTTTTAGAAGAAAAGGTTCATTAAGCATTCTTCTTCAGATAAATCTCATTGAGAATCACACCAAAGAAGATATAAGCAGATGAACTTACAATTCGTTGCAGTGCTGCTGCCAATGTATGATAAAAAAATTATCGTCTCCACATGCTTGTCAAACATTTTGTAGCAGAGAAGTCCCAAGGTTTGCAACTAATGAAGCTGAAAATGCCCTCATTTAGAGGTTGCATGTACATATGTATCATGAATAGAAGTCTCACTACAGAACAGCAGAAGGTATTTAGATGCCCGGGAAAGAGTAATTAGTTATCTTTGTAATGTTGCCATTTTATTTTTATTTTTGACCCGTTTTTTATTCTTCATTAGAGACCTATTTTGTCAGGTTGAACAATACATTGGTCTTTCAAAGAATCAAATTAGGTTTTTTGAAAACGACGGTTTGAGTGATGAAATTTATGTTCCCTACAGACCAATATCCTTTCAAAGAAATAAAATATGAATATTTTGTTGAATATAAATCATGTTAATTACTGAACCTACACTAAATTCTAAATTCTGGTCGTGTATTCAGTTTCAAATATTCTCTATACGGTAAGAATTTGGGTTAGCTGATTAGTCCAAAACATGATTATGACGAAAAATAAAATAAAGTAAATTTTGCAAAAAATGACTTATAATTAGAAAGAAAAAATAAAAATGGATTGAGAAAGTAGTAATTTTGCTCATAATGAGCCGAGCTGATGAATTCCAACAGTTTCCACGGGCCAGTTTGCAGGCAGTATAACATTTAAATATGTTCGAAGCAATTTTGTTTGCACAATTCGAAGCGTCAAGCGGGTAATACTAATTACAACCATCCGGGGCATCTGCCATCTAATTTCACTTATTCCAAATCGACTCTCAACTACAAGAAAAACATCAAATTTACCGATAATGGTTTTAGGATGTCGAATTAACGTTGTTCTTAGGAAACAACTCTTTCTGAAACCGACATGGAGAAACAAAATCAAGTTGGGACACAGTAATCAAGGGAAATCTGGACGGAAGCTGCAGATATCAACAGAATCACAAGGCGCGTTCACAATTCTGGAGCAGCGAATCGCAATGTACTGATAACAGCTCTTTAAACTGAAGAACCACCGGTGTAAGTTCAGGGAACGATTACGTGATTTGCAACCAAAATAGAATGAATGCCTGTTTTTCTCTCTTCGGGAAGGACAAAAATTGCAAGAATGAAATAACTTCCAGCTTGGGCAGCCAATACCTATAAATACTTAACCTGAAGAAGCAATGCCCCTCGACCTGGTTCTAAAGAATTCTCAACTACATAAGTTTCCGGACTTCTTCCTTTCCCTTCTTTTTTTTTTGGTGTTAGGAGAGATGGGGGGGTCCTTACACAACCAAAAACGGAAAGAGGGAAAAAAGCAATCATGGCCAATTTACCTTGGCAGGAACGCTCAATGTAAAATGCATTTGCAATGATGCTTCCTGACATCTCAGAATGTTTGTTGAATAGAATGCATAGGTTCTTCCATGATCGCGTTAGGATTAGAATGTAACCTGCGCATTCATTTACAATCACTGAACTCTTCACACAACATGCAAAACAAAAGTCAATTGATCCAATCATCTCAACGTTTCCTTCTTCAAAACCAGCTTACAAATATGAAACTTGTCTAACGCATACTTAGAACATACATTGAAAAAGCTTAATGTGTCCAAGAGTATTCAAGGTCGGATGGGCAACTTCATTATATGTATGCATTCCTTAGAACCTGAGCGCAGTTCTTGAACTTCAGGAAAACCGCAGCTACTCTAGCAACTGTTCAAAAAATATGAGAATACAGTTAAAAAAAATGCATACCTACTCAAGATATACCAAGTGATAATTTAAAAGACAAAACAAATAATCCAGATTGAGAGAGAATAAATTTAGTTGGCCAATTTGAAGAGTGAAGATCACTGCAGAGTTATTTGAGATTATATGTTTACCCTCAGCTGTCTCATCTGAGTGAAGAACGAAATAAGTTGTAATTCAAAAGTCCCGTCTAGGCCTAGATTCTGCAGGGCTTACTCGGATTGCCCTTCCATTTAGGTCCTGCAAAGCACGATTAAAATGAGATATATCCAAATACAAATCAATAGAAGAAAAGGTACAATCAATAATAAAATCAAAAAATACATGACTCGGTGCTTTAACAAGCCTAACCCAGATGCAGACTCAAGCCTTATGCAGGGCCCAATCAAACAAAACAGAAGTAAGAACAAAAGAAACCAACAAGAGAACATCAAATAATTCATGATTTTTATTACACATGGTATTAAGACAGATGATTTGCTAGGAATAAAAAAAAATTAATGCCAAAAACTGAATTACATGTCTTTAATAACTTCTCACACTTCACATTAATCAGGACACGTGCTCCAAAAAATTCTGGCAGAGTAAGAAGATTTCACAAGGACACAGCAGTAGCAAGCTTATAAACAAGGCCCAATTAACTTTGCTATTAAATTAGAATTAAAATGGGATATAGTCTCTGTGGAATGTAGAGATTGTAAAGCACAATTTCTCCCTGCATAAATTTAGATAACCAAGCAATTTCAAAATTTGAAAGTGGAAGCTTAATCTTGCAAGTTGTAGCTAAGAACTGAGAGAAACTGGGGAGTTTAAAGAAAGTTGAAGATACATGCAGACATGGTAGGCAAAGATTAAGAGCAATTTGAAGTAATAGCAAAGAATCACTTACAACACCATTCAACATTTCAATAGCACTGTTGACCTCATCAGCAGAGCTGTAAGTTACAAATCCGAAACCTCTTGACCTGCCACTCTCCCTGTCATATACCACCTTGGCTTCCATTACCTTTCCTTGTTCACTGAACAAGGTCTCAAGTGCTAGGTTATCAACACCCCATGCTAGGTTTCCTACATAAAGTCTGTTGGAGTTATCGAGATTTGCCCCTCCCCTGGATCCTCTAAAAGGAGAACTCTCCCTGTCCCTTCTGGAAGGTGGTGGCCCAGAATTCACCCGCAATGCCCTCCCTTCGAATTCCTGCAAAACATGACACTTTGCACTTAGCTAAATAAATAAAAATATTATCTAAGGGAAAGGGAAAGTGAAATCATTTAAGCACTAATTTTTTTTAGATGAGATAAACTAGAAAGTTTTGAATTTTTTTCTAATGACATTATATGTCCAGCTTGATGTGGAAAAGAAGAAGCACAAGTGGAACTCTATCTGCTTTTCCTAAACAAGGAGAAACCTAAAGCCTCAATATAGGCAGAGCATGAAGAAGGAGCATTTACATATCCGTTGAATTGCTGAGCAGCCGCTTCAACTTCCTCCACTGAGGACATTGTCACAAAACCAAAACCTCTGCTTCTTCCTGAAAACTTGTCATAGATAACCTGCAGGTCCACGTTGTCAAAATAACAAGTAAACCATCAGTCTATTGCCATTCCTTCCAATAAAATCACACCAAACATCCATTTCTCCACCCAAGACAAAAGGAAAAGATTATTTCTTTAGCACACAAATCTAGAACGGCCAATGAAATATAAAATCACCTCCATCAAGACTTGTTCCCCAGAAATAATATGTACTAACAAATAAAATTTCCCAAATATAGCTAAACCACAAAAAAGCCCCAATTTCTACCGAGAACATTTTAGCCAAGACCCACTGAAAATGGTACGACTAACGAACAAGTTATGTACAAGTAACGAAAACGAGTGCCGAGGAACAATTTAGTACCTCAACCATTTCGACGTTTCCAGCGCGTTCAAACAAGCCAGCAAGAGCAGCACTATCAACGTTGAAAGGCAAATTGCCGACGAAGAGTTTGAGGTCAGGAGAGAAATTGGATTCGGATTCATCAGTAAGAATCCCCTCTCCCTCTTCATCTGCTGCTTCAATTTGATCGAAATCAGTCGACAGAGAAACACTCCGGCCAAAGCGCGACGAAGACAAGGATGGCTCAAAGAACCAAGCAGAAGAAGAACAAGAAAAAGAGGAGGAAAGTTTAAGAGAAGAAGCAGTAGGGAAAGCGAGTGAAGTGGGGTTGCCGAGTGTGGGTTTGGACCGAGAAATGGTTTGAGGAGTAAGAGAAAGAAAATGAAGTGAAGAAGCTGAAGAAGCCATGGCTGCTGCTCTTTCAAGGTTCTGAGGGGTTTACCGATACTATTTGCTTCAGGAAGAATGGAGAAGTAGGGAAGGGGCTGTCGTTTGGATAGTTTTTGTAGAGGCCTGAATCGGATAAGGGCATGTTTCAGTGGCTACAAATATCTTGATTAAAATATCTGGCACCAGATTAGGGTTGTATTTTTGAATTTTAGATTCCCTTGTGCAATTTTCTTTCTTTTCTTTTCTTTTCTTTTCTTTCCTTTTTTAAAAAAAAATCAGAATTAGTTTTTTTTTTTGAAGAAAACCATTGACTATACTATTATTTAAAGATATATTTTTAATTAAAAAGTATATCTAATTGAATGTGGAAGATTCATATGAAGGGTTTAAAGAAAAGTAATTTTTTTTATGTGGCAGATGTTTTGGGTAAAAAGTATTTAGAGAAAAAAAAATTAAATTAGTTACCAAATACTTTCTCTTCTTGAATTTACACTTCTAACGTTTTTTGAATTGCCTGTTAAAAATTAAGATTTTGATCCCTAAGACTATTTTTGGAACTAATATAGACTCTAATCTTTAAGGAAAACAATTAGTAATTGATAAGGAGCTTTCGTGCATTTGTAATTTTTCATAGCTTTTTATAAGGGAGATTGGAGGGAGTTTAAATGTTTTAGAGTACTGTTTTCAATTTTTTATTCTTCTTTTCAGAAATTTATATCCATAAAGGAAAATTCAACATTCTTGAATACACCTAGGGATGGCAATGGGGCGAATCGGGGCGGAGGTTGGAGACTCCGGCCCCGCTCCAACTTTAAATACTAATCCCTGTCCCCGTCCCGCCTTCACTTCAAAAATTTGGAAAGTGGCCCCGTCCCCGCACTGCCTCCGCTTTACATCATCCGCCTTCGCCCCATCCCCACTCTCATTTGACTCCGCTTTGACTTCGTTTTGACCCCGCTTTGACCTCATTTGACTCATTATATCAATAAATACTTAGTTAATAATATAATCTCATTGTAATCTACAAAATTTAATAATATAAATTCATAATTAGTTAAGTATATAGTTAATAATATAAAATTATTTAAATCAATATATTTAATAATATAAATTATAGTTACATTTTAAAAAAAATGTTCACATATAATTACATAAATAATATTATATTAATATAGTTAATAATATGAATAATAATTATTTAGTCAATAATATAAACTCATTTTATTTAATTTTTTAAGTAAACAAATGGATAAGATGGTTTTCTTTAAAAAAAATTAGAGATAAAATAGTATTTTTATTAAAAATAGAACTGAAGCCGAAGTCGGGGATTTGCGGGGCGAATCCCCGCGGGGCTTCAACGGGGAAAAATCAATCCCCGCCCCCGTCCCCGTCCCCGCTAATCCCCGCTTTTTAAAACCCGGCCCCGGCCCCATTAAATTCGAAGAATCCCCGACTTCAATGGGGCGAATCGAAACGAATCCCCGTTAATCCCCGTTTCATTGCCAATCCCTAAATACACCCTTTAAAAAATACCTTCTAAAAAATAATGCACGCCCAGACAGCTCGTCAACATCAGACTCACTAAAGAATTTCCTAACCACAAGTAGGAGTAGCCCATATTAAAAGGCCTTCCATTTTTTTTCTTCTTTTCTTTTCAACATCACAATACCTATACCTTTCCCCGTATTGATCCAGTAAATAAAGATACACCAAGAATAGAAAGAAATTGACAAAGGCTGAATGGGCATTTCCTAATCTGACTTTGGAAATTCTGGACTATCTCTGTACATTCTGCTGGATTAACTCTTCAGTCTATATATTGCTTTTCTTGGCGATGCCACCTCTTCTACATCCTGTACTTGAAAAGTTTGAACAACATAAACACTGGTTGCTATTATGCTTAAATCCTACACTCTTACAAACATCCACTTTATTACATATTGAATAAAGGTGCAATTATTATGAATTTTCAGCAAACAGAATTATGTCCATTTTCCTTCATCTAGAGTTCATTATTAGTAACTAATAAGGATTCTTGTGAATAGATCTCCTGATAACTTCCTCAATTTCCACGGCTCTATTTAACATTTCAGGTATCATATCAACTAATGCACTTATGCTGCATAATAATCAGATTATATAGCAAGTATTTGTTTTGATAAAGAAATGTTTTGTTTTTCTTTTTCTGAAGCAGCTAAAAAGATATACATTTCAATGTTCACAATCCAATTACCCATTCTTATCAACACTTTTGCCAATGTCTTTTAGTTTCCTTTTAGTTGTTAATACAAAGTGGGAAAAAGATGAGTAGCTTTGTACTCATATCTTGGGTTCTTTTTCAGATACTTCTTTTTTAATCAGCCATCAGTAAAATGTCTGCATGTTACTGTTATTAGTCTTCTAAAATTTCGATGAAGATTGATTCTACTTCTAATGAAAATTGGATTTTCAGATGCCAGAATCTATCACTAAATGACCTACCAAGTTATTGGTTCCACAAGTATATAAACTGCAGGCTAGGTTACTACAGGAACACCCACTGAATATTGCATGATATGCATATGATAGAAAAGATATTGAAAGTGAAAAGATCATAGTAGCTTTTCCAAGTGTCCTTCCTCAAAAGATCATATTATCTTTTCCAAGTGTCTTTAGTCTCACAACTAAGTAGTCATTGTTTTTTGCTTTACACCACAAAAGCTGGACAATTATACAGCAAAAGCTTAATGAAAAGAGAAGCATCCGCTTTCACGCTTTCTGTGAATGCATACAGAGGGGAAGAGTGAGGTAGGTAGGAACACCTGAATAAATTGGTATAAACCAGGGATTGCCATAATATCCCCTCCCATGACCTTCAGGCCAAAGTCCACATGGCTGCAAGCATTGCAAATACTTCTACCAAGCTGAAACTCAAAGTCTCCACTCCCTAGAAATTGTATTGAAAGATCTAACCAATGAATGTGGAACTCAGAAGCGTTGAAAATGTGAATTTCAACTACCTCACCTTCTTCATCAAGTGATGCTATACTCGAGATACATAGGAATGGTTGCACAAACGGTCTCAGAATTATCCATTTGTGTTACTGATATTTGTATATCTATTAACTGTAATAAGCAAGAAGCAGAGAAACTGATAAGCCAATTGTGATGACCCAATCACAGTAATCCAATCTTGAATTATGACTCCTTAGTGCATCATGATCCAGGATCACATATTTTGCAGCAATATAGAAGTAAACAAGAAATAAGAATAATGTTCTCTCAACATACTTTCTGCGGCCTAAGTCAAAGTAATTCAAACAAGTAACACTGTTAAACAGTTCAAGTCTTACAGAAATCCAACTGGGTACACAGTAAACATTATCCAATTAATAAATATCCAGAATATGGTTTGGGAGTTCCAACCTGTACAGTGATTTGTGGAGTAATAACTTCACGGCCACAACTGCATTGGATTTCCAGCCCATCTAAGAGGCAGCTTAAAAGCTAGTTGCTTCTCATTGGACTCGTACACTTTCATCCCTGCCAATCTGAAGATTCAGATTCCATGTTCTTATGAGTCAAGCAATGCAAAAAAATTGTGTTTCCAACCAATATCTGGAGACAGGTCATTCTTTGACTTGAGATGTCCTGCTTTGACTGAAGAGTTAGAGGACGGGTTCATGACTCCTCTTGTAAACTATTTTGCTGGAGTGAAGAATTAAGTTCACTTCAGGTACATAACATTTTGAAAAGAGTTTTACTTACTCTCAATCATGGTAAGGAAGCGTTCCAAGAATTAGGATCTCAAAGTCAAAGGGTTTAATCTTATATTTGCCAATGTACTCCGAAAAAGTAAGTTTTATAGTGCTTCTGATGGTTCCACAAACAGCCTCTAGAAGAAACGAGATCGAGCTACAGAATTTGAGAGTTCAATATGTTTCAGAGTTCAATATCATATAGATTCAAATGAAAAGGACTCCAATCTTAGAAATCAAGAAAAACTATAAAATTTTACATCACCTTATCAAGTTTAGGCTACTCATAAACTTGTTCAACCACTCAACCTATAGAACAATTTTGACAACATTAAAGTAATCAAGAAGGTCAAATTAATTTGAAGTTCCATGATCATGAAACCCAAGTAAAAAGCTCACTACAGAGATGATTACTATCTAGGATGAGAGTTAAGTTAGCTTTCATAATTGGTATATTGCCAGTTTTACTATTTCAGAACTTGGGCACTGATGGGACTTGATTGGTTGTTTTTAATGGATCAATTACATCAAAATAGTCTTCCTTATTACACCAGACATTGGTGGGGGAGACAAGAAATATGATTACTATAAAAACAGTGATTTCTAGATCAACAAGCATGATTGTGGGTAGCTCTATTACCAAACTTAGAGACATAATTAAGTTCCTAGTTCCTGCCACAGCTAAATGAACTTCTAGTTTCATCAATCAATCCGATAGCTTGAGATTAAATAAATAACTATCATAGAAGGACATATCTCAAATTGTGATAATTGAAACAGAAAAGAAATGCTATATCTACTTCTTTTCTCTATGAGTGAACATTAGTTGATCCTTGGCTAAATAGCAATTAGACTTGTATATATCTAAACCTTTGTTTTAAAATAATTTCAATTTCTTAATCTTTTTAACTTCTTCAAGTATCCCTTATAAAATCCTTTTATCTTGTTCAACTATATATATAGTATACACCAAATAATATCTAAGTTAATTAATTTTCTAATTCTTCAAAAATTATGATACTTAGATGAAAATTGTTAGTAATACTTTTAAAAAACTTGTTGATGCATTACAATTAAAAGTATAAATATATATATATATATATATACATATTCTTTTTTAAAAAATAATATATATATATATATACATATTCTTTTTTAAAAAATTATATATATATATATATATATTCTTAAAATAAATATAATTTTAATGTATAAAATTTCAAAATTAATTTCAGTGATGTAAATTCGATACTAATTATTTAAATTAATAAACCTTTTTTTTTTTGGAAACAACCATTAATTATTTTAATCAATAAAAGCTGAGCAATAACTCTAATTGTCAAAATAGTCTCGCCAAGTGAAATGTATTTAATTTCAAATAAATGAAGAATGACTGTTGTTGTGAGTGGTTTAAATTATTCCATAACCGTTAACATGTACTAGAATTTTTAAAAAATAAATCTGAAATGGGACGTTAAGATGTACTATTTCTAGTACTGGTTTTGGTGTTTCCCAAAGATGAACTACCAACCAATCCAAATTATTTATTTAATAATTCCACAGCGGCCTATTATTCACCTTCTTTATGCCGTTTGGACTCAAACGAACAACTTAAACCCAACTAATTCGAAATTAGAGTTTGGGTATTCAAATTGTATTTTTCCTTTTTAGTATATAAGTTTTCTTTTATTTGCAGAATAAAAATTAGAGATTGGATTTTAGATAAAATATGAATTTCAATGTTTTTTCTTTAGGAAAAATGAGAGAATCTATCATTTCATGGGAATAAAATTACAAACCAAACATGCGAAATAGAGTCTTTTTGCACATGTTGTGTAGGGAATGAGTAGCATTATTCGATGCTTTATTGTGATATTTATTAGGTCTCCTGCGTTAGATATTGTTAAAAAAAAAAAAGTTTAAGTATAATTAGTTTATTATTTAAAGATATAATTTCAATAATTTTTTTTAATAAAGTATATTTATTGAGAAATTATGAGACTAATAGGATGGGGTTGGTAGAGAATTCAAAATGTAAATGTGATATAAATTTTGAACGTGATAAATATTTTTTAAAAAAATTTATTTTAATCTCTTAGAATCAAAAGTATCAAACACAGAGTTGTCAAGCCTATTTTTATAAAGTCATTTTAATGGTTAAGCAAAACCAAAAGTAAAAATTTAAGTCATTTCGATGGTTAAGCAAAATTACTATAAAAAATAATAATAAAGATTTGTTTTTCTTTCTACTTGGTGCTCACAGATGGAAGAAAATTAAGATGAACTTCTTTTATTAGACGTAATTATCTTTTGTCCCATTTTCTTTACTCCCATTTCCTCGACAGGAATTACCTCGAAATCCTTTCCATCTCTTTGCTTTATTTTCAAACTCTTTAACCCCCCAATCATAGAGGAAGGCTCATGGTTGGTAAGGGTGGTTATGGGGAGAAATAATCCATCAATGCACGTTCGAATTTCGTGTGAGACAAATTTTTATTGAAATTATGAGGAGTTATCTTTCAATTTACAAGTCATATGAATAAGGAAACTCTAATACAAGTGGGGGAAATCATCCTTTAATTTACAATCCATCCGATTAATAAAACTTTAATACAAGTGGAAAAATTATCCTCAATTTATAACATGTCTGATTAATGAACCTCTAATACATATTTGATAGTATCCACCCTCCCTTCTCCCTTCTATACTTCTAAAAAAAGAAGGGGCAATTAAACAATAAGTGATCCACAATAAAAAGAATTGTCCAAAGAAGTTAAGATACAATGAACCAATTCTAAACACTAATCCAAGAACCCTTTGTTAAATACTTGAGTACGAAACCCCAAAAATCACAATCTAGTAAACAAAAATAGCAGGAACTAGATTCTTGGGGAGCAAAGGGACTGAGCCATATGAAAATTTGTCTCTAAAACAAGGGGTATATTCTTTTTAACTGCCGAAAGAGATGAAACCACCACTCATTTTTTTTGTGGTTCTCAAGGGCCTAATAATTATTATTATTTCACTGAACGCAGCTTGAGAAAAATACTTATACTATCAAACAAAAGGGTTTTGAGTATTTTAGGAACTGTGCCACCATAATTCAACGAACTTGAACATCCTTATAGCTTAACCGTGTTTCTTTAATTGGCGGGTGCATTCATGCCAAATATTTCTATATATAATGTAGATCGTTCTTTTGATGCATTGAATAGCCATTAGCAGAGTCAAGCATGTGCTAGATACTCCATTATTTATTTGAAATTAAAAATAATTGTTCATAATTTTTTTAATGTTGATATTAAAATAGTATTCATATATTCCAAATTGATAAATTTGGTTGTTTTTTTACATTAATTAATAAAGTATAAGTAATGTTATTGAAAATGTATAATTTTCATAAAGTACTAGTATTAAAATCTTCTTACTATTTATTATTTCAAAGCGAATTTAATGTATTTTTTAAATATAAATAATCTTACATTAAATATGAATATTTTGGTAAACTAACAAATAGATATATTTTTAATAAAGAAAGTTATATATAATTTGGGACAAAACCAAAAAGGAAATCAAGTCTATCAAATCGAAACGGATGAAGTAGCAATTTAATTGAAAAAATTAACAATTATTAATCATATTGGTGTTAAAATACATAGTATTCATTTCGTCCAAAATTGAATGTCACATTTGAATTAGTTTAAAAATGAAGAGAAGCTTTCGTTTCAAGATATAAATCGTTGAATGACTTTTGTGTTGTCTTAAAATATAAGACATTTTACGATTTTCTAATGATCTTTTTATTGATTTTTTTCAATATTATCCATATTGATATAATAATAATAATTTGAGAGATTATACCATTCAAGAAAACAAATAAATATAGGCATTTTACAAAGAAAAAATTTGATTAATATGTGCAATTCTTAATTAAATGATTTAACCGATAGAATATCATATTATCATTGTTATTAATTTGATTACGGGTAAGACCAATACTTACTTGAAATCAAATTTCTTAAATTAAAAAGATTGTTAATAGAACTTTAAATGAATAATATACTTATTTTAAAAAATTAAACATTAAAAAAATAAAATTGTGAATATTTAATTTCGGACGGATAAAGTGAATAATATGTTAATTGACAAAATTAGCACTCATTAATGGAATGTCTTGAATTTGATTTAATTCTCTACCTCGGAAAATATTTGAATTAGATTAAACTATCTTCCTCGAATAATTTTTTTAAAAAAAAAAATGCAAAGTTCAACGCTATTGGAGCCTGAAAGGCCAGAGGGTAAGTAATGTTGCATGTAAGTTATAATTAGGACAGAGGCACCTGAAAGATATATAGCCTATGATTGTTGGTTCTTGAAGCTTGAACTATACTACCTAGACCTTATAAGAATGTCGAGTCCTTATAGTTCGGAGGGGGGAATCAAGCAGTCCAATTAATAATACAATTTGAGGAACGAAAATATATGTCATTTCGTGTTTAAGAATGTAAAGATCTTTTTTTTTTAAGATGGAAAACCATTAACTTTAAAGAATTTGTATATATATTTTTTAATCGAGCATGACATCGGGAAATAATTGGTATTACGCGGAATTGATTCTTTCTTTCTTTTTTAGAGCTATTAGTGTTTATATATATATATATATATATATATGTTAAAGAAAATTGTACTCACTTCTCCTATTACTTTTACTAAATTAGTAAAAGCTACACTAAATAAATCTTATGACACTTAAAATATAAGTTTAAATGCAAAACAATTTAATGATACAGATTTCCCCTCTAACAAACTCAATAATTGTATGTTGACAAATATATAAAAATACTAGTACTACTAATGACTACCTAAAGCCAATTCATGAATATTTCTAATACTATATGCATTTTCCAAGATTTCTGAATGCTTTAAGCTACACAAAAGACACTTATAAAAATAAAAATAAAAACTACACAAAAACTGAAGCAACAAAACGAGACGGGTATGGGGGCCACGAAAGAGAGCACAGTGTTCCATTTAACTAATTTGTCTGCTTTGAAACATGCCAATGCAAGAACTTCATCTAACCGAGTCCTTAAAATCAGCTAAAGATTTCTAGGAACAAGTCAAATGCCAACTCTTATATATATATATATATATATATATACATTTATTTTCTCGTGAAGGGACAGCCTCCCCATGATAAAGATTGTTATCAATTCCAGGATCTAGTTGAATTAATACTGGACCATTCAATTACATAATGAACAACAAAAATAAAGCTACAATATCATTCTTTTTTCCCATTTTCTTTTTGTTTTATTTTTAGAGTTTTTGGACTATTGCATACATTTTCTATAATTTTTTTAGTGGGGGTGGGGTGGGGTGGGGTAGGGGGAGAAAAATCATTGAGCCAAAGGGGATTTCGCACTCATTATTTTGAAATCGAAGTATTAATAACAATCTATTTGTTAATTAATATATATACTTCATTTTCAATTAAAAATTAATAATCTGTGACTATAAAATTGTCGTTCGTTATTATTAGATCCATAATTAAACAACTGTCAATGATGGAATGAACAAAACAACTATCAAAACATAATCTTATTTTTTAAGTATGGGACACAACTTCTTCTTTGATCAACAATTAATATGGCTACCAATGAAATCAAAGTCAAACATTTAAAGAAAATAAATTAACTTTATACCTCTTCCTTATAGTAGTACTATTTGATGTTGATGGCCTCCCAAAAAACTACCAAATTCTTGTAGTTTTAGTTCGAAATTATTTCAAAATGATATAAATTACAAAATATATTCTATTTTAGTTGACGTGTAAAAAGAAAAATCAAGGGATACATTAATTCACGTAAGTAAAGTCAAGCCCTTTACTTCAATCAGTGGCCAAGATGATATGATATGTGACGCCTTGTTTTCAATGTTCCCCAAACTCTCTCAATTCTTTATTTTTTTTGGAAGATCCATTCTTGAACCTAAAGCTTATCTTATTTTTTAAGAAAAGGGGAAAAAAGGTTGAATCTCTTGGCTGATAAACTATATACATCGTTGGCAGTAGTTATCCATTCTTCTTGTGGTCCAAATTTAGGTGTATCGAGGGCATTTATTACGTTGAACTGATGTTGAGTTTCGTTTCTTTTTTTGTATGGAATGGATTTCAACCTTTTTTTTTAAAAAAAAAAACATCAAATTCATATTAATATTTGAAAATGGAGAAAAATGGTCATTTACTTACCTTTTTTTTTTTTGGGTCTTGAAAATGGTAGAGGGATGGTTGACTATGTTGATTTGGGCTCATAATTAATGGTGAGTAATGGCCAACATTAGTCACCAAGTTTTTAATTTGTTTGGCATTTATTTTAATTGTCTGTCATAGATATTTGTGTCTTTAAGAGATGATACAAGTCATTATCTAAAACTTCATGATGCCCTCACCACGTTACCAGCAATTTCTCAAAATTTAGAACTTGGGGAGAATAATGTTTTAAAACCCTTACCTTTTGGACTAAAGATTTAAAATAACTTTTAAAACCACTCCCCTTTAAGTAAGTAAGATGTTTGGTTTGAAAATGAAATGAAACTTTTGGCCTTATCAAATGTAGAGGTTAAAACTTAGATAGTATCAATTATCAAACGAATAGTAATTCTTTGTTTTTTCTTCTTTTATATACTTCAACCGTTTGAACTTTACAATAATTATCAAATAGTTGAGCAATTAGTTTCTAACGAAGTGCTTAATTAATTTTGTACTTTTGTTACTTATATAGGTTCTTCTAATTAAGAAAGCTAATGGGTCAAGCATTTGGTATCATATTAGTTAAAAGGTAACAAACCAAAGGTGAAATATCTAACTCATAAATTAATTTGAAAAAATTAAAGTTAGTTAAGCTTGCAAATATTACCTTTGTTATACATAGATTTTTATATTAAAAAAAGTTTTCCGAAACATCACACCAATAAATATGATAATTAAAATAATAAATGTAACTTGATAATACTTAAAATTTACATATAAAAACATTCCGTGAAATAATTTATATTGACACATTGCAAATGAACATTACGTTGTTAATATCAATAGATAATATCATTTTTAATTCGGAATAAAATGTAATTGAATAAAAACCTAAACGAAAAGCATTGGATTTACAAACTTCTAAAAAATAAGAATTATGAAACAAAAACAAATTTACACAAAGTTTATTTCGGACATGTCATCTATCCTATCACTAGTAGGATGAAAAAAAGAAAGGAAAAAAAAAAAACTTGAGTCAGATCTGTGCTACGAGGCATCATAGATGGATGGGAGTACCCTTTTGGTCTGGTAAATCTTTTCTCGGAAAGTGAAATACCAGATTTTCTCCGGAATTCATACCGACACCTGGCATCATTAATTTTAGCGAACCACTCTAAACGAAAAAGTAAATGAAGAAAAGCAAAAAGAATCCTATTTCTATTACCCAACCGCAAACAAATGTGGAGCATTTCTTATTTTTAAAATATCAACTACATTAACTTTTACTCTACGGATAAAAGTGATAACCATTTTTTTTCCTCTAATAGAGTTTCTTCTATATATATATATATATATATATTAGGCGATGACAGAAATAGAAATCAAACTTAGTAATAATGTAAACATAAATATGAATTGAATATAGTCGTATTGCTTAATAAATATTCTTTTCATCGTATAAGATATTTTAAACGTTTTACACCTATTAAAAAGAAATTATAATTTTATAAAATACATTTATTTATTATGTAACATTTTTATTAAAATTTTGAAACTAAAATATTTATATTATTTTTATTTTTATTTAAAGGTAGTGATAATATTAAAAAAATCAAAATATCTTATATGACTTCTATATTTTAAAATAAATAATTTATTCAAATTATATTATATTTTAAAGCGGATGGAATAATACTATTTTTTAATAAAAAAGTAATATTCTTTTCATCCAATAAAATATTCCTGTTTTAATTTCTGATATATTTAAAATTTAATGTATATTTATTTTAAAAACCATTTAACTTACAATTTTTTATTTCAGATAATACAAAAGAAAAAAGGGACAAGGAAAAAGGTACATATCCATAATCCCACCTTAGTCCTACCCCCCCCCCCCCCATACTCTCATTCTCCAAGATAACATCAAGGGGCACCTTCGGACACATATATAAACATTCGGGTATATAAATATATATTTTACTTTCTCCCTAAACACTCCTTTTTAACAGCTCAGTGCTGAAATGAACTCAGCCATCATCTCTCTCTCTCTCCCTCTTTCTCTGTCATCATCTCTGTGTGTGTGATGGTGCAAATTTTTTGTGTGTGTGCAGTAAACAACAACCAACGCGTGGCTTCTTGCAAACCTCTGATCTGACTCTGAAGCGAAGAAAAAGAACTTCTGGAAGAAAAAGGATATAAGGAGTAGCAGAAGGAGAAGGTAAAAGCTATAAAACCCTAAAGTCTGTATCCACTTGTCCAAATCGGTTTTGAGTACCCCTATGGGATTTTGTATATGTGCTTGTGTATGGTACTGTTCGTCGCTTTGTACTGAAATTTGTGATGGTTTTATCCATTTTCTTTTTAGTTGCAGATCCATCGACGTCAGTAAAAAATTGAGTCAACCGTGCTTACTTTTTCTTATGTCTTCGGAGTCGGCTCTGGTTTTGTACTTATGGTGTTACGAGGATTCTACTGTTTTAAATTAGGGTTTTAATTTTGGGAAAGTTTTCTTTTTTCTTCTTTTTTTTTTTGTGGTGCCATGAAGATCTGTCCGTGGTGTTTTATTTATTTTTATTCGTGTTATATTTGTGAACTTCTTTTAACCATGGATCGAGTTTCTGTTCTGAAAATTTGTTTCTTTGATTTTTTTTTCCCAGCCAACTAATGTTGATGATGTGACAAGTGTGTCCTAATTTGCAGGGCAAAAATCAAAGTTGCTTAGTGCTAGTAATATAGATACAAGTTGGTATTTATGTCCACTTATATGCGCACACATACATATGCAAAATGAATGTATATATAGTTGTTTGTATATGTTTTTCTGTCTGTATGTATCTGACCCGTTTTTTTCCTTTTTTGTTTTTAAAAAAATCTTGGTGGATGTATAGGGAAATCATCTGCATTCTTGGTCCTAATTGTAATGTGGTTCTGTTTATTGACTCAGGAATTTGTGGCACGATTCAGGAAGGAAGCTTTGTGTGTTGTGTAGTGAAGATCATCCGTGCACTGAGATTTGTTCAAGCTTTTTTGAGAGATGCAACTATGTAGGAGATATTGAGCGGTGCAGAATAGCCGGCGTTCATGAAAGATTTATAAGGCTAAACATTTTCATCCTCATTTTAAATCAATTTGATGTTGCATGAAGGAGGTTTTGATTGGAAGCAGTGCTAGCATTAAAATTCTTATGGGTTCAACAGTTCTGTTATGATCAAATATTGTCCAAGCAGATTTCGGTGCAGACAAGTATACGAGACTGCTTGTTGGATTATCTGACCTGATGAAGATGCCCATTTGATCTTTGATAATTCTCCCAAGATAGTGAGATTTGGATTTCTACTTTCTGTGGGCTACATCTCAAACGGTTACTAATAGGAATTTTGCTAGTTCTTGACTCTCTCCTGGATATAACTGGAAACTGACTGGGATTAATTGTGTGAAGACGAACAATGTAATTATTGAGCTTCATATCGCCTAGGGTTTTCTAGACTTGTCAAAGTTTAATTGATGATAAAATTAGGGCTAAATTACTATAAATTTTTTTTTGGAGGAACTAATAGCATGGAATTTGAGACATCGTCTGCCAGCCATCAGCCAAAAATACCTCGGCGGCTACTTTCAGCTACTGTGCCTTTGCTTTTCATTGCAATCAGCTATGTAGATCCAGGAAAGTGGGCCGCAGCTACTGAGAGCGGAGCCCGCTTTGGCTCTGATCTGGTCTTGCCTGTGCTTATCTTCAATTTTGCTGCTATTCTTTGCCACTACATGTCTGCTCGCATAGCTGTAATTACTGGAAAAGATCTTGCCCAGGTAGTTTATGACCTCTGCCTTCTTTCTTATTTAGTTAGAGTTTTTTTGGAGGAGTTGCTATAAGATATACTGCAGGCCCTGCATTATATTTTCTTGCTTTAATTTGATGATGCTCTCGCCATGTTGAAGTTACAATCTCAGCTTTCTGAAATTGTAATTTTTCATTACTAAACTCTGAAACATTTAGTTTGATTTTAAAGTAGCCTCTTTTTTTCCTTTTCCCTCTATCTGCTGACTTGTCATGGAAAGTTTTCCAAGTTGTATTGTATCCTTTCTCTATAATATTGGTTGATCTGTTTTGATTGGTAAATTAAGGGAACAACATCTACATTTAATGATGGACACCTGAAATTACTATGCAGGCATGTGGTGGTCATGAATTTGCATCTAGTAAGTCTTTTACCTTGTGTAAATTAAAGTAACTGGAGATAATTAATGTAAATTATTTAAATAGAAATCAAAATAACTCTATTTTACTGAATCATAACTTGAAAGAAACATCGTAAAATATAACAAGTATTTTATCAGGAACATGACATAATTAGTGAAATTGAATTTATTAACATTATCAAATTCTGATTTGTCACAGTGTGCACAATTATGGGTATTAGATGAGTGCATTAATGCCTGTGAGTAATAATGGGATGAGTAATGTCTTTGTGAAGCATTAATGGCAAATTGAGAAGTCTTTATGTTCTTAGCTGGAGATGTGTAACTGCTTCTCAAATACAAATATGTATATGTATTTTCTTTGAGTTTGTTAAAGTGTGTTGCATAAAGCTCTACTGTTGACGAAAATGCCAAGTCTTAAGATTTGTGTTGTGTTTTATAGTTGTTCTATCCACTCATGCTTCTCATTCTAGGACCATAAACTATATGGAGTGCAGCACTAAAATATAGTCTGCTAAGATGCTATGAATGACTATAGCAGACTAGCCTTCCCTGCCTCCATTTTCCTCATATAGCTGTCTCACTTATGTTTGTTTCATTTTTTATTTTTTTTGATGAAAATATGTTTGTTTCATTTGTTTTCAAAATTCTCTCTCTTTTTCCCTTGAAATTTTATGGCATTATCTTTTGTTTGGACCTCTTATTCCTCCTTCATTTAAGTGACTGATTGGCATTTTCCTTGGTTGATGTCAAAGATTTGCAGCGAGGAATATGACAATATTACCTGCATATTTTTAGGGGCTCAAGCTGAGGTTTCAATGATTGCTTTGGACCTTATGATGGTATTTTTTTATGATCTCAATGATTGGCTAGGACATATACTTCTCATTTCCTGTTTCTAAGAAATTTTTACCTCATCCTTTTGTTTTATCTCACCTGGCAGGTCCTGGGAACTGCTTATGGGCTTAATATACTTTTTGGGATTGACCTTTTCACTGGTGTCTTTCTGACTGCTGTTAATGCTGCTTTATTTCCCTTTCTTGCTATACTCATTGTAAGTTCTTTGTGTTCTACTGCTGTTTGTCTTTCATGATTTTGTTTGTATTATTGATGTTTCATCACCTTGATGCTATTCCAGGAGCATGGAAGAGTGAAATTCCTATCCACATGTCTCTCGATTTCTATTTTACTCTTTCACTTTTGTGGAGTATTTACAAGTCAATCAGGCAATGCCCTCTCCATGGGGGGGATGTTGACGCGATTAAGTGGGGAAAATGCCTTTGCTTTGATGAGTCTACTTGGAGCACATATAATGCCTCACAATTTTTACCTACATTCTTCTGTTGTACAGGTATCTCTCTTTCATTCCCTCCCTTGAACAACCCCCCCTTGGTGCACCGGGAAAAATAAGTCTTTTTCATGTTGGTTTCTGATGTATTATTACTTCAAATTCTTCCATACTTGCAGAAGGATAAGCAGTTGCCAGATGTTCCAAAGGGAGCCTTGTGTTATGACCACTTCTTTGCAGTTCTGTGCATTTTCAGTGGCATTTACCTGGTTAATTATTTGCTAATGAACTCAGCTGCTAATGTCTTCTACACAACTGGCTTGCTTAATTTTCAGGATGCTTTATCTTTATTGGACCAGGTTGGTTTTTACTGAGTTGGCCACATTTTATTCATTTATTAGAAGAATCTGCAGAACGCTAACAATTTTGGGAAATTAATGATGCAGGTATTTAGGAGTTCTGTTGCTCCCATGGCTCTAATAGTGCTCATGTTTTTCTCCAATCAAATCACAGCTTTAAGTTGGAATCTTGGTGGGCAAGTTGTCGTCAATTCTTTGTTTAAATTGGACATTCCTGGGTGGCTTCATCATGCAACAATAAGGATTCTTGCAATTATTCCAGCCCTTTGTTGTGTGTGGAATTCTGGAGCAGAAGGTATATATCAAATGCTAATATTTGCACAGGTTGTGGTTGCTCTTATGCTTCCATCTTCTGTTATCCCTCTCTTCCGAATTGCTTCCTCCAGGGCAGTAATGGGGATCTATAAAACTTCTCAGTTTGAGGACTTGTTAGTTCTGATTACCTGTGTTGGTATGCTTGGTCTGAAGGTTATATTTTTCATAGAGCTGATGTTTGGCAACAGTGATTGGGTAACCAATTTGAGGTGGAATACGGGCAGTAGTGTGCCTATTGCTTATGTTTTTCTTGTCAGTGCTGGTTCTGTGTCTTTTTGTCTGTGGCTTTGGTTGGCAGCGACTCCATTGAAATCTGCTACTTTCAGAATAGACACTCAGGTATTGGAGTGGGATATTCGAAATTCTGTACCTGAGGCATATGTAGAGGAAGAGCTGAATGATGTTCGTGTATCTAAATATACGATAGACAAACCTAGAGAACCCCTGCTGGTATTAGAGAAATCCCTAGGGAGCTTTCCAGATTTATCAGCCACTAGTCATAACCTTAACCTGCCAGACACACTCTATGATTCTGAGAATGGTCTTCATGTGACTTCTGGTGAGAACATACCTGAAATTAGCAATTCAGGTTCTTCGTGCCATGAAGAGGTATCTGTGGCTGAGGGAGATGCAAACTCGGACACAATTAATCGCGGTGAAGGTTCTGATAATGAATCTCAAGGTGCTCATGCCTTGAAAAGAGAGCCAGTGGATGTGGTAGAGAAGACTTTGACAATGGAGGGGGGGTTACAAAATCCGAGGGACGATGGAAACTCTTGGGAGTCTGAAGAGCCAACAAAAGGGATGCCAGAAACAAACCAGTCTCTGATATCTGAGGGTCCTGGATCATTTAGAAGTCTTAGTGGAAAAAATGATGATGCAGGGAGTGGTACTGGGAGTCTCTCTAGAGTAGCAGGACTAGGCCGTACAGCTAGGCGCCAACTAACTGTGATCCTTGATGAATTTTGGGGACAAATGTTTGATTTCCATGGACAAGCCACAGAAGAAGCCAAGGCTAAGAAACTTGATGTGTTACTGGGCTTTGATTTGAAAGAAGATTTGAAGCCTTCATCGGCATCACTTAAGTTGGATAGCAACAGGAAAGATCCTCCTGGATTTTTTCCATCTGCAGCTGGAGGAACTGATTCTTTGATGACATCAGCTTCAGCTTTGTACAACTCTCCAGGGCAGCAGGGGCATATCATGCTTGAGTCTTCCTATGGGGTTCAGAGGGGTTCATCTTCGTTGTGGTCTCCCCCCCCAACACAACTACTGGATACCTACTTGCAAAGTTGCAGTCCTCTTGATCCTAGTGAAAGGCGATATCCGAGCATGCGCATTCCAGCTTCATCTGATGGCTATGATCAACAGCCAGCCACAGTTCATGGGTATCAACTTAGGTCATATCTCAATCGGATAACCCAGGAAAGTGGTTCTGGGTTTTCGAATGGTCAAATCGAGTCTCTAGCCCCAAAATCCACGTCCTCAGTGATGTTACATTATGGAGATTCATTTGCTCGTCCTTTAGGGAGAAAAACTCCAAATGGGGTAAGTTCTCTTAAGCCGCCTGGTTTCCATAACATTCCTGTTTCCAGGAATAGCTCATTGCAAGCAGATAAACTAATTTATGAGCTCGCCTCTCCCAAACCTGCTGAGAATGTAAATACTTCTGCTCCCCAAAAGAAATATTATAGTTTACCAGACATATCTGGTCTAAGAATTCCTTCACATCAAGATGCAACATTGTTGGATAGGAGGGGACAATGGGATAATCCAGTGGTGGCGGCGGCGGCAGCGGCATATGGCCAGACAGTGGGCAGCTCAGCCTATGAAAGAACCTATTCAGGTGCTTCAACAAGGGGTGGAGCTCTTTCAGGATTTAGGGGAATTTCTCCAGAAGTTTGTAGGGATGCTTTCCCCTTACAGATCAGGTCAGGTTCAAATACAGGATCTCTATGGTCCAGGCAACCATTTGAACAGTTTGGTGTGGCTGATAAGAATGTTACTGACTCAAATACTCAAGAAACTGCATCGGTGGTTTATTTGGAGGCAAAGCTTCTGCAATCATTCAGATATTGTATCATGAAAATTCTGAAGCTAGATGGATCTGATCGGTTGTTTAGACAGAATGATGGTGCCGATGAGGATCTAATAGATCGTGTAGCTGCCAGAGAGAGATTCCTTTATGAAGCTGAATCTGAACAGATTAACCGACCAAATAATGCCAGTTTTCAGCAGTTTTACTCTGAGGCAGATCATGCAAAATTCTTGGTCACATCTGTTCCCCATTGTGGAGAAGGGTGTGTTTATAAAATGCATCTCATCGTAAGCTTTGGTGTTTGGTGCATTCACAGGGTACTTGATCTTTCACTTATGGAAAGCAGGCCAGAGCTTTGGGGAAAATATACTTATGTACTCAACCGACTACAGGTATGAAAAATCAAGAAAGAAACGAAAATAGCTAATTTTTCTGTTTTTTTTTGGTTATTTATTATTTTACTTTATTTTATTGTTGTTTACTTTAAAAAGAATGCAGTCAAACCGATCTATCCAAGTAGTAGTCAACAGTTACTTGATCAATTTTGTCTCATAAGCAAGAAAAAAATAAAATAATGGCTTGAATGCATGAATACTATTTGTGATTTACCTTTCTGGAAAGTTACTTTAGTTTTGGTTGTGCTTGTCTCCATAGTGGATACCAGGGCTTAATTGAGATTGAAAGACCAATACTCCTGGACATTTCGTTGCATTGCTCAATTATGGATGACCCTTTCTTTGACCAAGTTTCTTCTATTTGAACCGTCTGCTGTGTGCTTAATGTGTCTAATAATGCGCATTATTTACAGGGAATCGTTGATCCAGCATTTTTCAAGCCTCGTTCGCCAACATCTCCCTGCTTATGCCTTCAACTTCCAGATGGGTGGCAACAAAAGTCAAGCCCGCCAATCTCAAATGGGAGCTTGCCTCCACATTCAAAACAGGGCAGGGGGAAGTGTACAACTGCAGCAATGGTCTTGGAGATGATCAAAGATGTGGAAATTGCTATTTCTTGTCGAAAGGGAAGGACAGGCACTGCAGCTGGTGACGTTGCTTTCCCTAGAGGGAAAGAAAATTTGGCATCTGTTCTCAAAAGATACAAACGCCGTTTGAATAAGTCAATTGTATCCCAGGAGAGTGGGTCTGTGTCGCGCAAGGTCTCATCACCACTGCAATATGGCTCATAACCCATGTTTTCTGTTCATGACAACTGGTGGGATGCAACTTGTCCGCGATGTCAGGAAGCCCCCAGTTGCTATGGGCATATCTTGCTCCTCCCCCCCCCCCCCCCCCCAAAAGAGAACATACGTCATCTCCCCCACATCCATGTGCATTATATCTTTTGCTGCTACTGCTGCAGTTATCATGTAATTCTTGTATACATAGGATGTAATGTTTTAAAATGTGGAACTGCAGCAACTAAAGGAAAGGTAGAAAAGTGGGTGAGAGATGATTATTGCAAATGCAATTCGACTCACCATCTTGTAGGAAAGCAATAACGATATAGTGATATAGATAAGTCTGTTTTGCAAACACTTGAAGTTTTACCTTACCCTGACAGTCACTTGAGTTCTGTTTGCAGCAGATTGTCGGTCATCTGGGGTTGGATACTTTTCATCTGTTTCAAACCCCGTTCTCATTCTCACATTTTCTCCTCTAAAGCCATAATGCTGTGCAGTTTGTCTATAAGCCATAAGCCACTCTTAGTATGTTGTGGATGCACAATTGAGGATTGATGTCGTTATCTTCCTTGTACTTTCTGACTTATAACTGTTAGTATGTTGTGAAAGCACAACTGGGCAATGATGTCGTTAGCTTCCGTTGTACTTTTTAACTTGTGTAAATTCTAAATATGGCTGATCATTTTTTTCCCAGCATTAGATTTTTCTTTGAGTTTATGGCTTTTGTGTTAATGCGTTTCCTGATGACATGTTCAGACAAGTACATTTGTATCGTATTAATACCTGGTGGATGAGAATATGGTGAGTAATTATTGATTAGTTTCTATTATAGCCTACACATACACATCTTTTTAGGTTTGTTTAGAGTAAATTTTTGAAATTGTTTTTTGTTTTATTTATTTAGATTGAATTTTTAAAATATTTTTGATTTTGTTTGAGAATTATTACTTCGGCCACCGATTGATTTAGAGAGTTCTATAAATATTTTAAATTAAGATTATTAGCTATAGATATCATGCTTTAGTGACAAATAAATGTTTTAAATTAAGAAAGTTATTTATAAAATTTTAGATAAAAAATATGTTTATTAAGAAAATAAACATTCCATTCTGGATGTAAGAGTAATATGAAGCTCAAAATTTGGTACTTCGTCTATAATCTCTTTTGCATTTTTTTTCTTTTTGGTGAATTAATCTCTTTTACATCTTGTGTCAACCAAAATCTTGGTAATCTCATTCCTAGTCCTTCTATAACGAAAATAGTACTGTTATTTTTAGTATGTAAGCATATATATAATTCATCAATTGTGTAATCTTATATGATTTCTCTTGTAATCATAAAATGAAATTTAAAATAAAATATTAAAATTATATACATGAAGAATAAGAAAGTATTCTCTTAAAATTAGATGTTCACTTTCTATTTTTAAGTATAATTCACTCTTAAAATAAGAATATTTTATTTAAATATTTATAAACAAACCCTTTATTTTTAATTTTAAAATATAAGTTAATATATCTCGTCCCTAATTATGTGAACTAATATGAATTAGATATTAACTGACTTATAGTCAACTCTTTTGTTCCCCTTTTGAACAGTATCCCACTTCCCACATCATCTAGACTTCTTTTTCAGCACTGCTTGGGAATTTGAAATTATTTGTATTTTTTTATTTCCTGATATGCAATATATATTATTTAATGAAAATTAACAACAAATTAGCGATATTTTTTAGATATAAATTTTTTTTATAGAAAGTATAATTTCTAACTCATAATTTTATAATCATATATGATATCTTTTTATTAAATAAATTGCACTTACTTGTCAAAAATTAATAATCTTTTTTTAAAAAATAAATTAACACATTTGTCATGTGGAGTATTACATTTTGTTCATAACTAAAACGTTTAATTTTTTGTATTTTTTCTTTTTAAAAAAAAAACTGTTTTACAAACCGAAAATGATCAACGCTCAGCCACCAATTTAATTATTGCCGGGGTTTAGTAACAATTAACAACCCTCTGAGTTCCGGTCTACGTTTGCAATTCCGTCTACACTATCGCTATTTTGACATCTGGTGTATGCTTACACACCTGGATTCCCCCCGTCACTCTTGGCTCATCTCCTCTATCCTCTTCTGTGGCCTTTTCGGTGGTTGGTACCCATTATGAGACTACAAACTTCAAAGCGATAATCGAGAAGAAAGCTTAAATAATCAGATCTTGATTACTTTTTCTTGTTGCAGAGCAGAGTGGCAATCACCAGGTATGTCTTGAATTGAGATTTCAATCTATTAATTCATTTGTTGGATTGATCATTTCCGAGAGTGGAAGTGTGGTTTTCAACTTTGCTCTATTCTTCTACGTGTACAACGCATTAATTAATCTTGATCGGAATTCAGTTCCTTTGTATTTAAAAAGGATGAATTAGCATTCAATAGTCGAGTTGAAGATCCCACCTTTTTTTTAATGAATGAAAATCCCCTACTTTCTTATTGCATATGGTTTCATTGGGTTTTGTTTATGTGGGGGTTGGTTTTCCTATCATTCAAGAAAAAGTGTATGCTGTAATTGTAGGTTGGAGATAAGCATGGGTTATGTGATTGTGATATCCCTACCTGTGATTCTGCTATTCTTGATAGCAGCCATTGCTTGTTACCTGCTTGGTAGGGCAAGAGGACGAGAAGAATCTGCCAGAATTCCACAATATTATGGGCCTCCTGCACCTCCAGTTGGGACTCAAACTCCTGATAAATAGATCCATGTCGTTTCTGTACATTTCAACATCTCCTTCAAACATGTAAATTCCAGAAGCAATGATAACGTAGTATTACTAATTTACTACTACTAAAATACCATGTTCTGCCATTTCCTTCAATTGGCATGTCGTGAATAAAAGTTGGTACAGAGTGTTTAGTAGTATTGAATATGAATTACATCTTTGTTTCCTTAATATATTATATAAAAAGGAAAAGAGAAAAGTTATTTTGTTCTGCATAATAAATAGTCGACATAGATACATCAAGGGAGAAGAAAAAAAAAAAAAAAAAGAGGTTAAAAAAGGGGCGAATCACGAACTTGCGCTCAATACAATACAATTTCTCGTATGGAACCAAGAACATGTGATGGTTTCACTTGTATTTGGATTGGAGTTATTTAATAATTTTCTCTTTGTTTTTTGAATGAAAATTAGTTATATTTTTTTTTGTTTAGGGTGTAATATGATATTTCTTGAAAATATTAAAATATATTTATTGTGAATGTGCAAGATTTGGACGCAAAAGGTAGTTTTGAAAAAAAAATGGTAATAGAAAAAAGCCAAAATTCCTAAAATCGAAAATGAATGAGTCCACTGATATGTATTTGGGTTATTGCTACATGGACAGATGGAAAAAGAAAAGGAGAAAACATTAGTAACAATGTGATGGAGATAAGTGGGAACACATTTGCTTATAATTTTTTTTAAAAAGAAGTAGGAACGCATTAAAAAAGAGAGTTAATGTTGGGAAAACCACCAACAGACAACAGTCCAATAGTTCATCTCCCCACATGGCCACATATAGTTTTTCCTCTTTTTTTAAGAAAAAAAAAAAAGGAAGAAGAAAGGAAAAGTCCTTAACCTTTGCGCGTTCCGGATCAGAGCAAGGACCAAGACAAGAATAATGTCCTACCACTTTTATCTACCAACTTTTTTTCAATAAAATTCCAGTCTTGGATAGACCACGTACAAACATTGCATCAATTTCATGCCTTTTTCCTTCTATATTCCTTTTTTACTCACACTCCATATTAATTTGTCATTTTTTATATTTGTACACTTATTAATAATTTTAAAATAATACAATTTTTAATATTAAGTTTCAAACATATCATTTTTAAATCAATTGTTCATTGTCTCTCTTCATGTTAATAATCACTCTCGTTATCTCATAACTTAAGTAAAGATAAAATCAAAATATAATAATAAATGAGACTATAAATACATTTAATATGAAACAAAACTAAATCTCTATAAGGACATTTAATGTGAAACAAAAAGAGTATTATTTAAAAATATTAATTAGAGAACCAAATATTACTTCCGTCCATTTTTATAAGATACATTTAGTAAACTTTTTTATCCTCAATTATAAAATGTTTGATTACTTTTTAGGATTATTTTGTAGATTAGTACTTAAAATTCACCATTACTTTATTGAGAGAGATAAATAGATAATAAATATTTATTTTTAAAGAAAAAATAAAATAATTTATTAATCTATATTAAATTATCTAAACCATCTTATAAAAATGAATGAAAGGAATAATATTCTTAGGTTCGATTAACATGGAATTGGAGACTTTGATACTTATGATAAAGAGTTTGATTGATTGGATGGAATAATAATATTATTAAGTTTATTCACTAATCTCCGTACAAATTTTATACAAAAATTATGCAATCCCTTTAGTTGATCATAACTTGAATTTCAAACATTTTATGAAAGTTAAGAACCTGATATCACAATGACAATGTAAATACTAAAAACATACTTATCCTCTAAATTTTATTTAAGGAGGAAAAATAAAAGGAGAAGAAAATAAAAGGAAAGGGATTGTTGGTTACAGTGTGAAAAGTTGATGGGCGGCAGGTCCCAAAAGCTAAAGGCAGCTTGACTTCCACGACTCATTCTTGAGTCTCAGAGTGTGTCGTCAATGTCCTTGTCAATTTGGATATCCAAATTCCACTACGAAAATTAATTAATATATGTAATTTTAAAATTAATGTGAAACGTGAGTCAATGTTTTGCTCATAGCAATTTTTCAGTCTTTGGTCAAATGGAGTAGTTGATTTTTTTCTTTTTTAAAAAGAATCACTACTTTTTACGTGTCAGTTAAAATTTTAAATAGAAAAAATTATATTTATTTCGATTATAATTTAATGTACATTTTTTAGTTAATTTTTTTTAAAAATTATCGATTTTAATTAATTTATTAAATTATCATTAATATTAATATAATAAAATGTGAGACTTATGAATTAGTATAATATAATTTATTTAAATTAATATGATGAATGATGTATATCATAATTTAGTAATATAAAAATTTCTTTCGATAAAAAATATATTTATTTAATAAAAAATAAATATTTAATTTTAAATAAATAAAAATATAAATATGACCATTTAATTTCACACCAAAAAAAAGTATTACTTCTCACACAAAATTGATTTATATAATTTTTTTTAAAATAAAAAAAAAAGTGGCTTTTTTATTCAATTCACTGGAATCTACCGTAGAAGGGTAAGTAAAACATAATCAACTTTCCAACTTATTAAGGAGTCATTTACCATTTTACCACCATTAATAATTTGAAAAATCAAAATTAACTTTTTACCCAATTCTTATATGATCTTTTAAGCAATTTCACATAAATTATTTTATTTCGTATTATATTTTTATTTATTTTAGTATTTTTTTAAAAAAAATTATCTACTTTAGAACAAAGAGAGTACATATTTACCTCAAAAGTCAAAAACAAATATCATGCAAGTCCTAAACAATTATGATTAGTTTAGTCCTCCCAAGTTCGTATCTTAAGAAAAAATTACACTCAAAACTAATTAATGTGTTCACAAATATAAAGTGTTTGCAAATATGGCTATGATGGATCATTCGTTCAACGTCAAACTTTTTCATTTTAATTCTACTAAATTGACGAGCATGAATCAAAATATAAATGGACTTCTTTGAATACTATCATCTATACGAACGTTTATTTCATTTAACAACTCTAAAATCTGTAATAATAATAATAAAAAAAAATGTGCTTAAAATGATCAATTAAATATTACCTTGTTCAGAAAAGAAAAGAAAAAAAGAATTATCACAAGTTGTTAAGATATCATTGCACTTTCTTGGAACCGTAGCATCTTCCCACTCCGAGTGGGTTGAATCTTTAATACTGTACCACAAAAAAATAATATGGAAAAGTCAAAAAAATGAGAGAAAAAAAACAAGATTCAAAGAGATGAGCAGAGCACAGAAGCTTCACAGCCACTCCCTAGTTTGTCGAATTCTTACCTATAATTTTCCTAATCTTATGTCATGATTGAATTACCTCTCCCAATAATTTTTTAAGTTGCATCACCTAATTGCTTCATTATTTACTCGTATACATTTATATTTTTTTTTATGTCCAAACATGAATATTTGTGTTTTAAAATAATTTGTAAGAATTTCACAAATGATTATACGTTTGAATTCTCCTGAGTTAGTAGGATGTGTATTTTTAAAATTAAAGAGATCACTAATAATGAAATTTTAAATAAAAATATATTTATACATATATTTTTTTTTAAAAAATGAACATTCTAATTTTAGAATGAGAAATCATATTAAGTAAATCATAATATTTTAATTTTAAATAGAATATATATATGTATGTGTGCGTGTGTGTGTGTGTGAGAGAGAGAGAGAGAGAGAAAAAAAAAGTCTGAATTTTTCCTTTGATTGGTGGTCAGGGTCGACTCGGGGTTGTTGGCATCTACCACCATGACTCATGAGCATCAAATAATTCTGGAGAACCAAAGTTATGTATTAAATGCAAGTTGCCTCACAAATGGGATTCTGGGAATGACAAAAATGTCCATTCTGTGTAGTTTCTGAAATCGATTGGTTTTGGAGCGGCCGCATTTGGTCCGTTTATTTACTGAGCTCCTCCAGGCTTCAACAGGAGGCCTTGGATTTGGGTCAATAATTTCAACCATTCTACAGTCCCAACAACCCCTATCTTGACTAGCTTTTAAGCATATCACAAATAACTATATCAAGGTTGGTAAAAATAATTTCAGCAGGTCTCCCAATTTAGCAAATTAATTCTTACATTGGAAAAAAAAAACTTAAAAATTAACTATGAATTTCATTATTTAAGAAATTAATATTACTTCATCCGTATCGTTCCAATTATCTATGTTTCTTTTTTGAGATATCACATTTTAATTGTCTAATTTTTAATTTTAATATGTATTTTTACAATTATACATTTGTTATTAATGAAAGATTTAAATTTGTTCTTAACTATTTATTAGAGAATGTATTTTTTAAAAATGATTAATGCATATACACAATGAGGTCAACTTATGAAATTTAATTATATAATTATTATTTTTAATATTTATATTAATTTATGTGTAAATTCAAAGACAATTGTAATGAGATGGAGAGAATATGATACATTTAAATATTATAACTTTGTATATTTAAACCTTTATTTAATTATAATAATTCAAGATGATATATTTAAATGAAACGTTTAATTTTGAAATAAGTAAATATTAATTAACTTTAATTTGTAAATTCGAAGTAATTTATGATAACAATTACTCGTAACAAATCTAACTTGCTAATTTTAAACAAACAAAAAAAAAAAATCTTCTTTCTGCTTTTTTTTTTTTCTTGATGCATCTATCAACTTGGCCAATATTATTTTTTAACAAGAGTTCTTTTTCTTTCTGAAATTTGTTTGTTAACACGTAAGAATTATTGGTAGAATCCATGATACATGCCATGTCCACGTTTGCATGAAATTCAACGGTCGATTAAATCGCAAATGAATGGTGAGGATTAATCTTCAACCAACACAAGTTTGGTGATTTAGCCGGCTGCCACCATCTCGCTTTCTCTCTCCCCCCTCATGCTCACCTACCCAAGTTTCGTAGTAGGCTATCCTCCAATACCACCTTCTATTTATACCACGCCCATTTGTCACCACAATCAGGAACTCTCCCAACAACCACAAAAGTATTTGTATTGAGTTCCTCTCTAATTACTGTCTAGCTACTCATTCCAATATTAGCATTTCTTCCTTTTTGTCACTAGCTAGTTCTTCGCAAAATTTAGAGATCACCATTATAAGTACCATTTATCTGTATCTTGTTAATTCATTATTATGAACAGTATGGCAACAATTGAGAATGGTCACAAGAATGGTCAAGTGTTGGAGTTTTGTGTGAAAGATCCATTGAATTGGGGAATGGCGGCTGATTCATTAAAGGGGAGTCATTTGGATGAAGTGAAACGTATGGTGGCTGAATTCAGAAAGCCAGTGGTGAAGCTTGGTGGGGAAACCTTGACAGTATCGCAGGTTGCAGCCATCGCTTCCAGAGATAATGCTGTCAAGGTCGAGCTTTCTGAGGAGGCAAGGGCTGGTGTGAAGGCCAGCAGTGATTGGGTCATGGAGAGCATGAATAAAGGGACTGACAGTTATGGTGTCACCACTGGTTTTGGTGCCACTTCCCATAGGAGAACCAAACAAGGTGGTGCTCTTCAGAAGGAGCTTATTAGGTAATTAACCATTTTCTTTCTCTTTTTTTTTTTCATACCATTACTTAGCTTGTTAATTAGTAGTTCACAAGAATCTTCTTGCATAACAACAATGCTTAAAATTAATTTTAATTACCATCATGAGTTTTCTTGATCTTGGACTTTGGAATGAATATTCCCTACAATGAGTCGTGCATGACTGACTGACAAATCTGTACAGCTCCAAATTTGTTTCTTTTTGCTTTGGTCACAAGGAGGAACATTGGACAAATGACTTCTCCTATTCTTTCACTAATTTTCTCTTCCTCGTATCCCTTTTAAAATGTCACGTATCCCTTTTTTCCTTTTTCTTTTTTTGTGTGTGAGGTCCCAATGATGTTTCGCCGCTTATTTTGTTCTCTGAGTCTTTTGTATTTGTTAATTGCAGCCCAGCCCTTGTCAGGGCTTTTGGTCCTATGAGTGTAGAGGGTAGATTGCAATAACTATATAGTTGAAGAAATGATGGGTCCTTAGTCTTATAGGGTACAAAGTCTTTGTCTCACTTCCCCCCCCCCCCCCCCAAAAAAAAAAAATAATAAAATAAAAGAAGTTTTAGACTCTTCTTGTTGTAGAGTTGTATTTGGTTGAACGAAAAAATCCACCTACTACAAGAACTATTCAACCCCCGGTTTGCTCTGCCTAATTTTCTTAGAAAGAATCTGCTAGACGCGTGACTATTCGCCCATTTGTCATTTTCCCAGATGGAATTTGTAGTCCCTAAAGGAAAGGAAATTGAAGATGATGCATCTCTGTATCCTCTGTCCAAAAATAGACCTTGGATTAATTATCAATCCGATCATTTCATTATTGATATTTTTACAACTGAAATTTCAGATTTTGAAAACTGAATCTTAACGTGCGGACTACGTCTATTATAGGTTTCTGAATGCTGGAATCTTTGGGAATGGGACAGAATCTTGCCATACACTGCCACACACAACTACAAGGGCAGCCATGCTCGTTAGAATCAATACCCTCCTTCAAGGTTACTCTGGGATCAGATTTGAAATCTTGGAAGCCATTACCAAATTCTTAAACCACAACATTACTCCCTGTTTGCCTCTGCGTGGCACGATCTCGGCATCTGGTGATCTTGTCCCTTTATCCTACATTGCTGGATTACTTACAGGCAGGCCTAATTCCAAAGCTGTTGGACCTAATGGAGAAATTGTAAATGCTGAAGATGCATTTAACATGGCTGGAGTCGATAGCGGGTTTTTCGAGCTGCAGCCTAAAGAAGGTCTTGCACTTGTCAATGGCACAGCTGTTGGTTCTGGCATGGCTTCTATGGTCCTTTTTGAGGCCAATGTTCTTGCAGTTTTATCTGAAGTTCTTTCGGCAATTTTTGCTGAAGTAATGAATGGTAAGCCCGAATTCACTGACCATTTGACGCATAAGCTGAAGCACCATCCCGGACAAATCGAAGCTGCAGCAATTATGGAACACATTCTTGAAGGCAGTGCTTATGTTAAAGAGGCTGAGAAACTGCATGAGATGGACCCCTTGCAAAAGCCAAAACAGGATCGCTATGCTCTCAGGACATCTCCTCAATGGCTTGGACCGCAAATTGAAGTCATTCGTTCAGCCACAAAAATGATTGAGAGGGAAATCAATTCAGTGAATGATAACCCCTTGATTGATGTGTCAAGGAACAAGGCCTTACATGGTGGCAACTTCCAGGGCACCCCAATTGGAGTATCCATGGACAATACTCGCTTGGCCATTGCAGCAATTGGGAAATTGATGTTTGCCCAAATTTCAGAGCTTGTCAATGACTACTACAACAATGGGTTGCCATCCAACCTATCTGGAGGAAGAAATCCAAGTTTGGACTACGGTTTTAAAGGTGCTGAGATAGCCATGGCCTCATATTGTTCAGAACTCCAATATTTGGCCAATCCAGTGACTAATCATGTACAAAGTGCTGAGCAACACAACCAAGATGTCAACTCCTTGGGGTTGATCTCCTCAAGGAAAACAGGAGAAGCTGTTGATATCTTGAAACTTATGACAAGCACATACCTAGTGGCACTATGCCAAGCAATTGATTTGAGGCATTTGGAGGAGAACTTGAGAAATGCGGTAAAAAACACAGTAAGCCAAGTTGCAAAGAAAACTCTGACTATGGGTGATAATGGAGAACTTCATCCTTCAAGATTTTGTGAGAAGGATTTGCTTAAAGTGGTAGACCGCGAATACGTTTTTGCATATGTGGATGACCCTTGCAGTGCCACTTACCCCTTGATGCAAAAATTAAGACAAGTTATTGTTGATCATGCACTGAAGAATGGTGATAATGAGAAGAATGTGAACTCATCCATCTTCCAAAAAATCACAGCATTCGAAGAAGAACTCAAGTTTGTCTTGCCAAAAGATGTGGAGAGTGCAAGAACTTCTCTTGAGAATGGGAAACCCAGCATTCCTAACAGGATTAAGGAATGTAGATCATACCCATTGTACAAGTTTGTGAGAGAAGAGCTTGGATCAGAGTTCCTTTCCGGGGAGAAAGTTCGGTCACCAGGAGAAGAGTTTGACAAGGTGTTCACAGCAATGTGCAACCAGAAGATTATAGATCCACTCTTGGAATGTCTCAAGGAATGGAACGGTGCTCCTCTTCCAATTTGTTAATTCTGATTTCATTTGGATATTGTTTTGTCAAAAGTTTGTTTGCCTCCTAAATAGCTTCAATTTAATTTGTATGTGTGTAAACCTCAAGGATATGTAACAATACCTCTCTCTCTCTCTCTCTCTCTATTGTAATGCACAACTTTTTTGAACTGAACTCCATATTCTTCACTACTTATTTCTGTGCCAATGATCAAATTCAACCATATCAAAATTTAGGTTTTGATTGTAAATCCAAAATGCAAAAGTACTATATCTCATATACCCTTAGACAATTTTTCCTAGAGTTTATAAACGAGTATATAAGCTTATCAATCTTTCGGATCTCTTCTCTGTTTGCAGTTTAGAAATGTTCTTTAACTTGGAATATCTTCGTAGCATAGGTGAAATGTTTGCTTCAACGTTCCTTTTTTGGTTTTAGTCAGCTTCCTTGTAATTTGTCATCATCCTGTTCACTTTGTCTTTTGACAACAGTATATATTAGTTTGGGGCTATTGCAATGAATTAATACTATCTATATGATCTAAGGATGGATACGAAAGAAAAGGCCAGCTACAACCGCGAATGATGTAAATGATAAAATTTATATAAGAACTTTTGTATACAAATCACATTATTCTCTCACTTGTTCTTTGCTCTGTTTTTACTGATATATCTTTTTCAAGATTTATACAAGAATAACAAATCTCAAATAGAGGAAAAAGGTTCTAATAACAATCGTGGCTGAAAGAAACGAGCTTCCAAATCTATCTAATTGTAGATCTAAGATCGTATCCACGCAACTGTTCTCAAAATCTTTAATGAGTTTTTCTATAAAAAAAATTGAATAGTTATATCGGTTAGTTATGCTAGGATAAAATGTATTTTTGTGTTTGTTCATTTGGTTTTGGGTTGAGATTAAATAAATTGTTTTTGTTTGTATATGTTTTTGTCTACGAATTATTTAGACATGAATTATCTTTGACATAAAATATGATTAGGAGTGGTTGGTTGTATCTAATTATGAATAAAATAAGAGTGAAATACTTAGTTGCATCTATTATATTTATATAATATCGTTGAAGAGAGAAAAATTGCAACTTGTTTTTAATTGGTGAAGATTTCACCAAAAAAGACTTTAAGAAATTATCGATTTTAGTTTCTAAACTATTTTTGATTTGTAGTTATTGATAATTATCTTTTATTTCAATTTTTAATAGTTCAATACTTTCTTTTATTTTTATTATGGGCTTTTATATTTTATTTCAACTTTTAATAACTTCATACTTTAAAAAAAAAAATTTAATTATGGACTTTTCAATGAGTAAAACTTCTCTTCCAACCAAGATAACGTCTAACTTTAATTATTTCAGGGGTATTTTTGAGAATTTGTTTTTTAAACTCATCCTCATGGCTTGTTTAAGAAGGAAAATGAGTTAGGAAAAAAAGAAGAAAAAATAGTTGAAAAAGTCATGGGAATGGATTTTTAATTTTTTTTTCTCTTGAAAATCCCTCTAAAATAATTAAGGGTAGAAATTACCTTGGTTGTAAGAAAAATTTTACTCATCGAAAGATCCATAACTAAAAATAATAAGAAAGTATTGAACTATTAAAAATTAAAATAAAAGATAAATGTCCATAACAAAAAGTAAAAGAAAATATTGAACTATTAAAACTTGAAATAAAATATAATGACTCGTAACTACAAATTGAGAATAATTAAGGGTCTAAAATCAATAATCTTCTAAGACTTTAATCTTAACTTTATATACTTTAATCTTCCAAGACTACAAATCGATCTATTTTTCCAACAATATCTTTTTTTCCCCTCAAAGGGTACGAGTAGTGGTTTGATATTTTTTAAAATTATTATTATTATTATTTTAAAAAATAAAGCTATTGGTAAAAAAAATAAACAAAAAATTCAAAACTAAAATTATCTATTTAACTTTCTTTCATTAAATAATTAGTATATATAAATAATGCGTTCATACAAAAAGAATAATTCTTCCCCTATCACAAACACAAAAATAAAAAAGGTGGAATGAGATAATGATCAATCAATGTGTATATAAAAAAAAATTCCCTTTTCCCAATGTGCAATATTGCATTTATATTCAGCTTTTAAAGTAAATAATGTAAATCCGAATGATACTTCTTTCGTTTTATATTAAGTGTCATTTTAGACATTTAAATACTTTTAAGGATGTTGAAATAAAACAAAATTTAATATTAAGTTTAAAATTTATCATTCATAAATATTCTAAATCAATCTCTTATAATCTCTTTGCATATTAATTATCAATCTCATTCTCTTTCCATTTAAATAGTAATAAAATTAAACAATAATAATAAATTATACTAGAAAGACATTTAATGTGAAACAAAATTAAACTCCTACAATGACACTTAATATAAAATGATGAGAATATTATGTTATGAATCTTAACTTTGCCGTTGGATTTTTAATGGAAAGAATGATTAATCGTTATGAAAAATTTTAACTCAGGGAGTTTAATATAAATATAGAGATCTTCAAGGAGTCTAACGGTAATATCAACAAAATTATCGTGTAGATTAGAATTAGCCAAAGATCTGGCTCAGCAGGTTTCCTGGTTTTTTCCGGGTACTTGATTTTCTTCTTTTCCTTGCTCAAAATACTAGTAATTAATTTAGGCTGTTTGGTCAGAAAGCAGAGAACAGAGAAGAGGGAATAGTAATATGGCTTCACAGATCGTAAGAAGGCTCCTCCGAAGCAGTCGCACCAACGAAGTCTTTTCTAACCCTAATCTATCAAAAATTCTCAATCGGAATTTCTCAGCCGCCGCCGCTTCGGAGTCTAACTTGATTCGCGCCACGCTCTTCCCCGGCGATGGCATCGGCCCTGAGATCGCCGAATCAGTCAAAGAGGTCCTTTTTCCACCTCAAAACGCTTATACATGCATTTTTGCATCCATATTTTTTGTTCTTATCCTTGGCCATCGATTTGAAGTTGTCTTTCTAGATTGAATTTTTATATTCTTCAGAGTAGTTCTCTTGTAACAATTGCATCTACGTCTATAATAATGAATGCTACCAGTGTGATGTTTAAGTTTCTTGGATTTATTAGGTATTTAGAATGGCTGAGGTACCGATTGAGTGGGAGGATCACTACGTGGGTAAGGAGATCGACCCTAGAACGCAAAGTTTCCTAACATGGGAAAGTCTTGAATCAGTGAGACGAAATAAGGTTGGGTTGAAAGGACCAATGGCTACACCAATTGGAAAGGGTCATCGATCATTGAACCTTACTCTGAGAAAAGAGCTGAATTTGTATGCCAATGTTAGACCTTGCTATAGTTTGCCTGGCTACAAGACTCGCTATGATGATGTGGACCTTATTACCATTCGCGAGAACACAGAAGGGGAGTACAGCGGTCTCGAACATCAGGTAAGTTGACGACTCCTATAGTATTATGATTGCATGGCTTACTATTGCTTGTTTTGTTTCATTGATATTTTGGTAATAGGGCCAAGTTCTTGCATTTGTACGCTAGGTGGTGAGGGGTGTTGTTGAAAGTCTCAAAATTATCACACGTCAAGCAAGTTTGAGGGTTGCCGAGTATGCTTTTCACTATGCCCAAGTACATGGTAGAGAGAGAGTATCTGCAATACACAAAGCCAATATCATGCAGAAAACCGATGGTCTTTTCCTTAAGGTACTCTTGATTTTCTCTTGATTTGCTATGTGCTTGATTTCTGTTATAGGTTCACTTATGATGCACCGTTCTGCTCACTTTTTTCTTAATTTCAGTGTTGTCGTGAGGTGGCTGAGAAGTATCCAGACATAAAGTATGAGGAAGTTGTCATTGATAATTGTTGTATGATGGTACGGAACCATTTATCTGCTGTTTGTACAGTCTGATAGTTTTGAAGAATTTTAAAAGATATTCATAGTAGCAAAAAGCTCTGTTCTCACAAATTAGAAACTGGAGAGGTGCTCCAGAAGTGCATTTTGATCTTCTGATAATAAACTTATTTATCTAAAGAATAAACTGGTGATTGCTCTTCCATGTGCAGCTTGTGAAGAATCCAGCACTTTTTGATGTGTTGGTGATGCCTAATCTTTATGGTGACATTATAAGTGACCTTTGTGCTGGGTTGATTGGGGGCTTGGGCCTAACTCCAAGGTACTTCTTCAGCTTTACCCTGCTGCTTTTAGCATCTTTCTGGAGAAGTTTACCTATTAATATACTTCAATTTCATTCCCCTTACAGTTGCAACATTGGTGAGGGAGGTATTGCTCTTGCTGAGGCTGTACACGGTTCAGCACCTGACATTGCTGGAAAGGTCTTCATTTGAAATTTCTTCATGTTCATACTGTTACTGCATTTCACATATTGACATTCTTAATTCCAAATTGAAGCTTGTCTATATTTGTCATATTTTCATGTTAAAGTTTGGTTCTTTGTTATATTTATTTTCTTGTGAGTTACAAATAAGACATAAAAATCTTGCAGATTGGCTTATGGAGGAAGCATCTTTCTTCTATCTATTACATGGAAGAATGATACTTTAGTGTAACATAAGATTAATTTACTTTTGTCTGTTGAAGATGATTGGCATATAGAAACAGCCTGTATGCTGGCAGAGGTAATTCTGCACACGCCTAGCTTATTGGCTAGATTTGCTCATTTCTTATGGCTTAGTCCTTTGAGTTTTCTTAGTTTATGGTCTTGGATGTCATTAAGTCCAATCTCTTTGAATGGGGAATTTTTGATAGTATGGAAAAAATGCTTCTTGCTTTACTGTTTGTCCTATCAAATAAAAAACTGCACAAAAATTGACCAACCAAGCGTTCTTTCTAGACTAGAATCTTGTCAACTTTGAGATGTAGGCTCTTCCTGTAACCCTTGAGATGTAATTCCTTACTTGTCTCCTAGTGGGATTGACCATTTTACCCCTCCCTGTATTAGAAAAGTTAAAATATTTTCTTTATTTGACAGCCAAAAATGGAGGATATGATAACAGGAAATGGTGTTAGCATCCAGAGATAGGCAGAAGGATCAGTTCCATATTTTCTTAAAGTGCTTAATGTTTCATGTATTTCAGAATTTATTGTAGCAGTTGATAGTTGCTATGGAAATGCTTTCTTCCATGTGAGGGAACACCTCTTATGTAAGCATGAAAACAGAACATTTATGGGAGTGTTCTAGTTTCTCTTTGTCTTCTTATTCTATTTGTTCTATTTCTTTTGGATTCTGCTTCTCATATGGTCTAAGCCCCAAGTTGGACCCAAAACAGAACATTGGCTGAAAACCAGCTAGACAAATCCTTGATTCAAAAAGCAACAATTAAAGCATCAGGACTCGATGAGCAGTTGCTTCCGGTTTTCTGTTGGATGAAAATATTATAGTGGACACAGGCAAGATCTGAAAAGCAACAACATTAGTAAGAAAAATCAAAATAACATAGATATTTCTATGCTGGAAGAGGAATATTTTGGGCAGCCTCTGGCTCTGATGGATAAGGGTGGGCTGTCAACTATGTAACTAGGAGAGACTTGAATGGGGAACTCTAAAGAAAGACGATGAATGGGAAACTCTTTAACAGAGATATTTCTATGTTGGAAGAGCGAGTATTAGGAACCCTCTGGCTCCAAGGGTTTCTTGTAGTAGTGAGCGTGATCAGTCAAATATGTAACCAGGGCACGTTCACAATACATTGTACTTAATTTTTTATGTACTAATATAAACCATTTTGGAATAAGCTTTCACATAGTTAAAGTGAATTTCCTTGCCACTTGTCACTTGTCACTTGGCACATGGAAGCTTTGGAGAAAGGTATAAGATTTATCTTTCATATGCTGCTAGTGCAGAAATATTTATGCAAATATTATTTGTTAATTGCTACAAAATCCCATGCATGATTTTATGATGTATTTATGCTGTGTATAGCAGAGCAGCATCCACACTTGTGCAAAATTATGAGTGTATTAAATATTCTATGAAAGGTTGATCTGCAGTGTGGTGGCTATTTCATCATAATGTTTATTTCTTCCATGCTAATCCTGCCATTTTGGATCATAATGTTTGGCATAATCCTCACAATGTTTTCTAATTATTGGCTTTCTTGTCCCTTTTCTTGGTTATTTCATGTAGAATCTGGCAAATCCAACTGCTTTGCTTTTAAGTTCTGTAACAATGCTTCGCCATCTTGAACTTCATGATAAGGCAGACCGCATCCAAGATGCTATCCTGAAGACAATTGCAGAAGGAAAGTACAGAACTGCTGACCTTGGTGGCAATTCGACGACAACAGATTTTACTAAAGCAATTTGTGACCATCTTTAAACAATGTCTCTGCATTTGTATATTTGAGATTGCTTTGAATCCAAGAGGATAATTCCTCTGTCGTTTTTTTCCCAAAGATGTGCCATAATTGGTCAATAGATTTTAGAGAATCAGACCACATTACATAAATTGCCCAGTAAACTTGATAGAGTGCATGAATTTGTTCAATGGGCTGAATTGAATGGAAGAGTCTCTCCTATCAATATTACTGAGCAATGGCTAATTATTCTTTATATGTGAAATAAAGAGTTTTCTGATATGATTGCTTCCCCCTTTATTTCTTGCATAATTTGATTTATCTGTCCTTTGCTGTCTTTGTACCTTTCCCTCAATTTTCATGACTAAGTAAAATGTAATTTGATTATCATAGTTCTGATCATTGATGGCGTTCCGAGGATTGTTTCAGGGAGACTATCATTACTAAGGATTGCAATTTACTGTCGGTGGACACATCGCAGAGCATGAAGATGCTTGTTTCGTGTGCCCAAGCTGAAGTTGTTTATTAAATGATTTGGCGAAGTTGGTCAAATTGGTGGATAAGGTGGAACTCTTTTTTATTTATTATTATCTTCATTTTGAACTTGCACCGCTTGACCAAAGTTTCATTGTTATTTGACCAACATAGTTGGTCAAATTGCTCAAAGTTTCATTATTATTTTATTGCTTTTAAACTGTGTTTAAATAATACAAAAGCAATCTATGTTGGAATGGAGGGGGACAGTTGAAATGCTTAATTAACTCCTAGACAACAGAATCTTGTATTAGAAATGATAACTAGAAGGCAAATTGGCTCATTTCCTCCCTTATATTTCTTTTTTTTCCAGTCTTTATCTTCTTCTTTTTTCATCTATTTTGATCTTTGATCTTTATTTTCAATCATTAAAATTTCTTGTGCATTATGTTTTCATCTATTTTGATTTCTTATTTCATAGCTAAAAGGTAAAATTATAAGGGATCAACATGTTTGAAAACACAATCACAGGAAATTTTAATGACTGAAAATAAAGATGATGAACTACCATGACTGTTTGGAAAATATGTAAGGTACTATTATAGGTGAAAAAATGGTGAGGGATCAAAATGTTCATAAACTCAAAGATAAAGGACAAAATGGATAAATTTGCCTAACTTGAATACTTTAATGGATAGATGAAAAAAATATAATTATTAATAAATCATATTACTTTGATTTCATGGATGAAAAGATACATGAAGTACAATATAATCCTCATTATGATAATTGATGTTTAATGCTTTGGACCCTCTATGGCTGCATTATTATCTTCAATGATATTTTTATTTCGAAGTTTCACTATTTACTGTGCATAATACGCAGTCGAATACATTACTTAAATCAATAAAAACTTTGGATAAGGTTCATGAATTTACTTTCGGTCTTTGATTTCCAATCTTCCCCGTTGCATGATACCACCACAAGTTCAAATGATCTTTCCTCTATCTTTTTCTTTTTTGTCCTTGTTTAATTGGTCATGAAACATCTCCGACAATCTTTATCCCATTTCACCATCTGGTGATTGTAGTTCATAAAATTTTGTACCAGAACAAGCTCAGATTAAACTCTTCATCTTTTCATTCAACTATATAGCCCCAAACTAGAAATTCACTGCTCCATCCTACTCTCAGCCAGGTTGTCAACAGCAAAGTGTGACCATTTGTAATCTGATGTTTCCAGTGTGGCGCTTAATTGCTTTAGCCCATCAATATTGATTCACTGCCTGCTGCAAATAAAACTCTTTTTCCGAGTATGAAACTGAAATTCTTGGGAAGGAATAGGAACATTGCTTCGAATCCGAAATGACACCTCGGAGGTGCATATAATTTCCATGGTGAAAACCAACTCCGACTGGATTTCCCTTAACCAAGGGACAAGTATATGAAGGCGAGGATATGTGAATTGAATGAAGGACCATTGGTTGGGAAGGACACATCTAAATTAACTACCTCCTTGCCACAGCTAAGAGACAATCTTAACATGCATCTTTCCGCAATTTGGGTATCTCCATGTTCCCAAGAAATTTAGTGAAAGAGGAAGAAGCAAAAATTGTATAATTGGTTTGGTGTAGCCCTCAGGTTCTAATCATTAGCAAAATTCACGGCCCTGCGGTTCTCATATTTTAGAAACTTAATAATCCTAATACATCGTTTGGCATCTGCGACCAGGAAAAAGAAAAGCAATGCAATCCTGGACAACAGAACCAAATCATCAAAATCATAGTAATAACTATTGGCAACCCTTCTGTTGTGGTTAAGAGGGACAGCATTATCAGATGTTTTAATGAGCAATATGTCAAAGATGAAATAGATTGGGCGAGGAAACTAATCAAATTGCTGAAGGATTGAGGTTTAGAGCTGAAAATGCTGGAGGGGCGGCTCTAGTGTGTCTTAAGTGCGGTGCGGGTGCCCTCAGTTGACGCCCAGAATTAATGTTTCTTGATACAGAGAAGGATGGGATTGAAAGCGGCCTTGGATGAGATGTACGCATTGGTTCGCAAGGAGTACTAGAGGAACTGTTAATTCCCAGGTCTGCTGAAGACTGGGCTCCTGCACTGGTCGTTGCACCAGATTGCGGGGTTTTTGATGACTGCTGCATTACCTGCAACGAGCAAAAGTACTTGTCATTGCTGAGCATGTTGAAAACATTTACCTCGTAGTTTAGAAGGACAAGCAGCTTTCCATACTGCTGATGAATATTCACTACCTGTACTGAAGTAATAGCAGCTGGATTGGAAGAATGAAGTCCCACTAAATCTTGTTCAGGTGATGCATGATCTCTTGTGGCAGCTGGTTGAACAGCTGATGGGTTGGTCACCCCATGGGTTCGTGGCTCCTCAGGTGACAGTCCTGAAATAGTCGTGTCTCGTGAGATAGCAGAAAACATTAAGAGTTAAAATATATACATCTTGTTCAAAAAGGCCAATATAGTTGCTGAAAAACATAAATACTTTCCCACTTTCCTTGTGGCCCAGCTGCAGAGATCTGGTCAAACTTCTCTAAATGTAAGGTAGCCTCAGCTAATAATTTGTGCTCATGCACTGAGTTGTAACAAGTCTCGAGGTATGTTTTTGTTTTTGCAATTGCAATCTCGGCATTGAGAATCAACACATCATACTTCTTATTTAACTCTTCTATCTCCTTCTTACGCTCAGATTCAATGCGGAGTTTCTACAAAATAATTCTCATAAATGTCTTACCTTAAATTTTGGAGGGAAATAGGGAAGAAGAAACAAAAAGTTAAAAAGTGAGGTACAAACCAAATCATTGTGCATTTTTATGGCTAGCTCTTTGCCTTCCTGCATGTTTTCAATCAGCTTCTTAAGTGATGCTGAGTCAGTAGACACAGATGTTCCAGTGGGGTGATTGCCTGAATAATGAAGAACTGTATTTTGGTGTCCAAGACTTGCAGTATCGGGCAAACTTCCATTACTAGAAGTCACAGACGGTTGTGGTGCCAAACTTTGAACAGCGGAGGTGATATGACCATTCTGAATTCCCCCGGATATAGATATAGATACATCAACTGCACAATCTCCAGTAGGAATTGAATTGCTTGAGAGAGGCAACTGTGAACAAGTGAGAGAGTATGTTAGAACCTGGGTTGAACAGAGACATGCCTGAGATAGATTTTTGTAGATTTCATAGCAGTTGTATGGTGAAAGTACAACGACTTAACAGAGATTGGTTTTCAGAGCCTTAACTTATTGAGATTATCAAAAGAAGAAAAAAGGTCAATAGTCAAAAGAACTCAAAAACATTTCCATCCTCTTGAGCCACAGCCAACAACATTTGTTTATCCTATGTAGAGCAGAGGTTCAGCGAATAGGGACAGTATGAACTTTTAAAGGGAAGTAGCAAAACAAGTTCTGGGGACATGGGAATGATCATATCCAATGGATGCCATAAATTTTTCATTTTTGGTAAATAATGTCCAAATTATAAGATGAGATTGAGTTCCGATATAAAGATTCCTAGAGAACACTAAAAAGAACAATGTGATCACTGAGATTGGTAGAAAGTGTTTTTTCTAATATGTCAAAACAAGCAATTGATCATGTATCCATTATTAAATTAGGGTTCTTTTTCCAATTTTAATATTGACTAATTCATTATGTAGATATCTGCAGACGTGCTAAGCCATCATATTAGTTAGTACTGATTCCAGGAGAGGGTTGGTCCATTAAGGGATTTCATATACCTGATCAGGCATTGAACGCCATTCAGCAGGTGAATCAGGCTCTCCAGGAGAGTTATTATTAATTGATGCTGCCAGTGTAGAAAGATTAACTGCTTCACAGTGCTGTTGGACACTTCTAGCATAATCTCTAGCTGACCCTGTTGCTTCTAGAGCATTTGTACTAGGTGGCGCATTGCTTTCCAAATTACTTGCACATGTATATCTTTTAGTGGCTGAATTTCGAGCCTCTGCAGTAAAGAAAAGGTTCTGTTATCAATAACAGACACTGAAGATCCGAATAGCAATTGAAACTTATAAGACAATCGAAACAGAGTCATATAGCAAACAGAATAAGCAATATCTAGAGTATCCATTATTCGCCTCAATGACAGCTTACTTTTTGTTATGAAGCTAGATTTTTTAGGGCAATTACCACTGGCATTGGCATTTGCCTTCTTTGTTGGCACTTCATCTTCAGTTTCATGGAGCAAATCATCCAAGTGTTTGACTTTTCTTTTGATTCTCTGCAAAGGACTAGACGTGTATTTCCATCTAGGCTGCTTCCCTTCTAACAAGTTTGTCCAGAAAATAGGTGGTGGTTCAGTATCTATCAAGTGTCTGACTATTGAAAAATTATCCTTTGACTGGACTATCAATTCACCATGTAAGGAAAATCTACCACGATAAGTCCCTTCATTCTGTTGTACTTTCAAGACGTTAATAGCATTGGGTTTTGCAACAAAATAGTCAATAGAATTGCAATCCCCACTACTATAAGGAAGTAAGCATAATAGCTCCTGAAATACATCTTCCAAAAGAGTCTGCTTGGCAGTGTTGATTGTCTCCAGAGAAGATGCACTAAATTCAGTAGAGCCATCTAGCTCCCTGAATAGACAGGAGGCACCCCAACTTAGTAGTTTGTGACAAATACTTCGTTTCATGTCCTTTATATTGCTATTAAGAATCGCACCTTCCTTAGCAAGAATCAGCACTTTCTCTTCCACAGTACAAGAAGAATATAAGCGGAATATATTTATCTCCTCAAACTTCGAATCAATAGTGATCTTCTCCAATGCTTTTACATCATTTAGTGGATCCCAGTCACTGTTGAATATGACAATTGTATCTACAGATGAAAGTTTAGTGCTATGGGTACAAGCACGAGCTTCAATCAAACAAGCAAATTTCCCACTATCTTTACTGTTGAACATATCACAGGCAGCTTGCTTCTTTGAACGAGATATATTTCCATCAATGCGTATGTAAGTATCTTCACCAAATTTTTGATGAATAAAGTCATCCAGAATATCTCCTACAGAAACTGTTCCAGAACCACCAAGTGACTGTCATAGAAAAAGACAGTGAAAACCCTAAACTAAACCAAAGTGTAATGATATATTTGGAAAAGACAAGGTTAAATGCCTTTGCAGAATAGCCACAAAAATGAACCTAAAGAACCAGGATTGTTATTTCTTTTCCAAGACACAAGTGAAGTGTAGGATGGTAACACAAACAGCAAAATTGTATGCATATATTTGACAGCTGAACCCTTCTTGAATTTATGAGTAACAAAAGTAATTAGGCAAAGTATGGAAAACTATAGAGAATATGGCGTGTTCTATTAGTACCTGGAAAAAAATGACTATTCGCAGTCCTCGTCTTTCAATTTCTGAAAGGATCTTATGCAGAAGTTGTAATTTGCCACTCAACTGAATTTCAACATCAAAGTGGTCAGCTGTAGGTATACCTTCTAACACCACCTTTCGCAGAGACCAATCCGCAAGAAAAGGATGATCACAACACTGTAAAGAACAATAGTCAAAAAGAGGTTGATATCTAGCAAAAGATATCCAAAACTAAATTCAAGGGGAAATATATGGTCAAGCACCAAGCCGTTATAAGGGAAACTTTTCCTAGCTAAGGCAACCTTGACCATAAACCTCAAACCTTTCTGGTTGATACAAGTATGTCATGGAGGAATCCAGTTGGACTCCCCTTCGAGCTTGAGCAAAGCAGCTTGGACTTTGAAAATAGGGAAGCACAGTACTGCTCTGTTTGCACATTTGTGAGCATGGCAGGAACCCAAAACTCCACGAACTTAATCTTTTCAGATTGACACTCATATGCAATAAAATTTACCAATCTTTCCTTCAGTTTAAAATCATTGCAACTAAGATTAACATCTAGGTTATCTTTCTCAGCCCCATCATCTTGTGGATCAAGCAGACCAAGAACACTGTGGCAATTGAAGTTCCAGTCCTGAAAATTTAAAGGATATGTTATCAACTTCAGGTGAATTACAATCTGATCAATGGATATTCTATACCTTTATCTGAGTACAAACAAGAAGCAGCCTCATATTAGCAGCTAGCAATTTGAACTGGTCAAAATGTGTTAACATTTTTGGAAGTTGGCACTCATCTAATATGAGAACTTCCCAATTGATAGTTTTGAAAGTCTCTATATCCTGCAAGACATAAAGAAGACCAATAACTAGGGAACTGCTGTTATCTGGACCTAGATAACTATCAATATTTAACATAAAGGTCAATCTCTGCAGATAGAAAGATCAATCCAAACAGAATAACTCATTAAGAAGTTATCTTTTCAAACTCAGCAAGCTCAAATGCTTTGACAGTTATGGTATCTAACACTCATACTAAGGGATAAAACGAACTGGAACTTACCTCGACAACATCAGCACTACGTGATACAAGAACCTGAAACATTATGTTCCCATATTCATTATAGAACTCAAAAGTTCTGATCATAGACCTAACATTTCTGCTCCCCTTGTACACAGCAACATTGGCATGTGACCCTCTACGTGAAAATTCAGCTTCCCAAATGGAAAGAGCATTCGAAGTAGTGACAACCAGAAAAGGGCCCCTTGTTTCTTTAAGCAAATTCAATACAAACAAGACCACCCTCTCAACTCGTTCCTGAAGAACCCAATAAGGAATAATAAGTTCCCACATCTCTCAACTTCTACAATAAAGAGCATGAGAGAAATGCTGTAGACATGTTAAAATTAACTAGAGCCTACAACCAAATCCAATCAAAGTTACGTTGTGAACAAATTTCAGCTGAAGAAACCCTAAAACAAGTAAAAAATGATGCGAAAAATTGGATATTTTCTCAGTTCCACTTCCACCTGTGACCCAATGGCAGAAACAAACTGAGCCTCAGGTCTTGAAGCTTGATTTATGTTGGAGGTTGAAATTCATGTGCCTACCTTGCACACAACTTGAGCACATCAAATTGAACTTCTATCAAACTAGCTCCTTTCAGTATATTAATATCTGCAGAGATGAGTTTCATAACCTAATGAACCTTAGGATATCTTGAGCTTTAATCTCAGAAACTCAAAACTGATATGAGTCAGCTTCAAAAAATGAACTTAGGATGACTTGGACAATGTCCGAATGCTCCCAATGCTTGGAAAGTGTGTAAAATGCACGAAACAAAGTAAAGCAACATCCTATAGAGCAAGCACCTGATTATCAATGACAAGAGCATTCTGAGCTCTGTGCCAGTATTCCAAAAGCTTGTTAACATGAAGTACATGTTCCTGACATCCAAATGGGACTTCAGAGAGTTCTGAAGATGCTGTTTTCCTTCTCTGCATTTGTAGGAATATACAATTTCTTGTGTCAAGCTCCTGATAAATTATATTCAGACACAAGGGCACACTGATTCTAAACATCATTAGCAAGTAAAATCAAAATTTTCGCTCTTAATTATTTATCTTTCAATAGGTTTTGGTTCGATTTCGCTTGTGTTCATTTGCAAAGTTTGTGCATTCAAAACAAAAAAACAGACTGCCATTTAAGTAAGTTGTTTCCAGCAAATATGTGTTCATCATTGCCAATGTAAGTCACTGACCAAGAGCAACAATCTATGGAAAAATTGAAGACAGGTATTCTTTCACCTTTTTGAACTAATTCTTACTGAGCATCATTTTTTAACTTTGTTAAATTGGTTCCATGTCTTTTCTGCTACAATTATTTCCATACAAAGAAGTGCACATATTGGTGAATGAGAGAAGAATTTTACTTGCAACCAGAGCAGACTGCTTTCAGGTAGTTAGATTATGCCTAAAAGGAATAAAGCTTTACGAAGACATCAAAAGTACCTTATCTTCCTCAAAGTGGTCTGCCTTATTGTGAAGAAATTCAAAATCATTTATGAGATTCATTGCCTCAGGAGTTCTTAAGAATGAAGCATTTTCTAACTCCCATGTAGCATTGTCATAGTCAAGCCCTGCCCATTTGACAAGCCACACATAGTGGCAATCACTATTCTCGTGGGAAGTGCTACTCGATTGGCCAGGGAATACTAAGAATCTCTTTGCCAGTAGACGTTGTGGCACACACCATTCTTTTTTCCAACTCAATTTCTGAAGAAAATGACTATAACTTCCAAAAAATCTTTTCAAAAGCCAAAAAGAATCAGAGACATAATGCAAAAATAGCACAATCACCTTAAGTTTTTGCTTGTATCGTGAGAAAAGTGCTGGAGATTCAAGAACCAGGGTTTTTCCTGGGACCCAACGATTGTGAATATGTGCAAGACCCCTGTACTTAACTAAATATTTCTTCTGCTTTTGCTTTCCTGTTACCAGATTAAAAACAGATACCTGTGAGAGAATGGGAACCCACCAAAAAACCACAAGAACTTCTAACAGAAATAATGTGTGGGCAAATGCCATGTACCTTCATCATCTGAAACCTCTAGCAATTCATCTAGAATAGACTCTATCCCCTCAGATACAGCATAGACATCCGTATTGATCTTCCTTTTGATACACCAAATACAATGCCAAACTCCTGGTGGAACACACGTAAAAGGAGGCTTGACGCAAGAAATATGAAAGCTCCTGCTGCACCCTTTTCCAGCACAGCACCTAACCATTATTAGATCATGGAAGAAGGTAAGTTGTGGTTTTTAATTAACATCCAAACTTCGAACTTTGAACCTGTATACGTTATATTGGACAAGAAAGTATGCAATTTGAAAATGGAATTATCTAACAATCAAGCAGTTCAATTTAGTTTAGATGTAAACTCTATCTAGAGCCCAAAAGGGAAATTATTCATAAATGACCATCGGAAGAATTAATAGTTTAATAATATTACAACAAATATATGGTTGATAACATGAAAAGGTATGCACACGCGATTTACAGTGTAAAGGAAAAACCTGAATTACTGCTAATATCAATTCCAGTTGCAGACTCGTACATTTCTTAAGGCAACTTGCAGAGATTCGGGGATAAGTGGATCTTTAAGGACAACTTAAAATATGAACAAAACATAGGAAGCCTCATTAGTCATTACAGAGATTGCAGACAGTAATTAAGTAAGAAACTCACAAGAGCTGTCCACCATGACCACATGTGAAGCATTTCTGTTGTTCACCTCCAATCTGAGTACTTTGCAAAGAACCTGCAGCATATGCATAATGGTCCTGGGCACTGGTACAATTCAAGTTGACCACAGCAGGAGTTTCCTTCTCACTCTGCATACAGCATCAAGCAAAATGCTATCAGAATTCAAATCACCTCAATCTCTTAAAACAAGATTATCTCAGACAATTTTCCAGCACAAATTTCAAAGTTGTCTGTAAGCAGGTAAACTACTGGGGGCGGCAACTGATTGGTCATTGAAACAGATATTGTTGGACACGTGTATTCAAAATAAATTTTGAGTATGTGAAGACATGCATCAAAAAAATAAGGGTAATTGGGCAAAATAGAGGACAAAGAAGAAAAAGATGAGAGAACATGGTCCAATCCTACATTGAGATGAAAGAAGATGGCCCAGTACTATATTAAAGCAATAACATAATTCATTTGTAGCATATAGTGCAGTAGAAAAAGCACTGATAAACTGAGTCTGCAGAACAAAGGCATAAATAGTCCAGCAGCAGGCAACTAAGTAGCCAGTCTTTTCACCGAATGGTTAATAGGCTTCACATTGAAATTTGAATCAAGGAAATATCATAATTCTTCAAGGATAATCTTTTACCTAAACTTGAAAATTGCCATCATTTAAAAAGTATTATTTTGGGGACGAGAACACAACCAAATTTTAGGGTCTTTTAAAAGGTTTTTTTTTTTGTGAATAAAGGGTCTTTCTAGAATATAAGCAGACCTGTGGGACAGTCCATAAGCTCAAATCAATTGATTGCAACTCCACAGGAATGGTCATACATGCAGGAAATGTGATTCAAAATGACGCAACACTGTGATACAAAAGGAGAAAAACAAAAAAGAGGAATAAAATCAGCCTCAGTACTTTGCAACTAAGATTTCAGAAGGAAAGTTTGCCACAGGTGGTGAGGTAAAATGTGCTAAGAAGCAAATAACATGAAACATGTGGTTTTGACTTCTGTCTTCAGTTGATATCCCCATTTCTTCAGAAGTTAGGCGTGATAATTGATGCATATTGGTGCACATAATATAATTGGAAAATTAAATTTCACAATTGCTAGTACATACATCATGGAAGTTTTGGGTCTCATCATTTGAGCGGCACTGTTGCTTCCATTTGCAAACCATCCTGCAAGGACTACAGAATGTTTTGTATTGAAAGCTAACTTCACCATTGCCAGATATTGAAGTATGAGATATAGAAGACTTCATAATAAGTCAAACGCACAATTCATAAAAGATCAGCAATCTATACAAAATAGAATTTGATAGAACATTGTGCGTATTTCATCCAAAGAACTCAAACACCAAACAATAGCTAGTTTGAACAGCAAGAAATGATTGAGATGATCCATAATAGGGCAAAAAGAGGACCACATGTTGAGTTGCATGCTTGATAGTGATAAGGAACTGCAAATTACATAAGATCTTAATGGTATTTGTCTTTTATCCACCATAAGTGCAGAAAGTTTTTAAAATAAGCATCCTTTGATTATTACCAAGCAATCACTCACATGAGTTTTGGCAACACAAATTTTAGTTATGCTAAGGTGTACAAACCAACTTATTTTTGTAAACGCATGTCTAAATTGAAAAAATCTCCATTTTGTCCACTCCGGTGGTCCTGCTACTTCTGTAGGCTATCAAATACCTTTGGCCTTCACATGATGAATTGTGTTTCTGGGCAATTACTTGACCACCTTTGCTTGAATTAATAGCTTTAGTAACATGCACATCACCTTGAAACGGCTTATCCTTTCTTCCAAGAAAATCGTCTGACGTAAAACATTCTGTCAGCTTATGGATATACCAGAAAATAGCCAATTGTGGGAAGGACTAATACATATGTCTGCTACAATTTAACTGATGTAATCAAGTGAAAATTTAAATCAAGAATTATTACCTGAAGTCTTGGCTTTTGTTGGCTGTGATTGAAACAAATCTTTGAACTTGTGATCAGTTAGTGCTGATCTTTTGACTTTATGACAATTCTCACAGTCCCTCTTCTCATTCTTGTTCATTTCTCTACAAGACTACAACCGAAGTTAGATTTTATCGTATTCTCCTGAATTTTCATCTTATACTCTCTGGTATTTAGTAAACATGAAGCATTTGCTGAAACTTTAAATGCAGGAATCCTTGAAGAAGGGTAGATATCGTGTCTCAAAAATGTTAGACGAATGTCATTGCATATCAACTCTCTTTACCTTTATAGTGAATGTATATGTGTTAGTATATTCTCTTAGTCTGCTACAGCAGTAAGTCAATGAGAGTATATAACTGCAAAACCAAGTTACTTAAGCTAGAGAAAATAACAATTAGATAGCATAGAGTAGACATGCGATAACTCGAGAAGTCACAATTAATTCGTTTCCAGCATATGAAGTTTAACTAGAATCCAGATAGTGTAGTGTTTTGATGCATAACTACCCCGAGAGTTCAAAAGAACAATAATATGAGCAACAAAGATTATAATCATACTGCCTTTGAAAAAAATTTGCACAGAACATAACAACCAATGGTAGTTGCAGACTACAAAACAGTTAACAAACTAAACGATAAAAGGAGATAAACGTGCACTTTAGTGACTCAGAATCTCTGTTATTAACCAAACAAACACAGTAGACCCTGCCATGCAGTATATGTCGTCCCTTAATACACTATAATTCTGCTCACCTATTTGTCACCAACTCCTATTATTAAGTATAGCAACCAACATACTATCTCACAGCCAAAAAAATCCAAAATAGTTAACAATTGCTGAAAGTTACACCTCCATATCAACATTCTAAATACACAGGAAGTGGCACGAGGGTGATGTTCATGCCAAAGACTCAATGGATTAACCCACTCAAATTCTCTAAAGGAGAGAGAAAATTAAAGACTGAAATACCGTGGCACGCCAATGATGTTCATGTGCAACCTCAACGAATTAATTCATTCTATTACCACCAACCTATATAACTGACTAAAAATTTCTAAAGCAGAGAGAAAATGGAAGACTGAATTACCATGGCACATAGATGATGTTCTTGTGCAATCCTCAATACCTCCCCTATATAACTGAGGCAAATTCTCTAAAACAGAGAAAAAAATAGAAGGCCCGAATTAAGGCACAACGATGAGGTTTGCGTGCAAGCCTTTATGGATTAATTCATTCCATTGCCACGAAGCTACAACTGACACAAAATCTCTAATGCAGATAGAAAATAGAAGACCCTGAATCACCATTTCACAACAATGATGTTCATGTGAAAAATGCCTCAATGAATCAACACCCTTATCATAGCCACCAATCCCTATAACTGACTCAAAATCGGCAAAGGAAGAGAAAAGAGAAGACCCTGAGCGAAACCCCTGAGTCCGATATATTGAAGCCATCCCTGAATAGCTACAAAATGCCCCTTGACACATAAAAAAACACCGAAATATACACACCCGCTAGAATCTGCTTCTATGAGGAAAGGATAAACATCCTAAGTCCAACTGGCCTAACTATGTCGTTCCAACTATAACCCTAGTTCTAAATTACTCGATATAATACAACACACAGGAAAAACTTGATTTCAGAATCATCTCTACCATATGGCCCACTACAGAACAGCAGTACGTCCGCTACAAATTAATTAGTAAACGATTACCAACAACACAGTATTTTAAACATTGAAAAAAAAAATCTCGGTTAATTAAAAAATGCAAACAAATTTAAATGACATTCTGACCCAACTATGTGCACCATATTTCTGCCAAATTCCTTCTCTGGCACTACATTTTTCCTTGCCCTGTTTTCTGTTTTACACTTCCAATTTCAAAAAATCCATTTCGGTAACAGATGGTTACACCAACAAGAACACTAAAAAGTTCAAGACGGAGAAAGAAGGTATAACGTTGATTTAGCAACCATTGTCTTCGTTCCTGAAACCTTACCTTCAAAATCATCCCCAGATATAAGAAGATTTCCTCACAGTATATTACTCCAATTCTTTAGTTTATTGTTTGTAGTATTAGATGTAGAAATTGACAGGAAAGTGAGCATCAGAGCATGCCAAGTCTTTGTGAGTCGCAGTGACAGAGGCAGATGATCTTATCGTATCAGAGATTTTGACGTTAAAAAGTAATGCTTCCCGTTGCTTATGCGCAGACTTCATTTAATGCGATAAAAAGGACAGTTATTTGGGGCTAATAAGCGAATGCCACATCGGTACTCACACTATTTTTTATGCTCGTGTGTTTGAGTTGTCCCTCTTCGTTTTCCATTTTCGTGTCTGTTCTCTAGACTCCGGATACGAGCACGTATTTCTATGTTAACAAAATTATATTTGAATGTTTTGAAAAATTAATGAGAAAATTACTACTAGTATTTTTTTTATAAAAAAAAAGACAAAAATTAAATCTCTAAATAAATTGAAATTTAAAAACTTTTTTATCTTATAAAAATATTTTTTAATTAAAATTAAATCACTCTTGGCTAGAGAGAATCATAATGCTCTTGGAGAGTGCATCAATACTATAACGTATAAAAATTTTATCCTTCAAAATTTTGAGTCGTACGTATTTTTTAATTAACATTATTATTTTACTAGGTGACTCAGCTTTTTGCATAAAGTATAGAGGTACCCAATATTGTATTGTAAGTGAATAAGTTGTTTTTCTATTAAATCATTTTTTATTACTTGATAGCTAGCAAAATTGGTAATTACCACAAAAAAAAAATATCAATAGTCTAGATGCCCAAATTTTAATTCCAAAAGATACAAATACTCTTAAGAAGAACAAACTCATATCCACACATAAGAACAACAATCAAGTATTCTAAAAATCAAGAAAAAAAATACTGAACTGTTAAAAATATGTAAATACATTAATACTAAAGTCCCGTATTCCACTTTTTTTTAAAAAAAATTAATAATAAGCACGCAAAATTACCATAAAAAAAATATAACATATTTGTTTTGTTATGATTTTTCTCATAGAACAAAAAGGAAAAATTAATGAACAGTAAATGAAAAATCACAAAATCAGAATTGGCACAAAAAATCATGCACAAAAAATTACTGGGAAAAAATCACAAGAATTCGAATTTGATAAGCTCACCTCCCCTAATGGAAAACAATCTTTCAAAAACCTTGGTGGATAAAATAAAAGTGAAAAGATGAATCTGAAGTGAATTAATAAAATTGGAATAGGAATTCATCATAATGACTTCTCTTCATTATTAACTTTTTCACTCAAAAAACCTAAACTAACACTTCATCCATAAAGATATATAAGTCTGTTTATTCACTTTTCACTTTTTTTTATTTCAAAATTTTAGCCATTTTATTTTATGAATAATTTACTATTAATTTCCAATATTACTCTTTTTTTTATTTTAATCTTTCAATTTCACATATTTTTTTATTTTCAAGACAAAATCTTTATATTTTATTATTTTCAAAATAAAATTTTTCTCTTTCTTATTTTTTAAATATAATAATTAATTATATTTTATGAACAAAAAAATCATTATTTTAATAAAATAGCACACTCTTTAAAATTACTTGGCCCAGTGTATATAAAAAATTAAAAGAATAAGTGAATTGGTCTTTTTTGCTAGAGTTTTAAAATTGATTTTGAAAAGTGTTTAATCGATATTGGTGAAGAGCAGAACTAGAGAAATGAAAGTTGAATTTTATCATATAACTATGTTAAATTTTTATGGAAAATTAGCAAATTTTGTGTCTTTACTTTTTTATTTTTTCATGTTTGATAAATCTAATTATTTTTTCTGTTAATATTATGTAAAATCGATAGTTCATATTTTTTATAAATGCATGTATATTGTTTTCATGAGTATGAGTTTGCAATAAAATTGAATCTAAAGAATAAAAAGAGAAAGGGAGGAGGATAAAAGATAAAAAGAAATAAATGAATTAACAAATAATCAAATTTATTTATGAAAATAATATATATACTCTTATAAAAATGTGAATCATTATTTTTGCATAGCGTCAAAAAAAAAATGATCGATCTGATCAAAAATGAAAAAATAAAAAAACTTATACTATAAAATTTAAAATAAAAGATATTTTACCAAATTTGAAAAAGTAAACAAATAATATTAACGTAAAATTCTAAATGTAAAATATATTATCAAAGTTTTTTAATAAAAAATATATTATCAAAGTTGAAAAAGTAAAATAATATATATTCTTAATTTGATAATTTTTTAATTTTTATTTACTTTAAAAATTTACTCGACATAAAATATTTAAATTTAAATATTTAATGAAGGCTAATTAATATAAGAATTTTCAATATAAATAATGCTTGAATCATAATTTATGGATCAAAAGTTTTCATACATGTTGGAAACTACATGGATCTCAATCTAATTTAATTTAATTTTTAGCACGTCAAAATGTTTTTATTTATTGATATTTTAGTTTATCACGTGTCTGTGACTATGCGTCGGTAGTCGTGTTAATTTTTTGGTAAACGCGAGAGACCAACAAAAATATAGTAGAAAAAAAAGAAAAGAAAAAGAGATTTGTTGACAAATGAGAGAATTTATTGAATTTCACAAACAAAGTCTAAACTAGGAATTTACGCTTTTTACTTTTGCATTAGCATAAAGCAAATTAGTACTATTTATCACAAAATAAAAGCAATTGCATTAAAAAGATTGATACCCAGGAGGGTTAGGAATCTTCATTGTCTTCAGTCTACCCCAGGAATTTACGCGTTGCATTTGCTTAAAGCAAATTATTCCTATTATCACAAAATAAAAGCAACTGCATTTAAAAGATTTATAACCAGGGAGGCATCTCTTCCTCGTCTTGGTCCCTATAATTCTAAATTCTCCTCGTTTTCACTTTAAAAATTGATAGGATCCCTTAATTGAAGAATTTGGGTCAAAATCATCTTTGTCTCTTGTTTATCAATAAATAGAACCGAGGAAACTATTTATAAATCTAAGTAGTGAAGTAAAAAAAAAAAACCTATTCTAAAACAAAAAAGAAAGCATCATAAATTAAACATAAAGTCTTACTTCAAACAAATATAAAAGTATATTAAAATCATCAAAATAAATTCCAAAAAATAAAAACTTTCAAAACCTTTTTATTTTAATCATTATTTGATTTTTTTGACTCCCTTGATGGGTTGAAAATTAATGCCCGTCTCTATTCTTACTAGGGTTCCTATTTTTTTAATGGAAAATAGAAAATTACTTATTCATAAAACAAAGGTCCAATCTCAAAAGAAAAAAGGAAAAAAAAAAAAAAAGCTGAGATGGACCTTGCCTAGAACTTTTTAATTTTTTAACTTGAATTCTTAATTATTTTTTAGATATCTGAGCTTTTTTATTTTCTAATTTTGACCATTGATAATTTTTTTCATCTTTTTTTTATCTCTTAACTATTTTTGTTTTCAACTTTAGTCATTGATCATTTTATTTTTTATCTTTTATTATCATTGAATTATTTTCTATTTTTTATCTTAGAAGGATCAGATTTTTAAAATTTTAAATAATTCAGAAATAAAAAGGTAAAATAATAATTAGGGACCACAATTGAAAATGAAAGCAGTTTAGGGACCAAAAAATGGACCAAATTTGTAAAATAAGGACTAGATTTAATAAATTTCCAACTGTGATTTAACTTACCCACCAAACAAAAAAAAAAAAGGTAAAAAGTACACCAACCCCCCAGGGGGAGGGAAAAAGATACTAAAAAAATCAACGCAGATAAGCCCAATGCAATCTCGTCTTTTACCCCTAGATCTGGAAGCAAGCGTCCTCCTACCCACTATCGCACTCTTCACCCACTCCCAGCAGTTCCAAGCCCCCATAAATAGTCGTCCTCTGCAAACGCATCAGTTGCCAACGCACCTAACTTTGCCTTCAGCTCCGGTTTTGTAAAAGTTAGCGACCAAGAATGGAGTACGAAGGGATTCTGCTTGGAATGGGGAATCCATTGTTGGATATCTCTGCTGTTGTGGACCAAGAATTCTTGGACAAGTAAGTTTATTTCCCTTCCTTGGTGTTCAATCTCACTCAAAGTTTTGGAATCTGATATATTGTCTGTCGGTTTTATGAGTTTGGACCTATTGATTTTTGCTAGATTAAGTTTGTAGATCTATGGAGTTTTACCGCAGTTCTTTAGCTAGAGTGTGTATCAAGCTATTTTAGATCTTTGGATTTAATCCGCAGTCATCGCACATTCAATATATAATTTCTTAATTCTTTGCCTTGTTTGTCACAAATAATTGCTAATCTGTCATATTTTTTGTTACAGATTTGATGTCAAGTTGAACAATGCCATACTTGCAGAGGAAAAACACCGTCCTATGTACGTTCTTTTGATTAGTATCAGATCTGTTTATTGTATACAATATGTTGGATAGTAGGAACAGGATCTTGTTATAAGTCTTTGCTTTATGAATATATAATTGTTTTGGATTGTTCAGACTGGTTTATATTTTTAGACGTGCATATAAATGAAATCTTACGAAAGATTTAATTCTAATATTTCTTATTGGAGGATTCAATACTTTGGTAGGTATGGCCTCTTAGATGGTTTCCTCTAGCATAAAACCTAAAGAGTTCAACGCATATGGTAAAGTTTTCCAGAGTAGGTCCTGGAATGAGATATACACGAGGTGAAATAATCTTGGAAACTTGTGAACGTAGTGCTTTTCTTCTCTTGCTTAGCTCTCGGAAGCTTTCGAGATTACTTGGACTTCAAACAATTTATGGATAAGCAAGGAAAAAGTAATCAACTATTTCCTATCTTTGTTGTTCGTGTGATCTGAATGGTATTGTGCTTCTCAAGAGTACGTCCTGGAATGAGATATAATGTGGGACTACCCAATGCGCCCGCTCATTGGGGTTTAATGTTTATGTGTTTCTAATTTATTTTGACTTATTTTGGTTGAGTTTTCTTATTTTAATTCATTTATTTCTTTTGGGACTTTCATTGAAATCTCGTGTAACACAAGGATTATTCCTAACTTATGAAAAAACATTAAAAAAATTTCTAGTCTGCAATGACTGTTGAGGTGCTTTTAAAACATGTATTTACAAAACTAGCATCAATAGCATTTTACAGAGCACTTTTGAGCTAATTTCATTTATGGATCCTTGATGTGAAACGAAAGCTTGCATTCTTGGGAAGTTCTTATGTGTACCTGCTCTTTGATCGTTGATGTGAAAATGAAAGCCAGTATTCTTGGGAAGTTCTTAAGTGTACTTGCTTTTTTGTGGATCATATGCGTAAAACAGTTGTACCCTTCTAGAAATACAACATGCAATCCACGTGATACAACCCCTTCATGCTTCTGGTCCACAAAGACCAGGATCATGTAAGAATTATCGTGTATTCTTGATACTCATCATATTTACTAAAAGGCAAGGATATCGTTTGCAAATTTGTCACAGGTATGAAGAAATGGCATCCAAGTACCAGGTGGACTACATTGCTGGAGGTAATTGTCTTGCTAGTCTAGTTAAATGATCGTTTCTGTTTGTTAATGTGTTAAAGATCATTTTATGTTAGTTAGCAAATGATCACGTGAGTGTTAGTATTTTAACTGACCATTCGTTTCTTATAATCCTTTGAAGAGTTTAGAATTCTATTCCATTTTCTTGAGGTAATTGCCTAACCCATCAATTTGGCATATTTCAGGTGCTACACAAAATTCCATTAGAGTTGCTCAGGTATGTTTGCCATTTAATTTGTTTTCTAATTCATGGTTATTTAGGTAATGTCTAGTTATTTTCAGAAGAGTTACTCTTTTTTTCCCCCTTAATATACACAGTGGATGCTTCAAATCCCTGGGGCATCTAGTTACATGGGTTCTATTGGAAAGGACAAGTTTGGGGAAGAGATGAAGAAGAAATCCACTGAAGACGGTGTAAATGTAATTGTTTCTTTGTTCCTTTACCTACTAATTTTTCATTGCATACGACAGCCTAATTGTTTCTCTGTAAATGTATTGTCACGTTCCTAATGTACATGTAGTTATTTGCTTTTTATATAGGAATCTAAATATAATTTAGGTTTACATTCTTGGTGTTGTTATCTAGGTTCATTATTATGAAGACGAGTCTGTTCCAACTGGTACTTGCGCTGTCTGCGTAGTCGGTGGTGAAAGGTAAAGTTTCCAGCAGTACAACTTGGTATCTTTTGTTGTTTGAACGTAATTGGTGTAACTTATTCCAAATTGCTCCTTTCAACTGACTATTAATTAAAAGAGTGTCATTGAGCCTTTCACCTTGAGTCCAAGTAATTCATAATTTGTTTAGAACTAAGCTTTAATAGTGTTCCTCTCAAGTCTTATCATGAGCAAAAGCATTGTCCTGACTTGGACAATGCATCACTCAGATATCTTTTTTTTTTGTCGTGCGTCTTTCGCTCATACTTGTTTCCTGTCTTTTTTGGCTCTAATGATGATGATGATGATGATTTTAACCTTGATTGATGATTGTGGGTGTAGGTCACTGATTGCAAACTTGTCTGCAGCAAATTGTTACAAAGTAGAACACTTGAAGAGGCCAGAAAATTGGGCCTTAGGTACATTTTTATTGGTCTTGGTCTTGTGTATTATGAGTTACAACAATGCATTAGAGCTAATGTGCCATCTCTTTGAACAGTTGAAACAGCCAAATATTATTATATTGCTGGATTCTTTCTCACAGTTTCCCCAGAGTCTATTTTACTTGTTGCTGAGCATGCAGCTGCAAACAACAAGGTATAGCATTACTTTATTACAATATTAGTTTTATATCATCATGTTACTCCAGTTCCAGTTATGGTGCTAAATATTGGAAAAATCCTTGGTATGTGAAGGTTTTCTCAATGAACCTATCGGCTCCATTTATTTGCGAGTTTTTCAAGGATGTACAAGAGAAAGCTCTGCTGTAAGTTTATAATTTGTTCCTCTTGATAGATTTTATTTGATGGTGGCACACTATTTGATGCAAGTGTTTTTGTTTAATTTTATTATTCAGGTACGTGGACTATTTGTTTGGAAATGAAACAGAAGCAAGGACTTTTGCAAAAGTCCATGGTTGGGAGGTAAATTATTACTTGTAGAACACTTTTTGTGTTGCAGAGTTCCTTTATATAATAGATCAACTAATTGGTTCAATGCTCTTTGTATGTGTAGACGGAGAATGTCGAAGAAATAGCTTCAAAATTATCTGAGTGGCCCTTGGCATCAGGGAAACAAAAAAGAATTATTGTTATCACCCAAGGTGCTGATCCGGTTGTGGTAGCAAGCGATGGGAAGGTCACATCATACCCTGTGATCCCACTGCCGAAAGAAAAACTTGTTGATACAAATGGGGCAGGTGTGCTATAGGCTCTTATCCTTCTCTCTAGTTCTATCTTTGTATTTATATCAAATGATGACAAATTTATAAGGCACCGCTTGTATTGCAGGTGATGCCTTTGTTGGAGGATTTCTATCCCAGTTGGTTCAAAAGAAACCCATGGAAGATTGTGTAAGAGCAGGTTGTTATGCTGCCAATGTCATTATTCAGAGGTCTGGCTGCACCTTCCCAGAGAAGCCTGATTTCGAATAAGGCATGAGTTCCAGAGTTTTATTATTGAGAAATGTATTTTGAATGTTGATCTTGGTCTATGCCTGGTTTGGCCTAACCAAGTTTTATTTATAAAATAAGAATGTAGTTTGAAAATTTTGCCCTTCCTCAATATTACATGTATGTTTGCCTTTTAAGCTAGTCAGTAAAATCTGTTACAGATTTGACAATTTCTAATTTGTTTCTTCATTAATGAAATTGGAAATGAAACAAAATCGCTAAATTCAACTCTAGATCTGATAGTGTCTAGATACATTTCGATAATTGTGATAATAACTACTTCCTCTTTCTCAATTGATTGATTGTTTTTTTTTTTTGTTTTAAATTATAAATTACTTTTATTAAAATTACATATATTTATTAATTAATCAAAATATTTTTATTTAAAGTGAGATAATTAGTATTTAAAAAATATATTAAATTTATTTTGAAAGGATAAATAGTGAAAAATATTTTATAATTTTAATCGAAAGTATATCTTAACATCGGTATTTAAGTATTGTGGTTAATCTCCAGATTAGGAAGTATTGTGGCCAATCTCCAGTTAGGTTTTGGGACCTCTTCAACCAAATGAAATAGAGTTACTCTCTTTTCAGGGTTAGAGGCTTTGTGAAATGAAAGAAATTTGGGCAACAGGAAGTAGAGACGAAGACTACATTCCCTTACTACCACCAACTGCTCGAGCCAATCTTTCAGGCTAGGTTGCTCAATCTTTGAGAATTTAACCAAAATATTCTTATTTTTAATATTTTTATCCAAATAACTGATTTAATATAGTATATCAAAATAAATTAAAATGTATTTAGTAAAAGCGTCTAAATAATTTTTATATTACAACATGTTTGATAAAAATGTCCATCTAAAAACGTTTGACAATTATATTTTTAATCGTAGATATAATTGTGAATTACTCCATTTATAGAAGTTACAATCACATTTTTTTACTTAAGATTTTTTTAAAATAGCGAGTAAATTTTTTTTTTTGAAATAGTGAGTAAAAAAAAATTAAACTTATTCACAATCAATCGATGTCTAAATTTTTTTTAAGAATCTTTTTCTTTTTTTAATGAAATAGTGAGTAAATTTCTTATAAAAGAAAGTTAGTCACCTAAAAAAAATAAATTTTTTAACACATTAATTTTAGGTGCACAAATTGACTAACTATTTCATTAAATAAAGATAAAGTTTTTTTTAAAAAAGGATCATTTTTACTACTATTAGTGTAAAAATTTAGTATCCAAATAAATTTCAATATTAATGTAAAAATATTTTTAAAAATTTGTAGTTTAAAATTTATATAATAAATAAATATTATTAATTTGTTTTTAAATGTTTAACGTTTTTTTATAGATAGACGTTTGTAAGTTTCAAACACGTCTTTAAGTGAATGTTTTTATCAAATATGTTGTAATATAAACGCTCTCAATAAATCAGATTATTTTGAATAAAAATGTAAAAAATGGAATTATTTTGATTAAATTCCCCTCAATCTTTGGTTACTTCTCGCTTTGTCGGACTTCTGAGCTCTGACCAAATTATCCATCCACCTTTTTCCTGGTATCCAGGATTTACAATTTGTAGTAATTAGAATTAATATACTAACATTTAAATGATTATCCATTTATATATATATATATATATATATATATATATAATATGGAAAATATGAACCAAAATCTAATTAATTACCTAGTAAGAGGCGCCTGCAATGTTTATGAGGATCCCGTTATGCATTGCTGACCTCAATCTCTCATATATAATCGAATGCTTAGCAAATACAAAGTATTCGACGACATTGCCAATCGCCATCTCTTTCCATCGGAGTTATACTTCTCACGGCTGCATTCCTTTTTTATTTTTAAACATCTAACAATTTTGTTTTTATGAGAGTTGTTACATACTTGTAGATAAGGTTTTTTATTTTTTAAAAAATTAAATGTAAATTTGACGAGATAAGAAAGTGCAATTCAAATCATTTTACTCCATGAGAAGTGTTTCTATTAGTAGTGAAATATAACGGTCACACTTATATAAATGTCATCTGCTGATATTTTCTCCTTTCTCCCTTCCTCATAATACTTATTCCACTTTTACATTTTGGAAGTTACGCGCCTTATTATTATTTTTCGTGGTAATTTTAAACTTTAACATGAAAGAAAGTTTCAAAATTTATAAAGTTTTGAAAGAAAAAAGTTTGAGTTAACTATTTTTTGAAATAAAAATCAATTAACGTGATTATATTTTCAACGGAAGCGAATGTGATGATAACATAGAGTGATATAGAAATACTAATACAAAGACAAAAATAAAATAAGAAAACACCTATAATATTTAATAACAAATACATAAATAAAAGGAAAAATAAAATGTGGGAATGAGTATGAAATAATTTAATTGTAAGTGAAAATGATTAAATTAACCTTTAATTAAAATTCAATTAATGTAATTATTTAGTAGAGCAAAAAGTTGAAGTAAGATTTTAATGTGGGAATGAGTATGAGATTGCCTTTCCCATATTTTCTTCAACTTGAGTTCAGATCTAAACATGTTAATTAAATGCAATCTTCTAATTTGAAAAGGATAATTTTTTGTGTGTATATAATTATATTATATATATATATATATATATATATATTATATGTAGAGATGATTCAAATTATGATGACTTGAACACACATCTTTTCTATGTGAATAAGATGGATACGTTTTCAATAATTGAACTTACTAAGAATTACTACAGTCTCCTTTCTTATTTTGAGAAATGAAAACATGAATAATTTGAGTTCATGACCTAAGAATAATTTGAATTCATGACAATTATGGCCTTTTATCAAGTGCGGATTGGATGAATATGTTTGAACGCACCAATATACCTTTTCTGGGAAATGACAAAAAATCCAAGAAATTGGCCCTAATCACTTTCCCAATCGCCAATCGGCATTTTCCAAAAATAACCACCGCCGGTCTACTCCTTCCTCCCATACCTTGGTTAAGAACCGCCGCATAGGAGTACTAGTAATCATCTGCAATAACCCCTTTCAACTCAAGAATTAACCCCCGCCCCCCCCCCCACCCCCCAATAAAAAAGATAAACTCACTCCCTAAGATCATCTGTCGGAATCCTTACAACGCCATGGATAATCCTGATCACAACCCTCACCACCAGCCACCGGAACCTCCACCATCTCCACTACTTCCACCACCGCCTATCAACTATCAAAGCGCGGCGGAAATCTTGAAGAAGACTACCAGGATTTTCATTGCTCACCCTCTTACGTTTATCTTCTTGTCCTCAATAATCTTCATCTTCCGTTTCAATGTCGAAAACGGAGCCCAATATCTCATTTCATTCACTGAGACCGACCCTTCTCTTAAATCGTTAATATCCCGCCTTGACCTCTCTGGCCATCAACATTATCAGCAGTACCAACAACGACATCAGAATCTCCGCCGTCGCCGTCGCGCCTTTCTCCACCTCTCCCGTGTCGGCACGCTCGATGATGACTTCTTCTCAGGTGATGCTGATTATGACCGCTCACTATTCAATCCTACATCTAAATCCCAACCTAATGGCACCCTTCTAGTTCTCTCCAATTTTGGACCCGACCTTGGGTTGCCAGCTGATTCAATTGTCGATAACGGTGTTTCTTTCTCCCAAATCATTCGCTCGGGTGGCTTTGCTTTTAAATCTCCCGGAGACTCGTTTAAAGAGAATTCCTCTCCTTCCGAGAATAATGATACGGACGATGTTGTTGATTTGCCTTTCTTGATACGGGGTCTTGAATTAGGCCACCGTGACACCACAGCCTTGCTGTATTTTGTGGGGCTTTTATCAGCTGCATATGGATATGTGATATTGACATTCTTGGTTACATATACCTGGGTCAATGGGATTGTGTTCTATAGAGTTTTGAATGATTTATTGGGGAAATCCAAGAACGTTTTTAGAGCAGTTTGGGATGGTTCCAATTTGGGGCTAAGGAGGTTGTCTGGTTTTGTATTAATGAAGTGGGCTGTGAGAGACGCCTTAGCACAACTCATTGGAATTTATTTCTTCGGGGAGATTGATGATCAGTATATGTTTCTCAAGATTTTTATGAGGATGAAGTTGATGCCCTTCTCCGATGTGGTATTGTGGATCAGGGGATATGAGAAGGAGAGCTTGGGGTTTGTAATATCTTGGTTCCTAGTGGAATTTGTAGTTGCATTCATTTTTGCTGTGGTCACATGGGTTGCAATTGTTGAATCTAGAAAAAGCGGTAGGGAGGTTGTAAGAGAAGGGTGTCATTTGTTGGCAATTATGCCTTATGCGTCACTGGAGATCAAGTGCTGGGAACTAATGACTTGTGGGTGGCTCTTGAGATATTTATTGAGTGACATATTGGGGGCTGCGTTTTCTATGGCTATTCAATCTATCATGGAAGTTTATTGCATGGTGGCTTGGCTTTTGTTTTACTTGGCAGCAAAGCATAAAGATGCTGCTTCAATTGGAAGGGAATTTGGGCGGCGAGAGTTGGAGAGTTTTCTCGAGGGATGATATGAGGTCAAGACTCAAGATAACTTCAATAATGCTCTTTACGGCTCAATTGTCACACAAAGGCTAGCAGTAGTTGGGTCAGTTTTGTTGCTGAAAACTGCAGTAATTTTTAGCTGCCCTATGGGCTATGTGTTATATAGTTTGCAGAAATGGCGTCTTTTCTGTTCAATGCTTTGCAGCAAATCTGATTCGTGCACTGCACAAGCTGTACTTTTGTATGTACTTTATCACGAGGCAATATGTAACTTGTATATTTGCATGAGAATTCTTCGTGTGTATAGAATGCTGCAATTTGAATTCTTATGAACTGCAAAACATGTTCCTTTATTGTAGCTGGATATGAAGTCAACTGTGACTTTTCAATAGTTTTTACTAGATTTTGGGTGAAGGAGGATAGGCAAGGAGTATCAGACTAAATATATCTGGCAGAGTATGTTTCTTCTGATATTTCAAAATACTTCATTTATGTCATTGCAAAATTTGAAAGCTGAATTTGTTCTGATTTCTTGTGCCTCTCATTTGCCTTTGGAGATAGATATTGAATTTAATTGTCTACCTTTGATGCTGACCTGGTAGAAACAGCAACCCTTGAACCCTTTGCAATATTACTATCTTGCATTCTAGCTTGTGCTTTTGTGTGTCATTGTGCTTCTGAAGAGTAGGTTTTGATCATTTTATGATAGACCTGAAATCATTGACGGAAGGCTACTCTTTTAAAGGCAATTGTTAGCAAGTTGAAAATTATTTTGTGAATGATCATTTTTGTAAGTAGGCCTTTTTAATTGGTTAATGGTCTGAAACTTGAAATAAATTTGGTTTTGGTTGGTTAGCATTTGAATTTAATCTTATATTTGGTTTGGATTTAGTTTTGAAAATTGAATATCCAAAGAACATAGTTTTGTTTATGATTGGTTACCGAACCAGAATGCACGTACTTCTTTGGATTTGTCTACCATAGTGAAGATTGAATCAACCTCTAAGACCTTGAAAAACTTTGTTCCATAATTTTGGATTACCAAAATAATAGAGCGAGTCAACATTTTAAATAGATGTTCTATGCTGTTGTGTATACCACACTGCCACATTGTTCATCATTGGAAGAGCCTAAGTAAGCTTGTAAAAAAGGTGGGGTTCTACCCTTTGCTGAGCAGTGCATTTGTCATCTTGCAGCAAATAGAACAAATGGAAAGGTAATGTATGCTCCAGAGCATTAGGTTTCCAAAATTAGCTAATTGAGCACATTGACATGATGCTGTTATCAGAATCCATGGGCAAACTGTTAGTCTACTCTGACTTGTAAAAAAGATAAAAGGAGATTATGTCAACTGATTTTGCACTTTACTCTAATATTGCTGCAATTGGAGCAAAGAGGAAGCTTTATGGTGTTTGATGCGGAGGATATTGAAGGTAGGGAATGGGGTGGTAGGAGGAAATGCAGTGATTTCTCTTAGTACTCCTGTTACTCCTTTCTTTAGCATTTTGTGAATTTGAATACTGTATATAGATATTTGAACATGCAATAAACATTTTCCCTGTTTATTCCACTGAGATCTTCTATTATTGTTGAATGCAGATTAGGCATGTCTAATACTTAATACTTTGCCTAGCAGTTGGAGGAAGGACATTTATAACTAGAAGTACCATTGAGCAATTAATTGCATATTAAGATTTTGTTTCTGATTTCTATTTTTGATAAATTAACTACTCTGGTATAGGTTTATTTCTTTCAGGTCAAAGTAATGCACAAGTTTTTGTCTCCTTGTTAGCTTCTTGGAGGTGTATTGAATAATGTGGGTTTGCTTTCTGGCCGAGTAGCATTTTCATGGGACTAGTCTTTATCTTCTGCTCTAATTTCTTGAAGGTATTAGCTCCAACTAATTTGTGTGTACTATGAAGTGATGAAGTTGATTTTTTGTTAATCAGGATGCTGCAGGAAAGTTCTCCTCTCTCATAGTTGTTGTTATCTCTATGGTGCTAGTTATGAGTATTGAGGAAAGAACACCTATAGGCTTGAATCTTATAATACTTCACTTCTGGTTCTATACTTTATCTTGAGATTTATCATTTCCCTATTTGACAGAAAGTGTTACTGTCTTTGAAGGCAAAAGTACAGCTTGAACACATAATAAGGTAGTAATACCAGCTTATAGGAAGTTTTCTTACAGTAGTAATTTGTTGAATGAGAAATATTAAATAAAAGTTATGCAATTGCCTTACGGATTTATATTGTCATGGAAGAGACAAAGCAAATTTTTCTTAAGATTAATATGCTCCTCTCAACCTCCTAAATTCTTGCATTGGAGTTAATAACTTTGTTTTAGAGTAAACTTGATGTGAAGCATCTGATCCTCAAGGATGCTGCTTTCTTGCTCTTTTAAATGCCACATTAACTTGTTGCACTATGACTATCCAACAGGGATAGTGTTCAATTCTACAGATGAGAACTAAACCAGTTTTCTTCTCAGATTCATTCCTTTTTGTCAAGGTTCCTTTGGTGGCTATTTTTGGTTCCTTCCCGGTATTTAAGAAAGTTTATTTTTTAACCAAGGATTGAGCTACTTGTCGACTAGTAGCGCAAGTCAGAGCATGGTCTGGATTTTAGGATTTCCGAGCTACCCCTTTTCACTAAGAAAGGTGAAACTTTACACTTCTATTGCCTGTGAAAAGATCAACAGTTATTTGTTTTTGACTAGGTATGCTGGGAGCCTGGGACTCAATCCTGATCTTGAGGGTTGGCCTTTTTAGTTTCTACAGTTTGATTCCTTTTGTGCCAAGTATGTATTCCTTGTAAAATTGCCCTGCTCATCATTTACACCATTTGCTCGAGCTTTTGGCCTTTGATTGAAGATGTTCGTCATGAATGAAACATGTCCTCAATCCTCATATTTTGTGATAGATGCCAGTTTTAGTTCATCCTGATATAATAGGGAACCAAACTTATTGAGAACGATACTGATTTGTGATTAAACTGGCAAAGACTAAACCTAAGGAAAAATTCATGATGTCTATCTGCCACCCTTACTATAGCTTGAATGACATCCTTACCTGCAAGCAGTCCTAACACCATATAAGATGCTCTTCACATAGCTTAAAACTATTGTGATGAGTCCATCTCCCTAAGATTCCAATGTCGTGTGGTTTTCCTGTGTAGATTTGCTCAGCATTGCTTGTATGGTGTGTCAGCCTTCATGGCCTGTCCTGTTTTGAATGGAGCTTCTGACAAGTTGAAGTCCATAAAGAGTTTATCCTCTGTTTAAGGCGGAATATCATTCTAATTTTGGCTGGCGGTGGTGAAATTCACATTGCTTTGTTATCGAAGTAAGTAGGTTGAACTTTTGCCTGAGCAAGTATGGTTTGCTCCTGTAGGTGATTGAGATTATCTGAAGTCCGTATCTGGAGAAGAGTTATCTTGAATGCATCTTGTTGTCTTCAAGAGTACTTGGGGTTCGAATGAGTTGCATTGTCATGCATTATTTTGTTCAAGAAGAATATTCATTTGGTAAAAAGGAAGACAATAAATTTTAACATTTGCTCTATTATACTTTGGGTTGAGAGCTATATCTATCATCAGCTAATATACGAGTTAAAAAAAAAATCTTGGATAATATCTGATCATAGGCTCTGTAGCTGAACTATTAGAGGCGGATACACATTCGTGGATCCTTTGGAGATGTAGCACAGCGAACGACACTCTGGAAAATGTTCTCATCACAAGGGATGCAGAGCTTCGAGCTTGCATCAAAATCATACACTTCTTGAGCATGATCCAGCAATGCCTGGAAGAGTGGGTGCTTGAGTAAGGTGATTTTGATCACAAACCTTTTGTGGTATTCCCCTACATAGACTACCAAGTGACCCTTGGGGACATCCTTTGGTATACTCTTCTTTTCATGTACTGACGGCCACAAACACCATTGACAGCATCTCTCACAGTCTGCTTCAGAAGGTATGACTTTACGACCCTTTTTCTGCCATTTGTTGAGGCATGCCCTGAGAAAGTTTCCCTTCATGATTTTCATCTCCGTGTGTTGTATACGTGTGAGAAACTTGACAGCTGTATGAAGCTGAGTAATAGAATGGAAGTAGAAGATGATGACTGCACGAAAGCTAGGAAAAGCTTTATATAGAAAGGGTAAGATGCTCAGTCTCCAGGAAAATGAAATGGTTGACCTGTGTTATAGCTAAGAGGCAAATAATGTGTGTTTTTTGTATTATAGGTCTACAAGAAGGCTGCGCTTTGCCATGCTGTACTCTCTGTTTCTTTATTTTATTAATATATTGTTTTTTTCCTGTGATACGAAACTGTACGAACACGGTGCACGATTTTATTGTTTCGTGATTTTTGATTCGCTGTCACATAATGGTCATTTTTACTTTCTCAGAGTTAAAGAAATGGATGATTCTACAGCAATGATACTTTTGAAGTTTCTCTATTATGTCCCACGAACTTTGTGGAGCAGATAAGATAAGCTTCTCGGGCAAAGTGCGATGCCCACTTGAAAGTCTGGCATCCTGCTCTTGGAGCAGATACTGTAAAATATACGCCATTTGGAGGGGAAAAAGAAAGTGGCTCATGAATTTGTTTGATTTCAATTGGACTCTAAGTGTCAATAAAGATTGAACTAAGTCAATGATGGAAAGTTTTTCAGAGAAACAAAGAGCGAGTCAAGCGGAGAAAGTGAATTCCAAGATTATCCTGTAACATTCTGCCAGATACTTCTTTTCTATGGAGAAAAATGAAAAAAAAGGGCGATTCTGAATGTGTAGGATAAGCTATAGGAATAACTTCCACTATTATACCATCAAATGGGCTTAAGTGCTGCTATCTAATGTGCTTAAATAGCTTGTTTTATCTGTCACTTTTGAGTAGAAGATACTGTGCTGCTGCTGCCTCATATACGAAGAAACGCTTTATGTATAGACACATGACTCTGTCCCTATCATTCTATGATAATTTTTAAATCTTGCAGCCTACCTGACCATAATCTTTCCTATTTGCTAGTATTAAACAAATCCAAGAAGCGAAACGTGGCCAAAGAGAAACAAGTTTAGTTATTAGATTTTATTTGTGCCAGGGTTGGGATGGAACAGAATCCGTAATGATTGTTAAAATCCTCCTGGGATACTTTTCGGTTTTTAGGTTCAAGGTACTATTTGGAGTTTTTTGCACATATGAGCTGTGAGATGTGAAGCGTTATGTTGTTTCTATCAACCTTCTTCTTTTGACACGATATACTGGCCAAGGAGAAACATGATTTTAAAAGCCAGCACATTCATTCATCCCCCAAGGACGCTGCGATTTTGCTGGTTGACGCTATACAGTCAGAGGCCCAAGACACATCATTCCTGGCAGAAGTTGTTTAATCATGGAAAGAGGGGAGATTGGTATTTTTTTGGGGGTGGGGGGGGGGGGAAGAGGTTATCATGTAAGAATTTTGGATAAACTTACTTAGATATAAACACTATTTGAAAAGTTTTATTTTAAATAGGGATATTAGAGTTTTTTTTTAAAACGTATACTCTTCTTCTATATGCTCTAACATGCCAATTAGATAATTGTTTTATCATGAAAGAAGAGCATTCAGTATTCAATGAACAAAGTAGTAAAGGCTGATAATAGGAAGAAACTTGGGAAAGTTCAATCAGTGGTGATAATAGGAATGGGGGAATGCCAAGGTACCTACAACTACATGCATGGATATTTTGGAATAATTCACCAAATAGCAGGACTGGAGATTTGTCTTAGTTGAGGAAACTCCTTTTGATTTCTTTCTTTGCATTGATGAGATCAAGCTAGGCCACATGTAATACTCCAGTAAGTAGGACCCTGGGCCTTTCATTTATATTTTTCCTTTTTATTGGCTGAATGGGGCCAGGCCTTTTAATTTCACAGTGTATAAGTATAATAATACACATCTATATTGGGCCACCCCAGGTGTAGCCCTTAGGGCGGGAGAGACATGCATGATGTCGGTGCAACCTGGACACACAAAAAATAAATCATAGCTCGATTGCCGATGATATATTATGGTTTATCTGAGCCCACGATAGTTGCTATGGGTTGATTGGACTCGGGAGCACTCTGCTTCCACGTGTGGCTTTCAGCTTTTATTAGCTGGCACTTTGCCCAAAATTTCCAAGGCAATTTGGGTCCGGACGAAATGGATACAAAATTTGGCAGTTTTCCCTTCTGTAAGGCAGTCAAAAGTTTTTTTTTAAAAAAAAAATGTTAATTTTATTTAGTATTGATGCGATTTTTTTAACTATATGAATTTTGTTAGGATAATTAAATACTTGCACAAATTTTTATAAGGAAAATTTTTCACTTCCAACTGCCAATTCTTGACTTTCTCTCACATTAAAAAGAAAGAAGAAAAATAATACAAATAGGATAGAAACTTAATTATTTAAAATATAGTACTTTTTTTATTTAGAATTAAATGCCTATTTTTCACTTATACAAGAATGGGTGAGAATATTTGAATTAAGTAAGTAGATATTCGATTCCAGATATCTAAAAATAGAAATATTTACAAAAACATATTTATTAGTAGTAGTATTTCTCTCTATTGAATAAAAAGAATGCATGTAATCAGAATCTTCATTTTTGGCCTTATGAGAAGAAATATATCTTTATCATTGTATTGGTAAACATGTTAAAATGATGAGGTAATTATAGTTTGAAAACAATTTATAAAATATGGTCTTTTATAATAGTAAACAATTGTATCCTTTTTAGTCAAATTATCTAAAAACCTCTCGTTCATTCAAATCACATAGTAAAATGACATAAGAAAGAATATAGTAAGGATAACATTAATTAGTGGAAAATAATCACTTAAATGAGAAAATTATTTGTGATATTTTAAAAGACAAATATAATATAATATATAAACATTTAATTTTAATTATTTTAAAAAATATAAAACATTTAATTTTTAATGGAGTGAGTCATTTGTAATTTATGGTTCTAAGTATTCAAACATTTACTACGCACAAATTTTTTTTGTTACCCCGTATGGGATTCCATTCCATTGGCCAAATCGTGTGATCCAGCAAGGTGGCTGTGGTTGTGGTTGTGGTTGTGGGAAAATCTAGTACCGCACAGCGGGAATGGGCAAAGCTGGGAGCCCATTGCACCAGCCAATTATATGCCCATATCCACAATCTCAACCTACTTTATCTCTCGTTACCCTTTGTCGCCATCGGCCGATCGATGATATCTGATCTCTCCCTCGTGTGGAGCGAGAATGTTCCAAAATTTCCGTTCTGCAATAGAGCTTCTCTTTAACTGAGCCAGTTTCTTCAGCAAATACAAATACTACACGAATGATTTACAAGTACGTAGAGATTTTAGATCCATGCATGCAAAACGTCCATGGCCCACAAGTTCTTCGGAAATGATCGCGTTTCTTAAAGATAAAACTTAAGTAGATCCTTCTGTACAAATTTACAATGTAATTCTCTTATAGATAAGTGGTATACTTGGGCCCTATATATGATTATGAGGTTCGATGAATCAAATGCCCTTTTTTTTTTCATCCATCAAAGAAGGAGAATAAATGACTGTTGGCAGTGGTGGATTTATATGGAGATGAGTGGATACAATGATCTGTGCTTTTTATTTTTTTTAAAATTAGGTGAAATCCATTCTTTTTATAATGTAAAACAATTCATTTAATTATATGTGGATATCATTCTGATTTTTTTTTTTTTAAGATCAGTCTGTTAGCCACCAAAATGGATATATATTAGTTGAAACAATGGCTTAAATAATTAATTTGGAGCAACAAAAACTCCCCACGATCTATACATCTTCCACCAATGAAATGAAACCCACAAACCTAAATATTTTTTCCGAATAATTCACAACTAATTAATGGGTATAATTTTATACTTTACACACTTCATCTATGATGGTGACTCTGTGAGAAGCAGAAACAATTCCACTCACTGAGTGGAAGTTCCCTGTTTATGTTGCTCATTTGGACATGAATTTCCCTCAACCATCATAACGTACGTTTATTGGGTAGTAATTTTAACTAAGTTATGGAGTTAACTCATACAATATTAATTGTCGAATTTATAAAGGAGACAACATTATAATTGTGCTCGACTAATAATTTCAATCGACTCATATATAACATCATCTACTCAATGATATTGTTAAATGATAAATTCAATATCTTTCTATCACAGTAATCTCTTTCTATCGTACTAAACTTTAGAGTAAATGAATTAAACTTTAGAACAGATAAAAAATTAATGTCATGTGAAAATTTAAATAGATATATATACAAATACGCTTGAATCAAATCCATTTCATTCTCTCTTAAGTTTAAAGGTAGCTTGAGTATCTAGCAGGATGACATTTTGGTAATTAATTAGTGGTAGATGTTGATCATTGATAAGTTTTATCTGAGACTGAGTTTGTCTTCCTTGAATGTGTGCAACTGGATAGCTTATTTGCAGTTTCTTTTGGTGGGAGGTTATTGGTATGCTCCAGCCTTTCAGCTCCATGCACGTATAGAGCTCTCTGAATCCTCTGATCGGTGAAATACAAGCGAAACTGCTTATTATTGAGAAGGGAGTTTCTGATATAAGCCCACATAAAACTAACATTTTAAAGACAAGAAAGTAAAAAAAAAAAAAAAGTAGGGAAAGAAGTAATGAACCCCAATACCCCCAAAGCGAAGTTTTTACCGATCACCCCAAGAACCCTAATGGAACAAAACCAACAGACTCAAAGAATTAGTCTTCCTCAAATTCAACCTTAAAACTCCAAATTCAACAAGTAAAATAGAACCCTCCAAGAATAGAAATTGAAGGCACCTACAAAGTTTTTTGTTTTTTTGGAGGTGGTAGGGGCTCTTGGCCAACAAAATGGATCCATTCCATGCTAGTTGAAACAATGGCTAAACAATAAATTTGTGGCACAAAAAGTCTCCCCATAATACACATCTTCCACCGTGAAACCCACAAAACCTAAATCTTTTACGAATAATTCACAAGTAAATGGCTATTTTATATATCACATCCATCATAAAGCAGCTAAAACAGGAAACGCATTATGGTTGGTTGACTCCCACTTGCAAAGTGGAACTTTTCCCTATTAAGGCTGCTCATTTGGACATGAAATTCCTCTCAACTATCATATCATAAAAATGTACTTAGATAGTATTAACTAAGCAAACTATGGAACCGACCCACACTCCTGTCCATTTTTAGTGGAGACAGCATAAATAGATACATAAATTTTTCAAATTGTGATCAGCTAATAATTCCCTATCTCATGATATCATCTGCTTCCTCTCTCTCTCTCTCTCTCTCTCTATATATATATATATATATATATATATGATTAAATCAATTTCATTCCATAAAACTCTCAAGTTAACAAGAAGCTTCAATATCCGCAGGTGACATTTGGATAATATAATTACCTCTTTCTTTCTTTCTTTTCTTTCCCAAAGAATGAATCTATATATGTATTTCACATTACTTAAGTTCTTGCTGGAAGCATCCCTGATTACTTAAGTTATTTTGTCATATATCATTATATATTGAAAGAGAATTTGATCACTCAAGTGTTAACAGACATACCGTTGATTTTGATAAGTGATCATAAGTTTATATGAGACTGAATTTGTGTTCTTTTACTCGTGCAGCTGAAAGAAGATGAAGCTGATTGTATTAATTCTTTTGGTGGGGGTTATGGTCTGTTCCTGCTTTGCAACTCCACGTAGAGCTCTGATGGGAGAAATGCAAGGGAAAGAAAGACTGCTTATTGAGAATGGAGAGGCAGAATCACTTGGAAACAAGTTCATGAAGGAAAAGGGAAGTTTTGGTTACCCAACAAATAGCGGCATTGACAACCATCATAATATACCAAGGCAAAACTACAATCAGTGGGGAAGCAACTCTAACAATGGTGATAATGGTGACAATGACGATGGAAGCAATTAGCTGTGTACGTACATACTGCTTCACTACTACCAACTACCAACAATGCTTTCAAACTTAGTAATATAAGGTGTTATATATATATATATATATATATATATATATATATATGTCTGTGTGTGTGATTATGTGAATATCCCAGTGGCGTGTGCTAGGGTATAAAAGCTTGTTTCCTAGTTGTCAATGGCATCTCCAGTGAAATGGTACTGAACCATGTCTTACTTTTCTCATCAATCTGCATTGTCACTTTGAAATTCCGAAATTGTCAATAAACAGGCCTTTCTAGTATGCTGTAGAGCATTCATCATCAGTCAGGTAGAGAATCAAAAGAAAGAAATACAAAAGAAATCTTGAGTTTCCCTATTGAGACATTCTTGCTGTGGTGTTAGGTGATGGCCACAATTAAACAGTGAGACCCAAACCAAAAAAAAAAAGAAAAAGAACAGAGGTAAAACTCATCTAAAATCAGCCAATCAAATGCAATGCAAGGGATTAATTTATCAAAAAAACAAAATGTAACGGGTTAATTTTCTAAGCGAAGAACACAACCTAAGACCGTCTCCAAGTTTTCCTTCTTGTAGGAGCATAAACTTCAATTAGAATCCAGAGAAGAAAAATATAAGAGAAGGGTGTCTTATGGATAATCTCTTTTGGATACTCCAGTTCCTAAATCTGTTGTCCTTCTCGTCCTCAAGTATCTTAGGGAATTCGGATATCTGAGAGCATACAATGAATTAAAACTTGGGCAAGCAATTGGATTTTGGAACCCAGATTATAGAGAGTACTTTTTTAATTTTTTTTTTTTTTTTACCTTACTACATTCCATCTTTGGAAGACCCGCAGATCAACCATACCAAAAAGTCCCCAGCAAGACACTTTCATCTTGCCCAACCTTGAAAAATTAGGCAACTCTAATTTCCAGTAGGACCCCTAGAATGTTGCTATGATGTGCTGGTAATGTAATAAGACACATTTCTCATCTTTAATTGTCAAAGACATTGACATGCAAAGCAATACAAGAGCAATAACACTATATGGCCATGTAACTAAGTTTGAAACTTCTGGGGTACAAAGAAAATGAATAAGGGAAAAACTTTACAATAAGAGAAATGACAATGCAGTCTAGATTTATATGGTTTTCTTTTCCATTCCACTACCAGATAGGATTCCGTTTGCTACTGCAATCTAGAAAAATACTTAATAAAGGCATCCACCATGCTCATCTTTCCTGAAGAGCAAAGACTTCAGAGTTCCAGAAGCAGGCATAACAAATTCATGAACATGCTGCATGCTTTGGGCACTTTTCTTTGTACTAATTAGCAGCACCAGACTATCAACAATCCAAGAGTCGCAGGCCTAGAAATGAAAACTGCAAATTTTGAACAATGTCCTGGATGTCCTTCAGAACTATAAAGATCATTGCACTTCTCAAATAGTAATAGCTCCCTTTCAGAAGGTTCTCCACAAGCATCCCTTCAACAATTCCAGTTTGTTAGGAGCATATGAGAGACAAATATGGTGGTATACTAATGTTTCGTTTGAAAATCTCTAGGGTATGGATACATGATTGCCAGCTCACGAACACGGCGTATGACAGATTTTGGTAGAGGGCGCCATGCCAGGTTCCTTTTCTTATCTTCCTGCTAAAGCATTTGCAGTTACTTGCTCATGAATATGGCAGAAGGCAACATACTAGAAATATGTAGAGAAGAAATATCAGCAAAGCAAGTCAGCCACACAAACACTAAAAGACGAGAGAGAGAAAGAGAGAGAGAGAGGGTGTCTGTTCCAAAAACTTTAGCTTTGTCGTAATTGCTTAATTCTTATTGAATTTTAACAGCATGTACTCAACATTTGATCAAAACTAAGCTGAAAAGGAATCATTTCAAAGAAATGAAAGGTATATTTGGATTGGATTTTCAAAGTGTTTTTTATTTTGTTTTGAAATGAAGTTATATTTAAATAAAAAAAAATTTATTGAGAATTGAAAGTTGATTGATATGTTTTGAATTCCACGTCATTGATAATATTATAAAATATAATTAATAAATTATTTGATATTGTAATTTTAATTAAAAAGTAATAAAAAATTATTGTGTATAGGATTAAGTGGGACTCATGTGTAATGTTAGAAAAAAATTGTTTTAAGATATGTTTTTATGGGAAATTGAAAAAATGATTTTAAAAACTAGTCCAAATATAGCCGAAGATTTCCAGAACTTGCTCAGAGAGCTTTTACACATGATCTTGAAGCCAGAAAGATTATTTGAATTCAACTTCCAATTTTCCAAACATTTTGAGAACTTAAGAGTTATGTTATTCCATATCAAAGTTCACCCCAAAAAAATTAAAAAATAAAGAAAGCAATCATAAATAGAAAATTGAGAATAAATAAGATGGGAAAAGTGAGAAAAAGGTTAGTTAACCAACCCCTCTCTTGCCCTCATTTTGAACACAGGTGGCTTTTAGAAGATTTCTCCATTTGTCCTGAAAGAAGTTTTTGAGCAGCACAGGTTCAAGATACATGATTGAGATTCATTGAGAAAGATAGAGCACCTGGGATGAAATTCTTAGTAGACCTACCTTAAGATCCACTGCGGTACGATGGGCAGATGACGAAAAAAAGTCTTTCTTTATATGGCTCCATCTTCCAACACCATATTGTGAAACACCATCAATCAACTTTTTAACCTCTGAAACAGTCCACAGTATATGATGCTTCCGCCGACCACCATCTTCCCCAGATTTCACCATAGAAACACAATCTTCTTCCAATGTAGCCACCGATGCCAGAGGCTTGGAGTGTAAGACCTGAAAAGAGTAACTCAAGGTTGTCACACAGTGCCACGCTGCACACAAAGTTGAAAAGTTCGAACAAACAATCATAATTGAATGGCAGAAGATTAACTGCCAATAACTCCCCTTTCCTTTAATCTCTTGCCTAAATTTGATATTGCAAAATCTCCATTGCCCTCACCCATCAGGGGGAGATACAGGGGAAAAGTTGTTGAGCTGAGCAACCAGTTTATTCATGTATGAATGAATTCTATAATTTGAACAATTGGAGAGGGAAGACAACATACTTCTACATGACAAGAGAGCATGCAAATTGCAAAACAAGAACAATAGCATTATGTTGGCAAAAGGACTGTGTAACCTCAAAAATAGATTATCCTCAAGGGGACCAGAATATATATCAAATCATTATTGAAGAAAAACAGAATGAAGAAGGATTCAACTGTTCTAGTCATTGCTCCACCATGCAATCCTCAAGCAAGGTGAGTAAATCAAATGCTCATGTCATTCCATACTTTACCTTTGATGCAATAGGCATTTGCTTCTTCTGTCTTGAAACACAATCTTCTTCTGATATAACCACTGAAGCCACAGGCTTGGAATGTAACACCTGAAAGCACTAAGTCCAAATGGTCAAGCAGTGCCAGAAAGCAAGAATACAAAGTCGAACGGTTCAAACAAACCATGACTGAATATGGGTATGTCAACTGTATATAAATCCCATTCATTTTCCTTCAGTCTCTTGCTTTAATTTGTTATCACGATTCTGCAATGCACTCACACACTGGAAGGAAGAGCAGAGTACTAGTTTATTCACGCATGAACTATATCTAAAATTGGCAAAGGAAGATGGCATGCTGGTACATGACAACAGAGGGCGCAAGTTGGCAGGAAAAAAAACAAAGGATGTTCTATTGGTAAATGGATTGTGCAAATATGTAACTGGTAAAATATTCCTCAAAAATAGGTCAGCCTAGAGGCAACTGAACAGATATTATTAGTTGTGAAAGTCATAAAAAGAAGAGGGAGTCAACTGCACCAAGTAAATATGCACTATGCTAACCAAATGATCATATATTATACCTTCGGTGCAACAGGCTCTTGCTTCTTTTGTGTTCCCTCACAAATTAGAGGACCAAATGGCACTTGGATGGCTCTTCCAGCAGACTCTTCAAGAAATGATCTATCTTCTATAGATTTTGTGTCGGCATGCTTCTGATGCTTAACTTTGGAAGATTTGACCTTTGAAGTCGGAGTGGAAATCTCTCGCCTTTTCCTAGTAAGTCTTGAATTAGATTGTGATAATTCATCAATGTATCTATGTGGGGGCTTACGTAATCTCTTTTCAGCCTGAGGACCAGTACTCCCTGCTTGGATGAGACACCTTGAAACATCCTGCTCAGGATTGGACTCCCCTTCTCCATTCTGTCCAAATGAACTATATCCATTTTGTTGCTCAGTGATAGAAGGACAAAAAATTTCCTCTGATGTGAGACCAGGATTGAAAATTATGTTTTTTTCATTCATATCAGAAAACATGCTTGAAACATCTTCCAGCTTTTCAATACTTCCTACAGGAAATGCAGGGTATTTGAACCACCTATCCTCAATTGACATTTCACTATCAGCACTGCATTTAAAAATTTCATCGGCATCATAGTCATTCATGTCAAGATCTCCATGGAAGTCATGCACCTGATCTGTTGTAGATGATAGTCCTAATTCCTGAGGTGTACCAGTATAACCAGCTCTATTTGCTTGAGTAGAATTTTCAAATCCCAAGTTCTGTGATCCTTTAGCCAAATGATAATCCAACTTGGTTATGCTTTCTCCAGCTTCAATATCTGCAATTACCATTGGTTTTAAATTGTCTCCTGCTGGAGTGTTTTTTCAAAAAGGTAGGGGAATAGGAGTATATGATTAAGGGAAAAGAATCAACCAATACAGGTATCAAGAAGAGAACTCATTGATTCAGAGAAGCTCACCTAAAAGATAATCTTCGCATGTGAATGGGGCTTCTGGTGCTTGAAATTCCCCAAATTCATTTCCACTGGGCATTATATCAAGTTCCTGGCCATATATTACTTCAGTAAATAAACAAGAATGATCCTAGAGACCATCAATGGTTAGTCTCACTCTCTTTTTGAGACGTTTTAATCTTACTTCTTGCTTTTTGGGAGCTGGGGGAGGGCGGGGACCTACATTTATTAAGATACATCTTTGAATATGATGCAGAATCACAGGACAAATTTTAAGGAACATATCATAATCAAGAATTAGCATAATATACAAATAAAAGAAGGGCAGGCATATCAATATTTTCTAGCAATAAATATGTACAACACACTTGTCCTCATTAGCAATAAGTATAACAAAAATCTCAAACCCTTGGAGGCAAATGCAAACCTTTTTATTTATTTATCCAACAACAAGACAACTGCATCAAAGGACTTCCTGATTGGTTGATAGAGGTTGCAGTGAGGGAGGTAAGAGTCTTTCAGAACCTCTGGTTAACTGTTTTTGCTCGCTATTCTTTCTCCAATTAGAAAATGGATTCACGATTCATGGGAATTGCACAAGAAATTCTTTTAATTAATCACCAACAAAAAGAACGGCATCCACATAGAAGATGCATCAACCTAGTAAAAAAATGAAGAATATCTTTCTATCTTTGTCAAGGCTGAGGAGAAGAGGAAAAGGAAGAAAAGGGAGGAGGATAAGAGTGGGAGTTTCAAAATAAACAAAGAAGATAAACGATTTTTTGGAGAATATGAAAGTTCAATTCATGAACTCAACCTATATATCCTTGACAAAGATAAGAAAAAAAATCGCCTGCAATCCAAGTGCCAACACAATCAAACAATACAAGGAAGTATTAAAAGCTACACCGATCTTTCTAACACTAGCAGAAAACTGAGCTGAATACTAAGTAGAATGCTAAGTAGAATTTCAAGTATAGCTCAAGCATCTAGTAACCTCTTCAGATCTCCAAATCTTACAGCCAGACTGGAAGTTTCAGTACAAACCCAGATGCTAAAGCACAGATTGAGTGCATAAATAGACACCAGAGACAGTCTGACATTTGATAATGTACATCTCATGAAAGAATTAACTTAACAGAAAAGTAGAGATCAAACTAATGGTTAGTACATGGAATTTTCTTCCAAAAGGACTCCTTTCGCAATCAAATGACCTGAAGGAATAGAATAATTTAGAAGTAAAAGAAGACAAGAAATGCATACTTCTTGGCCCAGCAGATGTTCCTCTTCCGGATTAAAGCTAAACTTCCCACCTTTGCAAAAAAACCAGAAAATGTATCTTTGTCAGATCTTATTTGACAACCAGGGAAATACTGAAGAGAACAAAGTTTATGACTGAGTCTGTACTTCCTTCTGGCAACCTGAAAGAAATATTTTTAAGAAAACCCACTGCAAATGGCCAATAGATGAAAGAAGATAAGCATGGTGATGAGATGCATGGTGGACAAGTGTATTCCTCGTGTGTATGTACTAATAGGCAAACAAACATAGAAAGGCAATGTAACATTCAATCACATGCATGCATAAACAAGAAGGGGAAAGAAAAAGGAAAAAACAAGCCGATTTTCCACAATAAATGTGCTATAAGTAGTTTGTTGGGTTTTTTTAAATAGGGAAAAATATCATACATGGACTGTCATGCATAGCATACTCAGAATTGCTCATGCACATCACAAGAGAATAGAAATTCCATGAACTGTTCAATTTAAACATAGTTATAATGTGAAGTAAGAATAAGGTTAAAAAGAAATCTGTACTTAAATTTTTTAACTAGGAAAGACTGGCAGCATCTGTTTCTTTGACTTTATTTTATTTTATTTTTGTGGTGGGTGGGGGAAAGGGCACTCAAAACAACCACATATAGCTATTATTCACATTGCATACAAGAAAATATTGCAAAAAAAAAAATGGACCATTTTTTTTTTTTTTGCATTTCTAAGCAAACTGACGCAGTTAATTTTATTCCTCTCCCTGCCATTCGTTGTATGCAAAAGGAAAAAGGAGAGAAAAAGAAAGCTAGAATTAAACCAGCTTAATTAAACGACATTGCTGAATCATTTCATCTGCAGTAAATAAATATTTCACTACCGTGAGATCAACTTCATCACAATAACTGCCTCCTAGATTGTTCACACATGATCAACTAGTTTCTCTCTCAAACTCTGCTTTGTCACCTCTCAAGCTTCCTTGGTCTACTGCATGCAAAATTCACACACATCCAAATTCAACTTCACCTCCCAATGAAATTGATCAAGTCACAAACTAATGTCTTGATGATGACCCCCCACTGCCTCGCCTTACTCTAAACTGGAGGTTGTGGATTTAAATACCAAGTTTGATCAAAGGTTTATCCAAGCTCACCAATGAACTTTTATTTCCATATGGCCACACAAGTGCCATTGAACTCTCAACTGCACAACAGACATAAGAATCCCTTTCAAGACAAAATCACCTTTTTCTGACTTTATCATGATACAGATCACCTTTTCCACAGCCATCATTTATTATGACATCTTATAACTGGCATAAGTTGTCATGAACAGTATAAAAGCAGCTTATCCTGATCCGACCAGAGAGTTACAACCAGGGTTCCAAGAAGACAGGAGGCTGAAACTAGATGTTCATCTCAGACAGATGAGTATTTTGCCTTCGTAAAACCCCAGAGAGGAAGCCAAGTGAATTCATGGACTTCAGTAAGCGCACTATTATGTAGCAGATAAACTAGAATATGATTACAAAGATACCGTGCCCTAGAAACTATATGGCATAGGAGGTATTCAAAATTTAGGTTCCCAGAACAGCTTGCATGAGGCTATTATCAGTCTCTTGTTACCTCCTTTTTTGTAATACGCTTTTCATCAACAGTAGTGAGTGAAGGAAAGGATAATAACAGAATTGTGCAATTAGTCTTTAGGGTATACCAAATTTGCAGGGAATATCTTCCATCTGCATGCACTTCTTTGGGCTATTTCTACAAAAACATAAGAAACCATCCAATGAAATATGATGATCTTGGGGCTCTACAAGTAGACAATCAAATTCAATTGCCTCATCTTCTAAAAATGGAATAGCAGATTCATCTTCCATGACCTGATAAATAAGTAATAAATGAAGAAACTCACAGCCAAGGCCCTAAATATAGCCGTAAACAGAAAAAACGAAAGTAGGTATCTTCTCTGGTCCAGATTAACTTGCATGTCTGTATAAAATGAAGCACACTGGGCAATAGCTCTATTGTGCAGCTCAGGTTGTGATTATTCAAATTAGTGACACTTCATTATTCTCTTGTCACAGCATGGTAAAACTCTTGGATACTACAAAGAATATGAACAATTGCAAGAATGCAAATAATCATTGGTGCTATCCACGGATAATAAACAGCAAACAACTGTTATTAAATGCAGAATGATAACCTATCTGATGATAAAATACTGAAAAGATACTCAAATATTTAAGTGTACAAACAGTAGCAAAGACGGGGTTAAAAGTAGGGATATTATTCAGATACTCTCAGAAACGCACATCCAATAATTGAATACTTGAGCACAGTAGATTTTGAGGAAAATCAATTGCACCGAGGCAGACAAGAATAACCCACCATCCAAACAATCAACACTCAATAATTAAATCATGCCAAGAATTTAAGCTTAATTAAGTAATGGCCTCAATGAAACCATAGTCTTCAGTCTTTACCAAGTTATTAGTGCCTCAGACTATAATCATTGTAATTTCTGTAAGGCATAAACATTTTTTCTTTTTTCCATTTTCCTCGAAGTTCCTTCTTGCCATATTCTTCACAGGTTATATCCTACATTTTATTTGGGACTAGTCACATCCCAAGTTACGTTCCAAGTTCTTTCATGGGTGACCTCCAAGCAATTTCCCATCTGCTATATTCTCACCAATTCACTATGCACACCAGCTAGCGACAAGCTAACATAAACCAAGCACACTAGCTGTAATTAAAGGACGGCACTGACTTTACCTAAAAAGATTCTCCAACAAAATCAGGTTTTCTGTCATGGTAAAGAAGATAGACCAAACACCCACAGCTTCCACCCTCTCTTTATTTGGTAAATTTGATGGCCAAATGCTCATAAAGATGAATAATTAGCCAAATGGTCAAAAGTTGGTGCAAAAGTTAAGCAATTGCACATGACTCTGGAGCACGTAAAAATCAAAGGAACAGCGAATCTGCATGATAGTCCAAGGAAAACAAACTTTAGTTAGGGAACATAATACAATATGGCTTTCCTTACCACCAGCATCTCCTCCAAGCACCACAAAGAGGAGAGGACATATACTCAGAGCGCTGTAGTGTTTTAGGTGGACAGAGAAGATGTTGAGAGGAAAGAAGAAATTTTTTTTAAAAAAAAAGGTAACCGAAGCTCCTCATAGGCACAAAATCGTTTCGTATGACAAAAATCATGAGTTTTGGCAAAACCAAAATTCAATGTTAGTTTACGATTTTGCGGGTCTCACGAAAGCATTAACCAACAAATTGCCGGAAGAGAAACCTGACTAACATACCACCATAGCGTATGTTATGCATTTAAAAAGCCTGATCTATCAAGAATCTATAGCTCTTTTAAAAAGCTTAGATTTCAATAATAATAGCAACATTTTGAACCACTTAGTGAGGATCTTAAGAAAAATCATTGACCTCCACCCAAGCTAGCTAACATGCAAACGACATAGCACATTAAATAAATTAAACAACCCATCAAATTCTTTAAGGCCCTCAACTGAAAATGCCATTCTGCATTCTTTGTTTTCCTAGTTTCTTCCCCTTAATTTCATACAACCCAAATTCATGCATTGTTCCGTCTAACAGCCTTTCAAATCAGAAGAAAAAATCACCAGAAAATCATAATTTAACTCAAAAGAGAACCACATTGCCGAACCTGCAGAGCTCTAGAGAAGCAATTAGAATCGAAATTGAGAATAAAAAATAGGAAAGAAAGAAAAAAAAAAAAGAAGCTTACTTGGTTCAGCATCACTGGGTAATTAGAAGCAATCAAAATGCTTGAACTTCAATAACGGAGCGAAAGAGTAAAGAGTGAGAGGGAATTGGAAAAAGAACCGCCAAAGAGACGAGAGAGAAAGTGAGGTACTAAGGAGAAAGGTCGATGATTCTTGGAGAAACATTAAATTCCCCGGAACTGAAAGAGATTTTAGGAATTTTGTGGTTTAATCTACGTTTGGAGTCCGCTGTAGCGACGCGTGGAGCAGGGGAGCGTAACTGATTAGATGAGAGTGACGAGTGACAACTTACGAGTGTCAAGTGTGTCCATGGTAGACTAGGTATGGCTTGGTTTTTCTTGTCCTCGTCCTAACCGGTCAACCTTAAAGTTGACCGTCTTTGACATCCTTGTCCGAACTCAAAATCGTGTGCGGTGTGTTATATTCCATCTATAATTTCACGTGTACAATAAATTATTTTATTTTTTATTATATTTTTATCTTTAAATTTTATTTTAAAAAATAAAATAATTATTATATCTTTTTTTTCTCAATAAAATATAAATAAATTTAAAAATAGCATACATAATAATCATAAAAAATAATAAAATATTTTTATAATTAAAGACAAAAAACTTTATTTAATAAATTTTATAAAAAGGGACAAAGGAAGTATTTATAATAGATAGATAAAAAAAATTATTATAATTATTAATATTATTAATTTTTATCTTCTAAAAAATAAAAATAGTAGTAGTAGTTAAAATTTTAATTAAACTAAAATATTTGTAATTTTATTGAAAATGTTGAATAAAATATTTTAATGATTAATTTTAAAAAATAACGTGGAAATATGGTAAAAGTATTATTTTAATTTTATAACGTAATAAATGAAAAATAAGTAAAAAGAAAATGAAGGGAGTATAAAAAGCTTTCTTACTTGATTTTTTTTTTTTAAAAGAAAAAATCCCATGCGTTGACATTATATTTTCGATATCAATGCATGTTTGAATTTTTAATAGTAAACTATAAAAAGAGAAATTCATGATTAGAGAAAATGCACAAGAAAAACATCTCTATGTTGAAAACATGTCTTTATGTTTAATTAGTAAAATGATGCAATTTTTTTAAAAAAGTTTCATTTTTAATTGTATAAAGAAATTACTAGTTTTTACTTATATATTTTTAAAAAAAATCATGATCTTAATTGTTTAAAAAATTAGCTTTTAATATTTTTAGTTGTTTTCATTTTTACTTCCAACTTAAAAAAATAAAAAGTTATTTTTAAGAAAACTATAATGTTATCTATTCACTATGACATTTGGTTGGTAATTTCTACTCAAATTTTATAATTCAATTTTTTATTTTAAAAAAAAAAACAAAAAACAGTGAAGTCTTGCATCCGTGGATCCTTTATCAAGATAGGCATAATCTCTAGTGGTTTGGTTCTTAAAATATCCGAGCAGCAGAATCCAATATTTGAAAACGACACTTGCTTGGTTCTGCATGTATCACTGGATTTGATCATATGGGAAAGAATTTCTGATTCAGCCAAAGCGTGATTATAAAGTAAGGTATAATATAATCTTACCACTAGATTTGAGATTTAGGTCGGGGGAGATGAGAACATTGAAAAACATATTCTCCAACACTTAGTTAGTTTGCTAAAAATGGTTGCAAAAGTTCATTCTATAACGTGACTTGCTGCCACCCAATTCCTTACAAATTTCACCAATCAATAAAAGCTTTGTAGCAATTAGTTCTCATTCGTGCACCATGCTAAATATATCAAACAATTTGCTAATAACTTGTTTATTTTACAATCAATTCAAACTTCGAATAAGAACTTTAGTACAATAATATTTGAACAAACACGAATAAGTCTTTGATCAAATTTGAAGAATATATCTAATATCATATATGTTAATATTTTATATTATAAATGTATAATATATATGAAAAAAATTATATATTCTAAGTCAAAATCAATCTAATTGAACTCGATTCGTGAAACTAAATGTGCCAAATATAAATAAAATTCATAACTTCACAAAACAATAATCAAACAAATTTAAATATTGTTCAAACAATAAACTAACAAGTTGAAAATCCAAAATTACGAATAAAACACCTACTGCCAGAAGACGCTCAAAATACAAGAACAATGTCTTGCAAAAATTCACCATCTTCATTGCAAGAGAAAATTGTTGTAAAATTAATATAATACTATTTTTAATCTTAATAGCATCAATCACAATATTTTAAAAAACATCTTCAAGGTAACTTTCTCTATAAATAAATTTTTTAGAAGTAAAAATAATCAGAAATAACTCAAAATAACTTTTAAGAAAATGAGATCAAAGACAATACATTATAATTTTTCAGTTAATAGTGCTTGCATCCGCGTACTTCTATATTTTTCCTCTCTGCACAACTTCACAATAATGTGAGTCTGTGACCCCAAAACCACCTCTTTGCAAATTTCATCACTCCAAAGCTTCCCAACAATTGGCACATTATGCCAGAGGATGCTCAATATACAGCTTAGGTCATACATCATCCGGACTTTTGAAGAAGCAGCAAGCAACTCATGATTCTTCTTTGGTCCCATTGGTTCCCAAGCCTCGGATTTTCACATCATAGTAAACATCTTCTACTTTTCTGAGGTCATACTTCATTCCTGCCACATACAGAAGAGGTATAAAGAAGTTCACTGAAATGGTGGAAATAAGGACAGCAATAGACAAGAAAACAGATCCAGAAATTATGGCAAGTAAGAACTCATACAAGAAAACTATTCGCTTACCATCAAACTTTTTGCGCAAAAAATCATTCCGCAGATTAAGCATGCGAAATGAAGCGTGTAGATCTGTTAAGAAGTTCAAAACATTCCGAGGACAATCATAATCTCCAGCAGTTACTCGGTTCACCACATATCTGGGCTGCAGAAACCAATAATTGATATTTAAAAGGAGCACTTTATTATAATGTCAAAGAAACACCAATCAAGCTATTCAATCTCAGGGCGAATTAAGGAAGCCATTTATCTAGTCACCAAACATTATCACATAAAATTTTTTGGTAGGCATGATTGTCATGTCTGGTGTAAGTACATATTATACCACTAAATTGGACCTTTGGGTTGGGAGATGAAACTTTAAAATAAACTTTGAACAATGTTGATATTAGAAGAAGAAAAAAAATCTTACCAATTCATTGGACATAAAACAAATTCCTGCATTTAAAATATAGATAAGAAAATATATATCATTAGATACTTGAAGAGCAGGGCAACCAAAAGAAGGAAGCCAAGAACAAGAAGGAAGAAACTAGGGGCCTTCAGAGTATTTTCAATTTCATTATGGTCTTACAGAACATCAATTATATAAATGCGTTATGATTGCCCAAAAAAAAAAAAAAACAAGAGGTCAACAAGTGAAGTTTCAGTGCAATTACTTAAAATGCATTTGAATAATGATTATTTGGGCATGACTTCAGCTATTCATACAAGACAACAATTAGTTAATGATTGTATAATTGTAGATATACCAAGTCATCACTGTAAATCCCTGTTCTCCTCTAAAACAGCCAAATTATTGGAAAACAAAGCTTCAAAATCCTCCCAAGGCCCTCAGCGCCTGATAGAGCAGACAAGAATACAGCATAATAAACTTCCCAACATATTAGACAAGCTAGGTTAATAGCCTAGCAAAACTTCTGAGTACTAACACTTATCTCATTTTTGAATTATTGGATTAGTCTGTTCTGCATGGGGAAAAAAGTGACCAATCAAACATCAGGAAGCAAAATTCTGAGTTTGTCTTGTTTACATCAATGACGGTGGATGAGAAGCACAATTTGTAGCATCAGTTAGTGAAAACCTTATGAAGACTTAAGGCGACTCACCAATAAGATAGTCTTCAATGTCAAGCCCAATGTCTGAAGAATGTACTGCACCACGGATAAGCATGAAATAAAAGATTCAACCATTTTTGGACTGATATACGATGAATGAATATGAAAAATTAGACAGCGATCTCATATAAACTAAGGCAAACAGCATATTCAGAGAATCAGGTAAATGAATTATTAGAGGCTCAGGAATCAGTAAAAAAAACTGAGAAGTATAGCCAAATTAAACAAGTCACAAAGATCATGAACTAAAACCTACATCCAAGTTTCTCCTCAGCTTCTGTATGTAGAAGAAGAGTCCCACTTTCTATCCAATGCATAAAAGCAAGCAATGAGACTACGCTCTGTGTCTCACTCCTCCAATCACCATGGTACCTATTGTTGAGTGTAATGACATTACCAGTCACTAGCAGGAGAATCACGGGAACCCAATAAAGGAGAAAAAAAAATCCACTCACCTATAATATTGCCCAGGGCATTCACGAAGAATTTCAGCAAGTTTACCGAAAAGTTCTCTGAGCAAAACTATCTTGTCCTTGGTCTTGTCCAAAACCTCTGATTGAGCATAAAATGGATTTTTCAGTTACAGCTCAAAAAGACTTTGAACATAAAACCACTGAAATAAGGCAAGCCAAAGGAGAATCCAGAGAGAAAATTTTCAATGTCCTAAATGACCAACAATAATTCCAAAAATTCTTGAAATTTGAATGTGGAGAACCTCAGTACCCCTTCTCTAAAGTTTGGCTCATCAGAACATGCCAAATTACCACAGATAATAAAACATAAATTTTAGAAACTAAATTGACAATATTTAGAAAGCTGCTTAACTCAATAATATAAAACAAGATTAACTTCAAAGGTCAAACCCGTCTAACGCAATAATCCTCAAATTTTCGAGCAATAAAACTGATACAACTTAACTTACACATAACATAACAAACTAGCATAAAATGAGAAATCAAAATTGAGTACCTGGGGCTGGTCCTGACTGGTGAACAAGGAGTAAACTACCATGCATAAGCCTAGTGACAGACTCAATCTCCCCGGCAACGGCACGAATACGCTCTCGTAAATTTCCAGAATCTTCTAGATGACGCCGGAAGCCCTCAAACTGTTTCTCCAGGTGTTGAGCAGTAGGTGAGGTAGGTCCGCCGGTTGTCATTGTCGGAGCAGAAATGGAATCAGAAGAACAGCAACGAATTGAGGTGAGTCGCAGAACCGTGGCGTTTATTCCGACCTTCGAGCAAAGAATGCCTTGCGAATTAAGAGGAATTAACGGAAGAGGGAAACGATGAAGATAGGGATTAGGGTTTAAGGAACGAGAGAGTGAGACTGCACCCAAGTAGACGTTACGGGAACACGATTTCATGTTTGTAACGGCGGTGGTTTCTTCGTTTGTTTATTTGTATTTTGTAGCATGGTTTTTCTTTTTTTTTTAATAAAACTTTCCATATACACAAAAAAAAAATTACTACTCTATTTTTTTAGGAAACACAAATTTATATTTATTAGTACAGTTTTACTATTTTTTCTATTCCATAAATAATGAATCATTCTATGTGTATTATTTAACAATCTTCAAATCATATTTCTTATATACATTTATAAATAAAATAATAATTAAAGAAATAAAACGATATACTATCAAAATAAGAATGAACTAAAAAAATCAATAATCAATAATTTAACTTCATTAAGAAATAATTATGTTTGTAGTACAATTTAATTTTTACTAAAAAAAACCCTAACCAGTACAACATGAATTTTATGATTTCTCTGTTCATTTTCCTAAGAAAATTCGTAAAATTTATGTTGATAAATTTTAAAGTTTAATTTTTATTTATATGAGAAAAAAATCGAATAAAATTTATTAACTTTTTCCTTTAAAAATTTATTATTTTTAGATTAAATTTATGATTCAAATTTCAATGTTAGATTCTTTTTAAAAAAAATTATTGCACATAAATTTCAATGTTAAATATATTGAATACACTGATAAAATAGTTAGTAGAATATAATTAATAAATGAATAAACATGTCAACATTTAAATTAAAATGATTTTAGTATTCCGGCCAGAGAAGCTTTTCTGTTCACATTGTGATGGAATTTGATATTAAAACTGTAAAGGATGGCTATCATCAACTCCAACAAAGGTTTGCTCCTGTGAACAGAACAAAAGCCTTCCAGCAGCAACCTGTAACAAACTAGTTCTATTTATTACTCCTATGGTTTACTAGTGCTACTACTTTTCATCTCTGCACAAATTCACAATGGAGTGAGTAACTTGAACTCATTTTCTTTACAAATTTCAACAAGCACTAAAAAGCTTTTTAATAACTAGCTCTTACTCCTAAACATTATATAAGCCTTTACATTTCTGCAAAAATTTACAGTAAAGAAATACCAACTCATCTCTTTCCAAATTTCACCAAACACAAAAATGCTAGTAATCGAAAACCAACTCCACTGGTTAAGAGGAAAACTAGACATCGTGTATAATCATGAAGACTGAAGCCAAGTTCCAATAATGTTCCACAGCGAGTTATCAGCCAGACTCCAGAGTATCTGAAGAGAAATAAAGATTATGTATGTTATGTGCAGCAATTGAGCATCTTTCTTTTCTTTCTTTTTCTGGCTAAAGTAATAACTAAGTAGGACCTAGTTGTTGACAGAGTAACCAGAAAAGTTGGTTTACATCTTGTAAAGCTTCTAACACTAACAAGATACCTTAAAAGAACATTGGCTTTCTCTGCTAGGTGGGTTGTATCGATACGACTGTGAAAAGGAGGGAAAACTAACTTTTCTGCATGGCAATACTAAGTAGCTATGGATGGATTCATATCATGTATTGGGCACATAAATCTGTGCAGATCGTGCACCTACATCACATTTAACAGCCCGGACGTACTAGTCAATCTCAGGTAGAAATATTTTCCTATTGCTCTGTGCTAGTTAAACTTAGTAATTTATTAGCAAATAATATCTAATGTTGTCTCAAATAATTTTGCATCTCGTATAATAGGAACCCTAAATTTATCTACCTTTAAATTTCCAGGAGGAACTTTAAATGATATCTGATACTAAATTATGGGTACAATACATCAATTTGCATTGACATATTGCTCGACAGTTAGGAATTGAGAGAATAGAAAGAGGATGCGACATGCTTGTTTTGAATAAGTCTCTAGCAACTGGCAACAAAAACGAAGGTTTCATTCACCAACCTTTGAGCATTTGCAATCACAAAAGCTTCCAACGCCCATTTTGGGTAACAATAGTTGGATAAAATCTTTCCCATCTTATCATCTGGATCCAGGGTTGCAATGAGTGTCAAAACAACGGGAAGCAAGACGCACCACTGCATTGATGGAACAAGTAAGTTTTTGAGTCAGCAGAAGCAAACAAGAGAAATAAAAATATGAAAAAGGATATTTAAGGTAGTTTTATGTTGCCTACATGCCCTAACACATACCAATTGGGCTGGGCCAGGCTCAAGGGTGATCGCCAATACATAGGCTATGCCAGTTACACAGTAGACAAGGCAAAGCAAGACAACATAATTATCCGCAAAGGTTGATCGGGGATTGTTGAAAAAATAGAACATCGAAAGAAACACCAAAGGCTTGATAACTGTATTGAAAAGGTCAACAGTATCCTTTGAAAGAAAATAGGCTAAACTACTTATGCCACTTGATCTCTCCCTCCAGTATTCTAATTTGTCCAGTGAAAATGATCTCAAAGCGGTAACCTTGCACAGAAGAGCTGCAAGTTGAAAATTACAATATTGATCATTGATTCATAGCAGCAATTAGGTATATTGCATAAGTTAAAACTTCAGAGTCCACAAAAATTTAATCATTTTCTTCAAATTTCTATAAAAGATTAGGTGAATCAATTTCTAAGGAATCTGAAGCAAGTTGTTAACTTCTCTGACATACATCAGATGTTACAAAGAATGTGGAAGCCAAGTAGCATTTCATAGCTTTCAATGCTATTTCTGGTTCAATAAATAGTACGAACATTGCAAGTGCACTTACAAATAGCAATCACAGTATACATGTAACCACGATAGCCAAATGTATCACCCTTCACTTTTGAAAGAGTTCCTAGGCATGCTCCAGCAAGTAAAAGGATTAGATAATCCACTGCTTGTAGCTTAGCTTCTCGCAATAGCTGTTTGCTGACTCTGAAAAAGATGATTATTGTTAACCCAGAGAAACAAATTATCAGACAACTTCAGGGATGGAGTTATATCAAATTGCTTAGTAATCCTCAAATAGTATAGTTGGATTCTCATTTTTCATCAGTTAATTTAACATAAACTGCTTGCCACAATCCAAGTACAAGTAGGTCATAAAAGAGGAAAGAAATATGTCCTGTCAAGGGGTAAAATGCATTTGTCTTAGAAGGAGGTGTTGCAGGGTTGCCTCAAAAAATGAAATGTCAAAGTTTCAGTATTTTTCAAGTTGATGAAAGGTGCTGATAGAAAGCATATAAAAACAATCTTTTTGAATCACAATTTCTGGCCAGCAATACTTTTCTGTTATCTTCTTTTTTAAGGTCAGTAGTCATTTGAGAAATTGGCATATGAATCAAAATCGAACTTTATACCTTCCAAGGTAATATCTATACTGTCGGAGCACACCGGGAGTAACTCTATTAGATAAGTCACGGTGTTTCAAAAGATTGTGGGGCATGCTATGTTGTTTCTCTTGCCATGTATCTCCAACAGAAGTTTGGGCACCATTAACACTTGGACTTACAGCCTGTGAGGATGAACCTATTTGATCCAGCAATTGCATCATATCATGGGGTACAGGGTATCCATTGTGAAGCATCCATCTAACAGGGAGTTGTTGAACAGCCAAACCTCCTCTAGGTTTTACAATACCCTCAAGAATGTCAATCAAGTGGTCTGGAGGATTAACACGTTCAGGTACATTGATTCCTATGCCTGCAAAGTATTCTTCCACTTTCTTCACTGGTCCATGGTAAACTGTGAGACCACCTTTGGCTAGAAGTATCAAGTCATCAAACATCTTGTACAATGTGTAACTGAAGCCAAAGAAAGAAAACGCTCAAACTACAGTTTTGAATTGTATGATGGATAAGTTAACAGTACTAAGTAGTTTTTTTTTTATTAATGTCATCATATATACTTCACCTGGCTGAGTTTTTTCCCACCTCTCATTTGCCAGGTGATTGATAAAAAAAGTGGGATTAGGACATTATTTAACAAAGAATTTTACAGCCAAAAATCAGCACACAAAGGAGATCTGGTTGACAAGGTAAAGCACGGTTTAAATTATTTAATTTTATTCAGAACTTCTCTTTTGCCACTAAAACCATGTTGAAGGGACTTATATTCAATGTAACTAAGTAAAAACATTGTCTTCAAAGGAGTATTAACTAAAAATCCACACCATCAAGCAGTTTGAAGATCTTTCCTCTGTAAATTTATATCCCAAAAATAGAGTAGCATGTGGATCAATAAAAAATAAAGGTTCTCTTTTCTGCCCTTCTTTTCACAAGATAACTCAAGTTTGCAGAATATGCAAGAGTGTTATTCCACTGCATTATTTTTGGCTGAGGGAGCAACTTAATATGGTTAAGAAGGTCATCCTACCAAATAGCCAATAAAGAACCCATGTCCTACAGGTTTCTTGAGTTTCATTTCTCAACTTGGATTCATTAGTTTTAGGTCTACTGACAGATCAAAAGTTTTTTCAATCTATGCAAGGTTCAGCAATCTCTCTGAATTACGTTTTATTCCTCAACTTCATTTTAAAGTAATGCACCTGCATCCAAATGTTAATTTTTATCCTCTTTAGGTTTGTCCACATTCAAGTAATAAATGAGAGATAAAGTGTATAAATCCCTTGTTGATGAGCAACCATGGCAAGGTTCTGAAGTGGTGTGGTGGTTTGAATTTCCATGAACTTGGCCATATCCACTTCAAAGGAAGACTTAACTTTTGGGCATGCTGGGGAAGGCATAACTTCTTACCCATTAGGAATTCAAGAAATAAATTTTCTATTACTCCATTTAGGAGGAGAAGGATGGGGAGTGGTTTGTGAAAAAAATGTCTGCGAAGGTCTTTCTAATAAAGAAACAAAAAAGCTCATAGCCGTCAGTAGTTTACCCCTTTAGTTCATAGTCAGGCATGTGTCAACTTCAATACTAAGAGGAGAAGCATTGTAATGGCAATAACTTACCTAGGTTGGTGAACAACCATACAGATGTTTACGCCTTCAAGAGCTTCACGTCGAAGAGCTTTAAGAAGTAAATTGGAAGATGAGCTGTCTAAGCCAGATGTGGGCTCATCCAAAATCAACAATGAAGGTTCCATGACCATTTCTATTCCAACATTCACCCGTTTCCTCTGGCCTCCAGAGATTCCACGTTTCGCAACTGTCCCAACCAATGAATCCCTTACTCCCTGCAGACCCAAGGATTCAATAACTCTTTCAACAACAAGAACCTTATCAGCTTTTGGCAGGTCTGCAGCTAGCCTTCATGGTGTTTGATTCCAGAGATAGATTATAAAATAGCAATCAGTGAATAAGCAAATTATTAAACTACATAATAAAGTATTTAACAGGAACATAGAAAATGACCTACAAGACAGTATCCAAAAATAATTCAACCACAAGAAGAAGAGAAATGCTTTAACAGTAAAGGATGACTCATTATCAGAAACAGAAATTGCACATTTTGGACCATTAGAACCTTAACCTACAAAGAGAATCCTAAGTATGCTTATCTTCTTTCTTTGTCTTCTTTTCCTTTTGTGTTTATATAAAAAGTGCTTCTTTTTAATAGTTTAAGTTTTACATGAGGTGGGAATTTAACAAGCTATAGAGAAGGTCCTTTTGTTAAGTCTCAGAATAAGAAGTATCTACACATGTGCTCCACCTATTGAAAAGTGTCCAACCCATACATTAGGGGACATGTTAAAATGCATAACTATTATACTTTTAGATACGTGACAAATTCAACATTGTTGAATGGTTCCTACAAGTGCAGGGATCTATTTTCTGTACAACTTTTATAAGAATCTAAGGATGATGGCCTTCTGGCATTACCTACATCAAATTGGCATTGATGGAGATCGGAAACACAGAAAACAAAGGAAAATAAAAATATGGTAGAAAACAAAACAATGCTAAGCTTTAAGTCAAAATCTTTTCAAATGCAACATATCAAATGCTAGACTTTAGAGGCATTATGCTCAACCGTTATCTAAATAATCTGTTCATCCATTATGATGAAATAATAATAATGGGGGAAAATAAATATCTGGTTGGAATTTTCAGTTTTCAACTTCTGGATTCCAGGATCAGAAGGGTAATTTGAATTTCATTCCTTTCTTTTTTCACTAGATGTAACCAGATGCAAAATTTTCAAATTGAGGAACATTTTCCTAGATACAACATTTAGTAACATATATAAATAAGTTGGTGGAGAACTATACAATCAATAATGAAAATCTATATTTTCTTGATACTTCTTATATGTCCTGCAGGCCTGTAGAAATAAATGGTTGCAACAAGCCAGAAAATAAAGGAAGTAACAGATACCTGCAACGTGCACTAAACCGGAGGTTCTCTTCTACAGTTAAGTTTCCATGAACAATATCATCTTGAGGCACAAAACCTACAATTTTCTTGTATGATTGAATAGGATCAGCCCTTCCATTTATGAGAATTGACCCTGCCATGGTGCATCCAGTTGTTTTACCCGACACGGCAGAAAGAAATGTTGTCTTCCCAGCCCCTGAAGGACCCATGACAGCTGAAATTCGACCAGGACAGAGTTTTCCGGTAACAGACCTCATGAGATGTTTATTTTTCCCTTTAAGAGTCAGGGTTAAATCTTTGAAAGCAACCTCAATGGCCATCCTAGTCCTAACCTCAGTATCAGTTGCCATTGAGATTACACCAGAGAAAGTTAGGTTCTGATTTTTTTCCTCCATAGCTTTCTCTTTCTCAAGTTGACCGTATGCATACTTAAAAATCTGGCTCTTGGTGTGAAGTTGTTTAGCCTTGGGTGCTTGCTTCTTAATATTTCTATCTCCAATCTTCATGTGGAAACCTTCAGAACTTTCAGGATCAGTTTCAAGTGATTGCAACATATTTGTCAGGTGGCTTGGTTCCTTTTTCTTCACTGTTGTCACACCAGAAGATTGTATAGGCATACTTGAGTTGGTTGGAGCTTTTGGAGGCAGCACCTCTGCTTGCTTCAAAGTTGTTTTCCGTGAAAATGTGCGTGATAACTGTTGTTGCAACCCCAGAGCCCCTTTCTTAGCAACATTTTTTGCAGACTTCCACCTTTCTCTTGCTTGTGCAGTTTCTCGAGCACTCCTTGCTGCAGCTTCCCTGGACTTCGCCAGTCTTTTATAGCGAGTACTGATGACTTGATCAGAGCAATTATATATTACGGAGAGTATAAAAGTCAAAGCACCCTACATATGGAGTGTGTTAGATTTTCTCGACAATAACTGTAGATTCAGTGATATACCATACTACAGACAGAAAGAACTAAACAGAAAGTGAGCAGGTCAAGATGGATGAAGTGCACTCTTTATTGGGTGCAGTATGCCAACAAAAAGGATCAAGGGTATTAGAAATGTCAGAACTTCGATATGTATAATGAATAAATAGAGCAATCTTGAGGTTCTTATTTAGAGATTCAAGGACTGACCAAAATCTAGTTCAGGAAAAACGTACAGAAAGTAAAAACACACTCTTAAAAGATGATCCGAGATAGAGTAAGAAAAAAAAAAAAAAGATGAGACAACACTTTCAAACAGATAACTGGAATGATTCATTTCAACGTATGCAATGGGACAGAATTAAAAATATCTTACAATGAGCATAAACCCAAAAGCATGGAGGTCTTGTATGTCTGTCATCGATTTGCAAGTACTCAACTTGATGCATGCTGCAAAATTTGCACTCACAGATTAATTGCAGAAGCAAATATCTGTAGGTACATCCTTTTATGAAGGTAAAATATTCTTTAATTAGTCCAGGCGGAATGGTTGAAAAAATGAACCTAAACTACTATTAGCAGAACTTAGTTGTGTGGACAATTTCAAAAAGTTACAGATAAGAAACAAGTGCAAACATCATCTCCTGAATTTAATTGCTATTTTATTCAGATAAATGATACTTTTCCATATACCACTGTTCTGGTCACTTAGCTTACGCACAGATTTCTCTAGTTTAGTTCGTCCTGCTTATGATTTCCAGGATTCCATGCAAGGACTACCTAAAGCAACATTTTCCAATGTCCTCAATTGTTGAGATATGAGAACATGTCTGGTCCGATCCAAAAGAACAAAGATTCAAATCAGAGCTCATTTCTGAAAAGGAAGAAACCCTATCATTAACTCTTAACACCAACAGGATAAAAAATTCACTTGCTAAAATGAAGCAAGCAAGCAATGAAGCTTCCACATGCACTGCAGCCCCTTTAGATGCCAAAGGATCTATAAAGCAAATCAATTACCATGCAATTTCTATCAAGAAGTGGGGCCAGAAGTTGTAACTTCATAGAATACTTATTTTAGAACCTTTACTGTGAGGATATAGCTAAGAATAATGTACTATTGCTCTAGACCAAAAGAAGATGCAAACTAATATCATTGTTTCAGTAAGCAAATTACTGAGAAGAAATGTTGGACCAATCTGCATAACTAGTTCATGAAGTTGGTTAATTTAAAATGAATCAAGCTCTTTAAATCATAAGAAACAAAGACTAAGAGTTAAACCTGCATGCAGTTGGACACCCCTACTTGCATAATTGTGTCACAGTTAAACAATTGCCACACATTAATGAGTGAAGGGTGAATAATTTTGCTTAGTCATGCAGCCAAAGAATCTATTTCAAATAACCCTGCCAGTTTTTTCATCATGAAAACCTAAAATTTCCTTGACTTCCTAAACTTGTTCAAATTTACCTTTCTGTGCTGTGAAGCCCATCCTGCAGTAATGCCTGAAGAGCATGAAAACAATTCATCAGTACTTGTAGACACCATAATAATGGTATATAAATGATGTTGCAGAACTAGTTATATTTATTGAGGCCCACAAGAGCTGATAATTACTTGCAGTTCTTCAACATACTGTAAACAGAAATAGATCAGTGTCAAAGCTAATACCCCTTAGTGCAAGGAATCTTATTGGTAGTAGTTGGACAAAAAGATCCTGCAGAACAAAAGATCTCCTCACTGCTAGCGACACTAGCCCAAATATCAGCTCCACCACAGGTGTGATTTACCTTTCCAGGAGGTAATTGGTACAAATATCTGAAAATAACTCTAGCATCATACCTACTAAACTATCATATAAACTAGGAAGTCCCATAAAATAAGAGAATTTTAATCAAGTCTGAAAAAGAACTCACGGATCACATGTACCAGTAGTTTTGTTAAGCTTTGCACGCGGGCAGTAAGAACCTAATGGACAAGCTATTTAGGGGAAAGAAAGAAAGCAACAAAATTAGTGCATGTCAACCTCAATAACCATAAGGCAAATTAAAGCTCTGTGGTATTGATAGCATAACTTATCTTAAGATATAACTATGCATACTTTTAGAGTTTCCAGTATTAGAAGAATCTTCAGATATAGTCATCAGCAATCTGATTATGAACTCAATATGAAAGTCTAGAAGTGCTATGCTAGGATGACTGAAATCTGATAGAACTGATCAACCACCCTGTCTTCTTAAATATAAGTTCATGCATAGGAAACTACTTGGTTTCCCATGCTTTGACTTATCTTGCAATTCCTATATAAGGGAAGGCCAAAAGTAAATAAAACTAATGGGGCTGAGAAATTATAGGAAAAGCAAAATTCTGCATAAGCCTAGGACAAATCAATGTTACAGCATGCTACAAGAAACACTCAAATTAGAATTATTTGGATGTACTTGGCACTAGTGCAAGTAATATTAGAGAAACAGGCCTCAAATCCACTTACGTATCATGCATGTAAGACCTCGAGGGCAGAAAAAGCCCTCACAACAAGGTTGACTGTCATGACTCCGCTCAGGGATGACTTGCGCATTTTTTATGTCCACCTTTACATTTGCAGGAACACTACTAGCCCATCCTGGCTCACATCCGGGAATCCAATAGGTTAAATTGCAATTCCTATTGGGCTTTAAGATTTGAGCTTCACCTGACTTCTTATCCATAAAACTGGAAAAATAAAATTTCATCTCTGCAGCAGTACATATTCGCTGGGTGACATCTGTTTATTCACACAAGACACTGTCAGAAATTCAAAAGAGAGACAGGAGTAAGACACAGTTCTAAACACCTTATATAATTGATTAATTTCCTTATCAGACCACTATATTACTTGAACTTCATATGTTAAGAACTCAATACTATGTTTATTGAGTTTTTAATCAGTGACAGAGTATGTCCATTTGTTTGTAAATCAAATGGCAGGATGTGGGTAATTACCCCTCATCATTTGTCGATGGATGGTCTCAAAGAAAGGTTTCTCTAATTTCCTGTTATTCTCTTGCTCGCTGGTTAAAGTTGAACAAGTCTACCAAAGATTATAATACTCTTCTTTTTTTATGATGACTGGAACAGTTTATTTTCCAGAGTGATTTCTCTCTCAGACCTATAACTAATGTACGAAACATTTAAACTGGCTCATGATAACAATGGGACAACTAAACTACCTTTTGTCTGCTTAACACAATTATTCAAAAAATCCAAATTGTTGTTAAACTTGAAAGCTCCATTCAAATCAGCGTCCCTATAAGAAAAAATCGAGATTGCATAATTATTTAGGAAGGATTAGAAAAATATAATGGCATAGTAATAACTGGGTTTGAATATTTAACTACTCACACATCCTTAATGCAGTATCCCAAAGTCCGGGTGATATCCTTGTGGAATATCTTAGAGAGGTTTGATAATTGGCTATAAATGAGAGCTGTAACTAATGATTGCCCTGTAGGACTTCTAATCTGGTCATCATCATCATCATCATCATCGCCATTTGCACACAAAGCAGGCAGCAGAAAACCCAGAACGAGAATAGAAAACAATAACAAGCGTGGAATGCAAGAAGCTTTACCAATCTTCATTCCACTCATTTCAATAGCACAAGAATTCTCATACACTCAAAAACATATACAAAATCATACAAACAATTAAAAGAAATTGGCCAACGCAATGAAAAAATTGCTATCTTTTGACAAAAATTTCAACAATTCAAGAAAATGGGCATCGCCCTTTAGAAAGTTCAAGATCGTAATTTGACATGCAAAACGTGAAGAACCCTGAATCAGAAAACAAAAGAAAAGATAAAAAACGGATGAATTGGGGGATGATCACATCCCAATTGTGAGAATGAGGAAGGGATTTTCAGAGGAGCCAAAAAACCAAAAGCTTTTTTGGTCAAAACTTTTAGAGTTGGATTGTGAGGGAGATTTCTAGGGCTACTGAGAAACACCATGGTTCTTGGAAGAAGAAATGGCGGGGAGAGATTCATGGCGAAATTCAAGCGCATGCAAAAAAGAAATAGGTAAACAAGAGTCGTACAATTTTCTCTATTTATATTTATAACTGAAATGCCAAAGAAAAAAAGGCACAGTAGCCGTTGGTGTCAATAGCCGCCATAACTTTCCCATGCCCAAAATTACTAGTAGTAAGCTTTGTCCAGTTTATCGTTGTTTATTGAGCTGGCAATTTTTAGATTGGACGCGTCACATTAATGATTTCAACGGATTAATCATTAATACGAATCCTCGCGTCTCCTTACTCTCTTCTTCATAGGTTCTGAGCTTTTTCTTTTTTCTTTTTCTTTTTTTCTGAAATAGATCTTCCTTCTTTAAAACTCCTCATTTTATTTTATTGAGAAAAATATATATAATTCTTCTGCATAAAATAATTCTCCCAATGACTTATTCCCAGAAATTTCTCACTCTTCCACAAATTTTGCTTCGTGAATTTTATCCGGAGATCTTCATTGCGCCAAAAAAAAAAAAAAAAGAGTTGTCTATTTGCGTATAATTTTTTAAAAAAAGAAAAAAAGAAAGAAAAGGATTGAAGTGGTAAGAGAACTTGTCAACTAGGTCTAGGAGTACATGGATATAAAATAAAAACACAAATAGCCCCACTGTCAATGCTCCTATCGTGATTAATGAATCTTTACCTCGGATTTGATTGTTTCATTATCCATCATTAGGGATAATTTAGCCAAAATAATCCACTTTTTCGACTTCTAATTGAAATAATTTTGTTTAGAAAATTTAGTATTAATATAACCCTAAATGTTTTTTTAGAGAACGTGGAAATCTTTTTGAACCTCAATTGATATTTAAGTCTTCTTTTTATTTTTTGAAAAATCAGTATATACGTCTTTTTTATTAGATAAACTTTTAAAAAAAAACACACAATTACTAGATGTTACTACCATTTAAAAATAAAAATTACACAATATATACATTAATTTTTTATTAAGTTTTTGTGTCTACAAATTTAACTTTTTATATTTGTAAATTTTAATATAATAAACAAGAAACTAAGATTTGTATCTAATTAGTTTATTAAAAAATGAAAATTGGCTTTAATATAAAAAACTTAAGGTTATTAGTGTATATATAAGGCAAATGGCTTGAACTTGAATGCCATTATATCTATCTATGACCAAAACAATATATACATGGTTATTTAAATTATTAATCTATAAATAAAGAAAATAAAAATACAATATATACATGAGATGAATTAGAAATACATCAATTTTATATTGTATTTTTATTTTTGTCATTTATACATTAATAATCTAAAAATTCATCGACAAACTTAAAATATTTTATAGAACATTATTTCAAAAAAGGTTGTGGCTTCAAAAAGCCTTCAACGTTCTATCAAAATATGTTTTGAAATTATTTTGATACGTCTTCTTAGAAGTTATTTCGAATAAAAATAAAAATAAAAATTAGTTATTTTGATTAAATTCTTCTTATATTTTGAGCTTCTCACTCCATTGGAATTTGATCAAGATAAATGTAAATAGGATTTGATCTTTGTTTTGGGGTTTTCAACTCAAATATTGACGCACGGTTCAATTTTTTTTATTTTATTTTATGAATAGTAACAATGTGAATCCATTCACATTGTTACTGTTCTTCTTCCTCTTTTTTTTCATTTCATCATTATTGTTTTATTCTTTTTGCTCTTTTTTTTTTTTTTTTTACAGTTGCATCATGGATTGCACATGAAAACTAAAAATGGTTGGCAAAATACTAAAAATACCAGACAGTGTTTGGTCCCCAAACCGTGTAGATGCCATGGGATCTAACTCATCTTGTTAAAAATAGTTTATATAAATGGGTGAAGCTATTTGTGATCTCAATCCAACCGATCGATTTGGAACACTAACACCAACAACATACTGATTTCTTCAATCAAAACTTGTTTTTTTTCCTTCCATATATAGGAACTAATTTATTCTCCTGTATTAGAGTATGCGTACAGGACATTCGTGAAAAAATGAATGAACTTGCAGCCATTGATAAAAATAAGAAAAAGAAAACAATAGATGAAATAACAAAAAAGAACGAGAAATTAACACATGAATTACTATTCATCAATAAAAAAAAATAACTATGTGTCATCTTTGAGTTGTAAATTATTTTCTTTAAAAAAAATTATCAACTATGCATTTATATAGTGTATTTTTAATTTTTATTACTTTAATAACAAGAACTAAGTTTTATCTAATTAGAATTTTAAAATAATAAAAAAGTGGATTTGTAAATATAAAAACTAAGTTATTATTGTATATATAAGGAAAGGTTTTTGATTAAAAACCCATTTCTCTTGTTTGGGCAAGCGGCCATGGGCCAGGTTCCAAAATTAAGTCCAGACATTGGAAAAGTAGTTTCCAGGACAATACCGCTTCTAAGGTTAATTTTTTGTGACCACAATGTTCCGCATCAGAATTGTTAAAAATAAATGCAAATAAATTTGGGTGTTAATTTGAAAGAGTAGTTTCAATTTTTATTTTTTTTAAAAAAAAAAACAATCAAGCCATTGTCAACATACGGAAGGTTATGTTTGAATGATGTGGATCAAGAAGACGTAAAGTTTTAGTATAATTGATAAATGGACATAATATTTTTTACTAAATATAAGTCATTTTAATTATTTATATATATATGATAGGAATTTATTACGAATTAAAAAATAGTACATAGTATACTCAACGACAGCGACCCGCGGCAAAAGGAAGAGAATGCCTATGCATACTAATATGACACCATTCGATCGCATATGGCAAAAGGAGCTAGAAATGGGTTTGAGAAATATTTTATATGTAAATTGATGATTAAGACTAATTAGAATCCTTAAAAAGGAAGATTGGAGTTGGGGTTTTATTTAATTGAAAAGACTATTTTGCCCCTATAACTATAAGGGATTAAAAAAGTCAATAAATATATGAGAGATCAAAATAGTAAAAAAAAAACTTAAAGGACTAATTTGACTAATTATTCATGATCAAAATCTTAATAAAATTAAAATTAATTACTTTGAAAATAATTTAAATAGAGTTATTGGACAAATTAACTTATTACAGTTGGTTCAATTGTCAATTAAAATACTATTACATCAATTTAAAATTATAAAACCTCAACTATTTAATTGTTGGATAAATTAGACCTTCTGAACGGAATCAAAATATCACTTTAACCATTGTCTATATATGAAAGGTATTTTTAGTCATTTTATTTACTTTTTTAAAACTAATAATAAAAAGAATGATGAAATCCCAAATTTGAGGCAGAGTGTAAAAGTTATAGATGCATTAATTTTTTTTAAAACAAAAGGGAATTTCCCAAAAAAAATCCTCTTTTTTGTTATTTATTTATTTCTCTCTTCTTCGTTCCCTCAATATCGAATATCTCTCTATTTGAGGTGGTAGTTTAAGAGAATCTCCAATGTGTCTTAACACTATTTTTATCTCAAAATCATATGTTATATCATATGTCAAAAATTATATCTAACATCAGAAAAATGATAAGTGTTTTTAATTTTTTTATCTCCAATATATAAAGTTTTAATCAAATATCATACGAATGTGTCTTGACACTATCAAAATTTGACATGAAATTATTTTTAAAAATAATATTATTAAATAAAATTTGAATTTATCTAAAAGAATCAGATGATAAGTATAATTATATTGGATTATTGATTATATTTATCATAAATTTTTTAGTTTGACAGTGTAATTATATGATAACAATATGATATTGATTGATGATCAAATAATTTTAAGATATTTGATATATAAATTTTGAGATTAACATTATACTATGTTTTAAGTTAATTTATCTTTTTTATTGATATGTTCATTAAACACAAGAATCATCCTTATTTTTTTGGGGGTAGCTGGTGTTTTTTGTATTTTGTTTGTCTGCTGTGTATTTGTATACAATAGTCGGGAGTATGTTTGCAGCCTTGCAGGGGAGTGGGCTAAGGTGGTGATTGTAGGTGGTGGTTTTCGTGGGTTGCAGTGATATATACGCTGTGAACTTTTGTCTTTATGTTGGCACTTTTTCTATTCTTATATGAAATTCCAATTTTCTTTTAAAATAAGAAGAAGAAGAAGCCCAAACTGATAGATACAAACAAGAACGCAATAGCGCACGGTGGTGACAAAAATTGGAAGAAGGTTGCGGCGGTGACCAGAAATTTCCCCAATCCCCAATTCACTTCCTGCCTCTTTTCCTTCTCTTTTTGTTTCTTTTTTATGCCATAAATTTCCGGCGGCGGTTTGGATGCTCTGGTGGTTGCTTGACAGACTTGTCTCCAAGAAGTGGCTTTGGCATTGAAAAGGGAAGAGGAGGAAGATGTGAATATGGCTAAATAATAACAATATCGTGAGAAATGGGTTTCTTAGCTTTTATGATGAATTTGGAGCCGTGGAGATTGAGGAGATCATGTTGTGAGCAATGCTTGTTGTTAGCCTTGATCCAAACTTGCAGATACTATTTGAAGGGATGCCCATCAATTTACAGATGTTGAGTTCGATGACATGTTGGGGTCGCTATTTTAAGAGTTCCTTGGTTGAATTTTGAGACTTCTCCAGGGAGGTGATTTGGGAATTTTAGGGGTTTTTAATTTTTTTTAATAATGTGAATAGTAAAATACCAAAAATAACCTTTAATAATTGACCAAATTTAGTGTTGAATGTTGATTTGGCCGGAATCTGCTCTGATTCCGTTAAAAAAGTCTAATTTTTTTTAATAATGATAACTTTGAAGTTTTATAATTTCAAATTGATATTCTAGAGTTTTAATTGATAATTGAGTGAAATGATAGAATCAAATGGTCTAATAAATCAATTTAATTATAAGAGCATTTTAAATGTAGAAAAGTCAATAATTTCATCAATTTTTTATATTTAATAAAAATATTATGAGATAATATCATATTAACAATATTAATAAAAATATTATATATTGACATCATTCTTCAATGAGTTAATATATAAAAATAAATAATAACATTTTTAATGATTTTAAAGTGGTTCATCTTAATAAATTGACACATTAATTATTAATTATAATTATATATATTAACATTAATTTATTGTAGATTATAAGTTTTAGCGCACGTGGCCATAACTTTATTCACCAAAGCCAAAGTGCATATTCAAACCGCGTAAAGTATTTCTAAATAAACCCAAGCACAAGACACCATTTTCAACGGTCACCTTTACAGTTCACACCTTGGCTCGATTTAATGCTGCGTCTTCCGCATCGCGCTGTTGCACAGTTCAAAGAATTTACTGCGGTCACATTTTGTACGTACTCGTTGGGGAGTTTTGAATTAATTTCTTTTTGATTATATACGTGTATTTGTCTTTATTACCATATGCTGGCTATCATTTCATTCGTTTGGTAAAGCAGACTTGGTTACTGCCGTGTAAAGACTTTTCCTCCGGTCATACAAGTCTTCTCATTCCTTTTCCTCTTTGAGACCATCTTTGGCTACTGGGTTTTCTGAAAATTCCTCAAATATTGGATGTTTTTGGTGCAAGATTTCGATTCTTGGAACCAGGTTAACCAATATACAGGTGAGTTTTTTTTTTTTTTTTTCTAATTTTCGATTTCCATACGTTAAGAGTAAAAGTTTGAACGGGGGTTTCTTGGGGTGCTGTGAATTTGTTGTATTTTGTAGTTTTGTTCCTCTGTTGCAGAGACCTTTAGATTTTATAGGCTGCAGTTTATGTAACCGATCATAGGTGATTTGCTAAAATAAACAAATATTTTATTTTGCTTTTTATTTCCCCTTTTTGAGTATGATAAGTGATCTAAAATTGAAGCTGTAGTTTTTTTTCCCCCGATGGATCGTTTTTGCGCTCACTGCAGAGTAATTGGTAGCTTAAAAGTTTTTAGCTTTACTGCTTTCTATGTAAGGCTGGTGCAGTTGTAATTTTGTCCATTTCTGGTAAAGTGGGTGATTGTTTTAGATTTCAGTTTGTTAAATGTTCTTGGCAGAGTACTAATCGGTAATGGGTTGCATATGCTTGGTAAATTGGTTTCTTATGAGGTCTTCAGTAAATTGCTCATTAATGATTGGTTTGTTAGTCCGTTGAGAATTGAATTCATCAATATTTTCTCGTTTAAACATTTCGTGCTTCACTAGCAGCTTTATTTCTGTCGCTTGTCGGGGAAAGTATTGTACTTTCTTCCTCTCTTTTTTTTTTGGTGGGGGGGGGTGCCAAGTGTTATTTTTATCTACATGGTATTGATGTTTAATTTCTACAGCTGGATCCACATTAAGGGTATTGCAGTCTACTGAAGGCTATGAAGTGTTTCCATTTCGTCATTGGAGAAAAGAAGGACGAAGCTAAGACCACAAAGTCAAATTCAGCCCAGTCTACTAGCTCTACATTCGTAAGTCATGAAGTGAGGCAATCAGGATCTGAATTTAATTCTCAGAATACATCAGACACTAGTAATGAATCCCGGGGAAGGAACCAGTTTCCTAGTTTTAGCGAAAGGCCCAACAATCTACGGGTCTTCACTTTTTCAGAGCTTAAAGTTTCAACCAAGAACTTCAGCCGTTCTATGAAACTTGGCGAAGGTGGTTTTGGGTGTGTCTTTCGAGGAGCAATTAAGAGTTCTGATGATTCAGGTAAAAAACTGGAAGTAGCCATAAAACAGCTCGGCAGAAGAGGACTGCAGGCAAGGCTCTCTTTTATGTCTCTTGTTCTAGTTGCATATGATTATTTTCAAATATAACTTCCATAATTTGTGGTTAAGGTATATAATATTAAGTCGACCACGAAGATTAGCTATATACTTACAATAATCAACTTTATTTAATGAAGTACATGCAGCATACTTACTTTCTAGGACTTACTTTTGGACAGTTATATTGAAGGAACAAGAAAATTCTCAACATTTCCCAGTTTTGAGGTTCAAGATTTGCAACATGGGGTACTAAGATGTTATTTCAAATTAACATTTACTAGGATTTGGATAAGAAAATGGGCATACAGTGTCTTCCTTCAAGTCATCTTCTTATTTTCTTGGTAGAATTCTTATTTAATTTTTATAGTTGAACACATTTTGACTCACTCTCTACAATATTTTTGGGGGATCTAAATCCTTGTGCGTCTATATTGGCTGCTGTTGGTTTAGTAGTTCCACATTCGATGGCAGCCATTTAAGCATAGCAGAGTGATGTTTGAAAGGAATCATCTTTTGTGGTTAGGTATTAGCTCCTTACAAGAGCATCATCTTTTGTGGTTGTGTATTAGCTCTACGCAGGAGCATTATTGCTTTGAAACATGAAAATATTGTTAGTTATGTCCCATATGATTGTGATCAAAGGCATATTCTTTCTTTTTTTACATGAGTACAGCTGCAATATACTATCAGTTTTTTTTATTTGTTTAAAGTTGATTTACTTATTGATAAAGTTTGCATTTCCAAGCTTTGTTGCATGGATATGGGTACAGGTATTATATTAAATATGACACGAATGCGATGATATTATAAATTTTGAGAATATATGACACGATAGAACTATGATACGTTATTTATTAATATTTTTTTATTTATTTATAAAAAAATTCATTCCACCTTAATATGTGGCTCAAGAATGCACTGGTGTAATATGTTGGCAATCACATATAACTTATAGTGGGAATATGGATCGATCCATTTTGGCCCGCAAAAAATATGGGCTGGACTCTTAAAAATAGGCTTGTATAGAATCGGGCTTTTTTGCCCGGCCCATTAGGGTCCACGAGCTTTATGGCCCGATTTTATTTTTATATTTGCTTTATATACTTGTTAACTTATTTTAATTTTTATTTTAGATAATAACTATGTAATTAAAAATGTACATTTTTCTAATATAGATTCAAATATTGTTATTGATAATTTGATAGTGAAGAGGAAAAAAAATATTATTTGTTAGTATTTGATATGAGAAATTGTTATTTTTGTTATTTTTTAAAATAATTTAATCATTATTTTGATATATTTAATTAATTTTTAATTATTTTTTCTCTCATTTAAGCCCTTTTGGCCTGCGGCTTGTAGTGAGTCGAGTTGAGCTACCATAATAGAGGCCTATATAATCTCCGAGCTTTTTGGCTAGCAGCTCGGTCTGGCCCTGCCCGTTTTGCTCTGCAGCTCGGTCTGGCCTTGCTCGTTTGGCCCATTTCCTAGTACTACATATAACCCACGAAATAAGATAAGGCTCTAAACACTTTTCTCGAATTATTCAAGTAAGAAGTTGATTTAAAGAATTCTTCTTCTAGTAGATTTATTATCTTTCTTTCTTATATCCAAACTTGTCAGTTTTTCCATATTCGACATGCGTATCGGCATATTTTACACGTGCCGTGTCATGCTCATATCCGATATTCCAAAAACAAATTTCCGGCCTTATCCGTGCTTCATAGTTTCCAAGTATATAACTAAATTAATAAGCATAATCAATAGGTTTGTAATCAAGGTAACTTAAATTTTAGGTTTTTCCTGAAGAAAGTATTAATACTGAAGCAATTAATGGGTCAGTGACATACAAGTTTGGGACAACTGTGAAGTACATGCCTTTTACTTTTATGCTACTGCATTATTGTCATCTCCCCTGACAGAACTTGATGTAACTACATATCATTGGTGCTCTAATAATTAACCTGTCAATTTGGATTATAGAGTTGAATTTAAAAGCATGAATTAGAGGAAGAAAAGGAGATATGCAGTGAAGGAAACCAGATGACTGATGAGCAAATTGACTACTGCATTGCTGCCGACATGCCATAATGGCTTTGCAATTATACGTTTGCGATGACAATACTCCTATAAATTTTGTGATTAAGTGTCCTAAATTCATTATTCGTGGTCATTATTGGTCTATGCATGTTCATGGTTAGAAATTGATGAAACTTATCCTTGTAAATTTAGTGATGGACTAAATTGTTTTGCTTTGATCAGGGTCACAAAGAATGGGTGACAGAGGTTAATGTCCTGGGTGTGGTTGAACATCCGAATCTTGTAAAGCTTGTTGGATACTGTGCTGAGGATGATGAGAGAGGAATACAGAGGCTTCTTATATATGAATACATGCCTAACAGAAGTGTGGAAGACCATTTATCAGCTAGGTCAGAAGCACCACTCTCCTGGGCTATGAGGCTAAAGATAGCTCAAGATGCTGCTCGTGGCTTGGCATACTTACACGAAGAAATGGATTTTCAGGTGATTTTTATTATTTTTAGTGCTCTGTGCCCTTCTGCAATTTTGAGCCGCGCCTTCCTTTCAAATTATGCCACATTAACTTTTTCTTGCATGTCTCATGTATGGGTTTTGTAGATCATTTTCAGAGATTTTAAATCTTCAAACATTCTCCTGGATGAGCAATGGAATGCAAAGCTCTCAGATTTTGGGTTGGCTCGTTTGGGCCCTCCAGAAGGACTGACTCATGTGTCAACTGCGGTATGTCCACATAATATATGTCCCTTATCACTGTTAATTGCTAACATAAAAGAAAGTAACATATGGTCTGCTACTATTGCTTTCCAATGACATTTTTACCTCTGCCTAGTAAAAAAAGTTATTGGCTTATAAGTCCATGAATTTCTGCTCATCATCAAAATGAAAAGATTCAGCAGCTTTCTTTTGTCAAACCTGTACTTCTGCTTATTAGACTACCTTTTCAGATGAGGCAAATTGAATGTCTATTTTCAAAGGGTGATTTCCTATTTTCAAGTCATTCTCATTTGATGTTTCTTCTTGACTCCCTGTCGATATTGACATATGTAGTTCTTCCCCGGCCCTGGCCCCCAAGATGAGAAGGAAAAATAATAATAATACCGAGCAGGTTTGTAGTTATAATCCTTATATTCTTCACTTGTAAAGCGTTTTGCATCAAGCATTTTTTATCCTTTTCAAACTTAAATAGCAGATTAAACTACAGAAAGACGTAAGAGGTTTCCGCCTTTAGAAGTAACATGGAAGTTTTTTATTTGACAAATATTTTCTCTGGTGAGGGTGCGAACATTTCTAAGAAGCAGCTGCTTCCTGTTGTTATTTATTTGCCAGTTAAGCACACTTTTTGCTTCAACACATTTTTGAGGAAACACAAAGTGAAGTAGGATATCTGGTACAATATTCTGGTTGAGTAGAGTGTTGGACCTTAAACTACTTTGTTTTGTTTAAGCCCTAGTCTCATCTGCACTCATAATACAAGTTAGCTCTAAGTATATTTTTAACATAGTGGATGTGTCTAAACTTTAAATGGTTCAAGACCTGCACCTGAATTTAAAGAACTCCTTGTTTATCCCTGTTTGAAGTTGTTTGTGGAGAACTGGTCTTTGACAAGGTATATATTGTTTGGCCACCCTTGACCTTCATTGCCTCTTTGAGTGTTCAAAAAAATGCATTTTTTACATCAATTGCAACAAAAAGAGGTCTTTTCATTGTGCATTATGGTTCTGTTCTCCAGAATGCCTTAAAGTTCAACAAAGGTAAATAGGCTTTTGTTGCTATCTTGTCAGTCTTTCCTAAATAAAGTCCTTGTCTATCAGGTGGTGGGGACAATGGGATATGCTGCACCGGAATACATTCAGACTGGCCGTCTCACATCCAAGAGCGATGTATGGAGCTACGGGGTCTTTCTTTATGAACTAATCACAGGTAGACGCCCATTGGATCGAAATCGGCCAAGGAGTGAACAAAAGCTCTTAGAGTGGGTAAAACCTTACTTGTCCGATGCCAAAAAATTTCAGCTCATATTAGACCCAAGGCTTGAGAAGAAGCAAATTATGAAGTCAGCCCACAAACTTTCACTCGTAGCCAACCGATGCTTGGCCAGACATTCTAAATCAAGGCCAAAAATGAGTGAAGTGCTGGAGATGATAAATAAAGTTATTGAGGCGTCAATAGGAATAGGCAGCCCTCAACCACCTCTCAAAAGTGCAGAGCAAAAAGCAACTTCAGATGAAACAGAAAAGAGAGGTAAAAGGAGACTAATGGATGTCTGGGTAGGAGATGGTGCTTGGCTCGTTCGCATGTGGTCATCAAAACTTGTGAAAACCTGCTGATTGCCATGGTCCCAGGGTATCAAAAGATATTTTGGGATCTTTGTTTTCTTTTAGGCATCTGTAAAAATGTCTGTTCTATATAATCATATCACTACTCAAACAATAATTTCTGCTGCAGATTGACAGTGTCAACCTTAAACTTGAATGCCACTGCGTTATGCGTGCTTTACCCGCTGTGACAACTAATACTATTATAACTTCCAGCAAGAGATGCAATTACTACAGGAACTTTCCTGGATCAGAGGATGCGACTCGTAATGTGAATTAGAGATTTCATCCAGGCATTTTGACTTGTGCATTTTGTAGATTTATTGCTGATAACACATGTAAAAAATGTTGTTTGCTTCTAATCATGATACATTCTTAAAAGAGTATTTTGATGTATTGAAGATTTTACTGATGGTTTATTATAAGTATTTTATTACATTGTCTTCCAAAAATCAAAATAAAAAATAAATAAAGATACAGAGAGGTACAAAGATCAGAAAGCACCTGAACTCTATACACACACAAAATCAGAAATGCATTGCTTTCGCTTTTTTTTAGGATAAATTTTCACAATATTTCAGTAAAAATTTGTTTTATATGGGATTTGAATTTGCATTGTCGGATGATTTATTCTCAGTGCATAACTTACCAACTCGGCATATCACTAGGGACACTTTCGCCTTTCTTAATTAGATGGATTTGTTGGTTTGCTGATTATGATTTGACTAATTTATTATGCATTGCAATGAAAATTATAAAAGACAAAATCCCTATTAACAGATGGAATTTTTTTATTCAAAAAAAAAATATACATGTCAAGACAGAAAACTCTGTTTTTATTCCTAAAAAAAAAAAAAGATACATGAAATTAATACCTTATTAAGGTTTAGACAATTAATTTTCATATAAATTTATTCATTTTGAAAAATAAAAATGAATATGAAAAAGCATAAAACTTTCTTCATTTATCTACCTACAATACAATAAATTAAGTCTTCAAATACTGCTCCAATTACCGTGCTATAGTTATGAAATTGCCTGTCAGAGTTGATTACTGACCTTTAATGGTGCTTCAAATTGTCAAATTATTAATTCATAGTAATAATAATTATGGATATGAAAATGTAAAGGGTTCATGATGTTTATTGTTGAATAATAATGCACTTAGTAAAAAACAAAAAAAGGAAAATTAGTCAAATTAGTATTTAAAGTTTACATTTTTTACCAAATTGATTCCTTATGTATTTTATCGATCAAATTTATTTTTAAAGTTTAATTTTTTGGTCAAATTAATCATTCTGTTTAAATGTTAATGGTTCTATTAGATTAAAATGGAAAAATTAGTTAGTTTGGTCCTTAAAATTTATTTATTTTTGTCAAATTGATCCTCAGTGGATTTTATCAACCGATGTAATTATTGAAGTTTATTTTGTTGACCAAATTAATCTAACATATTTAAAAATTAAAATAATTCTCTTTTATTTTTTTTAAAGAATAAATAAAATTAAATTTTAAAAATATTTTTTTTTATGAAATGATCTCTTTTGAAATTTAATTCATAAAATTTGAATGGCCTTCTTTGTTTCTTTTATCCTTTAAAACTAGAAAGACTAATAAATTTTATTCTTATTCTTAACAAATAGTTGTTTCTTTTTTTAAAAAATAAATATTGTTAAAATGACCCATAAATTCATGGGTGAAAGATGGTTTTATCCTACAAAATCGATGCTAATTTTATTTTATTTTCTACCAAAACCGTCATATACAGAGATAGTTTGTGTAGTTTCGATGAATTGAAAATTGTTTGAGGGTATAAAAAAAGAAAATAAAGATTATGGATATTTTTGATGAATCAAAAATAGTTGACAAGCATAAAAAAAAAGGAAAACATAGATTATGGGCATTTTCGATGGAAAAATATAGTTTGGTTGCATATTTTGAGGAAAAAAAATATTATAGTTATTTTCGATGAATCGAAAATAATTCATGAGTATATTTCACAGTTTTCTCAAAATTTTATGAAGGGATCTTTTCTTAAATATGGGTGAAAGTTTTTACTCATATAGATCACATATGTTTTTGGCCTTTTTTACTTATCTTTTTGGCCAAAAAAAATATTTGATCCTTTTTTAGAAAAATTCAATCATGATTTAATAATAAGGATCTATTGAAGTTCATATTTTACTCATGATTTTATGGATCACTTTAACAATATTTATTTTTTAAAAATGGAGCAACTATTCATAAGGAATCAGGATAAAATTTATTAGTCTTTCAATTTTTAAGGATAAAAAAAACAAAGAAGGCCAATCAAATTTTATAAATTAAATTTCAAAAGAGATCCCTTCATAAAAAAATATGTTTTCCTTTTTTAAAAAATATTTTTTAAAAATTTTATTTTTTTTAAAAAATAAAATAGAATTCTATTATTTTTAAAAAATGTTAGACTAATTTGGCCAACAAAATAAATTTCAAGAATCACATCGATTGATAAAATACATTAGAGATTAATTTTCTCAAAAAAATAAATTTCAGGATCAAATTGACTAATTTTTTCATTTTAATAAGGACCAAATTGACCAAATTTAAGGACAAAAAAATAAATTGTTAACATTTAAACGAATGTCTAATTTGACAAAAAAATAATGAAATTTAAGAATCAATTTGATAGATAAAATACATTAGGGATCAATTTGACAAAAACGAAAATTTTAAGTATCAAATTGAATAATTTTCTAAAAAAAAATTATTGTTGAATGGTGTCATCTTGACCTCTTGAGATGAAATCAATAGAAATGAATACTTCACCAAACAGACAACAAGGCATTTAACCACTGTTTTGATAAGTAATTTGACCTTATTCCCAAACAATTAGAGCCAATTGATTTGGACAGACGTATACAGACATAATTGAGTTAAAGAAAGAACAATGTCGCGATTAATATAAGCTGATTTTTTTTTTCTTTTTCTGAGAGGAAGATAAACTGATTGTTAAAGGAGACGATTGATTTTTTAGACACCTGTAAATTATTTTCAATTTGAATTTAAGTATGTTTTGAGACATGGAAACTGTATTACTTATTAGTATATTAACTATAAAATTAAATATTAACATTTTTTTCAAAATAAGGTTTTTAAAAAAAACTATTTTAAAGATATAAGCTGTCCCCTTCAAAAAAAAGAAAGAAAAAGATATATCTTCTTTTAACACACATGACTTTAATGAAAAAATAATAGTTCTTGTTAATTTTTATATTAACTTAAAAGATAAACATAAAAAAAGAAGAAGCTTATTATGGTTACATTTTTTAATTAAAGTTTCGAATTTCTTATCATTAAAAAAAGAAAAAACTAGTAATCCTCTATGCATGTATGTATTCATTCTTTACCTTTACCTACGATAATGGTCCATCACTTTATGGACATATATATTGATAAACAACTGTGTTCATTTGCCTACTCATTTGAATGTAGTCAGTCTTTTGCTGTTAATTCAACTTTCTGTTATATTTTCCTCTCTTTTTTTCCAAGTTCTTTCCCAAGGGACCCGGGAAAGCTTGGTGGCTAAGTTTGGACTTATCTTTTCATTTTTTTTTTAGACAAGTTGGGGCCATATCAATCCAATAGAAATATAGAATCTTTAGAAGAAAAAAAAAGAAAAAGAAAAAAGAAGGAATAGAAGTTTACAGGTGGCAAAATGGGCAGGACAGGCTGGCCCGACCCGATCCAACGGGTCAAGTCATATAATCAGGATTGAGTTTAAATTGTACGGACCTGAAATATTAAAAGTACAATCTAGTTTTTACATGGGTCACGGGCTAATGGATCAAAATGACTCGAAAATTTATAATTTTTTTTAAAAATTATAATTTTATATTAATTAAAAAAATAAATCTATTAAACCATTTACAAACAAATAATATATTTATAATCTTATTATGGTTAAAAAAACACTAAAAAAATTAATTATGTCATTTCAATTTCAATAAATTTAAATCATAAAAGATAAAATATAATGTTATATAATGTTTATATATATAGAGTATAGCACTGCAATATATTTACAATTTTATACAAAAACTTCTAAAACAAATCAATCATCTTCAAGTAAAAAAAAAATTTAAACTATCAAATATAATATTATTCATTTACTATATAAATAAATAAAAATCATTTAAATCATCAAATATAATGTAAGAAAGAGTAGTTTAGAGTTAATCATGTAATTTTTTTTTTAAGAACCGGACCGACTTGTCAGTCCACATACTAAAATGACTCAAACCCATTTAACCCGTGAGCCAATCATTCAAGCTATTTAGGCCCGATTTTTTTCGAGCCAAGAAAAATAAAACTCAATACAATTTATATTGCGGACTTTTCGAACTTACCCAATAAGCCGGAATTATTTTGCTCCCTCATAGAATTAATGAATGAACTTGGAGTTACATCCAAAAATTTCAATCCTTGACTATGCTTTCTGACAATATTTTATGTGTTATAGTAAGATTTGATATCAATTTCCACCGAGGGAGTGCAAGTGTCAACATAGCATTTTGCTTTTTCCATAAAATATGATTAAATTTTTGACTTCGTACCTACAAATACAAGCTTAAAAAGGATGGTCACAATATTGCAGATGCAGGTGGGCAATATATATATTTTTTATTTAGTACGTGGGGTAAGGGGTTCGATTTAGTGTGAAGTCGAATAGTGTGAAACGAGATCTTGTCAACTTATCGGCGTTTCTCCTTTCATAGATCGACAATACTTGAGAACAATAAATTTTATTAATACAAAGAAACTCAATGTCTTAATGAGTTATTACAAAATAATCAATTGGCACATAAGTGTTTTTTTTGCCTCTCTCTCTCTCTTCTTACCAGAGCAGTTGTTATATCTAATATTAGTGAAATTAATATAGACTTGGCTAAGCAAGAGTTGTATCTATGTAATTGTTTTAATTTTATCATTTATATAATATTTCATTCATTCAGAATTGAATATTTATTTTTGACTTTGATTAAAAATTTAAAAAGTTGATTGAATTAACAAATTATCCTTGACATGAATTATAAGACTCATGAATTAGTGATACAAATTTTTTAAATTAAGGAGATAAGTGATGTGGATCATGTGTTACTTTTATATAAATATATTAAACTAAAGAGGTTATTAATGAAACTTTAAATAACAAATATGTTTATTTAAGAAAAGTGGATATTCAATTTCGAACTAACTAAAATAGAAATGTGGACATTTAATTCCGGACGAAGGAAATATTATTTTTAAAAAAATTTACATAATATTGTTATGTTTTAAGATTGGTTATTTATTAAAAATTTGGTTATCTTATAAAACTTATTATTTTTAAGCAGTTATTTTATAAAATTATAACCCTACTTTTTTTTCAAAATTAAATGTTTAATTTTAATTTAATACAAAAATTAAAGAGATATTTTAACGATAAGGAACTTACAACATTATTGTTATTATTAATGTGATTAGGAATGAAATTATATGAATGAGTAAAATATAAGCTTTTTTTTAAAATTTAAAAGGTTGATAGTAAATTTTTAAATAGAAAATATATTTATTTTATGGAATAAAAGATTAAAGTCTAAATATCTTAAAATAAAAAAAAATTTATTTAATGTATATCACTTTATGACATCATGCATGTTGAATTTTATACAATAAAAGAATTAATTATTTTAAAAAAAGAAAACATATTAAATCAATGACAAGTAAATATAATTTGATCGATAAAATAACTTTTTTTATAATCTTAAAAATCATAGTATGAATTACATTTTCACATTAGTTGTAGTGTATTTAAAACAAAATAAAATAAAAACCTTTTATGGTTGATTTTTTTCGTCACTCGTAACAGTACTAACAGATGCGTGGTCCAAATTCATGAAATAGGCCGCTTAAAACCAACCAAAGTAATCTTTCGTTCCACTCAAAAGGCCGCCCAACTGGCAATATTCATCAATGCCTTCCGTACGACGTGACGCCCGCCTAACTTTTACCTTCATGCCTCGCGGTCACGGCCAAATATATATAAACCCCTTCAAATTCACCCACTCGTCCTCTTCTTTCTTCTCCCATTGTTTTCGATCTTTTCGTCTCTGCCCCCATCAAGTACTGCTCCAGTAGAGGTGAGAGAGTACGATCAGTTCTTCAAAGTGCAATTTTATTGTATGATTATGGATCCTTTGTTTCTAGAGAGCAATTATTGAATTTTCGATGTTGCTATGGCTTTTCTGGTGCTAAGTGAAATTTTGAATTGCTTTATACCGAAGTTTCGATTTGTTCTCAACTATTCTTTAGATAGATCGGCACATAGACATGCCGTAAATGATATGCAAGTTTTATCACATGCTTTACTTTTCTTTTTTTCTCTTCTCCATACACTTTGAAGTTCGACGTATCTATCTATGTTATGCTTACACCAGAATAATATACGTGTTTGTGTGGTTATCTACTCTCTACATATATACCTAAGAAGAATGGTTTTAGGACATAATGCTTTGATATTTTCTATTTTGTTGTGATTACTGTTATTAAATTTGTTGTACTGCTGATCATTTCTAAAGTACAGATTTTAGAAGCTTTAGCTTGTTTTCATTTTTTTTTTTAACTTTGAATTTGTAAAAGTGATAATTCAAACCGAAGTGCATTAGAAACCTGGGAAAGAGTTTAGATTGGAGATTAGACCTATTGCTGGATTCCTTCAGGATAAATAAGGGAATATTTTGACTTTTACGATGCGTTTTGATGAAGGTTTTTAAGGCAGAGTTTTGAAAAATCTATATAATAAAATCCTTGTTTGGATAATCTAATAGATGCATTTTCAAAATCCTTGACTTTTTAACAAAAGGTTTTTAGAACCCTTAAATCTCTTGTTCAAAAACCACCTAAATTGGTTTTTTTTCTTCAAATTTCTTTACTGAAACTGGATAAGCATTCTCTTTTATCTTCTTTTTCTTATTTTTATTTTTCTATACTATATCATATTTATAATAGTTTCACAAATCTGTAGTTATCGAAATTTATTTTTTCACAAATCTACAACTTTTACTAAAGTTCTAACTAAGTAATTTTAAAATTCTGGACTTTTAAAATGTGACTTTATAAGTTGGTTCCTTTTCAAATATATTAGGAATTTGAAAATACCTTATCCAATCACACTCTTATGGACAAAATTGATTATGTGATACTGAGTTGTGCATAATTTTTTTTCTTGTTTAACACATATTTCATATTTGAATCTTTGAAGTAATAAGGAAGTCAATTAATTGAAGGTTAAATCATGTCTCTTACTCAACCTGTTGGCTAAATGAAGATAACTTTGCTGCTGTTAGGCAGCTAAGGATACCTTAACAGGGCTGCAACCTCAAGTCATCATTCTAATTTGATTCAGAAAGCTAAATTATTAGCGGTTAATAAGTTTTATCATAATCATATATGCAACATTGATTTTTTATTGTGGTCTCACTAATGATGAACAGAGAAGTGCAAGCCATTTCTAGATGGCAACTACAAATCACGTCATATGCTCCATTCATAAGTGAGAATTTGATTTAATTGGAATTCTTGGTTGTCATAAACATCCTCTTTCACATGGGAATTGGTCTGTAGGCTTAAGGAATTACTATTTGTTCAAGACTTGAAAGAAGCAATAGCCTTGTTCGACATTCCTTCTATGTTGTAATTTGCTGCTATCTTAATTTGGTTAATGCTTAAAGCATCCTGTTCTAGTTGGGAAGGGTTTCATTACGTCCCTGGGCTGCAACTTCTTTAGCATTTAGAAATTATAATTTATACATACATGATCAGAAGAAAATTGGTTTTTATACATGTTTGTCTGTGTGCCTTTTTCTCATCATACATGTCTGTAACTTACAATGATTATTTTCTCCAAAAATTTCACACGTTTCTTTAAAAACTTATGCCTATTTCAGGTTCAAAAGTATTGTTACAAGGTATTTTCAGTTAAACTTACTTGAGATATACCTGGTGCTGCTGCCAATAACACGCATTGTGTTTGGAGAAATTCTTGCAAGAAATACTTATGAATGAGCCTGAACGAGATTCTCCTCAATGGGGTTCAAATATTTTTGATGTAGACCTAATTCTCAAGTATTACGGGGATGATAATCAGAATGATGTGAAGATCTCTCATGAAGAAGACACTAATGAGAGTCACTATGATACCTTCTGTAGCAATGTCAATGATGATCAGTCCATTGTGCATTCCCTGCAAGAAGAATTCTCAAATATATCAGTTGCAGAAGGTCTAGAGTCATTGCATGTAGGGAATGAATTACAAGAATATACTCTCATAGACTTTCCATCAACAACCTCTTATTCTGGTATATTCACTTCCACCTCCCCCCCCCCAACCTTCTCATGTTCTTAATTTTATCTGCTAGTAGGATATTATGTAGTTTTCACCTTGATGTCATTTCAAGTCAAATCTGCATACTTTGTAGGCTATACGTTTGGCCCAGGAGAGAGAGATGATGTGGAACCTTCAAGCTCTTGTTCTAGTCCTAGAGATAGATCATATGACGGGGAAGAGTATACCTATGACTTGGAAATATCAGATGAATCTGAGCTTGATGGCGAAGTAGGCAAGAGGTTAAACCAGATGATTCCTGTGCCTGTAAGTGTATTTTTCAGAAGTTGGTTGAAGTATTGCTGGATCTGGACCTTTTTTAGCATATATCAATTATGAATATATTTTCTTGGTTTAATCTTTTTCAGTATTTCTTAAACATTTTTGGTAATGAAAAAATCATATACTTAAGTGCTATTCTCTCTCTATTCAAAGCTTAGGGTTGAACCTATGGGCCTTAAGAAAGAGCCACTTTGGTCCTATGGCCATCTGTTTCCTTATTATAAGAATAAGAATATTGGAGAAACATTTGAACTGAATGATTCTTGTTGAGTTTTTGTGTGTATTTTTCCAAATGTTAGTCATCTGAAAAATAATCTATGCTCTTTAGGGTACTATACCCCTGATAGATTGTGGCTTGCCATAGTCATGGATTACCATTCTTCTCTCTAGAGTCTGAATTTCTCGAGACACACTTTTAGGGTTTTCAGAGGTGCTAAATGTTTCTTATCTGATAAGTTTTTTTTTTTATTTTATATTCTCAAGGTGATGTATATTCTGCACTTTATACCACTTCACCTTCTCCCCCAAATAGATTGCTCATTTGACTTTTGGCTAAATGATCCGCTGAGAACCTTTTCTTTGCATGGGCATACAAGGAGCATGGGTCATCATGCTATGGACGTGTTTGATGGCCAAATGGAGGTTCTTGTGAACCATTTGTGTTTTCCATCTAAACCCCTATTGGAATGGTCTAGTGCTTTCAAGTGAACATGCATTATAACTCTTAGCTCCCTGTAATACTGCATCTTGAATTTCCGGTAGACATATCAATTAGATTGTTATGAACTCCTGATAGTTTTACTTGGAGATCTGTTTAGTTTCCTTAAATTGATAACCTGGTTGGATTTTTATTTGGCTCTAATGCAGCATATTCCTAGAATTAATGGAGACATGCCATCAGTTGACGAAGTGACTTCCGATCACCAACGACTGCTAGATAGGTATCTAAATATGCCTTTTCTTGGATTTTTTTCATTCTCCAGCTACCACTTCTTCCCCAAACAACCTCTCCCCCTCCCAAACAAAAAGAAAAAGGAAAAAAAACAGAAAAGGGGGGGGGGGAACCATGGAGGTTAGTAAATCTTCAACTCTTTATGACTGGATCAATGTGTCTGGCATTACTGTTGTTTTAAATATTTCCAGAATTCCTTATTTGGACTTGCATGGGTACAAAATATTAGACTTTCTCACTTTCATTTCCTTCTCCTTGTTGCTGCAAGGCTTACTGTCAGAGCGAATCTCAATATATCAGGCATTTTGTCCAGAAATTTATTGGACAATATTCTCTCTCTTTTTCTTCTTCTTTTATTATGCGAACTGCAGTAGTTTCCTTGAAAAAGTAAAACTATGTAGAGCAACACCATGCCAATGTTTACTCCGATCCATTAGTTGTGATTTCTAGTGCTTCTTTTTGCAAACTTCATATCTTTATCCATCATCCATCTTATATTCCTTGTGTTGTGAAGTTTCTCTAAAGTTTCCATGTTTGCATGCTGGAAACTTTTATTTCATTCTTGAAGATGTAGTTCCTTTATAATCTTTGATATTGGATATCTGTTTTAAGATTGCAGTTATATGACTTGGTTGAGCACAAAGTTGCAGGTGATGGCAATTGTCAGGTTAGTAGTTGTTTCATTTCCTTGACTCTTTCCATGACTGGGGATTAATGTTAAACTCATGCCTTCCATGGCACAAAATGACACCATTACCGGTCTTTAGAGCTGCTTCTTTTTCATCTTGAAAATGCCAGATATTTTATCCTTGAGATTGATAATTCTTAGTTGGAAAATGCTAGGTTTGATTTGCTTCTAGATGTTTTTCCTCAATCTCATTTTATGTGTTGTCTTTTTGAGTTGTCAAGATTTTTCAAATGATAAGCATTGTAGATTTGAAAATGTTATCGTAAAAATAAGAAGGGACATGATAGTTGATATGTTGTTCCATGCTAGTGTTTTACACATTGTAGACCTTCTCATCTATAATTGTTGCACATTTTGGATTTTGAATGAATGTGGGATTTGAGAAGGTAAATAAACATTTTGCACATTTTTTTTTATTTCATTCTTCTTGTTCCACAAAGAAATTTGAATTCCCATGTATATCTTTTCTTCAGAGAAATCTGAACATAATTTATTCTGTATAATTGATTTTTTTGTTTTGGCCATGAGTTTAATCAGTCATATTCATTACCATATCTTTGACCTTTTTTCCTGGGCCATTCAAACTTTTCTCACTTTCGAGACTGTGTAATCCAGTTCAGGCATTTTTTATTCCAGCACACTAAGGTCTAAGGACGTCATTTCTTTTGGCAATGTAATATTGCTTGTATCTGAAATATTTATACTTTCTTTTTCTTTTTCTCTTGTCGGTGTCTACGTTTGTTTGTACAAATTGTGAGCACTAGGATGTATAGTTACTTTTTTGGTACATATTTGCCTCCAAAACTATCAGTGCAGAAATGTATGTCAGTTAGTTATTAATCTGTGCATATGCTCCCTGATGTATATTGGCTGTCCATCCATGCTATATTATCTTCCCAATGCCTACTGTTTATTATCTGTCAATGCTTTCTATCCTTGACTCTTATTTCTCTTTCTTCCAGTTTCATGCTTTATCAGATCAATTATGCCATAGACCAAGAGCATCACAAACTCATTCATACATATTATCTGCCTAATACTTATTGTTTATTGTCTGTCAGTGCTCTCTATACTTGACCCCCATTTTCCTTTCTTCCAGTTTCGTGCTTTATCAGATCAATTCTATCGTACACCAGAGCATCATAAATTTGTCAGAGAGCAAGTTGTCAGTCAGGTGAACATTCAGATATGTAGTCAGTTTACTGTGGTTTTCTTCTTCTTCCTCTTCCTCTTCCTCTCTCTGTGTGTGGGCTGTAGTATATAAAAAATCTGATACTTTTCTTTCCAATAATTGGGTAACATCAGCTGGAAGCTCACCCAGAGATGTACGAAGGATATGTTCCCATGGCATATAGTGAATATTTGAAGAGGATGTCCAAGTACTTATCCAATGCCTAGCTGTTTTGTCATTCTGTTATGTTTTTTCTTTATATCTTTGCTTACGCTTATATTTTTCCTTTTTACTAAAGCAGGGATGGGGAATGGGGTGATCATGTTACATTGCAGGCTGCTGCGGATTCGGTATATATATTCATTACATTCCAGATGATGTTACATTCATTGCAGGATCATGTTATATTTATGTTTGTGTTTATGTTATGCATATCTCGATGTGATTTCAGAGAAAAACCATCTGTACCTTCCCCTGATATTTAACATGAATGTTGGAAGGGAAAAATTGGGCTGTGAAAGAGTTTGATATTAGTCTGACTAATATTGTTTCTTTTGGCAGTATGGCGTGAAAATCCTTGTCATGACTTCTTTTAAAGACACATGTTACATTGAGATTCTTCCAAAAGACCAAAAGTCAAATAGAGGTAACAGTCTTCACTGTTCAGTGTTCTTGAGTTTCGTATGGTTTAAATTCTTGTACATATTTTCTATTTATGTTATTTGCTTGCATTAAGCCTTTCATCACTCCACTTAAAAATCATGGAATCGCATGGTGGTAGGGATGAATGAAGCCAAGTTATGACTTAGCAAAGCTTTTCATCTCTGCCTATGAAGTACATATTATTCCTGGAATTACTTTTAGTTTCGTGTGGATATTTCTGTTGGAAGTTACTTGTTTATTGCAGTCATTTATATGAGCTTTTGGGCTGAGGTGCACTACAACTCAATTTATCTACAAGGAGGTAATTTCTAAGGAAAACTCAAAAACTAGCGGAAGTTTAAGATGTGCTTTTCTACGAGTAAAGCTCTAACTTCGTCATGCGCTGTGCAGATTTCCCTCCATTTGATTGTAAGAAGAAGTGGTGGAATTTTAGGAACAAGCAAAGGAACCGCATCTAAATTCCATGCTGCTCTGTGGCTCCAGTTGTACAGGCTGAACACCATTTCTTGTTGAACAGTAGTACTTTATATATCACTTAGGCATTACTTTGTATACACAGTTTTATCGTCCTGGCATGCTTATTTTCTGTCCTAGCATGCTTTGCGGCGTCGACATATTTATTTCAACAAACTTGGATGGCAGTGCTTGAATGTTATATAGATATGTGGAAAAGAATGGGCTAGATCTGTACGTGTTTTCTAATGCAGATAATGATGACCCGTGCTCACCTTTTTCTTTTCTATTGGGAAAGAGGTGACTTGTATTCGACTTGGAACATAAACCATAAACCAGCCAGCAATAAGCCTCTGCATTTGGTTTTGGACAGCTCGTCTCTACTCAAAAATGGAAAGTCAAAGAAAAGATGCATTTGGTCAATAAAATTTCTCTTGATTTCCCAAAAGAAGTTGGAAATTTCTCAGAGCAGAGTATTTTGTTGTCACATCTTTCAACAATGCTACTGTGCACTTGGCTTTCTCCATGACTTCAAAACCCTTTGAAAGAAAAACAAGCAATTTATTTCTTCGACTCTCCTAATCTTCCCATTTCCCCTCTATTTCTATCTTGGCGCCAACGCTGCTGTTCTCCAACTGCAACCACCACTGTTCTTGTATCCATCTTTCTCATCCTTCTTGTACCACTGTTGTTTTTGTAAAAGAAAACCAAAATTTTCTCTTCTTGCACTGAGAAATGTTTGCTTTTAAGATTTGGTGGAATGCAGCAATCTCCTTGTTCTTGACGTTATTATTAACAGTTGTTCCCATATCCTCACAATAGCAATCTCAGGAAAGCATGGGTGGACATTGAGGCATAAGTCATTTCCATTCATGTAACGTCATGTTACCGGTGACCATTACTTGTCCGTCGATATGTTTCGGTTCTGCCTGCATTTTACTGGTGTCAGTCAGTCTTGAAATGAGGAAGGATTGAATACATGTCAATTAAAGCATTGCTAGTAGTCATGGCAGTTCTAATTAGCCACAAAAGAAAAAAAAAAAAAAAGAATAGATTGTTGAACGTACAAATGCCAGCAGCGAACATTGCTGAACGCTGTTGGGACAATCATTGGAGCATCCTTTCCAATTTCCATCCCAAAGTCTGTTAGTGAGGATTGAAATCAGGAAATGAAGAATTGAAATCATCTTCCATATCGATGCAGTTTTGTAATTATTTCGGCATCGACTTTAAGAGGTCAACTGAGTTCAAACTTCTGGAGCAATGTAGCCAACAGTGGCAGAACCCCGAAAGAGAAGAGGCATGATAGAGGATAGGACCACTCCATCAGAAGTACTATTACCAAGGGACAGGACCACCTTCCATTTTTTATTTTTTTTTCGAAGGGATTACTAAAATCAGGTTTCCTTGACAATCGAAGATAACTAATTAGACTATTTACTCAAAGATCCCCTTTTTTTGGGGTAATTACTCAAAGATTCCACATTTAATAATTTACATATCCCGTACTCATTGCCACATAAACATTCCCAAATCGATAACAGAGGAACAAAGACATATAAATCCTATATACCCTAATCTCAAAATTTCCCTTTTACCATTTTCAAAACTACAGCTTTTCAAGCTTAATCCCAAATAGAACACCCAGATAGTCCTACTGATGCCTAAGTTCATAACAGCTCGGAGCAGAAGTTTCCCCTTGCTCCTCTATGGGTGACCGCTGCAGCAGCAGAGCCGTGAAAGGCATGTGGTTGTACCCATTTCCAGCAAATTCTGTTCCCACGGCTGGCGGCTGTTGCAGGTCGAATCGGCATGTTGATGGGTTCTGGATAGCAGCAAATAATCCACCGGGTAATTGCATGCTTCCAGGAACCGGAGCGGGGGACGTATAAAGCTGACTCATCGAGGCCGAAGGGATCGGACGGGAGGTTAGTGCGATACTACCGACGCTGGTGTCTAGATTTGAGGGGACGGTACCAGTACCCGTGGCCCGGATGATAGCAGGTTCAGCGTGGCGCAAAAGCCATTCAATCGTTTCGCCATCAGAGCGATGACCGAGCTCTTTTGTGAGCTGAAAGATGCGAGCAGCACAAAGTGCCGGCATCCTCACCCGTCGACCCCTCCCATTGACCTTGGTGTGGCGATCTTTATTTGATGGTTTGGGCTTTTTCAAAACCAATTCAGCTGGGGTAGAAGAGACTGGATTGTCCAGGTTGGTGGCAGAGGTGGAGGTGTTTATAGTGGGTTCAAGGAAATTGTGAGTTGGAGTGCCGGAACAGTCAGGGGTAGGGAGGGAGACAGAGACAGGGACAGGGACAAGAGTATGAGGTTGGGTCGAGGCTGGGGTGGGGATATGGTGGGGAAGTGACTGAGAAAGGGAGGTGATGTTATGGAGGACCGTTTCTGAACCCATGTGGATGGAGAGACAAGAGAAAGAATCTTTAGGGTTGAGACTGTTTACTGTAAAGTGCGAAGTTAGAAGCAATCCTGATGACCCCGCAAGGGAGATAAAAGGATGACGTGGTAGCCCGGTGGGGAGAGGGGCTGGGGTAGGGCAGAGGGTGACTGGGAATTTTGGGGGGCGGGGATGGTTATCTGATGACTGATGTAAGAGTTTGAAATGCTGGGTAGATTTGCTTGCTTAGGGAACGGTACGATTTTTTGGGTCTACAATCGTGCGGCTGGGTGTCTTTATTGAATTCTTTCTTTAATTCTATTGCGATTAAGGAATTGCATAGTTTAGGGTTCTTGTAGTCATCGCATTTAAATTATTGTATTTATTTCAACACCCAATTAAGCAAATTCAAGAAAGTTATTACCCTTTCTGACTTCCTCAACAAAAAAAAAAAAAAAATGAAAAAGAAATGCCCCTTCTGACTAAGTTCATATTTCTATTTTTGTCATTTTTATGAATATTAAAAATTTGTTAAATTTTATAGTATAAAGGTATAAAATATTTAATACAGCCTGAGCCTGATGGTTAACTCTCTCCCCTCTTTTCTATTTGTCTTTTCCTTTTATGAAAAGTTTTAAAGTTAAAAGTAGTTAATGAAATCTCAATATGTGTATTAGTATTCTTAAAAAAATAATTCATAAGTTAGAATAAGGGCAGATTCATAAAATAAATCTTACATATTTCTTTTATTTTTAAAATGATGAGAAATAATTTAAAGTAAGTAGAAAACTTATTGGCTAGGGAGAATATTGTCTCTATTCACAACTCATAACATTGGTCTCTTTTGAAGTTTACACGATAGTTAAAGAAATAATTAAATAATCTTACTCAGTAATAAAAACTAAATTACTCTATATGGATTTTTTTTAAAAAATGAATTTAACTATATACGTCAATAAAATAAAGAATTACGGATACTACTAATAATATGACTGCAAAATATTTGACAGCTCTGCCACTGCATTTTTTTTTCACTCTGGAAAGTAACTTCCACTACATTTTAAAAACTCCAATATGGACTTACACATTTTGCATCTTCCTTCTATATTAATATTATTTCTTTTTTGAAATGGGCCACACTCACCCTCGCCGAAGAAAATAAGAGGGTGGGCAGACAAACCTAGCCCAATGGTCCATTCATAACATATAAATGGGCATCTCTTCTTGGGTTGGGCTGTTTGAGGAAAACATGGACAAAACTACAACAACAGAAGATACTAGGGGCATTTCCGCCATTCCAAGAAATAAATTTGCATCAGCCTCATCCCTTTGAATGAAGAAAGTGAAGATAATGTAATGTGTAACCTCTCAAAACATAGCTGAATATATCTTTCATGTTTTCTTGCTTTAGATATCTTTTTTCTTCTGTTTTTTTTGAGGAAATTGCTTTAGATGTCTGATATCTACAAAATTTAGCAAGAAACTTTCTTGATGCCAAAAATTGAGTGAAAAGAATAGTTTTATCAATGGAAGCAGCTAGAAGTTTTCTTACTTCACCGCCAACATTAACTTCAAGAACCCACCTCAGGAATTGCTCTGTTACTTCTTCCTCATTGTCTGGTAAGATTCTTGAATTTTTTATTTATTACCATACAGGTATCTCTGAGTTTGAGTTGTACGTGGAGTGTGCATTTGCATTATGTAGTTTGAAGTCAATTCTGGCTGTACCTTTTTATTTTAAGCGCTTCCTTGTGCAGTGTTTCTGTAACTAATTTACTAAATAGTAATTGGATAGGATTTTGATGTTTGCCCACAAACAAGAAAAGGGAGTCACTTTGTAAATTGGATTATTGAAGAGGATGGATTTAATGTTGATTTTTTTGTTTCCGACGGTTTAATTCATCTTTTACTTCAGTTTAGCATGTAAACTGTAAATCGACTGTGGGTACATGACTAATTTTGTAAACTTTAGACGATTTCTCCCTTTCTTCATGGCTGATGTTGTCAGGAGAAGCTTAAACCTTTTGAATTTTGCAGTTCTGATGCTACAAGAGCAAACAACTCCTGCACTTACTTACATACCAGCTGCTTATTTGGCTCGCCATTTTCCTACTTCAGTTCATATTCAGGAGCAGCATGATGATGGGCGGTCATCCTTGCACTTAAGGAAGGATGAGAGAACTTCCCAGGTGAGTCAATATTGGGGAGGGGGGGGGGGTAGTGTTCATTCTATACCCATTTTACTTCCTTTCATATAGAAGGTGCACGTTGAAATTTTACTCTTGTAAAGCACATGGAAATGATGTGTCTCAATAAAAATGCTAAATCCACTAATTCGTTGTTTTCCATTTCCCATTAAAGGCTACACTGGATAGGAGGTTTATAAATTCCCCATCATCACCAAATGAAGAGAATGGTGTTCCTCATGAATATGAGAGGAAGTCTAGAATGCAATTGCTCCATGCGCCCGGTTTATGGTATTTGTAAGATGATAAATTCAATCTTTTCTGAAATTTTATGAATTTCTTTATTCTTTGACAATTGAGTCTGGCATATTGTATAAACTTTACCTGGATTGTTGATTTTGTTTCTGGTGATTTTGGCAGATTTCAATACTTGGAGAAAATTCAGTCTCTTTCAAATGAGGCAGAGAGTCTTCCAAATATTGAAGCAAAGAGTGTGGTTTGCCTGGCCAGAAAAGCTCTGTCAGCTTCTAGAGAAGCAGCCTTGTTGGCTGAACAATCCAAATTGTTTGGAACAAATTTTGATGTCTCCTTCAGTCCAAGGTACATCGCTTTTCGACAGTAATATTCCAGCATTCTACATTTCTATTTCCAACTTTTGGATTAAGGATGGGCATAATACCTTTTTCCAGTGTGCTGACTTCAGATTTGGCTGATGTTCCCCTGGAAGAGGAAAGAACAGTGAGATCAACACGTCTTTTAGAGAGGCGATCCAAAAGGAGGAGGGTGTCAAACCCAAACGTTCTGGTTGAGGAGAGTAATTGCTCTGGAAAGTTTCATGTACAGAGAAAAATAACTGAAGCATTTGACCCAAATGATCCTCTCCGGCTTTTTGTGGGTCCAGAAACAAAGCTCTTAACTGCAAAAGAAGAATCTGACTTGATTATGAAGATACAGGTGTTGTTAAATCATTTAACACTGCAACTTACTTTTTCTCTCAATTGGAAATAAATTCATATCATTGGTCTATGTATCAGGAATATTTGAAATTAGAAGAAGTGAAGGGTAAACTTCAGAATCAATTTGACCGTGAACCTTCACTAGTTGAGTGGGGAGAAGCTGTCGGTCTTAGTTGTCGAGCCTTACAGTCACAACTTTACTCTGGGAAACAGAGCCGAGAGAAGCTAATTCATGCCAATTACCGTATGGTGGTTCATATTGCTAAAAAATATCGAGGACGTGGTCTCAGCCTCCCAGATCTATTGCAGGTGAAGTGAAATTGGTTCATTATAGCATTAGGCTTATTTCAAACATCAGTTAGCTGTGCATTTGTTCGGGCACTCAGCGCACCGCTAAACATATCTACTTTCTTGATTGAAAGACGATGATATCTGGTTCAGGAAATCCTTATAATCAAGGAGTGGTTAAGTTTTTTGCTTCCTTTCTAAGAAATAGGATTTTTCTCCATTGCAGGAGGGTAGCATGGGTCTTATGAGGAGTATTGAAAAGTTCAAACCCCAAGCTGGTTGCAGATTTGCTACATATGCCTATTGGTGGATAAGGCAAGCTATTAGGAAGGCCGTATTTCATCACTCTAGGACAATTCGTCTGCCTGTAATGCTCTTTACATTATTGATATGTTTATTTAATACTCTTCTGTTGCATACAAACTAATTTATGAGCTCCTGAATACTTCTCATTTCAAACATAGATTGGATCTTTTAGCGGATTTTTCTTTGGGACACCTTCCAGGAAACTCATAAAGTTAGTACCCATAAGTAGTTGACATAAAGATGATTGGTTTGCAGGACAATATGTATGGCCTTCTTTCGAAGGTTAAAGATGCAAAAAGAACTTGTATTCAGCAAGGCTGTCGTCATCCAACCAAAGAGGAGATTGCATCATGTGCTGGAATGACTGTTGAGAAGCTGGAGAAGTTGCTGTTTACAGCAAGAATGCCAGTCTCTATGCAGCAGCCGGTGTGGATGGACCAGGATACCACTTTTCAGGTGGGATTCTCAATTGATCTTTTATCTGGTGAAAATATATTATCCTTGAAATTCAAATATGAAATATTAAAAGTAGAGCTGAAACTCCTGCAATATATTGTCACAAGGAGAAAAAAAAAAGCCCAGCAATCTTGCATTTTAACTTGCTAAATCTAAAGAGTTACTGCCTTACTCTCCAATGTTTTTGCTTTGACAGCAAAAGTAATTTTGGTTTGCCTGGTCAAATTAAGATATAATGGTGAAGTATTTGCTAAAATGTCATAATGAGAACTTGGAAAAGATACTGCATAATTTTGCCATTCTACCAGGTTTAATGAGCAGGATACCTGTCTCTTTTCTTCCTCCCACTATTGATTCCATAACAAACTGCAAAGAATTAATTTATCTCTGTTTTGATTTAAGAAGAATGGTAAATATTATACCACAGAACCCATTTATAAGTGTGATAATGAGATAGTAAGAATGATAATGGCTTCAGAAAGGCTGAGTAAGAAGAATAAATTATAAGAAGCATTGTGAAACATACAAGTCAAACAGATGCTTGTTGTGAACCTGAAGTATGCCACCCTATGTAATTAGTTACAATTCTATTAGATCAATCATCTGGATACCAAAAATGTCAGTTACAACAGCATGATGCTTTTTATTGTTACACAACAGGAAATCACAGCTGATACAGCCATTGAGGCCCCAGGTCTTAGTGTTGAAAAACAGCTTATGAGGCTGCATGTGCGGAACCTCCTCAGCATTCTCAATCCTAAGGAACGAAGAATTATAAGGCTTAGATTTGGCTTTGGAGATGGTCAACGGAAATCGTTATCTGAGATTGGTGCTGTTTTTGGGTTGTCTAAGGAGAGAGTTAGACAGCTGGAGAGCCGAGCACTGTACAAGCTGAAGCAGTGTCTTAACAATCAAGGGCTAAAAGCATATGGAGATTTGGTTCTTTAGATCCTTGAAATGTCAATTCTCAACACACTGTCTACAGCTATCTAGAATGTACGCACAGCTAGCTTGGGGCTCTTTACAATTGATTCTCTGGTTTATGACGGGCACCTGACAACGCATAGCTCCCTCCTGTTTTGGTTTACTTTCTATCATTTTGTATATTCTTTCAATTTCTTATATTACATCTATATGCAAGCTAGGGCCACAATGGAACAAGAATTTGAATAAATTATTATTAGGCATATAAAGGTATGGAACAAGGGGGAAAATGGTGATTCAACTGTCAAGGGTGTAAAGCAGGAGACAAGTTTTTCAGGCATTTTAGCCAGGAAATAAATATTCCTTCCAAATCAACTCTTGTTTGTTGATTGGCTTTACTAATGTTCTTTTCTTTTCTCTCATAGAAAACACATCCTCCTTTGGTCCATCCAAACAAACACAACTTTCTCTTGTTATGAGTACTGGTCGTACGACATCAACTTGTTTGGGGAGTAGCTTATAATTAATTGATTATTAGAATATCATCACCAACTTCTCTCTTTTGGGTATATCTCACAAAACTTCAGCAGACGGATAAAACCATATCTGTCAGCCAAAATAAAGAAATAGCCTATAGATCATTTACTCAAATCCTAAACCAGACCAAAATAAAACAAGACGAAGAAAGAAATATTGCAAATTTCTAAAGACCATTTAAGGTAGCCGAAATTATGCCAGAGCTTCTCCCCAAGACTGAAGCTAGCAGCAACTCGGTTTGTATCCGGTGAACATTGTACAGAGAATTAGTATTACAGAAAAAGATGGTGACCTTAAGCTTCCCTCTTGAATGGACATGCATTATCCCACCAAGGTATATCCAATGAATATTGTCCAGGGAACTAGTTTTACACCAAAAAAAAAAAAAAAAACCCGAAGATGTTGACCCATCGACCTCCCTGTGGGTGGTACCTGCATTTTCTCATGAAAGTATGAACATGCAATACACACGATAATCCTTATTCTCAACCCTCACCTCTCTCTAATGCTGAATCTCAGAGCAGCTATTTCTTTCTTTCAACACTACTTCAATTGGATGTAGTGATGTGGTATGGCAATCTCGCACATTACCAGCATTAGCATGAGCATTCCTTGACTTTGTGCCCTTCTAACATGTTTACCAACTGAAAACAGCAACCTCACAACCACATACAATAGATGCTATTGCAAGAGAAATAGCATCAGCCGAACTTTCAGCGACAACTTTCATATCGCAGTCAAGTGCTGTAAGACCTTGAAACCATACAAGACGTATAATGCATTTGGATTGCGAATTTACACCACATTTGCATATACTCTCTTTCATCTAAGATTTAGAACCATGAAGGCTTCCCACAAGTGAAGAGTACACAGTGTCATCTGGTGTAAGACCTGCCTCTATCATCTCATCATATAATCTAAAAGCTTCATCCGATCTTCCCAATTTTGACAATCCTGAAATCAGGGCTGTGTAAGTTACAATATTCTGAACTAAACCCCTCGCAGGCATCCCATTAAACAATTTCAGAGCATTATCTATTTTTCCAAATATGCACTCTCCATGGATAAGTGAAGTGTGTGTAAAAACATCAGGCATCAAGCCATTATCCTCCATCTCCTTTCTCAGCTGATAAGCTTCTTTCATTTTCCCTTTCTTGCAGTAGCCATCTATGAGGGCATTGTACGTGACCACATTAGGTTTCTCTCCACTTTTCTTCATATCACGAAAAAATCTCTTGGCTTCAACAAAATTTCCTTCCTTGGAATGGATATCAACTAGTGTAGTATAAGTAACCGTGTTTGGAGCTATTCCCTTATCTGCCATAGATAACAAAAGCTTCTTCGCTTCCTCATGCCTATTTAACTTGCACAAGCCTGTAGCAATTATATTGAAAACATATACATCCATTTCAAGTCCTTTTCCTGCCATAATACCTTGAATTCTCCATGCTTCATCAACCATCCCTTTCTTGCAATAACCATCCATCAATGTGTTAAATATGACCCGATTGGGATCAATTCCTTTGACTTGCATCTCGGAGAGTAGAATTTCTGCTGCTGCTGTGTTGCCGGCTTTGCATACTCCATTCATCAGAGCCCCATAAGTATGAACGTTTGGAACAAGTCCTTTATCCATCAAAGCATCAAACAGTTCAAATGCCCTTTTGACATTCCCCACCTTACAATGCCAACTAATCATAGCAGTGTATACACGGATATCAGGCTTTATACCCTTCTCGTGCATTTCCTCGAACAGCCTCTCTGCATCTTCAATCTTTCCAGAGCCTGAAAAACCTTCAATCAAAAGTGTGTAAGTCGTGACGTTGAATTCCACCTCATCCTTCTCCATTTCTCTCAAAATACCTTGGACACTCCCGAAATCCGACTTCTTCACATATGCATCTATCAATGTATTATAAGTATAGTCATTGGGTTTAATTCCTCTGCATACCATTTCAACCAGCAAGCTTTTTGCTTTATCAACTTCCCTTCTTTTGCAAAGGCCGTCAATCACCATTGTCATGGAATAGACGGTAATTTTGACATTAGACTCCAGCATTCTCTTAAAGAAAGAAAATAAAGACTCAAACTGATTACACCTCTTCAGTGCAACTAAATACACCATGCAAGATCTCTCATCAATCGCAAACCCACTGCTTATCATGCATTCAAATACCTCTAAACCCTCCTTAAATCTCTTGTTCTCAGCGTAAACTCTGAACAACATATCAAATACCTTCACTGCGATTTGTTGTCGGACAGGATTTTCACGAACTAAAGAAGCTAATTCCGAAATTGGGCGTCTGAGATTATCATCTTCAGCAACAGATTTCAAAACACTCCTTGCTTCTACGAATTTTCTTGCTTCAAACAAGCGGAAAACTAAGGTTAAATGGGTTTGAAGATCGGGTTTATGGGGAGCGAGGGATGGATTTGTTTTGAGGAATTTAAAGAAACGTAAGCAAGTTAATGCTGGGACTTGTGGGTTCGAGAGAACGAGGTGAATTATCTGGGAATCAAGATTGGTAGTGAAAGAGGAAATGAGATGAAAGGGTTTTGAAGGGGAATTAATAAGGGTTTTGGAGATGAAATTTGCAATTTCTTGATTTGATTTCGCATTCGCCGAGAAAACTTGTTTCACAGTGTTGAAAAACTTGGACGACATTTATTGGAACTTGCCGGTACCTACCTATAGGGTACAGTGGTGTGGTATGCGGTTGCAGTTTATTCTATTGAACTTTCAAAGCCCCTCTTCTGGCTTTAATCTGAATATATAGCCGGTTCGCGATTCTACCTACCCATAAGAAATTTTTGTTGCACCCTCTTAAGACCCAAGTGGGTTCTGCTATTTGCTCAACGTCAAGTTCAGCCAGGCTTCCAGATTGATTTGGCTGCTGATTAAGCTATTTTGTGTAACCACTTGTTTCGGATTTATACAGTCTGAGAGTCTGAGACCATCGTCTTCGTCATATAACAGGATTAGTTTAGCTGTTTTATGAAACTGCTAATATTATTATCAGTGCCAAGAAACTGTAGTAATTGATTTACAGAAAGAATTTCATCTGGGGCAGAAATTTGATCATCCAATTGACCACCTGTGGTTGGCATCAAGGATTGCACGGTCATAGTGAGTTCTGAAGGATGACATACTTAATACAAATTGTATGTCGAAAATATTGATCACCAACTTCTAACCTCCTTTTCTAATTCATCATATGAGTTGCAGATGCTGAGTACTTTGTGTGCCTTGTCAATATTTGAGAATTATTAACAACCATATTAAATATGGCTAGAATGAGCCAGTGGGATGGATATAAGATGGCACTGAAGGATCATGTGGTTGAAATCTTGGAACATAAATCTCAGGACCCTGAGGAGGAAGTTTCAACATTCCTCCGTGCACATGGTAGTATATATTCCTCACTGAATAAGATCAAGTAAAGAATGCAGGTGGAGGAAATCCAAGATTTCTTGACAGAATCCAGAGGCCAAGACAAGAGTGCATCGAGAATAATGTAGTCGATCTTACAATCCAACTCATTTAGCTTCGCAGCAAGCCTGGAAAGTGTCTTTGAGCTGATATGTCAATCTTAGCTCAGGTAGGCTTCAATGCCCTCTGCCTGTGCAACCCCTCCATCATATCTAACCATTGGATATAGTGTCAAGTTTATTGAGCCAATGGATTTTCTCGATATATAGGGGTAGTAGGTAAGGTGGCCTTGATTCCCTTGCTAACTAAGCGCTTTAGAGAACTGGAGCATAGATTTGATATGGCCAACAATGGTGAATAGAACAACCAAGAAGTAAGCTTAACCGAGTCTTGTAGACAATGCACTTCACTAATGTGTTTTTATTCTGCCTACTTATCGGACAAATCAAATCCCTAACTAAAGTGCAATTGGTGGGGGGTTTGTGATGTCATGATTAATTGAAAGATGCTGTTACATAATAATTGCAAAATGGAAATCACTCTCTAGCCATACTTTCATTTAATCCATTCACCAAATACCATAAAATATAATAGATGTCTTGATAGCCATCAAAGAAATTATTCAAAAATGAGTTAAGTGGGGGGAACAAAACTCAAGGATGACTTTAATAGACATTTTTCTGCTGAATTTCACTTGAAAATGGCCTCCTTATGAAAAGGTCTTCATGAAATCAAATATATACTAAAACAGATAAAGTGAGGAACTGAAAGAAATTAAACAGAAAGGAAAATGCCCATTTCCCATTCTTGGACGGAAGAAAGAGAGAATAATCAAACTCATTTCCCAACTTCTAATTCAGGCAGAATCAGCAGAAACTTTGAGTTTGATGACAGAGCCATCAATGATATTGTAGCAAGATAAGGGCTGATCATCTTTCATTTCTTTCCCCTGGTAATGAAGCGCCATGAACTCATTGCCATCACCCCAAGATCTTTTGATTATCTTGATCAAGTTCTCCACCTTGTCTGTTTCTTTCACCTCAAGCTGAAGTTCAGATGTCTCTGACTCCACTTTTATCTTGATTTTTCCCCCTGATGCCATGTCTGATCACACAACTCCAAATGGATGCAGATATAGCAATCGAAAAGGAAGGTGGAAATTGGAAAATACAGTAACTATTCGATCGGCTTGAGCTTTAAATCATCATTCCCAACCTCGTCAGTTCATTCTAAATTTGTGGGACGGGAGCACAGCAAACATGAGTCACCAATAAACGCGAGCAATACTATATAAATGAAAGCCAGAACACAAACAGCTAGCAAGCAGTAAGACAAGAATGAATTCTGGAAAGAATTTGACTAATTTGTGGAGGGGTGAAATATTTTATTCTAAATTGAAATTGACATATGAGTCTCATAAAAGTTTGTTAATGCAATCATTTATGCTTTTTTATAATATACATTAAGGAACTCTCTTATCTTTATAAAGATAAGATTAAGATGATTGATTATTGTGTATATTATTTTTATATTAATTTTTATTTTATTATGAAAAAGAAAGAAAGAATAAATACTTTATTTTTATGAAAAAGTAAAATAAATAAGAGTATAATGAGAAGTAAAATAATTTTATAATTTGTGTAAAATTGATTATAGTATTTTATAAAAATGGATGGATGAAGTGTCTTTTTGGATAAATAATCATTTTGATACATGCATTATTATTATTTTTTTTTTGTCAAAGTGGTAACTACAGTTTATTTTCAACTATTTTGATCCCTTAAGTTTTTTTAACCTATCAATTAGATTCTTGGGACAGAAACTGACAAAAAGTGTCGTGTGCAAGACACATGATCAACATTTAAAGGACAAAATTATTTTTTTTTTCAAAACGGTCAAATTGCATAAAAAAATAATTATTTTAGTCCATATATTATTATTTTTTGACTAAATGATTACTTCACATATCGTAATTTTATTTAAGGAACCAAAATTAATGAAAATAAATATTAGGCACCACTTTAATAAATAATAATGATGATTACATGATATATAATTCATCCTTGTCGTAAAAGCCACCTATTGTTTCCTATTAGGAGTATTTATAAAAGAAGAACTAATTATAATTGCCTCATGAAGCGTCAACTATAAATTGTGAAATATATTAGAAGTTATGTGTAAACGAAATTAGCAGGATAATTTTCTTAATAATCAGTCCCATAGTTACCGTTTATAACTAAAATAGGCACTTTTACAAAGAAAAAAAAATAGTAGCAATCATAAGGAGAAGGGGTAAAAGGTAAATCTTTACCATATCAATACTATCCTTGAATAACAACCAAATATATATTCTATTATTAAAAATAAATGAATTGCTACAATAAAAACAATCAATAAAACCTGGAAAAAAATGCTTTCCAAAAAACTTATATAATATTCCACAAGGCCCAAAAGTGCTTTCCAAGTTTTAGGCGGATATATTCTCATTTAATTTTCAAGTTATCCTCTCTGTAATGAAACATTTTGCAGAAGCCCAACTTAGAGGGCCAGAAGTGTGTTGCATTGGACTTGGGAAGTTCTGGCAAATTGGAAATCTCAAACCAATCCCTTTAATATCTTTCATCCTGCCTAACTTCAAACTTTACAAAATTATAAAAATTATATTTTTTTTATCCAAAAAAATATTTATTATTTTTAACCATAAATTAAACAGTTAAAATGCTAAAAGTTTGATAATTTAATAAAAAAAAGGTTCCAAATATTAAAATTAAAATTTTTAAAAATTTAAAAGGACGTAACACTTTTTACCCTAATTTAAAATAAGTATAAATTATATTTTTTTATCCGAAAAAATATTTATTATTTTATTTTTAACCATAAATTAAACGGTTAAAATGTTAAAAAGTTTGATAGTTTAATAAAAAAAGGTTCTAAATATTAAAATTTAAATTTTTAAAAATTTAAAAGTACGTAACACTTTTTACCCGAATTTAAAATAAGTATTGACAAGTAAAATCTTTGATGAAAAAGCACAATAAGTTAATCAAAACAATAGGCGAAAGAATATTCGTTAAACACGGTAATAGAAAAATCATTCTGACATAAGGAATTCGAAGCAAACCTTTGATAATATCAGTGTCATGAAACTGTGTAAACTTTCTTTCTGCAGTTTTTTGCCACTTTGTTCATGTCTAATAAGATGGCAAACTGCTGAATTTCCAGTAATAAAAGACGATGGCATATGAGAAAAGTTGAAGGAATTTGTCCTAAGCTTGCTAACGTCGATGTTGGAAAAGTTATTGCATGTCACAAAAATATTTATAGTTTTATAATGCATGAGACAATATGATATTTACAGGACTATAGAATTATATATTATTTATTTTTCGAAATTAAATATTTACATTGGATGTAATACAAGAATTAAAAAGAATTTTTAAACTTGAAATATATAGCGGAATATTAATTGTGAAAAGACAAGGAGATTGTCATGGAACTTCATATGAAATTACGCTCAACTTACGATTTAATTTTGAATATCTCAAAATATAGATAAATGTAAATAATCAATTTCGGATAAAGAGATCTATTACAATAATTAGTTAGAGAATATGTTTGCTATGTTGACAGTTGATTGACAATTGACATTAAAAGCTACAATTTAAAGTAGTATTTTTTTGTTGTTGCTGATATTTGAAGAGTTGAATTTCATAATCAACTGCATTGCCATTTGGATCGGTTCTGCCCTCTTCCATCCAAATGGAAGAGCGATTCTAGAGTTCCCTTCACAATTCCAGTCGGCAAAGATTCAGGGATTAGAATGTGCCAGCAAAACTAAGATAAAATTTGTATTATTATTAGAATTAGTAATATCTCTTGGAACATGCGAAAGGGTAAGAAGAAATTCAAGGGATTAATTATGTCTGAATTTCTTGTATGTGATCGTTTTGGAGTGTTTATTCTGTACTCTTTCTGCCCAGAATAAATAGTACACTATTTTGATTTTGATTTGGCATGAAACGAATTTACTACACTTAAACACCAAAACAAATCACGCTGCACTCTTAATTAATAGTTAATGAATTCCTTGTGGCCCTTACTGTAAGAATTCCAAAAGAGATGAATAAAATGTTTTTCTTTTGAAATTTTTTTATTTAGTTTCAAAACAAAAATACATTTCGACATCTTCTTAGTTGGCTAAGGCATATCCGGCGGACAATCATGGATCATCTCCAATGTATGTATCTTTAAAATTCTTAACATCATCAACAGAAAAAGAAGGTCAGAAATTTCGAGGTAATCATGGCTGAAAAAGAAGGCTCTCCAGGAAGCTCTCTCCATGGAATTACAGGCAGAGAACAAACCTTTGCCTTCTCCGTAGCTTCAGACCCAGCTGTCCCAACAGATACCACAGCAAAATTTACTCTTCCAGTTGATTCAGAACACAAATCCAAAGTTTTCATCATCTTCTCCTTAGCCAACCCTCATATGAGAACCTTCCACCTCTCCTGGATTTCATTTTTCATTTGTTTTATCTCTACCTTTGCAGCCGCGCCCCTTGTCCCAATCATCCGTGACGATCTCAATTTAACAAAAAGTGATATTGGTAACGCCGGCATAGCTTCCGTCTCTGGTAGCATCTTCTCTAGACTTGTCATGGGCGCGGTTTGTGATTTAGTGGGACCACGCTATGGCTGTGCTTTTGTCCTTATGCTATCGGCCCCCGCCGTGTTTTGCATGTATTTCGTGTCATCTGCTGGTGGATATGTTGCTGTGCGGTTCGTTATTGGATTTTCTCTCGCTACTTTTGTTTCGTGCCAGTATTGGATGAGTACCATGTTTAATGGTAAAATTATTGGACTCGTGAATGGCACCGCCGCCGGATGGGGTAACATGGGAGGCGGCGTAACGCAGCTTCTGATGCCGCTGCTTTTTGCGTTAATTCGTCAAGCAGGTGCTACCCCATTTGTCGCTTGGAGGATTGCTTTTTTCGTCCCCGGATTTCTTCATGTATTGATGGGTGTCTTGGTTTTGGGCCTCGGCCAAGATTTACCTGATGGAAATCTTGGCATGCTACAAAAGAAAGGCGAGGTGCCTAAAGATAAATTCTCCAAGGTGACTCAACATTCATGAAAACTGACTAAAATTAGCTTGTGATTATCTATAAAATATATTTTTAAAATTAATTTCATAAAGATTATTTTTGACTTGGTTCAGGTTCTTTGGCATGCTATAACAAACTATAGAACATGGATATTTTTTCTTCTATATGGCATGTCGTTGGGGGTAGAACTGACCACAGACAATATCATTGCGGAATACTTCTTTGACAGGTTCATATACTCGAGTCGACTGAAGAACTATTACTCCTCAGATGAGAACAATTAATTTAAGAAGTTGTGGTTTTGTGTGCAGGTTTGATCTCAAGCTTCACACGGCGGGCATAGTGGCAGCTACTTTTGGTATGGCCAACATTGCCGCCCGTCCCTTTGGTGGGCTTATGTCAGATATAGCTGCAAGGAGGTTTGGCATGAGAGGAAGACTCTGGAATTTATGGATCCTCCAAACAATGGGAGGTGTATTCTGCATTTGTCTAGGTCGGTCCAATATACTTCATTTATCCATCTTATCTATGATTCTCTTCTCCATTGGAGCCCAAGCTGCATGTGGAGCAACCTTTGGGATAATCCCATTTATTTCTCGACGATCACTAGGTGTTATCTCAGGCCTAACTGGTGCTGGAGGGAACTTTGGTTCAGGATTAACTCAATTAATGTTCTTCACACATTCAAAATTCCCAACGGCAACAGGGATATCCTTTATGGGAATAATGATTGTGGCTTGTACACTTCCTGTAACACTGGTGCATTTTCCACAGTGGGGAAGCATGTTCTTGCCCCCTACAAAAGATGTGACAAAATGTAATGAAGAGTACTATTATTGTTCAGAGTGGAATGAGGAGGAGAAACAGAAAGGTTTGCACCAGGGAAGCCTTAAGTTCGCCGAGAACAGCCGGTCAGAGCGAGGCAAATGTGTTGTGTCCCTGACAACGACACCACCGGAATCAACACCACCACGTCCATAGATGAATGCAATTTCGTTGTGCTATCATATAATAATATTTCGATATTTTTATATGTGAATATAATGTGATCGTATGAAAACGGGCTTATCAGAAAAAAATATTTACACTATAATAAATTACACCTATAGAAGTTGGGTTTTAGTCAAAATATAAGTAAGCGGATGAATTGATAACCAACAATAACGACTCTGTTACTCTTCTATATTTTAGAGATACTGGTTAATTACACCAGTAGATTCATAGGAGAGCAAATTTAAAAAATTTTAAAAAAATGTACAGGAGAAACAAAATAAAATTATAATATTTCTACAGTAATTATTAGTGGTTTAATATATACTTTATATGTCAATTTTTATAAAATACATTAATCAAATTATTTTTTCTCTAATTATAAAATATTTTGTTATTTTCTATTATCACTGAATATGTTATTTTTAAAATTTATTTTTACTTTTATTGAAAAAGAAAAAAAGAAAGAAAATACTTTATTTTATAAAAACAATTAAAATAAATAAATTTATAATGAAATGTAAAATAATATTTTTATTAATAAACTATCACGGATTTAATAATATAATAATATTACATGATAATTTTCTATAGTTGCAATATAGAAAGATGAAAGAGAGATAAGTGGTTTGGAGCGATTAAAATAAAATACATGCCAGAGTTGGTCCAAATTTTTACCTCCAAGATCCAAATATATATACTTCATATAAAAAACTTTGAGCCTACAAAGTATCATTACGAAGCCATATATATAAAAACTACAAGTTGAATTATGATATTCTCAAAATAGTCCTCGCAGTGGCTACAATTCCATTTAACCATTAAAAAACGTGATGCAAATATACTAATGGGTAATTCAAATTCCAAAAATGAAGTAAGAAGCTTTTGAAATGTACTTTTATTGATAGAAAGCCACGACTTCCTACTTTAGGAAATTAAAATAAACAAGAAGATCAGAGGACAGGGAAGGGTGGTAACTGCGGCCCAACATTTATTGGCCCAAACCCACATTAAATTCGGGATTCCAAAATATTTAGCAGGCTTAGATTACATTCACTAGCCCCTGTCATCTTGTAGAAGACCTCTAGGGCTGTTCAGATTTTTTATTTTTAGATCTCTAATGTTCTAAAATAAATATATAAATATATTTTTATAATTTATTTAATAATTATAAATTAATATATTTATATTCTAGTAATAAATGTGAGTGTATCAATAGAACATATTAATAATAAGATTAATGTAATACAAGAATTCGTCTATAGTTAAATTAATTTCTTAATTATAATATTAAGTTAAGAATTGACATTAAATTTTGAATAGAGGGAATTTTATTTATGTTGTTTGGAAGTAAAAAAATAAAACAAAATAAATAATTTAATTTTTTATTCTTTGCAAGGAGAGAAAAAAGAGTGATAAGTTTGAAATACAATTATAAATATATATATATATTTAAATTAAGTAAATATACTTAAATGTTTATAAATAGAGATATATTGAATACTTCATTTGTTTCAAAATATAAAATATTTTGACATTTCACACCTATTAAGGAATTATAATAAATTTTTAAAATATTCATTTATTATGTTATACTCTTTCTTAAAAAATTAGAATTAAAATACAATATTATTTTCTCTCTCTTCATTTGAGAATAATGGTAATATTAAGAAAAAATGTAAAATAACTCTCAAAATTATCAAAGAATGAGACAAATTCTTTTCTTAAATTACTCAATTTTGGAATGGAGAGAGTAGCCATTTAAGTTGACCATAAATGACATGAATGATACATCCCTTTCTCTCACATTTGGCGAGAAAGAAGTCCTCTCTCCATTAAAATCTTGCAATGACTCCCCTTTCTCTCTATTCTCTTTTCTTTCTCCAAACCTGTTTTTCCAAAGTAAGCTTAAGACCCCTGTTTAGATGAAGAGAAAAATGAAATAGAAGAAAATCATAGATATAAAAATTTGTCAATCTTTTTTTAATTACTCTTTTCATTTGAATATGAATGCCTATCATTAACTTAGTCTAAGAATTAAGGATATACTTTGATCTTAAAAAAATTATCACAATATTCTTATTATTAGTATGATTAATTGTGTGTCTATATATATATTAAAAGTACAGATAAAAAATATTTATTTTAATAAAATATTAACTAAAAATGTAAAAAAATTAATTTTGAATTTTTCCGGACGTCTATATATATAATTTCAATCACCCTTCCTTGAAAAGTCCGTCGTCCGTCCCTTAGGAATTAATAAGAGCTACGCAAAGGCTCCTCCTCCGTCCCGAAACGCACTAGATAAAAATCAATGGTGTTGCAGAAAATGTAGAACCCTTTAGCTAATAGCGCTAATCTTTAATCATAGATTCTGTTCAACCTGTTCCTCCGAAGACTATGAATAGCAAGTTTGAGTACGGAATAAAGACGTAGCTACCAAACAGAACCCCCAATAATTCCCACTCAAAAAAATTACATTAGATAACTTAATTCCATGCCTGGGCTTCTGTAATATGTGGTAAAATATTTTTAAAAAAAATAAGCAAAATAGCAATGTCCTTCACCGCTACTGTATGCAAGATTTGTCTGTTTGTAAATGTTATACTAGTTGGTAATGGAGCAGTATAGTAGAGCAACAGTAGTCTCGAGAAAATTAGACAGAAAGAAGGACAAAACAAAACCCAATATCGCACCAGCAGATAGAAAGATGTATGGGTGTAATTTTACCAGCAAAAGTAGGTGCCATTTTCCTTGTAATATACCCCCGCCCCACACGCCTACACCCCACCCCCCTCCAAATAAACCTCAATATTGTGATGGTTTTGTTCGTACTTAGTTGTAAATGTGCCAAATCCAGAATAATAAACTCAGCTTATTTTTCATTTTTTCCCCTAAGTCCCAAAGTCCTCCCCTCCTTGGCCACTGAAAGCCATATAAATAAGTATATATATATATATAGAGAGAGAGAGAGAGAGAGCTGCTTCAATTTCAAGGGGAAGACAAAGGACCGGCTATCTAATTAGGTGCAGTAGCAGAAGATACTATATATATATATACACCTTATATATGGTATTTGATGGCAGGAGGCCGAAGAGGGAGGAGTGATTCAAGAAGTGAAAGCTGTGGTGGCAGCAGCAGCACCTTAATTAGCAGAGGAGTTCAGATTCAGCACGTGGAAGAAGAATCTTCAAGCAAATCATTCAAAGAGAAGTGCAGTCATCTGGCTAAAAAACAGCGGGCGAAGTTCTACATTCTCAGGCGTTGCATAACCATGCTTCTTTGTTGGCACGAGAGGAATGACCCTTGAGAATAGAGAGAAAGAGATCAGGCATATATATATGTGTGTGTCTACGTGCTGCTGTAGAGCAAAGTAATATATAAGTAATCATCATTCATATATTTATATTTATATATATCTTTATGAAAATATTAGTCATCTCCTAGACTCCTAACTAGCTCCGAGATTCAGTTGTTTCATAAGCTGTCCATGAACATATTGTTCTTATATCATCAATAAAAAACCTAGATCTGTTGTTGTTTCTCTCTCCTGAGGTTTTACTTGAAGAATTAGTACTGTGAAAGAGAGGGCCAATCTCTTTCTTGAGGACATTGATTTCAGGTTATATTACTCAGTACTCTCTGATCATATTCACAATCAGAATGTCCTGTGGATTGATTAGTGCTAATATATATATATATATGCCCACCAACTCACATGAATTTTAAACTTGGTTTTTTGTTTTTTCTACAGGTGGTAAATAGCTAGGTTTCATCCTCATGAACTCTATACATGACCAAAGGGCTAGCTAGTAATTGCTGGTGACTAAATATTACATTATTTCAAATTTTACTGAGATGTTCTTGAAATTACTGATAAATCTGGTTCCGTGAGCTCTTTGCTCAATGCGAGGATATTTAAGGATTAATTCTTTGGTGCTTCTTCCAATTTCATGAGAAAAGTCGTCTGAGTCAATATTGTTCGATCATCCTGATGAAGCCGATAAAAACAAAAATCTGGGTATTGTAAAAATTACAGAAGAATGTGTTATTAAAGTGTGTAGATTCTCATATTCTCTCTTGGGAAAAGTCCCAAAGCTCTAAATTCTATGTATATAATGGGGAGCAAAAAAATTGGATTTCATTACATTCCTAGATATACTACTACTAGGTAGTACTTTTAAATAGTTATACTACTATTGTTCTGTTGTTTTGGTGTACGGATATACTACTACAACCAAAACTACTGTTGATACAGATCATTTTCCATTTGGGATCTTGACATCTATTGTAAATGCCACTCTCTAAAAAGTGGAGCTCATATTTCACTGTTGTCTTTATTCTTCTTCCATTCTATAATATGCATATCCAAGCCTTTTTTTACTCAGATTCATATGACTCTATTATATGCATTTGGCTCAGAAAGGACGACTATATAGTATTAAGATTTGGTATGCAAAAGCAATGGATTAAATTTAATTTGTTCTTGCAAGAATATTCTTTTTTCAAATATTTTTAAAGATTCTGTAGCGATCATGCAAAAAATACAAAACTACTATATGTATTTTGCAAAGGCATCTATGATCTATAAGTCAAAATGGAGCCATGAAAATGAAGTAAAGTAGGTATATTAACTATTATGCTTCCTCTAGAATTAACCCACCTGTTCCCCAACTACCACACTGCCCATTGCTTTGCTATTAGAGACAATGTAATAAAAACTCCCTAAAAGCATACTCAAAACATTTAGACAAAAAAATCCAAGAGTCATTTTCAAAATCTTTAGACCAAATTTTTGGTTTTTGCTCCGTAACAGAAACCCTGGGAGCTCTCAAACTCCTACCAATGCTGGCCTGCTGCTTTCCTCTCTTGTCTCTACAACATAAAGCTCTAACGGGGTGTTAGTGACGTGGACGGAATGTGAGAGCTAAAAGCGCCATATATAAATAAATATACGCCATGTTAACTTTTAGAAAAGAGTTGATTAAGGGAGTATTATCTTCATCATTATATAAACTAATGTGATGTTGCCACGGTGAAGTAGTCTTGATCCGATGTCTAATCCCGCAATAAATAGAATCGGAAGTAATAAAATCAATCTACTCAGAAATATTTAGACTCGACTAATTTAGTCATTAGATTTAAAGGTAATTTTTCTTCAATGTGTTTTTAAAAAACATTTACTGTGGTAGTTGAGTGCTGTCTTTTTCTCATTTAATATGATGATAAATATTGAGCTTAGGGCTTATGTGTGTTGAGTCAATAAAATAAGTCTTTTGATTAAAATTGAATATTGGCATCTATTTTTAAAAAATATTTTAAATTAAATATATTTTTTAAAAAATAAATATATTTTATAGTTTAATTTTTTTTAAGTGACATTTAATGAAGTTTTAGTAATAACTTTCTTAAGTTTAGAAATTTACATGAACTCATCCTTAATGATAATATAGTAATTTTTTTAAATAATAAAACTCTTTTTAATTTTTATATTAAGTCAAAAATTAATATTTAATTTAATAAATATTGATTTATCATATACTATATTATAATAGTGTAATGATCAAATATATTTCTAAATAAGGAAGATTTTTTAGTTTATTTCATGTTTGGAAAAAGAACCCACCCTCGATATATATATAGTGAATTATTGGAAAAAGCTTCATCGTGATGCAGTGTTTTCGTACAAGTTCAATGAGGAAAAAAAAAGTGATCCAGAAGAATAAATGAGAAAAGAACAAGAGCCATATAAGGCATGAATTGACAAGTTGAGTTATGGTTTTATTTTTATTTTTTTTTGAAGGTAAGGTATGATAATTATGTTAGAATTATTGCAAGTAAAATTCTATAGTTTGAGAGGAGCAATTGTACTATAGAATAACAACCATAGCAATATAATCTCAGAAAAGGGAAAGACACGACACGAGAGAAGAAAAAACAATTATAAAAAAATTGATGGGTCCTTTCTTTGCTTGGATTTGGAGATGAGTAACAAGTCAGCCGACAGCGAGAATCCTTGGAAGAAGAAGTTATAATTAATGGGAACGAGACGGAGAGTCCTTTACAACTCTGCACCCTCTTTTACTGAGCTTCCCACTCGTGCGGCCCCTCTTTACTTTTGTACCGTTTTGGGCCCTCTGAAATTGACTTGCTAGCCCGTCCTTTCTTTCCCGTTTTAAGTGCTCGTCTTACCCACACGCTGCTAATATTAAGCAGGGTCGGTTGTACGAAGCATAAATAATGTCTTTAAAAAAAAAGTACATAAATAATGTAGTATTGATACATTTATGAAAATATTTTTAACCATTTTTCCTTCCAAAGTTTAAACTTTCACGTCCTTAAAATAAATATTCCATTTTCTTAAAATATATATATATAAATATTCCCCCTTTACCAAATATTAAATGTTTTAACATCAATATATTATATGTTAAAAAAATTAGTAAATTTAGGATATGTACTCTATAACTTTTTAAAATTTATTAATATATCTTCTATTTTAAATTTTACAGTATCAATACTTTTATATATTTTCAATTTTGATAGCATATATTCTATTTTGAATTTACAGTACTAGTACTTTTTATTTTTTCATGTTTGATCAATTCATTAATTTTATTTATCAATATTATGTCAAATCAGTAGCTCATATTTTATATATGAGGGTATATATGTCATTTCCATGAGCATGGATTTAGAACAAATTTTAATTTGAAGAAGAAAAGGTAGAAGGAAGAAAGAGAAAATTGAACAAAATGTATGGAATTAATAAATGATCATGCGTCTGTAATAAACTTCAAATTGAAGAATAAAAGTGGAAGCAATGATAGAAAATGAAAAAAAAAAATTGATTGAATTAACAAATTATCATGGTTCTATAACAAAATTCAATATCAAAAAAGAAAAATATTAAGGAATGAGGAGAAAAGGAAAAAAGAAATAAGTGGAATTAACAAATGATCAAATTTGTTCATAAAAATGACACACACATATATATATATATATATATACATATATTCTCATAAAAATGTGAGATATCAATTTGACATAATGTTAGCAAATAAAAATGATTGCAGTGATCAAATATGAAAAAATAAAAAAGTACTAATATTGTAAAATTAAAAATATAATATATGTTACTAAAATTGAAAAGGTATAAAAGTATCAATACTATAAAATTTCAAATAAAATATATATTACCAAATTTTAAAAAGTAAAATAGCACAAATAATGAATTTGCTAATTTTTCTATATGTTATCTTCTTATTTTTTACCAAAGTACCAATACATAATTATGAGTTTTTAACCTAAATGGCCTAACTTTTCTATCTTTGGTCCAAAATAACTTTAAGAATTAGGAATGGATCAAAATGATAATAAGACTAACGTTGTAAGAAATACGTAATTGTCATGTGCATAATCTACTTGGAAAAATAGAATATGCATGTGCCGGATGCATTCTAATTCAAATACACAGTATGCATATGGCAGCTGCATATTCTAATTTTACTTTGACATATCACATTTTGACACGTAGAATGAGTACTTTTTTTATTATTAATCGACTCATTTTTTCTTTTCTGAAATTTTTTGAGCTTTTTTTTGGAAATATTGGAAAATGTATTTGGATTGGAATTTTTTATTGAGTTTGTTAATTTGTTTTTTAATATAATATAATTTTTTGTATTTGAATAATAATTTTTTAATTGGGAATCGAAAGAATTTTTTTTTTGGAGTTGAGGGAATTAAAAGTTTGATAATAATATAAAGTATAAGATATATGATTAATAATTTTATATTGTGTTTTAATTTAAAATTAATGAAAAGTATTATTTATATAAATATGTGAGATCCATTTATTGGATTAGGAGAAAAATTAAAATTTTTAAGTGATAGAAATTTTGAACATAATTTTTTTTATTGAGATAATTTTATGGAAATTGACAAAATTGAAGTAAAATGCTTGGTCAAATATAGATAACATCGTTAATTTATTGATTAATATTGAAAATTTTATAATGTAATATTTAATATTTCAAATATTAATTTGGAAATGCTTAAATTTTGCAATGTAAAAACGACGAAAATGAAGATATAATCAATAAATTAAATAAAAATATAGTATTTTAATAGCAAATGTGAAAAAGAGTAATAGTGACGACCTACCCACACATAACTATCAAATGCATCTCAATCACCATGTCTATATGGCTATTTTTGAAGCGTAGTATAAATCCATCTCATTTGCGATTTTTATCCAAATCAAGTGGTTATGGTACATTTGATGTTTAAAATTGTGGAGGTCTTTTTTTTCTCACATTTGCTATTAAAATACTATAATTTTATATCAGTTTTTTATTATATATTTATTTTCGTCATTTTTACATTGCAATATTTAAACATTTTCAAATCAATATTTGAAATATTGAATATTTACTTTACAACATTTTCAATATTAATAAACAAATTAACATTAATACTATATATTTCCAAATGTTTTTCAAAACATTCCAAAAAGAAAAATAGAGTCGATTAATAAAAAAGCACCTACTCACTCCTACTAACTCATCAAGTTATGACATGCCAAGTAGAATTGGAATATGTATCTTCCATTGCATAGTGTATGTGAAATAGAATATGCATATTCTCTTCTCCAAGTACATTATTCACCTATCAAGTGACAATTGCGAATTTCTTATAACATTAATCTCATTGTCGTATCAGTTATTTTGTTTCATCATTGAATCTTAAAGTTATTTTGGATCAAAATTTAAAAAGTTAAATCGTTTGAGTTAAAAACTCACATAATTATAATACATTTTCAAATCTTATTATCTATTTAATGAATCTATTTAATGTTTTCTCTACTGAGAAATAGTGAAAATTGTGATAATAAATGTGAGTGAGGAAATTTAATTTAAAGGTACTTTAAGTATAATATACATAATAGCTCTTAATATATGTTTAAAACTTCTTAAAGGTTGAAATATTTAAGGAGAGAATGAGTGATATTTAAAGCTATATTAAAGAATGTATATCTTAGTAACTCATATAATCTCAATACTAATTATATTAAAATAAGAATAATATACTTCTTAAATACATAAATATAAGTTGTTTGATATACTTTTACAAAAATTAAGAATCCTTTTTTTTTATTTCTAAAATGTCTTTAATTATTATGTCTTGTAAATAAGAAAGAAAAAAAATTTGTTTTGAGAAGAAAAAAAAAATAAAAACTTTGTTTTGAAAATAAAAAAGAGATTGTAGGAAATACAAAAATAAAATAATTATAATATTTGAAATCAATGGTAAAATATTTTTAAAACTTTATAAAACAATCTATATTTTGAGACAATAAGAAAATCATACAACAATTTATATGTTTGTATGAAAGGAGTAGTAAAATTACTATTAACTCTCTCTAGCCAAACTCAAAGGAGACACGAGCCGAGCAAGATCTTATCTCATCTCGTCACGCAAGGACCTGCCTGACCATACCTTTAATTGCCTTTTGTTTTCTTTACCTAAGCTATGCTAGAGAAACAGCAATAGGCACTTACTTTGTATTCTCCATGTTTGTTACTATTCTTAGCTAAAGATTTCGTGATTGCATTTCCTTTCTTCTAAGTTTTCACCTCTCGACATTCCTGAATTTCCTATGCCATGGTAAACATCTCTTTCTTTGATGAGATCCATTTCCTTGTACTGTGCCGTTAAGTCAAATCTGGTTTTGCAGCATCCGTCACACGCATGGAAAAGAAAACGTTACAAACTAATCATCCCTGCCAATTTGACATACTTATTTTCTTTTTTTCTTTTTTTTTATCACAAATTATAAGCTAGTCTCCTTATTTTTGAGAGTATAATATATTTCTTAATTGACTAAAACATTATTATTTAAACTGAAGTATTAATTTTACTTTGAAATAATAAAGAGCGAGTATATTGTTAGAAAAATGCATTTAAGTAATGAAAAAGTACTTTTTTGATAATTTATTAGTATTTTTAATGTTCATGTTTATCAAATTATAACCTAGTTTCTCTATTGAAACTATAATATTCCTCTTATCTATAAATATAAGTCATTATTTAACTTTTTCTTATATGAAAATATAAGTTGTTTTACTGAAATTTATATTTATTTTACCATTGACTTTAATATTATCCTTATTTATTTTGACATCTTTCTTATTCCAAGACAAAATCTTTATATTTTCTTCTTCTCAAACAAATTTTGTTTTCTCTTTTTTATTTTCAAGACATAATAATTCATGGCAATATATGAATAAACAAATTTCATTATTGTGTAAAAGTGGATCCAATGACTTATATTTCTAGACGGATGGAGTATATTTCTTAGTTGACTGAAATATCATTATTAGTGGAGTATTAATTTTACTCTGAAATAATAAATAGTAAATATATTGCTAGAAAAATGCATTTAAGTAATGGAAAAGTATTTTTCCAATATTTTATTAGTGTTTAATATTCATGTTTCCCCAAGCTAAAAGAGTATTTTATGAATACTCTATAAAAAATACACATTTTAAAAATATTAATTATGTTTTTTTAATTGGTGTGAAAAAATAAACATACATATTAACTTGAGGCGAATAGAGTATATTTTAGATAAAACTCTATAAATCAATACTTCATTAGTTTCATATTAACATTTTAAGAGTTTAGTTTTATTTAATATTAAGTGTCATTTAACAAAAAAATTACATTGTTTCATATATTAATGTACATGATATCTTGTATGTAATAAATATGTGATTTCTTTATATTTTATAATTTAAATACCCCATAAACCTCCATTCATTTATCATAAAAATGAATGAGAGAGAATAATTAAGTGCGCATAATTAGAATGATAAAATATTAATCAAGAATACATTGGTCATTCTAAATAATTTTTTTATATGTATAAAAACTTTTAAGATAACATTTAAAATGAATCGTATAGAGTAATATATATATTTTTTATTTCAAAATATACGAAGTAACTATTAAAACTCAATCACTGCTTCATCAGAACGTGAATTAAACTTTGTCAATATACATTGGAACGATCCTTGATTCATTGGAACGCGAATTGGGAATAAGTAACACGCTCTTGATGCCAAGGGAGATTCCTCTTCCGAGACAAGTACATGAGAAGATGTACCGTTTGGACGAGTGCCGAGTGCTTTACCATTTAATTTACTCCTCAGGGGAAAAAAGGATTGTTTAAAAGGAGAATTTACCTGAAGTAGCTAGTATGACATGGTATATGAGCACAAAATGGTTTGGATGGTCTGGTTGGTCCTGCGAGATTTGGTATTGTAGTACGAGTTACAGAGGAGGAAATGGGAACACGTGCAATTCTGACATCTTTGTAGGTGATTTTTTTTTTCTTTTTTCTGTTTTCAAAATAGATCCTTTATAGCTAAGGAGCCTCTTCACTCTGCCTTCTCCTCTGTCTACGGATTGGAAGGTCATCTGACTCATCATTCAACTGCTTAATGACGACAAAGTGCTAGTCTACCAAACCCGCCCGGGTTGAGACTTTAAGATGATGATGATTCATCATATCAAATATTCAAACCCAATCTCTATTGAAAACATATGCTGTCTCATTTCTTTTAAATAGATAGATTTGTTTCATTGATAAATAAAATAAAATATAATTATTAAATATATACATTTTTATAAAATATTTACTATTTATCATTTTAAAAACAATTTAATATATTTCTTAAATACAAATAATCTTTTTTATCAATTAAAATATATTATTCATTTCATCTCATTTTAATTATTTTCAAACGTTTTATTTCATTTTTTTTTTGTTTTTAGGTTGCCGTCCTAAAGGGGATGTCTCCCGCATTTCAGTTGTACACAAAGCTCTAGGTTATATACTAATCTCATGAAGATGTTTCGTTTTCAAGATTTCCAAGTCCTAGGCCCGTACACATACAGAAATCTATAGAATCAATATATATAAGAAATTGAAGGATCAAAACTCCCACGTCCAAGCATAGAGAGGGAAGGAAAAAAAGGGAATATGTTAGACTATTACTCTCCTCTTCGGCCTCAATCGATTAGATTTGACAAAAGAAAGTGTAAGCAAATTATTAGAGGAAAATTGAGTGTGCTTTCTTGGCTGTTTGTGACACAGCAAAGTCCGATCCAGCTGCATATCAAAGAAGAGTGATTTGATGCATTGAGGAACTGAAACATTGGTGCTATACATCTAGTCAAGTCACCTTTTTACTTCAGTAAAGGAAATGAGAAGATCGCAATCACTCACAGTGCATCTCATTTTTCTTATGAATAATTGTCAACTAAGTCTCAAATACTTGATCTTTTATTTAAAATTAAATATTCATATTTTTATTTTGAAGGTTTGAAATTGAATATTTATTATAATAAAATAACAATATTTTATATTTAAAGTGTTATTAATAATTAATAAATTTACATTTTATTAACTAACGATCTTATTACTAATTAAATTAATAATAAAATTAATGTAATAATTATCTTAAAATCTAATATTTTTAAAATTTTAAAACTAAATCAAATTCGGAACGAAATACTAACCTTTAAGAAATGCTTTCTTGAGACTTGCATACTTTATTATTGTATTTGTCCACTATCAAATCTTGAAGAAATTAACACTAGTAAAAGTCTATCATCTATATACAAACAGTAATCAAACTTTGAAAATAGGAATCATTAATGTTTACCGATCATGTGAGGGTTGTCTCCTCTAAAGTGGATTAGTCTCATCAATACCTTCACAAATCAAGATGGTCTTACCACTAAATTAGCCCCTTCCTCCCATTAAAATACGTTTGATGTCTATTTTCATTTGTTTCAAACTATATTTTAATTTTTTATTTAAAGTATAATTAATTTTTCAAATGATAAAGTTGTACTTATTTAATACATTGATTTAACCAATAATTTTCAAAAGTAATTTTAAAACTCTAAATATAATTACAACACAATAATTTTGAATCCCAATATAATTAAACATTTCATATCACCAAATTTTTTTTAAAAAAATTATTTTTAGAAAAAATATTTCAATGTAATTACACAAAATTTTAATAAATGTAATTAGTATTTTGATGAAAAAATAATTTTTAGGTCAATTCTAATATAAAGGTTAAATATGAAAAATGTAAAACTTTTTTCCAATTTCAACAATATTAAACATGCATTTTAATCTGTGTAAAAAAAGAGAGGTTACCTATCTCAGTGAGACAGAGTAAGTAACCGTAAGAATAATATGATAATTCTTGTAAGATCAAATATTTTTCTTAGCAATTTTTTGACTAAATAAAATTTGAATATTTAATTCTAAACATAATAATTGAATTTAAGAAAGAGCAATTACTCAAAATAACATATTTTTTTAAAATTTAATCAATTTTATATCATTTATAAATGTAATGTTCAAAGTACAACATGTTAATTTTGCCAAAGCTGACATGTGGATATAATGTCTAATTACCAAAGTTGACATTGCTCACTTAAATAAAATTACAACACAATGTCTAATATGTCAAAGTTACATCCAATATGCATACAAACTCTCAAAATTTTTAACCAAATTAATTATACTTTTTAAATTATAATCCAAATAATCTCAATACTATAATCCAAAATAACCTCAATTGTGTCAAAATAATCTTAAACACTACTACAAAGTAAGAGGTTTTTTTTTGTTAATGTAATAAAACACTAATGTCAATGCTGTTTTTCTATTAAAAAAAACATATTGCCAACGCTTCTCCAAGATGTGATTTTTTTACTAGGTTTTACATCAAAATTTCACATCATTTTATTTTTTTATTAATGTTTATTTATGCATATCTTTTGTAAGTTTTTTAAAAATTATTAATGTAAATATAACGAAAATGAAAATACGATCAAGATATTCTATAAAATTAATGTATTTAAAATAGAAAATGTCAAAAATAAAAATGTTATATGTTCAATGACCTACACAGGAGTGTGCAATTTAATGTTATATGTTCGTTGATGATTTGTTAGCAGAACATCTTTAACATAGTGCAGTCTTAAAATGTTCACTAGTGTGCACAGGCAATATCTGATGCCATTGCCCTTGGCGTTTTTAATAAAACGAGTCATTTTCGTACTTTTTTTTCTTTTTTTTAAAAAACAACTTCTACCTCATTTGTGATGTTTAGGGTTATTTTTGTTCTTATTGCACAATTATAATTTAAAAGATAACATTAATTTGATTAAAAATTTGAGAACTTGTATGTACAATATATGTCAACTTTAATAAATTAAAAATTGTGGTATAATTTTATCTATTTGGATGGTGTCAATTTTGCCAAAGTTGACATTGTGTCCACGTAGATAATATCAACTTTGACAAAGTTAACATGTTTTATTTTCAGCATTATATTTATAAATGGTATATAATATGTTAAATTTTAAAAATATATATTATTTTGGGTAATTGCTCAATTAAGAAATGCTTATTTGACACTTGTACCTTCATTCTTGTTTACTATCAAATCTTGAAGAAATTATCATCACTGTACAAAGGAAAGTCCCAAACAGTAATCAAACTTTGAAAATAGGGAATCATTAATGTTTACCAATCATGTGAGGGTTGTCTCCTGTAAAGTGGGTTAGTCTAATCAATACCTCCACAAATGACACAACCCAGCTTACTAGACATGTCATACAGTTTACCCTCTTATCAATCTCTTCACATGCAGGCCTTCATTTGAGGAACATGTATCCATTTCCCCTGCATAATCTCTAGTCATTATCCCTAAATCCAAATTTGCAAAATTGCACCAAATAATTCACAATTTGACTACAAAGGTACAGCTTTGAATCTGTACATGTCCAAGCAAAACGATTACATTCGACATGGCCTAAAATTAAACTCAAAATCCAGTGTGTTTTTCACAATTTTTGGACTACAAAGTACAAATGTAGATCTTTGAATCTATACATGCATTCTCTTAGAATCGTATCTCTTGACCATTGCCATAGTGCCATTACATCCAACATGGAGTATTCGTTTTTATCATCTGATCCCATCTTGTGCAAATGCCTTGGACAAAGTGCTTTGATGAACTGCCGTGACACTAGACATGATTAAGTTTGAAGCTGAATTGGCGAATTGGATCGGAATCAAATCGTGGTTAATGGTTTCAAAACCGTTGACTAAATTTACCGTTCATTAAGATTTATGAACCGACGTTTTTCGATTTCGATTTAGGTTTTTTATTTTGATAAATCGTGAATCGATGGTTCATGAACGGTTGAACTAGTGGTTTAAACCTTAATATATATATATATATAATTTTATTTAACAAGTTATGTTTTTTTTTATGTATGCTACCATCTTACAATTTTATCATAATTATATATACAAAAATTAATTTTTATTTTTTCATATTTCAAACTTTAGAAATGTTTTACAATTTACAAAACTTTTCTTGTAAACTTTAAACAGCCGTTGTTTGGTGTCAAATACCCATGTTATTTTTCATCATTTTTATGGAATGAATGAAATAAATTCGATAAAGAAAAAACTGACAGTTAAACTATAGTCTCTAGAGAGTTTTAAGAAAAGAATATCATTTATCTTTAAGTTCTTATTTTTTAGATGCTCAATCTTGTCTTGATAATTAAGTTAAAGTTAAAAGATATCAATAAGAAGAAGAGACTTCTACTCACATTGAAGTTGAAAGCCTATAAATATCGATTAAGGTAAGAGATGATTTACAAGTAATAGAATTACGAGGGTTTTGATTCATATATACTCTCAAAAGATACGTAAATAGTTTAATTTTTTGAAATAAAAGTAAAATTTAATCTTATTTTAATAACAAAATTTCATTTTTAAATTAAAAGAAATTATCCTAAAATTTTATTTTTTAAAATCAAAATCAAAATCGTATTAAAATTAGAACCGTAATAATTCAAAATTATAATCTTATCGGAATCATGAACCGTTCAAAATTATTAATTTTAAAGTTTCAATTTAATTTTTTCATTTGATGGACCGTTAAGAGACGATTCATGCTCATCATCTATTGTCAGACATAATGGCACTAGGTCCGATTTTGCGTTTCACGATTAAACCATGGTCCGACCTTTAGTGTAAATTGCTTTGATGATTTTGAGGGGAGTAAAATATTCAAGTACAATTCAACTTCTTTTTTAAAAAGGAAATGAAGTATTTATTAGTGAGATGAATAAGCTATAACAGTTAAAATTACAACAAAAGAAGATTTTAACACCATCCACAACAAACTATCACATAGTGTACCACAATTTAAAAGTGAATACATCACTTTTAACATAATTCTTGAATTTTTTTTGGTACAAGGTGCGGTGAAATCCTAAATCCATTGTTCTGAAGCAGTATATTCCCAACACAATGTTACGAGAAGACACTATTCTCGGCCAGAAGATTTGGGCTTTCAATGGAGCAACAACGGGGTAGAGGGAAGGCTAGGTAAGGGGCACTTGAGTGTGGGAAATATGATTTGAGGGTTGGTTCGGCACAGGACGTCTGAAAGTAGCTCCATTTTGTAAGTTGATTAGTGGAAGCTTAAGAAAGTTACGAGAATGTTACAAGAACCAAGAAACATCCATAGCCACCACAACAAGTCTAGAAAGACCAATCCTTTTCATGTTTAAGAAGTAAAACATAAATAAAAACTCAAGAAGTAAAATTTGAAACCCTAGACAGGGAGAAGAAAACATAAGACAAAAATATAAAAATACTTTAAAAAATAGAGAAATAAAAATCCGACATAGATCATAGTTCTGACGAAAGCTAGAGCCTTAATATGTCCGGAGAAGACGAAGTGTAAGTTAACTTGCAGTGTCTCAATAGAGGGAGAAAAAGAGAGAGAAGATTGTGCATGATTAGTACAATTCAACTATTTAAAAATTCATTTTTTTTTTACTTGAATTGTCTAATTTTTGCACTTCTGATTGTTAAAAAAAAATCTAAATTTTGCCTTTTCGTCCAGATTTTCCCTTACTATAATAACAAAAGTGCAAATCCAAACATTTTGAAAGTTTAAAGGTAATATCTTGACATTTTCCTAATTAAATGGTAAAAGCTGAATTTTTATATAATTCGATAGTCAGTCGTATTACAGCTTATTTGAGTTATATAAATAAATAATTATCCTTATTTTTCCCTAAAAAGATAGTTAGAACAAAAAAAGTAATAATGGGTTGTCATAATATATATAGCCTTAATATTTAGTAAATGTTCAACAAAAATTACTTAAATTATTATTTTGAGATCATATATCAATTTTAGTTAGTTACACAACTCTCCAAGTTTAAGATCACCTAAGGATACACTATTTTGATTCTTTTAAATATTATATTATTAGGATCTAAAAATTGTAAAATCATATTTTGACTTGAATAGATTTTCAAATAATAAATTTTAATAATGCTTATTGAAATTTATCATTTGATAATATTATATTAGAAAATAGTCTCAGAGTTTTTAAGAATTTTTCCTAAAAAATGATTTGATTTGGTCTTTAAAGTTATTACCGAATGATCTATAGATTTTATAAATGATTTAGTTCTTGAAATATTTTTCTTATGATATTTATGCCTCTAAAGTAACATAACGAGAAAAAATCCAACCATCATCGATCAACTAAAAAGTGTCTAAGATTTTACCCTCAAACTTCTAAAATGTTTAAATTTTGTGCTTACATTAGGATCTTATATATATATTACAAGTTGGAGGAGACAAAATTTAATGGACTAAACGGAAGGGCCCACACCACCAGGCCACTGCAATTCACTTAGATGATGAGGGAGAGAGAGAAATTTCATTTATAAGATTTACTCTAATTCAATTGATGAATGATGCGTTCGAGTGATAAATACGTATGATAGGTGGATTGTAAATCGAGAAATTTGTTTGAATGATAAACACGTATGTAAGAGAGTCAACAGGATTAAAATTCCAGAACAAACATCATTTCAGTGAAAATTTGTTCTACGCGGAATTCGAACTTGCATTGCCGGAAGATTTCTCATCACATCCTCGCGTGCCTTACCAACTCGATTATACTCCTGAGGACCTTAAATTAGCATCTTAATAGCATATTTTGGACAGAATAGCAACAAATAAGGGTTATATTTGAACTAATTTTTAAAATTAGTTGTTCAATTATACATAAAAGTATTTTTTAAAATATTCTTTTTAATCATACATATGAGTTTCACTTAATAACATAAACAATATATTTTTATTATTTTATAATTATAATTATAATATCAAACAATTTATTTATTATATTTTATACATTTTATAATATTATTAATCACTCAAAACATATCAATCAACTTTCAATTCCCAATAAATTTTTTTTATCCAAACATAACTTCATTTCAAAACAAAACAAAAAAATCTTTCAAAACTCAATCAAAATATAAATTTTTAATAGTGTAAAAATTAAACGAATTTTAATTTAAATGTTAAAGTCAAAATTTTAATAGTTTGAATGTCCACGTAAATATTTTGCCCTCATAAGAAATTAGTCTAATAGTTCGGGCTTCTGTCTTTTCAACGTAATGTCGGTCTTGTTGGCATTTTCTTGGGACAAAGAGATCTTTATTTTCCCCCTACTCACTGCGTCTTTTTTTTTTTTTTTACTGATTTACAATAGGGCTTTGATCATAAGTTTTATATCACACATGATCAGGGAACTTAAGATAATTTTGGAGAGACAAGATGACCCGGCTCTGCCATGAACTGAAAGTTTCAAGCTTTCAACCCCCACACCATGTGCAATTTCCAGAAGGTTATATAAAATGCGCCGTGATTATATGTACTCCTTCATGAGAACATCGCTATTGTTTCACTCAAGAACTGCACGGACAACCTGTATGAAGGCCCCTCCATGCTCTTTGCAAAATGGACGAGCACTTCTTGTTCCCACACGGAAAATTGTGGGATTTATTGATTGTTGATTGATCAATCTGTGTACTTAACTACTTGAGCCAATCAGTAATTGTGGAAGGAATCGACAGTCATCAGTCTTTTCATCCTCGTGAAGTGAATACTAGTAAGACTTGGCAATCAGAAGCCGCGATTGTTATAAGAGAAACACAAGGTTAGAAATAACAACGCTGTAATTCCAGGGCATGGACTCCCAGATGACATCTCTCGTTGGCCTTTCTTGAACCTTTAGTTCAGACCAAGCCAACAAAAGAAAACATTCATAGTAACATATTCAGACCCGATTTACTTGGAGGCAAGCTGCCAGGAAAAACAAGTCTCAACCGGACTTGCAAAGCCCAAATTTTTATTATAAAGCTCCACGGCAATGGACATGCCCCAGAAACCATCTATAAATTTAGACCCACATAACCTTTAGAAGATGGCCTATCTAGCCCAAATAATGACACAATTTAAGCAAACAAAATATCCTATCCTAGGCATAAACCAAGCAGAGCCAAAAACTTAGGACTATAAGATTCTTCCATGAAAAGGATTGAAACAAGCCGGCCCAAAACAGCTTCCATCCAGCTGATGACAAAATCCAGACAAATATGAGTGGTCGATTAACATCAACTAAAATTGTATGGTCTAGATATTCATTAAATCTTTCATGAAAGAAAACACTTGGGCGTTGGGGCATGTCTTCAAGACGCCAACCAACAAGTTTTTCAGCTTTAATAATCATCCACCATGAACTCTTTTAAACCATTCTAAGAGGGACATCAATAACTTACAGAAGTGCTAAAATATTCAACATAAAAGAGCAGAGTACAACTAGACAACCTAACTATAGAGGTCATCTTCTTCAGCACCACCAGCAGTAGTTGTGAAAGGGTCAGATCCTGTAGTAGCCCCAGTACTAGTCTCTGAAAATCGGAATTCCGAACCAAATCCTCTAGATTGCTGCAATGTCTGAGCAAAAGCCTGATATTTGCGAATATCAGCATCGCTGACACTCCTCCTGGCATACTTCATAGATTCCTCAAAATGAGCAGCCTTGATCTCAGCCACCTCATCCTCCACATCCTCCTCCATAGCCTCAGGATTGTCTCTCCTCCTCCTCTCCCTCTCAATATCCTGCAAAAGACAGACAATAAACATGTTAGTTCTCAATTCCTCCATCCATTAGAACAGTTGGGATAATCTTTTAATTAGTAATTAACACCAAGGTTGATTTAAGAATGACCCGATAGACTTACTTTCTCAATATTCTCTCTAATTGCATATTTGCAAGCTCGTTGGCATATCTCAGTAATATCAGCACCACTGAAGCCTTGTGTGTACTTGGCAAGGGCTCTCAAGTCTACATCTTTTGAGACTGGAGATTTCCTCAGGCATGACTTGAATATCTGGTATCGAGAATCCTCATCAGGAAGAGGGATATAAATTAATTGATCAAGACGGCCAGGCCTTAGAAGTGCAGGATCAATTATGTCAGGCCTGTTTGTAGCGCCAATGATGAAAACAGTTTTCTTTGCATTCATTCCATCCATTTCTGTGAGAAGCTGATTCAAAACTCTATCAGCAGCACCCCCAGCATCTCCTACACTGCTTCCTCTCTGCAATAAATTTTATCATCTTGGTAAAGTGAGGAGAAAGGAAATCAGAATCATAGCAACCCAGAGGTGTCAGAGCAAAATATACCTGTGTAGCAATTGAATCTAATTCATCAAAGAACAGAACACAAGGAGCAGATTGTCGCGCCTTGTCAAATATTTCTCTGACATTGGCCTCACTCTCTCCAAACCACATGGTAAGCAATTCAGGACCCTTGACACTTATGAAGTTTGCCTGACACTCATTGGCAATAGCCTTGGCTAGCAAAGTTTTACCACAACCAGGTGGGCCGTAGAAAAGAACACCCTTCGAAGGTGACATGCCAAACTTCTCAAACTTCTCAGGATGCTCTACTGGATATTGAACAGTCTACAGGGGGTAAAAAGAATACGCAACAAGTTGCAAGATAACAATTTAGTATGATCAGCATAATTGATCAAGAGATGCACATAGATGAAAACTGTTTGTAATAAAAATTACCTCTTGAAGCTCTCTCTTGACATTCTCAAGGCCTCCAATATCCTCCCAGGAGACATTTGGCACTTCAACCACCTGGATCATACATAAATGATCACTTACAATGGACTGACATTCACAAACTCGTATAAATTGCATAGCACAACACTTACAGTTTCACGCAAAGCAGATGGATTGCTTGTCCCAAGAGCAGTCTGGAAATGTTCATTGGTAACAGCCATGGAGTTAAGAACCTCTGCATCAATAGAATCATCTTCCAAGTCAATTACGTCCATCTTCTCCCTGATACATTGCAAAGCAGCCTCAGTACACAGAGCTGCCAAGTCAGCACCAACATAACCATGGGTGTCCTTGGCAATTCTCTCCAGATCAACCTGCCAACACAAGCAATTGATCAATTAACCTAATGATAAATTCTGATAAATAAAATGAAGAATGTAGAATTTAACTTGATGCATAGGGAAGACAGGCATACATCTTCAGCAAGCTTCATGTTCTTTGTGTGGATACGAAGAACCTCAAGCCGCCCAACTTCATCCGGTACACCAATGTCTATTTCCCTATCAAATCTCCCAAACCTTCTCAGTGCGGGATCAATGCTATTGGGACGGTTTGTGGCACCAATAACAATAACATGTGCACGAGACTTCAGCCCATCCATAAGTGTCAAGAGCTGGGAAACAATCCTTCTTTCAACTTCTCCATGCGTCTTCTCTCGCTTAGGAGCAATGGAGTCTATCTCATCAATAAATATGATAGACGGGGCATTCTTCTCTGCTTCCTCAAATGCTTTCCTGAGATTGCTTTCACTCTCTCCTGCCAGTTTTGACATAATCTCCGGCCCATTAATACAGAAGAAGAAGGCACCAGTTTCATTAGCAACAGCTCGGGCTATCAAGGTTTTTCCAGATCCTGGAGGTCCATAAAGCAGAATTCCTTTTGGAGGCTTAACACCAATCGACTTAAAGAGCTGAGGATGCCTTAAGGGCAATTCAACTAGCTCACGGATCTGAGCCATCTGCTTACGAACTCCTCCAACATCATCATAACCAACCTCATCCAATCGCTCCTCATCCTCCCTTCGTACTGGCTCTCCCTCACAAAAGATCTCAGTATCAGGGGCAACAACACAATATTCAGCAGGGTCAGTTTCTATAACCTTGAATTCTACACTTCTCATTCCACCCCTTACAAGGAAGAGGTCACCCTTTCTAACTGGCCGGTAGGCTTCCAAGAAATAAGCTGCAGAAGAAAAAATACTCTTAATACCCACACACATGTACAGAGCAATTGACATTAAAGCCCCAAGAATAATTTACCAAAAAAAAAAAGAAGGTTAATAGCTGGTAAAACAAACCATAACTCTATTGACATTCTAGCATTCTAGGGGTTACTGATCTAGCTCAGAGAGCAAAAGAAACATGGTGTTTAATAGAATAATTGGATACCATGGTCTGGTCAAACCATGATTAGAAATGCAGAAGTCATTGTGTAAAGAAGCCCATAGTTACAGAAGAAAATCACTTTAGGCCCAATAAAATGATCCAAGCATGAGTTCAGTTGATTATTGATATATTGTAAGTGGCAGAAAGTATAGACCAGACAATTTTATGGAATATCATAAGGAGAATCGGACTTGGAAGTAAAATACAACAATTAGAATGCTAGCATCACATGAGAGGCTTACGTTTCAAATAAGCATCAAAAAGGTTTCCAGTAACTCCTTCAACAGAGTCATCAATAGGGAGGATGTGGACGCGCTTCCCGTATTTGACATCAGGACATTGATGAACAGAAACAACATCTCCAAGCCTAACCCTGAGGTTTGACCTGACCACCTTGTTCATCCTAATCTTTGGTTCATCACAGGTATCATCTGCAAGGGCTATGCAAATTGTATCCTTCCTTTTCTTTCCCTATAAAGAAATGAGAAAACAAAAATTAATACAAAACAAATGTTCCTCAACTAAGATGGTGATTGAGGTGTCTATAATGCTCATTTATCCAGTACTATAGTCACCAGCAAAGGGGTCATACAACAGTACACGTCAATTCAAAACCTATTAGATCACAAACTCTGGATAAACCTACCACAAATACTCACTATGGAAAAGGTTAAACTTAAATAATAATAGAAAAAATGGTATAACATCCCGTCTGACAAACTCTTAAGGGAAATTATCCAGTTATCTTAGAAACCACTAATTACATTAGATCAAGAACTAGAGATACATTATTCAGCTCAAGCTCCTTACTTAGTAATTAGACCAACTAACACATCATCATGATAAGAAAATACTTAGAAGACTGACCTAAGGGCCAAAAATCAACCAAATGCTCAATGGCCCAAGTTTTCTTTATAATAGGAAAAAAAAACCATCCAGGTTTTCAACATACTTCAGCAAAAATTTATAGTGGTCGGACCAAACCTTCAGCACACAGAATCGGATTCAAGCATCCAAAATAGATTATTGTTGCTACACGAGAAAGAGGTAGGTTCACTTGTATTCAAATAGATATGCTGCAGATAGCTTGACTTAATAGAACTTTTCACATTGGCTAATATAAATAAGCTTGAAATTGCGTTATCATCCAAAACTAGCCTATATAAATTCCAGCATTAAACAATACTAAAGGTGTAATTTTTCGTAAAACGGCAGCAGTGAATTCATAGATCCAGAAGCTTCCGCAATTCATCCCTCTGAAATTTCAACATTAATCCTCAAACCAAGACTCTAAATGTAAGCAACCCCAAAATATCAGACCAAAATCCCCCAATCCCACAAAAACAAACCAGAATCAAAAGCATAACAAGAATTTTCTAATAATACAAGGACAATTAAAGCCCATCTGAAAGCAAACATAACAAAACCCACCTTAATCAAGATAGTGTCGCCGCGGAACAGCTGGAGCTTCTCCATAGTCTCCGGGTTTAGAGATACGACGGAGTTATCATCGTTGGTAGCTTCATCTACTACTAGCCGATTCGGAGCCTTCTTCCTCTCCAAAATTGCGGTGCTAAAATCCCTCTTCGTCCCCTTCCTGCACACAGCATTATCGACAAGAAAATTTTAAAAATATTAAGACGAGAACAGAGAGAACCTACAGATGGGGAGATCTGATAAAAAGAAAACAAGACAGAAGAAAGGGCTTACGAATCGGATGATTCAGCTTGATTACTCATGGCAGGCAGAAAGAGCTAAGCCGAATGAATTGAATTTGACAGAAGGGTTCGGTTAGGATTGATAAAATTGGCTATTGCCTATTGGAGATCTGAGATTGAAGGGTCCTTAAATAGGGAAGAGGGAATGCTCCGTTTCTTGTTAGAAAAGAAATGCTTTTTTGTTTCTATGCTTTGCTTCTTTTCTTTGTTTTTACAGAGTAGATAAATTCTACTGTATTCTATATTCTCTTTCAGACTACTGTTTAGTGTATTTTATAGTATAAAGTTGGTAGTTTCTTTCTAATTTTTTTAAAAATTAATCTGATTTTGGAGTATATAGATTTTATTACTAACAATATTAATTAAGATAATATAATAGCTATTTACATTTATTTTTTTCTTAATGGTTATTTCTTCGTTGTTTAAAATATACTTGTCTCAAATTTTTAAGTTAATTTTTTTTGACAATTTATTTTAATTTAAAGTATATTTTCAAGAAGTTACTTTGAATGTGCTTTTCAAAATTATTTTGTTCATTAGTAAATATTATAAATAATGTTATATTAAAGTTATAAGAGATGTTTTTCAAATTCACATTTTTTATTTGCTTATAGTAACCACAAAAAAAAGGCACTTAGTAGCTAGTTGCTAAAATTTTCCTTATTGAACAAGTGATTTTTTTTTTTGGCCATTGATAATTTATTAGTAAATTTTCGTTCCCTGACATGCATAATGCCTTAAAAATTGCACTTATCTTGATATTTTCAGATTATCTTTCAATTATTATGGTTATTGTCTTCATAATTTTATTTTGGGTAAGAATAATTGCAGTAACATATATTGTATTTGTATAATGTATTGTTTTTAATTCTTCTGCCTTCTTGAGGATCAATTACAAGGAAAATTATCCACCTAAATCTTTCTTCTTCTTTCTTTGGAGGGATTGTGACAAAGTAGAACGTTATTAATATATCCATCAGAATGACTATTATAGAAAAGAAAAAATTGAACCATTAAAAAGGCGCATGTTGCGCCTAAACTATATATAAAAAAATTGTTTATTGCCCACAAACTTTGTTTTGATAAATTTTTACTCGAACTATTAAAAAGTCAAAAAATTGCCTTTCAATCCAAATGTCGAATGGGAAATATGTAACTTCAATCCAAATGTGGAATGGGAAATATGTAAATACCTTCCGATTGTTTTTTCATTGTCGCAATCATACGAAATTGACGATGAAGATTGAGTAAATTTTTTTATAGATTTATGCCAATTGGGTTGAAATTTTCACTAGCCCTTTTTATCGTTGTATTTGTCTTGTTTAGAAAAATATTTTTATTTATTTTTACACCGATTGGAACAAAAATCCCTGCCGAAAGGATAATTTTAAACTTTTTAATAGCTTTAATAGTTTGAAGGTAAGAATCCGTCAAAATAAAATTTAAAGGTAAAAACCAAATTTTTTTTATAATTAAGAGGCAACATGCGCCTTTTACACTATATATATACACATATACATAAATAATGCATCATATATTTGGGGCCATATTACATTTTTGCCTTCAAAAATATATTTGGCAGTGCGGTACGAAAGCCTGCCCACAAAAGCAGAAAATGCAAAGCCCAATTTTATTAAATATTCAAATTCACAAAAAAAAAAGAAAAGAAAAGAAAGAAAGAAACATGTCTAAATATAGATTCGTAAACTCAAATTTTTAGACGAAATGAACTCAAAATTTAAGTATATATATTCGACCACATTCAACCTAAAACTTTCCGTCTCTTTTTTTGAGAAATTTCTAGAATAATCTATTGGGTTGGGGGAAGAGACTGCCAATCAAATTCTAGTATTTGCGGGAAAATAGACGAGTGTAGTAAAAAAAATTAATACACTGATTTCCCCATTTCTAGAATGTTCCACGTTTCATTAAAGAAACACGTGTGCTGGTAGCTGCCTCAAAATGGAAAATAACTGCGCCTTAAGTTGGCAATTTGTCCATTGATTAAACTCAAAAGATTGCAAAGCCAGAGCCGCCCAAGTTTGACAAACGACTAATGCCTTTGCATAATTTACACCATCACACACGGTAAAAATTAAAAGAAAACTGTATTAGACTTTTCTGGTAGATGGATGTTCTCTATTGATTTTTCTTCAAGTGAAGCTTTATGTTGTTGGAAATTTGGAATCAGAAAAGATGAAGCTAAACCCACACTTTAACTGCAGCGCAAGTTTGGAAGCACAGGAACTGTCACCATCTTATTGAAACACACGATACGATTTGACCAATAGTGTGCATCCATAAGTTGATTATGATTCATAATAAAGAAAACAGAAACGATGTCCCCATGTGTATACATTCCTTTTTTTGGGGCACAACATCACAAGCTTGGGCTACATTTTTTTATGCCCCAGATAATTAAACATATTTCTTTTTTATGGCCCAACATCACAAATAACTTGGCTACATTTATTTGTCCATGTATCTAGTGTAGGAGCAAAGATATTTAAAATGATGAATTATATATATATAATTGAAATGAGGGGGCACGGAAACAAAAGGACAAACTCACAATATCCCTGCCCTGTGGTAGCATCACAAAAATCAGCAGGCTGCCACAAAATTCAGCAGCACAAAAGGTACAGAAATTTGGTTTGGCTCCTTAAGAAATTAAAGAAAATGAGAATTGTCTTCATTAGGTATGACAAGTAAAATTTTATTACCACAGGACAATAAAATAAAGAGTTCTATTTAGCTGAATCAGAAGCTTCAGTTGTTTTAAATTCCCTTGGGCACTGAGATACATAAGGTTTTAGCTGCAAATAAACATATCAACTTTAAATAAAAAATGCAGACAAGTTATTCAACTTCAGTAGAGTGATGAAAATCTCAATTGTTCGAAGCATTTAGGTTACATACATTAACATAATCACTACTTTGGAACAGATGAATTTGTTAACCCAATTATTTTGAATAAGATACGCCTACCAATCAAATGTGCATGCAGGCAAAGTGCAGTCTCATCTATGTGCTGCTCATTGTGCCATCAAGACCATACTTGATGCAAGAGCAAGACTATTTCTGCCTACAACTTTCAAGAATCAAGCATAACGTACCCAAATAATTTAAATTCAATACTCTTGCTATAATCAGAATGGGCTGAAGAGCCCTCTTTGGCATGTAAACCTAATTTTACCGCTATATAGTTCTGCAGATAACTCTCAAGCACACACTTCTAATTCCTTCATCCATTTTGTTATCCACTACTCTTTCAATCCCTGTTTCTCAAAAGGTGCTCGACAAGAGTAAGTAAAAGGGATATTGAGGCAAGGAAGAAAAGTAAATTTTCTTAGAATCTGTTTTGCCCTCGCACTAGTTAATGTAGCTGAGGACCGGCAAATACATAACCTTATGGAAAGGACTCACTTCAAAATCCATAAGAGCATGTAACATCTGACATTGATTTCTCTGGACTATATAAGTAAAAAAGTTTTTAAGGAACAAGACCACTAGGTGCATCTCTTCTAAGTTTTTTATGTGCAAAGTATTGCTATTGCCATCAATGCTGTATGTCATCAAAATAATCAGCTAAGAGGTGTTCCATTCTATTCACATTCACCTATTCTTCATCATATTGGATATAACTAACATTTTAAAAGTCAAATAGGGGTACCTTGAAGTCTGTTAAATCTGGAACAACATAGTTCGGAAGTTTTTCTTGCACAATAACATATCCACCTGCACAAGAATGTAACCCATAAATTTGCAGCTGCATATATTCTAGTCAGTCATGTAGCTTAATAGTTCCTAAGTTGTGCAATCAACTCAGCAGTTCACTTCAATTCTTTTCAGTTTGAAATACAATGCATTGGTAATCACAATCAACAATTCCGACGATGAAGCTCTCATTCTACATACTTGGTCCCGTACCTACTCTCAGTCCATAATCAACCTTCTTTCCCTTTCCCACAAAAACACATAAAGATGACTACTACCAACATACACTACATACAGAAGTGTTATTCAGATTTATCCTTGCGGGCAAGAATTTCCATATTTTTTATTAAAGTGTTTGAGTCCCAGTACTGTATTATAAAAAGCTAGGTATCCAAACCTCATTAGAGGTGTTCCACGGTTTTTACATAATTGAACAGACACGAAGATACACTATCAAGGAGGAACTTATTAAGATAGTAAAACTCAAAACTATGAAGGTAAAATATATAGAACAATAGGAGAAATACCTTTGCGAGTGTGAAAACCGGTAGGCTTGCAATTCTTTCCTTTGTAATAATCTCGAGGACCCCGTTTGGAAGTCAGAATGTCAAGAGAAGACGTACGCTTCCTCCTGAATGCCGATCTCCCCAACCCTAATATCAATCCCAGCGCCATTTCAACCCCTCTTGAGGAATCCGAAACTATTGCAACTCCAAAACTCTAACTAGATACAGAGAAAGATATCGAACAATCCAAAATTCGTTAATATGCAAACGAAGTGCAAAATGCCTGTAATAATCAGAACAATACATGAGAGAGAGACTTAATAGTTCAGTTAGCTCCTTTGAAGATCACCTGACAAGAGCAACTGAGCAGAGACGCCGGTGGCCACGGGAACGGGGACGGAGACGGAGGGTTTAAGGTTAACCGTTAACGTTAGCTGCAAACGGCCCGTGATAGACGACGCCCGGATGAGGTAATGATTTGGGCCTTCGTAATGTAATTGGGTAATTGGACCTTCGGGTGTATTCGAAATAGGGGTGACAAAATAAATCCGGCCTGCTCAGTTCGAAAAACTCACAATATAAAATGGGTTGGATTTTATTTTTTTTGTCCCGAAAAAATCGGGCCTAAATGGCTCGGCCCGGTTAAAAAAAAAAATATTTTTCAATCACTCCCACAGTTTGTGTAGTAAATGATTTTTTAATACACAAATGATGTTTGTGTAGTAAATGATGTTTAAATGATTTTTTTATATAGTAAATAAATGAACATTATATTTGTGTTTGATTGTTTAAATGTTTTTTTTTGTTTGTTTGAATATGATTGGTTTGTTTTAGAAGTTTTTGGTGTAAAATTGTAAATGTACTGCAGACTATAGATATAAACATTACATAACATTCTATTTTATCTTTTATGATTTAAATTTGTTAAAGTTGAGATGACATAGTGGGCTATTTTAGTGTTTTTTGGGTCAAAATAAGACTATAAATGTATTGTTTTATTTGTAAATGATTTAATAGATTTTTTTTAACCAATATAAAATTATAATTTTTAAAAAAAATTATAAATTTTTGAGCTATTTTGACCCGTTGACCTGTGGCCTATGTAGAGGCTGAGCTGTGCCTCAATATTTCAGGCCCGTACAATTTCAGCCCGCGCCAACCCGACCCAATTATATTGCTTGGCCCATTGGACCGGACTGGACCGAGTCGCCCGTTTTGCCACCCCTAATTCGGAGTTTCTGATCCAGTTAATCCATAATAAAACTAGGTGAGTCATTCTATCTTGTAAATAAAATGTAAATAGTTATACTTTTTTAAAGGAAATACAAAATTTGAATAAGAGTTTATCTAAATATGAGATTCATTATACTTTAAAACATATTCAACTAATTTATCTGCAACCTTATTATTAATTAAGTTCTTAGTATATCTAAGTATCGATTGGATTTTTTCATATGAATCCGTTGGCTGATCGTGGAATGTAGGAAATGGATGAAAAAGTTATCCCAATCTGAATAATAAGCTGCGAAGAATATATGCAAGAGGGGCATAGATCGGTGAATTCTTCTTAATGTCATTGATCATTTCAAGAAAATCTCTTTCGGGATGTATCAAATAAATTTTATTATTTATAATTATAAGACATTTTGATACTTTTAAAATTATTGTATATATTATGTTTAAATTTATCCTTATTGAAATAAAAAAAGAAATAAAAAACTCATTTTTATAAGAAATAGTAAAATAAATAATGGTATAATGAAAATTAAAATAATTTATTAGCATGTATGAAATTGTTTTGAAAATATTTTTAACAAATTCTTTGTCAAAAAATATAAGATTTATTATATTTTCGTTTGGTTTTGTGTAAATAGTTATATTTTATATGTAATGTATCAGTAGGTAGTTGATTCTAAATAAATTTTAGGTATTAGATAGAATGAAGAATAAAATATTATTAGTTATGATAAGTACTTAACATAGTATTTGATTTAAAAAGGGAGATGAGGAAAGATAAAATTATTCCCAAATTAGCAATATGGTTAAGTACTTAATATTTTTTTTATTCAAAAAGAGAAGGGAAAAAAAATTCTCTTGTTTTGTTTGAAAGGAAAGTGAAGAGGAAATAGTAATAAATTAAATATTATACTCCTAAAAAAAATTATATACAAACAACACCATATTAACAACTCACTGTCATCCTAAAAAAAAATCACTATCATCCTCCAAAATGCTATTTTTATCTCTGTGAGGCTGCCTTTTCTTTTCTTTTCTTTTTTTTTTTGTGGTAAATTACAAACAAAAACTTGTACGAGTAACTCGATAATTGTATAACTCTTGACTTCTAGTTTAAAAATAAACCTTAATTCAACTCTATTGATGAAAAATATATGTTTTAAAAATATATTACTAATAATTTATTTTGTTCCTTCTTTGTAAAGATAACAATACATATAACCAGGACCTCCCAGATACTATAAAATGATAAAAGATGGATTAAATTTAATTATTTAATAATTCCCTCCATCAATGCACTGAAAGAAGTGTGATATGAAACTAGCTTTACTTGTAAGTTTAAAGAGGGTTTTAATTACGAAGTACGAGCAAATTTGACTTAATCAAAGCAATTTTTTAGTCTAAAGCGATTTTCTTTTGTTCCTCTTTGAGAAAGTATAATGTCATCTTTACACAATAAATCTTTTTGACAACTAGACTTCAATAATTTTGATCCATTCTCAAATGACATTTTAGCTTTCATTTGTCTCTAATTTCATGCCTAACTAAGCATCAAGTCATTTAGCACATTTCAAACGTATATTCAAAATTAATTTCATTTTGTTTAGCTAACTCCACAACATAGGCAAATGGTGACAGAGGGCACATGACATGATATCATCAATCATCATTCACTCTCCGGCAATGTGACCATTGGCTATTCCATTCCCAATTGATCTCTTTTGCATTTGAACCTTCACATTTTCGACAAAATTATTCAAGTTCCTCGCCGATGATCCATCTGGGGACACTGCATTCTCCAGCATCTTCCTGACTTCTTTGATTGCATTTCTCAAGTAGTCTAAGTCTTTCCCACTCATCAAACGACTGATTTTATCAGCAACTTCCTCCTTCGTAACCAATTCCTTACCACAAAGATTAATCCCAATCTTCCAATCATGAACCACTAATTTTCGATTTGTGAATTGATCAGTAAGCAGAGGAAAACAGATCATTGGTTTGCTACACCATATACTTTCCAATATTGAATTCCATCCACAATGAGTTAGAAACCCTCCAATTGCAGGATGTGATAACACTTGAATCTGGCAACACCATGGCACAATCAGTCCCCGATTCTTGATTTTTTCTTCAAATCCAACAGGTAAAAAATCATTCTCGTCAGAGCTCACAATATCAGGCCTAAGCACCCAGATAAAATTCACACCACTCAGTGTAAGCCCATGACCTATTTCAGCAATTTCTTCTTTACTAGTATGCGCATAGCTGCCGAAGGACACATAAAGAACTGATCCATTTGGCTTGTTGTTCAACCAATGAGTGCAATCTGACTCGGACCATAGGCTGGCGGTTATACTGCTCTTGGTGAAACCAGCTGGAAGAACTGGTCCAATTGCGTACGTGGGTTGTTTTTTGTGTAGAGCTGTGAGGGTGTCCAATTCGAATTCCTGAACGGTGTTGCAGATTATAATGTCAGCTTTCTTCAAGTCTTCAAAAGCTTTGTAGATTACTCGGTGAACAACCGTCCACATGTCGGATGATCGAAGATATGACGTTAGATCACTTGGTTCTATTGATTCCACTCCCGGTATATAATCTATTCTGTCCTTGCGATTCACTAGAAAAACAGAAAATTTTGGTGGCATTATTGAAATGTATGAAACAGAGAGTTCTCAGACTTATAATGTGGATGAATGACATTCATCATAGGGAATAAGAAAAAAAAAAACCCCCCATAAACAAAATGCATGATTTTAGTCGTGGGACTAAAAGTCTAAATATAATTAATTCGATGACTTGATGACTTGTTGATATTTGATATCAATCTAATCAAAACTAATTTTAATATTTATATACTATAGTTTGAAATCAAAGAGATAGTTTGAATTTGAGCGGATATTGGACTTGAATTTAAACTCCATCAAATGAACTTCAATTTGAATTTAAAAGTTAAGGAGTTGAGTTTGAGCTTTGTTTCTCTTACCTCTGTAACTGAATTCGAGAATTATTCAAAAGAAAAGAAGGTATGCATGGCAGGGGAGGACAAAAGATTTTACCTTTGGCAGCAAAGTGACCATTTTTCTTGAGGAGATCCAAGTGATAGTACAGAGTGAAAACCAGAGCTGGTTCAGTCCAAAACGAAACATTCACGAGGTCATACTTTCTGGCAATTGTCAAAGGCCATACATAGAATGTATCAGCTATCAAACATGTAGCTGGAGGATCTGAATGAACTAAATTCTCAACTAGTTCATCCACATGGGCCGAGAAAACGTGTATCAAGCCTTCCACAAACTGGTCATGGTTCAGAGACCGATCAAAGGTTAGCGGAAAACCATCGTTCACGATGGCATATCTGATGTCAAGGCCCGACTGACGTGCTTTGGCAAAAATGTCATTTTCCTTGCGGGATGTTTGTGCCTTGGAGATTTGATGATGAACTGAATGTGTGTTTACAAAGGTGATTATAAAGCCTTGTGATGCAAGCTTGATGGCTAGATGGACAAAGGGGTTTATGTGACCTTGGTAAGGATATGGGATCATAATGGCATGGGGTTTCTGGCCGCCATGGCGGTTGCCGTTGCGGGCCATTTTTTTTTTCTGGTGGGAAAGCTCTTCGAAATCAAAAGAGGTGAAGGTGGAGACTTTGTGACTCTGTAGTATGCACTGAGTGAGCTTATAATTCCAATTGATTGATAGTTGTGGGGGCGACATTCTCAATTATGGTTTCTGATGCTATAATTTGAATTCGAAAAAGGAATTCATGTTGGGAATTGGAATCTTTAGAACCGCATCTGAAATATGGAAATGTATACATAAATGAGGTCTGGTGGACCATAATATATCAGTCATCCGCCGACCAATCTGAAAAAATGAATTTTGGCAGCTCAATCATCCTTGGGAAATTTTTGTAGATCTGATTTTTGTGGGCTACAAATTTTAAAGAATTCATACCTTCTAAAAGGCACTCCTTAATCCTCATCACCATGAATTTATACCTTTTATACCTTCTAAAATAATTTAAAGAAATAGCATAATGTTTTTCACGATGAATGCAGTAGTTGACCACTTCCTCATCAAAGATCAAGTTGAGTGTTGGGCATCCAATGGAGGATGTTGTGGGATGTGGATGAGATGAATCCATCAAAGGGTTTGGAGGACTTATTCTCTGTTTTTTCTCCTCAATCAGTTGGCAGATGTTGTGAATTATCACAGACACCTAATGACTGACAGATAGTAGAGAGGTTAACTGAATTTGCATAGAAAGTGGGGTAAAAAATGAAGAAAGGATTTATTGGAACTTTGTGTCATGATGTCCATTGATTGGATCCGAATTTGAACGGAGATTTTTTAAGTTTTTTAAAAATTCATAAAATTTCCTCAAAATAAAAAACTCATAAAATCTTTAGATTCAAAGGAACATGTCTTAAAATTACTTGAGTCAAATAATTGAATACAAGTATAATAACAAACAGCTAAATAATGCGTCCAAAAACCCTGCATAACGAGAAAGAGGCCTCCATTCCTTGTTGATCTGTTAGAGGTGGATTGATATCACAAACAGCTCCAAAGAGTAATTTGGGTCAGAAAATGGACCAAAACATTTGAACGATCCATGCTGCATAAGTTTTTAAGTCAAGTTTAATTAAAGTCCAGCCTAATCAAAAAAAAGTTTGAACTATCCAACTCGATCGAAAATGAAATTCAAACACTTATTTAAAACACCCCTTTCCAAAAAAGAAGAAATTCAAAACACTTAGGTATGTAATATAGTTAAATTGACTATTAAACTTTTATAATATTTATTATAGTGATGGATGATCTTTTTTATTAAGTAAAGGTAATTTTGTAATTATATACTTATATTCCCACATCCAAATTCCCCAATTTTAGAGGGTAAGAAATGAGGAGAGGAGAGGGATGATTTTTATTTTCATTTCTTAAAAAAAAAAATGAACCAAACAAGGAATTTTTTTTTTGGTTCATTTTTTTTTAAAAAAAATCTCTCTCTTTCCTTCCAAATCCTCCTAACCAAGCAAACCCTTGGGAGAAGGGATGGATTTCTTAAAAAACACCTTGTTTGGTTAAAAAAGTTTAAAGGAAGTAAAGGGAAAATTTCCACCCATATTCCCTCCTATCCTTATTTTTGCTTTACCTCAAAAATTGGGGGAATTTGGAGATGAGGGAAAATTTGGGAGACACAATTACTAAATTACCCTTATTAAATTATTATAATTACACAACTATCCTACTATATAAGGAATATAATGTTAAAAATGGGTTTCTAATCTATTGCACAACAAAAGGAGAAAATCAAAGACAAGGGTTTTCCATGGCTGCAAACATGAATCTTCCTATGTAATTTGAGTTTTCACAAGGTATGTTCTTCCTCCTAGATACTTTAATTTAATTCTCTACAAACTTTTTCTTTATTATTATTTTTTTGTTTCAATCAAAGCTGTCTATTTTGTTTTTATTTTTAAATTCTACCAATGCCCTTTTTTTATGAAGGATTAGATATTAGTTTGTTTTCCTTGGATGCTAATTTTTTGGACGAAACATTTTAGTAGCCTTTGTAGATTGTCTTTTGGTTGTTTTAAGGGATTTGTTTTGATTGGTTAAGTTGTGGTCCTGCTTTATCTTCTAGTATGTTGTTGTTATGCTGTAAATTTCTCCTATCAATACAATTTATTTACCTTTTAAAAAAATAGCTTAGCTTTTTTTTCTTTTTTTAAGAGGTTTAGCTTGTTTAGACAAAATGTCCCTTTCACAGCTAGACTAGTCTTTCAATCAATTACATACCTATTGGAGATCTTGTTAACTTTTATCAATGCAAATGATTGATTTCATTCACCTATTTCGTTGATTTTTGGATACATCAACCATGGTTGTAGTTAAAAATTAATTAATTAACAAATGAAAAGACCCTTATCCTTTATTTTATTAAGGAAACCTTTTGACACTAGATAATTTTGAAATGGTATTTTTCTCCAAACATCATATTATAAATCTTTCATCTTTGCACTCACATTTTCCTTGAGATACATATTTACTGCCTTAGAAATCATATGATTATCTAGTCTTCTTCTTAGATCAGTGTACAATTGCAAACTTTTGTTCTCGTTGTTTAGCAATGCTTATATGCTATATTAATGTTGCTAGTTGTAATATTAAGCTTTAATTCATTATGAATTGTTGTCATCTTTTTAGATGAAAAACATGGCTTGATTTGCGCCGGAGATTTATAGCACATTTTATATGTATGATTGTCTATCACTATTACATTAAGATGCCTTGTAAGAAGAAAAAAAAGTTACAATATGAGCTCTCCTAGTATGAGCTCTAGGAGAGAAAGGGTACGTGAGGAAATAATGTATCAACTAACTAGTATTGAAACTAGTAGAAATATTATTAGAATGGGTCCCAAAGCTTTCTTAACCTTATATGGTATATTAGAAAGAAAAGGTTGCTTAAAACCTAAGCAATGGTTAAGTGTGGAAGAACAAGTTGCAAAATCTATTTACATATTGACACATAAAGTCAAAATTTGTGAAGTAAAGTTTTGGTTTCAATATTTCGGTGAGACAGTTAATTGTCATCTTCATCAAGTATTGAAAGCTATAATTGAATTGGAAGGAAGATTTATTGTGCAACCCGATGACTCAACAGTGCCTAGTAAAATTCATGGTAGTAGTAGATTCTACCCTTATTTTAAAGTAAGAGATTATCATTAAACCATATGCATTGAAATTTTATCATGATAAAATTATATTAAAATTAATATAAATACATAATGTCAGGGTTGTGTTGGTGCCATAGATAGAACGCATGTACATGCCAAAGTATCTACTGTAAATGCTCCTCGATATCGTGCCAAGAAGGAATTCCCCACACAAAATGTGTTAGCAGCATGTACATTTGATTTGAAGTTCACATATGTGTTTCCTGGATGAGAAGGCACTGCATTGAACTCAATAATTATAAAATATGCATTAATGCGAGAAAATAGACTTAGAATTCCTTGAGGTAATTTGTTTATTAATTAAAAAATTATATATGATAATTAAGATCTTATATTAGAAGAAAATAATCCATTTTGTTATTTCAATAAACTATCATAGTGATTATTTTTATTGATTATAGGAAAATATTACCTCATGGATGCTGCCTTCATGTTAACAAGCAGACTTATTACATTTTATAGAGGAGTCCGCTATCATTTGAAAGAATATTCAGCAAGAAATCAACCATAAAATCATAGATAATTATTCAATCTTCGACATTCATAATTACATAATGCAATTGAAAGAGTCTTTGGTGTATTAAAAAAAAGATTTGAAATATTATCTTCTTCAATTGAGTCTACTTATAGAGTCAAAGCTCAAAAAATTATCATTGTTGCATGTTGCATTCTTCATAATTACCTAATGAGTGTGAACTTTAATGAAGATCTTATAGCTAAAGTAGATGTTGAACTTGCAAACCAAAATGTATTGGATGATGATAATCATGTTCCAAGAAATGACGATGAAGAAGCTGTTCGGGGTGAGCATATAAGGGAAAGCATAGCTAATCAAATGTGGCTAGACTATGAACATGATATTTTGGAGTGATGGTTTGCACATTTGTGCTATCTAATTTACATTATGTTTGGGTTGTTTGACATATTCTAAAACTGATTTGTTGTAATTTTGGAATATTTTAGTATGTTTTTACTTAGTGAAATACCTTTTTCTATTGTAATGTTGAAATAGTTTGTTGTTTTATGTATTCTAAATTTTTAAATTGAAACTCATTTTTTAAGTTATTTAATAATGTAATAAATGTAATGTTGACAATGTTTACATTGTGATATAATTGATATATAGTTTAACATGACACAAAAAAAAGTCATAATTGGCAAACAATAGTAGGGAGAACTTGATTTGGACAAGATGTATAGATGATGTACTTATTGATGCTTTTATGCATGAATATAACAATTATTATAAAGTTAATGGTACATTCACTATCATTGCATATGACAACATAGTGCAAGAGTTTAGTGCAATGTTTAACAAGAAAATTGACAAGTAGAAAGTGAAAAATCATTGGAAGACTTTGAAGAAAAACTTTTAAGAAGTGTATGTCATTTTTAGAAATGGTTTGAGTGGGTCTGCTTGGAACCCATCTACTCATTTATGAGATGATGAGTCAGAAATATGTGATGTTCTAATTGAGGTTAGATTCTTGATATTTATGTTGTTTTATTTTATTTTAACTTTTGCTCTTGGTATATTGTTTTTGGACTGTTTGCAGCTGGGGGCTTAAGATTTTAGTTTATTTTTTAGTTTTCTATTATTATTGTTGTTTTAAGTTTGATGGTTGGCCTAGATTATTTTGTGAAACTTTTTTTTATCAGTCCAAACCAAAAGTTGCAACTTGAATAAATACCCCTTTTTCAAATTATGAGAAAATAATGATATTATATTGAATGATAGAGCTACGGGAAATGATGCTGAGACTGCATTTGAGATGAAGAAGCGAAAACGTTCAACCAATGAAAAAGATTTCACTACAACAATTAATGACATTGACAATCTTGTTTTTAAAATGAGGTTACCATTGAGAATGCTGATGTTTTTATTGATATTGATCATGATGATATCTTTAATTTCTCAGCTTGAAACCCTTCTCCTGGAACAACTAATATTGCAAACAAAAAGAAGAAGAAAGAGACTACACTTGGAGAAAAAAAAAACTAAATTTGAAGTTGTTAAGGAAGTCGTGTCTGAGATGGTAGTTGCATTAAGAGAAGGAAATGCCATTTTGAGAGAATTTTAGCTCCAAACAGCCACTAATGTCAAGGGAATAAATTTGGAATTTAATCCAGGAATGTGGGTTTGACATGAATCAATTGCCTATGATCTATTGATTTCTTATGAATGATATTGACAAGCTTAGAACTGTTCTTCAGTGTCCAGTTGAAGCACGTAAGTAATATCTTTTGATGGTCTTTGGCTCCTCAAATCTATCATTTTGAGCATGCAGATGTGGTTTGAAATATGGTATTTGAGATGGCTGATATTTTTGTTGCTATGTAAATTCCTTAGCGAATGTGCTTTTGTACATGGATAGTGCATGAACCTAAAGTTGTCTTTTGATACTATATAATATTCTTAAACCTAAAATAGGTGTTTTTGCTATGTAAATTGCCTAAATTCAAATTAAGTAAATTGCATAGAAACCTACTTGTATTAGAAATTCTAATCACAAATATTTTAGTTCAATATAACTCAAACTATTAGGGATAACTCTCTCTATAAATAATAAACTTTACTCCAAAATTTTATTCACTAAGGTGAAAAAAAAAAACCTTAGGCTTTCTTCCTACCATTATAGCCGTCTTTCACCATAGAAAAAAAAAACCTGCAAATTTCTTTTCCTTTCCTTTATTCTCTTTCTTCTTTCTTTTAGGTGTAGAAGGGAGAGGGACTGTCGTGCGTCGATGTTGTGTGCGAGAGAATGAGAAGACAATGCAGCCTTGCGCAAGACTGTCTTCGTGCTTGGGTACGTGTGTGTGGATGGCGGTGTGAGGGTGCGTGTGTGCGTTTGGTTTGTGTGTGAGGGGGATGGCAGTGAGTTTGTTTGCGTCAATTTTGTGTGTGTGTGTGAAGCAATGGCGGCTGCAAGGAGAAAGAATGGAAGGGAAGAAGAAGATTAGGGCTAAGGTTAGGATTTGTGATTTGAAAAGGTTTTGGGGCAAAGCTGGAAACTTTGAAAAAACTGTTCTTTAATGTTAAAACTTCAAATTTTCAATTATATCCACAATGTTTTAAAATCTTAAACTCTCAAATTATATATATATATATATATATATATATATTCAGATTTTTAGGATTTTCATTATAACTCCAAAGTTTCTTAAAACTTCATATTTGATCCATGATTTTTTAGCTAAGTTCTAGAACGACCCCAAAGTTCTCATAAGTTATGTTTTGACCCCAAAACTTTTCAGAATTTTTTTCAAATTACTTTATTTTCGAAATTAGTATTTTATGAAAATTACAGAAAAGTTTGAAACTTTATAAAAAGTAAAATTTAACCTCTAAAGTTCCTAGAGCCTACCAAATTACCTCAATTTCTTTTATTAATTATTTAGAAACTAAGAGAATTTGTTACTATCGTAGGAATTGAGGAACTTAAGGGCTAGACTTCATTACAAAATTATCTAGGCATTCACTTTTATCTGCAATTGTTGAAATAAGGATGTTTTTACCTTATTTTTAAAAAAAAATTATATCCATGTTGAATATTTATGTTTGTATGTGATGTATATATATATATATATATGTGTGTGTGTGTGTGTGTGTGTGTGTTTATATAATTATTATGTGTGTTATTATAGGAAAGGGGGCTTCGGTCCAAATGGAAAAATACTTCGGTCTAAATGGCAAAGGAAATTATGATCCAAACTATAGAGGCTATGCCTAAATGGGAAATGTTCATGTTTTAAAGCCTTTGCCTTCAATTATTTAATTTATATATCTATATGTGCATAAAATGTTTAATTTGGGCATATAATTATTCTCACGTTTTTCTTAAATGTTTCAGGTTAAGACATGTGATGCCCAGAAGAATGATAGCCAAACATGAATACTATATTTATGATTTATAAATTATTTCATTAAACAATTTCAATTATTATTTGACTTTAGTTATGATTTATTATTTGATATTTTAATTTAGATATATTTTTAAATTATTTAGGATATTTTGTTATGAATTGAGAATTTATAATTTGTTCAAGTTAGGGTTTATAATTATCAATTGGTTTTATTATTTAAATTCCAATTTTATTCCTATTATAAAAAATGGAGTGTTACATAAATGTCAAATATTTATTTCAATTTTCAAAAAAAAGAAAGTACATTAGTAAATGCACAATTTATGGAGTTTTTTTTTTCTATTTCTCTCCATTAAACTTTCCCAGATAGAGGGAGAATCTTTAAGTCACTTCTCTCTCTCTAATTATGATTTTTTCTCTCTCAATTTTTAGATTTTCTTATAATCTCAAGAAAAGATGAAAATACTCAAAGCTAAAACTGGTTAATTAAACTATTACTTAATTTTTTTTTTCACATATACATAATATAACATATAAACTTGTAAGGATTGAGTTCAGCTGTTCAAATCAACCAAAATAAATTAGGACTCTAAATCTTCCATTACATTATTTAATATACTTCCTACTACATTTAATAATAGGCGCAATAGACCACACATAAAATCAAGGAGTGGGGTACTTCACCAGATACTTTCTACTACATTTAATAATAGGCGCAACAGACCACACATAAAATCAAAGAGTGATGTACTTCACCAATGAAAACCTCCCACCAATTTTTGCATATCCTGCGAGTATTTTTTGAGAGACTGAGATTACTATCTCCAGGACCAGGACTTAACCTGGGTCATAAAAAAAAAAGTTGGATACTTCCTTTTTTCCTTTTTCTTTTTTTAATAAGTAAAGACTAAAGAGTGGGCAGTTAATAGACGCTCCAACAAGCAAAGAGACAAATTGGACTTGATAAGCAAACAAACATATATACATCACACAAGGACCCTGTCGAGTTTCAAATCATCTATCTACCCCTTTTTCTCATTCTCCAATCCATATGTAAAAAACAATTATGCAGTTTATATAAATGGACAAATAATGAGATAGAAGAAAATATAGATAATCATATGGGTTGATCTTGATAAATATTCTTCAAGGTTTTATGGCAAGGTTCTGTTCTTTTTTGATAATTTTGTTGTCACATCCTTGACAAACTGAATGAGATTTTTGTGTGACGAGCCATCATCCATGGCCCAAGCATTCTCTAGTGTCTTCCTCACTTTCTTGATGGCTTGCCTCAAGTCATCTGAGGATTTTCCATTCATTAAACGGCTAATCTTCTCTGCTACTTCCTCTCTCGTGATTGATTTCTTGTCGCCACCACGGAGATTAATTCCAATCTTACAATCTTCTACTACTAATTTGCGATTAGTAAATTGATCAGTCAATAAAGGGAAACAAATCAAAGGGACAGCAAACCATATGCTTTCCAATATTGAATTCCATCCACAATGAGTCAAGAACCCTCTAATTGCTGGATGTGAAATCACTGCAATTTGGGAGCACCATGGGACAATTATCCCTTGACCCTTAATGAGGCCTTCATATCCAGCTGGTAGAAAATCTGTTTCATCTGAATTTACAATATCTGGCCTCAGAACCCAAATAAAATTCACCTTGCTGAGCAATAGACCATAAGCTATCTCGGCAATTGCATGTTTAGTAGCGTGAGCATAGCTACCAAATGAAACGTACAAGACTGACCCTTTAGGTTTGCCATCGAGCCACAGGGTGCAGTCTGATTCGGCCCACAAGCTTGTAGCCACGGAACTCTTTGGGAAGCCAGGAGGGAAAATTGGGCCAATTGCATAGAAGGGTTGGTTTCCTTGTAGAGCCAAGATTGTGTCAGGTTCGAGTTCTTGAACTGTGTTACAGACTATAAAGTCTGCTTTTCTCACGTCCTCAAATCCTCTGTCGATTATCTGGTGCACTATGGTTGTGGGGTCAATTTGAAGATAAGAGGCCAAATCTGTTGGCTCTATTTCCTGTACTCCTGGGATGTATGTTATGGCGTCCTTGCGTTTTTCTGGTTGATTAACAAGGCAAATTAAAAACACAAGAACAAGATCATGATTTGGCTCATGTACATAGTAACTTAAATCGTGAGTAAACAAATACTGCCTACCAATGTTATCAAAATGACGATTTCTCCTGAGCAGGTCCATGTGATAATAGAGAGTGAACACCAAGGCAGGTTCAGTCCAGAAAGATGTATAGACAAGATTATACTTCTTGGAAATGAAAGATCCAAACACGTAGAAAGTATCAATGATCAAGGAATTGATTGGTGGATGAGCAAGGACTAACTTTCCAACGAGTTCATCAACATAAGCATGGAAATCATGCATGATGCTCCCAAAGTATTGGTCATGGTTCAGGGATCGATCATACTCAAGAGGAAAGCCATCACTAACTGTTGTATACCTTATGTCGAGCCCTGATTCACGAGCCCCGGCAAAGATATCATCATCGTGGGTGCTGCCTTCAGCTTCTTGAGATTCTGCCATCTGGTGGTGGATTGATTCAGTATTCACAAAGGTGATGATGAAGCCATTTGATGCAAGCTTAATGGCTAGATGGATGGAAGGTATAACGTGGCCTTGAAGAGGATATGCTACCATGAGGGCGTGAGGCCTTTGGTTTCGGTTAGTCTCCGCCATTTTTGAGAGTGATGAGAGGGGCTTTGGACTGCTTTATTTACCTCTGGAGGGTAGAAGGAAAATTACTACCATCCAACTTTATTGATATGCACATGCAATTTAGATGATGGATGCAGTTTTAGTCAGAGTAGTTGTGCAAACTTACATCAGCAAGAAAACATAATTTTAAAATGTATTCTACCAGTGCGTTGAGATGATAATTTCTCTCTCAAAATATTACCAAAGAGAATGCATTATGCACACATGACAACAAAAAATAGACTACCAAGTACCAATATGGACAAATGAATATATATTATACAAAAAATATTTCTTGAAATCTGGGCCACTCCATTAAAAAACTCTCCACATCATGAAAAACGGACATCTCGTTCAAATCTAAGGTAACTAAAGCATCTGCCAGCTGCAAGCTGAAAATTTCCCAACCTGATAGCTGAGAAATCTGACATGCATCCAAAATACTGCAACGGTGTTGATCTCACCCCCCATCTTCCAGTAAAATGCTTCCACTTCATGCCCGATCTGATTAGAAGCACATTCAGAAGAAAAGAGTATTCAACCTGAAAAGAGCATTAGATTAACAAATGGATAATTTTATTTTTCTTTTTGTATCTCAGCCAAAGCAAAAGCAGTAAAAGGGCCAATTAGCAAAAAAGGAAGCAAAATACAAGCTCTTACCAAAAACACAAAAAAAAAAAATGGTGTATACGTGCTAATACTGCATCATAGTTGATAAAGAACCCCCCGATAACTATATATGTTCATAAATTTTCTCAAGTGAATCAGAAATATCATTGTAAAAAATAAGGAACTCCATAATGTAATTAGAAAAGAATTATCATGCTAATATGAAATTGGAGGCAAGAAGGATTATCTACAAGAGAAAGAGTTATTATCTCTTGCATATAACAAGAAATTGGAGGCAAGAAGGATGAGATGAAAGTATCTTTGAAGATGAGAGGACCAAAAAGAGTAATAAAGCTACCTATTGATGAGTTATGCCTGCATGAAAGACAACAATTGGAGAGAGATATACCTCCGATACAGAAACACTATCAGTGAAAAAGATGAATGCATTTCCCAGGGAGAAGTCCTATTGTTAATGTATTTAGCCGCTAAAATTACTTCGGGCAGCTAGTAGACTTGGAAAGAAGAAGTCTGTACATAGGGGCACCACGATCTAGAACATGCCTTTCCCAATCTGATTGGACCCCGAAAGGATTTTCATTCAGCCACTCTCCTTGAGCATCCTCTGATTCATATGCAACCATCAGCTTGCCTTTACCATATTTAATAAATTCATCTTTCATTCGCACTGCAACTGCTTCTATGTCTGATTGTAGAAAAACCTACTTTCAAGAATGAAATACTGCCCAAATTAGCATATAATCTAACTGTAAGAATGAGCCAAAACAAAACTTGAAGACTAACCATAGACCATCCTAGCAAAAGAAGAGGATGCCATGCAATGTTTATTTAATTTCAAGGTCAAGAAAGTGCCCATTGTTACTATTAAGCATAAATGCATTGCAGTTCGAATTGTCAGCCCCAAAAGTCAAATTGGTATGCAATTTAACAACTTAAAGACCAAGTAAAATCTAGATGATTCAAGTAATTGTGCAGTGGGAAAATACTTAGTGCAATAGTAAAAATCATAAGTTCTTAAGAAAAGTTCGTGAGAACAGAGGATACCTTCCCTCCAGATGCTAGCAAATCAGCAATTGCTTCAACCAATGACCTTTGCAACACTCTCCATCGACACTCTGGTTTGTTAAAATCAGGATTTGGGCACTGTTTACAACTAAGTGTACTTCAGCACAAACATGTTTTGGTATGGCTGAACTTATTTTAAAAAAAATATCCAAGAAAGAGATATCCAACCATTTTAAATAAAGATACAGCAGAAGTGTGTTTTGTACTTCTTGCTTTTTTGTTAATTTTGATGCAAGAGGGTGCAAAGACAAGACTCTTCAGAGAATTCTTTATACTTAATATGTGTCTTGACAATATAGTTTCTTTTCTTCTTTTAGCTAGAGGAGAAAATGACAACATATCTTCATATAAATGCCAAACTCATCAAGCACTGAAGTTGGTAAGTCACTAGTAAAGATGAAAAAGGTAAAAGAACTAATAATACCAAAAACAGCTTTAATCTCCTGAAGGCTAACCTGTAGTACATAATTCACATTCTTATGGAATTATATTTCCTTCCATCAATTGATGAAACTGATTTTGTTGTACCCAATCTTCAGCAATTAACCAAAATGTTCCAGGCTTAAGTAAGAGGAGAAAATAGCTACCCTTCTTCCGTCTAGTATATGTGGCAAAAAAATTCATCTTCATTATCTGTATCTGTAACAATCTTAATATCTGTATCTCTAAGCAAATTTCCTGTACAAGGTATCACTTGATTGTAAAATTACTTGATTCAAGTTTTAGCATGAAAAATAGAAATTTTCAAATTAAATCTTGAAAGACATTAGATCTTTGGCTTTTAGAATACTGAAATGATATCTAAATTAATTAAAAAATTAACCTCTTCCACAGGTTTCATATTTTTTAATTTGATGTTGAAATAAGAGTTGATGGTGGTAAATATTTAGCCTAATAACACCAGTCCTTCAAGAACTGAGAGATTTTGTTTGTGAAGAATAAAACCAAATATGACACAAGCAATAACCCAAAAGTAAATATGACTTACTTGTATTGATACAAGAACAAGTTTTCCAGGATAACTGGAGGACAATAGCCCGAAATGTTGATGTGGCATTTGCTCTAATGAAGTATCTGTAAGACCAAAATAAGGCAGAGTAAGAAGAAGTAGTACTGTAGAGATAGACTATACAGTCATATAATGTTTCACAAGCTAATAAGTGAGATCCACTGATTACCCTAATGGATTAATAAGCAATCAACTTTGTGAAGTTTCCATACCAAGTCTTGATCTGTTAAATTGGTTTAATACTTAATGTTAAGGAAAGGAAGAGAATGGAAACAAGTCATACATGTACTTTTGACTTAATTCCAGAAATTACAAATTAATTGCACTATCATGTCCCTGTTGATTTTAAACCTTGTTCTTTGGTATCTCAAGGATAGCATGAAGAGTAAGGCAAAAAGAAGAAAAGTAAAAGAAAAGGCAACAAGAAAAGAGGGTATCTATCCTTATTCTCAAGGAGCATGTAGAAGTATCATGGAACCAGAAGAAGCATGGAGCAAGACTTGAGGCCATTCTTAATTTGAAGCCACACTAAGTATTTGGCAAATACTTGCAACTTCATCCATGTTACAAAATCTTTTGGAGGAAATGATAATGAAGATATGGACACAAAAGATCATAGCATTTTCCAAAGAAAGAAATTCCATACCCATTCTTTAAACCAGATTGTGAAACATGGCCTAGACACTGATTTACCAGCTGAAAGCAAGGAATGGAATAAGAAAATTAAAATTCAGAAATTAAAAAAAAAATTCACAGAGGAAAAAGTTATATGAAGCCAAGGAGACTTTTTTGTTTATTTCAATGCCAAGAAAATTCAGATCCTTCCTCAGTCCTGCCATCCCAAACAGAAACAAGCCATTTCCTGTCATCAATAACTTCATTGTCAGAGATCAAAGATCAATTTATCACTCAACCAGTGCAGAGCTTGTTTTTTAGGTTCAGAAAACATGAAAAATGACTAAGTATGATAACCAAAGTTTGTCCACCTTTAAGGCTTGAACTGAGTTAGAATTTGAATTAAATTGCTTTCATTCAATCAAAGTACAAATAATTTCAGAGAATATTTTTAACTGTACTACAAACAATCTCCAACCAGTATAATATAAGACCAAAAATTGCCAACTCTGTTTCCATCAGATGACCAGATTGTTTCCTTCCTAAATCAGTCAGGCTTCTTGAAAAGACATGTTGGAATATTCTCCTGATTTAAATATTCAGGTAGGTGAAAGAAGATGAAAAATGTTCAAATGGCAAGCACTTTAAAGGTGAACATGCACACAGTCAGTAGTATTGAAGAGACATGACAAGATTGAATCCTATATTTGTTGATTAAGAAAGAAAGAAGCAATAACATAAAAGGAGTTACCACTTCCAATGTCAACAACAAGAGGACGAGTTGGATCATCATATATTAAATCCCAATGTGTCTCAAACGGGTATGCCTGCCAAATAAAATGCCTAGATCACTTGAATTCCATGTGAAAAATCTGACTCAAGAGAGCAATGTTCCAAAAAACAGTATAGAATATCCACGGCACTGTTTCAAATCAAACAATTTTCTACAAATCAAGCTATGCAAAATTCTGACTCCATAAGAAGCTTAATAATGTATAAATACACTTTATGATGCTTAAGATGAGACATAAAGTGCTTAATTGGAGTGCTTAATTGGGGAACATTCCATATATCTTGGGGAAAAAGCAATAAAGATAAATTCTGGGGCCAAGTAATACACAAGCTACGGACACAGGATCACTTGATCAAGTGAAATTAACATAATGCTTTTACTAGAAGAGAAGTGACAGGTATTATGAACATTTTACTGTAAAACTATTTGTAGGAAGAATTCACAGGATTAAAATTATATAGGCACAACAGAAAGAGACAACTTTCATTGGGTTTATCAACAGGCTCTTTCTTTCCCCACTTGACAAAGAAGAATCTTATAAACTTCATAAGAAAGCTAAAGTAGTGTGGGTGCCCAGTTATGTCATAAGAATATTATGAACTTTATAAACTTCATAAGAATCTTATCATCAGGTTATATACACCAATGCTATGTCACAAATTGACCTTGTCATTCAGTTATACAGCAATAAAAGAAAATTCTGAAGAAACAGAAAAGGCCGCCATTTTACACATTTTGTTATGTGGGTACCCAGTTAACTACCACAATTTCAGCTGGAAAAACTAGCACGAGTAACTGAAATATGAAAATTATCAGATACATAAAAAAAGTTACGTACCATAATGCAGAGGAAGAATATATGAAAACCTCTGGAAATATATTTAAGTTCCCAATTAGAAAGGAAAGAAGTAATACAGGCAAAGAGAGGTAAGACAATGGGGTGGAACAAAAGGCAAAAAAAATATTTCGTAATTCAGGAAGCATACCCTATCCAAGGCCATTAACCCAGGAAGCTTTCTCCCTTTAAGAAACTCCCATACAACAGAAGCATTTTCAATCACATGATCATGTTGAAACAGAAGATTTTCTGCATAGTGCTTGACATGCCATATTTCCAATGGTAATAATATCAGAGTTTCCATCAAGCACTGATGCCAATTTTGATGCTCCAAGGGCAATCTCACTCGAAGAGCCAAATTTCACTGGACCAATCCACAGTATTTTCTGGAGAACAGACCAGTTAAGTTTGACAGATGCAGCAAAAGTTCAAAGAGAGCATTACAAGGTTATTGCATGAGGATAATTGAACATTAATCCCTATGAAAATTAGAATTGTCCTTTTCTGATGGAAATATTCCCCAGAAACCTGAATAGCATATGCCAGAAGACTGCCAAAATTACTATGGCCAGATGAAATTCAGTAGTCCTTTCCCAATTATGGTTCATTTCATTCCTGAAGATTAGCATCTTCTAAGTAGAACTATGGGTAAACACACATCTCCAAATAGCTTCTCAATTTTCAGATAAAAGGTTAATTCTGAAGTTCGCTTGCAAATCTTTGCAAAGGCAATTCCACCCTCACAAATTCAGGTATACTCAATCTAGACCCCTGGAGGATTAATCGAAAGTAACCCTGTTCGAAGATGGCCATTTAAAATTTCAAGCTCATGCAGATGGAAAGGTGAAATTCAGAAATTTTAATCCCTCAAAAAGTGTTAGTATAAGTGTTCAGAGGTAAGTAATTAGTAGTTAACACACCTTACATTTTGGAAGCAATGAAGTAAGCTCCTTCAGTGATTTTGGACCAAGATCAACAGGTTGCCAACCTAGAAGGAAAAGACTGAGGCAACATAAGATGCATGGAAGCTTCAGTAACCTAGAGCAAAATTCTTGAGCTTAGTGAATCCAGCTTTTGTATTGTTCAAAATTTACTCGTTATTTAGAACTTGCACTTCATAGCTGATCACTTTAGCCCAATATTTTATTGGGAATAAACACTGAATATACATATATGTCAAAGAATTTATTCTTAGTTTGGCATGCAAATAAATTGGATAACTATGTACTGATGGGGATTATGATAACCAAATAAGAAATATCATCACATAAATTTTATTTTGCTGGAACAAACAGGACATTAACTTTACCGTCTAAAAGACAATCCGCAGAAATTGTCTCCAACTTCTCCAGATCAAGATCATTTGCGCATAGAAAATCTTTTGGAAGAACAATTGACTTGCTTCTTGACCGTATAAACTGAATCAACGAAAGGGCTTCCTTGACTGCATTATGTTCCACCAAATTCATAGGAACAGGTAATCCCAGTGCATGCATTATTTGGAACGCCATGGTACCGACAAACACTAAACCATCACAAATAGATGCCAGAAACTGTAAAGCCAGAGCTTTATCTGCAAGATTACCACCCCCAACCTGCATTTAGTATCAGATTGTTGCGTATGTTATAGCAATAAAATTGTGAAGAAAATACCCTATCATGTATTGTATACATAAATCTAGGAGAAAATATATGATAAAGATAAAGAGGTTTAGCTGTATACAATGGCAAAATAGGGTTTTCCACGGATTGTATATATCTTCATCAATTGACGCAGACCTTCCTCAAAGTAAAATCCAGCTAAGCAGGCGTAGCAGAAGCTAGTAATACCAACAGTTGATGCAAAAACTTTATGGGATTGAGAAAAAGCATCATTGACAAAGATATCAATACCAGAGGATAGTTGTTTGGCAAACTTTTTACAATTGGCTGATTCCCCCTTAAAATGAAAAAGATTGTCAAGCAGAAGGATATTAGATTGTTCCCAGGCCTCCATATCCGAGAACACAAGCCCAGTAACAAATTCTACTGGAACAACCTTAAGTTCAAGAATTGATGAAAGATAATCTGAAACATGGAGAACAGAACATAAATTAGATAATGACGCCAAAACAATTTAGATAGCAATCTCTCATGTAAAAGTCATGATACCCAGAAACCCATAAACAGCACAATCTTTCCCATCAAATATACTACCCACCTTCTCATGCATTGATATCTAAAGTGCCATCTAGGCTTTTAAAATGTTCAAACTCACATCAAGCAGCATCACCTCCTAATGTAAGGTAAAGATTGAGTGGTAAGAACCAAAGCAAATTAAATAAGAAGATTCACTTTACCAGCGACAGCTTTTGCACCAATAATCTTTGAATTGCATTCTTCATCCCAGCAACTTACAAGAACTACTCTTGCCCCTGCTTTATACAAATACTTAATGGTGGAAAGTGCAATGCCAGAGAGAAACTGTCGTTCCTGCAATTCTCCAAATAGAACCTTGGAATCAAATCTGACCAGTGACAACTTTTCTAAATAGTTCTTCTGCTGGAAACTCTCTGAGTGTTTGTACATTAGGAAGAGTGTCAAGTTCTGCTCTGTCACAGGGTTCAGCCTAAAACCAAATACCTGTTAGGGGAAACAGAAATGTAAACAGCCAATAGAATGCCCACGCAAGCAATAATTAAAATCACCCCTTTATTTTTCTCAATTCCTTATTTTTCCCATTTTCTGTACATATATATATATATACCAACGTTTTCTGAGAAAGAAAACCATATATCAGCTTCAATTAGAGAAGAGAAGAAGAAATTTATTCTTGGAAGAAAACAAAATTTTGAATAAAGATAAGATGGCTTAATCAAATGCCCAATCAGAAAATATATAAATATATATTGTTCATTCAGACAATGGCAAAAAGAGATGACAAAGAATACTGATAGAATCAGATTAGATAAGGTTTAACATAATAAAACTCCAATGGAAGCAGACTGGGTTTTAACTTCATGAACCATACATTTTATCTATTCTGTGGGAATAAATGCACTCATGCACTCTCACGAACATTCATTTGATAAAATTTGTGAAGAAAAACCTAATGTACAAAATGAAATACCCGATCTCGGAGAGCTAGCAATTTGGCACGGTCGACTAGTTTGCTATTAACTGCCAAAAATCAAATATTCCAGTAAGGAAATCCATATAATAAGAACAATATATGCGTGCGTGCGTGTGTGAAGCCAGATAAAGTAATATAGAATTCAGGTGTCAAAATAAATAACCTAGATTAAGATATTGAAATCCGTGGCTTGTGAATATCTGTTGTTTCTTGAATACAGAAATCTTAGGGTGTCCATGAACCGGAATTGATTTACTCCCAAACAATTTCAATGGATTTCGACGAGAATTGTCAGTAAACGACTTGCAGCAAAAATAATATCCTTCAAAAATGTCAAGCACTTGACTCATCGCTTCTTGTCTCACTGGAGTCCAAATGCTACCAGAACAAGCATTCAAGATAAACAGTTGCAGGAAGATATTCGCCGGTTTTACGATAAGTATCTGAAACTAAAATAAATTTCAGGCATCCATATTTGGTTAAAGGATCGAGTACAGAAAACGTAATCGGAAATTCGCAAGCAAGGATCGAAACCGCGAATTCCACTGGAGATGAAGCTGTACTTGAGTTGTTAGAACTAGCACTGACCGCGGAATGGGCGGTTATGTTCGGTCCAAACAGCCGGTTCCTACCTATAAAATCTTTTTGGACCGTTACCACCATCGAGAAATTCTGACCGGGGCAACGGTCATATTTGCTGGTTTTTTTCTTTTCTCTTGTTTCTTTTTTGAAATGAAATGAAATATCTTTAGGAGATATGCAAAGGTATATATTTACCTTTTGGTTTTATTATTTTTCTTTTACTTTTCCTTCTATAAATACACGATTTTCAACTATTTCATCAGATTTTATTTCTTCCTCTCAAGTATCCTTACTAAAATATTCTTTTTTCTCAAATCTAATCATAACACATCATATTAATTTAATTACTTATTATAATTGTTTCAAATCACACACTTTCTCTCCATTCTCTATTAATATAAAAAATGGCTCAAACAAGTACAAGAGGTTAGAGAAGAAAGATTGAGACTTTTTATCCAAATTTATATACATTTGAATGGTATGGATCCTGAAAGTCCTAAAGTTTTTAATAGTCTTAATTTTAATTAATGACAAACATTGATAATGTCTAATTGCTTAAGTGTATAAGTGTTGGTCTTTTAGGATTCATATGTCTAATCCATACAAGATCGAAAGTTTCAAGTTTTCAAGAAAGATTGTATGTTGTCAAGCGTGGAAGATAAGCAGTTTCTGAATTAGATAGGATCTAGATGTATAGTGTTATTTCTTTCTATATCTATTAGGTATCTATAGGTCTACCTCTATGAGTAATAATTTATATAGATTGCTTAATAAAAATGAAATGTTTTTCAAAATACACTTCATATAGATAAAACATGAGTTGGTTTTTTGAAATGATTTTCAAAATGCATGCACTTACTTAAAATTCTATGTAATGTATTCCACAAGCTCTTGGAGTTTATTGAAATCTTGTTTTACATAGTTTGGATGCATGTGTGGTCGACCAGACCTCTCAACTCATCGTTCGCAGAATGTCTAGAGCTCTCCGGATCACTTGCGGATGATGGTGCGGTCGACCGAACTACTCAGATCATCGTCCGCAGTATGTCCAGAGCTCTCTGTAACACGTGCGGATGATGGTGCGGACGACCCGTCTAATATGCGGTTAACCGCACTTCTCCTGAGTGGGATTCCAACATACATTTTTATGACCATTGGAGCACACATATAAATACTCAATTGTTTGAAAAACTCTTATTAATAACTTTTCGAGCAAAAATCTTATTCTTACTCTATATAGAACATCTTGAAATAATTTTGGAACCCAAATATAACATTCACATTGTGAAATTCTCAAAATAAGGGTTTATACTAAATCATTGGTGTTCTTGAGCAATCTAGAATAAAGTATTACACAATGAGGTATTTATGTTTTAAATTGATATATCTTCACACTAAGGTGATATCTATATCAAACTATTATTTTTCTTATATTGTATGTTTTATTCAAGGTTGCATTGAGCTTAAAACTCTAAGGATTAGAGTGAGTCTTGAATCATAGAAAATTGTGATTGTGTTATGTGTATCTATCTCATTAATTGTTGTATTAGAGATAGGTGTGTAATCAATGTTGTTTTGTAAAACTCAAAGAGTTAGGTGAACCTTGATTAGGTAAGAGGTTTGTGTTGTAAAACCCTAAGGGAATTGGGTGAGTTTCTATTGCAATCTCTTACACTAATTTAGTGAAAAGTTTTGTGAAATCCTTGAGTAGATAGCTCAAGGTAGTGGATTAGGTTTTGTTGAATAAACTGAACCACTATAAATTGTTATGTTGTTTGTCAATTTCTTGAACACATTATTTCACACACTGGTTGAGCATCAAGTGTTTGTTATTTTTTATCTTAGAAAGTAGTGTTTGAATTAAGTTTAGAAAAATCGGTTAAAACCTAATTCACCCCCTCTTTAGGTTTTTCAGATCCATTCTCTTCTCCTAATGCTTTTGTCAGAAGATTTTGTTACTCCATTTGTTTAGACATATAAGTCACTTAACCCATTTTTATACATATTAAAAAAAATTTCTAAAATATTTTTAATTATTATGTATTGGAAATAAGAAAAATAAAATAAAGTTGATTTCAAGGAGAATGAAATATAAATATTTTATCTTAAAAATAATAGAGATGTAAGAGGAGAGATGAAAATAAATAAGGATGATATTGGAAATTAATGATGAAATATTCATAAATTTAAATAAAAAACTTATATTTGAGATAATAAGAAAATCATACATCAACTTATATTTTTGGATGAAGTAGAGTAATTTATTGGTATTTGAACATTTTTATTTTAGTTTGGATAAAATATAAATTGTATAAGATATTGCCAAAATGCATTAAGTCCTGCCATGAAATATAGTTACTTGAATAGTAAAATAATCATATGCAAAAGTAAAAATATTGAATCTTATTACATATGGAGAATTGGGAAAGACTAATGACTTAAACGTACAATCATGAAGTGTACGTGAAAGGGTTTTACCCATTTTAATAGCCCTTCTTTGCCCAAAAAGAATATAAAACGTGATGTATATTTAATTACAACTTTTGATTTTTTGGGACTAAGTGATTAATAGTTTGATATTTTACAATTGTGAAGTCAACACATGCAACAATCTCCAATTTTAGTGTTAATTGCTGGAGAAATTTTATTGTCTTGTTTCAACCATTGAAATTGGGAAATATTAAGTTAAAACCCGTTCATTTATCATACTAAATTCATCAGAGGCTCAATAATATGTCGATGATTGGACAAAACTCAAAGTTTGAGAACATTTATTTGAATAATTGACTAACAATTAAAATCAAATTCATCATTTCTCATAAAAACATCTCTCCAAACAATTTATTGACTCCAAAATTCATATTGCATTCAAATTTTAAATTTCCTCCTAACTCCATATATGGGATCTTAGATAGTCATATAAAGAATACTTTTTCCCCATTATTGTTTAATGAAAATTATAGTTTCAAGCAATTTATGATATATATTTTATACTTTTATCAATAAGGTGAGACAAAAAAATCACATAAAACTTTTAATTCTCAATCAAAAAATTCTTATTAAAACATAAAAAAATACTTCTTATTTCAAAAACAAAATAATTTTTTAAAAATTCAAATTCAAATACACCCTAAGTCATTTGAGGTTGACACATTTCAAGATTTTATTTTAAAAAAAAATCAATGGTTTTTTTTTTTATATTTAGACAAATTTTGCACTATATAGTGTGAAATATCCACGCTATAAAAATAAATATTTAAGATGTTTCATCTTTCTTTCTCCTTTTTTTTCTCTTTTTTTCCTTTTGAGTTGCTTGTATTAAAACTTCCAAATTCTCTAAATGTGGTATTGGACATTGTGTGGACATTAAAAAGCTTTTTAGCAAAACCATAAAATAAAAACAAAAATATGGTGCTAATTTGAAACATCACATAGATTCGGAGCACTATTTTGAAATTAACTTATCAAAAGCCTACAGTTGTCAAATTGCTATCTCCCCTACGTCGTCGTTTCATATGAGCAGTGAGCTGCGCTGGAAAGCTCTCTCAGCAGATCGATTACCAGTAAATCCCCGTAAGAACAAACGAGTCCAACCACTCTTCTGAGGTGCGACCAAGCGATAACTTCAATTCGCCTTCGTTTCCTCCGCCGTCATCACACCTGGCTCCCGGAGACGCTTATCTGGCCGGCGATCTGTTCCTTAATAGAGAAGATGGGTATGGGTTTCAGCAGTTGGCGTTCTCGGAGTTCTGATCCTCTCCCACGCTGCTTACTCTACCATCCAGTGTATGCCACTATCTCCGCTCTCGTCCTCTCATCCTTAATTCACGTTTTTATTTTTCTTTGCTTTCTTTTTTTTGTTTAAGATGATAATTTGAGCAATTATTTATTTTTCAGACAGGGCTTTGCTCAAGATCACCGAGGAGGAATTTTCAGGACCTCCTATGAATGTAAAATTCTTCCCTTCATGTTGTGGTTCTGTGCGAAGACATTTATAGATGCAATATATCAAATACTTGTAGATATGGCTCTGTGTCATATTAATGGATCTAGGGTTTTGATAATGCAGGTGGTATTGGAGTTGTTAGCTGGATTTGTATTTTGCTTGTGGGCTGGGCTGACTGTGCCTGGAGAGTTCCTTTCAATACTTCCCTATTCAGAGGAGAACAGGTATGGCGTTCTTGTTTTTCTTATATTGTCTATGTAAATGCTTCTTCTAATTTGGTTAACTTGAGCTTGTAGCTCTTTACAAATACTTAGCGAAGTCCTGGTTTATTTGTGTAATTGAATTGTGGGTGGAAATTTGAGTAGTTGATGAAATGAATTAATTATTATACTGTTGGATGAACTATGACTGTTTTGCATGTTCCGTACCATAAGATAGATGCTATACTGTTGGTTTAGATCTCATTCGTCAATTAGACTGCCAATGGCCAACCCTCTTTAAATTTCCATTCAATAATGTAATACTCCCATCTAATAGCAAAAGAAGCGGCTGGTGAAATCTTTTCATTTACAATTTGGAACAAGAGAAGGAAGCTGAATGGGTCATCTTACTCATGGTCAATGGTGCTATTTGTATTGGCAAAACCAGGATCCATTCACTGGGGGGAAGGAATTTCTATTTGGCCATCTTTTTCCCTGTTTATCTAGTTTTCCTTTTGAGTTGGATATTCTGTTCTTGACAAAACTTACCACTCCAAAAAGCTAAAGCAGTATAGTGTATCCCTTACATTAGGTATTAGTGGACTGGCAGAAACATCCAATATTGAGAAGTGTTACTAATTTATGATGTACCACCTTAACATCAACAAAAGAAAGTGCAATTTTAGAAGAAAGCAAGCAAGTTTTCCAAGTAAATTTAGAAGAAAGCTCTATACTTAGTTTTTTCAGTTTGTTATATCAAGTAGCCAAGATGTTGCTTTCCATCTTTGATGGCCTTCTGGATATCTATCCACTGTGGTAATTTACAAAGAAAGCCATTAGCTGTCTGCGGCTGACTCAGCTCAATATTCAATTGCCTTAAATGACAACGTTATATTAACACTTCGCTGAATGATAATTTGATCAAGTTTGGTTCAGGGAGATAAATTGTTTATTTATGAGTCCAGAGAACCTCTTTAGATAGAATTGTTAATCCCAAGTCGAAAGAATCTCTTTAGATAATTGCAGCAAGTATACACATTTCCCCCTTCAGTCCCTATCTGGCCTTCAGTTAGCTCTAGAACCAGCGCTCTTGTGACATGAAATTGTGCTTACTAGTGAACCAGAGAGTTGAAACTAACCTAAAACATAATTCACAATCTCTGTAAATGATTTTTAGCCTTCTTTCTGCTCTCTCTTCTTATTTTTCATTTATGTTGCTATTAATGTTTATGCCTTATATTCTCTTTTCTTTTTGTTCTTTGTTTTATGCAGGGTGGTTGCTTTACCCGCGAATCTGGATTTTATGATCTTTAATCATCGTGGAAAAGCATTGCACCTGGAAATTGATACAAAATTGGAAGTGAGCTGCTAAGAGATGAATATCTTCCTTAATCATTTGAGTTTGTATTTTAGCAATTGAGCTGCTGAGACGAATGTAGCTAGGTACTATGAATGCGAGCTCTGGTGAACTAACATATGTGAAAATGGCAAAGGTCAACTTCACTTTCTCGTAGTTTTGTGAATGATTTTATAAGGTTGTTTTATGATTCTATATCTGATTCTTCCGAATACATATGCCTTGGGATTACTTTCTTCCAACAATTTTTTTCTTTTTGTCAATCTTTGTTCTGCGATTTCCCATCTAAGATGGCTCATTACTTCTAATAAGTACCAACCCTGCAATGAGAAAAAGGCTACCTTTCCCTACTTAGAAAAGGCACGAGGGGTTTCTTATTACAATTTGTGTACCATGCCTTTTTGTAGCAGTTAAGGACAAGAATAAACTATATGATGGTGAGAAAAGAAAAACGATTCATCCGATGCATGCCGATCTGTTAAAATTCTTCCACTCTATGCTAATACGAAAGAATTGTGTATCTCCAGTTTCCATCTGGACCTTTTTTGTCAACTCCAGCTGGCAATAAAGAATGCTTTACTTAACCCCATTGAAGCCTACTGCTGAGTTAAGATCTAGAACAGACTTAATCATTTAATACTTCAATCATATTATGTGAACAAAGTTCAATCACTCTTTAACATTTTGTGATCTAAACAACCCCCCACCCCTGAAAAAAAAAGAAGGGCACAAAATTCAACATCTAAACTCTGTATGTCTTCACTGCTCTTAACCAAAGCAATGATGCATCGTCTTCACAACTTCTCTGACTAGTTTAGATAGTAAATTAGAGAGCCAATTTATCAAAACATACACTATAATCAACAGTATGCATTCCACTTGCCATTGGTTAATTAGTTCAATACCAAATCATCTAAAAAATATCTAATTAGTTACACTGTAGACTGATTAGATATTTAATTAATCATTGACATTGTAACCAAGTCATTTAAAAAAGAGCAAATGTGCTTCACTCAGCTTTTAACATGACATGCTCCACTAGTATTGCAAACACAATAGCCTGGTTCATTCAAGCAAGGAAAGGTTGTTTTGACTTGCCCTTCCACTTTTCATTTCAAATATCAACAGCTCCCGAAGTTACTCAGTCATCTATCATAGTACATCTCCCACAGGCAGGAGCTTTACTGCAGCATATTGCTCCCAACAGGCACTTATTCCATAATATCTCCACTTGCGGACCACCAAACTTAAACCACACACAATATGCCCACTAGACAAACAATTCCACCATCAGCAATGACTCCAGAGGCATCAACATTAGCATCACCTGCACTATAGCTGTTATTGATAATTTTGGAAGCAAAGATAAAAAGGCAGTACCAATGTTCAACCTATATACCAAGTATATATTGTTACGCAACAACATGATTTATTTTTTTTACTAAATAGAAAAATTGATATCTTAAAAAGAGGAACCAGTTCATGATATGACAAATTGTTGGCATATATGGGGAAACCACTAGTTTCCATATCAATGAATTTTGCCACTTAAGAATCCTGGAGACTAACGACAATTCTACCATTATTTACAAGAAGATCACAAGAGTAAAATATATCACGAGTAACAAATTTTTGTATTAGATTCCCCACATGAACCATTTAAACGAAAAGTTATAGTACAAATAAAATTCGAGTTCATGGGCTGGTACCATCCCAAATACCTTCCAGAAGAACTTGCAGTGTTATTATTACAATGAATCAAGATGGTAATATTTACCCTATGGTATTGTTAGATAGCATCCTGAAAGCATCTGAAAAGGAAGCATTAGAATTCCAATAACTTAAATACAGAGGTGACCATGATCACCAGAATGTAAGGTAAACAGAAAAGAGTAGGAGAAGCAGAAGAAGATATGAAAGGAGAGAGGACATACCTTGTTTTGAGTTTAAAAAACCTTCAGAGTTTTACAATCTATGTTGTTAAAAATGTAGAATAATAGGAGGTATTCTTAATCAATTCAATGGAATTAAGTTTTAAAGCATCCCATCAAAAAAATATTTGATAAGAGAACATTGTTATGCAGTCAGTAAATAGGTAAAACCAAAGGTCATAAAGAAATTTAGGAGAAGTTGGTGTAATTTATACACCTTGTTGCTTGATTCCATACACTAGCACACCTATAATTGATATGACCTGGAGCATCATGTCAGTTAGTATCTACGTACACCCCCACAACTTCACCGATCATGTCTAGAATAATAACTGTCTTTTTTACCAATGAAGAAAATGGATATCAAAGTCATACCTAGCACCAATATCTATTGAAACTACATTGAACTCATTTTTCTTGAATTGCTCCACAACTTAGAAGAAACCATTAAGTTGAACCCACAGGCTACCCAGATTGCCATATGCAGTTGCAGAACTGCTATTTTCTTTTTATTGTTGTTGGGGGATGATGGATAAATTCTTAAATGAGTCACTGCTTTTCACTTTAACTGGTTGAAACAGTTCAGGACCTACATTAAGGAATTATATGATTGAAACTTGAATAGGCAACAATCACTACCACAAAGAGTCAGGATCAAGCTTCTAGTCAAAGAAGGGGAAAATAAGTAAATTCTATTGCAAACAAATACAGAGAAATTTCTAAGCAGGACAATGCCTAGGAAAATGGAAACAATAAATTACCTGCAAAAATGCCTTAAACTGATTCAGATCTCTACAGGGACTCTCATCACATTCAAAGCACTACTAGAGTATGCCTTTGAACGAATCTAATCTGCAGTTTTATCTTTTTCCTTCCTTTTTCCTTGAAGAATAATGGTATTCTAATTAAGCAAAGAATTAAATGAACTAGTTTACAAATGAGTGAGTTCCTGTTGGTTTTCAACTGACTGCCTAAGTATAAACTCAGCTCTCCTCTTCTTGTCATCTTTCTCATCATCCCGACCAAAACATGATGATGCTCTTCCAGAAGCCCTCTTCTTCAGTCTCAAATCCAAAGATTCACCTAAAACTTTCTTCCCAGTTTTGAACTCCAAAGACACAGCAGGTCTCTTGTCTGGAAGAGTTTTCTCATCTTCATTTCCCAATTCAGAAACAGCATCCTTCATTGCCTCAATAGCTGGTGCAAATGTCTCCAACAAGGAGATGTGGTTTTCTGTATGGGCGTCATGCATGAGGTTAGCAGGAACAACAACAGAAGCCACATCCTTCTCTCCAGCTTGCAAGGGCTTTACAAGAAATGGGTTTTCACTTCCATTAAGTTCCACTGCCTCTGTGTGATTATGAGGTTCTGTTGAGGTTGAGGCTACCACGTCACCATTAGACACCATCCGCTGTTGCAAACTCAACAAAGACCTCTCAGCCTTCCTCCTTTGCCTTGCCAATTCAATCTTATCTGCACGAGGATCAGTTGTCCTCTCATTCCATACTGGGGAATGTATATACGTATGTGGGTCAGGAAATGCTGGCAACCAAGATGGTATATTTTTTGGCCCTGGTGTCTCACCCATTTGTAAGAAGCTAGGTATAGGCTTCCTATCTCTGACCACTGGAAAATGTGGTACTGGCTGAGCAAATGGGATCTCCTCAGCTGACTGTACATATTCAATTATCTCCCTAACTGCACCAGAATGTACAATACACTGAGCAGCCTCGGAGGCACCAGGGAACCCTGCAGATGTACCCAAATCTTCCAAACCTCTTATAATATCAAAGACATTGCATGTAGTCCTGCCAGCCAAATTAGCATAAGAACTGGCAGTTTTTCCTAGGTCTTGGAGATACCTAACCGCAATATCAGCCAGCGATTCAAGAGCTGACTCGTTGAAGCCCTCAAATCCAACACTTTCACAAATCTGAGCGACAGCCATTTTTGAAATTCCTCGTCCAAACTCATTAGCACAGGCTCTTTTAGTGGCGGGGTCATTGACAAAGACGCTCTCTTTCTTTCTCGTGCTCTCCACTTTGCCTCCATCGCTCATATTCAAATTCTTGAATCATTTAGGGGGTATGTATGACTCAAAAAAAACCACCAATCACCTTAATACTTCTAAAAATTTGATTTCAATATTAGAACCAAAAATTTGAATCAGAGAATCAGAACATAGCAGAACTTAGAAACCCTAGATTCGAAATTTCACCTAAAGCAAAAGGCAACCCTTTTGACTATGTACCTATATGCACATATATACATATATATATATACGCATATATTTCAGCACAAATTCAAGAACTTACGTCCGAAATTGAGCACCGCGCGAGAGAATGTTGCTTTAAAAATAAACAAATTGAACAGTGGAGATGATAGATTTGTATGAATCAAAAACTTAATTGTATGTATGAGTCTGAAACGAATTCTGAGAGCTTTGAAGGAAGGGGTTTAGGAGGTGACAAGGGTTTTGGATTAGAGTCCTGCTGAGCAACGAGCGGCAGAGAAAGAGATCGACTGAGAGCAGAGAAATTCGAAGAAGACAAGTCAAGAATGAGGGATGTGGAGGCTTTATTTATAGACCCCCATTGGCTTTTGCGGTTGGCGATGATTTTCATAAGGGCCTCGTACCTTTTCAAAATTTGCCCTCGTACCCTACGGTGTAGTGTGGTTTTGTTATTAGTCCTCTTTAATCTTTATTTAGGAAATTCTTTAATATGAAGCGTATGTCTATCGATTAAAAAAGTTCTAAGAATGTAATTGGGAAAATTGGCATTTTTAGCCTATAAACTATTTTGTTTTAGTAAGTTAAGTCCACATCTTTATTTTTTGGTAGGTTAGATTCCAAAACTTGTTTTCTTTTAGTGAGTTGGATCATTTCGTCAATTATTTAGTCAAATATAACGAAGTCAACATAGGTGATCTTTTAACTAATTTATTTCAATAGCATTATCAGTATAACACTATAGCACTATAAAAAGAAAACAAATTCCCTTATCGATTTTCCCAAAGATCACCAACATTTTTCCTCCAACTACATTCCCTTCCACCTTTTCCTTTTCTTCTATTTTAGCCCTCATTGCTGCAAATCCAGTTCCGACATCTTCTCTCTCCAAGGTTTCCACAAATTTCTCTCTTGTTATCTCAATCTCACCCTTCTTACTACTTCCAGCCTTATCATTTGAAACCACGCCCCTTTCCAGACTTACTTCAACACAAGAACAATAAAGTCAAAACAAGAATCAATAACCCAACCACACAAGCAATCACAATTCCAACAATAGCACCACCGGATATACCATTCTTTTTCTCATCGTTTTGTCCAACTATATTGCCCTAATCATTTAACCTCTTTTTTTTTTTATAAAAAAGTTCATTAAAGCAAAATTTCTAATTTTAAATGATCTCAAGATTCAATAACCCAAATTGTAAACCACCCAATTGGTTACTGTCTTAGCCATCTGGCAAAACTCATTCTTCATCACATACTTGTTAAGTAATAATGATGGATTTGATTGTTTCTTTGTCTTTGTATGTGGCAAGCAACACATATTGATAATTGCCACCTATTTGAATGATAACAGTCTTCTTAATTGCCACACCTGAGTGCTTGTAGGTGTGGAGATTGAAAACATTGTTAGGCTCCTTTGTGAGCTTAACATTTGCATTTCCATGACCAAACTCCTTGACCAAAAATGAGTTGTTGTTCTTCACGATCTCCCATAGCAGCTTTCTTGGGACTGTCACCATTACTATCAATTAAACCGAATATAATGGAAGAAAAAAGAATATAAATTCTAGGGTTTGTTTTGCTAGTTGGAGGAAGAAAATAATATGTTTTGTTTTCGAGGCTGTTTTTTTTCTTTTTATATTGCTACAATGTTATATCGATAACCTCATACAAATTGGTTAAATGGTAAACTTCGTTGGATTTGATTGAACAATTGATGGAATGACCCACTACATAAAAGAAAAAATGTTTTGGGATCTAGCTTACCAAAAAATAAAGATGTGTACTTAGCTTACCATAACAAAATAGTTTTGGGGCTAAAAATGTCAATTTTTCATGTAATTGTAGTGTCCATAATAAGACCACAAATGATTTGTATGTGTTTTTTCTCTTTCTTTTCTTGAGCTTCATTAATAATTTCTCTATGACTGGAATTAAAATTTATTTTCAAAAGTCTTAGAAAAATTTCAAATATATAAATTAGTGAGATTATTAAAATTTTAAATAGTTTCATTACAATGATGTCATGAATAAATTGTATCTCTTGTCTATATTTTTTCTCTTCTAGCTCTGAGCTTCTTCATTGAGCTTCTATAATTAAGGAAATATTTTACTTAAAAATAAAAGCAAATTAGAAATTTGTAAAAACCTTATTGTATTATCACATAATGAACTTGACAAATACTTATATCTATTGTTTGTGATCTTTACTTGTCACAAAATTCACCAATAGTTTTATTTAATTATGAATTATCAACTCTCTAAATAGAAAGAAAAAAAGTTAAGAACTTTTAAAGGCATTACTATATCACCTCTATATTGAATGTTAGGAATACTTATGTACTTTTTATCTTATTGTTTTGAGTTTTATCATTATTAGGTCTACACAAAAGTCAAATGATAAGATTGTCTCCTTTAGGTAAATCAATTGAGTATTTTAGAATTAAAATGGTTGCTATGAGCATCTCCAATGGTAATGTTAATATCAAGAAAAAATCATTACAAATGGCACTTAATGAGTGACATGTCAAATAACACACTATCAAACTTTAAAATTGACTTAAATGTAAGAATGTCAATGGCCACTCCGATGTTTACTTGTTATGTTTATTTTTTTGGTGCATTTATCTTTTTGAATTTTTTCTCCAAAATTTTCTAACGTGTTTTATCTTTTCTCCTAAATTTTTGGTGTCTTTTCCCTTTGTTTTGTTGAGTAAGCCTGTAATACAAGTAGTCATCATTTGATAGTCTCAATGATATTGTCAATAAAATATCTTGTCACATAACATGACAGCCTCTAAAATTTTATGTATTGGAGTGAAAAAATTAATTGTAATGTCAATTTTACTTATGTGGCATAATTTTTTTCTTAACATTGACCGTCCATACTCTGAGTGACTTGAAGTTGGGCAAAATAGAAAATAAAAAGATAGGCTTGCGATTTAGTGGTGTAAGTATGATGAACTCAGAGGTGGACTGAACTTAATTGAGGGGGAACTAAAAATGTATTGAGAGAGATTTTGTATCCATGTCAAAGTAAATAAACGTATTTTATATGTTGTTCAAAATCTAAAAAAAAAAAAACTCACAACCAAAGCAAGCTTGGTTGAGAAGAGGAAATTCTGCAGTGGAGTGTATTGCTAACACTTTTTTTTACTATTAATACTATATCACTTTTTTCACTTATGAGTAAAATGGATCTAAAAGCTTGAAAAATAATACATAAAATATCTAAATTGTTAAAAAATATATATATATAAGGGCTCAAAGTTATCAAAATTACAAAAAAATGGACTAATTTGACTATTTTTCCCAGGTAAATAACATTAAATCAAGAATAGAAAAAAAATGTTGCTTTTAGTTCTTCTAAATTTTTAGAATTTTAACCAAAATATGTCAAATTTAAATTTAATTATTCTAATTGTGAAGAATATTATGCCATAAAACTCAATCTAAATTATTTAAAAATATTATATAACCATGTCATGTTTTCTAATTTACATTTCTTTTTTCCATTTTGAAAATCATCTAAGCCAAATAAAACTCTATGTAATAAGTTATTATACCAATAAAAATTATTGAAGGACTTATATTAAATTTTACAAATGTTTCTAAATACTAAAAAGTAAGGTCTCTCCGGTGCAATCCTCAAACTACAAAAGAGCGAAAACGAAGCACAGTACAAAAGCTAGGAAGGTATCGGATAAGCCGACCCGAAGGCCAAAACTATCCACAGAGAGAGAAGAGTGAAGAAGAAGAAGAAGAAGAAAGGGGTTGAATCGAATGGAGAAGTACTTAGGAAACGCTTACAGAGGCGACCCAGGAGTCCCACACGCCGACCCGGACCGTTTCGTTAACATATGGATAGGTTCCGCAGCCTTCTCCGTCATCTCCTGGTTCAATCCCTACATGTGGACTCTCTCCAATCAATACAAGTATACTCTTTGCCGTCATTTTATTTATGCTTCTATAATTTGAATAATTATCGTTTATCACTTCTATTTTACTCACTCCCGATTATTTTTTAGATACGAATTGGGGTTCGTTGGTGTTTAATATGAAGCCTTTATTCGGCGGTGCTTTTTTCCTGCCTTTTGGGGGCGGTTTTATTTATTTATTCATTTCCGGGTGTTATGGTGTATTGGGCGATTGTTTCTGTTTTTTTTCTTCTTCTTTTTCGTTGTTGTTTGGAGGGTGGGAGTGGGTTAATTTTCTGTGTTCTGCAGTAACTTGGGACCCGACTTTTATTGGCTCTTATTCTTTGAATTTTTACTATGATCATCACTCATCACCATGTTCGGCTGAATTTTTATAATGTCATGTTGTTTGTGCAGGAAAGTTGGTTATTTTAGCTTTTCCATGTGTTGGTATTTTTAGCAAAGAATAATTTTAATTATGGAGACAAAATTTGTTTATTTATCAATATTTTGTTAAGACGAAGGATCAAAATAAACAAGTTTGTGCTATGGAACGGGTATAGTAACGTGAAAATCTGTCATGGATGGATATTTCTAGTCCTAAATACAGCAGCTCAACAACAATTGGCTAATTTTTTTACTACAAGGACCTGGCCAATATTTGAATTTTCCATGTAATTTGTAATATCTCTTTCCATAATTTATATGTTGAGAAACTGCAGAAGTCCAGAACTCCAGATATTTGGCTTGGCATAGATTGATAATGTGTGTTCTGTATGTAAATGTTTCTACATAGATGTGTAAACATCTTGTGTTTTTATTCTGAATATCCAAGAAGAGGACAGTCATATGCTTATTTAGGCATTGTAGACTTATTATCTGTATGCTTGCACTATTCAATGATAAAAACATGTTTGACTTTTCAGTATGTACTGCTTACTTCTATGAACACATATTCCTATAGTTTGTATTTGAGTTGGTAAGGTTGTTGCTACTATTTTTTCTTTCTTTCTCTTGGTTTTGAGATGAGTCCTGCAAGCTACCTCCAATATTCGTTGAGGAAAGGTGTGGCATTAAGCAGACGAAAGGGAACTTTAGTAAAAAGATCTTTTAGATATGGCAGTTGCACACTTAGGACTCATGTTTTGTAGTAAAATTTACATGCGTGTGTATTGTGTGGTCAATGTTGGAACAAACTTCAGGGGGCAAAAGCTTATTTTGTAGGAGTATGTTAATGAAGTTTTAAATTTTACAGCTGCAAAATAAGTTGACAATATGAGTACTTTATATCATTTGAAATGTGTACCACAATCTCTTGACCTTTTTTTTTTTTTCTTTTCTAATGTCTTTTATTATAGGGTAAGGATTTGCATCTAATTTGAAAAGATTGAGTGAATAATTGGAAAGCATAGGGTAAAATGCAGGAGCTTGAGCAAGAGAACTTGCAATTGAATTCCAATGGATATGAAAAGATTGAGTGAATAATTGGAAAGCATAGAGTAAAATGTGGGAAATCTGTGCATCTGTGGCCATTTTTTATTTAAATAATGTGCAATATAGATACAAAAATGTGTTGGGGTTGCTCTAAGTTACAAGTTTGTTTATGCAAGCATTTCTTCCTTTGTGTTGTCTTTCAAATTTAGGGAGCTTTAGCAATGGCTTACTTGATTATTTTTGCTATCTGGGTAACATTCACACTTCCGTAGACTGAGAATTTGGTTGTGGCAATTTGCAGTTTTGGGTTGAGGGCCTTGAAGCCTGCTTATTCTAGAGGCCCTTGTTAGTCTTTGAATTGTGTTTTCTTACATGTGTTTTTGTATCTTGATCTACACAGTTGGCATGATAAGGCAATGCTGTTTGAGCAATATCACTGGAAGAAAGCACTTGAGAAAGGAAAGCCCTACAAGTTTATGGTAATTTTTGCTTTAAGTTTCATTTAAGTTGTCAATGGCACTATCATGAATGCTTCTTTTCCTCATATATTTTCTTTATTTATTTTTGCTTTAAAGTTCATTATTGAGGATTAACATCTTCCTCAAGGTGGTGTTTATTCTTCCATTTTTTGGTTGCATCTGAATGTCTATAAGCATTATATTGCTTTCTAGTATGACCTTTAAATTCTTACAAAGTTAAAATTGTTTCCATATTTTTGCAGTGGAACCAAGTCAATGACAGAGAGATGCGAGATTCATACTACTTCAATTGGCCAGTCTACTTCCCTTAGATCTTTCTTTAGAGAGTTTGGTGTTCCCTTTACTACCTGATGCTCTTGGGAGAAACAGTTATGGTTAAACCGTGTTATCATCTTCTCACCCCTAAATAAATACTAGAAAAGAACTTCTTTCTTGTACTTTTATCAGTATGCACATCTTTCAGAATTCATGGATTCCTTTGATTGGTTTTTATCTATTCATTGGGCGTAGATTGTTATACTGTTAAGGTGATGATTGGAGATTTTACCAAGACAATTTGGGCTTGTTGCTCTCAAGTGGCAGAACAACCAAAGTCGGCAGTTCATGTTCACGTTTATTTGTTCTTCGAAGTGTCGGTCACAGTGTAGCGACTGATGGTGGGGTGGATGTCTGGATGGAAGTCATCACTGTAGTCAAGGCTGATCTTTAACCTCCTTTATGACTGCTGGTTTTTATGATTATTTCTTACTTTGAAGTCTAGAAGTGCACGCATCAAAGTGCAGTAGACAAAATGTGATATTTTCACGAAATCCGTCTACGGAAGAAAAGGGGAAAACGCAACCAAACAATATTCATAACATTGCTCTCGATCAAGAAAATGGGTGCAAAATTGGAACCAAATTATAAACGGAACCTTTCTGATCCCAGTGAAATTAATCAGTGATTGAAACATACAAAGATTGGCATTCCTATTCTGGAGAAGCAAAAGATTTCCTAAGATCAATCCTGTTTCATTTGGCCTTGAATATGCTCTCATCATTCATCAATGAGCAGCTGTAAATTGCTAGAAGTCGGTGTCCGACTCTTTTAATGTCTTTTCTGCATAGACAATAAATAAACCATTTCTTCACTTTCGAGGTTCTGTACAAACAGAAACCAGAACTACTGTTATATGCTTCGCCATTTCAAACTATTTTTGAAGTGAATGCAGAATGGCATTTCTTCTCCAGTCGTCTATGCCTCTGGCAAGGTTTCCGACCCTCAAGATAATAGAATTCTCAGGCTACACCAAGTGCAAAGCCTCATCACCGCGCAACAAACTGTCAATCGATCAAGAAAAGCCAAACTATCAATTACTATCCTTCAAATCGGTTGCTGATATCAAATCCAAGTCTTTGAATTTCTTTCTATCGGGTTCTCTGGCTCTAGCACTGTCTCTCACGGGTTAGTACTGCCTTAATTTTCACCTCCGCATAGTCGCGGATTCTGAGACTCATTTCGGGTATTGCCATGGATGACTTTTTGTTTACGTGGAGTAGCGTGAGCAAAGTGATTTTGATTGGATAAGGACCATGTGGTCTCTTGTTTTGGCTACTTCTCCATAGATTTGAGTCTTGTTGCTTTGTATTGAAATGGGTTCTCTGCATTTAACTTTTTTGTAGGACTTGGAATTGCTGAGGGAAAGGTTGGGGTTAACAAGCCAGAATTGCTTCCTGAAGAGTTTACTCCTGTTATTGATGTTGCTGGGTTCCTCTCCGAGGGTCAGGTCTGGTGAATTTTGCATTCTCTCTTCATTTTTGGATAATCCTCTCGTGTCTGTAATTTTACTAATATTCTCTAGGATTAGGAACATGTTTCATTTTTGAGTTCACAATTCACCCGAATTTCTTTTTTCTAGCTCAAGAAGAAAAAAAAGAATGAAGAAAATTTCTTTTTTAAATTTTATGTTTATCGCTAATAAAGTTTAAAAGATGGATTACATATTACAATTTTTTTTTTGTAAAATTTTATGAATTTTTATTGAAATTTTTGTAATAAAATTGATACAATAATTTATATGTAAAAATCAATGTGTGTAAAAGAATTATTGTTATACGAGAAAGAATATAATATTATTATAATCAAGTTGAAAAAAATATGTGATATTTAATTATTTATATTTTTTATTGTTAATTTTTTTTATTGATAATAAATGATGAATTTCACTAAATTTCAAGATGTTATGATCAAATTTGTAAAAGAATTTTTTATTCAAATTCCATTGAAATTCATAAAATTTTTAAGACATTACAATCTTATGGAATAAATTAAATTTCATATTGACTTTGTATTTTGATGAATTTTATAAATTTTTAAATTAAGAATACTTGAAATGTCATAAAATTTTAAATTTTATCAAATTACATCTTTAATACCCTTAAATACAATCATATAAGATTTTGATTTTTATTTTCTTTTACCCAAATTCGGTTTATTTCAATTTGATTTGAAATTATATGAAATGTAATTTCGGTTTTATATTTTTTTAAAAAATTGAAAACTGAAATTATTTTTAAAAAAATATTAAGACATGAATAATTAAATATAAAATTTCAATTTTTTTGCTTATCTTTTAATCATAGGTATCTCAGGAATTCTTCACTTAACCAGCCCAAATGAATTGATGGATTTATGGTCCTTTACTATGGGCTTCTTAGGTTAGCATTTCCGGCCTCATTTGTGGTCCCTCTCTCGTTCCCAGAAAGAACCTTATCCCCAAAACCCCAAAATTAGGGTTTGTCTGATCACAACAAGGTAGAAGTTGAAATTGAAATTCAACCGTACATGATTCTCCGCGTAATTTAGGCTACTGAGGGACGGGGAGGATTAGTAATTTACTGAGGAAGGAAGGAGAATGGAACAACCCCTGAAGAAGAACTCGCCGGCGGCGTCTTCTCCGGCTTCCCAGCCTGAAAAGATAAAGAAGAAAATGAAGCTACCGAGTCCGAGAGAATTGGTAGCGCATTATGAGGCGCAAGGCATGGAAACCCAAGAAGCTTCACTTAAAGTGATCGATGATCTCCAGAATGCAATCTTCAGGATGATGGTCTCGTCTTCTTCGGGTGGTCGGGCTCCTCCTACTGGCACTGGTTTGTCATCCGAGAATTCGAAAAAGCTAGACGTCATCAATTCCCGCTTGGTCCAATTGGAAATGAAGGTGGATTCAAAGCCTGGTTTTGCTCCAAGCCTCGCCATAGGGGTTGCTTCCGGTGCCATTCTCCGTGCAGCTTCGGAGATATGGACCGCTGTGCGCCGTGCAACTAGTAGTAGTACTGGTCAATGATTTACATGTGTAATGTAGTGGTAATGGAGTAGTGTTAGCTTCTTCTTCCTCTCTTCTCCTGGCCCCAAAGGAAGATAATCGATGCTACAACTTACATTGATGTGTTCTTGTGCTGATTCAAGTACCTATATTGCGGAATCAATTTTTTTTTGTTAAAATAATCAAAGGCTATTTATTGTGAAGTATCATCCTTGTTCTGTTTATAGCTGGGACCTGCCTCAGCATGTGCATGAGAATTGATTGCTTCGAGACAACTTTCACGATAAATGTCTTGTTGAACTGAGTGACGGGCCGACGGCTTTTGTCATTTTTTCTTTTCTTTATTTTCCCACAATAATCTTATGTATGAACATGCCTTTATGAAAGCCTCAGCTTTGTTGTGATAGCGACTTAAGTGGATTATACCTAATAAGGAATGAAGGTAACTGGTGAAAGAATCCTAATCGTGTCAAAGTTGGCGCAGGAGAAAAGACTTGCACGGGAAATTGCTGCGATTGAAATGGATACTGGATTTAAGTTGAGAGTGTTGGCACAGAACTATCCAGATACGCCTGGTTTGGTTACTGACCTTTAATAAGCTTTTGAGGTATATCTGTCCCTTACATGATATAGTTCAGTTCCTACTCTTTTGCAGGGTTAGCAATTAGAGATTTCTGGAATGTGGATGATAGAACTATCGTTTTTGTTGCTGATCCTACTTTCGGTAAAGGGCTAAATAAATTGTCTTGGGAAAAAAAAATCTTAACATTTATTTATGGTTTTTGACTTCTGTTTATCAGGCAACATACTAAACTTCAATGTGGGTGCTTCGGTGGATCTAGATATTCCACGTAGCTTCTGGAGCCGTCTGGCTGGAAAATATGGAAACCTGTTCTATTGGAAAGAAAAGGTGAACTTGTTGCTTCGGCTATGAATATCAATTTCTTCAGCATTTTTTCAAGGGTACAGAAATAAAAAGCTACATGAAACAGGGAGAAGATTCATCTATTGAAGCTGCAGTCATGGCTATAGCAAGCTGCTTAAGGGAACCGGTAGGCTTAAATAATTGCTCCGAGGTAAAATAATGTCTCCTGTTTGCTAGGCTTTCTTTCCTTCATAAAATAATACTTCAAGATAATCATTTCTCATAAATTTGTTGTTTCTTGGAGCTGCACTCCAAGGTGTGTGATGTAGAAACAAATGAAACTTTACCCGCCCTACCTTTGTCATTTTTATGAATTGGACTTTTGTTTTTATGAGCACAGATTTGAACGTTAGAATTGGACAATCTGTTTTGTTTTTCTGTAAGTGCAAACACATGATACCGGAGTAATACATTTGGCTAAGATGATACTTGGGGACCTCAAATCCTGGAAAACTGAAAAAACATGGCTGCAGGAAGGTTTCGTTGGCCAATGGAGTAAACTAGATGCAACTTCAGCCATTGTAGTTCTTGTGACAATACATCATCTCTTAATATGAAGAGCAATACTTTCACAGATTCATTGACTCCTCGAAACAAACAATAATTACCAACTCTCTTGTTGTTTTCTTGTACAAATGAATGAAAAATATTCAAATTCATCAAAAAGAAAAGAATGTCTAAAATTCAAAACTAAGAATGAAGGTTATAGAATAGTCTGGATGTCACTTAATTTTGTTGAACTGGAAAGTGTTAGAGAAGCTAATCTCAGTAAGTTAAGCAGCTGTCTAAACTTCAGGCTTCTCTTTCTAAGGGCCATTGGCATTGCAATCTCCAGAATCGGCGTTACTTCCAACCTTTTGCTGCAGAATTTTCTTTAACTCCTCGGGTTGGCATGGGACAGCAAGAACACCTTTCTGTCCAAATCCATATTCCTCTTCTGCCTGCTTTAGAAGCCTCAAAAATGAAGGATTTGTTAAGAACCCCAATTCAACAACAAACCTTTGTGGTGTCTCAGTGTTGACTGCAAAAACAGCAAAATATCCTTCTTTCACATCTTCTGGTAGCAATTCGGTTGCTTTTGGTCCCCCATCGAATTTGAGACCACTTGCTTTTGCCCTTCTAGAGTATGAAAGTGGAAAATGAGTCTGCAACTTTTTGATGATCAGTTTAAGTACCTTGAATCCCATTCTCCTTTCTTCCTCAATCATCTTTTGCATAAACATTTTCAAATTGTAGTAAAGACTGTCTTTCTTTGTAAATAGATATATGCTCTCTCTAAATCTGCGTAAGTCTAGGAAGAATTTATACTAGGAGGTGGGAACATATGAAACTTCTTAGATGTTCAACTAGGGTCCATCCGCCCTTGTACAAGTTCAACCTCATTAATTGCAATTTGACTAGTCTTTTGCAATGTTTTTCCGTGTCTGGTTATTGTAGATAGGGGTGAGTATTATTTGATTGTTTGGATTGAATCAGATTGGATTTTGAAATTTTATTCGATTGTTTTATCTACCAATCCAATCAAATTCGGTCTTTGAAGTAATAAATTAATTCAATTTGGTTTTCGGTCTTCAATTTTAAAGATCAGATCGAAGATTAATTTTTAATTTTTATAATAAGAATAATTAATCATTTCAGTTTCTAATTTTGTGATTTTTTTTTCTTTCTCTTGACAAAAATTTTGTTAATAATACAAGAAATTCATACAATGAAAAAACTTTTTATTTTTATTATTATGAATGATATGTAAACTTTATGAAGAGATTACAAAATAGTTAGAAAAAAAATTAGTATTTCATTTTTTTAATGAGAAGCTAGTATTTTATTTTAAATATATATAAAGTGAAATTTCGATCTTGACTGAATCAAATTGAATCGAATAAAATATTTCAATCTTCAACATTTCAATTTAATAGATATTATGATTTAGCTCGGTCTTTATTAGAAAAAAAATTAAAAATTAAATAGATCAAATTTTCTGATCGAAAACTGAATGCTCACCTCTAATTATAGACGTTCACAGACATTGAGAAATACAATCCTAAGTTCGAAATTGTAACTTAAACCTCTGCATTTTTCTTTAGATAATTAGGATAATTTTACCTGTTTAGTGAGCATAAATATGTTAAGGCAGCCACTATGTGTTCTAATAACTACTACCAAATTTCTATTCACAATATATATGATGCACATGTTTATAGTTGGCAATAGTTTGGATCTAAATGGTTTATGAATATCCATTTAAGTTCAATCCATTTATAATCTACTTATAAATAGTTTAAATGGTTTGGATCTAAATAATTTATGGATATCCAAAGACATTCATTTATCTATATAATTGTAATTATTTGTAATTCTATTCATTAAATTTATTAGTGTAATATTTATTATCTACATTTATATTCAATCATTTTTTTAATCTTAGTACTCAAATAACTTCAAATAAAAATTATATATATTTTAATATTGAACATTTAATTCTAAAACTCATAAAATAAATATGCAATATTCAATTTGAATTGGAAAAGCCAAAATTATGTGATATATCTTCTTTTTTTACTTACTTTTTTTTACCCTTCTTTACATGAAAATTAGAATTTTTTTTTCTCATATATAACATTATATGTAACAATTACCATTACTATTATTCTCAATTATCATATTGTAGGCACTTCTCTTACTGTAATAAACATTTTTATAAAAAATTGGGAAGATGAACAATTTTACTTGGCCTGATCAGTATATATATATATATATATATATATATATATATATAATAGGAGTAAACAAATAATTATAATGAATCTTCTTAATTCTTTTACTAGTAAAGTCATTATTTGATCTAATTATCTAAACTACTTAGAAAATTAAAGTAAAAATGAATTGTAAAAAAAAAATTTAAAATAAAAAATTTATCAAAATTAGTAAACAACATTAGTGAAAAAAATCTTAGTTAAATGTAAACTTTATTGGTAAAATCATTATTTGATCAAATTATCTGAATTACTTATAAAATTAAAGTAAAAAAGAATTTGTAAAGATATTTAAAAAATAATCAAAATTAGTAAACAATTTATATGTGAAGTATAGAACTTGATAATTTTCACTTTAAAATAACTTTGTATTTCCCTTAAAAAAATGAACTTTGTATATGAAGTATATATATATATTTTTTTAAGATAAACCTTAGATATATAGTTTGTTTGTTTTTTAAAAAAAAGTCAATTTTATTTATTGAATGAGGAAGTCTTCCAAATTGAATATATTTAAATGGACATCAATTCATTTAAGTCAAAATTATTTATGATTCATTTATAGATTGTTTAAATGATTTACGGGTATTCATAAGCACTCATTTATCCATATAATTTGTAATTGTATTTAATTAATAGTCACATTGTCATTTATATTATTTATACACATTCAAAAGAAATTATTGAGATTTAGAAAATAGATTGTACAATTTATGCAAAATATAATTTTAATTTGTATAATATATATATATATATATATATATTGAAAACAAAGTTTAAAATGAAAAATTAAATGGAAATAAAAGAAATTGAGAAATAGGACTTCTTAGTATATTTTTTTTCTAAATATTTAATTTCCTCGATAAGTATTTTATAAAAGTAACAAATAAAATAAAATTGATCTTTAACCTTTAAATACATAATAAAACGATTTATAAATTTTAAAAAAAATTTAGGAATTGAATCAAAAGTCACTTATTTTATCTTTGAAATGACTACTAGTTACGGTGATTATAGGGAAGTTGATACTTCTAAAAAAATATTTTTTTCAAATATAGAAAATTAATATATGTTACAATATAAATTTAATTAAAAAATATAACAAAAAAATTATATGCTATCATAAAAAATTTGAAATTATAATTAATAATAAATTATAAATTTATTTTTTTGTTAGAAGGGTAATTAGTGAAATTGATCATTTGACTTTTTAAATAAATGTTTATTGAATTTGATGAATATTCATTAGATAAATGAATTTAAATGGATTAAACAAATGCATTTAATTATGGATAATTTTAGATGTTTATGTTGCTTGCCTTTGGTATCATACTTTCTAACGTATACAAAATCTATAATTCTAAAACTCATAAAATAAATATGCAATATTCAATTTGAATTGGAAAAGCCAAAATTATGTGATATATCTTCTTCTTTTTACTTACTTTTTTTTACCCTTCTTTACATGAAAATTAGATTTTTTTTTCTCATATATAACATTATATGTAACAATTACCATTACTATTATTCTCAATTATCATATTGTAGGCACTTCTCTTACTGTAATAAACATTTTTATAAAAAATTGGGAAGATGAACAATTTTACTTGGCTTGATCAATATATGCTATCAACATAAATTTAATTAAAAATGTAACAAAAAAATTATATGCTATCAAAAAAATTGAAATTATAATTAATAATAAATTATAAATTTATTTTTTTATTAGAAGGGTAATTAGTATATTTGATTAGTGAAATTGACCAATTGACTTTTTAAATGAATGTTTATTGAATTTGATGAATATCCATTAGATAAATGAATTTAAATGGATTAACCAAATTCATTTAATTATAGATGATTTTAGATGTATATGTTGCTTGCCTTTGGAATCATACTTTCTAACGTATACAAAATCTATAAAACAAGATTTTAAGTATAAAAATCTCAAAAGAACATATGAGCAGCGAATTACTGATAGGATCGGCCTAACGTGAATGAGATATTTGAGCACAGGAGGCGGTCATGGAAGGATTAGAATTTGAGAAGATAAAACATTAAAATCAGGAAGGACCATAGCATTACAGCCCTTTTTGTTTCTCTCATCTAAATAACTCGTTTGATGTTCCCCTCTCCCATTCCATTTCCCAACAATTAGAGTGTACTAATTATGGTTAACTTTTCAAATTTCATTAGTTTTGTGACTATCAAGTAATTTTTTAAGGGTAATTTTGTCATTTAAAAAAACATTAGTTATTTTTCAAATGTTTTTTCAATAAAATTCTATGGCAAAATATTTTATAAAACTCTTCAATAATCTTCTTTTCATCCAAATATTACTCTAAAATATCTTTTTATTCAAATATTACATCTTTATTACTATATTTTGTTAAATTCATCTTTTCGTCAGACACATGTTTTATTAGTAACTTTTGAAAGGACATTTTCATCTATTCAACTCTAAAGAAAAAATATTCATTTTCTCTTTTCATATAAGTTTGTCATTTTATTTTTATCTTTAAACCCCTCAAACTTTCTCGTTCCATTAGATTCATTCTTTCTTTGTATTTCTCAATCACTATGCATTTCTTGATCAAAAGACTTTTAATTCACTCTCATTTCTTCATCAGCCAAAAATAGAGATGGTTGAAAAGGAAAAAAATTTCTTAGATTACCTGGAGACCTTTGAGGAAGGATTGAGACATCACTGCCAATATCACCACCAACTACCAATATCACCACCAAGTCCAATCAATTTTGCTACAAAATCAAACTATCAAAGTACTTAATTAAATATTTTTATAAAAGATTTTGCTCTAAAGTTTATTAAAGAAATATTTAGTAAATAATTCTAAGACTTTTTGAATTAATGAAATTGTCATTAAAAAAGTAACATGATAGTTACGAGGCTAACATAATTTTAAGATTTAACTATATTTAGTGATGAAAATGTAATATTTGGACAAAAAAAAATTAATGTTCAAAACTAATGGTATGATGTAAAATCTCACATCTCACATTGTTGCAAAAAATGCACGATGATCTCCAGCAAGATAATTTACTGAAATGGGCAGTTGACTTGAGACTCCCAGAAACTGTTCATGGTCGTATTCTCTTAGTTGGCTTACTACGGAAAGGGAAGAAAAAAATGGTCTGATCTTGTAGTAGTAGCATTTAAGATGTTCGGTACGCAAATGAATTTACTTGGAACTGCTGATTACTGCAATCTCAAGTGTTTTTTATATGTACTTTTCCGTGTTTGTACAATCCGGTCGTACTAATTATAATCTGAGGCTAAAATTGAACAAAGAACGTGTTGGCCCAACATTTTGAAGCTGAGACTCAATTTGCCTTTAAAACTTGATAGTTCCCATACTCTGTCGGTGCTTGAGCTGCTGCTTCAAATAATCTGTACTTGGAAAACCATACTAAGGATCTACAATGACTGTTCTTGGAGCATCTACAAAGGACTTCGACAAAATAAGAGATGAAGACTTGATCGTGTGTGTGTCTTAAGTAATATTTGTATGGTAATTTTGAATTCACAATTAATTTATGACAAAATGCAAATTAGTTGTTCAAAATCTTGAAATTTCTCAATTAAATCTTTCTTCTTCTTTTTTTTTTTAAAACACAATTAAGTCTTCCTTATTGAAGAAATTATTATTATTATTGAATGAATTTAGATGAAATTTTTAAGATTAAACTGGTAATGTTCTGGACCAAAAAAACTGCAAAAACACTATCATTTTTTATTAAATTTAGGTGAAATTTTTTCGACAAAAGGACTACAATGTTGATCTCTTACAAAATTGAAAAACTTAATTGAAAATCTTTGATATTCTTACAGATTAATACAATGCCATGAGGAACTTGCTAAGTTCACCACCATGAACTGCATTGACCAAAAAATGCCCTCCTTGGCACCTGATGGGCTATTGTGCTGGGATTGTAAGTCCTCATCACTACCATCATAAACATTATGGATAATATATTTGAGGTAACAGCAAGAAATTTTTACACAACTGCATAAAAAATATGAAGGACCCTTGGAACAACTCTCCCTTTGACGCTTCCAACATTTTATTAAAAAAAAAACATCTTAAAGAGAAGAAACAATGATAACAAACTAAAAACAAGCTTAATAAGAAGCTAGATTTGAAAATTACAAGCAAGCAGAATGCACGTGGATGCTAATCTTCATCATACTTCACTTTCGGTTTTCGGACTGAAAAGAAAGTCACTTAACCATAATATGAATACAGAAATACCAATCACATGCAAAATGAATAATTGAGCAAACACTTAGTTGCACTAGAAAATATAAGGACAGAGGTACAGCTTAAAGAAATTGTGGCAAAAACTGCTACATATAGAATCCGTCGCTATCACAACAAATTGATATTCAGGGTAACCTATCAACTAACAAGACCATAAGATAATAGTCCACCTTATGAACTCTTTAGTTGTTACTATACCTTGTGAATGGAAACTTGCAACCAAGAGGCACATTTTCATTAAGAACTCGATAGAAAATAAGTTGAGCTAGAAGATGACTTTTGAACTAAGGGATTCAATCAGTCAGCCAGTTGAAAATTTTAATTATCATTATAAAGCACATGCCTTATGCCAAAATCAGCATCAACAGATATATTTCACCAAAAAACACCACAAAATTCTTCTTACTCACTCTTATTTAAGAAAACAAGAAGCAAGAGTAGACTGCTGTATCAGCTATTAAGAATACCAAGCGTAGAGTAAAGAGGAGGCTTCTGTTGTCAAATGGGTATTTAGTCGATAGAACATGCTCTTAGTCTGTAATTCTTTTGAGGACTTGAATTAACATAAAAGCTCAAATGGCTGAATGACATAAAAGTTTATGTAACTACCAGGTGCGCTTTTGAAGATTATGCCTTACTGCATAGAACATATTTGGTATATATTTAAAGAGCTCAAAAGTATTTTTGTTAATCAGAAACTCTGCCTGCCAAAAGTTATTTTTGGAGATGAAATCTTATTCAAGAACCAGAAAATGGGACAACGGGGGAGTAGACATTAGAATGAAAAGAAGAGAGGAATTAAAGAAGAATAAACACTGGAAAATTGTAATTGAAGTGACAGGAAAGTGCTCATATGTATGGTTATAATTACTGGAGATGGAATTGACGTTTTGGAGTGGGAGTGCATCTATGTGTGTGAATTTCCTGACTACATAGTATACAATGTGCATGACAAAATAAGTTTTATTGAATGATTTGATCATACAAGAGAATTGCATAACAGAACTAGGATATAAATACTTTATCCAAGAATTAGTATAGAAGTTATCAGTCATTAGAAAAGTTCTACATGATTGTTTCCTCGAGGAACTACGAGCAACGACGGGGTAGCTTAGTTACCTTATTTGTCCCACTTCTGCTCACATCAATTCAAAGTCAAATCCACATAAGAACACATTTAGAACCAAACCTCATCCATATGACACCCAGGCCCCGTACTGAGATGCAAATGACCCATAACGAAACAAGATTCATATGATGGTTAATAATTCCGAGTACAAGTCTGGTATTTCACAAGAATTCAAGTGTAGAATTGTAAACATCCACAACATTAGGTAGAACTTACTACCAAATATAACTTTTACTTGTGACATTAGACGATAACGCCATAACAATTACAGTAACCTCTGCAAATGTCATCTATGTACATACATATAGAATTTATAAAAATACCTTATTGTAATCAAGAGGGAAGATAAAGGCTGGTAGTACTTTATATAGTAGTAGAAACAGAAGCAAAGGAATGTATGTATACATGCTCCAGCTCATATGCTCATTTGATCAAGTAGTTCGTCTGCGCTCAAACACTGTCCCTGGATCCTCATCGCTAGGAAAAGCCTCCAACCCCGTAACAGACGAAGCCGGTGGGCCCCTACGGCAGCGCTGCATCATCTCCTGCACCTTCTCTGAAGGCCCTGAGAACAACGCTTCTACCGAGCCATCCCTCTTGTTCCGAACCCAACCCTTCAAACCCAATTCATTAGCATTCTGCACAGTCCAGTCCCTGTAAAAAACCCCCTGCACTCGCCCCTTTATCACAACCCTATTCTGTAACACAAATAAAAGAAACTCAAATTAAAAACCCAAATTTGTTTTTTTTTTTTTAAATGTACCAATTCCAAAATAGCAAACTTACAGTTTGAGTAGCTGGGGTGGAATTGGATTCCGACGTCGGAGTAGCTAAGGAGGACATAGCAGGTGACATAGGAGATGTACGAGGTCGGAGCAAAGAAAGAAAAGTAGTAGTAGAAAGAAGAAAACAATGACGAAGCGGAAGAGAATGAGGATGAAGATGAAGATTACTAGAGAGTAAAAGAAAAGGAAGGTGGGAGCGTCGTCCTGGTAGTATACTACTAACATAGTTGGGCTTCTGCTGCCATACGAGGTCCTGATAATGGGTCCGGAAAACGTGGGTTTTGCAGCAAAAGGAGAAATGGCGCGTCGTCCATGCCATTATAATCGTTCACGGAAAGAAGAAGATGCTGCCACTACCCACTGTGCTGTGACCGTGAGATGCTTCTAGAAAGGGATGCGTGAACTACAAAAAAACAATTATTATTATTTTGGATAAAACGTGGACTACAATTTTTGCTACAGAATTTTCTAGCACACTTGATTTGATGATGCTGGATAATTCCAAAGTCTTTGGACTTTTGAAAAGTGGGATTTTAGATTCTCGGGTTGGGCGGCCCAAAAGTATGTACTTAAAAAGCTTCTTTCTTTTTTTTTCTTTAACTAGGAAAATAAAATAGAGAAAGTTTCTATTTCTGCCATTAAAAAAAAACTTATTTGAGAGTGAAATGTAAACCAAACTCATTATTGTGATATGATTTATCACTTAACAAAGTTACAAGTACTCACTCTCTTTAATTTTCATTAGATCGCCTTTTTAAAAATATTTTATTATTTTATTGATTCAAAATTGAATGATCATGATTTAATTTAATTTAAAAATTAATAATAAAATTTTATCTTAAATAAGTTACATTATTATTTTTGTTATTAATTAGGTTGATAGTGAAAATCATTAGTTAAAATGATGTAAATCCTTTAAATTAAGAAGCTTGTTAATATAACTTATGATAAAATATATGATTATTTTAAAAAAATAGGCATTTAAATATGAATATTTTAAAATGGAGATATGTAGATTGAATTCTAAACTAATGGAGTATTATATTCTATTTTAAAAACAAATAAAGCTGAATACAGTAGATAAAACATTTGGAAACGCTATTAATAATGTTGTAAATTTTGGAAGTAATACTTAGACACTAGTGTAATATTTGATATGCATCTATATTGATCTATTGCATGTAAAAATAGAATATATTATTAAATTCAACCAGTTAATTTGAAATTTTAATGTCAGTGAAAATTAAAAATAGTTTAATGTCTAGTTATCTATTAAAAAAGATAAAATCCTACTTTTGTCTATAGTTAGGAACACTGTAAATCCATGAAGGAGTCGAGGGCACTTGAGCCCAACTAGTTTTTTTTTTTTTTTGGAATTAGATAAGTAATTTTGCACTTCAACATTTAAATTTTATAATTCTATACTTAAATCTCTCTTTTTAAAAAAAAATTACACTAAAATCCCTTAAAGTCTCTTGATCGGTTCTCAATTATAAAGAGTTTGTTATTGAGAATGTGTGATTGACCCATAAGTGAAAGCATATGAAATTCAACTTCTCTCTATTAATTTAAGTTTTTAGAGTATCTAAATTTTATTTTATATATTTCAATATTTATTCATTGCATTTTTTAATCTATATTAATATTATTTTTTATTATTACCTTGTCATAGATAAAATTATACTCGCTTTCACCCTCCTGAAGCTGTGAAGCTCAATTCAAAATTTTGTTAAGCCAAACAAGACAATAGAGTGAGAAACAAAAAAACAGATTTTTGAATGAGCGTTAAAAAATACAATAGTCAAACAAATTCACAAACCACAAAATTAGACTATTCTTTAAACTACAAAAGATAGCAAATCATGAACAAAAAAAAGTAAATGTACTTCTATAAATTATCTAAAACACCAGTATAGTAAACATAACATTTTAAAAAAAAAAACTTACAATATATGAAAATATGTAATAAATATGTACAACAGTAGTTACAGTACAAGTATATTTTATTTTAAAAAAAAAAAACAAGCAAAAGAGAAAGTTAGTTCCAGTCCTTGCTTGATGGGGCGGCCCTATTTTTCCAGTCTTACATACAGTATGGACCTCGTCGAGCCAGGAAAGTAATGGCCTGGTGTAGGCAGTGAAATTATCAATAACGGCCCAAATTATAAAAGATAAAGTTCTAAGATTATCAGTCACCATCATTTTTGGGCCTAGCCCACAAATGATCCTAGTAGTCCAACAATAAAACATTTAAAAAATTCAGCTGGGTACAATATATTGAGTATTGATCCGTACTGTGCTAACCTAAACTCAAAAAAGACTCAATTGACTAAGCCACATGGCCTAATTAGTAAAGGTCCATACCATTGACAGGCCTCTGTTTCTGACTTTGAAAACCATAAACAAAAATTTATATGAAAAAAAAAATAGGAGCCCCATAATATAATACATAGAAGTAGCAGATTAGACTTTTTCAAAAAAAAAAAAAAAAACGTAACAGAAGATTAGACTTGTATTTTGTAAAGTCCTGGTGCCGCAAACAACTGAGGCATGCACCCAAATCTTCAAGCCTGACATTTGAGTTTGACCTTCTTTTGATCTGATCCACAAAGGACCGCAAAAGTCAAAGAAAATTGCCCCTCTCACTCGTGGCTAAAAAAGTTCTTTATGTTATATTTAGGAATTTGATATTATATTTTTAAAGTTCTACATAATAATTTGTGTTTTAAATAATTTAAATATACTCAGTACATTATATTTCATAAAAAAGTATATTATATAAATATGTAATTTTAATTATATATGTAATGGAAATGTATGAAATATACTTGTAGAGTTAGAAACAAATTTTTAAAATTTTCATATCAGTGAATTATTTAGTTTTTGAAAAATTGATATCAGTGAAGTTATGAGGATAGAAACGTTTTTGGAAAAAAAAAACGGAAAACAACTAATTTTGGAATCTGGAGAGTTTTGATGTATGCGTGGCGTGCCAATTCAAACTGCAATGTAGCGCCATGTATGAATGGCGTGGAGCGGGACCTACATGTCCTTTCGTGTCTGGTGCCTAATGTGACTTTTTCATTTAGACTTAATAGTCAAATTTTATTCTCCACGAGATTCCTCGAAACTGAACCAATTTCATACTCATGATCAATTTCTAAGTTCCCCATGCATCATCATACATGCATTTATCACATGCCCATCCCATATCACCAACCACATCATGATGATGATGCATTCATCAATTAGTTAAATTAATTTTACTATTTATTTCGTCCTAAAAATAAGATTTTAGATCAAACTTTTTATCTTAAATTATAAAATATTTAATTATGTATTATTTTAATATTATTTATTATTTAAAAATGAAAATAAAAACAATAATTTAATTTTAAAAATATAATAAATAAATGTATTTTTAGAACTAAAAAACATATATAAATGAGTTTTTTTTTTTAAGCAGCCAAAATTCAAAGGAAGCCGTCGTCAATTGGTCATAGTCAGAGCTGAGTCAGAAAAAATACAAGGTCAAATCTCATGACTCACAGCCATTTCCCATTTTGGTTGTCTTTATAATGATGCTGACGGTAACCATTCCTATATTTTATATTTATTATTATCTTCTAAATACTATTTATTCTTCTTCTAAAAATTAGGTTACACTCACTTTCTCTTTTAATTTAATTTTGGTAGTGACAATATTGCTACCACTATTACTACTACTAAATGGATGTATAATTTAGGACCACATTATAGCAAGTTTTATCATCTATGAGCATTCCCTTTCTTTGATTTTTTTTCCTTGTTTTTAATTCAAATATTCATAAAAATAACTGCAAATGGTTTATTAAATGCATGTTTGCCAATTTAGACTCGGAATATTGAACAAATTTTACTGATTGATACATATACCTCGAGAATTTTTTGATGATATACATTTTAAATTCTTGATAGTAATTTTAAAATTTTATCAGTAATTATTTAGATCTCTCATTTTTCATTTTCTCTATTCTATTCATAAAATTATCACATTTTCTCTGTTTGTTTATAAATTATTACAAATTTTAATACATTATTTTTAAGTAACAATATTATAGTAAATATTTTGTGCCATGCCCCCACCCCCTTTTTTTTCCGATAAGATCAGGGGATTCCTTCTAGAAGTGGTAGATTTGGTTTAGAATCAGCAGGCATATCATATGTGATATGTACAAAAAGTTCCAAGCATGAAAGCACTACGATTCTTAAAATAGTCACAAGATTAGCTAGAAGTATTTATTAAAAAATGCTTACTTTAAGTCTTATCTTCCTTTCAAATATATATTTATTTTATATTATTACATGCGAATTATGCGTCCAATTTAAAATATCTAGATTTGAATGAGGTGCACAAACAATTTAATTATAATTTTTTACTCATATACTATTTTGAAATTTTTTAAAATAGATTAATATTTTAAAATAAAATAGTCAGAATTAAAATAATTTTTTATTTTATTTTATTTTAATTGTTCAATTTAAATTCATATTATAATTAAAAATTATTGATATTAATAAAATATAACTAAACTTTATAAATAACACTTATTAATACTTAATTTGTATTCTTAATAAAGTAAACAACTCATTTTAAATTTGTAAATAATGGTTGCAATTTGGACGAAACTGTAGTTCAAGCAAAGTTACTGGCTTTGGAAACCAAGGGTGGAGACAAATCTGGAATTCCACATCTTACCTTGGTATTTTAATATACATAGTTTGATCGAATGACTTTGATTGTAATTACCACTAAGGGATTGTATTGGAATTGGAGAACGTCACTTCTGGGCTCTTCTTTTAATTAACTAGTTGTTGTGGAGGTAACTGTATACGAATCTCGAATAAGCTTGCCACAAGTATATTAATCAATAGTCATGTGAAAATACAGTTTCAACGGCATATAAAACTCATTAAAGCAAATGCGATACACTCACTAAAATTTGCTCTGGATGTATATTGAGAAGTAACACAGTTACTATATTTACTATAAGTCTTGAATTTGGACATTTTGATTTCTATAAAATAAATAGGTTTTGATGATCCAAGAATTCTTCGTAATCAGAATACACATCGCACTCAATCGCTTTGAGCCTTGGGGCAAAATCATTTAAAAAATGTGTGTGTTAACGAATAAAAATTGAGTTGATCAATTTCTTTTATGTTTCAACTAATGCTTTTGATTATCCATTTTTTTAGTTCAAGAAAACAGCATTTAGTTTGCCTACTTTTTCTTTGTACAAATGTGACTCTTCTGCCAAGTTCTAGTTCTACACCAATCGTGCTGGCGGGCGTAGATAAACAATAAGCCTACCCTGACTTTTTCTATCGTATCCATGCCTGAAACATGGCTTTGATTAAGATAATCGATCTGTTATCTGTATATGGGGACGGTTTATGAGATTCGAATTTTCTATTTTATTTACTTTCTAATATTCATAACTCAATCAGTGATTTTTATTATTAATTAAGTTAATATTTTTATCTTTTGTTATTATATACTTGCGCTCCATAAAAAAAGTTAAATACGTAAATTAAGAAATGATGGTTACTTTAATTGATATATAATTTTTTATATATATATTCTTAATAATATTTAAATATTTAATTATTTCAAAATAAATAAACTAATAAATTTTCATTGAAAATAAGATTTCAAGCAATTTTGTAACTTCAATATCAATGATTAATTATAGGAAATTGTTTCACAATTTATTTATGGTTTAGTTTAAATGTCTCAATTTAATATAAAATTAAATTGTAATTGATAACATAGATAAATGTGAAAATAAAAATTTAAACATGAAATTTATATAAAAAATATTTTTTTAGATGATTAAAAATGAAATAGTTTATTATCTTTATGAGAGGGATAGATTATATTTCTGTCTAATTGGAAATATTTATTTTTATCCTTCTATATTTGAAATAAGTTTCTAGAATCCCATTTTTTTAAAAGGAAAAAGTCCTGAATTATTTACAGAAATTATATTGGTGTACGTACCTTATTAGAATTAATTTATTATTTTTCCTTAAAAAGTTGTGATTATTATAGGAAACATATCCTTGACCAATGTACCAATTATTGAAGTAAAGTGCCACATGCAGACACAGATATAAATATTTTTAACGTTATTTTGGTTCTATTAACCTTTGCCTAAATTAGTGGGTTGAATATAGAACCTAGCTCTTTGTCCATAAAGATTTATTTGCAATATTTCTTTGTAGATAGGACAGTGTGAAAAATTTGGTGTTCATTCGCTAATCCACTACTTATTTGGCTTGCTCTTACTTTTAATTTTTTTTCATGTCTTTGTTCAATGCACTGGTCGTTGTAATGACCAATGCTTTATTTATTAGTTTTTTCTTCTTCTTTTTTTAAAATGTTTATTAGCACTTGAGACTATTGTTTAAAATAAATAGTTCTTAATTATCTGTCAATCAAAAAAAAAATTATTTGAGTGTTCTTGGTTATTATTTTACTTTTTAATTTGAAAGTCTTAGGAGAATTATTTTGGAGAATTTTATTAGCTGTGCTTTTCAAAATAACTTTTACTTCTTCCTTTTTTAAGGAGAAGTTTTACTTATTAATTTTATTGAAAATATTTTTCCAGCGATTTATATATGATGCCCAAGTAAGTATCCTTTATCATTTTTCTTAAAATTTTTATATGCAAGTATTTAATTCATTTGATAATGAAGATCATCCAATTATATGATTTTTTTTTTGTAATAAAACGGTAGTATCTCATTCTCAAAATACGAATTATTTTTAACCTTTTCCCATATATTATAAGGATATTTAAATGTTATTTTCTTATACCTAAAATATTCATGTATTTAATTTATTTATTTCATTTATAACTACAACTTTTACCTTTTTAGAAAATAAAAAATATCATAATTATGTGTAATTGTAAGATAACAATTAATATTTTAAATATGTTGAGATTAAATCAATCTATATTTTGAAATGGAGATAGTATTTATTAATATTTTTTAAAAAATATTATCATTATATTATCTGATTTATTTACGCAATCAAAAGCCAAAAGGAAATGACTCGTCGATATATTTCCGGGATCTACGTGTCGATGCATCATTTGTTGGCGAAATGCTAATTGTTTTGTGAGATTGTTTTAATAATCCTTTTTAGAGCTTTTGTTTACTCCAAATGTTGTTGTTTTCTAGTCGGGAGACTGTTTCCCGATATTAAACAGATTGGAGAAACTCTCATAACAGAGTTTTTCTTTTCCAGTTTGATCTGGCCTAAAATATAAATAAAAATAATTTTTACCCAATTATTATTTTTAAAATTATTTGTTTTATAATTATCCATTCATAATTATAATTTTTTTAAACTCATATTATTATTTAATACTTTCTCTCTTCAAATAAATTGAAAATTGTTGTCATAAATGAGAGAAAATATTAAATTTAAAAGTATTTTAGGTAAAGTCTTTAAAGATGCTCATATTTGAATTTCTTGTGTCATATCACAATTAATGATATTTAATCAACTTCTTTTAGTTCTTTTTCTATTGAAATTGTTAGTTATCCTAATAATTTTATTTTTATTTTTGTACATTAAGGTAAAAGTTGAATGTAATATTTAATTAAAACTCCCTCCTTCCAATCTAAATATATCATAGTTTTTATATATAAAAAAAAAGAGATCAAAATGACTGAAATACAATAAATAAGATATCTAAATAATTAAATAATGATAAATGACGCAAATTACTAAAATTATAAAGATAAGAGACAAAAATCACTAAAACGACCATTTTGAGGATTATCAGTATTGTGATCTAATTAATCAAAGGGAAAAAAAGTATTGTGATCTATTGCATTACCAAAAGAAGAATTGATAAAAAATTGGTGGATGGCATTTGGTGGGAAAGAGTTTGGAATTGAGGAGAAAATTGTCCTTATGTACTTTTTATTCCGGGCCACTTGCGATATCGGACGGGTACGTGTGCACTTCGACACCTCCCAACTGTGCCATTTGATAATCAACTCATCTCCGAATATCCACTGATTTGATATGTCTGGGTCCGAGTCCCAACCCACTCTTTTCCACCGATCTTGAAAACGTTTTTTTTTATAAAAAAAAACATTTAAGCGGATTCGGTTTCCAATTATGCGCTACTTCGAAAATTAAGTTTGTTATTATTATGATAAGTATTGAGATTATTTAGTTAGTAAGATAGTAATTTTTTTAAAATTAAAGTGATTGTTAATTAAATTTTAGATATATTTATTTTTTTCAAAAAAATAAACATTTAATTTAAGTAGTTTCAAAATAAAAATATGAATAATTAATTTTAAATTTTAAAATTATACTTCATGAATGAGAAGTTACTAAAATTTATAAATAAATTGAAACTCCATCCATCGTAGTTCAATTATTTTAATTTGAATATATACTTTAATAATTTTACTCATATATAATTTAGAATGTATAAATTTGATATATCAAAAATGTGTTAAGCATTAAATTTGTTATGATTTTAATAAAACATAACACAAAAAAAATGCACTAGAAAATTTTGCAATTTTGGATGAGTTTTTTACTGTTTTGTCAGGAATGCATTTCTTATTATTCAACATATTACATAATTATCATTTTTGATATTCTTCTCAATTTTATTATAAAATTAAAAAATGACGTAACTCTTTAATATATATTGTACTAATTATGAAAAAAGTTAGATAAAAATTATCTTACAATTTAAAAGAGATGGAGTCCAAAGCAAATTTGGAATGCCCTATTGCTAGAGATAGCATTGCCTAGAGGGGGGGGGGGTGCCTTTTCATTTCTTTTCAAATAGACAGAGGATAAGATGACGTATTTAGACACTCTTCACGAATCATGATACTTTCTTGCAGGTATAATTGTATAAATATCTTTTGGGACATTTCCAGTCAAATGAAAAGGGTCATTGCATGCAAATGCAATCAGTCAGTTCCATTCACCACAGACATCAAACTAATGCATATTTTGGTTTTCTTTTGGAGGGATATCTGTATGCAAGTACTCCCGTTTAGTTGTAGATTACATATATATTAAGCATAAACTTTTAAACTTGTCAATGAACAATAATCTTAAATCACATTTGTAAAGGAGAAACATATAAAATTTTCGTGGTAATGATCTTTCCTATTATCGTTAACAGTTCAGGTAAACACCACTTGGTTAATAGATTCTTTCATAATCTACGGTAAGATGGGAATTAAACTTTGTGTTAGCTTTAGTTTTTACATTAATTTTCAGTACTTTTAGTATATAAATAAGTTTCCAAAGTGGAGATATCATATCAGAAGCAAGAAAAAGTTTAATAAAAGAAAATTTTAAGAATATCGTTTTCGTGATATCACAATCAGCAACTTTCAATAAAGGAATCTATTTACAACAAGACAAATGAGGTATGCAAATGCGCAATAAGCTTCATTATTCGTACAATCATTGGGGCTCGGGGGTCCGCTTTCAAATCCTACAGAATTTCATAAACATACGATATCAATATATCATAACCCATAACCCATTATATGTCAAATTTTAGAAATAATTTAACACATATCAAATAATAAAGTATTTTAATTTTGATAATAATTTTATTTTAGTAATAAGAAGTATATAAATTTTGTATTGAAATAAGAAATAGACTGAGTAGATTAAGAGTGAAAAAAAAATTGTATTGAGAATAAGAAATATAAGAAGATAAATTAAAAAAGAACAAACGAATTACTAAAAAAAATATTTAGTAAGACTATTCAACTCTCAACTTAGTTCAACCTTATTCCTTTCAAAAAGAAAAAACTTATTGATCAACCTTGAAATCTAGAAATATGAAAGCATGTATTGCACAAGGCATAACTTACATATAACTTGAAAGTTATTTTGCTACAAAGATTTAGTACTCTTAAATGGTAAATGTAGTTTCCCATATCAATTAGAAAAATTTCAAAAAATTTTAAAAATGTAAAGTAAGATGTGAAGGGTTTCTCTATTTCTTTCGTGTGCGTAACCACCCACAAACGTAAATCCAAATGGCCAACGTGAAAGTAAAGCTTGCATCGTTCGTTTCTAAGGCTAAAGCCCAACGCACAAATGGCATTTAAAACGCATTAACTTAATGGCTTGATCCCTTTTGACCTTATCTGTATATCCTGTTGCGTGCTCTTGACCAACGAAATTTACGGTTGAATTGAACTGTACATATTGTTTTCATAAAAAACCAACGTAAGCAAATCCTTAATTAATTTTATCCATTAATTTACCATTATTGGGCAACTGTCAAGAATGAGACACAGGAATTTTTTAAGCATTAGATTTTCTTTTCACTGGTGAAATCTATAATATGTTTCGTTTATTGCAATTGTGCATTTTAATTTGTAATAAGATTAATAAAAATATTGTAAATAACAATTACATTAGTATACTCTCTAAATTTTTTCTTATTTAATTGTTAGTAGGTAAGTATAATAATATCAAAGTTTGATGTGAAATAATACTTCATAATAAATGTATTTTCTAATAAAAAGTAAATAACTTATTCAAAAATGCATTCTTATTAAAAAATACAAGTGGATATTCAATTTTTTTTATTATGCTTCATTTAAAACATATCAAATTTAATTCGTTATGTATTTTTAAAAAGTTAAATTTATATCTTCAAAATTATACAAGTTTAAAATTGTAAAAGTAGTAAATGTGTGCAAAAATTGAACCAAACAATAATTTTAAAATTAGATTGGTGTTTCGATTATTTTGGTTTGGTTAATAGAACCTTTTAAAAAAACGATTCAGTGTTTCATAAATTTCGTAAACCAAATAACCAAAAAAATTATGATATTTTTCTTAATTAGTTTTTAGTTTTTATGTTAGTTTTTGTTATATAGTTTGTTCTTATTTTTTGTCATAGTCATACTTTTTAAGATTGGAATTAAAATATTTATTTGATCTCTTTTCAATTAAGTGTAAAGATAATATTAAAAATAATCAATAAAATAACTCTCAAAACAAATAAAATATCTTATATTTTGAGAGTATTTAATTTGGTCAAGGATTCTAAATGTTGAAGTTTTTTATCCACGATAAAATATTGCTATTAATGGACATTAATTGTTTACTTTGTTTTTCCCCCAAGAAAAATCAAGAATAAAAAATGCCAAAGGGGTTACGCAAAACTAGAACTAACCATCTTGTAAAGGCAGTATCTAGCATAAACCTCCAAAACTTATATGCAGCCGACACAGAGAATGATAGACAAACTTAGTGGAAAGGTTAGTCCAAAAAGATTAGGGTTTACTATCCTATTGGAGACGTACTTTTCTTTGGTGGTGGTAGGATGGATGCAAACTACAATCTCTTGGTATATAATGGCAGACATCAGAGACGGCCAATAACCCAATAAAAAATATTAGTGACATTATTGATGAACTCCTTTTGCATTCGATTCCTTATAAAATATGCTAGTGAAATTGGGTTACTTGTCAATCTGGTTCTTGAATTGTATTCAACGTGAAATCTTTAGCACAGATGAGAATTGTTCGGCATGTCCCCATCAGTTCAATTCTCGTAGACAATGGTCTTTTGGCTTATGCGGAATTTCCCAAACTGGACTTGGAATTTTCTGATTCGAATTTTTCACAAGTTTTAACGATCAATCTTTCAACAAGTTGTCAATAAAACAAAAGTTCAGAAAACCAAAGTTTTTAATACTACTGGAACGCGTTCATATGAATATTCCTACTGGTATTTGCTACGGAGAAATGTATGTAATTAAACACATTCAAGATGCACGTGGATCTACCTTGGAGGAAGGAAATTAAGAGAAACAAGAAAGACCATTAATTTGTGTACATGGGGCTTCTATGTCTACCTTGGAACTCTGGCAATTGTTTGTCTAAATAACACTCTGGCAATTGTTACGTACAAACTGTGGACACTGTACTCTGTCCCAAGAAGATATCGATACCCATTAAATGGTGAAGTATCCGTATTTGTACTATGATCATGTCTCATCATCATCCTAAAGACTCCGCCATTTTGACAAACACAAATAAAGATAAGAGTTATTGATATTTTTTTTAATGTAAATTTTTTATTTTTATTATTAATTTACATTTAGAAGAAAGATGAAAATGGAAAATTGTTATTTTTTTAAATTTTTTTTATCAATTTTATAAAATGACAAAAATATTTTTTAAAAATTACATAAATTATACGTAACAAGTGAAAATGATAATATAAAATAAATTTAGATGAAAGTAAAAAGATTGAACTTTTATAAAGTTTGAATGCTAAATTTGGATAATAAAAGTTCAATAATATATAAAAATTATAACATAATGGGATTTTAAAAGTAAATGTGAAAATTGAGCATTTATCTTAACCTAAATGTAAAAAGGAAAAAGGTTGTAAGAAAAATTAATTGAACAACTTAACGGGACATATTATGATTGTGCGAGATTGCCATAAAATTGGATTCACGAACCAAAAGGAAAAAAAAAGGTCTAGACCAAGACTGTCAACAAAATTAAAGCGAGCACCTTAAAGAAAACCAAAACTAGAGATTGGGGTCATTTTTAAATCTACACGGATGGTATTAAGTCAATCAATAATTTACTCAATATAACTCAAAGAAGTAAATTAAAAAGCTAGAGAAAAAGCACAACCGAGCTAGCTATCTCACCCAAAAGCTAGTTAATGTATATTTATAGGTTAAAGATCTCTTAACGTTCTATTAAAGTTTTCACATAAGATTATTATTCTTAACTTAAGTTTCCGTGTGGGACTTTCCTAGGCATATTTGTGTAAAAGACCCCTCAATCTTTAAGGTATATCATATGCCCCTTCTACCAAAGAAAATATGTCAACAAATTGTTTCTGAGCATAAAACAACTAACTCAAGTTAATTACGAAAGCCTTACTACTAATCATAGGGTGAAAGTTTGAATTCTACTAAAATTAATTAGTGATGATTTGATCCTTTGTAGACATCAATATACAGACTTAGTGAATTAATATGGAAATAGTTTATGCATAAACGGGACTACTGGGACTATTGTCCCCAGCACTCAATCTGGATCATAAAATATATATGAACAAATCTACATGTTTGTATACAAATACTGCCTTCAATAATTTAATAAATTAAAATTAATGACGTCTATCTATTTACTGGTTGTATCCGGTATTCAATATACTAAACAAAATCAAATCATTTAATCATTCACCGATCAAGATAACAGAATAAAGGCTTTATGAAGTTGGTAACAAGAGACTAAAACAAGTAATATTTTCTTCTTTTTTTTTTGTTGTGTTTAGGGAGATAATCTCCATATTTTAATGCCTCTCTGATTATCTTATATTTTTACATATAGACTAGTTTGTGTGTCTATAATAGGGATATAACCTTAAGAATGTACTTATCATTTTTATATATGCTTTTACATATAAGTAATCATAACTCTATGAACATCTATGCTTCTGTCGTGAGCTAGACACAAGCATAAAGTCATACTTTAGAAAATCACAAAATCAAAGTGCTTAGAAAATCTGTAAGGAATCCTTACACACTCGTGAATCATGTTTTTGGAAGTGTAGGATGAGATGCCTAATCTCAAAGTGGTCAATGAATCTCATTTACTTTTCAAGATGTTTTTTCCACTTATTGAAAGAACAGTCTGTCTAAATTTAGTTTTTCGATCTGTCTAAACTACCTGTCTAAGAAAAGAATTGAAAACTTTAGCTTAATGGCTCATGGCTACCAAAGAGAGTCATATTTTCCCATGTTTAGCTTAGAATACTTGAATGCACATCTATAAATAATACCCCCTTTATATGTATTTGAATATCCACATTTTTATTTTTATTTATTCAAAATTGAATATTTATTTTTTTAAAATAAACATATTTTTTATTTAAAGTTTCATTAATAATCTCATTAATTCAAAAAATTTATATTTCACTAAACTATGGTCTATATTACTCACAATATTAATTTAAGAGAATTGCAATATACTAACTCATGAATCTCATAATCAATTATGCTAATGTTAATAATAATTTGATAAGTTAATTAAAATTAATGATCTTTATTAACTTTTAATAAAATTTTAAAATTGATATTCAATTCTAAACTAATGAAGTATAAACTTTTTGGGAAGTTCTTCATAAGTGATAGAGGTAGGACAAATTACTTAAAAAGAAATGGGGTCAGAGAAAAAGTCATAAAACTATACATCTTTTTCTCAATGCCATTATTTTAAGAGTTTCACCACATTGGAAGATATAGCCTTTTTGATTATTTTTATTTATGAAGATATAGCCTTCAATATAATGAAAGGGCAGAAATTGGCCAGGGACCATTTTGAAACTGATACTATTAGTATTTGAAGTAGTGTGTAGACAGTGATGCACCAAGAGGTGTTTGAATGGCCCTTTTAGGAAATGATCAATGTTATAAATTACGCATCTTCCAAAGTAATCCAAACATTACCAGAACAATCATAATTAATTAATTGAATGAAATTTCAGATAGTGGTACAAACGTTTAACGCACTTCTTTGCGATTCCAAATTCACCGAATTAGTCATTTCAATCATATATACAGAAGACACCCAAACTTCCTTTAGCCCTTTGCTATCTCAGGAAATTCTTGCAAGAGTAGTCAATAACAAAGCATCCGATAATGGCTGCTAATCCATCCATTTCGGACAAAGCACTAGATATATTCAAGGTCTTGAATGCTTTAGAAGACAACAGAAACTTCCCGGACCAAATTTCGCAACCAAAAACAGTGAAAATAGGTCGCATGAGCCAATCAATGGCTTGTGAGTTGTGTGGGCACATTTCTCTTTTATTTTTATCTTTGTCAAACTAAAAACAAGAATATTATGCTAATCCAACCACCGTGCAGTACAGAATGAGATGTGACTTGTAACCAAAATCTATTATCACATACAATAATAATCGATTAGGATTAAATAATTTCCCCTAATGAGACAAGGTTTCAATATAATATAATTATGAAACCTCCAAAACAGATAGAACAGGCCATTTGGGCACCTTGGAACCGCAGGCTTAACTTTTTTCATATGTTTAAGATAATGTAAACAAAAAATAATTTTATTGCCAACTGAATTTGACAAAATTGTAGTAACATTCATTGCCAACTAACAAAATATAAGTCAAAAGCAAAGTAACAAACAATGTCGCTTAACAAATTAAACCACTCGGTCGGCAGTTTTAACTATTTTCTCCGTTACATAATTAGTTTTTTTCGTAAAAGAAAATTCTGTCCTTATATCATATATACGTTTACTTTCAGTTTTGGAGTTTGAACTGGGGACTTTTAAATTCCTGAAAATTTGGCTCTATTTCTATTTACAATTTAGGTGAAGTCTTCTCCTTCAATGAGGGGGTTGTCATTTTCACATGACAGAGCAAGCATTCGGATTTTCGTCGCTAAACATTTGATCATGGCCCGGTAAATATACAGGTGGCGGAGGTGGAGGAACATACTGCTGCTGGTGGTGGTATTCCACCACATAGCTTGTGCTACCATATCCCGGTTGATGATAGTACGTTGTGGGCACACCATTGTCTTGATTTGAATAATGTTGATTATAGACAGGTACACCATAATAGGTGGATGGAGTATATCCATGGTATTCCAATTTGTTCACTTCCATCTTTGCCTCCTCTTTGGCTTTTCCTTTATCTCCTCCGTCACCGCCGCCACCACCACCTTCTTTCTTCTCGCCATCTTTTTTCTCACCGCCACCACCTTCTTTCTCTTTCTTGTCACCACCACCGACGTTGCCTTCTTTCTCTTTCTTGTCACCACCACCTTCCTTGGCCTTCTTGTCACCACCACCGTCGTCTTTCTTTGGTGGTGGGACAACCTCCACCGGCCTCTTTAATTTTTCTTTCAAGTAGGGTAAGAGGTCTTTCATGTCCATTGTCCCCTTTGCCGTCACCAGATCTTTATCTGAATTTGTTGATACTTCTTCTACCCCTGCAATTTATCGTTAATGATAATTATTATGAGTGGAAGAAGAAGACCATAAACTAATTACAATGATAACTACATTAATTTGGGAAGGAATATTCGTGTGGTATAACTCTTTTTTTCCCCTTTTCTCATGGTACTGTATTTTCAATCTCAAATAAATTTATGCAACCTGATTTGCATGTCGCACCTACTCTATCAAATTATTCTAAAAGCTTACCATCAATCTTTTTGATGATTCTCTTAATCTTGTGAGCACAACCATCACAGTGCAGCCGAATCTTCAACACTACCGTACTCACTTGGGGCTAATTAATTAAACCACCAAATAAAAAAAATCAGAATTAGTTGAAAGAAAGCCAAACTAAATCACAAAAAAAGACAAACGTACTGAGCTGTCACTGGGACGACTCAGATTTGAGTATCTACCTCTTTGGGCTTCTTTTCTTCATCCTTCTTCTTCTCGTCGGTTTTCTTGTCAGCTTTATCATCAGCTTTCTTCTCTCCTCCGACGCCGCCTCCGTCCTTTTTGGGCTGAGGCGAGACGAGCACCACCTTCTTTTTGGTCTTTTGTTCAACCTTTTCCCGAAGCCAACTAGGGTCCACATTCCCTTTCACCGTCAATTTGTCGCTGGCACAGTCGGCCTTCACATCCTCCACACCTTTGGACCACGAAAAATTAAGAAGTCAGTCTCTAGCTTGAGTCCTCATGACTACGCCATTATTTTCCCCACATTTCCATTGAAAATATCTATTCCTAAGTCTAAGAGGAAAGACTTTTCTTTTTATGGAAAAAATAAAACTAAAATCACATTCACAAAAACGTGAAACGTGAAAAGTAACTGCAAAATTTGTTGGAGGAGTTGGACCGCCTAGTTCGGATCTAACGCTGGTTCCTTGAGAGTTCCGCAAAGTAGGAAGCCACGAAGAGTATTCTCAAATAAGAAACCAAGTTCGTAGAATAGAATATGCAGTGCATTTATTCACGATTAAGGAAATCAATTTTAGAAATGGATAATTCCAGGAAGATACTGAGTCGCCGCATTCAATTAGCATTACTGCCTGCATTATCTGAATTTTTCAGAAAATACTTGGAATATAATTGACGTCCAGGCAGCGTAATTAGGCAATTAATGAATGAAAACACTGCTAATTAAGAAAACATTTTTTTCCTAAACAAAGAACTTTTAAAAGTTTCGTACCATCGTAATGGCGAATGGAACGTTTGACTTTCTTGGCACAGCCTTCGCAATGCAAGTCCAACTTCAACACGATGGTGGTTGGCCCGTCGTCCTTCTTAGCACCACCGTCGGCAGCGGCGGGGGCAGCCTTCTTCTCTCCTTCATTCTTTGTCTCTCCCTTTTTCTCTCCTTCACTCTTTTTATCATCTTTCTGAAACCAAAGAACACAATAGACACAAAAGAATCTCTCAGTATTCGAATAAAAATTCTGCTCCCAAAAAACATACACACAATTTCAGCAAAATAATTAATTTTCAAAACCAAGCAGAAATTCAACAAATTAGGCAGCATCAACTTGGAATACATGTGAATGAAGGTTCTTTTGTTAGTTACCTCACCCATTTGGCGCTTTTGTGTTAAATTGGTAAAATGGTGATTCTTTAGATAGGAATGAGTAAGGGATGGTTAACAATGGTTTGAAGGGAGAAATCGGTGGCAGAGGAGGGGATATATAGAGATGGGGAGAAGAAGAAAAAAGCAAATTGATGAGCTCATCTATCTACTGTACACATAGTTGATGGGGGAATTACTATTATTTTATTCAATTCTAAACAGCGGCCCACTAAAATTTAAAATGAATATGAAAACAAAAATGCGTGCGTCCTAGACTGGGTGCTCATGATAATTATCAACATTCCCATGCATTCGGTTTCATGTATGGTATGCTACTGATGATCATACCATGAGAATGATAATCATTATAAAGGTGTTTTAAAAAAAAACAATTTCTTGATTCAAAACTAAAAATTTAATGCGAAAAATTAACAAAGATTACTGAGTAATATTAATTTTTCATAATTTTGTGAGATTCTTATATAAATAAATTGATGAATAAATACGTTTTATTTTAGATTTTTTTAATAAATTCAAAATAAGATTGTGAAGGTTCATATTTCAATTATGAACCAACGGGATTAATTAATTTGAAGTAAATTTTACACGTCGCCAGCTTGGACTTACTGCTGGGCAGATAATCACCTTAGGGTGCTTTTTGGATTTCCTGACTAACCATCTAACTTTGACTTTGGCCGGACCATGACCATGTTGATTGTTGAATGACTAATTCCTCCCGCACCTACCTTTTTAGATAGGTTTCTACCCGAACAAGAATGCCAAATTTTAGTGCATAAATACCAAAATATAAAAGTGCAACATGTGCAAATTATGTTTTTTTTTTTTTAAGTCCAACATGTGAAAAACAGACGAAGAAAAAAAAAGAAGAGAATCATGCCAGATTATTTAGTAGATCAAACGGTTTAGGATAATCTTAATTTGGAGTAGTGTTATTATTATTACTGATCAAATCATAATTGTATCATAATTTATATAAATTAAAGACTAAAAAAAATACTGTATATATGAATGTATTAAACTAAATGGGAGGATAGAATTGAATGGCAATTAATGGGAGTTAGCTTAGTTGTGGGCTAATCCTAAAGAATAGCACCAATAAAAAAAAAATTAAAGATTAATAGGAAGATAGTCACATAGATCAGTTATATCGCAATCTTGTAGAAAGAACAAAGTAGCTTGCGTCTGCCACAGCCCACAAATTAGACAAACGTTTAGAGTACTAACACTTTATATTTATTTATAAATAGTACTAACACTAATTATAGAACCCGAAAAACACAAGAAAAAATAATGACAAGGAATATGGTGGTTCAGAAGTCAGAACCATCCACGCCACAACCGGGCCCAAGATTTTTTTTTTTTTTTTTTGGGTCTAATTTATAACTTTTTCTTCTCTTCTTTGTTCCAACAATTACACTAAGTTGTCCTGAACTCATTACTAGTTAAAATGGTTGGAAAATATTTTATTTTAAAGTAATTAAGGTAATAAGATAATAATACCTTAATTAATAAAAGATCCATTTTTTTGCCACATATCATACATTTTATATAAAAAAAAGACAAAGAAAAAGTAATTTGAGGAAAATGGAAATGGTTTGTGCATGTGTGAGTCAATATTAGAAATTTTGGGTAAGTCACGTTTCTTTTTCATTTCGTAGAAATCATAAAGGATCAGTTGGAAAGTGCAAGGTAAAAAAAAGTTAAGAGAAATGATAGACAAATTGAATTTAATTAAGTTATTAATTTATATTTTATATTAATAGTTTAATATTTAATCCGTTTCAAATTGATTGAAATGTTTTGTTTTTCATATTGATTAAAAAAATATAATTAATATTATTAAAAATGTATATTTTTAATAGAGTATTCATAAAATACTTCTTTAGAATTGAAAAACTTAGCATTAGAAATATTAATAAATTATTAGAAAATTACTTTATCATTAATTAAATGTATTTTTTTTTAATAATTTACTCATCAATTTTTATTCAAAGTGCACTTCATAGTCTCACTTTAAATAGAAATATTTTAGTTCACTAGGAAATATATTATACTTCTTAATAAGGAAACAAATTTATAATACATGACAAAAAAAAATAAGTTTATCAAATTGAGACGGATGAAATATAATTGATAGCATAATTTACGAGTTAGAATGATGTAAATATCTTAAATTAAAATAATGAGTTTTGATTATTATAAGTTATTTTGCAATAAATATATTTTAAATTAATAATGTTATTAATGAAATTTTATATAAAAAATATGTTTCTTTAAAAAAATTAAATAATTTAATTATGAACAAATTAAATTATAAATATGAACATTTAAATAAAAAAAGGCAGACGCAGTGTTTGGTTCTTGTAAAAGGCGACAATCATTCCTATGTCTTATTTTATACCAATCCACGACCAACATGAGAACTCTTAAGTCTTAATTCATTATATCATCCTAATCCACCATAATGAGAAGAAGGAACCTTGAAGAAAGCACATAACAAGCATCACAAAAAAAAATAATGATTGTATTTAGATTAAGTTTTGAAAGTGTTTTTTTTAAAATGATAATTTTCTATTAAAAATAAAAAATTAATTGATGTGTTTTGAGTTTTATATAATTGATAATATTATAAAATATAATTAATAAATTATTTAAAATTTTAATTTTTTAAAATAAAAATATAATATTTAGGTGATTGAGTGAGATTGAATTTTTTTTTTTTTGAGAGTTAAGCAAAATATAGCCGCCGTTATTAGTACTACACCTGTGCGGCTGTGTTTTTTAGTTTCAAGTACCAGTACTTCCAATGTGCACCGAACCTGTTGAATTGATTCTAGCAACTTCCATTTCCACTCCACCGTACTTTATATATAATTTACATTTTTACACAGATTAAAAAAAAAATATATATATTTATTTAATAAAAATATTTTAAAAATTACCGTCATATCATATAGGCAACTAAAAGAGAGAAGAATATTGAAATGAAATTAATAAATACTTTTCAAAATCTGTAAAATAATTTATAAAAAAAAGAAGTAAAATACTATATTTTGAGAAGATTATTTCACTCTATGTATATTAAGGCCGCAGGGTAGTGCTACTTTTTCTAGTTTTGTTGAGTTGGTTGATAACCCAAAATATCAAACATGAATTTATAACAATTGAATTAGGATCCGATCCACTCGCAAGTTGTTGAATTGGTATTTGGTACTACTAATAATTCTCAATCCTCACGAATTAAATGTATCAGAATTGGTCAAGGCCTCAGAATTTGTCAATCCAATATTTAGTCAATAATGAGTTCAGTCGATAGTTTTAAGTGCAGAGTCCTGAAGAAAAGGATTTTAGTGAATTAGATTTTTATGTTTGTATAATTTGTACACTCCAAATTAATTTAAAGGAAGAGAAGAATTAGTCAGTCCGCCATGAAATGTTCAAAAGCAGCAGTCGGAGTCGTAAATTTACAAAACACACTCATTATATTTCTAAGGAACGAGCCTTAATTCACTAAGACCAACTCCTGTTCTTAAGATGAACAATTCTACACAATTCTGGAGTATTAAAAAAAGAGAAAAAGAAAAAGAGAAAATGAACAAATATTAGAGGCATAAAAGAATTGAAAATTACAATCTAAATTAAGGATATTAATTTGTTATATGAGTACAGAGTTTGTTTAAGTTTAAGATTGATTCAAATTAAAAAGACATAATTTGAGTCCAACTCAAATGAAATAAAAGTCACTGATAGATTAACTTCACGTTCAGTCTAAACTAAAATGCAAAAGTCGGAATAGTCAAATTGTTTTTTAACAAAAAAATCACACTTAAAACATATAAAATCAATCTTATAATAAAAATAATTTGGAAAATTAACTCAGAATATTTTATATATATATATATTCTATATAAATTACTTTTGAAGTTATTCGAAATATTGAATTTAAGTAAATTTAAACTTGACGTACTCTTCACTCTAAATTTAAAGCCGAATTCAACTAGCTTATAGGCGTCGTATTAAACTCAATGATGGAGTAGTTGTGGGTTAAGATGTAACAAATCTCAGATCGACTGGCAATCTAATTTAATCTAAATAAAAATTTACCTCAAAATAAAAATGTCTGAATGAATCCTTATCAAGAGTTTTGTCATTTCTTTTGTACTACTCTACTAACGCAGCTATCCACCATCTTCATTTCTAGGTAGTGATTGCAAACTTTACCCTAATAATTAGTTCCCTAATTTTCTAATCAATAGTGATTTTAATTCAAAGCACCATGATTGCATATCTAGTACGGATTCATGCATCTTTGTATTATCAAACATCACCATTATCCAAGTGAAGAATTTTGTTTAGAGTTTTTGTGTCAAGTCATGGTTGCAATAATCAACCTTTGGGCTGAAGATATAAGTTAACCACTTTTCAAAGAAAATATCACATTTATGTTTGACTAGCTGAAATAGATATGAGATAATAATTTCCAACCATAGCTCTGTTCTCACATGGCTTGGAAAAAAAGCAAAACGGTGGTTAAATGTACGATAAGTTTGATAAGTATTATACCTTGTCTTCCTATTTCCTTTTTCAAGTACATGTATCAAATTGAAATGATTTTTTAACAAATTTTTTTTTAAAATTTCTATGAAATAATAAGTAGACTATAAAGCTTTTATTCAATAAATCAAGTTATATATACATATCAAGGTAGTGAAAACAGTACTGTCGACAGTGGTTCAAAATCAATAGCAGATAGAATTCATTACATACCATGATATGTATGACTAAAGAGATGTAATATTATGCCCATCTGTATGACTAAACAGTACTGTCGACAGTGGTTTTGTCCCACTTTTTATTTATTTATTATTATTGATTTCGTTTGCCCATTTCATTTTTTTTTTGTATTTAATTGAATTTTGCTTGATTGTATTTGATTTTCTATTCCCTCGATAGAATCCAATGAAAATAAAACTTTTCTATGTGAAAGTCTAAGAGGGAGACTCGTGGTGGAGAGATGGAAGAAAAGAAAAGAAAAGAAAAAAAGGATCAAGATCGATTGATGGATCTCTTAAAACTACTTGGCTATATATATATGTTGTCATTTTCTGGTAGAATTCTATAACGTAGCCCACAAGCATAAATGGGAATAGAGAGTTGTACAAATGGTATTTGTGAAGCTTACGGGTCTATATAATTTATGGTACTCTTTTAGATTGGAACCAAAAGTTATTAATGGTAGAAATGGAAATTTGGATACATACGCCCATAACATAGAAGGTAGGTGAAAGGTCCAAAATCGCACGAGTGGAGAACTTCCCCCCGGCGAAGTTCTAGAGAAGTCAGTTGTAGACTAGGGTTTGGAGAAGCTTCCGATCGAGCTAACAACGTAGAATATTGTGTTCAAAGAAAAAAAGCCATTATTTTACTATCGTCTGAGATCAGCAATGAGGTACTTAGTTTAATAAATTTGACTCTGGGTTTTCCTAAGCCTGCACAAGCTTTCTCAATTGGTACATAGAAGACCTTAAACCAAAAAAAAAAAAAAAAAACTATAGAATAGTTCTGGTCATAATTGTTATTTGCATAGGTGTAATAAAATCAATTTTTTTAATCTTACCTTCGTACAACAAACCATCATATGGAATTCTTTGAGGAATATACATGTGTTATCGGCATCACTGTTCCAACCAAATTTACTCTATTATTTGCATGATACTTATAATATAATACCATTTGATAAATAATTTATTTATTTTCGTGTTAGTATTATTATTAATTTTTAAAATGACTAAACAAATGTAATAAATGACAGCATCATCATCATCATATATATATATATCATGCTGTGGGGTGGAGGGACCGTGGATGTGGCAATATTGGAAATATCTGTGGCCCATTTTTGAGTTCTGAAAAATAAACTCGTTGGATGGGCCTCTTCCAGCCCAATGTCACATAATAATGGCTTTCAATACCGTAAACCTAGAGTTTTAACTCGTTGGGCCAACATCAGTCTCGGCCGCGAGCATGAGAGGCTGAAATTTCACAACTTGGAAGTTGAAGTCTAACTTCATTTTTCTCCCTTTTTCTTTTCTCCAAAGTAAAACAATTTGTCAACTCCACATTCATATTATAAACCAATTTGAAATTAGTATATTTTTAAATTTTTATCTAAAAATCTATTAATATTTTTATTATTTAAAATATTTACATTAAATCACGCGTTTACATTATTAATCATACTACGCAAAAAAAAAAATTTTAATTTTCATATTGTCAAAGAATTTGTTAAATTGTTCTATTTTTTTTCTTCTTTTGAGGAGATTTAATTGTTCTATTAGAACATTCAATTTCGAGAGTAAGTATTAAATTAATTTAAAAATTAACAATTTTTTTTATAAATTAATTTTCTTAAAAGACATTTGTGAATGCGTGAAATCGTCCGGACAGATTTTTGCTTTTCTTTTCCTTTTCTACTAAGCGATCCAAGCACCGAGCCCACACACTGTGCTTTAGAAATTCTCATGGAGTTTCTGTAGACAATGGTCACCATCTACTGTAAAATTGTTTGAGGGGATAATCAAGAAAATGGTTCGTTCAGTTTGGAGAAAGTACAAATTGCGGAAAACGGGCACATAAATTGAATGACGAAGGTAAAGAAGGCTTTGAGCGGTAGGGTGGTCACCGGAATTAATCATCCATCGCAAAGGTTAGAGCTTTACATTCTCTGCAGCATTTATCTTCGATTCCATTTCGTGGGTCGCTCTTGTTTTTACTTTGTGTTTTTCCGCAATTATCTCATGCGTTGTTTTGGTGAAGTAGTGGAATTTTGGTGTTCTTGTGCTTTGCGTTGATATGCATTTATTGAGGTTATAATTTATAAAGATTTTGATTTCTGGTTCAGGGATTACGAATATCATCCATTTATTAGGTAGATTAACATCATTCCTTAGGTAACAAAGCACAATAATGTAATAGTAGAAGAAATCCACTTCATTAAACAGAGAAAAGACATTTATTGAACGAGCAATGGACTTGCTACACAGTTTCATGTTAAAGGACACATGCAGGCGCATAGTTACTTATAGACTAAGTAGATATGGAAAATGATGGTTTTCACCAGACTGGTATATGTTGCCTTTCCAAAGGCTTTATTTGGTTGGGAAGGGAAGCATTGCTTCTCAGTTGGGGACGAATGTGCCGACGTAACCAAGACCAATTATGAAGAAAGCCCCAGCTTGCAACAACAGGTACATGAAGAAGTGATTATTTGCAAACAGCATGTTGTAGATGGCACAGTGCAGCATATACATTCCCATAATCAGCTCCAAAACATGGATCCTGCTCATAAGATCAAATTGGTTGAGTTATTACTTATTACTTGGATGTTTGCATAGTATGATGATTAGCTATTTCAGTAATGTAACAAAGAAGTGGATTGGCACAAATGGATTAAGGTTGGATAAAATTACCTTTCTCCAATGCGGGATCTTGGTTTCTTTGTTGCTTTTGCAGTATACTTTTGTTTCATTGTGTTGCCAAGCTTCTCAGTCACAACCCACTCGTTAACTCTGTTGGCTTCTAAAAGTCCTATAATTGCTGCCTTGGACCGATGCAAGGACATGACATTCTCAAACAGGATCCAGAAGACAAGCAGATGTGATGATCTGTATTGAAGTAAATTGAACCAGGAATGTATCACTTTCAAACAAGTGCCGTAAGAAACTAAAAAGTTAAACACTTTGATACCAACTGATTTCGCTTGCAAACCTGGGAGTAGAAGCTGCATTTAGAATGGTAATTGTTGCTGGAAGATAAACTGCTATTGGCTTTGGAAGATGGACTTCGGGAATTAGGATAGTTGCTGGGATTATGACACAGTAGAAGAAAAATGTGACCCAGTGTGCAATTATCTTCCTCACAAAGAAGAAGGCATAGATGACATGAAATTTTTTCCAGATGGAGACACGCTGCAATAGATGGAATGATCAGACATGATTTTTGTCCAGAATCAAATAAAATTTCCATGGAATCAAAATATCCGTGAATGTGAGAGGCAGGCACTATTTGAATACCTCACAAAGGATGATTTCTTTGAACATTTTTCTGAAGAGATTGGCTGGACCACATGACCAGCGATGCTGCTGGTATCTGTAAGCCTTGAAGGTACTTGGAAGTTCATTTTTTACCTAAGGAAAACACGTTATTAATTCATTCTAATGAAACTTTTTGAATTTCTATAAGTGAATTTCACAGTCCAACTACTCACAGATAAATCTCCCACAAAGAGAAATTTCCAACCCTTAAGGCTAGCCCTCACAGCAAGGTCCATGTCCTCCACTGTGGTCCTATCTTTCCATCCTCCAGCATCATTTACTGCTTTAATTCGCCATACTCCAGCAGTCCCTTTATGCAAATATAAACCGTTAATTTATAGTGGCTTGAAATGGTTTATGACTAGCTTTTTTAAAAATCAATTTTGATAAAGTGATCATATGTGGTTTACCATTGAACCCAAAGAATGAGCATGTTGAGGAGCCTACTTCTTGTTCCACACTGAAGTGATAATCTAATGACATCTCCTGGAGCCTTGTCATCAGACATTCATCTGCATTAACTGTAGGAAACAAATTTATTATGAGGAAGCTTTTCTACATATAGTCAGAAAAAAACATAAGCTTTTTTAAATAGATGACATGGCACCTCACTTAGTTAATATATGGATATTCATCTTCACCGTAATCAGGAAATAACATTTCAGATTATTTTTCTTCAACACTAGTTCTGATGCCAGTTTTTCTATATTCTATGTTTGATTTCAGTTATTAACATGATCAATACAGTTAGAATCTATAAGTATCATATGTTTCAATGTTGGCTTTCAAAGTTCAACTTATTTATTGTCCAACCAATGGGTTCTAAGACGAAGACAAAGTTTGCATATGACTTACCAAATTTCCATCGGGCTTGAACCAATCCCAACTCTGGGTTACCAAGAAGATAAGGAATGGTCCTCCAAAGAAAGTCTGGTTCAGGCTGGAAATCTGCATCGAAAATAACAACGAATTCACAATCTTCAACATACTGCTTTTTCAGACCTTCTCTAAGCGCACCAGCCTTGTATCCATTCCTGTTGTTCCTTGTTTCATACTTCACATTCACTCCTTTCTCTATCCATTTTCGACACTCCAACTCCACTAGTGCCTGCACATGCATTTTCATATCACTTCAACGAAATTATAAATTTTTTTTGAGATTTTGTTTAGTTGATGGAGATACCCTTAGGACTTCATTGGTGGAGTCATCAAGAACCTGGACAATTACTCTATCAGATGGCCATGACAGCCCGCAGACAGCTCCGATAGATAGCTTGTAGACCTGAAGAAGAAATAACATGAATTATTTCCATCCGTTCGTATTTTGGTTTCTGGATTAGCACTAATTACCTTTCCTAGTTCTTCCATATAATATTTAATAACTAGGCAGGAATTTCCTTTTATGCTGAAGAAATCTTTGATGATTTATACAACTATTTAGAATTTGTACCGTTTCTTACTGTTACTTCCATGTGCCTATACATCTCAGATATACAACTATATGTATACACCTGTTATCAGAATCCTTAATTATAACCTCGGATAGATAAAGTCACTTGGTTGACATTTTGCAGGATAACGATGCACCGATTATGCATGTTTGATAGGAAAAGGACAATGTTGACGTTGATGGACCGACTCAATTATTTTATGCCTCTTGTCTGCTAGCTATGATCAAGCTCCTCTGGATAGTTATGCATCAGCACGTGTTATGATATGCATTTTTTTGTGTACTTTTTCTTTTGTTTACAAGTAGAGTAGGAAACAGGAAATAAAGATTAACCAGACAAATAATCTGGATGGGATTCTAACATAGGTCTACCTTCCCCTTAGCTCTATAACTTTTCTTATCAAGAGATGCTAAAGCTATTTAATTTATAGTAGGTATTTCAAAGTCGGAAGGAGGGCTTTGGGCAAAGAGCAACTCGAAAGTACTTGACTTCAGTCCCAGTACTGAAAGACGTGACTTCAGGGGAAGGAAAGACTTCGTTTACTTCCTGCAAATTGCATAATTGATCCTGATTGACTACTGCATCTTAATTATTCCCAGATTGAATATTGTGGAACCTTCTACTATGCATGCCTACAGCATTGACTAAAGTGCTCCTCATAAGCCACATCACTATAACCTTGAATTATATGCAAGTGAATAACAGTTTTGTAGTAATGAAGCTATGGGTTCCTTCTAAGCAAAATGAAAAGTAAAATCCATTTCCCTGTGAATTCTGTTGGAAGTCAGAGCACCATTCTGATTATCTACACAAGTACAAAATCCCCTATAGCAACCAAGGAGACAAAATCCACTAGTGAAAAAGCATATCTATGCTGGTTAAGGATTTGGGATTTTGAACATTGAAGAAGTAGAGGGACAGAGAAAGGGTAGTAAACATGAAGTTTGAAAAGAATTTAACACGTGAATTTGTCTTTTAAGTACCTCACTAATTGGGAATTACTTTCATAATTGCTGATTTCTAAGGACTGTGTATTGGGATGAATTTCTAAGAATACAGAGGAAAGTAAAATATAAATAAAGGAAAACTGAGCATATTGCGTACCTCTTTCTCATTAAACATAGGGATTTGGATCAACACCATAGGAAAGTTTCTGTTATGCTCTAGGTCTTCTTTTATGGCATCAAGATTATACTTGGTATAGCGTTTCTTGCCCAAACATTTGACGCAAGCAATCACAATTGCCATGTAGACCCGTTCAATGAAAAGCATAATAGACATGGCTATGCATAGATACAATGCAAATCGCAGCACTGGCACAAGTATTGGAACTCGTATACACTCCCATGCACGGCTAAGCTTTCTGGTAGTGTCATCATATAGTCTCAAATCAGGTTCTTGGGGAAGTAAATTCCTCATGGTCCCTGGGTGTTGTGGTGGGAGAAGAATGAGAGTCCTAACTTTGGAGACCAAGAAGGACTGCCCCTAGAAGATAAAGGCAATGAGCAGATTCAGAAGGTGCATTATGTAGTCACTTTGTGTTAAGTGATGTATGCTTTTGCTTTAAATAGATATTGAGGAAATAAGTTGCAGGTCAGGATATGGATCAAGACTTAGCTGGAAGAATGTTAGTGAAATTAGTAATCCATAAAATTGAAGTTCTTCACGGGGATAGACACACGGTCTACATGCAAGTAAAGGTGCTGCAACGTATCAAACTTGCTAGCTGGAATTCTGGCTTTTCCCGCCGACATGCAGTTGAAGAATTTAAGATCTGATAATTATGATTATGCTTTTACTTGACTCCTTGCGTATGCTGAGCCATGCCATGGTATGTTCTTTTATTTTGATTTTCATCGTTGTTGCACTTTAAACTGGTTTCCTTCAAGCTCTATCAGGTTGCTACTACCTACCTATTCAAAGGTCATATTTAAGTGAATCTAGATTTTAGATTTGATGCTTTATATGTACAGGTCTTATTAGTTTGACATTTTCCGGATATTCCTCTGAAATCGGAATATTAAAATTTGTGAATGATAGAAAAGGAGAAATAAGAGCATATGGTACCAACTCTGAATTTGGTTTTGGGGACTAGAGAAATAAAGAGATGCTCTTTTCTTCTTAATTCCAAGGGGAATAGTTAAGAATTATACTAAGAAATTGACCATGCAACTTTTTTGATGATGCATTAGTAAGATGAACTTTAGCACTTGACAGTAATTATGTAGTTTTCCCTTTTTATTTTTGGTTCCCTTCTTATAGTGTCTACTATTACCATTCTCCCCTGCTTCTCCTCCCTGCTTTCAAACCCCTAAAGAAGGCCAATGATATTTTTTCTCTAATGAGTCCCACTTAGGGACTTAAAGCGATGGGGTTCATAATTCAATTCACCTAGGCTTGCTTTCCATATGCCTATCCCCAACACCCCCCCCCCACCAAAAAAAAAGAATAAAAAAAGAGACAAGAAAGAGTTCATTTGTGAATATCAATTGCCTTACTATAAAATGCACACAAGTAAAGAAATGACATTTATCCTTTGTAAAGATCTAAGGAGGATACTTTATTTCCTTAAAGCTGCAAAAGTAAATAATTAAAACTTTGAAAGGAACTCTGCAGTTACTTGGTTGGCAAAACCATGATTTGCTTGCTGTAGAAAGATGAAGTCATCTGCACCTCATAAGATCGGTGGAAGGACATTGATATTTTGGAATTTTGTAAACGTAGGAAAGCAACATGTTTTGTGTGCATCCAAGCTTGGATGTCGCCATCAAGTCTTTACAACATCATCTAAGTTGTCCAATTTAGTGTGGGTAGATGTTTTCTTCAAAAGTATGATTGATATGTAATCAGTCGGTTTGGCTTGCCCTTATGTGATAACTTAATTGTTGACTTTATTGCTCTAAAAGAGTTAAAATGATGAAATTTAGCATGTGCTAATTTGTATTTGTTTGGAGCTGTAAATGGTTTAAATTTGGTAGGCGAATTTCAGATAGATAAAAAATTCTATATGACAAATACAAATACCTTCTTTAATTTTTAACCAATGTAAAAAATGAGCATTCAATTCTGGACAGAGGGAGATTAAGGTATATTTAGATTGAGTTTTGAAGGTATTTTTTGTTTTATTTTTGAAATAGAGTTATGTTTGGATAATTTTTTTTTATTGGGAATTGAAAACTGATTGATATGTTTTGGATCCTAAATTATTGATAATAATATAAAATGTTTAAATTATAGTTAATAAATTGTTGAGATTATAATTTTATTTAAAAGAAATGAAAAAATATTGTTTATGTGATTGAGCGGATCTATACGGGGGGTTAGAAAAAGGTGTTTTGAAAAATATTTTTTGAGGAATGAAAAATACAGTTTTGAATGCCAATCCAAATATATCCTTTTTTGCAGCATTAGGAGATCTTAATTTCTGTTTTTGATGTGTAGCAAATTGTTGATTCTGTTCTTCAAGTGCTTGGAGTGGCAGCAGTCTTGTCTAATAATGAATTAACCTAATGATTTCTAAGTTGAGATCTCACAAGAGAACCAAGCTTATGAAATATTAAATGGACTACATAGATAATATCATTGACATGCCATAACGCACGAGTGGGCTTTACCTTTGTGAAACTGCTAATGGAAATAGAGTAGAGATGCAATCAGCTTTTACCCTTTTTTGGGTTGTGCCAATGATTTGAAAAGCTCATCATCATCCATTAGAAATGACTTTTTACTAGTATCACATTTAGTCAACGAAATACATTTATTACAATTTGCATCCAGTTCACTATATAAATATTGAAGGCACTGGGATTTAAGATTTTTGAAATGGCTTAAGCTACAGTTCAGTGTTTATCTTCTAGTTACTATTTCCTGTTCTCACTTGTAAAAATTATTACTCTCTTTTCTGCAGTTCCTGGCACGCTTGTTTATAGATGTGTTTGGTTACGGCTGCATCATGGGGATAAAACAAATGGATCCTTGGTGGAATTGTTGCATCGGTTGAAGTTGAATTTGCGTACCTTGAATACATTAGATAACTGAAATATTTTAGGCCCGAGAAGGGATTGTATGAGAAGAGAAATATAATTTAGAATTATAAACCAGGAAAAGGTGTAAACATATGAATCAGGCAAATAAATAGCTGAATGATTTAGGTTGCCATGTTCAGATATGTGAAACTACAAGGTTAGCAGACACAAAAGAGCATGTTTTGCATTACTAAATGACTTGGGATTTAAATTTGATATTGCAGTGTATTTGGCAACCATAAGCCAACCATGACTACTTTATAATATTTGCAGGAATGAGATTATTAAGCTCATTTAGTAGATTACTCCCTGTATTTTCATTTTTGTTCAAGTCTGAAACTCCCTGTTGCAAAGGTTCTTTTGGAGTTTAAAGTCTTAGGAAACAGTTGGTATGCTGCAAATTGCAATTCAGAAACTGACCCGGTTGGACAGCTATGCAATATGCATTTACGTGTTCATATAGCAGACATTCTCTTGTCATGTTTATCCTTTTCAGAATTCCTTGCAATTTCAAATTGTTAAACAAGTTACTGGTGTGTACTCATATGCATTTATGAGAGACGATAACGGATCAAGTTATCATCCTTCAAAGTAAATGTTATGATTCATGACACTGAGACGGTGTTTGGCAAGATTATCTTTAGCTCCTGGTTCTTGGTTCTTAAACACCTTAATTATACATCTATTGATGATCTTCTGCTTCATTTCCCAAGTCCATCTCTATTATTTCCACTTGTGTCATTCTACCCAATTTTTTTTGTTTATAACTTCTCTCCACTTTGCCTGCTTTCTGTTTATACGTTTTTTCCTTTACTGAATGTGCTGTTGCAGGTTTTCTTGTCATTAAAAATGAATGATTAACTAGTTATAGTAGGGAGGTTTTAATCAAAATATTCTCTTTGATTATTTACTTGAATGACATTCAGGTTGTTATTATTTTATTTTTTTATTTCAATAATGTTAAAGTCATTCACGACAATTTTTTTTAATATTATTTGTAGTGACAATGATGTCACTCTTCTCTTTTTATTTTTCTTCAATTTCATTATTATTCTTTTCTACTTGCTTTCTTTCTTTTTAAAAACTAATTAACTCAACAAATAAATAAAAAATCTAATTAGTAATTTTTTAATATAAACTAATTAGATAAAAAAATTACACAATTATTAATTTTCATTTATTATTTTTATAAATTAATTAGCTCAATAAAAAAAGTACATAATTATTAATTTTTGTTTATTATATAAAATATATCTTTAAACTAAAAAATTAGGAAATATATTTTTATTAATCAATACTAATATTATTTATTGAGCTCATTAGTTTTAAAAAAGAAAAAGAAAGCAAGCAAGAAGTAGAAAAGAATAATAATGAAATTGAAGGGAAAAAAAAAAAGAAGAGTCTCCACAATGATATTGAAAAAAAAAATGGTTAAGTCTTTGTGTTTTTTAAAAAATTTCTCAACCACTTAATGATATTTATGTCGTCACTTGCTTTTTTTTTTTATCTCACGACATGAATGATTTTGATGTTATTGGGATAAAAAAAATAAAATAATCACTTCTTGAGTCATTTTGGTATATTTTTGCAATTAAAGTTATTTTTGATTTAATATAAAAAATTAGGGATATACCTGATATTACAAGTAACGATATCTTAATATGAGTTCACCTGATAATAATTAACTCTATAATTCAATATTTACTTTTTTTTATTTAAAATTTTACTAACAATTTCTTTAATTTAAGAAATTTATATTTCATTAATTAATAGTTTCATTATTAACTAAATTGATATTATATATAATGTTGTAATTTTCCTAATTTCAAAATATTTTTTAATTTTTAGATGAAGTCAAATATATATTTTATTATGAATAGAAAGAGTGTTAATTAACATTTACTGAAACTAGGGGCATTTTTATGAGATCTGGAAAACTTCTACATATTTGTTACCCCTCTCTTTCGGGAGGGGGTTGGGGTGGGGAGAGGTAAGGGCTCTGTAACTAGAATAAAGGGGAGGGAACTATGCAAGTGAAATTTGAGAGATTTAAGCCGGTGATTTATGATAAGAGAACAAGGTACTATTTAATTGTATTAACTAATTGGTGAAACTCAATTCTCAAAACAAATTTCAAATTTGGAGGTAATAAAAAAAAAAATCAAAAGTTTATGTATTCATTTTTCACATTGGGATTTGATAATTTACTTTTCCATTCAATATTTCATGTCCATTTTTTATTTTGATATTTGAAGAAAATACATATCAATTTTCTTAAAAGGGAAATAACAAAAACTGTTTTCAAATATTCTTCAATTATATACTTTTATTTTTTATATTTTCAAATTATTTATAATTCTTCAATCATATCCTTTATATTTTATTTTATATTCTCAAACTATTTATGATTTTTAAATTTTATTCTATATATTTTATTTTATTGTTTTAGATCATTGAGATATTAATTGAAGAATCGTAAATAATTTAAAGACATTTTTCAGGATTTATTTTTCTTAAAATAAATATATAAATTTTATAATATTTTCATGAATTAAGGATTCTTATTTAATTGATATAGAAGGTCCTAACTAATCATATTATTAATAGTAATAAAAATCTCTTTTTAAATTTTGTACATAATCAAAAAGAGATATTTAATTTGAATGAGAAAGAGTATAATTGTGGAAAGAGGTGAAGTAATTGTTATGGGTCTTAGATGAATATATTTAAAGAGGCGTGCTTAAAATGATCTTTAAGGATTTAAGTATTATTTTCATAAGGTGGAGGTCTGGGGCAATTGTCGCAACGCAAGGTGGCAGTGCAGGATTGTACAACATATTTAACGACGCCGTATTTACGGGTTGAGAAACAAGTCCTCAAAGTCTCTCTTCTCGCTCTCCAGCAGTTTTAGGGTTTAAGCAGCCCCTAATTTAGCGACTGGAGAAAACCCTAATCGTGACATCGTTGACGAGATGGGAGGAAAGTGTCCTCACAGAAGCGTGAAGAAGCGGCGGTACTCTCACAAAACATTCCGCCGAGCCAAATTTCTTGTGAAGGATATCCTTTTGTTTCCTCTGATGTTGGTTTTCGTTTGCTTATTATCCAATTTAAGATTTATTTCTACTGTGAAATTTTCTAAAAATTCCTTGACTAGGTTCTTCTCACGAGACGACATCGTCTACGATAAGCTTCAGAAGCCAGAGGGCGAGAGTATACCCTTGCCTGTGGATGAAGACCTTCCTGGCTTGGGCCAATATTACTGCTTTCACTGCGAGTAATTATGCTTTCAATTTTCTCTTTTTATTGATTTTTATTTTGATTTTAAGTTTTTTTACTTACGTATATATATAATTTTTGGTTTTTCTATGAATTATTGTGTAGTCGATATTTTGCGAATGTGGCTGTGAGGGACGAGCATTTCAAGACTAAGAAACACAAGAAGCGGTAATATAATAGCTATATTTTAAACATTGCATAAATTTATGATGCTGATTTACTATAGCTGAGATTGCAAAGTTTGTGTCTTAAGATTCTTCTAGCTTTTCTGAACCAACGTGCAAAAAGAAATTGGTGATATACATTAAAGAAATTCGAGCAGATTTCATACTTGGGATATGGCTTCCTATACAAAAAAATGAGTGATACCTACTTTTATATATATATATATATATTAATGAACTGCCTACTATTTTTTATTGCTGTTTAGCCATGTTAATGACTTGTTGGCATATTGTTGAGGAGTTCTATATTTGCGTAAGTGGAGGATCTGAGAAGATTTTAACGAGCGAAAGTTGGACTTCCATCTATAGTCTCAAAAAGAAAAAAGCTTTTAAGATGATCAAACTTTACAATTACAAACCGGTGTTAGTACAAATCTCATCTTTTCTGCATCGAGACCATTTTCTTGTTTTTCCATTTTCAGTTTTGAATTTTTTTTGTAAGTTTCTTTAAATCATTGATACAAATTTTGTGAATTTTGGCCATTTTCTGAACTTGGTGTACATTTTCTAACTTGGGATATTTTGTGATGTAAACCTAAACAGCAGTTTTCAGCCTAGGGGGACCAATTACCAATTACCCAACAGTGATAATTTTAAACGATTGTTCATTTTGTAAGAAAAAATGGAAGATGTTCTTGGATGGTTTGGCATGTATTGAGCCTTGAGACATAGATAAATTTGTTTTACTATAACAACTAGCAAGAAGATCAACGTTTGGAGCAGCCTTGAGCATATTTATGTTAAGGTTACTTGAATTGGACCCAAATATTTATAGTTAGGCTTGTTTAAAATGCAATAATGTTAGGGTAGCAAAAAATTCGTCAGCTATGTTACTTCAAGATTGTAGAAAAATGAAAAAAATAGATGGGTATGGGATGTAAAGAATCTTCTTGATTTAAAGATGTTTACTTGGTGTTCGTTGTACTCTTATCTTGGTGCTCTTTGGGAGGATATTTATGGTGATGATCACCTCAAATTCAGGGTTTTTTCTTATGTGAGATATTTAGTATGAGCTGTTTGATATATGCTTTTGTATTTTTGCATACTTGTTCTTTCCCTAGCTCGAGAAGCATCAAGTTGCATATTTTCATGAGCTATTCTGTTATCTCTCTCCCTTATTGTCATCATCTAAATAGCCGATTAGATTAGACTTTCTTTCTGCTTCCTTCGGATGGTTGCTAACAAAATAACCAAATAAATTTATAATTGGATGGATCATGGGCAGATTTTATTTATTTATCTATCTGCAACTATCACTACTGAGAATTTTAAAAAATTATTTATGCTCATGCAGTTTGAAGCTGATGAATGGACCTGCACCACATACTCAACTTGATGCTGACTTAGCTTCTGGAATGGGCATGCCAGATAATGGTCCGAAGTTTATGTCATTGTGAGCTTCCTCTTTGTATACTCTGGATAACTACTCCATATGAAGTTTTGATGAAATGTTTACTAAGAGATTCTGTCTCAACATCGCGTTGGTCTCATAGTCCCAACCTCTGCCTGTCCCATGCCATTTTGGTTTGTTGTAAATTAGTGTCTGTGAATGGTGGTATCCCGTGAATTTGCTTTGAGGAAGAGATGAAAGAGTAAGACGAATGGGAAAAACGCTCTTTTAAAATTGAACTTTTAAGAATAAAAATTAAGAAAAGTAGATTGAATGTGAAAAGTAGAATCTAAAATTTTAAATTATGGAGATTAAAATATTTATTTTAATTAATGGAACATTTATTTTAAATTGAAATAAAAATAAATTTTGAATGGAGGTAGGACAAAATAAAAAAATTAGATAAACTTTCAATAATGCATTTATCCACTAATTCTTGATAGTGTAACGCGATCTTCATCTTAACATTTCCAAGTGAAAAATAGCTGCCTATTTGATTTGTCTATATATATATATTTCCAATTAACCTTTTTGAGAACATTAATACCAAACATGATCAACAACGGAGCAACAATGAGAGTTCAGCATTTGTATTTCTTTTTATAACTGTAAGCGTCCCAAAACTAGGGCATGAAAGTTCGAATTTGAGTGACTTCTTTTGGGTAAAATAGAAAGTGCTGAAGAACCAATTCAAGTCGAGTGTTTAGTTGGCTATCGAACATAGTCACCATACCATTAATTTTATTAAGGAAGAAGCTTATACTAATCCAATTATGGATAATTTTGAATGTAAAATAAAAGGCATAATTTAAAATGTCCAGGATTGATAGTACATCGTTTGGTAATAAAAATTATTTTATGGGATTTTTTTAAGGGAATCTTTTAAGGTACTAAATGATAATTTGATCAATGCTCTTTTTTTAAAGGAAAATTTGATTATCGTTCATATGAATTACAATTTTCTTTACCCTTATAAAGGGTAAAAGAAATACAATGCATGCTTTTGAAGATGAGTTCGTTTCTTCATTCTTCCAAATGTCTCTGATTCTCAAGCCCAAATGAAACAAAGTTTTCCCCCGTCAATAGCTTCTTCCCAACTGTGATTCTTTGCTTGTTGCTCTGTCGTTTTAATCTCGTGCTTCCTTTCCTCATTGTCCTTATTCCTCGGGACGTGAAGAACTCGAACCCACAGATGCCATATTGACAGCTTTCCCATGTGCAGATATTTGTAACTGAATCATGCGTGCATATTTTCCATTAGGGTTTCTCAGAAGCTGGGAATCAGAGCCTCGTTCTGCTACTTTTCCGTCTTCTATCACAACTATCACATGGGCATTCCTGATGGTTGCTAGTCTGTGTGCCACGACAATTGTGGTCTTCCCTGCACAAACACGGTCAAGGGCCTCCTGCACGCATCTTTCTGACTCGGAATCTAGGGCGCTTGTCGCTTCATCTAGGAGCATTATGTCTGCTTTCCTCAAGAAAGCTCGAGCAATGGCAATCCTTTGTTTTTGTCCCCCAGATAGTTGGGTTCCTCTTTCTCCAACAAATGTTTTATAGCCATCAGGCAATGAGGATATGAACTTGTGTGCGTTGGCTAAGGTTGCTGCTTCAATGATTTCCGCTTCAGTTGCTGACTCGTTTCCATAGGCAATGTTCTCATAAATAGATGTAGCAAAAAGGCATGGCTCTTGTGGTACAAGTGCAATGTGGCGCCTTAACGACTTCAAATTGTATTGACGAATATCGTTCCCATCAATCATAATACGCCCTGAAATCGGCTTGTAGAATCGTTCTATCAGTGCAATGACAGAACTCTTACCACAACCGCTGGGTCCCACGAGAGCAAGTGTTTTCTTGGCTTGTGCACGGAAGCTCAAATCACGGAAAACAGGCACATTTGGCCTAGAGGGATATGTGAATTCTACATGCCTAAATTCTACTTCCCCTTGGAGCCGGCCGGGAACTGTTGTGGCATTAGGATCATCAGGCTCGATTTGAGTTCTATAGTCAAGGATTTCAAACACTGACCGCATTGCTTGACCACCCTTAATAAAATCAGGGGTGAGAGTGAGAACTTCAGCTGCTGTATCGGCCGATATCATGAAGACCATCAACACACGGATTGTCTTGGAGAAGTCAGACATGCCATGCTTGACAAGCCAGGAGGCATACCAGAGACCAAGGGCATAGGAAGCATAGAGGAAAAATTGGGCAATGCCATACCCACTTCCAGCAATCTGTCCCTTCCAGAAGGAGCGCCTTACTGTAGTCTGGAGGTTGGAAGTAAATAGGCGTACCAATTTTGATTCCGAAGTGAAGGCTGCTACAGTTCTTAAATTAGCTATGGCTTCCCCTGCTAATTGTGTACCTTTGGCATGAGCAGCTTCTAGATCTCCTGAAAATCCTCCCATGAACATTCTCTGTCAAAATTCCACTGCAAGACGTGAGTGCAAGTTGATCGCTTTCAAAAAAAGAAAAAGAAGAAAGCTTTCAAACAGTGCTTTGAAGGTAGACGTTTTATATTTATATTTGTGGCTGGTGCCCAATTGAGAAAATAAGGTTCTTAGATACTATTAGCAAGTTGAGTGGATCAGAATAGACCTGGAAAATAGTTGCGCCGACAATAAAGGGAAAAACTGCAATAAGGACAAGGGACAGGCGCCACTGCAATAAAAACGCAATAGTGCAGGCGACTAGCATAAGTGCACAGTTTTGCATAATAATTGAAATTCGATCGCCAATGGCTGATCTAACATTGTTGGCATCCAGAGCCAGCCGTGCTGCAACTATAGAACTTTCGTTCTCTTCTCGATCAAACCAGGCCATTTCATTTCTGAGCACAGTAGCAAGCAATTTCTCTCTCACTCGTTTTGTCAAGTTCTCTCCAACAACATCCCAGAAGAAATGCTGCAGCGTGGCGAAGATAAGCGCAGCACATGAGAGACTAATTAAAATATAGCAGTATTTAGCAATTTCTCTGATCATGTAAGCATGGTTTGGATTGTAATAAACACCAAGAACAGCACCTAGGATATAGGCAAAGGATGCAGAAATTGTTCCACAAAATACAGAACCAATTGAACCAACGAGTGCATAAGGCCATTCAGGAGAATTCATTTTTGCAAGTCGCCAGAAGGAACATGGTTTCTTTTCAAAACCAAGCTTTGCAGCACCATGAGTGGAGCTATGATCAGGAGTAGAGAATTCGGATAGTCGGCTTGAGTATGGTGAACGACCATAAGAAGAGTTTGGCGCTACAAATGGTGAATGGATATATAAAGAGTCCGCGGTTATAATTGGTGAATGATAAGAGTTTGGAGCAACAATTGGTGAGCTAAAAGAGTTCCTTGCAGAAGATCTGCACAAATAGAACAAAGTTAGTCTAAGGGTATCGGCTATTCCTTTAGTATTTCAAAGGGATGATTAAGGTTATGGAAGTCAATTCAATTCGCTGCAAAGTTACCTTGCACTACTTTTTCCAGCATTATGAAGAGGTGTTTCATGAGCTGCTTCTTGCATCTTGATGAGCTTTGCATATGTACTCTTATCTCCCATGCCCATGAGCTCATCGTGTCTTCCAAGCTCAACGAGGCTACCCTGATGTAGTACGGCCACCAGGTCAGCCTTCCGGATGGTGGAGAGGCGGTGAGCAATTACAAGGGTTGTCCTGGCAATCATGAATCTATCTAGAGCCTCTTGCACTAGCTTTTCTGATTCGGAATCCAAAGCACTAGTTGCCTCATCCAAGAGCAGAATAGATGGATTCTTGAGCATTGCTCTTGCTATGGCTATTCTCTGCTTCTGTCCACCTGAGAGTTGCAATCCTCTTTCTCCAACCTAACATTTTTCCAAAAAAAAAAAAAGTTTCAAAATTAAAGGAGAATTTTCGCTGAGCCCAAATGAAAATGAAGTTGAGGTCAATGTAGTAATTTGCCAACATGAGTATCATAGCCATCTGGAAGCTTGGCGATAAATGAGTGTGCATTTGCAACTCTTGCAGCTTCCTCAATTTCAGCCACACTTGCATCAGGCCTCCCCAATAATATGTTTTCTTTGATGGTGGTGGCAAAGAGTGCTGGCTCTTGGCTTACTAGCCCAATCTGCTGCCTGAGCCAACTTAGCTCAAGTGTCTTGATGTCATGCCCTTCAAGAAGAACTTGCCCTGCGGGTTAACTATTTATTAACAGATGTTTCATTCCTATAGGCAAGAACCCGAGTTGTACACGAACTGTGTTAATTATATAATTTCGACCCCTTTTCATAAGCTTAAACTTCTAGATGATGTTGGGGTTCAACAAACTGAAATGAAGGTATAATTCAATTAGAGTAAATAAAAATTTCAGCTACTGTTTCATCACTTTGAAACACAGAATTAACAATATCCAGCCAGCAAAGTAAGCTTGTCTGTCATCTTAAGGTGATTACCTGAAGTGGGATCATAAAATCTCTCAATGAGAGAGACTACAGTGCTCTTTCCTGAGCCGCTGCTTCCAACCAAAGCTACGGTCTTTCCGGCAGGAATAGTAAGGGATAAATTGTTGAGTATCTGATTGTAAGGTCTTGAAGGATAGGAGAAATCTACACTTTTTAGCTCTACTTGGCCTGTAACGGACTCTAATTCCAAACCCGATTCGCGATTTCTGTCAATAACAGGAACGTAATCGATGATATGAAAAATTTTGGCAGCTGAGATTCTGGCCTTTGCAAATGCATTAATGATTGGAAAGGCTTGAGCCAAAGACCTGAAAGAAAAAAGGTATTCCTTTGGTTAGACAAAGATCCATTCAATTAAGCCTTTGGCACTAAATACTTGATACGTACTGCCCAGCAATTATGATTGCGGATATTGTGGCTGTCACCTGTGCCCCGTTGGCGAAATGGTGCCTAACCGCGATGCCTCCGTACCAGATTAAAAGAGCATAACTGGAATAGGAAGTGAACATGCCAACTCCGATGCCAATACCCTTTGTCAATCCGATCTTGTAACCCAGTCTTTGAGTAATTTCTAGAGCTGCAGAGTAGGCTTGTAATGCTCTTGACTCACTAACATATGCCAAAACCGTTCGAATTTGAACTATAGTCTGCAATTTTTTACGTATGAATAAATCCATAGAAGGATCAGAGGAATTTTACTAGTGACATATTTTTAGTCAAGGTGAAATTCCGATATTTCACCTGTTCTGCAATGCTTCCAGCTTCTGAAAGTGATTCTTGGTTCCGGCCGTGGATTTTGGCTAATCTGGCATTCTTGATGCTCCAAATTATACTTATCAGAGGAACCACAGCCAAAGTTACCAGACCTAATCGCCAAACTGCAGAAAAACCCACCACGAATCCAGAAGCAAAGGTCGCCATGTAGTGTATGAAATTGCCCATCTGCAGAGGAAACATGAGAAATCTGTGTATAAATTAATTCCATTACACATGATTCCCGATAAGATAATTGCTTGGTGATTGTTTTTTGAAAATATGTGTCAATTGCTTCTTTGAAAATGAAGTCGAGTCAATTTAGTTCCTAAAAAACATAAGCATGGTGTCAATTAAGTTTTTGATTAACAAGTGTGCCAATTGATAACCATAAAAACTTTAATCTGCTTCATTATTACGTTTATTATTATTGACGACGTTGTTTGAAGTTACTTCCATGACATAATTAGTACTCCCTTCCCTCCGTACTAATTTCATATTTCTTTTTTGATTTGTTTTAAATTATAGATTTTTTAATTGATTAAAATATTCATATTTAAAATTAGAATATTAAGTATAATTTGAATAATAATTTATGAATACATTGTTAAAAAAATACGTTTAATTAATAAAGATAACATTTTCTCAAACAGCATGTCTATCCATTTGGATAAGATTTTTTGAAGGAAAGGTGAGTTCAACTTTCTCCTTCACCTTCTCACTGATGGCATCTTGCACTATCACTGTATCAGTGTTAATGGCATAAACAACATCTGATGTTCGGATTTCTGTATCGTAGAATTGAATATCTTGATTCAAAGCAGCCTCTAGATACTTGATTCTCATTTTAGTGGATTGTCTCTCCCCCGTCCACGTCCAACATGATATCTCTGCAACCAATACAAGCCCCCCTAATTTCAATCAAGAAACTCGAAACGAAGTTTCTAGAATTTATACTCTTAACTGGTGAAGCCAAAAGGAATCATTCAACAAATAATTACCTGCCCATGAAGATATACATACTGCAGCTCCTACTACGAGATAGTAAAATGAAAACTGCAAGAAAAACATCAATTAAAAAAAAGAAGAAAAGAATCTGTTTCTTCTTCTTTTTTTTGATCTGTTGTCACTAATTCTAATAATAGCTATGTTCTCTAGTGCCTAGGAACAATTAAAGTTGAAATTTCTTTACCTTTGTCACTTCTTTCATCATCTTATCAACATTATTTGCATTTGCTCCAAAAGAATTAACAAGTTCAGCCATGACCCGTAGAAACATAGGCATGGAACAGCCATGAACAATGGCACCAACTGTCCCAAATGCCATGAGAACATAATCCAACCCATCTGCGAATCTGAAAAGCTCCCAAAATCTAGCTGAGAGTGGTAATGGTCGACTAGTTTTCTCAGCAAGGTAGCTACTTTCTTTCCCATCAGAAGCCTCCATCTTGGTTCTGAGTTTAGTAACGCTTGGAATTGTACTTGTAAGCGTTGTTGTTTTATATTAGGGGTCTATATGCATGGTCGTGGAGTCTGACTCATCAATAGCTTTCACAAATTTTTTATAAATATTTTTAAACCACTCAAAACTAGATTAAAAAACCACATGAATAATATTTTTTAAAAAATTAATTATACTATTGAAGCTGAATAAACACTTTTTATTTCGTTTTTCATATTTTTATTTTTATAAATTTTTATAGTTATAAAGGTTTCACAAATATATAATTATAAAAAAATTTACTTTTTCAAAAATTCATAATTTTTATTTTTTAAAGTTCTAAACAAGTAATTTTAAAATTTTGAAATATTTCATTTTAAATTACTCCATTTTTAAATACTTTAAGAATTTAAAAATATCTCATCCAAAAACAATTAATTACTAAAACAACCATAGTGTGCAGTTGATTAAAATTTGATAATACTTTTTACTTTTATGCTTGAATGTTAGTAATGATTAATTGGTAGCATTGATTATTAATTTTTTTCCAATAAGTAGCAAGACCATTTTGGCATTTGAAGTGTAAAATTGATAGTTTTTCAAAAGGAATAACACATGTAAGAAATGGGAAAGAAATAAATGAAGAAAAAATAAAGTTTTTATATGGGAAATAAGAAAGAGAAAATAAAGTCTCTATTTAGAATTAAGAAAAAAATGTGATGAGAGATAATAATAAATAAAGATAATTTAAAAAAAATTAATAAAATATCTCTAAAAATTCTAAAATAACGGATAATAATGGATAAGATAAAAGTCTTTTAATAACTTATAAAAATGGATTTAGGGAATATATTATCAACTTTCTTAAAGAGGCTTCTTTTTTCCGAAACAAAATGCTTTCCTAAAAGGTATCCATGCAACTTTTTTTCCTTTTCCTTTTTTACTGTTTATTTTTGCATTCGTTTTCTCACTAGTGGGCTTGTGGACTCTTTGCCTTTTTTGTATTTTTAATTTGGAAAAATAAGGAAAACATTTTACAAATTGCTCGCTTATATTTTTTATATATTATTTTATCATTTTATATCATCAATTATTTTTGTCAATTTTTTTATATTTGGCTATCAAACATGTAATTATTCATAAAAGGAACTGTAATTTAGTACTTAATATACATCGCTATTTATCTAAAGATCGAAGGTTCACAATCAACTCACCCAATGTCATAATAATAAAAAAATTACAATTGTTTTTGTTGGTGGATTTTTTTTTGATTATCTATAATATATATTTTTGGTACTATCCAACTGTCTATTTTGCCATCTATTATGCAAATAACCCTTAACCCGATTTAGTTTTCATGTAATATTGAAATTAGAGAAAACATAATATTTTGACTATTTTACCTTTTAAATAAATGTCACGTCAAAGATTCGTGCAATGTCTCATAAAATAATTTTCACATATGATAGTGAAAGAATATACAAAATTAATCGGGAATAGCTAAAGATATATATATATATATATATATATATATATACATGAAGAATTGTAAACAGTTTGAAGGCAAATTATGAGATTTTTCCTTTTATATTCCATCCTATTTTCCCCGCTTTTCCACAATGAAGATACGTAATTGAACATCCCAGCTCCAACCACAGCCAACCCCCCCCCCCCCCTTTTTCCAATTCCAACTTTCTTTCATCATCACTGTTTTTTCTTTTCTTTTTTTTTTCATTTTTCTTTTCCATAGTCATTGTCATGCTTATTTAATGCCCTATCATCTAAAAAGAGTCTAATTAAGGTTTTCATAATACATTTTATTAACAAATAGATGTAACTCAGTTAATAAAATGAACATAGCTCTTAAGAGTAAAAAATAAAAATTAAGTTTCTTATTATTGTAAAATTTTTTTAATGAATTATTATAGATAGGAAAAATAAAATGGATTTTTTTTTGTTTAAAAAAATACTAATATTTAATTGATTTTAAAAATAAAAATAAAAATTTTAAAAGTATAATTTTTTATTTATTAAAGACGGAGTACTTCTCAAAAGAAATACATTATATTAACTTTTTAAAAGGATTCCTTTTCCCTTTAAAAAATAGTTTATTAAAAAGGAATCCATGCACTCATCTATTTGTCTTGTTCCTTTCTTTATTTATTTTTGCGTATGTTTGTTTCCCCAGTAGTGGGAATCTTGTAGACACTTTCTTTTTCTATTTTGTATCCGATTTTCCCTTCATTTTCCACTGCGAAGATGACGAATTGGACAGGCAATCAATCTCCCACTTCTCCCTTTGCAATATCTCTTCTCTATGTCTTTAATCATTCCTTACGCTTTTCCTTTCCACCATCATCAGTATAATGCTCAATCATTGCTGCCATTTTCTTAGGGAAAAAGAGAGGAAATCACTACGATGAATCAGCCATTCCAATTAAAAATATATCAGATAGTTAGTTCGAATATCACTCCAAGATAGAAGATACAGAAAGATGGAAGAATCCTAACCAGATAATGATTAATGATCATTTTTTTAATGTTTAGCAAAAAGAAACCTGAAATGACTCAAATGCATACAAAAAAATATTCCGAATTATATCCAATGTCACTTTGGATTCTAATAAAGTTTTGGCAATATACTTTTTATTTAATTTAACATCTATATATTCTTACCTTATTGCAAAAAGAATAACATCTACTCTCACCTAATCTATGACAAGAAAAAAATTTGTTCTCTTTCTAGAATCCTTATTTTACATCTCAATTTGCTCAATTTAGGGTCCTTTTACTACAAGTGCAGTGTACTTTCGGTTCCTACTCTTTTCACATTCTTTTTGTTAATTGAAAAACGCTTTTTGGTCATAATTTTATAACAAATTAAGGGGGGAAAAAGTAACCAATTTGGTATCTAAAGTATGTTTTTGTGTCCTCAAACTTTTTTTTCCCTCTCCCTCTCATTTACATCCTAAAGTATTGTACATGACATACAAGAATGATTTGTTGTTCATGTAAAGCTACAATTATTGAACGGTCTCGAGTCTCTTCATGATTTAACTGCCTGTACTCTGCAGTACTTTGTTGGCATTGGGAAGATTTTAATCATTTACGGACATTAGCAATTTTACCCTCCAAAAGCTGTCATTTAGAATCACGCCACTCCTTTTTACAACATTCTAAAAAAAAAAAAAGGGAAATAAGTTAGGAAAAAAGAAGAAAAAAGGGTTGAAAAAGTCATGGGAATGGGTTTTAAAATTTTGTTTTCTCAAAAATATCTTTGAAATAATTAAGGGTAGATTTTATTTTGGTTGGAAAAGAAGTTTTATTTTTTGAAAGATCCATAATTAAAATTTTTTTAAAAAGTATTACACTGTTAAAAGTTGAAATAAAATATAAGAGTTCATAACAAAAAATAAAAAAAATATTTAACTATTAAAAGTTGAAATAAAAAATAAAGATCTATAACTACAATAAAAAATAATTCATGGTTTAAAATCAATAATTTTCCCCTTATCTTTGCTGTTAAACTTACGAAAATTATCCAAAATTGCACTTATATCTATTTGAGCATTTAAGGCTAACGGAAACTCTGCATGTACAAATCACATGACTTACGATAGGGCATTTAAGTTAACGAAAGTGAAAAACTCAACCTTCCCCCCCCCCCCCCCCAGCGAAGCCTCCCATCAAAAATCTCTAAGTTTTGTTAGATTCTAAGTTACTTTTTCGCCACTTCTTAACCCAAAAGCCGAAATCTTCATATTACTAAATTTCATTGACCAACAATTCATGTTAAATCCCAGCTCTTAACTTGGTTTACTTATTTTTGATTGGTTCCAGTAGGATAGTTGGGTGGCTTTTGAATTGCTTTTTTCTTCCAACCATTTTATGGTGATTCTTAGTAGTGATTCTGCTGGTCTCCATACGGCTGTGGTTAGTTGTTTTTTTCTATTTATGTTTTTCTTAGGTTTTGATGGTCTTTGTTTCTGGTGCACTTTGGTAGTTTAGCTTTTGTCCTTGGTCATGGTAGTTTTCTGCAGATTGTTTAGTTGGTAGCTTGGTTACTTTTTTTTTTTTTCTTCTTTAGGTTTGTCAGTTCATGGGTCTCCCATCTTACTGAATCAATATATTTTGCATTAAAAAAAAACATAAAAAAGAAAACATAAATCCGGATGTTCAATTTTATCACAGTTTATGTTACCTTAGATATCAAACAAAACCCAATTCATAAATTATCCGAACCACAATTCTTATCCCAAAATTCAATCTTTTGTCCACTACATGTTAAAAAGCTCACAACTTTGATATTTAACCTCAATCTTTGTCTTTTATAAGAAATGTCAAACTGTGCTCTAGATTCTTAGTTCTGGCACTACTGCTATCAAGAATTAGAAGTCCGGAATCTTTCGTAAGACCCAACATTATATTCACTTATCAAGCCTCAATTCCCAATAGAACCATTTGAAATGCTAAAGATACAACTTTTCAAATACCAAGTTCTACTATTACAACGATTGCATACCACTTCTACAAAAGTTGCAGAAGATACTGGACACCAAGAGCAGCTCCTCAAACGCCAACGGCTTAAAGTGGCTTGTAGAGCAAAGAAGAGAAGAAATGGAGGGTTTAAATTTGAGTTTTTCATTTTCATTTTCAGAAATACCCGTATCATAAGTTCACCGTAATTTGGACATGCAGAGATTCCGTTAGTGTTAATTGTCCAAATAAAGGAAAGTGCAACTTTGGATAACTTTTGTAAGTTTAAAGGCAAAAATCAGGTGAAAAATAATTGGAGTCCAAAAATTAAAATTTTGAAAAGTAAAAATGCTAATGATGCTTTTTATCCTATTAAAAATGACAGAAAAAATATAATATTAATTTATTATCTGCTATACTAGCCTTATTTAGTTTGAAAAGTTAAATAAATATATCATTAGTATTTATATTATAATATTTATTTTATTCATTTATAATTATATGTTTATATTTTTATTTTAATTTATTCGGAATTGAATGTTTAATTTAATTTAATAGATATATTTTTTATCTAAAGTTATATTAGTAATCTAGATAATTTAAATGATTTATATTTCATTAACTTATGAATTTTAAATTCACTACTTTAATTTAATAAATTTACATCACAATAAATCATATATCTCACAATTCATTATATAAATATAAAAAATAATTTAATAATTTAATAATTTAATTAAAGTAAAATGACATTCATTAAATTTAAAATATATATATATATATATATATATATATATATATATAATCCAGTTTAATTTGACTCAACCAAAGTATTCTTCTCGAGCTAATAATTCAATATGTTACATATGAATACAGTAATTTGCCATCATTCTTTTCTTGGATTCTAGTTGAGTAATTTGGTCTGGTGGATTCCAAACGATTCGAGAGTGCTAAAGTGTGAAAGAAATATATTATTTAATTAAGTTATAGGATGACGTAACTTTTGTTAGCTTTCTGAAATTGACCTAAAAGTCTAAAACCTCTAAAAGTAGACTTGAAAGTGCCAATTTCTTTAAAAAATCAATAACAATAATAATAATAATAATAAGAAGTTGTAATATAATTTATCTCATTTTATCAAAAAATATATAATTTCTGATAAAAAATTCTTCATTCATGCCTTTCCTACATAGTAACTCCCTTAATCACTCCAAACTAATCAAATCTTCCTTAGATTACGCAGTCACTTTATTCGATAAAACACTAACCTTAAAAAATCTTGACAAATCGATGAATTTTGTCCCTTAATTTGTTACATATTTGGCGAGATTGGTTCCTCGTAATTGTTTTTAAATTTTCAGGTCTTTATATTTTTTTCTAGCTGGGAATTAGATCATTCCGTCCATTTTTTAAATTTTAGTAAATTGCGATTAAATGATTTCATCACTTCGCTGCTCTCTTTCCCCATTGATGCCTCAGTCAAATTTGGGGCAAATTGAACATCAAATATGCAATAAAACGTGAATGTCGCCTTAGCCACACCAAGAATCCATAAAATGTATCCCTATCAACCAATCAACTGAACAAAGATAGACTGCGGAATGTTTTACTAAGAGATACCCTCGCACTTGAAACTGTGTTTCACAGGTCGCCTGCATGATGGATTTCGTCCTCTGGAGCTTCATGTGTCACAAGATTAGGATTAAAGTGTGCTCCTATTTGATAAGAATCCCATCAAAACTCATTATTTGTATTTTGTACACAATGATCCAAGACATTTTAATGGAAATTAACCTCAAAATTGCATGATATCAAGCCTCTTCACATGCACCCTTTTGTTGTATCACCACAAACATGCTATCGAAAACCATAAAGAGCAGATTTATTTCCAGATTATGGGATTTTGTGGTTACGTCTTCAGGATATGGGAAAGAGGAACACAATGTGACAAAACTACCCCTCAACTTTTTTATATGAAAAAATGAAGCATTGACTGCTGTTGAGTGTTGACCAGTAGGAAAAATAGGAGAAAGACCTAATCCGCCACTCAAAAAATATGATGGACCTAAAATTTTTAAAACAATGATGAGAGACCAATCTCACAAAATGTAAAATGATTTCACCAAAACTAAGAAATCTGAGTGACAAATTTGTGTGAGTACAATCTGAATTAGGGATTTGATTTCATGATTTTTGCACTCCATTTCAAGCTTATATATCTTACTCCCTTTGGAGAGGGTAATTTAATCAAGTGAAATTTGTAGGTTCATTTTCAAAACTATGTATAGAGTAGATATATTTTGTCTTTTTATTGTGAAAAAATCAGGGCAAAAAAACAGATTCTGTGACTGAATGGATGGTGATTAGATTTTTTTTTCCTTTTCGATAAAATACTAGTTTCTTTTCAATATATCTTTCTCGTATATTGATTAATATTACTCCCTCCCTTGCGCAAAAATAATATTCTTTTTACGAATATCTCAAATTATAACTCACTTACTATTTTGATAGTAAATTTATTTTTTCATTTTCTATTCTACTATTAATTAAATAATGTGAAATAATAAATAACATTTCAAATTCTAAAATTATCTAAATGTATATTTTCAATTTATTCTTCAACCTTCACTCAATTAATTCTTTTATAAATAAGACTTTGTTCACATTTTTTATTGTAATTAACTAAATAAAGATACAATATAAAGAATAAGATTTTTATTTTTTACCTTTTTTTTATTACATTAAATATAAATTATTAATATGTACCAGAATCTTTATACAGTTTTTTTAAGGGTATAAGTAATTTTTTTATTCTGCTTTCGCTCATTTCGATGGAAAAGGAATTGCACTAAGGAATTTGCTTATTTGCTTTTCCAGCTATAGATTGTGATATGATTATAAGTATCTTATTAGTCAGTTAGCCAAAGGCGGAATCAATCATAATCACTTTTCTAAAACGCATAGCCTTTCCTTTTTAACCTAATGAATTATTAATGGGTGGTCAAGCACTCTACAGCAAAGCTAAGGATTTGATAAGATTGCAATGGTCACTTGTCTATACGTGGTCTAATTTATATACTCATTTTGTACATTTTTTTTAATAAGATTTAACAAGTAAATTTATTTATTTTTACATATAAAATTATTTTTATTATTTTATTTTATTTTATGATTATTTGTTTTAAATACAATAAATACTTATTGAAAGAAAAAAATACTTTTTATTAAGTACAATAAATTTAAAAAATCATTAATATGTGTAAATTATTATAAATAGGATGTTGAAGTATGCACCACCATTTCCTTTACTTTCTGTCAATCAATACATGGGCAACCACACGGCTTCCATTGCATGCAGTGCATAGCTTCTTCAATGATTAGTCGGGCTAGCCAATTAGGCTGAGTGGAGTATATTTTTTTTCCTTGAGAAGAAAGTAGTGGACTCCCTTTTGCTAGACTCTGACCAGGACACCAAATGTAACTTTAGGAAAATTTTATTTTTTATTTTTTATTTTTTAAAATTTTAATAACATATTTTATATTTTAAATTTTAAATTTAAATAAAAGTATTTTTTACTTTTTTAAAAAAAATTGATAATATATTTTATATTTTGAATTTTAATGTATTAATACTTTTTTCATGTTTGATCAATTTGACTATCTTTTTTTCACTAATATTATATAAAATCGATAATTCACATTTTCACATTTACCAATATTATATGTCTATTCATAAGGATAAATATGAAACAAACTTCATTATAAAGAAGAAAAAAAGGAAGGAGAAGAAAAGAAAAAAAAAGTAAAATTAATAAATAATTAAATTTGTTTATTAAATTGATATATATATATATATATATATATATATATATATACTCTCCTAAAATATAAGTCATCAATTTTGTATAATATTAAAAAGATAGTCGAATTGATCAAATATTAAAAAATACTTATACGGTAAAATTTAAAATAAAAAATATATTATCAAAATTAAAAAATAAAAGTACTTATTTAAAAAATTCAAAATAGAAAATATAATAAAATAAAATAATACAATTTTCCGAGCTTTATCACTTTGGCCTTTTTTTCATGCCAAGATGGAGCAAAACAAGATGATGTTTTATTCTGATAAGACACCACCTACTTTTTCTTTGCCGCCTGCTTCGATTTGGCTGGTCGTGTGACTGCGTATTTTCGTTATTTATTTATTCATCAATGGAGAAAAAACACTGGAAAATAAGGCCAAATTGAAGGACAAAAACATGAATGTCTGCATGATTGTCCACAATTGTGGCCTCAGCCACACCTGCATCACATTAAGCAAAACCAAGAATCCATAAAATACACCACTCAATTGAACCAAGGTAGACAACTAAAGGTTTACTAAAAGATACACTTGGCATTAGGGATGTCAATGGGGTGAAGCGGGGCCGGAGTCCCCTACCTCCGACCCCGACCTCGCTTTAGAACATTCGTTCCCGCCCCCACTCCGTCCCCGCTTTAGAATGTTTGAAGAAACCCCGACTCCGACCTCGACTCCGCTTTAGAACACCCGTCCCCGCCCCCAATTCAGCCCCGTTTTGACTCCTGTTTGACCTCCTGTTTGACCCCTGTTTGACTCCACTTCAATTTTTAAATTTTTTTTTTAAAAAACTATTTCATCATACCACTAAAATCTAAAATAAACTCAATGCATATTTCATCATAGTAAACTACAAATATTAAGGCACAAGCTCATTTAAACATGTCTGTCTCATACTAAAATTTTTTAAAAAATAAAGCTTTCAAACTAAAAACTTCAAATACAAAATAATGAAATATTTCATATATCGAATACAATCACTAATATAAATATAAATCATTATCCTTAAAAACTATAAATTATAAACAATCTTCCAAAATTGAGCTTTCACTCTTCAATTCAACAGATGCCCTTCCATGCAATGAGGTTCTTATAGTTAGATATATAGTTATTATATAATTTATGGTCATATATTTTTTTTATATTCATATATAGTTAATAATGTAACTCATAGTTAGTTAGGTATATAGTTAATATTATAAACTTATTTAAATAAATATAATTAATAATATAATTTATAGTTACATAGTTTTTTTAATCATCACATATATATATATATATATAACTATTTTAAGTATATCGTTAATATTATAAACTTATTTAAATTAATATAGTTAACTATATAATTTATAGTTATATAGTTTTTTTTAATCTTCACATATGATTCATGGTTAATAATATGATTCATAATTACTTTGTCAATAATATAAACTCATTTTAATGTACATAGTTAATAATATAAACTCATTTACTCAATAAAGTTAATAATATAATTCATAGTTAGTTAAGTATATATTTAATAATATAAACTCATTTAAATCAATATAGTTAATAATCATATTTACATAGTTTTTTTAATGTTCATATATAGTTACATAAATAATAATATAACTATTTTAATTTACATTTTTAATAATATGATTCATAATTAATTAGTGAATAATATAAACTCATTTGAATCCACATAGTTAATAATATAAACTTATAGTTAGTTAGGTATAATAATGTAAACTCCTTTAATAATATAACTTAATTTATTTTAAATTTTTTTTAAAGTAACAAAATGGATAAAATTGTTTTCTTTTTTAAAAAATACTAGAAATAAAATAGTATTTTTATTAGAGATACTAAAGCCGAAGTCGGGGATTCGCCTTCGTAAATCCCCGCGGGGATTCAGTGGGGACAAAACAATCCCCGGCCCCGCCCCCGCCCCCGCTAATCCCCACATTTTACAACCCGCCCCCGCCTCCGCCCCCACTGAAGTCGGGGAATTCTGAATCCCAACGGGGCGGGGCGAATCGAATCCCCAATAATCCCCGCTTCATTGACATCCCTACTTGGCATTAGAAACTACAGATTTCGTCCTCTGGAGCTTCACGTGTCAAATTTATTAGGATTAAAATGTGCTCCTATTTGATAAGAATCCCATCAAAACTCATTTTTAATTTGTACACAATAATCCAAAACATTTTAATGGAAATTAACCTCAACATTTCATGATATCAAACCTGTTGGCATGCACCCATTTGTTGTATGATCGTAAAACATGCTATCAAAAACCATAAAGAGAAGGTTTATTTCTAGATAATCAAGAGCCAGTGAATTTATAAATTCAAAGAAATGGGACCAAAATAATACTCACCAAATGCAACTAGGGGTGACAAAATGGATGAAAATTCAACAAACATCCAAAATTATCCAATATTAAATGGATTTGGTTCACCCATATAATTTAAATTGTTTTAAATAGACATCCATTTAAATTCATTTGTATAATTGAATTTTAATGGATATCCATGAAATTTAATAAATATCCATTTAAAAAAATATAACTTGGTCAATGTCCATTAATTAAATTTAATTAATTACATTTTAACCCAATATGTATTTTAAATTTTATTTAACTCTATAAAAAAATTTCTATGTTTGAAAGAAAAAAAAAAACTCACTCTTTATCTTTCAATAACTATCATAATTCATAAGTGGTTTATGAGCAAAAATTTTATTATGTATTATTAATTTATATGTGGAGTTTTTCCCAAATAATAGACAAAGAAAAAGAAAAAATTTCATATCGATAATAAAATATTCAATCTTGATCGCGATGATTTTTCTGAATGTATTTGAATTTATTGCCTAATTTTCTTTTAATAATCAATTTAACATTGAACAAAAATACATCTATTCAAAAAGCTCAATAATGAACAAATATCACTATCATTCAAATACATAGGACTCAACAATTTGTACAAAAATTTTAAATTTTATATTATACTATGTTTTTTATATAAGTATTATTATTTTTACAACTTTATTTTTTATTTTTTTTATTTCTTTTCTAATTCAACTTTTAAAGCTTACAACTTTTTATTTTTTACATAAATTTGTTAAGTTAGCTTTAAAGTTCACAAGTTTACCCATTTATGCAATTTGTTGACAGAAACAAATTTTCATTTCATTTTGACAGGAATTAAATATTAAAAAATAAATTTAGTACGAGTTTAAATAATAAAATTACATTAAGAAATTTAATTGAATATAATTACAAAGAATGAACTCTAAAAAAAATAAAATTATATAGATAAATAGATGTCCATAGATATCGATAAACTATTTAAACTACAACAATTTACAAATATATATAAATGATTAGTTAATTAAATATTTTAAAAAGTTAATTAAATCTGAAATTAAATAATAAAAATTATATTAAATAATTTAATTGAATACAATTATAAATAATCCCCTTTTAAAAAAATATAATTAAATTTAAATAAATAAATGAATGTCCATAAATCATTTAGAATCAAATAATTTATAAATTGATCATAAACTTAAATGAATTGAAATCTATATAAATTTATCTAAATGATTTTGATTTAAATGGAAGCGTGTTTCTTTGAGTAAGCCCAATTCGCAGTAGTTGGACCGGGTTTGTAGCTGCGACCACAGTACAGGGACTTAGGTGCAGAAGCAGTGGCGGCGACAAGGGTCGAACTTGCCGGCTGACTTTGAGAGACACTCCCTGAAATGAGGAATGAACTACGAAGTGGTAAAGTAGTGCTGGCGGAATTAGAAATGGCTGGAAAAAATAGAAGAGGGTGGTGGCTTAGAGAGGCGGCATTGATGGAGAATAGTGTGAGCAGCCATAGCTGCAACTGCAGCTTGCATTTGGCCTTAGGAGATGGGAATGAGGAACACAGTGTAGCGACGAAACTACCCCAAAACCTTTTTCTTTTTCATATGAAACATTGATTGCAATTGACAAGACAGAAAAATAGATGGAACGATCTAATCTGGAACTCCAAAATGTATAAGCGATCCAAAAATTTGAAAACAATGATGAGGACCAATCTCAACAAATGTATAGAGTTAAGGGACTAAATCCACCAATTTACCAAAATTCTTTGTTAAATTTGATTAGCTAACTACTCTAGTTAATTCTTTTTAGGAGTTTTTTTTTAGTAAATTAGAGAATAGTTAACATAGTTGAGTATAGAGAAATCCCTATAGTATTCTTGAGAAAAATGAAAATCTAAAGGCTGGCATGTTTTCGTCTCTTTTGAAACTCTAACTCTAGTTAAATTGATTCAAGAAAAAATGGTTACGTCCACCACGGTACATCATCTTTCAAATGACTTCTTTCTTTCATTTTCACTTTTGCTTTGTGGTGGTAGGAGCTAAGAACGAGAGGATACAGGCGAAGTGGGGAAAGCTATAGCAAAATTTTCCGTTAAATTTTTATTTTCTTTTTGGAAAAACGAGTAAGTTCTTATGGAAGAAAATTCTTTTAAATAAAAATTTTTAAAAAAATTCTTAAGATTGAATTTGGTTGAAAGACAGGACCATAAACTGGACTCAACTAAGAATTTCTCAAGGAGAAAAGCTCAACTAAGGAAGGCAGCGAACAAGTAAATTTAATTTTATATAGACATGAAGTGTAAATTAGGATACGACTGGGATTCCAATCTCGTCTATTTTTAAGGTCTCCAACAATTTTCATCTTTTAGACTTTTTCCTCTTCCTTTCTTTTCTTCAATCTTAATTTGCATTTTTTTTTAATACAGAAATTCACTTGCTTGTTTAACATGCATGGATTATTTGAAAATGCTTGCTGCTCTGTCATTTTAATCTCGTGCTTCTTTTCTCATTGCCCTTCTTGATGTTCCTTGTGGGGAGAAGAACTTGAACCAGATGCCCTGTTAATAGCTTGCCCATATGTAGAAATTTGTAGCTGAATCATATGTGCATAAATTCCATCAGGATTTCTCAGAAGTTGGGAATCAGAGCCCTGTTCTACTACTTTTCCTTCCTCTATCACAACTATCACATGGGCATTTCTGATGGTTGCTAGCCTGTGTGCCACAACAATTGTAGTCTTTCCTGCGCAAACTCGGTCAAGAGCCTCTTGTACACCTCTTTCTGACTCAGAATCCAGGGAGCTTGTCGCTTCATCTAGCAACATTATGTCTGCTTTCTTCAAGAAAGCTCGAGCAATGGCTATCCTTTGCTTTTGTCCTCCAGATAGTTGGACCCCTCTTTCTCCAGCAAATGTTTTATAGCCATCAGGCAATGAGGATATGAACTCGTGTGCGTTGGCTAAGGTTGCTGCTTCAATGATTTCCGCTTCAGTTGCTGACTCGTGTCCATAGGCAATGTTATCATAAATAGATGCAGCAAAGAGGCATGGTTCTTGTGGTACAAGTGCAATGTGGCGCCTTAACGACTTCAAATTGTATCTGCGGATATCTTTTCCATCAATCATAATTCGCCCTGAATTTGGTTCATAGAATCGTTCTATCAATGCAATGATTGAACTCTTACCACAACCACTAGATCCCACGAGGGCAAGTGTTCTCCCGGCTCGTGCACGGAAGCTCAAATCTAGGAGAACAGGAACATTTGGCCTAGAGGGATATGTGAATTCTACATGCTTGAATTCTATTTCCCCTTTGAGCCGGATAGGAACTGTTGTGGCATTAGGATCATCAGGCTCGATTTGAGTTTTATGGTCAAGGAGTTCAAACACTGAATGCATTGCTTGACCACCATTAATAAAATCAGGGATGAAAGTGAGAGTTGCCGCAGCCATCTCGGCCGACATCATAATGATCAGTAACACACGAATAGTCGTTGAGAAGTCAGACATACCATGCTCGACAAGCCAGGAGGCATACCAGAGACCAAGGGCATTGGAAGCATAAAGGGAAAATTGAGCAACGCCATACCCACTTCCAGCAATCTGTCCCCTCCAGACCAAATTACTCAACTAGAATCCAAGAAAAGAATGATGGCAAATTACTGTATTCATATGTAACATATTGAATTATTAGCTCGAGAAGAATACTTTGGTTGAGTCAAATTAAAGTGGATTATATATATATATATATATATATATATATATATATTTTAAAATTAATGAATGTCATTTTACTTTAATTAAATTATTAAATTATTTTTTATATTTATATAATGAATTGTGAGATATATGATTTATTGTGATGTAAATTTATTAAATTAAAGTAGTGAATTTAAAATTCATAAGTTAATGAGATATAAATCATTTAAATTAACTAGATTACTAATATAACTTTAGATAAAAAATATATCTATTAAATTAAATTAAACATTCAATTCCGAATAAATTAAAATAAAAATATAAACATATAATTATAAATGAATAAAATAAATATTATAATATAAATACTAATGATATATTTATTTAACTTTTCAAACTAAATAAGGCTAGTATAGCAGATAATAAATTAATATTATATTTTTTCTGTCATTTTTAATAGGATAAAAAGCATCATTAGCATTTTTACTTTTCAAAATTTTAATTTTTGGACTCCAATTATTTTTCACCTGATTTTTGCCTTTAAACTTACAAAAGTTATCCAAAGTTGCACTTTCCTTTATTTGGACAATTAACACTAACGGAATCTCTGCATGTCCAAATTACGGTGAACTTATGATACGGGTATTTCTGAAAATGAAAATGAAAAACTCAAATTTAAACCCTCCATTTCTTCTCTTCTTTGCTCTACAAGCCACTTTAAGCCGTTGGCGTTTGAGGAGCTGCTCTTGGTGTCCAGTATCTTCTGCAACTTTTGTAGAAGTGGTATGCAATCGTTGTAATAGTAGAACTTGGTATTTGAAAAGTTGTATCTTTAGCATTTCAAATGGTTCTATTGGGAATTGAGGCTTGATAAGTGAATATAATGTTGGGTCTTACGAAAGATTCCGGACTTCTAATTCTTGATAGCAGTAGTGCCAGAACTAAGAATCTAGAGCACAGTTTGACATTTCTTATAAAAGACAAAGATTGAGGTTAAATATCAAAGTTGTGAGCTTTTTAACATGTAGTGGACAAAAGATTGAATTTTGGGATAAGAATTGTGGTTCGGATAATTTATGAATTGGGTTTTGTTTGATATCTAAGGTAACATAAACTGTGATAAAATTGAACATCCGGATTTATGTTTTCTTTTTTATGTTTTTTTTAATGCAAAATATATTGATTCAGTAAGATGGGAGACCCATGAACTGACAAACCTAAAGAAGAAAAAAAAAAAAAGTAACCAAGCTACCAACTAAACAATCTGCAGAAAACTACCATGACCAAGGACAAAAGCTAAACTACCAAAGTGCACCAGAAACAAAGACCATCAAAACCTAAGAAAAACATAAATAGAAAAAAACAACTAACCACAGCCGTATGGAGACCAGCAGAATCACTACTAAGAATCACCATAAAATGGTTGGAAGAAAAAAACAATTCAAAAGCCACCCAACTATCCTACTGGAACCAATCAAAAATAAGTAAACCAAGTTAAGAGCTGGGATTTAACATGAATTGTTGGTCAATGAAATTTAGTAATATGAAGATTTCGGCTTTTGGGTTAAGAAGTGGCGAAAAAGTAACTTAGAATCTAACAAAACTTAGAGATTTTTGATGGGAGGCTTCGCTGGAGGGGGGGGGAAAGGTTGAGTTTTTCACTTTCGTTAACTTAAATGCCCTATCGTAAGTCATGTGATTTGTACATGCAGAGTTTCCGTTAGCCTTAAATGCTCAAATAGATATAAGTGCAATTTTGGATAATTTTCGTAAGTTTAACAGCAAAGATAAGGGGAAAATTATTGATTTTAAACCATGAATTATTTTTTATTGTAGTTATAGATCTTTATTTTTTATTTCAACTTTTAATAGTTAAATATTTTTTTTATTTTTTGTTATGAACTCTTATATTTTATTTCAACTTTTAACAGTGTAATACTTTTTAAAAAAATTTTAATTATGGATCTTTCAAAAAATAAAACTTCTTTTCCAACCAAAATAAAATCTACCCTTAATTATTTCAAAGATATTTTTGAGAAAACAAAATTTTAAACTAACAAAAGTTAAAAATCAGGGCAAAAAAAAGATTCTGTGACTGAATGGATGGTGATTAGAATTTTTTTTCCTTTTCGATAAAATACTAGTTTCTTTTCAATATATCTTTCTGCGTATATTGATTAATATTACTCCCTCCCTTGCGCAAAAATAATATTCTTTTTACGAATATCTCAAATTATAACTCACTTACTATTTTGATAGTAAATTTATTTTTTCATTTTCTATTCTACTATTAATTAAATAATGTGAAATAATAAATAACATTTCAAATTCTAAAATTATCTAAATGTATATTTTCAATTTATTCTTCAACCTTCACTCAATTAATTCTTTTATAAATAAGACTTTGTTCACATTTTTTATTGTAATTAACTAAATAAAGATACAATATAAAGAATAAGATTTTTATTTTTTACCTTTTTTTATTACATTAAATATAAATTATTAATATGTACCAGAATCTTTATACAGTTTTTTTAAGGGTATAAGTAATTTTTTTATTCTGCTTTCGCACATTTCGATGGAAAAGGAATTGCACTAAGGAATTTGCTTATTTGCTTTTCCAGCTATAGATTGTGATATTATTATAAGTATCTTATTAGTCAGTTAGCCAAAGGCGGAATCAATCATAATCACTTTTCTAAAACGCATAGCCTTTCCTTTTTAACCTAATGAATTATTAATGGGTGGTCAAGCACTCTACAGCAAAGCTAAGGATTTGATAAGATTGCAATGGTCACTTGTCTATACGTGGTCTAATTTATATACTCATTTTGTACATTTTTTTAATAAGATTTAACAAGTAAATTTATTTTTAAATATAAATTGTTTTATTATTTTATTTATTATTGAATATTTTATTTGTAACTTATTATTTGTTTTAAATACAATAAATACTTATTGAAAGAAAAAACAAATACTTTTTATTAAGTACAATAAATTAAAAAAATCATTAATATGTGTAAATTATTATAAATAGGGTGTTGTAGTATGCACCAGCACCACAATTTCCTTTACTTTCTGTCAATCAATACATGGGCAACCCCACGACTTCCATTGCATGCAGTGCATAGCTTCTTCAATGATTAGTCGGGCTAGCTAATTAGGCTGAGTGGAGTATATTTTTTTTCCTTGAGAAGAAAGTAGTGGACTCCCTTTTGCTAGACTCTGACCAGGACACCAAATTTAACTTTAGGAAAATTGTATTTTTTATTTTTTAAAATTTTAATAACATATTTTTATTTTAAATTTTATTGTAAAAGTATTTTTTACTTTTTTAAAAAAATTTGATAATATATTTTATATTTTACTGTATTAATACTTTTTCATGTTTGATCAATTTGATTATTTTTTTTACCAATATTATATAAAATCGATAATTCACATTTTCACATTTACCAATATTATATGTCTGTTCACGAGGATACATATGCAACAAACTTCATTATAAAGAAGAAAAAAAGGAAGGAGAAGGAAAGAAAAAAAAAGTGAAATTAATAATGATTAAATTTGTTTATTAAATTGATATATATATATATATATATTCTCATAAAATATGAGTCATCAATTTTGTATAATATTAAAAAAAAATCTAATTGATCAAATATAAAAAAATAAAAAAATATTTATACGGTAAAATTTAAAATAGAAAAATATATTATCAAAATTTTAAAAATAAAAGTACTCATTTAAAAAATTCAAAATAGAAAATATAATAAAATAAAATAATACAATTTTCCGAGCTTTATCACTTTGGCCTTTTTTTCATGCCAAGATGGAGCAAAACAAGATGATGTTTTATTCTGATAAGACACCACCTACTTTTTCTTTGCCGCCTTCTTCGATTTGGCTGGTCGTGTGACTGCGTATTTTCGTTATTTATTTATTCATCAATGGAGAAAAAACACTGGAAAATAAGGCCAAATTGAAGGACAAAAACATGAATGTCTGCATGATTGTCCACAATTGTGGCCTCAGCCACACCTGCATCACATTAAGCAAAACCAAGAATCCATAAAATACACCACTCAATTGAACCAAGGTAGACAACTAAAGGTTTACTAAAAGATACACTTGGCATTAGAAACTACAGATTTCGTCCTCTGGAGCTTCACGTGTCAAATTTATTAGGATTAAAATGTGCTCCTATTTGATAAGAATCCCATCAAAACTCATTTTTAATTTGTACACAATAATCCAAAACATTTTAATGGAAATTAACCTCAACATTTCATGATATCAAACCTGTTGGCATGCACCCATTTGTCGTATGATCGTAAAACATGCTATCAAAAACCATAAAGAGAAGGTTTATTTCTAGATAATCAAGAGCCAGTGAATTTATAAATTCAAAGAAATGGGACCAAAATAATACTCACCAAATGCAACTAGGGGTGACAAAATGGATGAAAATTCAACAAACATCCAAAATTATCCAATATTAAATGGATTTGGTTCACCCATATAATTTAAATTGTTTTAAATAGACATCCATTTAAATTCATTTGTATAATTGAATTTTAATGGATATCCATGAAATTTAATAAACTATCCATTTAAAAAAGTATAACTTGGTTAATGTCCATTAATTAAATTTAATTAATTACATTTTAACACAATATGTATTTTAAATTTTACTTTAACTTTATAAAAAAATTTCTATGTTTGAAAGAAAAAAAAAACTCACTCTTTATCTCTCAATAACTATCATAATTCATAAGTGGTTTATGAGCAAAAATTTTATTATGTATTATTAATTTCTATGTGGAGTTTTTCCCAAATAATAGACAAAGAAAAAAAAAATTTCATACCGATAATAAAATATTCAATCTTGATCGTGATGATTTTTCTGAATGTATTTGAATTTATTGCCTAATTTTCTTTTAATAATCAATTTAACATTGAACAAAAATACATTTATTCAAAAAGCTCAATAATGAACAAATATCACTATCATTCAAATACACAGGACTCAATAATTAAGTTTTTATAAAATTCTGTACAAAAATTTTAAATTTCATATTATACTATGTTTTTTATATAAGTATTATTATTTTTACAACTTTATTTTTTATTTTTTTATTATTTCTTTTCTAATTCAACTTTTAAAGCTTACAACTTTTTATTTTTGTACATAAATTTGTTAAGTTAGCTTTAAAGTTCACAAGTTTACCCATTTATGCAATTTGTTGACAGAAACAAATTTTCATTTCATTTTGACAGGAATTAAATATTAAAAAATAAATTTAGTACGAGTTTAAATAATAAAATTACATTAAGAAATTTAATTGAATATAATTACAAAGAATGAACTCTAAAAAAAATAAAATTATATAGATAAATAGATGTCCATAGATATCGATAAACCATTTAAACTAAAACAATTTATAAATATATATAAATGATTAGTTAATTAAATATTTAAAAAAGTTAATTAAACCTGAAATTAAATAATAAAAATTATATTAAATAATTTAATTGAATACAATTATAAATAATCGCCTTTTAAAAAAATATAATTAAATTTAAATAAATAAATGAATGTCCATAAATCATTTAGAATCAAATAATTTATAAATTGATCATAAATGATTTAAACTTAAATGAATTGACATCTATATAAATTTATCTAAATGATTTTGATTTAAATGGAAGCGTTTTTCTTTGAGTAAGCCCAATTCGCAGTAGTTGGACCGGGTTTGTAGCTGCGACCACAGTACAGGGACTTAGGTGCAGAAGCAGTGGCGGCGAAAAGGGTCGAACTTGCCGGCTGACTTTGAGAGACACTCCCTGAAATGAGGAATGAACTACGAAGTGGTAAAGTAGTGCTGGCGGAATTAGAAATGGCTGGAAAAAATAGAAGAGGGTGGTGGCTTAGAGAGGCGGCATTGATGGAGAATAGTGTGAGCAGCCATAGCTGCAACTGCAGCTTGCATTTGGCCTTAGGAGATGGGAATGAGGAACACAGTGTAGCGACGAAACTACCCCAAAACCTTTTTCTTTTTCATATGAAACATTGACTGCAATTGACAAGACAGAAAAATAGATGGAACGATCTAATCTGGAACTCCAAAATGTATAAGCGATCCAAAAATTTGAAAACAATGATGAGGACCAATCTCACAAAATGTATAGAGTTAAGGGACTAAATCCACCAATTTACCAAAATTCTTTGTTAAATTTGATTAGCTAACTACTCTAGTTAATTCTTTTTAGGAGTTTTTTTTTAGTAAGTTAGAGAATAGTTAACATAGTTGAGTATAGAGAAATCCCTATAGTATTCTTGAGAAAAATGAAAATCTAAAGGCTGGCATGTTTTCGTCTCTTTTGAAACTCTAACTCTAGTTAAATTGATTCAAGAAAAAATGGTTACGTCCACCACGGTACATCATCTTTCAAATGACTTCTTTCTTTCATTTTCACTTTTGCTTTGTGGTGGTAGGAGCTAAGAACTGAGAGGATACAGGCGAAGTGGGGAAAGCTATAGCAAAATTTTCCGTTAAATTTTTATTTTCTTTTTGGAAAAACGAGTAAGTTCTTATGGAAGAAAATTCTTTTAAATAAAAATTTTTAAAAAAATTCTTAAGATTGAATTTGGTTGAAAGACAGGACCATAAACTGGACTCAACTAAGAATTTCTCAAGGAGAAAAGCTCAACTAAGGAAGGCAGCGAACAAGTAAATTTAATTTTATATAGACATGAAGTGTAAATTAGGATACGACTGGGATTCCAATCTCGTCTATTTTTAAGGTCTCCAACAATTTTCATCTTTTAGACTTTTTCCTCTTCCTTTCTTTTCTTCAATCTTAATTTGCATTTTTTTTTAATACAGAAATTCACTTGCTTGTTTAACATGCATGGATTATTTGAAAATGCTTGCTGCTCTGTCATTTTAATCTCGTGCTTCTTTTCTCATTGCCCTTCTTGATGTTCCTTGTGGGGAGAAGAACTTGAACCAGATGCCCTGTTAATAGCTTGCCCATATGTAGAAATTTGTAGCTGAATCATATGTGCATAAATTCCATCAGGATTTCTCAGAAGTTGGGAATCAGAGCCCTGTTCTACTACTTTTCCTTCCTCTATCACAACTATCACATGGGCATTTCTGATGGTTGCTAGCCTGTGTGCCACAACAATTGTAGTCTTTCCTGCGCAAACTCGGTCAAGAGCCTCTTGTACACCTCTTTCTGACTCAGAATCCAGGGAGCTTGTCGCTTCATCTAGCAACATTATGTCTGCTTTCTTCAAGAAAGCTCGAGCAATGGCTATCCTTTGCTTTTGTCCTCCAGATAGTTGGACCCCTCTTTCTCCAGCAAATGTTTTATAGCCATCAGGCAATGAGGATATGAACTCGTGTGCATTGGCTAAGGTTGCTGCTTCAATGATTTCCGCTTCAGTTGCTGACTCGTGTCCATAGGCAATGTTATCATAAATAGATGCAGCAAAGAGGCATGGTTCTTGTGGTACAAGTGCAATGTGGCGCCTTAACGACTTCAAATTGTATCTGCGGATATCTTTTCCATCAATCATAATTCGCCCTGAATTTGGTTCATAGAATCGTTCTATCAATGCAATGATTGAACTCTTACCACAACCACTAGATCCCACGAGGGCAAGTGTTCTCCCGGCTCGTGCACGGAAGCTCAAATCTAGGAGAACAGGAACATTTGGCCTAGAGGGATATGTGAATTCTACATGCTTGAATTCTATTTCCCCTTTGAGCCTGATAGGAACTGTTGTGGCATTAGGATCATCAGGCTCGATTTGAGTTTTATGGTCAAGGAGTTCAAACACTGAATGCATTGCTTGACCACCATTAATAAAATCAGGGATGAAAGTGAGAGTTGCCGCAGCCATCTCGGCCGACATCATAATGATCAGTAACACACGAATAGTCGTTGAGAAGTCAGACATACCATGCTCGACAAGCCAGGAGGCATACCAGAGACCAAGGGCATTGGAAGCATAAAGGGAAAATTGAGCAACGCCATACCCACTTCCAGCAATCTGTCCCCTCCAGAAAGAGCGCCTTAGTGGAGTCTGGAGGTTGGAAGTAAAGAGGCTTACAATCTTTGATTCTGAATTAAAGGCAGCTACAGTTCTTAAATTGGCTATGGCTTCCCCTGCTAATTGTGTATCTTTGGCATGAGCAGCTTTTAGGTCTCCTGAATATCCTTTCATGAGCAGCATTCTCTGTCAAAAGTTCCTCTAAAAGCCGTGAATAATAGATGATCTATTCGAGTTGCATTTATTTTTTTAAGAAAATAACTTTCAAACAGTTCTTTGAAAAGCAAGGTGAGAGAATAAGAATAGACCTGAAGAGCAGATGCTGCGACTACAAAAGGGAAAACAGCAATAAGGACAAGGGTCAGTCGCCACTGCAATAAAAAGGAAACAGTGCAGGCAGCTAGCATAAGTGCAGCGTTCTGCAAAATAACTGAAATTTGGTCCCCAATAGCTGATCTAACAATATTGACATCTCGAGCCAGTCTTGCCGCAACTTTAGAACTTTCATTCTCTTCTCGATCAAACCACGCCACTTCATTTCTTATCACAACAGCAAGCAGTTTTTCTCTCACTCGTTTCGTTAAGTTCTCTCCAACAATATCCCAGAAGAAATTCTGTAGCGCGGTGAAGATAAGTGTACCAAACGATAGGCCAATTAAAATATAGCAGCATATATTAATTTCTCTGATCATGTAGGAATGGTTTTGATTGTAATAGACACCAAGTACAGAACCCATGATATAGGAAAAGGCTGCAAAGATTGTTCCACAAAATACAGAACCAATAGAACCAATGAGTGCATAAGGCCATTCGGGAGAATTCATTTTTATAAGACGCCAGAAGGCACTAGCTTGCTTTTGGAAAGCAATCTTTGCAGAATGGTCAGGAGCAGAGAATTCGGATAGTTGGCTTGAGTATGGTGAACGACTGTAAGAAGAGTTCGGGGCTATTATTGGTGAATGGACATAAAAGGAGTCTGCTGTGGTTATAAATGGTGAACGACCATAAGAGTTTGGAGCAATAATTGGTGAACTAAAAGAGGTCCTTGCGGAAGACCTGTACAGATAGAACAAGTTAGTCGAGGAGTATCAACTATTTCCTTTAGTATTTCAAAGTGATGATTAAGGGTATGAAATTAAGTAAAAGGTCAATTCGCTGCAGAGTTACCTCGTACTACTTTTTCCGCCATTATTATGAGCTGCTTCTTGCATCTTGATGAGTTTTGCATAAATACTCTTATCTCCCATGTCAATCAGCTCATCATGTCTTCCAATTTCAGAGAGGCTTCCTTGCTCAAGTACAGCCACCAGGTCAGCCTTCCGGACGGTGGAGAGGCGGTGCGCAATTACAAGAGTTGTCCTAGCAATCATGAATCTGTCTAGTGCCTCTTGCACTAGCTTTTCTGATTCGGAATCCAAAGCACTCGTTGCCTCATCCAAGAGCAGAATTGATGGATTCTTGATCATTGCCCTTGCTATGGCTATTCTCTGCTTCTGTCCCCCTGAGAGTTGCAAGCCTCTTTCTCCTACCTAACATTTTTCCAAAAAATGGGTCTTCATATCTTAAAGAGTCTCAAAATTAAAGGAGAATTTTAGCTGAGCCCAAATGAAAATGAAGTTGCAGTCAATTTAGTAACTTGCTAACCTGAGTATCATAGCCATCTGGAAGCTTGGTGATAAATGAATGTGCATTTGCAACTCTTGCAGCTTCCTCAATTTCAGCCATACTTGCATCAGGCTTCCCCAGTAGTATGTTTTCTTTGATGGTGGTGGCAAATAGTGCTGGCTCTTGGCTTACAAGCCCAATCTGCTGCCTGAGCCACCTCAGCTTTAGTATCTTTATGTCGTACCCATCGAGAAGAATTTGCCCTGCTCGAGTAGTACATGAACTTCGATTTAGATGATGCGGTAATTCAAACAAAGTAAGTTGCAGATATAATCATCTGCGAGTATAATAAAAATTTCAACCAATGATTGAGAAACACAAGATTAACAATATCCAGGTAGCAATAGTAAGCATGTCTTTCATCTAAGAGAAATACCTGAAGTGGGATCATAAAATCTCTCGATGAGAGAGACCACTGTGCTTTTTCCTGAGCCGCTGCTTCCGACCAAAGCTATGGTCTTTCCGGCAGGAATAGTGAGGGATAAATTGTTTAGTACCCGATTGTCTGGTCTTGAAGGATAGCAGAAATCTACATTTTTTAGCTCTACTTTTCCTGTAACAGAGTCTAAGTCCAAACCCGAGTCACTGTTTCCAACAATACCAGGTACGTGATCAATCATATGGAAAATTTTGGCAGCTGATGCTCTGGCCTTTGCAAATGCATTCATGATTGGTACGGCTTGCCCCAAAGACCTGAAAATAAAAGATGCTCATCTCTTGGTTAAACAGACATCTATTACATTTTAAGCCTTTGGCACCAAATACTTGATACGTACTGCCCGCCAGTCATGATTGCGGATATTGTGGCTGACACCAGTGCTCCGTTAGCGAAATGGTGCCTAACCGCGATGCCTCCGTACCAGAACAGTAAAGCATAACTGGAATAGATAGTGAACATGAGAGCTCCTATGCCTATACCCTTAGCCAGTCCGCACTTATAACCCTGTCCTTGAGCAATTTTTAGAGCAGCAGAGTAGGCTTGTAATGCTCTTGACTCACCAACGTATGCAAAAACTGTTCGAATTTGATTTATTGTCTGCAATTTTTTCATGAATTAATCAAGAAAAAAAATCATAGAAAATTTTATTATTGACACATTTTATTCATGGATAAGTTTCAATATTTTCACCTGTTCTGCGATGTTTCCAGCTTGTGAAAGTGATTTTAGGTTGTTGCCGTGGAGTTTGGTTAATGTGGCAATGTGGATGCCTCCGGTTATAATTATGAGAGGAGCCACAGCCAAAGTTACTAGAGCTAATTTCCAAACTGCAGAAAAACCCACTACGAATCCAGCAACAAAAGTTGCCATATAGTGTATGAAATTGCCCAACTGCAGAGGAAACAGAAATCAGCTTACTATTTCAATTAAACATGGATCTGCTATAAACATGGTATTGAATGGTAATTATTTCTTGAAAGTATTGTGTCAATATAACTCCTAAAAAAAATATAAACATGATATTGATTGAGTTTTTGAAAACAGGTGGGTCAAAGGATATCATTTTATTACTCTTAACTGAATATTTAATATATGGATTAAGGAGAACATATTTTTACAATCATAATAGAATCAGGCAAATTAGAGAAATGTAATTCTTTTAAATTATGAATTATTAGTAAAATTTTAAATAAAAATATATTTATATTAAGAAATCACATATTCAATTCCAAACGAATTATTATTATATTACTTATTTTAAGTTACTTTGACTACATGCATGATTGGCAATATTACTGAAGGAAATTGGGTGAGCTCAGCTTAATTTCTTCTTCACCTTCTCACTTATGGCATCTTGGACCATCACTGCATCAGTGTTAATAGCAAGAACAACATCCGATGTCTGGATTTCTGTATCGTAGAATTGAATATCTTGATTCAGAGCAGCCTCTAGGTACTTTATCCTCATTCTTGCAGTTTGTCTCTCCCCCGTCCACATCCAACATGATATCTCTGCAACCAATTCAAGCAGCCTCATTTCAATCAAGAAGCTTGAAACGAAGTTTTCAGAATTTATATACCGAACTGAAGAAGAAAAAAGAATCATTCAACAAATATTACCTGCCCATGAAGATACAGATACTGCAGCTCCTAGTACCAGATAGTAAAATGAAAACTGCAAGAAAACCATCAATTAAAAAAAAAAAATTCCTTTAACCAGATAATGCCGAGGAACAATTAAAGTTGAAATTGCTTACTTTTACAACTTCTTTCATCATCTTATCAACATTGGTTGCATTTGCACCAAAAGAGTTAACAAGTTCAGCCATGAGTCGTAGAAACATGGGCATTGAACATCCATGCACAATGGCACCAACTGTCCCACTTGCCATCAGAACATAATCCAACCCATCTGCGAATCTGAAAAGCTCACAAAATCCAACTGGGGGTGGCGAACTGGGTTTTTCTGCATGGTTGCTACCTTCCTTTCCATCGGAAGCCTCCATAATTCGTTATCTCTTCTTTATGTTGGTTTATGAGTAGTAATAGCCCTTGGAATTGTATTAGTAACTATTTTATAGAGACATCTACATGAACTGCACTAGTCAGTAGCTTTCAGGAATAACTACTAGTTGGAGCACTGCCCGCGTTTAGAATGCCCGGTAAAAGATTATCTATTTTGTAGAATCCTTATTTTACATCTAGAATCTTTCAGCACTAACTACTAGTTGAGCCACATGCCCGGTAAAAGATTTTACTACATGGTAATTATTTTAAACCATTGAATATAATTGATTAATGAAAGATTTTATCTAATTTTTTTATTTAATTAAACTAAGTGTATGGTTACAAAATTAAATATTGATCATACTTGTGTGTATATATATATATATAAATTTAATTATGTGTTATATATATCCTTAATTCCATCTCAAATTGTATATAATTTAATCATATTTTCTATACAGTACTATGAATGACTGCCTTATTTAAGGAATCTATTGTCATTAAACCACTTTGATTATTAACTAAGTATATTAATATATTAATAATAAGATGTTGGCTGTGGTTGACATCCCGAGAAAATCTTGTTCCTTGATAAATGCCAACAAGTACCTCGTATACGGACAGTTCAACCAAGAAGATTCCTTTCCTCTACTGCAACTTACTTCCTCCTCCTGCCTGCTTCCATACTATTTATTGTGTCACTTTGAATATGTCAAATTCCAAATCCCTTTTTATTTTTATTTTTTATATATAGTAGCAGAATTAAAGTGTTTTTTTTTCCTTCTCAAATCAATCCTCAATATCTTTTTGCAGAGGCTGGTTGTTGCTGGGATCCCAAAGAAAATCTTCTACCGTACCAAATGCCAATATCTATGTAATTTTGGCTCGTTAAACGGCTCAAAACTAACAAAAAGGATGTGAAATGAGTAAGAATTGAGAGTAGATTACATTTGCAGAAAGAGGACTCTAAAATTAACAAATTGAGATGTAAAATAAGGATTCTACAACAATAGATTATTTTTGCATGTGCAAAATTAGATAAGAGTGGATGTTAAATTAGATCAAGTGTACAATATAAGAATTTAATTAGAATTTTTTTTTTATGAAACGAAATTAGATAATTTGCATGACACTGATAATGGAGAAGAAAGGAAAAAAAGCTAAAAGAATGATTGATGTAACAAAGATATTCCAAAGGGAGAAGCAGGGGATGGCCTGTCCAATTCGCCATCTTCGTCGTATAAATAAATTAAGATGGAAAAGATCATATATAGAACAAGAAATTTACTCTAAGAGATCCCCACTGATGAGAAAAACAAACTAATGCAAATATAAATCAAGAGACAAGACTTGCATGGATCAATTTTAAGAAAGTTTTTTTTTTTTTTTTGAGGGAAAGAAAGTACCTTTTTTGAGAAAGTTAATATAATATTCTTTTGAGAATTAATATAATACATTATCATCCTCCCTATTATTTGACATGTGATACAAATATATGCATTAAAGTTCCAGATCAAGCCTAATTTTTTATTTTATTAGATAAAAATATTAATTTAAATAGTTAATTGTTCATAAATTTTATTTAAATATTTATTTTTTCACAAAAAATTTTTAAAAAGAAGGAAAATTGACCATTTTAGTTCTTATACTATGCTTTATTAGTTAAAGTAGTCACTAATGTTTATTTTTAATTATAATAGTCTTTGTATTTTATATTTTAATATGCTAAATTGATTATTTTTTTTTCCTTTTACAAAGACTACTATGACTGAAAAAATGACCAATTTGACATGTTAAAAATAAAATACATGAATTACCATGATTGAAAATAAATATCAGGACTACTTTAGCTAAAAAATAAATCATCATGGATTGAAATGACCAATTTTTCATAAAAACACAGGACAAAAAATTGGGATTTAAATTTTTTTAATGATTATCCAAATTCATTAAAATAATTAATATTTTTTACAATACTAAGAAACTTTTTTTATGAAAACAATAATAAGAAACTCAATTGAGACTTTTAAAGAAGCTAAAGATTTTTTTTTTGTTATTTTGAGTGACAAATTTATATTTCACTTAAAGTTTGTCATATGATAAAAGAAATTTTATAAGATACTAGTCCTTAATTTGACAGAAATGGCTAGAATATATGAATTGAATTGGGAATCATGAAAAATATTTTGATTTTCTTTTTTGCATTAAGTATTTAAAAAAATTCTATTCTACCATTATTATATTTGTACAGTTTTGCGAGTACTGCTTCCTTTCTCTCTCCTTTCTCAATATGATATTTTCAACAATAATGTATTGCTCTTACTTTTTTCTTTTTCTTTTTTTGATAAATATGTATTGCTCTTACTTGAGCAAGAGGAAAACTTCCAATTTCAACATTCAATGATTGAATTATATAGTCCAATTTCAAAAAAGAAAAAAAGAAAAAAAAGAAAGAAAAAAAAGAAAGTCTATTATCGTCAATCAACCCAAAGTATTCTTGTCTTCATGCAAAAAAGAGAGAAGGCTTTTTTTTTTCCCTTCTTTTTCTGGGCTAATAATTCAATGACGCAGGGATGAATTACTGTCATTTGACATCACTTTTTTCTACTCATTTGTTGGGTTTGGACGTTTGGTTGTTGGTGAATTTTAAACAAAAAGTATAGTCGACTATTGAAATATTATATATTGAAATTGAATATTTACATTTATATTTTAATATGTCTAAAAATAAATATTCATTTTTCTATCTAAAGTTTAATTAGTAACTTTCTTAATTTAGGTAATTTACAAACACTAACTAATATTCTCAATTAATAATTTAATTAATAATAAAAATAAATATATTTTTTTTTAAGTCAAAGACTTTTGATAATTTTTAACTTAAATCAAATATGAATATTCAAATTTTAGACTATTTATTATGGTAACAAAAAAATAAGTACTCATATCCTCCATTCTAAATTATTCATTCATTTTAATCTCTTATACATATCATAATGATATTTAAATATGTAATTTTATAACTAAAATACTCTTGAATTTAATTTTTTCTTTCTTACTTTTTATTATAATTTTCATTCTCTTTGAATTGATGAAACATTAAAAAAAGTAAAATTGAAAAAAATATCATAGATGTATGTAATTGTAAAACAAATAATATTTTGAGACAATATTGTAAGACTAAAACAACCTACATTTTTTAGATTTAGGTATTGAAATTTTTTCTTTTTCCTCCTTATAAGGTTAATCTTTCCAACCACTCTTTTTCTTAAAGTGTTTCATTTTTGTCTCATTAAATAAAGTGAGTAAGTGACTAACTAATCTAGAAAAAGGGGCTTATTTTCGAGAGATTAAGGGAGTTTTTATATAAGAGATTGGAGAATTTTTTTTATCATAAAATATGTTTTAATAAAATATAAATTACATTGCAATTTTTTATTAATATTTTCTTCAGCTATTTGAGAAAATCATGAAAAATGTCCTTAAACTATTTACTATTTTTCAATTATATAATTTTCCTTGTATTTTATGTTTTATATTCTCAAACTATTTGCAATTCTTCAATTATATAAATTGATACACTTTTATAAATTTTTGTATCAAGTTAAAATAGACTAGATGATTTTAATACTAAAAGAGTAAATTAGAGAGTGATTTTTGCACTCAATTTCAAGCTTATCTTACTCCCTTTGGGGAGGTAATTTAATCAAGTAAAATTTATCAGTTGATTTTCAAAACTCTATAATATATATATAGAGTAGATATTTATATATGTCTTTTTATTCTATTCATTAAAAAGAAGAAGAAGAGTGCAAAAATCACGCCCCATAAAAGATTTTGTGATAGAATTTTGTTTTTACTTTTAAAATTTAATATTAGCCAATTGCATTCAACAGTGATAATGATGGGATTATATTTCCTTTGCATGTACTGTTTCAGTCTCCTTTTCCATATCTCTTTCTTGTGTCTTTTGATTAACATTATTCAGCTTTCGCGCATTTCGATGGAAAAGTGAATTGCGTATTGTCCCACGAAATGAATTTGCTTATTTGCTTTTTCATATGTGGATTGTGATATCGAATATCTTATTTGTTAGTTACCCAAAAGCAGAATCAATCATATTCACTTTTCTAGAACGCATAGCCTTCTTTTTGACCCAAACGAAATATAAATAAGTGGTCAAGCACGCTGCAACACAGCTTAGGATTTGATATTGAAATAGTGGTCACCGCAAGCCATTAATGTCATATGATATTTACTGTAAGAGCATCTTCAGAATATCAATTTTTTTAAAAAAATTATATTACATTATTAAAATTAAAAGTGTCATTAAATTTTTATTTATAATACAAATATCACTAAATAATATCATACTTACATATTCTTGATAATGTTAATTAAAATATCATTTCTTAACAAACTCTTTGATATGGTGACTTAATATGAGATAAATAATATTAATTTGTGGAGAAAAAATATGTTTAATAAAGAAATTAGATTTAGTGGAGAAATATTAGATTTAATGACAATGGGGCAAAATGGCTGAGCATTAATAAGTAGCGGATTATTTTTTATTGTGGAGCAAAAATAGTGGAATACTTAGTGATGAAGTTAGTAAATGTGGTTATTACATATGGTATAGTAATAACGAATTCGAGCATGATATAATTAATAATCGTGTTTAGTATATGAATTTGAATACGATACGATAATAATCGTGTTAATATGACACGACAAGCGAATCTATGAAAACTAAATCGATACTTAATAACCCGTCCAACATGATAACACATATTATGTGAGAAAATAATATATGTTCCACATGAAAGTAAATTAAATTGAAAATCAAGAGTTTGTCAATGATTTAAATATTATAGAATTTTGACCTTGTATTATTTTCTATTTTTATTTTTGAGCTCTTATTTTTTTATTTCAACTTTTAAGAGTTATGTATTATTTTCGATTTATAGTTATGGACCCTTATATTTTATTTCAATTTTTTAGAGTCCAATACTTTTTATTTATTTATGACCTTTCGATGAGTAAAAATTATTTTCTGACTAAGATAACATCCACCATCAATTTTTTTAGGGGTATTTTTGGAATTTTTTTTAAAAACTCTCCCAATGACTTCTTCTAGAGGGGAAAAAAGTTAGTGAAGAAGAAAAAGTAAAGGTTGAAGAAGCCATGGAGATGGATTTTTTTTAATGAAATACACTTAAAAAGATTGAGGGTATCTTGACTGAAAAAGAGATTTTACTAATTGAAAGGTCCATAATTAAAATTAAAAATAGTATTGGACTTTAAAAAGTTAAATAAAGTATAAGGATCCATAACTAAAAATCGAAAATAGTATAGAGTTATTAAAAGTTGAACTTACTTTAAAATAAAAAATAAAAAAGTTGAATCTAAAATAAAAAAAATAAAAAATAGTAATGTAAAAGAGATTTTTTTATAAAAAATAAAAATAAAAATAAAAGAATTGACGAGTTATCTCTTGATAACACGAGTTCAACTTATTTATAATTTGACTTTAACGAGTTCACTTTTGAAAACTTACTATAGGGATGTATAATAAAAAAAATAAAAAAATTAGGGATGTAAAGGAGATTTTTTATAAAAAATAAAAATAAAAATAAAAGGATTGATTTATAATTTGAGTTTCACGAGTTCACTCGTCAAACTACAATCCGAATCCCCTAATATTGTGGTGTCCAATATTGCTACATCGAGTGTATATGTGTACCACCGTTCCCTTTACTTTCTGTCAATCAATACATGGGCAACCCCACGATTTCCATTGCATGGATGCATGGCTTCTTCAAAGATTAGTCGGGCTAGATAATTAGGCTGCGTGGAGTTTATTTTTTTTCCTTCACAAGAATGTAGTGGACGCCCTTTTGCTAGACTCTGAGGACACCAAACGTAGCTTTATCACTTTGCCTTTTTTTTCATGTCCAAATAGAGCAAAATAAGATGATATTTTATTCTGATAAGACACCATTTACTTTTTTCAATTTGGCTGGTCGTATAACTGCGGATTTTCGTTATTTATTTATTCATCAATGGAGACAAAACACTGGAAAATGAATCCCGACGTGTTAGATAGATTGGTAAAGAGCAACCTTTGCAAGGTCATGACAGGTCAATTCTTATCAATTCCCATTGTGATAGTTAACGTCTGACCAAAATAAAAAGCATTATATATAAGAGGCCAATATAACCACCAAGGACCCGCAAGCAAGTACTACTTCTGGGCATTCTCATGGATCGTTCTATGGTCAATGAAGCCAAGGAAATACATATTTCTTTCTTTTCTGTTTATTGGAGGGTAGGAAAGAGACATAATGATATAGTAGTATGTTAATCAATACCAAAACTAAGTGTCCGATTCTTGCTTGTAATTCTATGTTTGAAGATTTTCTAAGGGTAGTTTTTGCAAATGCTACACGAGATAAGTCGGAATTGGTCTCACGTAGATACGAAATAGATTATTCGTTAAAGGTAAACCAAATTTAGCTAATTCATGAATTGCAACATGTCTACCAGGGTGCTTAACATGCATGATAGAAATAACAAGAAAGAATTCAACATCTTGTAATTTCTTGATTCCATCAATTATCAAATGTGCAATTCGGGAAATCTCAGAGGATAAACTAGCAGTTTTCCTCATGGTATTGGCAGAATCACCTTCCAGAACTACATTGCTATTGATAATGTCCCCTTCAAAAAAATGTTCATGATTTCAGCATGTACAACACCAATGCTCCAATGGAGATTCCTAGCACCTAATAACGACCACGCAGCATCATCATTAAGTTTCTATCTTGACTATAGGAGGTTTAAGCCGCGTAGCTGCACTGGTACAAACCTCACTGGGACAAAAGGATCATACTTATATGCAGCTGCAGTAGCATGAAGAAAAACCTCATACGGATATATGATTGTACCATGTGGAAGAGATGATTCTCATAGAATTTAAGCAAATGTATCATAGTTCGCTATATCTTCTTTTGCAAACATAAAAAGCAAGCAAATCCTGATATATTTCTCCCAAAAATTCTTCGTTTCTGTCCTCCAAAAGCAATATCTTCTTTCATAGAGATTAAGTATTTCCCTCTCTCAAGTACCATTGGATACTTGTTAAACTTCTAAAAAAAAAAAGGCTTACTCAATTGAATTCTATTTCCCATCGGGGACGGCTTGAGATTATATTGGCATTTGGATCGTCGGGAACTATTTTAGTTTGACGGTCAAAGGAGTTCATATACAAAATGCATTGATAGCCCACCACCCATAATGAGAATTTCAGATGCTGTAGTGGAAGACATCATGAGGAGCCATGTACCACGCAACTGTGGTCTTAGGTGGCACGTAGATGCCAATAGGAGTTGCGAATTTTGTTCTGATCGGGAAAAAAAGAAAGAAAACATTATTGGGAGTTGCGTGCACTTTAGTTTTTTTCAACTTTCAACAATTAATTTAAATTTATTACTATAAAGTATATATTTCTTAATGTTTATTTACTAACAATCAATGTAAAATTACAAAAAAAATTACATATAAATATTTCAATTATTAATGTAAAAATTACAAAAATAAAGATATAAAATAAATATATTTAAAATAGAAAAAATCATAAATGTTTTATCAATGTTGACAAACTCAATCATGAAACTCTTTCTTCTTTCATATAGAATATCTTATCAAATCAAACACGAGAGATGCAACGTACCAATTTGAACCTTTCATAACTATTCTGTTCGGTCATTTGTTTATAACATGTTTTAAGTAATTTTACATAAAGTAATAATTTATTTTATTTTTTATTATACTCTTATTTATTTTAGTTTTTTTTAAAAGAATGAATATTTTTTCTTTCAATAAAATAAATGTAAAATTGAAAATAACATATATAATAACTCTAAAACATAACAAAGTAAAGGTAAAATTAGAAATAACATATACAATAATTTTAAAAAGCAATAAAAATATATTCAAGAAGATTTTATGATTTTAAATCACCTACAGTGATATGAATTAATGTAGGGTATGGGGTAAGGGTGACAAAACAAGTCAAAATGACATTTTTTTTTCTTCCATTTGGCCGGTGAGTCGATCCAACCAGCCTAAATTTTGGCCTGAATGCCCCAGTCCAACCAGAGTAGCTAGAATTTTTACAGACACAATATTATGAAACCCAGTTCAATTTAAAATCGAACAACATGTGCTGACCAATAGGACTGAGCTTAAATTGCCATTTTGATTCGGGGTCATTAATATGGATTGGACAAATTCTCTTTGGCTTTCCATTCTAAAGATTTTTTACCAGCTATTGAGGCTCTTTTAAGTAGATCTGACAGAGAAAGACAAGAAGAAATTAAGGCAAGATTTTGAAACATGACATCACATTCTAAGGTGTTAGATAATTTTTAGAAAGCCATAACTAGCTATATATGAGCCATCCACCATCATTCAGCTTAATATTTTTGTATAGCCTATTGCAGATTTATTTTCTGCCATTTTTATGGAAATGATTGACAATTTATTTTAATGACTCTATCTATATAATTGTGGAGATAATTGATTATGGAGCATGTGTTAAATAGATGTAAATGGATTATTGTTTTTAAAGTAGAACATGTGCTAAAAGTATGAGAAAAAACATATAGGTTAAAGTGTGATATATTTCTTCATTATTTTATGACAAGATATTTGATATAGATGCACAATTCTCTATAAGAAGATATGATGGCTTAAGGAAGAAACGTGAAAATTGTAAGAGCTTATTGAGTATATCAAAGTGAGGATCTTCTTAGTCAATGATTAACAAATTTTTATTGTGAAGTTGCTAAGTCCAAATCATCTTTTATTGGAGAGTTCGATTGTGAGATTTGGACAAGTTCACATTCATCATCATTCATATACACTGAAGTCCCTTGGATGGATAAAGGACAACTAAAGATTTGCTCAATCAATGTTCATCATCATTCGTATACACTGAAGTCCCTTGGATGGATAAAGGACAACTAAAGATTTGCTCAATCAATGTTCATCATCATTCATATACACTGAAGTCCCTTCGATGGATAAATGACAACTAAAGATTTGCTCAATCAAGACGACTGATTGAGTAGAAGTGATGCTGTTGAAGGTTGTCTCATAAAGTCAAATGCATATTGGGTTTAATTTACTTTGAGTTAAAACTTAAGTGTAACTTATGCAGTGTTGGTTGTACAAGTAAGTTGAAATGATGTATTCATTTGCATATTATAGTGAATTAATTTGGATAAAGGTCATGCACTTATAGGTAAAACGTTATGTTCAACTGCGTTACTAAGTTTCTTTGTATCATCTTTACTCCTTTATTATTTCTTTTTTAATTTTAACTCGCAAGGGAGTTACAACTTATTAATAACTCACCCAAAGTTTCTATCATAACCATGCTGTTAATGTAAAAGAAACCACTTAAAAAAGAGAACCTTATTCTTGTTTGCAATCAATTGAAAGAAATTCATGTCAGTTCTGATTCTTTTGCTGTCTAAGAGAAGTAACAGGTCTACCAGAAATGGCTATTCGATCGTGTCTTTTCTAGAACAAGTTTTCTCCACCACAAAATACAAGCAAATAAGGGACATCCTTCCCTTCTTCCCTATCTTGTTTCCTAGAATCAGACCATAAGAACATGGATAAGGATGTGATAATAATGACTAATTTTACTCCACTCTCACTTTCTTGTACTCTGCCGCATCTGCTACCTATGTTAGCTAGTTATAAATTATTATTTTTTTGTTTGATAAATGTTAGGTATAAATTCATTTATAATAAAAGTCATGAGTCAATCTCTTGAACTTTTCTGGACTGGACCTACTTACCATCTATGTGTTCCATCACAGTTACTTATTATTCACCCTTTCGAGATTCCTGAGTTTCCTCGCCTCCAAGTGAGAGTTGTCCCGTTTCTTAAGTAAAGAGAACTTTGCTCAGATTCGCCATGGTTCTAAGCTTTAGTTTTGGGGATCTAAATAATCCTTGACACTGCCACAATCAATTTGATAGCATAAAAAAAAAATGTTATGTCAGGAACCTTTAGTAAAAATTAATTTTACTTGATCTCTTCAATTCATAAATAAACATCATCCATAAAAGAAAAAAGAAGAAGAGAAGAGATGAGAGCCTACTCTAAGAGTCTGGCTATGATATGTTGTTGATATGACAATTCCTACAAAACAATCTTGAAGAAAATCAATGGACGTGTCATAGTAGTTGATTTTCTAGCTCCAAGCCAAAACCCAACAGCAAACAAGTGTGAGAAATTACCGAAAATAGGTTCAAATCCACCAAAAATCGTCATTCTAACATTAAAATGCATGGATGATGAGTCAGAATAAAGTAACTCGTCCACGATAAAGGAGACAATATTTCTCGGCCATGATAAATTAAGTAAAGTAGTAATCAGAGTGACGGAACTAGTAGTATAGGACAGTGAGGGCAATGACCCTCCTTAACTTTCAATAAAAAAAATTATATTGGTAAAATTTACCTACATTTTCAAAAAAAAAAAAAAAATTATAGAGAAAACAGACACAGCGTCATAACTTGAACTCAACCTGATAGTTTTTGTCCCTATTGATGGTACTTGGACAATAAGTTTTGTTTACACTTTTTTTTATATATAAATATTGTTTTCACTATACTTGGGCAATTGCAAAGTTGGAGGGGACCTTTTTCAATGCAACGTACGATGGAGTGTTTTTGTTCAATTAAGGGTTGCTATGTAAAAAATTTGCCCACAAAAAATCCAGACATAAAAAAGGTTCATTTTTTTTTTCTTCCTTTCATAATTAATTATCACATTATAAGCTATGTCATTTGTGATTACTTTTATTATTACATTGTTAGTATTTCTCATTTCTTAAATATTTCTGTCATGTTTCTATAAAAAAAATAAAATTATCTTAGTAATGAAAGTGTGATCTACGGCTTTGGTTCTAATCTGGATTGGTTCGATCTGACCGATTGGTTCTAATATAGTAGTATTATTCTGAGTATTAATGATAGGGATCCCCAGGGTGACAAGTGACTAAGCCAAAAACTTGAGAAATCTGGAATGTGCATTTCGACCAATATCAACCAAGTCGATTGTGTGGGGCACTGAGAAAAAGAAAAAGGAATATCCAATCTGCGATAATTCCCCTAAAAAAAAATCTATAATAGTAATATACTAATAATAATAATAATAGTGTATGAGTAAAGTAATTCGAGACAACTACCAAAAAAAAGAAGAGGAAAAAGTGGTAAGAATCAAAAGGAGTGAAGACAAAAGGCGTATCTTAATCAACTTTTCTTATTAATGGAAGACAACGAGTCTGGCAAGGCGGTTAACAAATTGATCATGCAATGACGTCAGCATCCATCCACAATGCATGCCCCATGGCCAAAAGCAACCGCATTCATATCCCAAATTAAAATAATAAAATCCTGATCTAAGCATGTTCACTCATTTCCATGGGTTTTTTTTTTTTTTTTACGGAAATAAAGCGTATCTCATTAATAAACAAATTATACAACAATAAGCATATATAGCTTTGTGTGCTGCCTCCTCAACATAAGATAAGAGGAGATGCACGGTTGGGATTTTTATAACCAATAATAAAGGATTTTTTTTTAAAAAAAAGAAAACTTATGCAGAAAATTGATAAATCTAAGTGAGTAATGGAATGGCTTCACTTCATAAATTTCTCTCTTATTTCACTGTTGATTTTTAAAATCAACAGTTTTTCTTTGGTTTTTTAAAGATGAATGGATTATTTTTTTACAACTCTAATATTTAAATTTTAACTGCATCTTAATTAATAACATAATATCACTTATGATTTTAAAGTTGATGAGAATTTACCAAACTTTGTTCGTATAAAACCTTAAAATCATGAATTCTTTAATTGTAATTAAATGAAGATGCTGGCTTTTGAAATTTTTTATTTGAAAATGGAGAAGATGAAGATCCTCTCTTTTTTCTCAAATCTCTTCAGCAATCTCTATCGCTTAAAAACGGAGATTGGAAGAAAATAAACGAAAGCAAAAAGAGATAGATTATTGAGGACATTGATTGGAGTCGAAGGTCCACAAAGAAGGGCAAACGGGCCAAAGCCAATCCAATCATATCATTGGGAAACAAAAGGATATCGCAAAGCAAGAAGGGAAAAAAAAAAAAATCCTTTAATCGGTAACACAAATAATGCAATGGATAGACAGATTCCATTTTGCGCAATGGCGATAGAGTTCGCATACAATTTACACCCATCCTTTCATCAAAAAGAATATATTCCATCCTTTTCCTCTATTTTAAAAAAAATTATATTCACTTTTGGAAAATCTGGAATATTCCACGACTTTTTTTTCTTATAAATAAAGTTGAAATTGGCCTATCAAGATAAAAGTAAATCAAAATCGACAACTATTTTATGTCTCTTTCTCTCATGCTCTCTGGCTAGCTTTTTTCGGTTCTTCATAACTTTTGATCAAATCAAAACTTGGCTTTTGCGAAAGCTTTGTTTTAGGCTAAATTTTTATTTTTATGTTATTTTTTTGTATGCTATATTTTATATTATATTTATCTTCCCTCTCTAGGAATTCTCTCTTACCTTTATTGGTTTTTTGTATTTGTATTGTATTTGTGTTGTATTTCCTTTTTTTCTTTATCTCTTATGAAAATTAGTGTTTTGATTCTATGAATTCATTGGTACACGGCCGGCAAAAACAACAATAATGCATATCTAAAAAAAAAGTTCATATATCATAGACTTTTTTATTGGAATCTAATCGGCGTTTATTGAAACGTATTCAAAGATTGCCTGTAATAAGATGATTTTAATACCATCAATCTCACCTTCATGTCAAGTCATATTTGTTTAGATCTAAATATGAGTACTATGTTATTACTGTACCACACGACATAATTTGTATTATGTTGTTTTGAATGATTTTAATATCTCATTCTGATGTAATTTGATTGGTATAATCAATTTCATCTTGTGAATATTTTTTTCCTATCAAAAAAAGAAAAGAAGATAAAAGTAATTCTTTTGTGAACCTAATTTTAGCGGATCACAATTATTTTAATTTTTTTAGAAGATAAAACATGTCCGCTTGTGATTCACAATAGCAAATCCACTTAAAAATTTCAATCAAAATAAACATTTTTTTTTATTAACAATGCATATGACTTCTTGATGTTGGCTCTTGTTTTTCGGCTCATAAAATTAGTTGGTAACACTGATTATTATTTTTTTACAAATAAGTAGCAAGACCATTTTGGCATTTGAAGTGTAAAATTGATAGTTTTTCAAAAGGAATAACACATGGGTAAAATTTATAAAAATGTAGACCGTAAAATTATTGCTTCTTTTTTTTTTTTTTGAAATGTTGTAAAAAGGATTAAAATCTTCCCAGCAATTAAATCATGAAGAGACTCGAGACCGTTCAATAATTGTAGCTTTACATGAACAACAAATCATACTTATATGTCATGTACAATACTTGAGGATGTAAATGAGAGGGAGAGAAAAAAAAGGACCCTAAATTGAGCAAATTGAGATATGTAAAATAAGGATTCTAGAAAGAGAATCATTTTTTTTCACGTCATAGATTAGGTGAGAGTAGATGTGGGATTACTATCTCTCCTAACTCACGTATATGCATTACTTGTTTATATCAACTATACTTTTTAATTAAAATTACATATTCAAATAATTTATTAATTATATTTTATGCATTTCATAATGTTATCAATAATACGAGACTAAAAACATATCATATCAAGCCACCATTTTCCTTTTTTTTTTTTTAAAAGCTTCCATTTCCAAAACAAAAATTTCTTATCCAAATACAATAACTAATTCTCATTAACAAAAACAAAGCCAAAATCAATCAAAGAAGTGTAATCCAACTACAACCTTAACATTTTTAAAAACACTGTAATTGACAGCCATATCACAGTGGGAATTGAACAGAACAAAGCATAGAGAAAGTGGAGGTAGGATAAGTTGATTCTATTCTCACATTCTGTTTAGACAATACTAAATGAAAGAGATAGATCGACTACTTATCTATTACTCTCAAACTCTCTAACTACCCTAATGTGGAATAAGATTGATAGGTGGGTCACAACGTTAGTGGTTTAACCTTTCATTCCAAGATTTTACTCTCTTTTGAATTTAGTTTTATGAAACCACATACATTAGAAAGTTTTATCATAAGCATAAAGTTTATACCAAAATCTAACATTTAAAAAACAAGTTAATTTCGTCTGAGGTATATGCCTATTTATTTTCCATAAAATCTTGAAATCAAAATTACATTCAGGCTCAAAGTTCTAAATATCTTTTTATTTCCTTCCTATCAGTGTTTTTTTTTTTTTTCCTTTCCCTCTTTTTCAATTATTCCGTAAAAGGGCGAAGCTGGGAAAAAAAGTGCAACGCGTTGGGCTAACGTCTATTTCCATCATTCTCAAGATTTTTTCCCAACGGCCGAGGCTCATTTAAGCAGATTCGATAGAGAGAGACAACGAAGAAATTAAGGCAAGATTTTGAAACATGGCATCACATTCTAAGGTGTTAGATCAGTTCCAGAAAGCCATAACTAGCCATACATGAGCCACCGGCCTACCCACGATCATTCAGCTTAAGTTTTTCTGCAGCCATTCTTTTAAGGCAAACGAAACCACTTAAAAAGGAGAATCTAATTATTCTTGTTCACAATCAATTCAAAGAAATTCATGTCAGTTCTGATTCTTTTGCTGTCTAAGAGAAGTAAAAGTTCTACCAGAAATGGCTATTCGATCGTGTTTTTTTGGAACAAGTTTTCTCTACCCCAAAATACAAGCAAAAAAGGGACTTTATTCTTCCCTTCTTTCTTAATCTTGTTTCCTAGAATCAGACCATAATTAAGAACATGGGACTTTAACATGATTAATTAGGTTATAGACATCAAGTTTTACATCGAATCAAGTTAATAAGAGGATTGAGAATTGTAAATAAGTGATCATTTCACCCTTTCTAATAAATAATTACATGGATAAGGATGTGAAAATAATGTCTAATTTTACTCCACTCTCACTTTTTTGTACTCTGCCGCATCTGCCACCTATGTTAGCTAGGTATAAATTCAGTTTTTGATTCTTTTGTTTGATAAATGTTTTTAAAAAAAGAAATAACTTTCATAATCATCAATCAACCAATAGATATGTCCTATACTGCTATTGTGCTTTACAATATCTATTCAGAAAAATGGGTGCCGGTAATTGGCAAGTAGAATGATAAACAGTGAATTTAAGAAAAATTATTTTTCTTGTGTCTTCAGCCTCAACAATCTCGTTGTCTCTCTTTCACCTGATTGACCCTTCAAAGCTTGAGGCAGCTTTGCAAACACAAGCTGATGTTGTGAAAGGGGCACCTTTATAACATGCCACCAATTCTTTATTAGTCCGTAGATCTGGTTGAACAGTTTCAAATACCTTTTTCTTAGGATTCAAGACATCATCAGGATTGCCGTCAAATCCTGGAACAGTCACTCTTTCACCAACAGCAGCAGTTTCAGGGGGTCGCAATTGAAACCGGGATGCAACACGCCATAATCATGAAGTATCCTCCATAATCACAAGGCTACAAAGACTTTCAAATTATACCACAACCTATGAAATAAAACTATTTATTTAAAGAAATAAAAATATCCTTACATCAATCAAAATCGTCCAAGAAAAGTAACTAAAATCCAAAACAAAGTCCAAAAACAAGTCTAATAAAGTGTAATAAATTAATAAATTATCAAGTCTTCTAATAACAAAAGTTCAAATGTCGATAATCTATTAGGAAATAGCCAAAACATTAATCTAACAAGTGTCCTCTTCACATTCTTCAAAGATAGTCTCATCATATGAAAACATAAGATAATAAAATAATGAGCATATATAAGCTCAGTAAATAGTTATGATACATCTTCAAAATGATTTATTACAAAGATAAAAATAAAAATAATAAAAAATTTATAAAATAAATGTTGGATAGTACTAGTCTGGTTTTCAAGAATTTACCGCAAATAATGTTTTCTCTAACTGTTCAATAATGTATAATGGAAAAAAATAATAGTACTTACGGTAAGCTATTACTTACGGAAAAATCGAAACTTGCGGTAACCAAAATATGTTGAAAATAATAATAATAATAATATTTGGTCTTATTAACTAATATATATATATATATATATATATATATCAGACATAATAAATAATTTAGCATTAAACTCATAGGATGATAATCTTTCATTGGTCCCAAACTCTGACGTCAGACCTAGCTGTACTCCGGCTAGGACGGCCTAAATAACAATCAAATTTTTACGTATAAACGGAATTCATATCAATATTGGGAACATGTTCCCCCAACTTCAAATTATCCATATGAGTTTAATTTAACACACAAACAATTTCTCAAATAAACATATTAAATCATATATATGAATATAGATTTATAAGTCAGAAAATACTCAAACTCATTCCAAATTTTAATATACGAAAAATAACAGATAGATAAATATTCAATCTTTGAAATAATATTTTTATTAAATCAAGAAGTATCATAGACTACTTACCACAAACAGATGATTCTTCCTAACTTAGATAGTCTCCAAAAGAACCGCTCTCACCTACTCATAAAATCCTTAAATTAAAATCACAATATAACTATATTAAATCATTAAAGTCATAAAACTACTCGAGATTGACCTTACCTAGGGTTGAGTGGTTCTCATAAGGATTATTTTGCCTATCTGCCTTCTCTATTTCTTCAGAAGTTATCTCTAGATAAAATAATAAAATAGAATAGTAAAGTAGGATTAGTCTCATAACCATATATTTATACCCTAATCCCTATAACATAAAAAAAACTCTAATAAAATAATTGTGGACCTAATAAGTAAAATAAACCTATCATAATAAAATAAACTATTGAATTGGGTATTTATATCATCACTATTAGGTATAATGAAAGACACGAGTCAATCTCTTGAACTTTTCTGGACTGGACCTATTTACCATCTTTGTGTTCCGTCATCAGTACCTTATTATTCACCCTTTTGAGTTCTGCTGCTGCATGTGAGAATCCGATTTCTGAGTTTCCTATGTGCCTCCGAGTGAGCTGTCACCTTTAATCAAAGGGAACTTTGCTCAGATTTACCATGTAATGTGCGTGTTGAACTATAAAATTCTTGAACTCCAAGAAATCAAGAATATTAGCATAAAGAATATCCAAGTGTATATTGCATACTATACAGTGACATGGATCTAAGCTTTAGTTTTCACCTTTTGGGGGTCTAAATAATCCTTGACACTGTCACAGTCAATTTGATAGCGTAAAATAAATAAAGTTATGTCAGTAACATTAAGTAAAAATTAATTTTACTTGATGTTGTGGATTCATAAATAATTAGTTTAAACTTTAATCCTAAAAAAAGAAAAAGAAAATTAAAGTGAGGAGAAGAGATGAAAGTCTACTCTAAAAAATAATATACCCTTGATCCATTTCAGATTAAAAAAAAAAGAAAAGAAAGCTAAGGTTTGATAAGAATGCAATGATTACATGGGCATCTGTGGTCCAAGTGTATATATATATATATATATATATATATGTACCACCATTTCCTTTCCTTTCTGTCAATGGGCAACCCCGATTTCCATTGCATGCAGTGCATGTCTTCTTCAATGATTCGTCGGGTTAGATAATTAGGCTGAGTGGAGTTTATTTTTTTTTCCTTGAGAAGACAGTAGTGGACTCCCTTTTGCTAGACTCTGAGGAGGACACCAAATCTAGCTTTATCACTTTGGCCTTTTTTTTCATGCCCAGATGGAGCAAAACAAGATGATATTTTATTCGGATAAGACACCATCAACTTTTTTTCAATTTTGCTGGTCGTGTAACTGCGTATTGTCGTTATTTATTTATTCATCAATGGACACAAAACACTGGAAACTACAAATCCTGGCGTTTTAGAAACATTTGTAAAGAGCAACCTAATTTACAAGGTCATGACAGGTAAATTCTTATCCCCTCTCTTCTTACCCTAAACCTTTTATTTCCCATTGTGAAAGTTAACGTCTGACCAAAATAAAAAGCATTATAAGAGGCCAAATACCACCTAGCAAGTACTAAGTACTACTTCTGGGCATTCTCATGGATCGTTCTATGGTCAATGAACAGGCAAACATGAAGAGCATTTGGGGTGTGCCAAGGAAATTCATATTTCTTTCTTTTCTGTTTATTAATGATATAGTAGTATATTAGTCAATACCAAAATAAAGTAACGTGTCCGATTCTTGATTGTAATTCTATGTTTAAAAAAAAATTGAATCATATTTTCTAAGGGTAGATTTTGCAAATGCAACACGAGCTAAGCCGCAATTAGTCCCACGGAGATACGAAATAGATTAATAGTTGAAGATAAACCAAATTTAGTTAATTCATGAGTTGCAACATTTCTACCAGGATGCCTGACATGCATGATAGAAATAACAAGGAAGAATTCAACATCTTAATTTCATCAATTATCAAATGTCCAATTCAGTAAATCTCAGAAGATAAACTAACAATTTTCCTCATGGTATTGGCAGAATCACCTTCCAGAATTAAATTGCTATTGACAATGTCCCCTTCAAATAAATGTTCATGATTTCAGCATGTACAACATCAATGGCCCAATGGATTTTCCAAGCCATAGAGGCAACAAGTTTGCCCTGATGATTCCTAATGATGGCTCCAATCTTAGTACCTAATAAAGACCACGCAACATCAAGTTTCTTTTTTTTTTTTTTTTTTTTTGAAAAGCACAGTATTATTAGAACTCTCAAGTAACCAGAGGTACAATATCAGAACCATGGAGTCCAATCACGTCATAGCTAGCTATACAAAACCCAAACAAATTAAAACGATCAAACAGAAGTTATACAAAACCCAAACAAATTAAAAAGACCAAACAGAAGCTAACTGTAAATATAGTCAACGCAAGCCCACTTGCGAAAGCAAACGGAATAGGCACTTGAAAAACCAAAAACTCACTTGAGAAAATCACAGAACAAAGTAGCAGCTACAAGACTTTTTTTTTTTTGAAGAAGCATCACTCCAACTCAACTTAAATGTACACAAGAATGCTGAGAAGACCAGAACAACCAGCAATAACCAGGCCAAAGCTAACCCATAAGCAGCACCAAAAAATCACAACCAAAAGGAGAATCTAGATCTTAAAGGCTTAAAACAGAACCAACAAATCCTCAACTCTCCCCGTGCCTTCCTTTGCCAATTTATCAGCGTCATTGTTTCCTTCTCTGCACACTTACACCACCCTCCAACAAGAGATTTTCTTAGTATTTGCACCAAAAACAAACCAAACATGATATATTACCAACTCTTGTCTTTTTTCTTCCTAAGAAGCAAAGGAGATCATCTGATGGTGCAAAATGATCTGAAACCTCAGAAAGGGTCCACACAAACGCAGCATCAAGTTTCTATCTTGACTAGGATGCTTAACCCAAGTAACTGCACCAGTACAAACCTCAATGGGACAAAAGGATCATATTTATGCTAAATGGTAGTATATATTTTTTATGCAGCTGCAGTAGCATGAAGAAAAACCTCATACGGATAAAAGATTGTACCATGTGGAAGAGATGCTTCCCATAATAGAATCTAAGCAAATGTATCACAGTTCGCTATAGTTTCTTTTGCAAATTAACATAAAAAAGCATGCAAATCCTCAAGTGACGGAACAGATAACTGGTATATTTCTCGCATAACTTCTTATTTTCTGTCCTCCAAAAAAGCAATATCTTCTTCTTCCATAGAGATTAATTATCTCAAACTTCTAAAAGAAGAAGAAAAAAAAAAGACTTATTAAACTTCTACCTTTTTTATTTATTATTTTTTGAAGTCAAGTTGCTTACAGAATTCTATAAGTCACTTCTTCTGGAATCAAGTGCCCCTAGAAATGAGTTAATTTTCTTTCAGCAATTCCCCATGACCATAACATCGTCTAGTAATCTTTTCCATGACTGTCTTACCCAGAAGAGGACACTACAGTAGCATTAATCCCACTTTTCTTTTAATGGAAGAAGCTGATACTGATTCAATTATGGATGATTTGGAACGTATAATAGAGGGAAGAACGTGGTTTAGAATGTCTATTTTGAGGCATAAAATCATAAATATAAGTTGATTATTAGTCATATTAATTACAATTTGCTGCACATATTAAAAGAATGAAGAAAAGAGGCTTTTGTAAGTCAAGTCTCTTTTTCTTCATTATTCCTAATACATTTTTAATTCTTAGCCTGAATAAACAAAAGATTTTCTTTTTAAAAAAATAAAAAAGCAAAAGGTATTGTATTTGTAAGTGGCAAATTACAAACTGCAGCAGGACACTATAAACCAAAGTTGTTGCCCCGTCAATTACTTCTCTACTGTGATTCTTTGCTTATTGTTCCATCATTTTTCTTTATCCAGTGATTACTGTGGTAAGCTTCTTTACCTCATTACCCATCTCGACGTTCGTCATTGTTGGGTCTATTTACTGGGCTCTCGTTGATATGTGCTAAAAAAATGCCCAAGCCCATATTTTGATGTTCCTCACTGTGTAGAACTTGAGCCAAATGCCATATCGTCAACAGCTTGCTCATGTGTAGATATTTGTATTTGAGGCATACGTGCGTAAATTCCATCATGATTCTTAAGAGTTGAGAATCAGAGCCTTGTTCTGCTACTTTTCCATCGATTTATAGAAGCCTCCTGTACGCATCTTTCTGACTCGGAATCCAGGGTGCTTGTTGCTTCATCTAGGAGCATCATGTCTGGTTTCTTCAAAAAATCTCGAGCCATCGCAATCCTTTGTTTTTGTCCTCCAGATAATTGGACCCCCTCCCCCCCCCCCCCCCCCCGCCCTCTTTCTTCAGCAAATGTTTTATAGCCATCAGTCAATGAAGATATGAACTCGTGTGACATTGGCTAAGGTTGCTGCTTCAGTTGTTGACTCGTGGCCATAGGCATTGTTCTCATAAATAGATTTTGAAAAGAGCATGGTTCTTGTGGTACAAAGTGTAATGCGGTGCCTTAATGACTTCAAATTATATTTGCGGATATACAGTATTGCCATCAATCATAATTCGCCCTGAAGATGGATCATAAAATCGTTATATTAATGCAATGCAATGACTGGATTTTTAATTACCACAACTGCTAAGTCCCTACGAGAGCAAGAATTCTCCCAGCTCGTGCATAGAAGGTGAGATCGTGGAAAATAGCTAGGCATATTTGGTCTTTGAAAAGTCAGAGATGCCATGTTTTTTTTCAAGCCAGCAATCTGTCCTTTCCAGAAGGAACGCCTCAAAGGAGTCTCAAGTTTGGAAGTAAATAAACTAACAATGTTTGATTCTGAATCAAAGGCAGCTACAGTCTTAAATATAGATAAAATAAAACGTTCATAGTAACTCAAATTTATTAAAAAAATAGCAATTATTCTTCTAAATTTATTTATTTAAAATATAAATATTTTCAAATATCCTTTTATATAGTTTTCACAAATGTCTCAAATAAATCTAGGCTAAATCTAGACAATATTTTAAGAACATTTTTCAAAACACATTTTTACTTTAGAATTTTTATCGCATCAAAATTTTAAATTCTCTCTTTAACTCTGTATATGAGTGGCATCCAATTACATGAATAATATTTTTATTATTACTTTTAAATTAAAATCACAATCTCAAAAGTTTATTAACTATATTATATACATTTTATATCATTCTCAATAATATGTGATAAAAAAAATATCGTATCAAACTTTCAATTCTCAATAAAAAAATTATTATCTAACCACCCCTCTTAAAAAAAATCAAAACTTGTCAAAATTGATCCTTTTTACTGAAGAACACTAACAAAAGGGGGGGGGGGGAGACTTAATATTCTCTCCTTTTCACATAAAAATCACATAAATTTATAGAAGTAATAATAGACTAAAAACCTTCTTATAGATTTCATGATAAATTTGTGCTGCCATAATGCTCCAAATTTTGAAAGGATGCTGTCATAATGCTCCAAGTTTGAAAAACTCTTTTTTCTTTTAAATTTAAATTTCGCATGTTTCATACTTTAATGACTATTTCTTTTGTCTGAAATTAAATGTCTATATTTTTATTTTAGATTATTATATTAAATGTCTATTTACCTAAAATTTCACTAATATATTTAATTTAAAGATTTATATTTCACTAATTATATTATTAACAAGGATATTGTAGTAATTTTATTAAAGTCAAAGATTCTTTTAAAAGTGGAAATTCAATTTCATATCTTTATCCAACATACTTAACCCAAGTCATATTAAATTATTGCCCAAAATAGTTATCTAAACTGAATTTTTATTTGTATTACTATAAAATAATATTTTACTTTTATCTAAATCGCTATCGAAATAGGGAGAGGCCAAAAGTTATTTAGAAGGGGTGAAGATATTCAGGGGGAAAAAATGAAAAATAGGGCAAAAAGTTAACTTCAATTATTTTTTCTGATAAAGATGTCCTTGCATGATTCTAGAAGCAATAGGGTCCATGTAAATGGAGTCGCGACTGCCGGTCTTATTTGATTTCTTTTTCTATGAGAAAAAAATTATTCTATGTCTTTACCCATATGGTAATTGAATGTTTATTTATTTAATATAAGTATTAAGGGGAAATTTATTTTTAAAAAATTATTATACTATCTTTATTAACGTAGCTTGTAATGAAATGATATCATATGAGTTAGGAGAATACTCTTAAATTAAAGAGACCATTAATGAAAGTTTATATAATAAATGTATTTATTTTAAAATTTGAATGTTTAATATCAAACATTCAAAAATTAAAATGTTAGCATTCAATATTGGATAGTGGGATAATATTTTTTCTGAAAAAATATTTATAATTTAAAATAAAATTTGTATTGATTAGCAGGCAATACTATATATATATATATATATATATATATATTTCATTTATCATCCTACATGCAAAATGGGAAAATTTTGGACTAATTTGCAAATTCCCAAAGTAAAATTAATATAAAAAGAATAATGCCTCAATATAAAAAAGAGTATCATTTGCACTAATGAAGTTTTCCACGACAAAAACAAAATTTTATTCCACATAAATTAAGAACTAAAAAAGTTTTAATTTGATTAGTTCCATAGTTTGCCATTAATTAAATTTTGGTGTCAATACTTATTTAGAAAAGTAAATAAGAAATATATTTTGACACGGAAAAGACTTTTTTGAGGAACCACGACATGGAAAAGATTAAAAATGGGTAAAATGTAACAAAACAACATACAATATCAATTAAAAACAAAATAAAAATGATTTCAAAATAAACTAATTGAGATGTAAAGTAAAAATTTAGAGAAATAAATTGATTTCTTTTTTAAAAAATTCTGAGACAACAATAAATTACGAATAAAAAAACAGAAGTGATTCTGTATCAAAGAAATTGAGATATAAAGTAACTCTCGGGAGACGGTCGCTCTTTTCCTGCCCACAGTGATCGCCTTTCAATGAAATTAATAATTTTCAAATTATGGACAGAAAAAGAAAAGCGAGAATTACATTTTTTAAATCATCCATATATATATATATAAAGCTCAAGCAAAAGTTAAAAATTATAGAGAAAGAAAGAAAGTCATATTTAAAGGGAAAGAAAGGGAACGGAGACAAGGCCTTCATCTGTTCATCATATCATATATAAATTTCCTTCATTTTTTAAGGGGAAAAGAAAAAGTGCATGGCAAAGGAAAATAATCACAATCAATTGGCCGATTATGGTTGCATGAAAGAATGCATGACTTGGGGAATAATTGTCCATAGTTATTAAACTTGTAAACAAACAAAAAAAAAAAGAAAAAAAATATTAAGCTTCTAGTTTTTTATTTAAAGGGTGAGAGTTAAGGGTTAAATAGTATCTGAAGACGAGATTTCAAGTAATTGGAATTCAGATGGCAATATTTTTCATGACTGCCTTTCCCAGGAGAGGGCACTATAGCAGCATTCCCACTTTTCTTACAATGGAAGAAGCTGATATTGATTCGGATTATGGATAATAGAGAGAAAAACAAGGTTTATAATGTGTATTTTGATAAGACATTCGTTTGTATATATTTGCTTCATTTAACGATGACTCAACATATAAATTATTTGGACGGATTAAATCATAAGTTTATTATTATTCATATTAATTACAATTTCCTGCACATATTAAAAAGAATGAAGAAACGAGGCTCATCTTCTGAAAGTAAGTCTCTTTTTTTCTTCGTTATTCCTAGTACATTTTTAATTTTTAGCCAAAATAAATCAAAGTTGCGCCCCTACTGTGATTCTTTGCTTGTTGTTCCTTCTTGATGTTCCTCAGGGCGTGTAGAACTTGAACCAAATGCCATATCAACAGCTTGCCCATTTGTAGACATTTGTAGCTGAAGCATACGTGCGTAAATTCCATCATGATTTCTTAAGAGTTGAGAATCAGAGCCTTGTTCTGCTACTTTTCCATCGTTTATCACAGCTATCACATGGGCATTCCTGATTGTTGCTAGTCTATGAGCGACGATAATTGTTGTCTTTCCAGCACAAACACGTTTAAGAGCCTCTTGTACGCATCTTTCTGACTCAGAATCCAGGGCGCTTGTGGCTTCATCTAGGAGCATTATGTCTGGTTTTTTCAAAAAAGCTCGAGCCATCGCAATCCTTTGTTTTTGTCCTCCAGATAATTGGACCCCTCTTTCTCCAGCAAATGTTTTGTAGCCATCAGGCAATGAGGATATGAACTTGTGTGCATTGGCTAAGGTTGCCGCGTCAATGATTTCCGCTTCAGTTGCAGAATCGTTTCCGTAGGCAATGTTCTCATAAATAGATGATGCAAAGAGGCATGGTTCTTGTGGTACAAGTGCAATGTGGCGCCTTAATGACTTCAAATTGTAGTTGCGGATATCTTTTCCATCAATCATAATTCGCCCTGAAGATGGGTCATAGAATCTCTCTATTAATGCAATGATTGAACTCTTACCACAACCGCTGGGTCCCACGAGAGCAAGTATTTTCCCAGCTCCAGCATAGAAGTTGAGATCACGAAAAATAGGCACATTTGGCCTAGAGGGATAACTGAATTCTACATGCCTGAATACTATTTCCCCTCGGAGTCGGCTTGAGATTATGGTGGTATTTTGATCGTCTGGCTCCATTTGAGTTTTACGGTCAAGCAGTTCAAATACTAAACGTATTGATCGAGCACCCTTAATAAAATCAGGGGCGAGACAGAGAGTTTCAGATGCTGCAGTGGAAGACATCATCAAGATCAGGTACACACGGATAGTCTTTGAGAAGTCAGACATTTCATGCTTGACAAGCCAGGAGGCATACCAAATACCAAGGGCATTCGAAGCATAAAGGGAAAATTGGGAAATGCCATATAAAGCTCCCGCAATTTGTCCTTTCCAGAAGCAACGGCTCAAAGGAGTCTCAAGTTTGGAAGTAAATAGGCTAACAATGTTTGATTCTGAATCAAAGGCAGCTATAGTTCGTAAATTGGCAATTGCTTCTCCTGCTAACTGTGAACCATCGGCATGAGCAGCTTCCAGGTCTCCTGAGAATCCTTGGGTGAATATTTTCTGTCAAAATTGCATTAAATGTATTAATGAATTTCAGACAGTGCTATGTGAGTGGATGTTTATATTTATATTCGTGCATTTAGAACAAACCTGGAGATAATGTGCTACTATTGCAATGGGGTAAATAGCAATAATAACCAAGGCTAATCGCCATTGCAATACAAACGAAACAGCCCAGGAAAATAGCAAGAGAGTCATGTTTTGCATAACCACTGAAATCCTGTCCCCAATGGCTTTCTTAACATTATCAGGATGGAATATCAGCCGTGTTGTAACTTTAGAACTTTCATTTTCTTCTTGATCAAACCATGCCATTTCATTTTTTAGGACGACAGCTAGCAGTTTCTCCTTCAATCGTATTGTCATGTTCTGTCCGGAAATATCCCAGAAGAAATGTTGCAAGATGGTGAAGAGAAGTGCTGCAAATGATAGACCAACAAAAAGATAGCAGTATTTTGCAACTTGTCTAGTCATGTCAGCCTGGTTTGGTTTGAAATAGACACTGAGAACATCACTGAAGACATAGGACAAATAATGCATCAAATGATCCACAAATTATAGAACCAATGCAACCAATGAGCGCATAAGGCCATTTAGCAGAATTCATTTTTGCAAGGCGCCAGAAGGCACTAGCTTTCTTTTGGAAAGCAATCTTTTCAGGCTGATCAGGAGTAGAGAATTCGGATAGTCGGCCTGAGTACGGTGAACGACCGTAAGAAGAGTTTGGCGCAATAAACGGTGAATGGACATAAAAAGAGTCTGTAGTTATAATCGGTGAACGACCATAAGAAGAGTTTGGAGCAATAATTGGTGAGCTGAAAGAGTTCCTTGCAGAAGACCTGCACAAATAGAGCAAAGTTAGTCAAAGAGTATCAACTATTTCCTTAGCACTTCCCAGTGATAAGGTTTTGGAATCAAGTAAAAGGTCAACTTGCTGCAAAGTTACCTTGCACTAATTTTTCCCGCATTTTTAAGAGCTGTTTCTTGCGTTGCTTCTTGCATCTTGATGAGCTTTGCATATATACTCTTATCTCCCATGGCGATGAGCTCATCATGTCTTCCCATTTCAAAGAGGCTACCCTGCTCTAGTACAGCCACCAGGTCAGCCTTCCGGATTGTGGAGAGGCGGTGAGCAATTACAAGGGTTGTCCTCCCAATCATGAATCTATCTAGTGCCTCTTGTACTAGCTTTTCGGATTCAGAATCCAAAGCACTCGTTGCCTCATCCAGGAGCAGAATTGATGGATTCTTGAGCATTGCCCTTGCTATGGCTATTCTCTGCTTCTGTCCACCTGATAGTTGCAATCCTCTTTCTCCTACCTAACATTTTTCCCAAAAAAAAAAAAAAAGGGTCTTTAAAGCATAAAAAGTCTCAAAATTAAAGGAGAATTTTCGCAGAGCCCAGATAAAAATGATGTTGCAGTCAATTTACTAACTTGCTAACCTGAGTGTCATAGCCATGTGGAAGCTTGGTGATAAATGAGTGAGCATTTGCAACTTTGGAAGCTTCCTCAATTTCAGCCATACTTGCATCAGGCCTCCCCAATAGTATGTTTTCTTTGATGGTGGTGGCAAGGAGTGCTGGCTCCTGGCTTACAAGCCCAACTTGCTGCCTGAGCCACCTCAGCTTCAGTGTCTTTATGTCGTGCCCATCTAGAAGAACTTGCCCTGCAGTGTACTATTTATTACTATAGTAACTATATTTTAGCTGACAGTGGAATAGAAATTTCAACCACAACATGATAGTTGAGAAACACAAAATTAGAAATATCTATGACTGTACAATATCGAACACTGACACAAACACAACACGAACACAGGAATACCTGAAGTGGGATCATAAAATCTCTCAATGAGAGAGACCACAGTACTTTTTCCTGAGCCACTGCTTCCGACCAAAGCTATGGTCTTTCCGGCAGGAATAGTGAGGGAGAAATTTTTGAGTACCCGATTGTTTGGTCTTGAAGGATAGCAGAAATCTATATTGTTTAGCTCTACTTGGCCTGTAACAGAGTCTAATTCCAAACCCAAGTCATTATTTCTGTCGATATCAGGTTTGTGATCGATTATATGGAAAATAACGGCAGCTGCAAATTTGGCTCTCACCAATGTGCCCCAGATTGAAACAGAATGCAGCAAAGCCCTGTAAATGAAAGATACTTGCTTTAGTTAAACAAAAAATTGCTACAGGTTTCAAGTTCTTTTGTTACTAAAATTGCATGATACTTACTGGACACCAAGCACAACTGATGTTATTGTGGCTGCCATCTGTCCTCCGTTTCCGAAGTGGTGCCTAATCGAGTAGCCTCCGTACCAGAACACAAGAGCATAAAAGGAAAACTTTGCGAAGGACCCCGCTCCTAGGCCCAAACTATATAAGAATCCGACCCTGTAACCTATCCTTCGAGAAATTTTAAGAGCAGCAAAGTAGGCTTGTGATGCTCTTGACTCACCCACGTACGCCATAACAGTTCGAATTTGAACTATTGTCTGCAATTTGACATGAATCAGCAATTATCCGGAAAAGTCAAGAGGAGTTGTAATAGTGACACATTTTGAAAAGTTTCAATATTTAACCTGTTCTACAATGTTTCCAGCATGTGAAACCAATTCTTGGCACTTGGCAGAATAATCGTTTAGTATCTTTCCGTGGATGACCATAATTAGGAAGAAAATAGGAAATACGGCCAAAGTTACGAGAGTTAATTGCCAAACTGCAGTAAAACCCACCAAGAGTCCAGACACAAATACTGCCAAGTAGTGTATGAAATTGCCCAACTGCAGAGGAATTAGAAATCAATGCATGAATTCCATAATATGGTCCGCATATTGAAGGCATGGTGAGTTCAGCTTAATTTATCCTTTACCTTCTCACCAATGGCATCTTGCACAATCGTTGCAGCAGTACTAATGCCTACAGCAAAATCAGATGGTAGAATTTCTGCATCGAAGAAATGAATATCTTGATTCAAAGCAGCCTCTAGATACTTGATTCTCAATTTTGCGGATTGTCTTTCGGCTGTCCACATCCAACATGATATCTCTGCAACCAATTCAAGCACCACCCTGATTTCAATCAATAAACTTAAAAAACGGAATTGAACTTTTCAGAATCTATACTGAACCATTCAAGAAAAAGAAAAGCATCGGAACAAAAAATTTACCAGCCCATGAAGATACCCATACTACAGCTCCTGCCACAATATAGTATTTTGCGAACTGCAAGAAATTAAAACAGTAGTGAAAGAAGTAAAGTCTTTTTTTTTTTTTTCTTTTGGTATCATTTCTAGCCATGGCTATTATCCAGTTACCAAGAATAAGGTTGAAATTGCTTTTACCTTTACAACTACTTGTGTCATCTTATCAGCATTGTTTTCATTTCGAAGCAAAAGAGTTAAGAAGTTCCGCCATGACTCTTGCAAGCAGGGGCAACATACTTCCATGAATGATGGCACCAACTGTCCCAATTGCCATTAAAATATAATCCAACCAATCAGCAAATCTGAATAGATTAAAAAATCCAGTGGGGGGTATTGGAGGACGGGGATTCCCTGCATGGTTGCCATCTTTCTTTTCTTCAGCTTCCTTCATCATATTTCTCTCCTCTTCACTGAATTCCTCTGTGACTGCTAAATCTTGAGCTTGTCCGGCCATTGTAACTAATTAATATGTCACTAGCAACACCTAGTATAAATATTAGTAGTAAGGGCATCTCCAACATGAGTTGCGTTGAGTTGTACAGTCCCAAACGGAACGAATTAATTAATGCACACATTAGCTCATTATTGGAGTGATTTTCTCTTTTACTGATGTGGAGAAATTATTGTTTCAGAAGACAACGATTTTAATTTGTGAAAGTGGACCCAAGTACACCGGAATAGAAAAATAATCGATTTTTTGCATAATTTCTTTTCATTTTTCTCTCCAAACAATGACAGTAGCTAATTGCATAAAAAAGTAACATGGTTACATTTTTAAATTTTTAATGTTTCAATTCACTTAATATAATATGTATTATGCGTTTTGCGTCTTCAATTTAATTAATACGAATGCTATCATCTAACAGTAAAATTTTATATTTTTTGTGTAATTTGATCTTCTCAAAAATAATCTTATTAATAAAATGATTCGTATTTGAAATTTATATTTTTAATAAAATAAAACAATTAATACGTTTATATTGATATTAGTAACAAAGTATGGTGTAATTTTCAGACTTCATTTGTTATAACTATTATTGTAATACTCAATTACTCAAAATCACACCCTTATATTATCCCACAGAAGTTGTTTTTTAAATTTTTTTCATACAAATTAAAATCTTTTTAAAAAATAAGTTTTTTGTCAAATTACATAATAATCTATTGACAAATCACTTTTGAAAATTGAAATAAGAAAAATTAGTATGAAAATATTAGATAAAAAATATTAAATGTCGTAAAAATTTATATTTTCAAAAACTTTTCAACTCTTAGAAGATTTGTATTTCAAAACAGAGCAGTATATCATTTACTTAAAGAAAATACATGAATTTTAACTCGTGAAAATATATATATTTCCTCAATTTAAAAATATAAATTGTTTTGTCATCATAATTACCAAATAAAAAATCATATATCTATATATGTTGTCGTCATTTGATTGCATCAATGTTGTCGTCTTTGACAACGTCATCGTAGGAAAATCATTTGGAAAATGACTTTGCCCGAAGTTTTTTATTTTTCACATTATCTTTTATTCGAAAATTCCTTACCCAACACATTTCATCATATTCCAATTTTATTTTTTTTTTGTAAGCCCATGTTCCATATATTGAATATATATTCTTAAATGCTTTTAGAGTTAACCGGTAACTTAGTTAAGTGGTAACAATTTACTAATGTCTTGTAAGATTATGTTCCGGAAAAAAAAGTTTCCAAAGTTTTTAAAATTTTTATACAATTTGGCACATACTAATATAGACAAAATAAAATATTTATGGTCATTAAAATTTATCAAAAAATACAAGAAATTTAGCAATTATTCTTCTAATATTTATCAAAATTAAATATATCTTTCCAAAATCAAGAAGAAGAAGAAGAAAAAGACAGTCTCATTTTTATTGAAGAAGTCTCTCACACACACACACAAACATTAAAATAGGGTATCAAAACTGCATTTTTTTAATCTTCTCTCTTTTTTATTTTCACAATGGTAACAACCAATAACCAAAAAACCAAAGGTAGTTTATTTTTTGTTAACAAACAATGGAAGTTGAAAATGATGTACAAGGATTTTGAAAAGATTTCACATTTATGGTAAAATTCAAGGAAATTTTATTTATAGATATATTAAAATATTTATAGAAATAATAATAGGCCAAAAATGTCCTTATGGATTTCATGTGATTTTTGATAAATTTGATTTCCCACAAACATTCTTTCTATCTTATCTATATTAAACGCATGTCATAATGCACAAATTAGAAAACTCATACATATTTTAATTTCAATATCACACATTTTATACTTTAATAACTATATTTTTATTATTTTTACTTTATTCAACAGATAGAACCCACATCATATATCTAATCCATAAAACTAAAATTATTTTATAAAATGAATTTTATGTTTGATTTACTATTCAAAATATTGCTATTTTATCTAAATTGCTCTCCAAATGGGGGAGAGGCCAAAAGATATTTAGAAGGGGCGAAGATATTTAGGGGGAAATGAAAAAAAGAGGCTATCAAATTGATTTTAATGTTTTTTACTACCGAGTAACAATGATGTCGTTGCATGATTCTAGAAGCAAGGGGACCATGTAAATGGAGGCACAATCCCCCAGGGCAGCCGTGGTTAGTAATTATGTAATGTTCAAGTCAGTGAGTCACCATTCATTATTTTATTTTTATTATAAATCATGTCAATATGAATAAATTATGGTGAAATTATCAATATAAATAAACTATAATTAATAAATTAAAATTATAATTTAAACAATTAAAACATAATTTATGTATGAAAAATTAAATTTTAACAAAATTTATAATATTGAAAAATTCATTTAAGAGTGAGCTGTAATTAGAAACTGAGCAAATAAGATTACAATTTTAGTTTATATATATATATATACACACATTTAATTTTAAATAAAGGGAGAATTATTTGAACTAAAATCACTTTTTTAAAACATGTTTCAAATTTATATACAAACTAATTTGTATAGTGGTATTGTAGCTCACAAGCACCCCTAAAATGATTTGTAAGTCATATATATATATATATATATATATAAATAAAGTGAGCAAAATTTGGACTACTTTGCCAATTCACATAGTAAAATTAATAACATTTTCAAATGATCCATGTGTCATGTCCCGACCCTAGAAGTCCGTGACGCGACTAAGTGAGTTCAGTTATATTTAGAAATTATGAAAAAGAATCACCAGATATTAAATGGTTGCATGGGAATAAGAGTCTCGGGTTTTCTTTTAGTATGATAATTTTATTAGAAAATTCAGATAATTGCCAAATAAATTATCATGCATCTTTGTTTCTTTTTTTTTTTTTGTAGTACAATTGGGAAGCTGACTATTTTTAAAAGAATTTGGTATCCTTAATAATTTCTCATTTTCAATTGTCTGCTAGAATTTTTTAAAGTAAAGTAGTTTTAGAGTAAATCTCTGGATAAAGTTAGCACTTAGAAGGCCTTTCTACAAAAGACTCATTTAAGGCTTTCTTTACCTAAACTTTGTACTTTTTATTTGTTTGAATAATTTAATCAAGTTCCGTTTCTATGGAATTGAAAAGAGATTTTTTTTAATTAAAAAAAAAAGGAAAGGAAAATATATTAGTTGAAAATAGGAAGGGGGGATCATTCCCAGCAAGTTACAAACTGGTGTTCTGTAACAGGAAAAAACGGAGCAAGAAGACGCTAACAAACTGAGTTGTAATCAAACGTACAGGAAACAGCAAACAGAAAAACAAAAGGCAAACTAGTCCTTAGGCGAAGGTGATATAAGAGTTTCTTTCCTTCATATTTGAATGTTCACAATTTTAATTTGAAATGTATGTAAATATTTATTTTTAAAAAATAAATATATTTTTATTTAAAATTTTACACTCAATTAATTAATGGTCTAATCAATAACAAAATTAATAATAAAGTAATGTTATAATTTCTATAAAGTCAAATATTTTTTAAAATTTTTAAATTAAATCAAATATGACATTCAATTCTGAATATTATTTATTCTAATTAAATGTTTTTTTTGACTCGTGAAATTTTAAGAATACTGTGTATTTTTATTATTAATATCATTATTGACAAGTTCTATATATTAATGAAATCTGAATTTTATAAATTAAATAATTATTTTAAAAAATAAATTTTTTTGAAAAAGTATATAGTATATAATTCCCAATATTTAAAATAAAACTATGAATTCAATGTTAAATTTAGTGAGTATAAGAGATTCAGCCATCTTCTCATAACAAGTCTGGCCGGTTAATTAGAAGAATAACTGTATCAGCAAACTAAAATTGGAACTTTTATTCACTTTTTGGGGTAAATTATGATTATCTTGGGCCAGTGGTGAAGGCATCTATCTAAGAAGAAAGAAATAAATATATTATATTATTTTTAAAATAATTTTTAGAAAATATTTCTTTAACAATTTAAAGAAACTTTGACCATTGAAAACATGTACATACTCCAGTATGTTCCCATTTTTCTTTCCTAAAAATAAATAACTTTGAAAAAATGAGTACAGTCATAAAGTGACTAGACGCTTCCTCCCATAATCTCCCAATGTATATAAAAAAAATAGTAATAACTTTTTCTTTGAATTATTACTATTAGCGTTAAAAGAGATCTATATATTTATCACAAAAAAAAAAATATATATATATATATATATCCATCATTTTGTCAACCTCTATACGCAACTTTTTAAGAATTTTTTAAGAGGGAATGGGAGCAAAGTCTAAGAAAGATAACGAATGGGAAAGAGTTGAGATCAGAAATGTCTTAAATGTCTTGATCATCAATGGCGCATCCCATGATAGAAAAGGTTTTACTATGGAAGAATAACTTGTTAATTTTAATTTTAAGAAATTACTTTGACTTAATTTGTAGTATTTTATAAGAAATTTCGTTAGCATAAAAGTAAAAAAGATTACATATATAAACAAAAAATTCCAAAAATCTCGTACCATTAATTACAATTAATGGTGCATTATTTAGCTCATCAACATATCAATCTAGAAACTCTTTGTAATTGGAGTTTGGGCTCTTTGAGAACTTATAAGAAAGGCTTCAAGACGTCAACTCTTTCTCCTCCGATGAAGTCAATAAATTTATTGTTTGACGTCAAGAGGATAAAAAATCTTTCCACTTAGTGAGTTTCCCTTTCCTAAGAAGATAGTGTATCTTTGCCTCTAATGGATGATCTTAGAACCTCTATTTCTGAGAAGTACGTACTACTGAGTAATAAATGGAAACCAAAAGGACAGCCATACAAATTATACTACTGGCATTAAACCTTTACATTTTTATGACTCTTTACTTACATTTTTATTTTTTATATCTTTAACTATAATGATTCTTCAAATCGTTTTATATTATTAAATTATTTGTCATTCTTCAATTATATCTTTTGTGTATTTAATGGTAGATAGATATAAAACATTAATAAAAAAATATGAAAAGATAAATAATATAATTGAAAAATCATAATAGTTCCAAGATATAATTGAAAAAACATAAATAATTTAAAAACATTTTTCACATTTCCCCAAGGATAAAATTACAAAAAAAATTATTATTAGCCAAGATCTTTAATCAAAGTTGACGCCCTTATGAATTATGATTTAACGGGAGACGAACAGCAGAAGCGGAAGGAATTAGATTGGTTTGGCGTAGCTTTTCCTATCTTTTTCAATATTTATTTCTCTCGCTTTTGTTTTTCCTTTCTTTTTTTTCATTTTTCATTTTTTGTTTTGAATATTTTTCCTTTCTCTCCATCCTCTTTTTGATAGGTGGATGAGAATTCTACTTTATATGATATTTATGCAGTTATGCTCTTTAAATTAAAATAATAGAACATGCCTTTTCCAAAGGCGATTGAGCATAGCTTTAAATAGGCTTTAATCGGTGATATAATCTATTTTCGGGGAAAAAAAAATTGTAACCAGATGTGATTGATTGGTTGTCAAACTTTAATTGTCTTTCAAAAACTAACCTTTATATAAAATTTTCTGTTAGAATCTCCATGGGCATAATTAATTTATCTTTCATTGGTAAAAGTTTGAAGCAAGATTTGAATTAGGAATTCAAACTACTGATGTGACTTGCAAGCAGTTCGAATTGATCTAACTTGAACTATATTATTAAATATTTAACGTGAACTTAAATCTAAAAATATTTAATTTATCGGATGGTCTAGTCACCACCTATATATATATTATATATATATATATATAATTTAATTTAAAATATTTTTCTAAAAAAATGAGCTGAAGCCGTTATAATGTATTAAGTGAGCTCGAACAAACATAGGGTGAAACTCTACCGACTCGAATACATCTATAATTTGGTTCTTATTTAATTGGATGTTTCGTTTTTTTCCTTTTTCCTTGGTGACTTTTATCGGCTCCTAAAAGAGAAATTATTATAAAGAGTATATCTGCCCCGGCCCGCACACTTTACTTGGCTGATTTTGCTCGAAATAGACATTTTGGAGTGTCAAGGTTGTTAGTCTAATTAAATACTCTATAGAAAGTTCTTAAGAAAATATCTATTTAATTACTCCACAAAGGTTCTTTAGAATTTTACTTGCATGCCTTGATAGTTATAATCTCAACTTCCTTCTCTATAGTTATATTTCGATTTTTATAAATTGCATGTCAAATGTTGTGTTGTTGTATTCATATACATTTTCATTACATTATTTGTTTAAAATAAGTGTACACTTTTAACCTAATACAATAATTAAATAATCTTATAGTAAAAATTTAAATAAAAAATATATTTATTTTATAAAAATAATCATTCAATTTTAAAAATCTCAAAATAAAAATATTTATATTTTATTTTTATATATATAAATGAAATTTTATTGGCGCAATTAATTAATCCTTAATGGTTGTAGTCTTGATATCCAAGGTCTTTATCAAGTTTTTTAAAAAACTATTAAATCTCTAACGTTTTTCAAATTATTATAGCGGGTCCTATTTGCCGGAATATGATTAAATTGCGGCCAAGTCAAATGGATTGATTAAATATAGTGAAGGGTATTTAGGAAAAATTATGGTTCATCATGGCAAAAAAAAAAAAAAAAAAAAGAACCTCAATTAAATTTAAATCAAAACTCCTTCGCACATCCTCCCAAGTCAACACCCCACTTTCTCAGCCACTCGCCACCTCACTTCCGCCACCGCCAGAATATCCAGCTTTCCCCTTGAGAATGAATATTGTATTGTAGTTAGTAAGAGTGAAAGAAGAGTTAATAATTTATATCTTTATCTGTTTTTTTTTCTCTCATGTAAGACACTAATATAGCTGATAACTTAGCTGCTGAAAACAAGCATTCCAGAAATGATTCGTTTCACAGCTGATCACAGCTGTAATGTCACTCATCCAACAATCACTACAGAATCAATCTGGATATCATTTTGAAATATAAATTTTTTTCATTTTTTTTCTTGATAAGTTCTAAACCATAACTCTTCAAGGGCGCATTTTAGCAACACGCCAAGCACCCGAATGTTTTAATACTTTCCTTTTGCTACCTCTTTATATTTTAATATCCCAGCAGTTTCTTGGTAAGCTTGTTGGCCCTCATTGTCCTTCTTGATGCTCCTTATAAGGGTGGGTAGAATTTCAATCAGATGCCATATTAACAGCTTACCCATGTGTAGGCATTTGTAACTGAATCATACGGACATAAATCCCATCAGGCATTTTCAGAAGTTGAGAATCAGAACCTTGTTCGACTACTTTCCCGTTGTCTATAACAGCTATCACATGAGCATCTCTGATGGTTGCTAGTCTGTGTGCTACAACAATTGTGGTCTTTCCTGCACGAGCACGATCAAGGGCCTCTTGTACACTTCTTTCTGACTCAGAATCCAGGGCGCTTGTTGCTTCATCTAGCAGCATTATGTCTGCTTTCTTCAAGAAAGCTCGAGCAACGGCAATCCTCTGCTTTTGTCCACCAGATAATTGGACCCCTCTTTCTCCAACAAATGTTTTGTAGCCATCAGGCAACGAGGATATGAATTTGTGTGCATTGGCTAAGGTTGCTGCTTCAATGATTTCCGCTTCAGTTGCTGACTCGTTTCCATAAGCGATGTTCTCATAAATTGATGTTGCAAAGAGGCATGGTTCTTGTGGTACAAGTGCAATGTGGCGCCTTAACGACTTCAAATTGTATTTGCGGATATCTTTCCCATCAATCATAATACGCCCTGAAGTTGGCTCATAGAATCGTTCAATCAGTGCAATAACGGAACTCTTACCACAACCACTAGGCCCCACGAGAGCGAGTGTTTTCCCAGGTCTTATACAAAAGCTAAGATCACGGAAAACAGGCACCTCTGGCCTAGAAGGATAAGTAAATTCCACATGCCTGAATTCTACTTCCCCTCGGAGCTTGCCTGAGACTACAGTGGCATTTGGATCATCTGACTCGATTTGAGTATCGCGGTCAAGTAGCTCAAACACTGAACGCACTGCTCGACCACCCTTAATCAAATCAGGGGTTAGAGTGAGAGTTTCAGCAGCTGCATTGGCGGATACCATGAGGATCATGAACACACGGATTGACTTTGAAAAGTCAGAGATGCCATGCTTCACAAGCCAACTAGAATACCAAAGACCAAGAGCGTAGGATGCATAAAGGGAAAACTGAGTAATCCCATACAAACTTCCAGAAATCTGTCCTTTCCAAAAGCAGCGCCTTAATGGAGTCTCAAGGCTGGCCGTAAATAGGCCGACAATATTCGATTCCGAATTAAAGGCAGCTACCGTTCTTAAATTGGCTACGGCTTCACCTGCTAATAATGTACCCTTGGCATGAGCGGCTTCTAGGTCTCCTGAGAATCCTTGCGTGAACATTTTCTGTAAAAATATCCGCACGTGTTCAACTGGAATTTAAAAAAAAATCAAAGCAGTGTTGTGTCATGTGCCTCGTGAACAAATGGCAAAGCAATTAATGAGCTTATGCGGAACTCGAGGGCAGCCCAGTCAGGTGTGGTTGTTGTACACATGATCAATTCTTATTCTCCCAACACCAGATGTATCAAAACAAAATTAATAAACTTATTAATTATTTCTCTCCCTTTTAAATTAAATATATACATTTTTATTTTAGAATGTATGGATGAAGGGAGTAATATACTAATAGGATGTTAACGAACCTGCAAACCATTTGCTGCCACGATAAGGGGGAAAACAGCAAGAAGGACAAGGGCTAGGCGCCATTGCAACACAAACGCAACAGTGCAGACAAGTAGCATAAGAGCAGAGTTTTGTGTAATCAATGAAATCTTGTCCCCAATTGCTGACCTAACATTATTTGCATCCAAATCCAACCGTGCTGCAATTCTTGAACTTTTGTTCTCTTCTTTATCAAACCAAGCCATTTCATTTTTGAGAACAGCAGCCAATAATTTCTCTTTCACTCGTTTCGTCAAGTTCTCTCCAACAATATCCCAGAACAAATGCTGCAGAGTGAAGAAGACCAAACCAGCAACAGAGAGACCAATTAAAAGAAAACAGTATTTCACAATTTCTTTGGTCATGTAGGCATGGTTTGGATAGTAATAGACACTAAGAACAGCACTGAAGACATAGGCAAAGAATGCGTTTATTGATCCACAAATTACTGAACTAATACAGCCAATGAGCGCATAAGGCCATTCAGGAGAATTCAGTTTTGCAAGACGCCAAAAGGCACTAGCTTGGTTTCGGAAAGCGAGCTTTTCACCATAAGGATTATTAGGAAATGCATCATCAACAGAGTTCGAGTTAATGTCAGGAGTAGATAAGTTTGATAGTCGTCGTGAGTGTGGTGAAAGACCATAAGAAGAATTCGGGGCTGTATTTGGCGAAAGGCCATAAGAACAATTCAGGGCTGTAATTGGGGAACGACCGAAAGAAGAGTTCGGGGCTGTCATTGGTGAGCTCATAGAGTTCCTTCTAGAAGACCTACATCAACAGAACAAAAATATTAGTCTTTTCTGATCAAACATTTCTTGCATCATGCATATGTAATTTGGATTCGAAAGTTCAATAAAAAGTAAATTTGTAGAAACTCCAAATGTGAACAAAATCAGGGGAAATGTAATTACCTAGCACTACTCTTCCTGGCATTATTAAGGGCAGTTTCATGAGCTGCTTCTTGCAACTTAATAAGCTTTGCATATATGCTGTTTTCTCCCATTCCAATCAGCTCATCATGTCTTCCAATCTCAATGAGGCTACCTTGCTGTAGTACGGCCACCAGGTCAGCCTTCCGGATAGTGGAGAGGCGGTGAGCAATTACAAGGGTTGTCCTTGCAATCATGAATCTGTCTAGTGCCTCTTGCACTAGTTTTTCTGATTCAGAGTCCAAAGCACTCGTTGCCTCATCCAAGAGCAAAATTGCAGGATTCTTGAGCATTGCCCTTGCTATGGCTATTCTCTGCTTCTGCCCGCCTGAGAGTTGCAATCCTTTTTCTCCTACCTACCATTTGCACAAAAGAAGGAAACATAGAATCAGTAGTCTTCAGAATTCCGATTGTCCAATTTGTTACACAAAGTCTATAATTAGTATTTCTTAGAGAATTGTCAAAAAACAAATGAAAATGTTATAGTTGAATTGGCAATCTTTGCATGGGAGGAAAGCATGTGGATAGCTCGCCATCTATCCTGGCTTGGGTTTGCAAATTCTGGATTTATTTTTAAATTTTTATAAAAGGTCTAACCTCCTGATCGATTCAAGAATTCAGAGACAAACCGTACTCACAATGCTTAAGAAATATACCCCAAAAACCCTATTCTGAAACCTTTGGCATTTCCTAGAATTTTCTGTTTCAGTACCTCCTCAATTAATTTTGTTTTCTAATTTCTATTATTTAAAAAGTGTAAATAATTTAATGAATAGTATAAATATTTACTCTCAGAGTGTATATTCTTTTTTTGTTTTAGTTGGGCTAATTTAACTATCCTCGTCAAGTTATATACGTGAAGTAAAAAAAAATTAAAAAAATTATTGTATTTATTTTTTAAAATTAAATAATATAGAGTTAAAATTAATAATATCATATAAATATAATAATTATATAATTCATTATAAGAGTTAATAAAATATTACAACGCTAACAAAGATACTGTAGTAATTTTCTATATAAGGTCAAATACTACAATCAATTATTGTATGGGACGAAAGTAGTAGCATAATTTATTAAAAGTTGGCACATATTGCAATCGCATGCAAATGCTCCTTGATGGTTCATGAAAAACTTTCAAAAATTGTTACGGAGGTACACGTTTTAGCAGGTTGTTTCTGTGAGGGTGATGATATACATGCATATACAAACCCTAGGGTCAAGTGGTCAACCCTGCACATCGGGTGCATTTTCGTCGTTTTCAACAATGAATATTTCTTCCCCGTCAGGGCAACATATATATGGTCCTCTGGCTTGCATGGGTCTTTTTCAGTATAATCTAAAATCGGCCCCCTGCTTTATTAGAGGACTTGCCAACCACCATGCTTCTTCATGATTGATAATGTCAAGCCCGCTTTCACAACCAACTAATTAAATTGTTTTTTCTCCATATATAACGGTAATTTTGTTTCTTCTTGTTTCTTCCTCCTTCGTCTAAAAGTTAGAATTGTTCTACGTTAATTTGTTTATAGAAAAATTAATAATTAGTTATGCAACTCAATTATTACTTTGAATTTATATTCATTAAATTTAAAAAGTAGTTGTGCAAGTTGTCAAGAAAAAGGACCTGTCTACTTGAAAATTTAGTAATCAATGGGGGTATGGCAATGTCTAAAAGGACGTTGCTGATAGAGTACTGTATGACGCTAAGTATCCCTAGCCGGTGACCAAATGAAAATGATGCTGCAAACTAACCTGAGTATCATAGCCATGTGGAAGCTTGGTGATGAATGAGTGAGCATTTGCAACTTTTGCAGCTTCCTCAACTTCAGCCAAACTTGCATCAGGCCTCCCCAGCATTATGTTTTCTTTGATGGTGGTGGCAAAGAGTGCTGGCTCTTGGCTTACTAGCCCAATATGCTCCCTCAGCCACCTCAGCTTTAGTGTCTTTATGTCATGCCCGTCTAGCAGAATTTGCCCTGCAGAATAACCATTTTCTTAACCTGGATTTCGTTCCTCAACATTTCTTCACTGAAAACATGAGTTCAAACATGCGGCAATATGGACTTTGAAATATTATTTGGACAAGAATTATGTTTTTTTAATTTCTTATATAAGCATTTCTTAAAATACTTTTTTTTTATCACAAATAGGTCTATCACATCTAAATTTTGAATTATCTCTCAAACTCACATATGTGTCTTATCTATTTATATAATTAACATTCTTTTAGTTTTTTTTAATTAAATTTACACTTTCAAACAATTTATTAAAATATTTTTTTGCCCCTCACAATTTATATTACATCTAAATTTTAAATTATTTGTCACACTATATACGAGTCTCACTTATTCATATAAATAATACTTGTAATAATTTTTAATTAATATCACAAGTTGAAAAAAAATTATTAATTATATTTTATAATACTATCAATAATATAAAATCCAAAAAATATCCTATTAAGCTCTAAATTTCAATCCCACAATTTCTTATCTAGATTGTGTTTAATAAGTTTTTTATTTATTAGTGCCTGTAACTAACAATATTATATTCCTACATTTAAATATTCATGATAAGACCTTATCTATTTCATTTATATCCTTAAGGAATAGTGAAGAATATCAGAATTACCAGATGTGGGATCATAAAATCTTTCAATAAGGGAGACCACTGTGCTTTTTCCGGAGCCGCTGCTTCCAACCAAAGCTATGGTCTGTCCGGCAGGAATAGTGAGGGATAAATTGTTGAGTACCTGATTGTCAGGCCTTGAAGGATAGGAGAAATTTACATTTTTGAGCTCTACTTCGCCTTTAACAGAGTCTAATTCCGAGCCCGAGTCATTATTTCTGTCAATTCCAGGTTTGTGATCAATTATACGGAAAATTTTGGCAGCAGCAGCTCTGGCCTTTGCAAATGAATTCAAGTTTGGAGCAGATTGCATCAAAGCCCTGTAAATAAAAAGATTCTTCCTTTGGTTAAAAATAATAATAACCAAAAAACTAAAAAAAATACACTCAATTTAAAATTCTTTTGGCGCTAAATGTCTGATACGTACTGCCCACCAAGCATAATTGCACTTATTGTGGCTATCACCAGTCCTCCGTTTGCGAAATGGTGCTTAATCGAGTAGCCTCCATACCAGAGCAAGAGAGCATAACCGCAGAAGGCAACGAAGGACGTAGCTCCACTGCCAATACCCTTCGCCAATCCACTCTTGTGACCCACTCTTCGAGCAATATTTAGAGCAGCAGAGTAGACCCTTAATGCTTTTGACTCACCAACGTACGCCAAAACAGTTCGAATTTGAACTATAGTCTGCAATTACTTTTATTTTTTTGTATGAATAAATCCAGAGAAGGATCAGCAGAGTTTTAGAAAGGACATTTTTAGTCATAGAAGGAAATGTTTTTTATTTTATATTTTTTTTAAAAAAAAAGTTTATTTCAACGTGAAATCAAACAAGAGAATCGGGCTCCACATAGTAAAGTTACTTAAAATATTGTTAGGCTTGAGCCCCTCTTTACGAGCTTTATGCTTAAATGCTTAGAAACTGTCCGTATAAATTTGACCTGTTCTGAAATATTGCCAGCTTGTGAAAGCGCTTCTTGGCCCTTGGTAGCGAGCTTGGCTAATCTGGTGCTACTGATGCCCCCAACTACACCTATGAGAGGAATCACAGCCAAAGTTACCAGAGACATTTGCCAAAGTGAAGAAAAACCCACCAAGAATCCAGTCACGAATACTGCCATGTAGTGTATGAAATTGCCCAACTGCAGAGGAAACAGAAAATTTAGTGCTTAAATTGCATAGCATGATTGGCAATAAGATTAATATTGAAGGAAATTATGTGAGCTCAGCTTAATTTCTTCTTCACCTTCTCACTGATGGCATCTTGAACCATCACTGCATCAGTGTTAATTGCAAGAACAACATCTGATGTCTGGATTTCTGTATCGTAGAATTGAATATCTTGATTCAGAGCAGCCTCTAGAAACTTGATCCTCATTCTTGCGGTTTGTCTCTCACCCGTCCACATCCAGCATGATATCTCTGCAACCAATTCAAGCTCCCCAATTTCAATCAAGAAATTAACTTGGAAGGGAAATTTTCAATACACTGAGCTTATAAAGCAAAAAAGCGACTAAGCAAATATTACCTGCCCATGAAGATGCCCATACAACAGCTCCAACTACGAGATAGTAAAATGCGTACTGCAAGAAAACAATCAAGAAATAAATAACATTTGTTTTTCTCCTTGCCATGGCTATCACTATATATTGGTTCTCAAGAAATAAGGTTGAAATAATTGCTTTACCTTAACTACTCCTTGCATCATCTTTTCACCATTGCTTGTATTTGCACCAAAAGAGTCAACAAGATTAGCCACGACTCTTAGAAACAAAGGCAATGTACTGCCATGAACTAAGGCGCCAACCGTCCCAATTGCTATCAAAACATAATCCAACCGATCCGCGAATCTGAAAAGCTCCCAGAACCCAGCTGGGGGTGGTGGTGGAGAACTGGGTTTCTCATCCTTCTTTCCATCAGAAGCCTCCGGCGCCTTTGTTCTCTCCCCTCCACTGAATTCATCCCTTCCTTCTTGGGTATCCATTGTAGTAATTGGCTGATGAGTATCCTTAGCTTGTAGTATGTAGTATAAATAATTGTTGATGACGACTGGTGGTTGTTTTTCTGGGCTTCAAAAGTCTTACATGGTTGTGCAAATTCCAAGACCAAGATTCCTCATTACTCAACGGTAGAAGTAACAGTTAGTTACAATTCTTAGATAGCTTAATTGATTATAGGTTATAATTTTCTCTCTAAAAATTTACATACCTTCAGAAAAGAAGAAAAAAATCCTTTTTTTTTTAGAAAAAAATAACTTATTTAGTGTACCTTTTTATGCTAGAAAAAATATTGTTTACCTAATCTTGTAACTTCTTATAAGGAGGTCTGATAGTTTCAAAAGAATTTTAAGTAGACTTGTTTTATTTAACTTTTTTGAGGATCTTATTTTAAAGTCTTTCGTTTATCTATTTTGTTCATTAATAAGTGTAACACTTTCTGTTTGGAATTGAATTTTAATTTTTTTTTTTTAAATAAAAATATTTTATATATAAAATTTAACTAATAAAAAATGTTTTTCAAATGAAGAGAGTGTAAATAATAAAAGGAGAAAAAAAGAATGATAATATTCAAACCTTATCTCTTTTCTTCCTCGTAACATGGAAGAACGATTGTTCAATTTAGTCCTTATTTATGACTTTTGATCATTTTTAATTGCTTTTTAACTGGTCTTAGTCCAACAATCTTTTTTAAAAACTATCTAGATACTATGAAGAGAATTGTAATGTGGTCATCATTTGACGTTTTTTTGTTCTTTGCAATCATTTGACGTAATTATTAAGGCAAAAATCAAAATGCAATGTTTTTCATTTTTTTAATGATTGTCATTTCCTTTTCACATTCATTTTTCTTCTCCCTTTTTCGTTGAACGAAGCCAAATCCTCCTCCCCATTACCCATAGTTCCCTCACGTCCGTTTCTTTCACCGTGATCTCCGTTGACCCCCCCAAATTGAGTCCTCAGTGGCTCACACTACTGCTGCAGTGCTGGTGTATTCACAAGAACACCTTTATAGTAAACCAACCATTTAGGGGAAAGGGTACGTTGCCCTAGTCTTAAAACACCGTTCACTCCTTACCATGTCAGTAAATTAGAATTTCGTCTCTTTTTTTTATATGTAATAAATAAATTTTTAAAAAGTAAATCATTTAAGATGTATTTAAATTGAAATTTGAAAAGTATTTTTTAATTTTATTTTTTAAATGAGAATAATTTTTTATATTTGAATAAAAAAAATTTATTAGAATTTCATCGCCTCCACTGTTCACCACGTAAGTTCACATCCTGAATCTAATTAACTGTTGAGCAAATGATGAGCCAACGTATCCTTTGATGGCCGGCCACTCTTTGATATTTCAGGGCTCCCATCCCTGATCAGTCACATAAATTAAAACGTAAAATAAATGCTAAAGAAAATATCCCAGCCCCACCTCCCAAATTTCCTTCACTGTGTGGTGATTGAAACAACCCACGCATGATATTACTATTGTTGACATATATTATTACATCTTTCACTAGAAATTTGAATATCTATTTGTTAATCCCTCCATTTCATTCAAATCGTTCATTTTGTACTTATATAAGATAAGTATTGAAAAATAATAATTATGTAACTAAAATTCTTAAATTGAGCTCATTTAATAGCTAGTGTATATATATTAATTCTTCTCAAGAAATGCATTTTCCACTAAATATGTGACAACTCATCAAAATCTTTCATTAATAATAAGGATATAATTGTAAAATTATGTACTAAAATTAAAAACTGAACAATTGAAATAAGACAGCTTAAAATAGAAACGCAAACAATTGTAATGGAATGGATAGATTTATTGTAAAAGTACGTACTAAAATAAAAAACTGAACAATTGAAATGAGACAGTCTAAAATAGAAACGTAAACAATTGTAATGGAATGGATGGATTATTTATTATAAGAATTAAAGAAAAAAATTACTATAAATAAATTATAACATTATCCATAATATTAGTGTGAATAGTGGTGTATAGCAATGTGTTGGTGGAAAATAATTCTTTAAAGGGAAAAATATCTAAAATGCCCCTTAACTTTCTCAAAATTTACAAAATGCCCTCGAACTTGAAAATTGATAGAAAACACACTCAAACTTTAAATAAATCACACAAAATGCACTTTTGTTAGTTGATTCTGTTAAGTCACTTGTTTTGTTTGTCATGTGCCAATCACATGACTTTTTTATGAGGGTATTTTTGTTTTAATAAAAAATTCATAAAACCCTTTATAAAATCTTTTTTTTCTTTTCTTTTTTTCTTCTTTTACCTTAATCACCTTCCTAATAGCTCCACCAACAGCCATAACTACTTCACCTACTTCTTCTTCTTCTTCTTCTTCTTCTTCTTCTTATCTTTATGATTTACATTTTTGTCTCCACTTTCTTGAATATCATTTCATCTCAATTTATTGTTTGTTGGTAGTGATTTGTTTAATTACACAAAAGGGCCAAAGATTAAGTGGATATGGAGATAACAATTGGCGGTGGTGGTGATGAAGGTTGGAGGTGGTGAAATTAGTTCAGATATGAAAAAAAGGATAATAGAAAATTTGGTGGGTGGGATTTATGTGTTTCATTTGCATTTGGCTTCAAATTCCAAGATTTGGTTCCTTGTTGTTTGGATTGCCCTTTATTTGGTTTTTTTTTTTACGAATGTTTCTTTTGGTTACTTGATTTTGGTGGAAGAGAAAATGGTAAGGGGTTTTAAGTAGAAACCTCTCTAAGATTAAGGGCTAAAACGTATGAATTTAAATGGTGAAATCGAAAAAGATGTTAGTAAATGTTAGTATATTGGTGGTTGGTGTGGCGTCAACAACAAATGTGGTAAAGATTAAGATAGGTAGAGAATGAAGGGAATTTGGTGGTAGAAGCAATGGTGGTGGCAGATAACACAAATTTTAGGGTTTCAATTAAAAAGAAGGATGAGGATGGAGAGAATGAAATAAGAAAAAAGAGGTATTTTTTTCAAAGGCTTTTCATGGATTGTTTTTTAAGACAAAATACTCTTAATAGTTGTCACAATGACTTTCACGTCTTTGAAGTAAAATAGAGACTAACATCAAATTCGATGGAAGTACATTTTATAGGACTTTTCTAAAGTTCGAGTGTATTTTTTGTCATTTTTTAAGTTCATAATCATTTTGTGAACTTTTGAAAAGTTGAGGGAAATTTTGGATATTTTTCCCTTATTTAAATTAAGGAATTCTTGAATTAAGAAAGTTGTTTGATGATTTTAGATATAAAATAAATTTCTTCTAAAAAATAAACATTTAATTCTCCTTTTTGTTTTATAACCTTCTCTCTTTTTTATCATTTTCATGATCACAAACATGGTATTTGTCTTATTTATTCCACATTCATTAAATTATTATGCAAATAATTATATTTTCGAAATCTTAAGATCTCAAAAAAAAAAAAAATCAGATCTGGTTTTGTTGCATTTAATTCCAAGCATCAACGGAAACAGTAAAGTGGGCATTAATGGCACATTCTTATAGCAAGTCCTTCATACCTTAAAAGACACATTCTTCAGATGCATCAAATTCACATTCCTATGTAAATTGGCCCAAACATGACAAAAATTCAAAACAAAATAAGCAACACTAGGCCATGCGTTGAGGAAAATTATACTTATTTGCATATGACTCCATAGAAAATTTTAAAACTTTTTTAACATGGATATTAAAAGATTATCATATTATTAATGTGACAGAGAGGTCATACCTATGGCTACAAAATGAATATCCAAACTCTTGACAAGTGTACTAATATTTACAAATAGTATAATAACAATTTGAGGTGAATTTCAGAATATGACTAATGTTTTAAGTACCAAACATTTTCTAAAACTTAAACTCATAGTTTGGGACAAATGATGAGATTTTCTAATTCTATGCAAGGTAACGAGTTCGACTTTTATTTGATGCATTATATTAGAGTTAGACTTTATAGGTTCTCTCGAATCGAACTCTGAATTAGTTAGACTTAAGTGGCTTTCGATACGGAAATTTCAATAAAAACATTTTTGTAAAATTAATTCAAACCAACGAGTAAATATATATATTAATTCAAATCAATAAAAATCAGTGGGAATGAAATAACCAGGCTAATGATTATTTAAAAAATAAAAATAATGATTCAATTAGTTTTCTATTGATAGTCTCTTTAATAACAACTCCCTGACTCTTCAAGAAAAAAAAAGTTTTCTATTGATAAAAATCCTATACTCCTCAAACGAAATTAGTTTGTGTCATTAATAACAAAATTTCTTTCTCAAGAAAATAACAAAATTTCCTTAATTAAACTATGTTCAATATAGTTCAATAATTAAATGTTTAAAAAATCTTTGACTAGAGAATTATTTAAAATTTTAGTTACTTGGTATCTCAACTAAAAAGTTTTTAAATTTTACTCTCCAACTTTTAAACCTTCAAATCTTACATTTTGTTTCAAATTTGTTGTTAAGATTCAAACGCAAAATAAGATGTACAAATTTAAAAGTATGATAGCAAACTCTATATGTTTGAAGTTGGTCGTAAATAAATTCAGTGGAATTATTTTCTTTTACAATAGTGGTTAGTATTACTCTTTTCGTCCAGAATTGAATGTTCATATTTCTATTTTAATTTCTTTAGAATTGAATGCCTATTTTTCTTATTTAGACATATTTTTTAAGCAAAGTTTTATTGATAATCTCCTTAATTAATTAAGGGATTTATATTTCACTAACTTATGAATCTCATTACTCACCATCTTAATTTAAAGATTTACATCTCACTCATTGATATGTCTCACCATATATTACATTAATATAAACCATAATTTAGAAACTTGATCAAAGTCAAAAATCTTTCTTAATCTTTAATCAAAGTAAAAATTGAATATTCAATTTCGAAATGAGATAATATTAGACTAAAAAACAAGAAGAAAAAGAAAAGCAAAGTTGATTTTTAAACAATACGAAAACGACATGTGATATAAGAATTTAGGGAAGGGAAATGAAAATTTTCCAAAAATGGAAAGTAGAGAAAAGAAAAAAAATGAAATCCATTATTGCGACCATATCAACAGCACCTGTTCAGATTATCGATGAATGAAACTGAAGAAGATAGAGAGAAAATTAAATAATCGGCAAAAGAAAAACAGAAAGGGCATCATCACTTATGAGCTATCTCAATCCATCAAAGAAAGTACGTGAAAGAAAGAAAAACACTATCTTTCTCGAATCCAGTAATGAGAAGACGAATGCAAAAACAAGTGGCAAATTAAACGTGTATGGATTCTTTTTTTCTTTGGCCAAAAATAGTTGTCCTTTTCCAACGTTCGCTAACTTTTTTTCCTTTTATCTCACATAAGGAAATAGTTGAATAATGCTTCACACTCAAAAAGAAAAAGAACATAGAGTTAAATTTGGAGATGGAAGTCTTCTTTCCTTTATTGACAGTGAAGTAAGACCAAACTCATGAGTTTATTATCTTACGTCGAAACAAGTTGATAGAATCTATTTTTTACGTTCCCGCGCCTCTCATGTGGTGGAGTGAAAGAAGAATGAGGTTTTTTTCACTTTTGGCATAGCGAGCTTCAATAAAAAGTTACGCACGATAAGCTATTAGTTCAGTTATAAAGTGCGTCTTTGGTAATTGGGTCGTTGTGCCATGAAACAGCTAGGCAAATAGATAATTGCCTTTTTTTAAAAAAAAATTGAAAGGCAAATAGGTAATAGATTGATAAGGAAATAAGTAACCTGAAACAGCCGAGAATACAGAGAACTGCCCACGCAGCAAGAGAATTGCTAAGCCAAAAGGCAAAACTCAAAACTAACCAGCTGATTAGTCAATACAGCAAGGTGAAACAAGCAGCCAAACAAAATCCATCGTCACAAAAAGAGAACCAAAAAGAGGGACAAAATCATCCTACCGGATCGAAGGCAGGAAAAATGGTCTTGTCGTCCTTTATCTTTACCGTTTTAACCAATTTAGTCATTTATCTTTTTCTTTTTTTTCAACTATTTTTATCCTTTATGTATTTATTTTTAACTTTTTGCGTTTTTTACTCATAGCTCCAAGAGTTCAACTCATGAAAATGACCGGAAGAAACACATAAGAAGCAAAATGGATGAAGAAAAAAAAAGAAAAAAGAATAAAATCCGCTAAAAGAACAAAAATACTTGGCTGAATGACTAATTTGTTGAGCCAAAAAAACAAGAGGCAACATAATTCAAGAAGTCATATCCATTGGTAATAAAAATGTTTATTTTGATTGAATTTTTAAGTGAATTTGCTCTTGTGAATCACAAGCAGACATGTTTTATCTTCTAAAAAAATATTGTGATCGGCTAAAATTAGGTTTGCAAAAGAATTTATTTTATCTTGATAAGTGAATTTCAACTTCAAAGTTGTGGAATATTCCAAATTATCCAAAAGTGAATATCGTTTTCTTCTAAAAAAGGAGGAAAATGATGGAATATATTCTTTTTGATGGGTGTAAATTGTATGCGAACTCTATCGGCATTGCGCAAAATGGAATCTGTCTATCCATTGCCAAAATATCTTTACATATATCATCACTATACAATGTAACACTAACATCATTTAAAAATCTATAAAAGTAAGTAAAAAATAAGAATAATGATAACTGGTTTACATTCGATCAAAAATGTTCTGTGCTTAATTTCTTATTTGTGTTACCGATTAAAGGATTTTTTTTCCTTCTTGCTTTGCAATATCCTTTTGTTTCCCAATGATGTGATTAGATTGGCTTTGGCCCGTTTGCCCTTCTTTGGGGACCTTCCACTCCAATCAATATCCTCAATAATTTATCTCTTTTTGCTTTCGTTTATTTTCTTCCAATCTCCGTTTTTAAGTGATAGAGATTGCTGAAGAGTTTCTAAAAAATCTCAAAACCAGGATAAACTTTTTAATCGATTGAGATTTGAGAAAAAAGTGAGGATCTTCATCTTCTCCATTTTCAAAGAAAATTTTTCAAAGCCAGCATCTTCATTTAATTACAATTAAAGAATTCATGGTTTAAAGGTCTTATACAAACTAGTTTGGTCTTGTTCTGGCTATTCTCTAGTTATTTTATGTGATATCATGTTGTTAAAATTTAAAGTAATCCATACACTTCAACACCAAAGTGATAAAGGAGTCATTAAAAATTGTAAATTTAATCCATTCATCTTTTTTAAATTTATGAAGTGAAACCACTCCACTATGAGACAATACTCACTTAGCTAGTAGATTTATCAAATTTTTTTCCTGATAAATACAAGCTTAATTTATTAAATCATCAACAATTACATCGTTTTCGGTACACAAAAGGCTTTTTCCGCTATCACAACGGATATCGAGGGAGGAGAGCGATTGTATGCAACAAACAAAATTACATTGTCTTTAGATATACTTTAAAATAAAATAAAAAATTACAGATTTATTTTAAAACAAAATTCCCTTATTGTTGTTGGTTATAAATTCTCTTTCTTTCTTTTCTCCAAAAAGCCGTGGAAATGGACATGGTAGATCAGGATTTTTTGAATGCAGGTTGCTTTTGACCATGGGCCATCCATGGTCTATGGACGAAGATGGATGCTGAGTGGCTGACGTTATTGCATGGTCAATAAAATTTGTTAGCCGCTCTTGTCTTGCCAGTTGCCAGACTCGGCCTCCATCATTATCATTAAGAAAAGTTGATTAAGATATGGCTACCCGCTACGCTCTCTCTTCACTCCTTTTGATTCTTTCAACCTTTTCCTTTATTTTTGGTAGTTGTCTTGACTTTCGTTTCTCATGCACTATTATTATTATTATTACAGTATTTTACTATTATAGATTTTGCTTTTTTTACGGGAACTAAACTATCATAGATTGGATATTTCCTTTTTCTTTTTTCTCACTGCCCCACACAATCGACTTGGGTTGATATTGGTCGAAATGCACATTCCAGATTTCTCAAGTTTTTGGGTCATCGAGCTGAAATTGCCCAATCTCTAATTGGAGTCATACATCCTCACAATAAGGCACATTTTTTCAGAACAATATGCGGTCATCGAATCCCCTCTCTTACAGAAAGCAAAGTTTGTTACTATCTATAATTAAATACTATGTAAAAAGTTCTTTATAAAATTTTACTTTTATTTCCTTATAGTTATCGTCTCATACTTCTGTAATTTTTTTATTATTATTTTGATGTAAATTGAATGCCAGATGTTGTGATGTTGCCGTATGTACACTTCAAAGTTATGGCAGTATATTCTGTGTTAAATAGGAGAATGTATAATATTAACTTTGGACATCCTATACTTTAATCTTTCTAAATTAAGTATTTAATCATTTTGTGATAACTCGGTGATTATACTAATATTTTTCTTTGTAGAGATAACAATAAATAAAAGAAAAAATATAAGAGAATCATATAAAGTGTTTAATGTGTATCGAATTCAAGATTAAAATAATATTTTTATATATAGTACAAATTATTTTTAACAACAATTGTACTAATAGTACTCTACGGTAAGGTTGTTGCTGGCAAGATGTTGCGGTAGTTGGGATGTGACTCTTTTTTGCCCGTATTTTTTTTTTTTTAATGATTCATTCCAAATTTACATGCGATCATGTTTGGGAGAGTAGTTCTTATCCCTCATAAATTACTTTAAATCACAATTTATGCAGTAGTTGATTGAGAAAATTTGTTCCAGAATAGACACTATCGAATAGCTATTTCTGGTAGAACTATTGCTTCTCTTAGACAACAAAAGAATCAGAACTGACATGAATTTCTCTTTCAATTGATTGTGAACAAGAATAGTTAGATTCTCCTTTTTAAGTGGTTTCTTTTGCATTAAAAAGAATGGCTGCACAAAAAACTTAAGCTGAATGATTCTGGGTAGACCGGTGGCTCATGTATGGCTAGTTATCGCTTTATGGGACTGATCTAACACCTTAGAATGTGATGCCATGTTTCAAAATCTTTCCTTAATTTCTTCGTTGTCTATCTCTATCAGAATCTGCTTAAATGAGCCTCAACCGTTGGGGAAAAATCTTGAGAATGATGGAAATAGATAGGGATGTCAATGGAGCGAAGCGAGCCAAAATTCCCTATCTCATTTCAATTCTAAATAATTGTTCATGCTCCCGCTCGGTCTCCACTTTAAAATTTTTAAAGAAACCCCGACTTCATTTTAGAACATTCGTCCCTACCCCCAATTTAGCTTCGTTTTGGTCCCGCTTTTATTCCTGTTTGACTCCACTTCAACTTTTTTTTTTTTTTTTAGAAAAAAACTATTTCATCATATTACTAAAATAAACTCAATGCATATTTCACCTTAATAAAATTCAAGTAAACTATAAATATGAAGGCATAAGCTCATTTAAACATGTCTCATACTAAAATTTAAATACTTGTAACTCAACAAATTCAAAGTAAAAAAAATAAAGCTTTCAAGCTAAAAACTTCAAATACAAAATAATGAAATATTTCATATATCAAATACAGCCACTAATATAAATATAAATAATTTCATCCTTAAAAGTTACCAATATAATTTATAGTAAGTTAAGTATATACTTAATAATATAAACTCATTTCAATAAATATAGTTAATAATCATAGTTACATAATTTTTTTAATATTCATATATAGTTACATAAATAATAATATAACTATTTTAATTTACATTTTTAATAATATGATTCATAATTAATTTATCAATAATATAAACTCATTTAATCAATATAGTTAATAATATAATTCATAGTTAGTTAAGTATATGTTTAATAATATAAATTCATTTAAATCAATATAGTTAATAGTCATAGTTACATAGTTTTTTTAATGCTTATATATAGTTACATAAATAATAATATAACTATTTTAATTTACATTTTTAATAATATGATTCATAATTAATTAGTCAATAATATGAATTCATTTGAATCTACATATTTAATAATATAAACTCATTTAATCAATATATTTAATAATATAATTCATAGTTAGTTAATTATATATTTAATAATATAAACTCATTTAAATCAATATAGTTAATAATCATAGTTACATAGTTTTTTTAATGTTCATATATAGTTACATAAATAATAATATAATTATTTTAATTTACATTTTTAATAATATGATTCATAATTAATTAGTCAATAATATAAACTCATTTGAATCCACATAGTTAGTAATATAAACTTATAGTTAGTTAGGTATAATAATTTAAACTCCTTTAATAATATAACTCAATTTATTTTAAATTTTTTTAAAAGTAACCAAATGGATAAATTGGTTTTATTTTTTAAAAAATAATATGAATAAAATAATATTTTTATTAAAGATAGAACTGAAGCAGAAGTCAGAATTTATGAAGGTGAATCCCTACGGGGATTCAGTGGTGACAAATCAATCCCCTATCCCGCCCCGCTAATTTCCACATTTTAGAATCCATCCCCGCCTCCACCCCTACTGAAGTCGAAGAATCCTGAATCCCAACAAGAAGAGCAAATCGAATCCCCAATAATCTCTGCTTCATTGCATCCCTAAAAATAGACGTTAGCCCAATGTGTTGCACTTTTGTTCCCACCTTCACCCTTTTACGGAATAATTGAAAAGATGGGAAAGGAAAAAAAAATGATAGGAAAGAAATAAAAAGATATTTAGAACTTTGAGCCTGAATGTAATTTTGATTTCAGGCTTTTATGGAAAATAAATAAGCATGTATTTGGATTAAACTTTGTTGAGTTATTTTGTCTTTATTTTTGTAAATGAGAATTAGTTATTGTATTTGGATGAGAAATTTTTGTCTTGAAAATGGGATTTTATTTATTTATTTTTTAATAGGGAAATGGTGGCTTGATATGTCTATTTGATAAAATTATGAAATGTATAAAATATAATTAATAAATTATTTAAATACGTAATTTTAGTTAAAATTTATGGTTGATATAAACAAGTGGCGCATATCTATGAATTTTTGAGAGGTTTAAAATTTGAACATAGTAAAAATTTTGAAGGAAAAAGAAATTATTTCAAGAAAAATTGTGTGCGAGAACAGGATTTTTTTTAAAAAAAAAATAGTATCTAAACATAGCCCTAGGTATAAAAATGATGGGTAGTATAATTATATAATTTAGCTAGGCCTAGTAGAAAACTTAAATGCATTTCGTGATTAGCCCATTTCCAATAAAGGAACCGAAAACGAAACGGAGAGAAAACCTTGGGCCTGATCTCTTTTTTTCTTAATTTTGATTTTGGCTTTTATGTCAAAGGGAAAAAAAATAAAAATATATATATATTATTTATCAGTGGGGCGTGCACATTACTCATCAATGGGCTTTACGAAAAGTAATGCAGAGAATTCTAGAACGAAAGTATATTGAACTTTTTCTTTTTTTCTACTTTTTTATGCATTGTGATATTGGACATTATTTTTTCTCCATTTTCTTATTGTCACAATATTTGGATTTAATAATTTTCTCCCCTCATGATGTATGCACACACATTATAATACTCATGAGACTAGTAGATTAGTATTGTTGGATAAGAAAACGAAATAATTTTATCCTCACTTCATTAAATTTTAAGGGTAGCTTTTCAAGTTTAAAAGATTGACGTCTGCTCTCTCTCTCTCTCTCTCTCTCTCTCTCTCTCTGTATAGTCATCATAAAAAAAATAAAAATAAAATATGATATAATTTTCTTCTGTTTCTATCCTCTTTTGAACATAAACAGAATTGGATCTATTAAATTAAATACAATCCATCCAAATACTTAGGTAAAAGAAGTTCTAGTTAAAATATATCACAATTTAACAAAGGAAAGAATCGAAACTAATTAATGAGATGAAATAGAGTGTAAGATTGTCCATTATGGGACAATCAGTACCAGTATGATACACCGTATTAAGAAAATTTGAGTTTCATCTCGTTCTGTTGGGATTCATCAATTTATGTGCGGTTTTTTGGGTAACTCTTCAAGAATCACAACTTCAAGCATTCCAAAAAAGGCCATAATGGCCCCTTCCATTCCAAGCCCATTCAAGTCTTTTCTCTCTATGGTATAATTGTAGTAGTAGTTTTTCTGTGCAATGGCCGCCACAGCCTGCAGGCGTGCTCTATCCTTGACCCTATTTCTCCCCCTGTCATTTTCCTAAGTCATATGTTCATATTGTAATTTAAGGATTTTGGCTCTTTGTCTTTTCTAGTTTTGCTTCTCTCTCTCTTCATATTAAAGACTCATGAGTGCTCTTGCGCATGTTCAACCACCACATGATTCCAATCAATTATGCTGTTCTCTGCATCCAACCCGTATAATTTGCTCTTTCAATGAAAAACATATACACATCAAAGATGCCAAAGTAAAAAATTTGTCATGGATGCACTTGAGTTATAATTGTAGATTTTGATGTATATCAACTTAAGAACCGATGCTACACGTTTGCAAAACCGCGTGAAAAAGCTATGCAACTCTAACACGCTCAATTCAGTACCGTGGGATCCAACATTATGCCTGAGCACCAGACCATCTTTAATGAACTTCAATCCAATTCAATGTATTCTGCAATGTCACCATGATCCATCGAGTGCTAATCCCATGTTCATACTGTTTCTGAGTTTCTTGTTTAAGGCTAAACCAAGATTGGGGTGGTGGAACTGGGGAGTGTTTTTGAATGGCAGAGCTATCTGACGGGAGAAGATCAAGTAAATAAAATATATATATATATATATATATATATATATAAATTAGACATAGAAAATTTGATATTTTATATATATGTGATACTAAATTAGATAATAGACATTCTATACTATACCAAAAGAGTAAACAAAATCAAGAAATCCAGGGGGAAAAAAATCATTTAGGGGTATGAGCTAATAACTTCTTTGTTACTGCAGATTCTTTTCTTTTTGCTTTGGTCCAGCAACTTTGTTGGAAAACTTCTGGCCTCATTGTCCTTCTTGATCTTCCTTGGGGCGAGTAGAACTCGAACCGGATGCCATATTAACAGCTTGTCCATGAGTAAATCTTTGTAACTGGATCATACGTGCATATATTCCATCAGTGTAGTTTTTCAAGAGATGAGAATGAGAACCTTGTTCTGCTACTTTCCCATCATCTATCACAGCTATCACATGGGCATTCCTGATGGTTGTTAGTCTGTGAGCCACGATAATTGTGGTCTTTCCTGAGCAAACACGCTCAAGAGCCTCCTGTACGCACCTTTCTGATTCAGGATCCAGGGCACTTGTTGCTTCATCTAGCAGCATTATGTCTGCTTTCCTCAAGAAAGCTCGTGCAATGGCTATCCTTTGCTTTTGTCCTCCTGATAATTGGACTCCTCTTTCTCCCGCAAATGTTTTATAGCCATCAGGCAATGATGATATGAATTTGTGTGCGTTGGCAAAAGTTGCTGCTTCAATGATTTCTGCTTCAGTTGCTGACTCATTTCCATAGGCAATGTTCTCATAAATAGATGTAGCAAAGAGGCATGGTTCCTGTGGTACAAGTGCAATGTGGCGCCTTAATGACTTCAAATTGTATTTACGGATATCTTTTCCATCAACCATAACACGCCCAGAAGATGGTTCATAAAATCGTTCTATAAGTGCAATCACTGAACTCTTGCCACAACCGCTAGGTCCCACGAGAGCAAGAATTTTCCCAGCTCGTGCACGGAGGCAGAGGTCGCGGAAAACAGGCACATCTGGTCTAGAGGGATAACAGAAATCTACATGCTTGAATTCTACCTCGCCTCGGAGTCGGTCAGGGACTCCAGTGGCATCTGAATCATCGGGCTCAATTTCAGTTTTACGGTCAAGAAGTTCAAAAACTGAACGCATTGCTCGGCCACCCTTAATAAAATCAGGGGCTAGAGTAAGAGTTTCAGCTGCACCATTAGCGGATACCATAAGGACCATGAAAACACGGATTGTTTTTGAGAAGTCAGAGATGCCATGCTTGACAAGCCAGGAGGCATACCAAAGACCAAGGGAATAAGACGCATAAAGGGCAAATTGAGCAATTCCATATCCACTTCCAGCAATCTGTCCCTTCCAGAAGCAGCGCCTCAGGGGTGTCTGGAGGTTGGAGGAAAACAAGCTCACTATTTTTGACTCCGAATTGAAGGCAGCCACAGTTCTTAAATTGGCAACAGCTTCTCCTGCTAATTGTGTACATTTGGCATGAGCAGCTTCTAGGTCTCCTGAGAATCCTTTCGTGAACATTTTCTGTCAAAATTCCACAAAAAGTTATGTGATATTTTGAATGCACATGTTCAGTCCAATGTTCTAAGTGGATTTTATATTTATGTTTTGTGCTTCATGAACCATTGAGAAACTCAAGGTTCATATACTATTAGCAAGATGTGGATGTAGAACAGACCTGCAAAACGGTTGCCGCAACCACAACGGGGAAAACAGCAACAAGGACAAGGGCTAGGCGCCACTGCAGTACAAACCCAGCTGTGCAAGCAACTAGCATAAGAGCAGAGTTTTGCATAATCACAGATATCCTGTCCCCAATAGCTGACCTCACATTATTGGCATCTAGAGCCAACCGTGCTGCAATTCTCGAACTTTCATTCTCTTCTTGATCAAACCATGCCATTTCATTTTTTAGAACAGCAGCCAGCATTTTTTCCCTCACTCGTTTTGTCAAATTCTCTCCAACCACACCCCAGAAGAAATGCTGCAGAGTGTTGAAGATAAGTGCAGCAGACGATAGACCAATTAAAAGATAGCAGTATTTGGCGATTTCTCTGATCATGTGAGCATGGTTTGGATTGTAATAGATACTAAGAACAGCACTGAGAACATAGGCAAAGAATGCAAGTAGTGATCCACAAACTACAGAACCAATAGAACCAAAAAGCGCATAAGGCCATTCAGGAGAATTCATTTTTGCAAGACGCCAGAAGGAACTGGCTTGCTCCTTAAAAGCAAGCTTTTCATGACGATAATTAGGATATGCAGCATCAAGAGAGAGGCTAAAGTCAGAAGTGGAGAAGTCTGACAGTCGTCGTGAGTATGGTGAACGGCCATAAGAAGAGTTCCGGGATATAATTGGTGAGCTGACAGAGTTCCTTGCACTTGAAGGCCTGCAGCAGTAGAAATCAAACAGAAGTTCATTAACTGAAGAATTCAATGAACTTGAATTAACTGATCAAACATTTCTTGCACCAAAAATTAGGATTTCAGAATGATGAATTAGGTGAATGAACTTGGAACTTAATTTCACAGAAACTTCCAATATGAACTAAGGCAGGGCAAAGTTACCTTGCACTACTTCTTCTGGCATTGTTAAAAGCTGTTTCATGAGCCGCTTCTTGCATCTTGATGAGCTTTGCATATATACCATTTTCTCCCTTGCTGATGAGCTCATCATGTGTTCCAATCTCAGTGACACTACCCTGCTGTAGTACAGCCACCAGGTCAGCCTTACGAATAGTGGAGAGTCGGTGAGCAATTACAAGAGTTGTCCTCCCAATCATAAATCTATCTAGTGCCTCTTGCACAAGCTTTTCTGATTCAGAATCCAAGGCACTAGTTGCTTCATCCAAAAGCAGAATTGCAGGATTCTTGAGCATTGCCCTTGCTATGGCTATTCTTTGCTTCTGTCCACCTGAGAGTTGCAATCCTCTTTCTCCTACCTACCATTTGCCCAAAAGAAGGGGAAAAACCTAAATAAGTCTTTTACAAAGTCTCATAGTCCAGGTAATCTTTCAGTTTAAGGAGAAAACCTAAATAAGTCTTAGCTTCTTCCAGTAAATTGGGAGTGCTTAGCCAGGAAAAAAGTATGAGGTAGCTGTTCATACATTCTGGCTATGTTTTGTAGTTCAGGGGGAAAAGGGAAAAATATAACCACCATAGATTTCAGAGACAACTTGTGTTCACAATTCTTAAATAGACAACAAATTATTATTCAGAATGCCTAAAATCTTTACTCAGTTTCTGCAGGACCTCGACTGGTGATTTTGTCCTTCAATTCATCAAATCAAATTCATAAGGAGAAATTTCAGGTACAGGTTTTAGCAACTTTTTTATACCATTACGAGGCCAGTTTTACTAATGTCTTTCCAGGTGGACCATTTTTTTGCATCCATCTATATCCCTATCTGAACCACATATTATACTAGTTATATATTTAATTCTGTGGGTATGATTGTGATACACAACAATGCACATCCAATGGTCCCTTATTTCCCGTTGTTTTCCATAATTCATCTTTTTGCAATCCCCACCCCGTTGTTTAGAACTACCTCCTTCCTACAATAATAAAGAAAACCAGGCTCATACCTGCACATGCATGGTTGACCAAGCCCATGTTGCATATTTTAATGGCATTACCAAACACAGATATTCATTGACTTTAAGCATAACTTAGATTCGTCAGTTGACCAAATAAGTTGCCCAGCCTTAGATGTGTAGGCACGAGTAAAAGTCTTCGAATATGCAGCTTTATTGAAAATGTACCTGACCAGCACTACACTTAATGGGATCATTACACCAACTTAGCCAACCAATTAAATGTATATATCTGATACTATGAAGAGTCCCTCTGCAGAAACCAATAGGAAATTGCTGCTTCATGAAATAGTCCTGTTATGTATTTATCTCTTTTAACCCATGTTACCAGTAACTGTTGGAAACACTATCTGGGGACTTGCATTAGTATAGAAGAAGCCTTAAATTGCATGAAGAAAATGAATCTACCAACCATCACAACTCATTAGTGTCAAAGTGGATATCTAAAGTGATAATGTTGATTGAGTTATATATGTTGCCGAGCCTTAGCATCTGACCAATGAAAATGATTTTGCAGTAAAATGTATATGCTAACCTGAGTATCATAGCCATCTGGAAGCTTGACAATGAATGAGTGAGCATTTGCAACTCTTGCAGCTTCCTCAATTTCAAGCATACTTGCATCAGGCCTACCTAGCAGTATGTTTTCCTTGATGGTGGTGGCAAATAGTGCTGGCTCTTGGCTTACTAGCCCAATCTGCTGCCTGAGCCACCTCAGCTTTAGTGTTTTTATGTCATGCCCATCTAGCAGAACTTGCCCTGTAGAGTAACTATTCATTAAAGGAGGTCTTATTCATACACAAAAGAACATAAGGAGTACATGAACTGAGATGCAGATACAATTCAGCAGACAGTGAAATTCAATCACAATTTCATCATTGAGGACAAAACATTAGCAATATCTGGCCAGCAATAACAAGCTTGTCTTCTACACGAAATACCTGAAGTGGGATCATAAAATCTCTCGATGAGGGAGACCACAGTGCTTTTTCCTGAGCCACTGCTTCCCACCAAAGCTATGGTCTTTCCAGCAGGAACAGTGAGGCAGAGATTGTTGAGTATCTGATTGTCTAGCCTTGAAGGATAGCAGAAATCTACATCTTTTAGCTCTACTTCGCCTGAAACAGAATCCAATTCCAAACCCGACTCACTGTTTCTGTCAATACCAGATTTGTGATCGATCATACGGAAAATTTTGGCAGCTGAACCTCTGGCTTTTGCAATTGCAGTCATGCTTGGAGCAGATTGCCCCAAAGCCCTGTGAATAAAAGACAACTGCTTTGATTAAACCAAAATTCATTTCTTTTTTTAAAAAGAAGATTTCGTTGGATAATTAAAAATCCAGTCAATTTAAGCCTTTAGCACTAAATACTTGATACGTACAGCCCTCCAATCATAACTGCGAACATTGTGGCTATTGCCAGTCCTCCGTTTGTGAAATGGTGCCTAACCAAGTAGCCTCCATACCAGAGCAAAAGAGCATAGGAGCAAAAGACGGTGAAGTAAGTACCTCCTAGGCCCCAGCCCTTTGTGAATCCGGTCTTGTAACCCAGACTTTGTGCAACTTTTAGAGCAGCAGAGTAGGCTTGTAATGCTCTTGACTCACCAACATATGCCAAAACTGTCCGAATTTGAAATATTGTCTGCAATTTTGCTTGAATCAGTAACCATTGATCCAGAAGAAAAAAAAAGGATTTTTACTAGTGAAAATCTAAGTCATGGAAAGCTGTAATATTTCACCTGTTCGGCAATGTTTCCAGCTTCTGCAAGCGATTCTTGGCTCTTGGCAGATAACTTGCCTAATGTGGTGGTGCAGATGCCCCCAATTACGGCTATGAGAGGAGCCACAGCCAAAGTTACCAAAGCTAATTGCCAAGCTGCAGTGAAACCCACCACAAATCCGGAAATAAAGATTGCTATATAGTGTACGAAATTGCCCAACTGCAAACAAAACAGAAATCGAAGTTTATATTCCATGACATTATCCGCAACAATATTATTGAAGAAACGTGAGCTGGGGTTTATTCTTTACCTTCTCACTGATGGCGTCTTGCACCATCACTGCATCAGTGTTAATGGCAAATACAACATCCGATGTTCGGATTTCTGTATCAAAGAATTGAATATCTTGATTCAGAGCAGCCTCTAGGTACTTGATTCTCATTTTTGCGGTTTGCCTCTCGCCCGTCCACATCCAACATGATATCTCTGCAACCAATTCAAACACCCTAATTTCAATCAATAACCTTGATGGGAAGCTTTCAGAATATATACTGAACTGATGAAAAATGCTATAAACAAATGTTACCTGCCCATGAAGATGCCCATATTGCAGCTCCTACTACAAGAAAGTAAAATGCATACTGCAAGGAGACCATCAGGACAAATATATCATTTTTTTTACTTTCGCGTCATTTCTGTCTATAGCTATTTTTTAGAGGCCAAGAATAAGTTTGAATTGGTTTACCTTTACAACTTCTTGTGTCATCTTATCAACATTGTTTGCATTTTCACCAAAAGAATTAACAAGATCAGCAAAGAATCTCAGAAACAAAGGCAATGAACAGCCATGAACAAAGGCGCCAACCGTCCCAATAGCCATTAAAACATAATCCAACCCATCTGCGAATCTGAAAAGCTCCCCAAATCCAACAGTGGGTGGTGGCAATCCGGGTTTCTCGGCATGGTTGCCATCTTTCTTCCCATCAGAAGTCTCCATCTTTGTTCTCTCCCCTCCACCGAATTCCCCTCTGCCCACCAAATCTTGAGCTTGCCTTACTTCTGGAGTATCCCCTGTTCCTATTGATATGGGTTGATGATTACTAGCAGTAGTAGTAGTAGCAGCACTGGCAGTAGTAGTATTAGTAGCAATTGTTGATGGGTGGTGGTTGTTGGCTTTAAAGGACGTGTCTAGGTCGGATTGAACTGACACAACAAGTTCAAGACCTTGCGTTTCAGACCATCTCCATTGTTCAATCGTCTTTATCTCCTGAGAATCTTGTGACATTGCTTTACAATTACAACCAAACCCACCACTTCTTTCACACTCGGTTTTATCTTTCTCTCTCCTCCCTAACTTTCAAAGCTCCATTTTATTAGTAATTATAATAATAATAATAATAATAATATTCCTTCTTTAATTTGACCACAACTCACTCAACACCCTCATCCATCCCTTCCAGCCCTTCTTCCACAACACGATACTTTGTCCTTGACTGGAAAACAGCTGACTGTTACATATTTTTTATAAAAAATAAAAATTTTAAAAATTCCTTTTTAACAGTTGAGGGGGTGGTTTCTTCAGTTGCTTCTTCCCGTAAAAAATAATACTCCACAGAGCACCAATGAAGTTGACACTGAGAGATGGATGATGAGAGGGGTCAGAGAAAGAGTGAGAAAGAGAGAAACTTTGGCACCCGACAAGGAATACTGTGTGTAAGCTTGAGATTGGGTTTTTGACCGAGACAGATACTCAAGTTGGAGGCTAAATTTATCATTTTATTGTGAAGGTATTATAACTACATTCATCGGGACACAAGCTACAAATACAAATTTCTTACTGTATTTTTTGACTTTGAAGAACTGTTGATTATTATAATTTCCTTGTTTTTTGGCTTCTTCTACAATTTCTGAAAATTTACTTCCATGCTCAAAATTTTGACCATACCATTCAGCATTCTCTTCTCTGTCTCCCTCCTCATTTTCTTTTCACTCTTCGACGGCAGGTATATATACTATTTCTGATCAAAATTAAATATTTTTATTTTAATTTTAATATACATATTTATATTTTTCAAAGAAAGGCATACATATTTATTATACAAAATTTCATTAATAATATATTTAATTAAACTAATTTATATTTCATTCTATCTTACCAAATTAATAATAAAAAATATCATTATAATTTTTTAAAAATCAAAAGACTCTTTTAATCTCTGCATTAACTATAAATGACATGTTTCCTTTCTACTTATGCATATCTTTTTTGTGCTTTTGAGGTTGGGTATGTATAACTAACTGGATTTATGTGTGAGCAATAAGTAAAAATGTCTCTACTAGTTGTAAGATTTTGTGAATTTGTATTTCCAAGAGATGAAAATTTCTACCTAAACTTTTCGATAAAAAAAAAAGTCAATATAATAGTAAAAACTATTGAAGAATTAATATTTTTATTATTGTGATTGATATACGAACAATAAAAAAAATATTTTAACAAATATGTTTTAATAAAAAATAATAATTTAAGTCAGTCCAAATATTCCATGGGTAAGTGAAAAATTGATTGGAGTAGTACTAATAATAATTCAATGTGAGAAAAACAGCTAGGATCTAATCAAATCTCCACTAGTGTTTGTCCCTAACTAACCTTTTATCTTGGAGCCCTAATTCGTCATATAACATAACACCACAAAAAAAGGAATAATTTTGAACCAGAAAAAGTCATCCCTTTTCCAAGCTAAGCATAGAATTAATTCTCTAAGGACAGGAATGTTAGTGAACTAAATTCATTGGCTTCAAACTCTTTAAGGAAAATAATAGTACTTAGTAAATACTAGTAATGTTAAGTACTGTTTATGGGAGATTAATTTAATTAATTTGGTGAGTGGGTTGCTAATTTTGAGACTGAATGGAGTAATTAATTTAATCTGATATTTCCAGTTTTATAAAGAATAAATTCAGTGAGTCAGCCCTTTTTTTTAAGCTAAATGGTAGTATGAAAGAAATAAGCTGACATCTTACCTGTCCCTGCAAATTCTTTTGTGATGCACCAGCATGCCAGTTTCCGAGACTTGGCATCTTCATTTACCATCATTTAAGAAGGAAATGGAATATTTCTTTTCTTAAAGATAACCTTATTCATTTTATTAATTCGATTCATTCTTTCGATCAGATCCTTTTATAAATTAATTTTAAACAAAAAAATTTAAAGCATTGCTCTCCTAAAAAATAAAAAATGCAATCTTTTGTTTCTTTTTTCCGTTTTTTTTTTAAATTTTCTTGTGGAATGTTTTTGGTACTATTATGAATACTTAAACCAAACCAAGTTTTAGACAGAAAATAGATTTGGGAGGAAACATAATATAAAAGTTTTAGAAAGAAAGGGAAAAAAATGATTGGTTGTAAGGAATAGAAAAGAAAAAAGGAAAGATGCAATTGATGAAGTATTGCAGGGTTTCCCTTACTTTTTTATGCGAATTCTGCAAAAGGGTAAACAGAACAAAGATTTCTTTTATTTCCGCTACTCACGCGCATATGTCTGCAGTTCAGTCCTCCCAGTCCCCATCCCTCTGTACTGACTTTCTAGTCTTCTTTTGACCATTCTTATTTACCGTCAAGCCCTCCCGAGCTGTTGTTCTTCTTTATATATATATATATATAATAAAAAAAACTAGATCCAATAATAGATTATGTCGTTTAAATCAAAAGTAAATAATTACAGTTTAAGGGAAAAAAGTTATCACTTGTTTTTAAGTTTTTCAAATAAATAAATAAATAAAATTAGCAGAGTATAATGAAAGTGAAGAAAAATGTAGGGATGGACGCAAGGAAATGTTTTTTTTTTCTTTTTCTCGTCAATAGAGAAAAAAAAAAGGGTATTGATGGCATTCGTGCGTTAGTAGCCAATATATTTTTACCTAACAATATTTATAATTTTTTACTTTTCACCTTACAACCCCAATGTGGACTTTTTTAAGTTTGATACAATAGGTTGCTTTTCTTTTTCATTCGAAAAAGTGTATGGGTTGGAGTCTCGATAAAGAAAGGTGGAGTAACTTACATAATGAGGGGATTGAAAGAAGACGCTATTTATTCCTCTGAATTGATAAGAGTCATGCTTTACAAAAATGGTTCAAATCTTCTCTCACGTGTCTATAATAATTTCTTTTAGATACATATTTTTCTTTTAAAATATTATGCTCAAAATAAAAGATGATGGCTCTATTTTAAAACTACTACAAATTTCACTTAGTAATGGGATTTTAAATAGTTAAATTTAATATTTCTCTATTAGATTAAAATTTTAAAATAAGTGAAAATTTTACACCATAATCAGAGCGAAAAATCTTTAACATTTGACTCTCATTTCCACATTCCATTAAGTGACTATTACATAGTGAATTCTATTTCCAAAACCTTGTTTTTGCTTATAATTATGGATTACTATTCACATTGATCGAACTTAAGTTCTATATTATTCAAGTCAATGGACATGTTAAATGATTAAATTCAACTACTTAACTTTATAAAACATGTGAACTTTTTTAAAAGTGGTAAAATAATTTTATTAAAAGGTAAATATTTTTTTAAAAAAAAACACGTACAAATTTAACATGAATTAGTGATTTGTAAATTTTTTATTAAAAAAATCAAATTTAGATATGTCAAAATAAAACAAATATACATTCAAAATTAGAGGAAAGTAATAAATAAATAAAAAATGTAGGAAAAGTTGATAAATCTCTACATTAACAAAAATGAATACACATCGCGGTCAATGTACCAAAAAGATAAAGAATGCGTGCGACGTCCAGGTACCTAATAGGGAAAGAAAAACATATTTCCCCAGTGTTTCACTTTAGGTAAAAATTGAAACAGAATTAAGCAGCGACCAGTAAACAACTCTCTGTACACAAGCATTAGATGCAGGTAAGTACGGCGATGGAAAGGGCAAGGGGTAAATTTCCCCAAACAAAAGTTACCTCTGACACCGACTCTGTCATTGGAAATCTCTCTTCTTTTTCTTTTCTTTTTTCTTTATTTATTTTCGGGTTATCGGCCGATTTGGAAATTGGAAACATCCAAATGCATCATGCGGCTATGTTATTTTTAGAAATAATTTCCTAACTTCCCTTCGATTGGAAAATTCTTAATTGGTTTAGTTTGCACAGATGTATTATATATTACTCCTAATATTTTTAAAATATTATATATATATATATATATATATCTTTCAAACATGAAATTTATGAAGAATTCAATTTACATAAGTATTTATTTTCTCATGTGATTTTTTTTTTTTTGATCGCATGATTGATAATTTTACTTAGACCCCCACTACATATTAAGAAAATTACTAAGATATACTTTTGTATTTATTGCGGGGCAGGAACAATGCAGTTTGATGAGTTGGGACTATTAATTGATTTTGGATGTATGAATAGGACTTTGTTATATAAAAAAAAATTTGTTATAATCAACTAAATAAGAGTATAATATGAATAATAACGTGTTATTTTTTACTTTTTCAATTACATTAAATATAATTTCTTAATTCGTATAAAAATAAAAAATAATTAATATCCTAAACCAATAATTAAAGAGAATGGGAAATACGTGATTTATGTAAATTATGTTTTTAAAATTCTTGATTATATAAAACGAAAATGTGATGATTGTATGTGTTTGAAAATTTTAATTTAAACGGAATTTTAGAATATAACACGTTCAAAAAAACATCACATTTATTTACATGAAATAGTAAATGATTAATTTTTCTTAGTAATAGATTTATAAATATTTTAAACATATATTTACATTTGTATATTCATTACATTTATACTAAGAAGAAAATATTTAAATTTAGTAAGATATTATATGAAAATGTACTATTATTCAATGTACTTTATAAATAATTAATTAAAAGAATAAGTGTTTGTCAAAAGTTAAGTATTTTAATATTCAAAGCTATATCCGTATAAATGGTAACAAACATGTTCATTTATTTAATCAACTATAGGTTTATAAATCTTTTTTCCCATAGACTGGTTCTCTGATTTTCCATGTCATGTCCTCTCAACTACTTTCACTAATATTTCTTAATGAATTTATTTCATTTAAAACAAAATTAAAACCCTAAAAGTTCAAGCCATCTTAGTTGTTGAACAATAATAAAATATTAATAATATATGGAACTCAAGTTCTATTTTAACTTCTTCACACACACACATATAATAAAATTAATATATTTTATTTTTATTTAGATTTATATAAATTTTAGGGGCTATTTAACACTCTTTAAAATTGTTGTTGTTGTTCTTATTATTACTATTATTATGTAAAAAATAAACCATTATTAACCATTGCTTTACTTCTTCATTTTTTATAAAAAAACCAAACCATCGCTTTAGATGAACAAGATAGTACTACTAACATCAATTAATGATTTGAATTTTTTTTTGAGGGACTAATGATTTGATTTTGAAGTCCTTTCTATGAATTTTGGACATTTTGAAGAGATTAATCCGTTGAAAGTTTCTAACATACGATGACGTTGGAATTTTAATTTTGTCAGTTTTATATTTTTTAATGATTTTTATGTTAAAATTTTTTTATGTATTTGAAGAAATTTTATATATTTGAAGAATCCCAACATTTTGAAATTTTTGGGGAAAATTGCATGTATTTAAGAGTTTTTAATCCCCCTCAAGAAGCATTTATTTTGGAAGCAAGCATTTATTCAAGGTCATATATTAACTTTTTCCATTTCTTGAGGAAAAAGAAAAAAAAAAAAGTAAGTGTAGACTTCTTGTGCTATATACTACTAATTTCGAAATTGAATATTTATATTTATATTTTAATTTATTCGAAATTAAACATTCACTTTTTTTAAATATACATATTTTTTATTTAAAATTCTATTAATAACATATTTTTAATATATTTATATACAATTAATTAATATTTTTCAACACTTATCACTTTAATTTAAAAAATTTGTATACCAGTAAATCATGTTTCATAATCTATTATATTAATGTCAATAATAATTTGATAAGTTAATTAAAGTCAATAAATTCTTTTAATTTTTTGTTAAAATTAAAAATAGACATTCAATTAGGTACGGAGAGAGAGTATATTTTTTTTTAAGCTCCATTTTTCTTATTTAACAACGTATCTACATGGAAAATAACTTTGTTTCAACTGGGTCAAAGATAAAAAAAAACTTTACTAGTCTTTAAAACTAGAGGACAAATTAAGCATAAATGTAATACTTATTAAACAATTATGAGATGACGGAGCCAGACACGAAATTTCTAACCCGCGTTCCGCATCTTCCCGTTGTGAATTATTATTATTATTTTGCTGTAGTTTCATATTCTCAAATTTCTTATTTCTTATTTTGCTGTAGTTTTAGACTCGTATTATCAGTTGAAGAATAAATCCACAACTTATGGGGCAAAACTAGAAACTATGAACCTTTATGATTCGTTGCTCCATATCTAATAAATAAATACAAAATATAAGCAAAATTTGTATTGTGATTAGACTATTGCTTTGGCTAATTACCATTGTTATCTTATGGGTATTAGTTAAAAGCATTTAAAAAATAAAAAATAAAATTTAGTGGATGAAATAATAGTTTAAAGTTGAGTACGTATTTTGATTGAACTTCGGTTTAGAAAAGAAAAAGGGAGTCGGTGGTCTATAAGTGGCATTAATTTACACTATTTCTTTCTTCTTCTTCTTCTTCTGATAATTTACACTATTTCTTTTGATATTCAGCTTAATTTAAGGGGCCATATTGGAAATATGTCTGCTTGAACAAGTCAAAAAGAGACTCTCTCTCTCTCTCTCTCTCATTGAGAGGTCATGATTAGTGTTATTAAAAGGGATGCCCATTATTTTTATACTCCATGCTTACTTCCCAATGTAACGGGAAATTATTATAAAATTATACTACTATAAAAACACTCTAAAATCCCCATTAATTTACTTGTCAAAAGTCATCCATGTGATGCTCATTATGTTAATTCATTGTCTTGCTTGTGGTTTAGTGTGTCTTGTTTAATCCAATTAATCTTAAAGTCTAATGATCTGCATTTTGCATAATCTTGATTAGAAAGCTAAAATGATTCTAGAGGTGGGTGTGAAAAGTTATGTTAAAAAATATTTTTGAATCATGAGGTATATATTTGATGACGATGTTAACTTGTCATTTGTATCTTTTACAATAGTAAAATAAAAGTTAATTCAATACATATTTAAAATACAAGTCATTTTAAACAATTTTTTTATAAAAATATAAATCATCTTAGGAAATTTAACTATTTTCTATTACATTTTTATATAATTCATATTAGTCTTTCTTCATTCAAAAAATAATTTAATCGAAGGCTCTTTAGGTAGTTTAACTAACCAAATTCACTGTTTTTCTTTAATTCTTCAAAACCAAGTATAGTTTGAAATGAAGAGAACAATCATGGCAGGGGCATATTTCAAATTACTTACCAAATTCGATGTTCAAACTGTGCCAGATTAGACCAGAACCATGTGTTTTCTTTTACAATTACTTCTTTTTATGAAAATATTGGATAATTTTGACATTTTACACATATTAATAATGTATTTCATTAATTTATTATATCATATTATTATTTTTTAAAATGAAACTAAATTATTTATTTATATCTCTTCATTTAATAGTAAGAATAATATTAAAAATAATACACAAAATCACTATACAAAATAATAAGAAATTATATATTTTAAAAAAATTCTTAAAATATATCATATTATAAACGGATGGAATATAATAGATTCTCAATTGAGTTTGTGAACTATTTTCACATAAGTGATTCCAAAGTCAAAATTGGCGTTAGGTAAGTGGAACAAAAGTTGTGGAAAAAGAAGCCTGTCTAGGTAGCACCTTTTGATGGGCTCTCAATTCCTACATGTTTTCTTGCTTGTTCTACCCCCACCATGCTTCCTCCCTGATTGTTATTGAAATGATGTCCACCCAATCTTTTCTTGTAATTACAGGACCAGTTTGTCCCACGAAGCCTCTTTTGGTTGCAATATCACAGTCTTAAACCTCTAAGTATCACCTTATCCAAATTTTTGAAGAACCAGAGAAGAACACGTTGGGTTAGAACGGTAAGATTTATTATTGATCATTGGCTCAAAAAAGAATAATAGTATGCTTTAGTGTAGAAAAAATACTATATAATATAATAATATGCTTAACCTTCAATATTAGTATAATAAACAAATTTTGCAAACAGATTTGATTTTTCTTTCTTTTATTTTTTATTTTTAAAAACTTCATATGTTCAAGATAGAATGTTTATGCGTTCTTTTTGAAAAATTAATTTTTTAAAATAAATATATTTTACTATAAATAACATCCATAATTTCAGAGATTTATTCATATTAACTATATAAATAATAAAGATAATTATCTTTAATTTATATTATACTTTTTTTATAAAAAAACACATTCAATTTTAAATCGAAAAAAAATTATGACTCGACCCGCATAAATTTCATTCTCGATCTCGTCCTGCAAATGTCGTTATTCTTGCACCAATGTTGTTGTTAGGTAAAAGGGACACAAATTTGTGTATTGGAGAAATTTATGTTGTGTGAGTGAAACTTGTTGTTGTGATCGGAAGCGAGTTAATTACAGTTGTTGGGGAAATTGGGAACAAACATCGTGATTTGCATAGTTTATTTACTACTCTTTTTTTTTTTTTTTGATAAATAGTTTATTTACTTCTAGTATAACTGTTAGCATTGCTATCCCAACTTTTCTTTGATTACTACTTAGTAGTACTACTTCTCTTTCTCTCACTCAGTTTTGGTTTTAGTAGTAGTGCCCTTTTCTGTGGCGATCACGATCAGTACTCAGGAGTGTCCCAATAGGGGCATTGAATAGGATCTCCCTTAGGGTGACCAATAAGCAACAGTTAGGGTACGCACTTATTAGGAAATGCATATGAACTTTTTTTTTTAGGTGGGGGGAGGGGGTTCGGGTGGTGTGGAGGTCCTGGAGGAGGTACAATTAGAGTTCATTAATATGTTTTCATAGGCAACATATAAATCTTGAATAGCCTTTGGTTTGATATTCTGGTAACTTTTGGAAGTTTGATGGCAGACAAACTTAATTGGGACACTACAGGAGGTGAGTTATTAGCGAGCTGAGACCACATTGAGAATCCAGTGCTACATTTTACCTCAAAGTGAAAAATCTTATTTAATAAAGTCATATATTATCTACAGAGAACCAATCCTAACTCCTAAGTAGAGGTAAAAAGAAAGTGGCATTCAAACAATGGTTTGATATTTTTTTTTTAAAAAAAACATATGAATCCTTGTCTCATTATCTATTTTTATCCTATGTTATCTTCATAATAGTGCGTCTAAGTGGCTTTCACAATAGTTTTTTTTTCTTCCAAATGTCATAACAATTATAGAAAAATAAAGAGAAATGTAACAGTTTTTTAATGGAAAAGACAAAAGATGAGACGGAGAAATGAGATAGATAATATATTGTGATTTTTCTTTTTTAAAGCATCTCATATCTTTGTCTTTGTTGAGACTGATTTAGATTTGGTATAATAAAGTTTACTCAGTCAAATAATTAAATTGGAGATAGACACTAAAAATTCTCAATATCTGCTGCAAATAAAAATCCTAAAGGAACTAATGGAAACATATAAATTTAGAGGGCATAATACACTAATAATAATTGTTATTTATGACCAAGCAATTTGAAGAATGTTACTTCGAATTTCAATTTTGAAAAAAAAAATTTATTAAAATTTTATTATCAGTAAAGAGTTCGATTTCGATCGAGAAACAGATCAGATTAGTGGAGGCTGAAATTTCCAAACACAGATTGGGTCTCTTACATGTATAAAAAATAATTGCTATTTATGTATGCTAAATTGAGGGGTGACCTAACATAGAAGCTCTTGAAGTGATTCTTGAATTGTTTAGTCTCGCTAGGAATCCCTAACTACTAAAACCAAACTGCCCTTACGAAGGAGGAGGATATCATCAAACACTTTCCATGTGGAATTCCAGCCCCCGCCCAAATGCTCGAATCCAATAATACTACGACGTACGCCAATCAGATGCACATTATTACTAGTCCCTTTGGTGGGGTTTTGTTAGGATTTCCATGCTTCTTTATCAAAGCTACCAAATCACGACTTGAACTTAATTTTCACAAATCATGTTGTATGTTATACATTAAAATATAATTATTTAAAATATACATATTTGGTTTTAGATATTTACACACGCATTAAGAATATTTAAAATAATATAAAATTGAATATTAAATTTCATACATACTATTAATAAATATTTTAAATCAATATCTTATTGTATCTTTTTCAAATTAATGATTATGTTCATTTTCTATTAAATTAATTAAAAATATAATAATAAATAATCCTATAAAAATACTCAATATAAAACAAAACAAACATATAAAATGATAGTCAATATGAAATGAAATGAATATAAATTTATTAAAAATTGTATATATATAAAATTTTAATGAAATACAATACTTTTTTTTTTATTAATTTCTTTTTGATCGAGACCACACAAACAAAAAGATTCGTCAAATAGAAAAATGAAAACTAATTGTGTTTTGGGTTGTTGTCCATAATTGAGATGAAGTCGCAATTAGTTTAAAGAAAAATATGTGTAAGTGGGAATCCAATTAGGAAGAATCAACAAAAAATTGATTAGGTATCCTTAACGGTAGCAAACCTGCACTGAATAAAAACTAATTTTGCTACCGTTTTCTTCGGTGGTTTCCACTTTCTACCATATCTTCTCTCGCATCGCATGCTTTCCTTAGTTGGAGCTTTCCTCCATTATTATTACTAACATACAGTATTTCCAGCCAATACTCACTCTTTAGTAGTCATCTTCTCTAAGAAGCTTCCAACTTTTTTCTCTTTTTGCCTTTTGGACATTGCATAGCAACTTCAATGCTCTGACAAAGGTTTCTTGAATTCGATTCTCACTTTCTTTCCATTTCATCAAGTAAATTAATAAAACCCTCCTTTATTGAATTAAAATGTATATATTTTTATTTTTAGATATATAAATTTATAAAATAAGCGTATTTTTTTATATAAATTTTTTTATATTAAATAATCTTTAATTTTAATAATTTATGTCTTACTAATTTATGCTATCTCTAATAACTACATTCATAATAAAGGATGATATGCTTTTTTTTAAGGCTAAAGACTTTTTTTTTTAAAAAAAAAAATTCTCTTAAATCAAAATTAATATTTAATCGTGAATGGAAGGAGTAATGAATTATTCTGAATTGAATTTACCAATATACACAAATTTAAAGGCGAGAGTGAGAGACGAGGGACAAAATAATGGGTAACTCAAGCCAGGAAAGAAAGGTAGCATCTTGGCCAGCGTGGGGGGGTAGGAAAAGGGAAGTGAATGGAATGGATGGCATATATTCTTTGCTTTAGTTGATGAAGGTTGACCTTTCGAAGCAAATGACAAAAAGAGCGTGTCATGTGCATTTGAGTTTTAATGATGAAGGAGGATTATAATCTTTGGTTTCTTTTTCCTTTCCATTTTTTTCCCCTTTCCATGTGCCTATTTTAGTGATCATTTTTATTTTTTATTTTTGGATAGGTTTTAGTGATCCACCTTCAGTATTGCATGTTCAGGCACTTGTAAAGTAAAGTGGAAAAGGATCCTTTAATTTTAACAAAACACCACCACAAAATACAGTCGAATAGTATACATTACATTTTATATTCAATAATTATATACATTAGAATTGTATTACTTCTTTTAATATAAATGCCTGCATTTTTAGTTTGAAATGTTCAGTTTTTTAAAATTTTTTTAAAACTAAACATATTTTATTTAAAAAATCACTAATAATCATTTTGAACGAAGAGAGTATTAAATTAAAAGTGAAATTTAATTTTAAATCGAAATCGAAAGAGTATGTACTTTTACATAAGATTTCTCATATTAAGGCTAGACGGGAGGAAATATTTATATAAGTTCAGATTTCAGAATAAACACCATTTTGCTTAATGCTAGTTTTTGCACTATGATTTTTCTTCCATTTCCAAATCAAATGACACGATCGGATTGGGTTGGCCCATGATCTTTTTGTCCTTTTCCATACATCTTTGGTAAGTCTTTAATAATTTTCATCCTTTGCTTTGCCCTTTCCTTTTCTCCCTATATCTTCATTTTCCATTGAACAAGTGTGCAGGAGGAATGCATCTATATTTTTCAATCCAAAAGTAATTGTACTATGTGCATTAGGAGTCGCTTTTTCTTTTTGTCAAAGCATCACTGAAAAAGGAAAAAGAAAAAAAGAAAAGAAAAGAAAACCAGTTCGATCGTGTACGGACTCGAAATGGTCCCGTGGATGTGACTAACCTGGGCCAGGCTGTGTACATGTGTGTGCCTCGCAACCGAAGACAACAATTGTGCCCATCAACTGATCCACTTAATATCCACCCAATATTCCAATACGTTTTTATTAGAGCTTTAGTTTTTTTTTAAAAAAATTTAAAAAATAAATATTTAATTTTGAATTAATTGAATATTTAAACTAATTTATTTTTAGTAATTTATAATATTATTTTTATTATTACATTTATTAATAGCGAAACTATATTGGTTTGTAAAATATAAATACTTAATAAATATATTTATTTTTTAAAAAAAATCAACATTTTAAAACATAAATATATATAACTTTAGATGAAATGTGTATTGTATTGAGACTTACTATATATAGACTGTAAAAAATGAATCTATATAATTATTTTTTAGTTTTATACATTTTATTTAACTTAATGTGAATATTTTCCTTAATTCCACAATCGGGAATTATATTAATTTCTCTGATACCTCCTGCCATATTTTTTTTTTTAAAAAAAATTTCCCCCTCATTAGTGTACTGTACTTTTAGTGACTTCCAACCCATTTTCAACCTCTCGTTCCTGATATTGGATTTCTCCTAGTTGCTTTTCTAGAAATTGGTTGTCACATCCTTTTAATTAGTTCCAAAACATATAGAATCAATCAAATTCACTATTTCCTTTTTAACTCGCATAATAATTATCTGATCACTATTTATATTTCATCATCGCCACATAAAAAATAAAAAAAAAGATTTTTGTATACATATTCTGAGACAATTGATGTCACACCAAAATAAGTTTTCGAAAATTGTTATTATCTGTTTAAATTTGAATTGACATCTAGGTAAAGATTATGAAATAAGTTCATCCCTCTCTACTTAGAACTTATTACGTGAGTGAACTATTTGCTCTCCCTCTCTCTCATGGTGAGAAGGGCTGTGTGACAGCCTTTATTTCCAACTGAACGCATTAGTTTTTTTGCTATTTGTGGTCTGAGTAATGGAAAGAATTAATGGCTTGTTACTCGGGGTATAAATCTCAGGGCTCTAAAGAAAAAAAGATAAGAGAAATGTGGTATGAATTATGAAGTACTACAATGCTTTCTTTCTTTACTTTCAGGGAAGAAAAAACAGAGACACACGCAAGTGAAATCTCACGTCAATCAAATCTGAAGAAGCAGATGGCCAACCTTCGAAACTTGAATGGCTACAGTACTATGACCTTCCCTGTAATCAAGACCTAACTAGTCAAGAAAGAAAGAAAACTGAAGTCCAACTTTAGGTATATCTAGACCTAACTAGATCTTAATTTTCCTGGCATCTTTGACTAATTAGATATGCAATTAGCTGCAGAATTTCTCTATATGCATGCATGGCTTCGTCAAATTACTAAGAAAAGATTAAAAAGGAAAAGAAAAAAAAATGTATGTCTCCTTCAATCTTCAGAGAGACAGAAATTAAAGAAAAATAAAGACTTTAGGCTTTGAAGTTTATTTCTCTTCAGATAAGTGGTCCCATTGCAGTGGCGTTTTGCAAATGTTAAGGATATGGATCTTCTTGCAGATGGACTATATCAAATTCACCAAATTTTGTAAATTTCCGTCTAATTGAAGCAACAGTTAGAAATGATTTAAAGTATTCAACAATTAGACCTACCTATTGAAAATCCTCTGGCTTTCTTTTCTGTCCAAAAACTATCTAGCAAAACGAGATGACATTTGATGTTGGTAAGGCATCATTTATTATTTCCTATTTCTTTGGTTAAACTGTTTATTTTTCATTGTTCTATCATCTGAGTAATTTTTACTGAAAAGGAAAACATATGTGGTACTATTTTTATTTTTTTTGAATTGAATGTTTATATTTTTATTTTAAAATATATGTAATTGAGTGTTTACTTTATTTAAATAAACGTAATTTTCATTTAAAGTTTTATTAACAATCTTCTTAACTTACTATATTTATATTTCACTAACTAATAGTTTTAGCACTAACTAAATTAATAATAAGAATAATGTATTAAAATCTTTTAAGGTCGAATGCTTTTATTAATTTTTATATTAAGTTAAATGTGAACATTTAATTTAAAACGAACTGGAATTGAGAGTATAATATTTTGAGAAAAATATATCTCATATGTAAATGAATGCATGGACAATGTCATTAATTAAGAAATTCAACCTTTTTATAAGGAGCATTGAATAGAAACAAAGATTTATCGACCAAAAGAAGAATCCGTACCCCCTCCCATCTTGGCATCTTAATGTCAAGAGACTAAAAAATGTAGGATTGAATAGGACAATTTTCCATTAAAATAACAAAAAAAGAGAGAAGAATTAAACAATAAAACCACCAGCTTTTTGCCACTCTTGCATTGTGAAAGATTCCAGCTAGCAAGAAAAGTCGTACCACTGGGGCATTGTCACAGATATATTGTCAATGAACAAGAGAAACATGAAAAGGATTTTGTTAGTTAAAATGTTGAATCAAGCTAATCGAAAAAGTGGAAAAAGCTTGGCTAAAGATATTCTCAGACATATATGGTTATTTTCAAAGGTCTGGTCTCTGTTAAGAAAGAAAGGAAGGAAAAAAAAAAATAAAAATCAGTGGGGGTTTTGTGGTGCATGTGCAATTGCGTTATTTGATTGAAGAGCTGATATAGCAGTTAGCTGATGGTAAAGAGCAATAGCATCTCATGTCATAATCTGAAAGAAAAAAATGTCGACTCAAAATTTATTAGAAGCCATTTTGGACCCATTAAGGGACTCTTGAGAAAAATCAATCTTGTTTCCCAATTGGAATAACCTACTCAAAGTCAAGCCCTCTTATTTCTTTTGCTCTTTGCCTGTTTATCTCAAAGCACAAAAAAAATAAAAAAAATAAAAAAAACAAAAAAAACGAACTCAATGAGGTCAAATGCTACAGGCAAAGCCTACCTCTCTTATCCCCTTGAAAATATGAGGAAAAAAAAAAAAAAACAGGCCGCATGTAGAAATGGGTACTATCAAATTTATGTGATGATAAAATTGTGCAAGCAAAAGAACAAAATGAAAAACCCTAATGCACGTGCTCTGGGATCATTAAAGGGTGGATGATTGGAAGTCATTGACTATATAGTTTGCAAATTTATAAGAAGGAAGACAAAAAGAGTAGTAACGAGAAGAGAAGGTTTATGTAGCGAATAACTAGAAATATACATTTCTATTTTTAATGTTACTAGATGCATTCCATTACACATTTCTACCTCTACAAAAGTGTAATATACACTACACAAACAAGAAAATTTCCACAATAGAGAAAAGAATGGTGTTTGTAAATTCCTACCATTTTAACCAATTAGCAATTAGAGATTCGGGTTTGGTTTTAGCCCCCAAGATTAAAACAGTGAGGCAACGTAACATCCAAACATCATGGCCGAAAAGAAATAAAGGAAGAATTTTTTAAAAGCAACCCACGATCGAGTTTTCTGCAAAAGAAAGCAAAGAACCGGTAGTGTTCTTTTATGCATCAGAAGCAGGAAAGAGGAATTGGAAGGTTGTCGTGGAGGATGCAGCATTCATTATGTCTCGTGAAGCTTCTCTAGTCATTTCAGATTAGTGCGGAAAGCGCATGGTGGTTGGGAAGGGGGCCTTGCGCCAGAACCATTTTCAGATTTCTGTCTTCAGTACAGTACTACTACAACTTGTTGATTGTACCCATAATAATATCCCATTACCTTGTGTTCTTGTCTTCATTCTTTTTTCTTCTCTCTGAGTCACACATTTCTTCCTTTCTCCACGGGTATTGTTTTTTGTTTGCATATATTTGTAATTGTTGGACTCTGTTGAAGTTCAATCAAAACTGGACATAAAATGATTTCGTTTTCTGCCTTCTTTTGTGAACATGCTATTATGAATTTTTCTGTTGGACTCTCATGATTTCAATGGCTAAAAAATGCTATATGAATTTTGGTGAACATAAAAGCATTGGCTAGCTTCAAGTCCAATGTGCATTGGGTAAAGCCTTTTTTCATCTCTTGAAATGGGCCGTCCGTATGTTAAAAAATGTGGCGGACCGTTCCCCTCCTCTACCTTTGTGGACTAGGGGAAGGCTTCCATTTGGAAAGCCGTTTTATCCTGTCCACAGCACATCTCTTTGTTTCATTTTTATACATATGTCTCCATAATAGTGTATAAACAAAAGAGAATGCATGATAGTTCTTTTAAATAAGACACAGAACAGAATAGAATAAGAGAAGAGTGATTTTATGAGATATATCATATAATAGTGCTTTAAATAAAATAGACCTAAATCTCCAGTATGCATCCATCCCTATTCGCCTGTTGTTTCCTCTGTGGCTCTTCTTTGATTGTTGAAGTAACCTACCCATAAAAGAGATGCAATTAACTCTCCGCAACCAAACGAAATTCAAATGGAGGGATGCTACATTGATCATGGCTACAATTGCCACAGAACTTTATCACAATAGAGTCAAATTATCAATTTATCAGATTCATGTGGAAGCAAGTATATAATCATGCTTAATTGAATGTATTGTTACTACTATACTAAATAAACAACTACGAATAAGCCTTAGTATATTCTGGAAAAAAAAACGGAGCAATTCGGAAGAGAGTTAAATACAGATAACCAATTCTTTTCTTCGTTTTTTTTTAAAAGGTAGATAACCAATTCTTAAGTAACAGATTTTCCTCAAAAATAAAAAGTAATAGATTCTCTAAAGATACAAAATCAGCTTAAAGTACATCATAAAAAATGTAGAGAAACATCATTTCTCTACCAATCTTTTGGCTTTTTGAAATCTTGTATGCAAATCACTAATAAATTCCATCATGACAACATAAATACCATAATGACCTCTTAATGAAGTAGTAATGTCCAAATAAAATCTGAAAGACCAATGTATTATGCTTTAGAGGAACTTAGTGGGTCACTATAGGTATAATGGGAGTTGCATATGTATAAAAACAACTCTCAGCATTTCATTGGAGAATATTGAATTCATGCACTTTGGCATTTAGGAGTAGCTTGGAAGAGAAAATTACATTTCACAATCTAATGGTCCCCATAAGTTTTTTAATATATATATATGAGTTTAAATAGTGCGATTTTATTTAATTTTATATTATAAATATTAATAAAATAAAATTATAATATAATATGTGTATCATATTTATTATAATTTATAAAGTTATATGATTAAACTGAATAATTGTAAAATGAGATGGAGTAATAAAACACATAAGAAGTAATAAAATGCACTTGTTGAAAAATGCATGGATGAATATGCTCTAATAGCTTTGTAGAGAACTCTTGGCACAATCCTATGTGACATCTCTTCCCTGAGGTGCAGCTTCAGATACAAGTTCCTTTAATCATACTTCCCCACCACTTCTATATGCCTCCCTAGTCCCTAGTGCCATAAATGGAGTGAACTAAAATTATCAAATGAATTCATGGAACTAAGAAAAATTCTAGGTAGATTAATGTCTTTGATATGGAAGGATAGCTATGTATGGTGTACTGTGGATTGAAGTGGTGAAAATGGCATTTGCAGCAAGAGCAAGAGGGATATTGGTTAGTGGTCAAAGAACTGCATTGGGAGCAAAGATGAAGACTACATCAGTTTTCAAGATTTTAAGCCTCAGAAGGCACGAAAGAGCATGAACTCGGCTCTTGATATCCAAGAATGTTAAGGTTTCACCAATGTCGCCATCCATTAGTACAACCATGCATCGAGGAAGGATTACACATTCCTGAAGATAGAGTTTGCGGTTTTCTGGTAGAGATATTAATGGCTCTGGGGACGTGTAAATCCCAGCTTCGCCAAGGAATTCCTCTAGTATGAGCGCAGGAGGTTTTGGTTCCTGGAGATTCTTCTTGAATGGAGAAAGATGACGAGGAATCTTTCAGGACAATTTTGTTAATGTAATCATTGGAGACAACGAGGAGTACTAATAGAATATATGGATTTAGTGTTCTCACTCCGCCTTGTTTTCCACTAAAATTTGATTGATTTGCTACAAAGAGAAGCACAAAAACTAGAGACAAAGAAGAAAAGATATCAAGATTCCAACTTTAACCAAGGACCAAAGCCACTGCTCACGGCTCTGCAGTTGTAGCAGGGTTTTGTACTCAACCTGTCTGGTGACAAACCCAGAAAAATGCAGAGGAATCAACTGGAGAATCAAGATTTGGCAATAAATACAAAAGTGAAATGCAAAAATGGTGAAAAGAATTTTTATATTTACCTGGGCTTAGGATTAAGAGAAAACAAGAAAGTGACTATGAGAAGGCTTAGGACCAACCGTCTAAAACCGGGACTGGAGTTGACCTCTTGTCTTCCCACCTCCACCAATGTCGTTTACTCCACGTGTCAACCTTAACTGTGTGGCGTCAAATTCCCCTCCTTCCCTTTTCCCCCCCTCTCTCTTTCTCCATCAGATTCCCTTCCCCTCAGATTCCTCTCTTCTTCTCCGAATTTTCTTTGGTTTTCAGGATGCCGGAGACCTCTGCCCTCTGTTTTTCCACCTTCTCTTCAGTTCCACGTCCCAAGGGAACGAATTCCACCGCTTCATCATCGTCCTCGCCTTCTCATTCTACCCCCTCTCTTCCCCTCTGTAAATTCCCTTATTTTAACTTCAAATTGCCTCATCGCTCCTTCCGGTTCGTTGCCAAAGCATCGGGTCCGGGCAATTTCGTCGGTGATGATGCCTTCGGACATTTTCCTTGGGAATCCTCTGATTCTGGAGAATCTTGTATGTTCTTTTACTTCCCCTTGCTCTAATCCCTCAATTTGTACGAATGTAACCGGAATTTCTTTTTGAGCTGTCTTATTACGTTGATCGAGTCTCAAAAAAGTTTCTAATTTATGGCTCAGAATCAGATTTTTCATCTTCGTTTTCCTTCTCCTTTTGATACCTCTATATGGGATGTAAATAATTTTGCTTTTTCACTGAATTAATGACATTGTGGGGAAATTTGTGCTTTATGTATTTATGAGGACTTCTTTCTGATCCATTTTCCATGGTGTTAACGTTAATGAGAGCTCTGGACAGAATTTTTCATCTATTTGGTTACTTGTCCAATTACATTCTCGATTCTTCTTTATACCCATAATTTCTTTGGAAAAGTAATGAGAGAGTGTCTTCCTGGATGAAGATTGCTTTTCTGAAGAGAAGACTAGTAGTTTTGAAAGATTAGGATAATAAAATTATGCAAGTCTTCTACATTAACTGGAATGCTGATATACTGATACCATGGGGATAATGTTGGGAATCATTGTCACACTGTTGTTTGTGGCGCCTCTTTTAAACTTCATCCTGAGTAGCGAGTATGATTTACTTAAGTGTCCAACTTGTTTGGCGAGATTTAAACTTGAGTTGTTTCTTGCAGAACTAAGAGCCTTGGAGGAAACGGAAGTACTAGGGATACAAACTTTTGAAATTGTGAAATTGAGAAAAATCCTCTGTATGATGTTCTTTTTATTATCTTACTACTTGTAATGTTGAAATTGTTTGTTGTTGTTTGCTGCTGTTGATATGCTTAGAAAACTATCATTTACAGTTAAATCCCTGAGCTTTTATAACTACATATTCAAGAGTTTTTTTTTTTGGGGGGGCTAAAATATGTTAACCAAAATATGAGATAATAATTACCATAAAAAGTAATCTAATCAACAGTCAAAAGATGTAGGTTTTGTGAAATATGCTGTATATAGTAATATAAATTTACTTGTATTCTTCAAAATTGATTATTATGTGCTCACTGCATTAACTAGTCATTTAGTTGTAGAAAAAATGAATATTTAGTACTGCAGTTGGACATAATGCTTGATTTCCAAGCTATTAGGAAAAGAGAGGTCTTGGCCTGATTTGCTTCAAGGAGAATGCATTGAAGCTATTCTGCATCAACAAGCATTTTCTTGTTTGATTTGCTTATGTAACAATTCTCACTGCTTTGTTATCATCTTGCTTCATTTTCTCTTTTTATTATTTAACTTTATATTACAACATAAAAGGAGATCAAATAATGCATTCATGATTATGGGGCTTAGTCCTAGGATCTCTGTTTAAGTCTGATTGTTTTGCAAGGGCCATTTGATTATTGATTTATCATCCATATACTGTTTAAGCAGTCTTCTTTTTTATAATTTTTTTTCAAAAAAATCCGTACATCATTAAATTTCTTCACAAAAAATTTAGAAACTGACAAAGGGTTTCCTCCAATAGTTTAAACTTTAGAATATTATATAATGTTGGACTCACCTGCTTGACTTCCTCTGATGCCAAAGAGAGCTACTGGAAGGCTCTGCCAGCATATTCTTGGCAGTGAAGCTTGGGTTGTCTGGAGCAGGCTGCTTCCCTAGTTGTTCATTGTGGAGATATTAGATATGCTGGATTACTTTTTTAAACACGTACCCCTTGTGTTTTATTCCGAATATAATTCCCATCACTTTGTCAAGTTCACTAACACACCTGCAAGACCAGAAGTCATTTGTGTTGCTCTTGCACAGCAGTTTTAACCTGCACTGTGTGGAGTTTTGATTCTAACAGATGTCTACAGCTATCACGTTTAGGATTGGTGATGATGTGCCTCTTCCACCAAAAGTCATTAGTTTTAAGTTTGTCAGGCTTCACTAGTCACATTGGTGTAAATTTACTTAACAAGAATCAATAGAGGTATTGTAGATATTTCCTTTAGAAACTGAACTGGAACAATTTATATACATCTACCTAGATATTTTTGGACTGAAAAGAATTAAGTTACTGTACCTACCTGTTCAAGAAATTTCACAAACCATGGATTTTACTAGAGCAAGATTTTAAGGAATTTTAACCTTATTTTCTAAATTTAATTGGAGATTGGACCATTCCCTATATTCTAGTCTTGATCATGAATTTTTCTTGTCTATTACTCTGTTTGAGAAAGACTGCCTTTCCTGATGCTGGAAAGAGGGTTCCCCCTTCTAGCAAATAATAATACAATCAGTTTATCAAATAATTTTCCTCTGAACATTACCCCATTTTCTCCTTTGATCCATTTTTCTCTTCATTTTCTGATGTAGACACATTATGTTCTATTGCTGTCTTCCTCAAAGAACCAACAAATTCCAAATTTCTTCCAGTTTGGGTCCTCTTCCTTTACTTCCCCTCGTTTTAGCAGCTCAAAGGCCAATTTAATGGTAAGCCTTCACTTTGATGAAAGCATTTGGAGCACCCTATCTTTTCATCAATAAGTACTAATTTTTAGAGTTCCAGTAAAACATTAGATGCAAGTACTGTTTAAGTTCTTGCAAATTTCAGTGGCTCCTTGAGTCCCACTAGTCCCCTACCTTTTGGGTTCAGGATCCAAGAGGGATACCCCTAGAAGACAATCTGTAATTGTTGCTTAACCCCCTTCCATCACCAATACTCCATCAAGCCCCTGTTTCAGCAGCTCATCACCTTGCACTATGCTTTTCCAAGTATGGTGATCTGTTGGATACCCAACACAACCCTATATTTTCAACTGTACACTTGGGGGACCACAGATCATGAGACTACACACCACCAGGATTTGGCTATTAGGCGATGTTTATATCTTACAAGTGTCTGAGATCTATACCCCCTCTTGACTTCAATTGGCAGATTCTTCCCCAAGAAACTAGTGCAAACTGTGCTGATTCTCTTCTTCCTACTATATAAACTTGCAATTAGCTCTGTCAACTGCCTCTGTGGCCCCTCGAGGTGTTTTAGCTGTTTGCATCACATACAGTGGTCTGGTAGCTGTGACTGATTGGATCAACAAGCTCTGTCTAATCAAGAAAGGGTCTATCTTCCAACCTCACAATCTTTTCTGTACCTTAGGGAAACAGTGGGTGCCCTTAGTGACCCTTTTATGCTGTAGAGGAACTTCAGCATACTTACATAAGTCATCTGTGATTGGCCCTCTGAAATTATGCAAATCACTTTGGCCAGACCTTTCTGTGTGTTTGGGAAGAACCAGGCTTTAGATTTTACCATTTTCACTTTTTGGGCCAATTCACAATAAAACTTGGTGAGGATTTGAAGAAGCTTGTTCCTTTGAGGCTTCACCAAACAATAAAAGACCTTCTGCAAAAACTAAATGGGATGGCTCTGGCCCATATGCCCTGAGAGCTTAATTGGCTTCCATTGCCCTGATCCACTGCTTGCTGCACTGTTTGACACAACACCTCCATACATAGAACAAATATATAGGAAAAATAGGTCTCCCAGTTGAAATAAACAATCTTTTGTTGCTAATAGATATTGTTTTATATCGCATTGTCACTGCTAGCTAGGATTTTTGAAGAGTTTGTCTGAGACAGACAAGATTTGTTTTACCTATCTGTTAAATGAATGTTTTCCCTCAATGCAAAATCTTAAATGCTTTTGTTATTTTGTAGAATCTTCTTTGTCTCTTATGCTTTTATAAACACTAGCTAACTTGTTTTCTGAGCATTTGCAGCCATTCAGTGGGTTCCTGAAGAAAGAGTTACATTATTTACTTCTGATGGACTTGTCCAAATTGGGGGAAACCTGGTGCCACGACGTATAGCTTCCAGTGATGTAAGCAAAGCCTTGTTTCTTTTCTCTTTTTTCTTCTGATCTATACATCAAGAGAGAAACTGTCAACAACAAGAGAAAACTGTTTGACAGATGGAAGGCATGTGTCCCTCCAGCAGAATATGTTCCATTGCCTAGTGATTTAAACTTGATGCCTCTAGTATTATATTAGTGCTATTGAGGGAAAACAAGTTGCAACTTTTTTTATCATTTATATTTTTGGTTCAAGGATCCATACGAGATCATGTATGTCATTCAAGTAATAGACATGCTTTCCCCCCTAATGAAAATTAAATCACAATCATTCTTTCTTATAAACTGAATTTTGAAGGTCCAATATGTTACAAATGGAATTTTGTGCTTGTGATTTCATGCTTTGTTTCATTCATATGTATCTCTCTCTCTCTCTCTCTCTCTCTCTCTCTCTCTCTCTCTCTCTCTCTCTCTCTCTCTCTCTCTCTCTCTCTCTCTCTCTCTCCGTGTTCTCTGTGGGGCACCCCCTGTATACGTGGGAAAACAGGTTCCTTGTATAATCATATGAGTTTACTAAGCAGTTTGGTTTTCATGCAGAAGAAACCAGGAAATGTGAAAACATACCAAAAGTTTCAACGTTTTCAGGAGAGCCATTACATGGATCCAAATCAGGGTTTGTGCTTGGGTGCACTTTTTGATATTGCTGCAACAAATGTGAGTAAAATTCTCTTATTTTACTTGGAATTCTTTGTTTATATGCATTAGGATTCTTATGGATATGAAATTGGTTAACATTAGGGACTCGACATGGGTAGAAGGCTTTGCATTTACGGCTTCTGTCGATCCATTGAAATGCTAAGTGATGTTGTTGAAGACACCGTATTAGAGCATGGTGGGGAGGTAAATTGCTTACCTCCATCTTTCAACCCCCAAACTTTATTATTATTAAAAACTATAATTTAGTGGAGCTTCCTGGGTGTGATGGCTTATAGTTCCATTTACAACTTAGTGAACTTGAGTATGAGTCTGTTTAAGAGAAGAAAACCCAACTCCAATCAAGCCCAAGTTCGATTAGAAGATCTTACTTTTGAGTTTTCACTAACCTCTTTTTGGCAGAGTAGCTCTCTTGAGTTGTCTTAGAACAAACAATTATCTTTTCCTTAAGCTGAACACACTGCTAAGAGATAGTTTTAGAGGCCTTTAAGTGTCTAAAACAATTGTCTACCCCAGCATGATAATTACAAAAACTGGTATCTATCAAGTTCTTGGTGCAAATGCAACTATACAGAAGTAAGCACTTGATGTACCTGTTATTCGGATTTTGTCTAAGCTAAGACATATAATGGAAGAAGATTCAAGAAGAAAATTCTAAAAATTGCAGGAAGCTAAAATATATTATGTAAAAAGTGCGAGTAAGTAGCAGAATTTTCTTAGGGTAGTCTTGGTGCTTTAGTATTTGATAGAAGTGCAATGATGTTCATCTCTGCTGGGGAATTGATGATATTGGATTTATCTGGTTTCGTAGAAAAATATGTGGAAGATGGTGAGCATGCCCTTATCTTTGTTCCAACATAGATGTAGGACATCTTCCTCTGTTTTAAAATGAACATCAAATTTGGTTCGACAGAAAGATGTAGGAGAGAATTTCTCTAGTTAATGTTATCTCATGTTAACCTCCATGGTTTATTATGGATCCCATACATAATTTGAATGCAACGTGCTTTTCTTTTCAATCTAGTTCATTTGTTGGGAGATGGGTGAGTTACCTGGAGCTCATGATCCATGTGCCATTACTTAATGCCTTTTTGCTGCAAAGAGGAAAACAGGAAGGGTGAATGCTAGCTGTCTGTGCAAATATTTCCTCACTTACAGCAAGCCTGGCATTTGTGTATGATCCGGACTCTTACCTCTTCATGCTCTTTCCTGGCCAATGTTTCTGCAGTGCAAATGTGTTTCACTTGTTCATTGTTTGTACAGTGTACACGTCGGGAATATTTGCAAAAAACTTTTTCCTGTTGAAATCATTTATGAAATAACACTGATATGGTTTTGATATCCCGGGTAGAAAAGAAAACAAATTGGACCATTTAATCCTCTTTTTTGCGTAGAACAAACTATTTCCTGATTAAAATAGAAACAGTAGTTTGTTATTCAGTGTCTTGTACTAATAGCCATTGAACATCCAGGTGGTTGTTGCAGAGAAAGCAATCAAAGGTGGTTTGCATGAAAAACTGAAAATGACTGTCGCGGTACCCCTACTATGGGGTGTTCCCCCTGCTTCTGAAACACTGCACCTTGCAGTTAGAAGTGGAGGGGGCATTGTAGAGAAGGTCTATTGGCAGTGGGACTTTCTGTAGGCGAATAACTAGCTTTCATGACCATTCTTTTGTATAATTGTACATATAATCATTATGTTCCTATGCATAGCTGGACAAGAAAAATGTGAGCCGTGTACACATTCATTCTGATGTTAATGTCATTGGGTTAACTACTTGCAATGTTTCCATTTGGACCCCCCCCCCCAAGGCGCGGTAAGAACTTCTGTAAAGATCATGTCTAAGATTAAGCTATTCGTTTGGTGGTTGTTGCCACGGGAGTGGTTCTTGTGAATATACTGGAGCCTTGTTAGGCACTGGCTGCTTTCAGAGGTTCTAATGTTTTGACTTGTACTTTGAATTGATAGGTTAGGATGATATGCAGTGCATGTTTGCTTCACGTTTACGTGTTTGTGATTGTTCATTGAATGTGGTAGTAGTAGGCCAAGCTAGCCATTTCTGGATTTCTTCATGCCAGCTTGGTTCTGGAGTTTGTTTCAAAGGTTCAGATCAGAACCCTAAATGTTCCCATTTATCCGTTTGTTTCATGAAAGAACAATAGGACTCGTGGACCGAATCTATGCCAAAATTCAACTAGAGCCTAACACTCACAAAATTCTTTGAGCTTTGATATTATGCCACCAGTATTGGACATTGGACTTTCACCTCAATTTTATTTATATATAGGATTAAATCTACCTTATATTGAATTTTGATTTTCCTTTTCGTTCTTTCATTATCTTTTGGATAGCCAAAAGTATCTCTACTATCGGGGTTGCATCAGTATGTCACAAAATTATGAGAAATTTTTACAAGAATTTTACTTCATGAATCATACTTTTAAAATATATAATAAATGTGTATAATTTTATAATATACCATGTGATTTGTAATAAATCAGCAATTACAAGTGTTGGCAACGCTACCTTTTTCTCGTCCTTTGCCTATCTCCATGGTTATATATATATATTACTGCCGACATATCTATTACCCCCATCTTCGAGGGCTTTTCCTTGTTAACGATAAGAGAGAATACTTACAATAAAATATTTATTTAATTAGTCGATGCATAATTTGTAGTGTAGAGCGTAGACCCTTTTAAACAGCCTTAGGGCTGGCTTCGGCTGACTATATCTGAGAATAATATCACTGGTTCTTCAATATTAGTACTATGTAAATTAAGAGATGTGTTTGAATTAATTAGAATTTGTAAACGGTTCAACTGTCCAAATCAAATTAAATCCTTAAAAGGAGACATAAATGCTTCGATCCAAACTAATAACACTTAAGAGTGTTTGCATCTATGGCCTTGAACCGATTCAGTTGTGCCTGGGGAAATGTTGGCCTTATTAATTATCAAAATGATATTGTATTGTTTTGATGAGATACATAAAATAATGTACATATATTTATAATATTCTCTTTTAAAATTCTAACTTGTGCTGCCCGAAAACCCTCTCTCAAACTATTTGAGCACATTGTTTTGCACGTCGTGACCTTTTAAGAGAATCAAAAATCAAAACAAAAAATTTCACGTTCTTTTTTGCCCTTTTTGCTAGACAATACTTTTATTCATGTCTAGTCATCTTGTCTCAAAATCCCTCAAAATCAGAATCAACCGAATCAAGTTCTGATTGAATGATCTTCTCTTCGATGCCATAGACAGTCAGAGACTCAAAAATAGCTTGACCAGTAACCAATATATTGCTGCCGATTCCTCTCCATTACCTCTTCTGGACCTACTTAAAATACCATAACAATTTCTATCAATGGCAACTGGCGAAATTAAAATACTATAAAAATGTCCAAATGCAGTCCTTAAATGGTAAAATTGAATATTTAGTCTTATCTTGAACGGTTTAAAGTTAAAATATTCATAATTATTTTAAAAAATTCATATTTTACTATGCATGTAATTTCATCATTAGTACATAAATAAAGTTATTACAATTATTTAATTATGACTAAAGACCCTCAATTAATCTTAATGTTTTAGAAGAGAGAGAAATTCAATAAATCTAATCCAGTTTTCATATTGTAGGGATGGACCGGTGCTCAGAAGCTCCCTGTTTCCAATTATTTAATTCTTTAAGAGGAAGAAGGAATGGATGAAGGCAACCCATGGTGTCCGCTTTTGAACAGACATAGAGGCTATAATCTCTTGTAATCACTTTTGCAGTTTTCGCATTATTTGTTAAACATAGCAAAAGGCATAATTACGAAACAAAGCACAAAAAGGTAAACTCGTTTTGGTTCATTAGGTGTAATACCTTTTGACCTTTTGCACTCCACTAGAAAAGACATTCCTAGAGAGCATTTCCCCAGCTTTGATTTTTGCAGTTTTTTGACATTTTTTTAATAGCTGGCACTCCCATTACTTTATTCTTGCTATAGAAGCAAACAAATTTGGTGAAGAGGTCAATGCATTCATCTTTCGAGATTGCTTTACTTTAATCTCCTTATGGAGAAAATTATTCATTTTGTCCAGACAATCCAATCAAGCCTAGGATTCATAATATGCCGCTTTTATTTTATTTTTTTTAACCTCAAAATCCATAACCCGCTATAGATAGATACTATTTTCTTTTTATTTCTATTGTTAATACTAGTAGATTTACATTTTCTGTGGTAAAAATTGCTTCTCCCAAAGCTCTTACTGTTACACATGCCCTCTTATATGGATATTTGTGGCTCAAATGGGTTTTCTTTTTTTATTTTTATGAAACAAATGGGTTTTATAATCTTTAATTCTTTATAGTATAATTCTGGTTTCACTTTGCCACCCTAACGCCCCACAAGTCCAAATCAAAGGGCTACTGCCTGATGAGAACATGACTCACACATGCTTAAAATTTTCAAAATTTCGATTAATAATTGTCCAATCTAGAAACCATATTAAATAGCTTTTGCGGTTCTTTCACGTTATAGAAATTCAACATTAAAAACTATAAATCTACCATCGTAATCAGTGGCACTAAGATAATTTTTGTTTCTTATTAATGAAATGATCTTTCTAATTTCATGGAAGATCAAGTTCTTAATTGATTGATGCCTAGGGATGAGACGTCAATTGCGCCCTCAATCATTCATCAACTGATGGATTAAAATATCGTGAACACTCTCACAGAGAGAGAATCAGTTAAGGATTAACATCAAAGAATAAAAAAATGATAATGCCCAGAAAGATTAATAATTCTCACCGGACTTGACTAGATTCAAATCCCAGCATAAAAAAAAGTTGAAGAACATAGCATCAAAGAAGAGGAGGGTCTTTTCTGTCCATAACATTTCTAGCATAATTATGGCAATATAAAGACAACGACAAAACTAAATACCGACACATCATTGCCTAAGCAAAATGTTTAAAATGTATGAAAGAACTCTTACTATGTACTTTATATATATACTATGTACTGTAAGAAAAAGGTTTTTTCCATCAAAACACACAAGCCCTAGCTAGCCTCCATGACCTTAGTCTAATTTAAATAAGTTTTTTCTTTGTCCTCCTTCAAATCTTTAGACGGTACTGGCAACAGTCAACATCAGTAATATGCGACTTTCTCTTCTGTCTTGATTTCATCAATCAAGAAATTGTTGCAGAGATTAGTGCTAATGAGTTGCTTAATCTCCTCAAGACTACCATCTAATGGATTCTCAACTTCATATCCTGTATTGAGATGATAACTATTATTAAAGATGAATTTCTGATGATGCTCTTGAGCCCCATTGCAGAGATAGCTCTGTAGATTGACATGTTCACCATTTGCTGTACTATAATCATAGGTAGAACTTCCATCAGAAGAACTAGAACTAGCTTCACCACCTCCAAACCTCAGGAAACTTTCTTGGACGTGATAATTTTGCATAGAACTAATGTAGCTTTCTTGAGATTGGAGTACAGAGGGAGCACAACTAAGGCTCGAATTACAAGTGGTGTTTAAGAGGGTTGATGGGATTGCTGGGGTAGTGTAGTAATTGGCAGATGACAATGCTGAATATGGTGATGAGGTCTGGGATGAGGGCTCAAGAACTGGCACTAATGATGAGTATGGCGTGGATAGCTGGGCTCTTTTTTGGGATGAAGGAGTCATCCCCATAAGTTTCTTCTTCAGCTTTGTGTTCCAATAGTTCTTGATATCATTGTCAGTCCTGCCTGGTAATTGAGCAGCTATTATTGACCACCTGCCCATGGTTTTCAAATATGGATTAAGTTTTTTCTAGCCAATATTGGAAAGGTAAAATAATCTTGGAACGTGATGATCCCTTAAAGTGAGATGCCAAGTACATGTACTACAGATCAAAAGTGGGCATGCATGCAAATCCCCAGAAAGACTCTTTCTTCGGGTGTATTTGAATCGAATTTCTAGAAGTGTTTCTTTCTTCATCTTTTTTGAAACGAGTACCTTTTTCTCTTCTTCTTTTGGGGGTGGAAAGGAACTACAACAATTGAAGGACAATAGATCGGAAAGAATTACTTGACTCAAGGAATCCCGCCAAACTTGGGAGGGGATGGAAATTATTCGAAATTCACATAAAAAGGTTCATTAGGAGATGTGTAATGATCATATATATACCTGCTTCCAATGCTCGCAAAGAGGCTGCAAATTATTCTATCCTCATCATCCGAGAAATCTCCATGTTTAATGTTGGGCCTAAGATAGTTAAGCCATCTTAATCTACAGCTTTTTCCACATCTTCTGAGCCCTGATCATGATGCAAATTAAAAGGAACATATTTAGAACAATCAGGAAGAAATAATTAGAGGACTAATTAAAACAAAAAATCAAAAAGATTATATTATCGAACCTGCTTTTTGAGGGAGAGAAATCCAATTCCCTCCAGTGCCATGTTTCTCTATGTACTCCTTGAGCTTTTCATCTTCTTCAGGTGACCATGGTCCTCTCTTCACATTTTCTTTGTCACAGCAAGGAGCTCTGCCCATGTCTGTTTCTGTATGTCTTGTCTCTCTCTCTCTCTCTCAAGGCTTCTTTCAAGAAAGTCTCTCAAGGCTTTGTTTGTTTTAGAAGACTTTGTTGAGACAAAAGGGGTTATATATTATCACGAGAGATATATAAGTCAAAGTTCAGACTCGCTAATTTCAATTTTTTGTTGTCTAAATCTATTCAGTACCTATTCGCTGAAACAACTTTCTGTTATAATTAACAAATGCATTCCCCATCTCAGCATCTCTGCAGTAGAAAGTAGAAAAAAAGAAGAAAAAAAAACCTTCTATTTATTTTAATTTCTATCTTTACTCGGTCTCTCAGCCTTCTATCCTTCTCAAAGAATCCAAAGCCCGCCCAAGTTGAGCTGTGGTTGTAATGGTATACAATTCACCAATTGAAAATGATTGGTCATCACACTTAGATGTTTTCCCCCCAATTCCCGTATGCATTGGTTAATTAACTAGTTACCACTAGTATAGTAGTGTGTATGAAATTCGATAGAATGCTCGAGATCAAGTCAAGGTAGTGATTAACTAGTTAAAATTGAAAGAATCAAACCAAATCAATCCAATGCAAAAATAGATTAATTTGATTTTTTATATTTAATAATTGTAATATGATGGTTGAGGTGAAAGGCTACTCCTTTCATTAGGCTACTCCTCATGGTCATGGGAATGAGTCCTCCCGCATATGCTACGCTTTAATTTGACACTGTCATTTATAAAACATATGACAGAGGCTTTTAAAAATGAAGAAATTCCCTGTTCTTCTTTTTTTTTTTAACGTTAACTATGTGAGTTTACATTTAAAATCGTTTTGAACTGACTTCACTTCTCCAGTAAGGACGTGATGATGGACTCATGTTTTAACTTCTTTTTTTCTTTGTTCTTTCTTTTTGTACTTTAAGGAGGAGTAATCTTTTTAAACTATAGATTAAATATTTCGTTATTAAATTATTGCTTAAATATCTCATCTAGGAAAAAAATTATATACCAAATTAGAATTTCTAAAGCAAAATCACTAGTAACATGTGTCCAGCTATAGTACTCCGGTCTGGTCACGAGTTTGATGCCCATCAAAACCGAATGAATGAAAATGCCCGATGTTTATATAGTTCTTGTTCTTGTGCACATAAATGAGTTTGAGGACGTCTACTGTCGACGTAGGTGTACAAATTTATGTGTTATACATGATGATTTCTCCATTCATATAAAATACTTAATTGAGATCTAAGAGGCCGGTGTTGCATATAGTCTAAAAGTTTAATGTTATGAAATTTATGAAGACCACGTAAGTCTTCTTTCTTAAAAAAGAACAATTAACTCTCAAGAGAAAAACGAAAGGGTCTCTTGAGAAGTTTAAAGGTAAAAGAGATTGTTTTTTATATTTGTGAAATGAATTAGTTAAGTTTTTTTTTTTTTTTGCCTTTATAACCCCTTTTATTTCTTTGTTTTGATGTTTAAAGTCAATTTAAATTTTACGTTGCCTAAAGTGTACGACAACAACAGTATACAAGATACTCTAATTAGTAAGCTTATCATTGAGTTAGTCTAAAACTTTTAGTTTGTTGATTTGTTTTTGAACAATGTTTGAATTCATACAAATAATAATTCGTGTTAAAATTTTTGTTCTAATTCAATTGATTAATATTCTTTAAAATTTGAATTTAATCTGTATTTTTGACTCATTTAATTTAACGAATAAATTTCAAACAATTTGATTTACTCAAAATTGAGTATGTTTATTAAATATTATGGTATAAAAAATACATAATATATTATATTACTTATATTATTTGTGAACTGACTTTTATTCATTCAAATATTAATCAAATTAAATACCGTCCAATTAATATAGACTTGTTTTTCTTTTTCGTCCATTCCAAATTATAATTCGGGTACTATTTAATTTTTAGTTACCTATTTAGTATACTTTGTTATTATAAAATTTATTTTTAAATTATTGGAATAATACACATTAAGTTCAAGATTTTATTTCTCAAAGATAGTTGCACAGATTTTCATAATTTATATACATTTTCACATAATTAAATTGAAAGTTGATCAAATTTTAAGTGCAAGGTCAAATGGTAAAATAGAAAGAATAATGAAATATTTTACAATTTCAATAACATTAAATATGTTTTTTAATATGTGTGAAAATGTTTACTTGCTTATCTTAGTGGGATGGATGAAGTATTATTTATGAACAAACAATTTTTATTCACAAATTGAAGGGCATTTATCTAAAAAGTGATACATCTTATTTTTAACACTATTCTGAATAAATATGTCAAATACTACCAAGTCATTCTTAGAAGAAAAAAAAAAAGGCATCTCGTGACATCACATTCTTGTGGGAATAAAAGAAATAACATTTAGATTATGAAATTGGCATCGACTTAATTTGACTTAATGAAAAGCAAGGGAACCTGCTGTCTCTTTTCAGGAAGGAAAACAAATTCTAGAACTTTTAGTAAGAAAATTATTAATCATTAAATTCAAAGTGTTCTTCATTAATTAAAACACCCAGAAAATTCATGGTATCATACAAAAGAAAAGCTCAATATTTTAGCACGACTAATATACTATAGTGTGGAAACGTGCACAACTTTGGCTCCTGCAAGTCAAAGACATAAATGATCTAAACCAATCATGGTTGAATTTCCAAAGGTCCCTGTTAGCTAGAGTCAACCTGTTTCACGGTTAGGATGGACTGGGAAGGCCAACCCTACTATATAATCTATCAATTTAGTGCTATCCTTATCTCATGTGGTCGGTCAATGAAAACCACAAGTTTGCTTTTGTTTCTCTCTTTATATTATATATATATATATATATATATATATATAATGCCGTTAATAACAAAATAGGAAAAAAAAAACCCTTCCATAATGAATATATCAATAAAAATATTGAATATTTTAAGTAAGTTAATTAAGATACGTTTGTTATCAAACGGGATTCCAGCGTTTTCTATTTGATATTTCGTTTTATTTTATTTGTTCAAATTTTAGAGAGTAGAAACAAATAAGAAAAATAATTTAAACTTCTTATACAAGATTTGTTTATTATAACTCCTCTTTTTTATATAATTCATATGTTATGAGAAATAGTAAAAATCTATCACTAAATATATACGATTCATCGTTAATATCCTTCATCTTTTGTTTTAATTTTCTATATTTTCAATCATTTTCAAATAACTATTTATATCCTTCCGCTACTCCAGAGACTATATATGGTTTCCAAAGTAGTGACATCCCAAAAGATATATATAATTTCTCATTAGAAACCACGATTGATAGTGAAACATAAATAATTGCTCAATTTTTTTTTCAAATATAAAAAATTAAAACAAATAAATAATATAAATGATGAATCATAAAAAAGCTAGCACGTGACAAATTTTGTAAATTTCCTTATATGTTATTATACAAAATATAATTTACTTAATATATGCTCAAATAATATATAATAGTAGGTCTATTTTTTTTTATCATAATAAAAACTAAAGAAATTAATGAACGAGAATATATGTCCCTAATAACGCAACTATGACACTACGTCGACTTTCGCCAAGACTTACATGTAAATGGAAAAGTCCTATTTGTATTAAAAGTGGCCAACCCTTTTGAATCCTTTGCAAGAATAGAAGCCCGTGTTAATTAGGCCTTTACTTCATACGCAAAAGATCATATATAATTGTCTGCTCAAAGACTTTTTAGTTAAAGTATTCTAGAATCCTTTTTATGAGGATAATCATGTACAAATTATTGACACTAAGAAAGTTATTGCTCAAGACTCTCAAGCTAAAAAAAAAAGTTCTGTCTTTTTACTTATTATTATTTTTGATAAATATTCTACGAGTTCGAAAATAAATGTTCACATTTTATTTTAGTTTGTTTGAAATTGAATGTTAATTTTTATTAAATAAATAATTTTTTTATTTAAAGTTTCAGTAATAATCTTATTAATTTAAGATATTTATATTACGCTGACTCATATTTCCTATTACTCACAACCTTAATTTAAATTAAAGGAATATTACTCTTTTATATTAGCTCTTTTGTCCTCCATTTTGTTTTTGCCTTTTTTTCTTTTCCAAATTAAATGTCCTCTTTTTATTTAATACAAAAATTTTAAAATATCTTTGAACTTAAAATAAGTTAGAAAATTATCCTTATTATTATAGAATCACATAAATTAATGAGATATAAATATCTTAAATTAAGGTGATTGCTAATGACAAATTTAGATGAAAAATATATTACCTATTTATAATAAAAAAGTACAAATTATACTCATTGCAAAAAATTTAGAAAAAACCAAAATATGTCAGCTACTGTATATTTTTTTATACGGGTCGTAAATGCATGCGACTAAAAATTCTTAATACAATTAAATAAAAAAAAATTTGGGGTAAAATACAATCAAGTTTTTGAGTGGGACTAATTATGTGGTATACAAGTTCAAGAATTAATAATAAATGCATGGGCCCCCTAGATCTTTTATATAGATCTTCTGTTTTAATATGTGTTTACTTGTCTAGAGCTGAAAAGCATTTTTTTTACTTAACAATGACAATTTTTTTATATATAATTATGATGTGGAACCCAAAGTCAAAATACATAAATCATAATTGAGAAACTTTTGACAGGATTCGAACTCAGAACTTTAAAGTTTTGAATTCTGTTTGTACCAACTCAACCTCCCTTTTCATAGCAACAATTTTTTAATGCTAATTTTATTGGAATTCTTGACCTACTGATATGAAATATACCGTGTATATCACGAGGGAAACTTCGTCGGCAATGTACTTAATCGGAAATTAAGAAAGGGGAAACCTTATCCTCATGGCATAGCCTGGTAAGGCATGCGGTGATGCTGGGAAGCCAGCAACGTAAGTTCGAATCCCGTGTGAAGCAAATTTTCACTGAAATATTGTAAAGGTTTATTCAGTGAAAATATTGCAAATTTTCACTGAAATTTGCTCTCTCCCACATGTTTCTGTCACTCGGGCACATCACTCGATTTACAACTCACCTGATAAGGTGACGTCTTATACATCTTACTCATAAAAAGAAAGGAAACCTTTGAAAAGAAATTTTTGTTTTATTTGTGATACCAACAATGCATACTCCCTTGTTTCGAGATATGGAATGCACACGTGCTTTAATTGATGGAATAAATAGTAAATATGGATTGCTTGTAATTCATCCTCCTTTAATTTGCACCGTTGACATTTATATTGATAAGAAGATAATTAACGTAAAATATAATCTCACTCGTTAAAAGTAAAATAATATAATACAAATTATTAAAATTAATATATGTATACAATATCCATATTATATACTTCATTCGCCCCGTTAAAATAGGCAGAGATAATTTTTCACATAGTTTAATATTGTTAAAATTATAATTTATTTCTATATACTTCATATTTTGTCATTTCATTCTTGCATTTAAATTTGATCTAATTTAAATTTAATTATGTGAAAACATGTGCAATTTGATTTAAATTGTACGAAAACGTATATTTATCTTTGATAGATAAAATATTTAACTTTATATTTTAGCATTTCAATAATTTCAAAATAAATTTTATAATAATAAAATGTATTAAATAAAGGTATTTTATATAGTTAAAAAATAAATCACATTCCTAATGAAGAGAGTGGATTATAATTTGAGACAAATTGAAAAAAATAAAATTAATTTTTCTTATTGACATGGAGGGAATATATATATAATAAATACTTGCACTATTAACTGATTATATTTCCGTATAGACATATGTTTTGCATACCAGAAAAATTTGGCTGCCAAAGTCCATATATAACCCTCCCCCCCAGCCCGGCCCCCCCAACCACTCCTACAAATTATGGTAGGTGTACGAGACTTGTGTAAGAAGGTGGAGAATGGTCCCAAAGCTAATCCAATAATTCTACCATCATATGGTATATTATTACTAAAACCTATGTATAACTGCTACTTATGTTCCCGATTAATAATAATCCTGGTCAAACCTAATAACGCAAAAGTTTACTTTAATATTAGTCGCGGTTTTGTCCAAAGTGATGGCGCCGGCCGCAGGCTGCCGGGAGCTTCTGCTGGTCTCATTTTACATTGGGATGAGACTAATGAAGCTTATACTTTCAAGAGTTCCTAGGGATTCTTTATCTACATTGAGATAATTTTTTTTTAATCCTACTTTTAAATTTTCATAAAAAACCAAATTAAACTTATATGTATGACCGGATACTAAATTTTCAGTAACATATCTATCTATCACGTGAACAGTATTATTGTTTAATGAGATGAATTAATGATTTAAATAATAAACTTCTCGTTTTAGTTTTACTATCATGTTAAATTTCTACTATTATCAATCATGATTGTTAAATATATAAAAATTGTATTTAATTGTCGTTACTTGCTTAAAATTTTTAAATGAGATGATATTTCAACATGGTAACAAGGATATGAAAATACTTTCTTAGTATTCATATCTTCAAAATAGATCATCCTTTAATATTCTAGAAACTAAACCAAAGATCTTACAAGGAGGTTAACAAAAAATATAATCAATCTTAAGAAAGAGTAATTCATAGAGTGGTTGAAGTAATCTAACTACCGGTAGCCGTTGCTAATGATTAAGATGTTTCGAGGATTGATTTTATAGCAGTAGTACTTCCTTGTTGGTCGATGTTATTAATGTTGCTTACCTAACAACTTCGCTCGCACACAAAGAGTCTCAACATTTCTCATCTGTTCAATTTAATGATTGTGTGTATACCAAACATCTATGATCCTATAACGGATTGGGAAGTGATAGTTTTACGATCTATTTAAATCATTAATCTTTTCAAAATGGAATCCATCCCTCTCTGTGGTATCTTTTTTATATCTTATGTTAATTATATATCTGCTAGTAGTTAGGAATTCAGTTTTTTTTTCTCCACCATGGAACTGAACTTCAATTATCTAACTGCCCCAAAAACCTAAGCAAATAGTTAACTAATGGAGAAATCTACCATATATGTATGATACAAGCAACTATTTCACCTTGATGGCCAGAAATGTCTGCCTTAACTTTTGCATTTTCTAAACCTTTACATGCAATATTACTCTCACAATCTAAAGTCGAACATTCACATTGCTATTAGAATCCCCACCATAAATGTTGATTTCTCATAAAATGAATATTCTTTCATGTAAAATTTAATTAATTACACCTTGATTAAAGAAATTCATATTCTAACATATAACTCACTACTGATCCCAGTAATATATAATACAAAAACTTATATATAAACACGTCTTCATGTATTAGAAGGTTTTATATTATATACATTAATGCATGCTCTACATTTAGAAAGGTACTAAATATTTGAAGTATGAGCAAGTTTATATAATTTTTCAATTTTTTAAGAACACTAGAGAGGGTAATGGCCGCTCCATTACAACTTACAAGGAGAGTTTTTCATCGCTAATGTTCAAGATTAATTATTTTTTTTTTAGAAAAAAAACAAGTGCATTATTTTCCAGCACATATATCTCGTAAAAAAGCAGCGCCTCAAAGCATTCAAACGAAAGAAAAATTCATATAATTGATGCATGCAATGCAACTCATAATCATATACAACCATATCAAAGATAATAGGGATTTTCATTCAACCAAATGACAGCTTGTAGACGTAGAAATAAATATTGTGAACTATGTACATAATTATTCCTAGAAAGAACAATGAACACGAAAACAAAGGATTCTAAAGAAGTCTCTGTAAAGTTGGCTGAAGTTAGGTTCCATTTGAGTACCACTCTCTTTAATTTTATGTCTATTCCTCCTTGGTAAGGGAATCTTTAATTGTTTGACTTATTATATATATATAAAATGATGAAAACCAGGCCAGACTCGAAATTTCATCCAAACAGTGATAACTGGCAGCCAGAGCAGCATACGTGTTCTCGTACGCAATTATGCCCCTCTATATTTTGGGGGTTTTTTTTTTTTCTGTTTAATATTTCATTCAGTATAAGAATTGAATCACAAATCCCAAGGGTGATTAAATATTACAAATAGGTACACGTATAGGAAGACGGTCGGAAATTATGTGCTAATTTTGTAATTAAATTTTTATATTTTTATTTTTTAAAAAATAATATATATATATATATATATATATATATATATATATATATTTTCATCTAAACATTCACTAATAACATCTTAAATTTCAATGATTTACATTTTACCTCTAAGACCATCACGATACCTAATTATTTAAAGTCAGAAGTTCTTCTGAACTCTCTATTAAATTAAACTAAAAATGAATATCATTTCACAGGGATGAAAATATTTTAATTTATAAAATCATTTGATTTTTCTTGGTTCAAAATAATCGAGTTTATTTTCTCATATTCTAATTCACATACATAGCTGCATGGCTCTCTCTCGTTTCGTTTACCCGAGCAAATGTCAATGTGAAAAAATAATATATGAACAATCCAAGAAATTAATTAATGGACCAGAAGAAGTATAATAAAATACTTAACATTTTTTTTTGTTTCGTAGTAAAATTTTCAGTGTTGGAGCCAGAAAAAATTGCTTTATTTATTTATTATAAAACTCAATTAATTGGAAACATCTATATATAATTAGAGAAAATTCATTAAACTCCAAAATTTTACGTTGTTCTTTTCTTCAAGAAGACGAGTTCAAAATAGTAGAGGCACAGACCGAGGTGATGTTCACTTCTCTGACTAGCAATGCTCCTAAATTAACAAACAATATGAGCTAAATCGTCCACATTTTCTATTGACTTCAGAAGGAAATTATCAATTATTGTGTGAAACTGCTCATATTTTAATCTGAAACTTTGGATTCACTCAAATTAAGAAATTGCGAGGTAATTTTTTAACATCAGTGGATAGTTTTGAAGAACAAGTCAGAGTTGAATGAGAAAATAGGAAAAAAAAAACATTTCGGATATTCTATTAATTTCTTAATTAATTAATTCCAAGAAATAATGATTTTTTTTAACATCAGTGGATAATTTTGAAGAACAAGTCAGAGTTGAATGAGAAAATAGGAAAAAAAAAACATTTCGGATATTCTATTCATTTCTTAATTAATTAATTCCAAGAAATATTGTCTAATTTTTATGTAATCCAATTGCACAAGCAACACTTTAGCTATTAGGCTATTAGCTATGCATACTTTTGTCGGGACTTATATATAAAATTAGTTATATTTGTCTTAGTACAATAATAAAATAACATACTCCCCTCTTCTAGACCCTTCCCCTCTTAATTGGGCCGTGTGCTGGGCTCATTCTCATCATATAAGGCTCGGAGGATTTTCTGGCCCTTGGGCTATCGAACTTCAATAAGATAATGATGGAAATTAATGTCTTACTTTTTAAATTATAACTTCTTCATTTTTTTTTCCTTCCATATTAAGAGAACAAAGAGGATAGATTGAATTCTAAATCGTACTCCCTCCATCTAGAATTAAATGTCAATTTTTTAAAATAAATATATTTTTTATCTAAAATTTTATTAATATCTTTTTTAATTTAGGAGATTTATGAGTCTTATAATCTATTATATTAATATTAGGAATAATTTGATAAGTTAATTAAAATTAATTTTTTTAATCAAAGTAAAAAGTAAACATTAATTTCGAATGAAATAATTATAATTTACAACTTCTCCCCATCTTTCATTTTATGTTTTGGGCCCAGTCAACCACGTTATACAATAGGAAAGAAAGACATATGCTAACGGGCATTTAGCTAGTTAATGACCCATTTATTCAAGTTCAGTCTAAATAAGAGCTCGGGCCAAATGGACAAGAACTGAAGCTTGAAGCCCATTTCCATCTCTTTTCTTCCTTCTCCTAGAATAACGCCATAGAGAAATTCTTTAAAAAAAGACCCAATAATTTGCTGCTAAATTCCTTTTTCCAATAATTCAGACAGACATGGTCTCGATTATTGATCACTACCATCATCAAAATCACCATTAAAGTTCCTCAAAAATAATCTTAATCGCTCTCCCATTCTCATTAAAGAGACAAAATTTCGTGGAGAGAGTTTTCTAATCCAAAAGGTGTATAGTCAAGAGTGCACCCAGTAACGGAACACCTTAGTCCAGATTCCAGAAGAAAATTTCCACAAAAATTTTCAAGGATTCAGAACTAGACTGAATATGATTTTCAGAAAGAATTAAGGGGCTTTCTGTAGTTTTTGGCACAGGTGGTTGGTAGTTGCAAAGCTTACCAATCCTTGAGCAGCGTTCAGCTGCAATGCTCTCAAGTCTCAATGCTGCAAAGCCCATTTCAAGAACTTGCTTCACTTCTTGTTAATCATGGCCACATTCTCTCACTTGCCGCCTCTTCAGTCCCTCTCCTTCAATAAACTCCTTTCAATCCCTCTTCCCATTTTCTACAGCAACCTCCGTTGTTATTCCCACCAAAATCTTCCGAGAATTTGCGCTTCTGCTACCAAGAAATCCAGGTTGTTTTTCCTTTTCTTGAATGTGTAATTTGTGTTTTGCTTCTATGGAATGGGGTAGCTTTATTTAGGAGGATTTTTCAGTGCCGGTTCTGTTTCGTGGCTTTCCTTTTCGTTTTATGTAAACTTGGTCTTGGATTGGTTGCCGTTGTCCTTGAGCCATGATATAATCTTTGTGGGTGAATAGGGCCAGTAGAAAGGTGAAGAGCAATGAGGACCTTTACAAGGATATAAATGAGTTCTTATCTACGGTTGGACTTCCCCAGGACCACGTGCCCTCCACCAAGGAGCTTTCGCACCATGGGAGGTTTGTTCTTTTCTTTGCAGTATTGTGGGATGATTTTGGTAAACCACGTTTCTTCAGAGCAATTTATTTGTTTCACAGAGCATGCTGTGAACATGTGTTTGCTTAACCAAAAAGATTAATGATTTTCCAAATGTTCATAACAGAAAATGATCTGTGATTAAGTATTTGAAGGAGCAAAATAACATATGTTATAGTTAATGATATATACTGATAAACAGAAAATAAGATTCCAATATGTAAAATAATATGACTGAATGTCTGATGTAGTGTACGATATGTTTTTTTTACTACATAAATATGTCTAAGCGTTCTGACTTCTCCCCCTCCTGATATATAACTTCATACACTCTAGGCAAGACCTTGCAAACATTGTTAGACGGAGAGGATACAAATTCATCAGGGAGCTTTTAGCAACCCCGATACATCAACAGGTCAATATTTGCTTATCTATCTATTAGCTTATTTACTGCAAACTCTGAATGTATGCGTCTGGGAACTCATATCCCTCGACTGTATCAAAAGGTCAGGGTGAGAAGGTGAAAAATTTGGCTGATGATATTTCCTTGCCAAGTGAATCTACTGAAGTAGAGAGGCAAACAGAAGGCTTGGTTGATAATATCTCACTCTCTGGTGAAGCAACAGAAGGCGAAGAAAATATGAGCAGTTTGGCTGATGAAATTTCTTTGTCAAGTGAAGCTACTGGAGTAGAGTGGCAGACGGAAGATGGATCCATATCCAGTGAAGGTACAAAAGTTGAGGAGAATAATGTCTTGACTGATAACATTTATTTGTCAAGTGAAGCTACTGAAGCAATGAGGCAGACACAAGATTTGGCTGGAGATGTGTCCCTATCCAATGAAGCTACCAAAGATGAAGAGGTTAGGATAAACTTGGCTGAAGATGTTTCCCTATCATGTGAAGGTACCATATCAACTGACAATATGAGAAGTCCTGAAATGAGTATAGAGCACAAACTTACTGATCGCAGTTACGCAGGTCTATATTCTTCTAGTAATGCATCATTAGAAGAAAAAGCAGCCAAATTTGTGCAGAAGGGAGAATTGGATGCCATTGAAGGTAAATGTGTATGCCTGATATTTACGTTTTATTCAGATGATCTTATGGCTAATTATAGAACTCAAGAAAAAATAACCAGGACATTGTAAGGGCATTGCTTAATACCTGGTTCTCCAACTACATAAAAGGATGGTAACATCATGGAGTTTAAGAGCAAAATTAGAAATCAAATAAGTCTAATTTTATGTTTAGTATCTGAAGTGGCTCTATACAATATTTGCTTTCTGAGAATATTTTCTTAAAAATGTTTTTCTTGCTTATTCAAATGTGCTTTGAACTTTTAGTTGATTTCTTTTCTTAATGCTCAGACAGTGAATTCGAAACTTTGAAGAGAAGCTCTTCAGCAGACTCCACAGAATTTACCAAATCAAAGGATGCTATTGTATCAAACTCCGACTCCATTAATGCCGCACATGAAGATGGTTCTGGTGGTTCTGATTTATCAAATGGTCACATTAAGTTGTCATGTCAGCCAGTTGAACATCCATCATGGGAAACTAATGCTTCAAGGTTTTATCTTCTGCATGTGTATTCTGACTGCTAGTTTTGCATCTTTAATTTTCCTTTTGGTAGAAAATTATTCTCTTCTTTGCTATTCTATGAAAATACCTCACTGTACATAATTTTATTATCCTGAACAAAGAAAGTTTAAACATTGATCAAATTAGTTTAAGCTTTTGACTATTATATTTGTTGATTGTGTAATTGATTGTATAATTTATTGTGATTGTAATTAGAGATTGATCATTCATGGTACTTAACTAGTGAGATTTAGTAATTAGTGGGATTCTTGGATTCTCATTCTCAATGAGATTCTTTGGAAATAACAAATATTTAACACTACAGGCATGCAAGTGCTAAGAGACATTGTTCTCTAGCATTCTCATACAATCCTTTCTCTCTAGTTTTCATGGTAAAATTGTTGATACCAAAATTTCTACAATAGTTGGGTGGGGTAAGTTGCTAGTATAGTTCCCTATCCACGATTCTGTTAGTTGCTGGAATAATATTAATTTTTACTGGTTACTGGAATAATATAGGATGAATCCTGAAAATGGGTAAAAATAGAAAGCAGAAATTTTCAACGCTTTATTTTTGTACAACTACAAAGTAACAAACCTTCGAATTGGATTAGATTAATATGAGTAGATCTTTTATCAGTCATTTATTGAATGATAAATAACTACAAGTGACGGAGATACGTGATTTAAATAACGGAAAATTCCAATATTTAAAAACTGTATCAAGAATGACTGGAAAAGTGGAAACAAGACCCGATATGATTTGATCATTCTCTTTCTCTTTCTCTCTCTCTCTCTCTGTGTGGTTCATTCTTATACCTATTAATAGTGCCAAAAGCAGAGGCAGTTGTAATATCCGAAAAGTTTAGTCTTATTCTGACTCTTAAGAGTGCACTCTTTCTTTTCTTCTTTCTGGATTCTCACTGGATACTTATCCTTTAACATGACTGGGGACAAAACCCCGAGATGCTTTCCTATCTTCTTTCCATTTTTATTGGGTGGCATTTTATAAGGAGTTTTTGCAGGGCTGAAATTCTTTCTAATGAAAAAGTGACGATGGGCAATCACAATGAAGAACTAGATGTTGAGGTGACTGCAATGTACCATAAAAACCCTGTAGCTCATGTATTTAATTATTTTGACTCCCTGGACTTATGCTTTTGTGCAGCAGGCTCAAAAAGCTGACAATCAAGCAGAAATTAGTCGTCTAAGATACATGCTGGTAGTGCTCTACTTTGTAACTATACACTGCATGGCCTGGCCTAGTTAATTTTGAAAATTGTGTTTCCCCTAAAGGCTGTTTAATTAGTTTCAAGTAAATAACTAAAGATTGGTAATGTTATTCTGCATTTAGCATCAGAAGGAGTTGGAATTGACGAAATTGAAGGAAAAGATAGAGAAGGAAAAGGTATTACTTTCTCATATTGTCTATGCTTTCTCTTTATTTTGAACTTCTATAGAATTCCATTTGAAATGCATCTTCTTTTGCCAGCTATTACTTCAGAATCAATATATGCAACATGTTGCTCTAACACGTCTCTCTCTCCCTCCATTTGTAGACAATGCCAATTGTCACAGGAAACATAGTATTCTTCTAGGAAAAACCATCAGGTTAAGCTGCTTTCTGTTAAAAGGGAATTTGAGTTTGTTTCCAAAGGTTTTAGATGCATGTCATAGTAATATGCTGCAGTTTCCTCCACCATAGAGTCTTAACAAATTAATTTTATCTCTCTGACTATTATTTGACTGGAAGGCAGGCTGCCAACGTTTCTAAAGTTTTAGGTTGAAATGGATATCAAGTAGTTTAAAATAGTTTGGGAAACTGGTTGAACAAGTTTTATGGAGCTAATCCATTCAAGCATCTTTCCTCACTGTTGTGGAACTCAGTGACAAAGCTCATAAAACTTATTCTATATCAACTAACAATCAGATGATGAACTCTGTGGCTTCATATCTAATTTACATTAATTGATTTAGGGTAATGTTTTCTTAATTATTACTGAACCTTCTTTTCTTTGATTAATAAATTGGGTATTAACATTTGAATGCTGCTAAGGATGTAGATTAATAAGAAAATGACATGTGCAGTATGATGCTACCATTACATTTGTATACCTCTTTCTCTAACAAATTCAAGAAAGTAAATCAAACATAGCTGAGGGATTTGTAATGGTCTTGTAAATCAAACACCTCTTTTTCTCCCGGCCCCCAATTTTGAGCTCTGAGAATGTGGTCAAGTATTTATTTCATGGATAAAATATCCTAGATTTAAAAATATCTAAAGACTTTGCTTTCTGCTTTGCATCTTGCACTGATACTTCGATCTAAATTCTCTTTGCTTTAATTCTTTCTTTTCATTAGATGGCCTGTAGCTTTGTTGTGCAATTTACAAGCATAATGTTGTGGCAATTCTATTATGAATTCATAGAGTGGAAGAGTTATTCACCGTATGAGCTGTTAAGTGACTGATTTAGATTATGTTTCCGTCTTTAGCTGGCTTTATCTGTCCTGCAAACTAAAGCTGAAAAAAAGATAAGTGAAGCCCAGAAACTTATAACTGAAAAGGATGCTGAATTGCGTTCTGCTGAAGAGACTCTTTCAGAACTGAAAGAGGTTGGTACTACTGCTCCTACATTCCTTATGATCACACCATTTTGGCTCTTCTAGTCCGGTCTTTCGTTTCAAAAGTGAAGGTCACCTCACAATTATGATCTGTGAATTATAACCTTGGCTAACTTAATTTTTCTGTTCAAGACTTCACATTTCTACCCTAATAAATTGAAATAATCTGAGCTGTTAGAGAGGAAATATAATTCTCCACCGGCGTTGGTGCTGTAGCTTCAGCAACATCTATGCTTTTGTTTCCAATCAGTGTCACGATAAGTTCAGAATTAAAAAAAAAAGAAGAAATACATGTTCTCTTTTGGCTTTTTGCGACAAGGATGAAGTATTCAGTCAAAGGAATGGCATATAATATTTTGTTGAAGGCAGAGACCGAAGTGATATTTGGGTGAGAAGAATGTATTCCGAATTTATTGTTTAGGTTTAGTGTATTTATACTAGTGGATTCTGCTGAGACATTTGTACCAATGGAAGATTGTAGAAAAGGCTGATAAATATCTCATTCTCTTTTCTTTCACCTCCTAGTATTGAGGATACCTTGGGAAGGAGAAAGGATTGCTTTGTGGTCCTAGAGAAAGAGTTGTTAAGAACTTTGGGTGTACAAAGTTTTTACACACTAATATGTTCTATACGGGAAAAAAGGTACTAGGTACTAGTTTTCTTGTTGATTCCCAAAGAAGTACTTCGAACTGCATATATTAGTTTCACATCAGCTATAGACCTCTTGTGAAAGACGATATTCTTGTCTTTATCTAGTGAATAAAGTAACTTTTTGAGATTTATGGTAGAAGAGGTATTTTCAACTCTTCAATTTCAAAGTTGGATCGTTTACTGAAAGTCCACAGTAACTTGTTTGTTTCCACACCTTTTATTGGCAAAAGAAATTCTTGTCTAATTGTCTGTGCATTAAACTTTCATTAACACAGTAGTTATATAAAAAGGGTCATGTCCTTTATTTTTATGCAATTTGTCATCTGGATCCTTCTGTCACTGAATTATAAGTTTCTTTTCATTAGGTAGAAATCCTATACTGGGGAGAGGGTGAAATAATTGAGGTAGCAGGCAGCTTCAATGGTTGGCAACAGAGAATTGAAATGGATCTGCTGCCATCTTCAAGTAACTCAGACTTAGCTGGATCATGGTTAGACTTTCATTATCTATCCTTCTGGCACCCATGCATGTTTCAATACATCAAGTTGCTCTACTGTGTCTTTTCTCTAGCAAAAGAAGTTTTGCTCCCATGCCCTGTAGTATCAGGAGCCTCATAATCTGGTGATAAAGATTTGTCATTCTTTTAACTTCTTTTTTACTTGTACAAAAACTTGCAATTTATTTTTCCATTATATATATAGTCCCCCCACCTTTTCCCCCCAAGACATCTTGCATATCTTCTCTGACCAACAGCATCTAGCAAGCCAGATTATTCTTGATGGATGGTTGGTTGAAGAAATGTGTCTTACTATTGCCTAGCAGTACCTGTTTATGAATATTCTTTCTTAATTCATGCTTCAAGATGTCCTACATGAGCTGTGACCATTAGTCCATTACAATACCATGCAAGTTCAATTATGTTTGTTAGGGCAACAATGCATTGCATAGGCGTTCATTAAAATTTTTGATGAATTTTGTTTTGGTGCATACTTCTCCAAAATTCCATTTTATGGTTGACTTTGATAAAATATACCTCTTGCAGTTAGTTGTTCTGGAGTTACTTTATGAGGCTGTTGAACACCCATCTTATTTGATGCTAAATTCAGTAACATACTTAGCTTGCATATTTTTAGTTACTATTAGAATTTGTGATTTGATCGACTCTTATTACAAAAGCGTTTTTAGGCCTACGTCAAATTAATTGTATTTTCCTGCATTACTACTAAGGAAAAGCAAATAATAATGCAATGCAGGTTAATATTGTTCAATTTTGACAGGAAATCTAGACTTTGGAGAACAGTGTTGTGGCTTTATCCTGGAGTTTATGAGGTTCTACTCTGTCGTAAATAAACTTTTGATAGATATTATTCTTATCCTCCATGTCCCCACCCCACACACAAAAAAGAAAAAAGAAAAAATAAAGAAATAAGAGCCAGAGAAGAGTACTCTTCTTTTGTTTGTGAAACTTCACTGCCTCAAATGAGGTAGATACTCAACTGATAAGAGATCAGATATTTGCAATTATGTATTTCAAAATTATTAACTCAAGAGTTCAAACTATCCTCTTATTGCTTCACCTGTTGATTAATTCTTTCTGCAGATAAAATTCATTGCAGATGGCCATTGGACAATTGATCCCCAAAGAGAGTCAATTACCAGGGGTAGCATACATAATAATGTACTTCGAGTTGATAGATAGCAACAGTTTCCTGGGGAGATATATGCTACATATACGTGCTGTAGGTATTACGTTAATTAAACCTTGAGAGAATTTTGCATAAATTTTAATTATGAAGTGTCTGAAACATCCTGGATTTTTAAGCTTAGTCTTTTGACAATCTGTAGTGATAAAAGTGCCTACAAATATGAATGACCTATTCCAGATGATATCTCGGGTATTAAGATCTCAGCTATTTTATCTTGCTTTATTGTCTAAATCCTTATACTATATTCCATGCCAGGATTAACCTGAACTTCTCATCCTTGCTGTACATAATTTTAATTTTTTATCCTTAAAACAAGTCTTACATTCTTCATTTTCTTTCTTCACTAGTGAGTATTAAAGCATAAACTTCTGATCGTTTTTATTTTTGCCCAGATCATAGGATTCTGAGTCTGTTATTGCTTGTAATAACACCTTTCGAAGATGTAGGAATTTATACAGTTGAGCACTTGCCCTTTTGGAGATTTCTCATTTACTCTTGAAGCAGGACGAAATAATATTGTATAGATGGTTTTAGCAGGCAAACCTGGCCTGTTACTAGTTTTCACACCCTAAGTTTTGTCATCGTCCAAGTATTCATTGACCAAATCACTTATTCAGACAAGAAAAGGAACCTGCGAATATTTCTTTGTATATCTTAACTCTGAAGAAGCAGCTCTTTTAGATTCAACTTCCTTGATTTATACAGATACTAATGTTGTGAAATGTCTAATTTACCAGGCACGCCAGAATGCACTGAGATGAGTTTCATCGAACTGTGAAGAAAGGGCATCCAAGATGAAGCAGGCATGATTGTGATATTTCTCCCTTCAAACGAAACCTTATGAATCAAGAATACTGCCTGCCAGTAGATTTTTCCGGCATATAATTTTAAGTACCATAGATTTGTATTGTACAGTTGTGTACTTCATTGCCACATAAACTGCTATGTTACCAGTCTGTTGATACAATAACCCGAGGAAATGCAAATTAGTTAAATTTTTTTGGGATACCTTTCATTTGTCCAATATCATTTTCCCTATGAGCAGCAGATTTGGCCGGGTATTAGGGGATAATTCATCTTTAGCATCGTCTATTGTGCTTCTCTGATAGGACAGCGAGCTTAATCTTGCAGGGAATCATAGGGAAAACTATCTAGAGGATGAAAGAGCCAACGGTCATTTGCTAATGCAAATAAGAGTTGACCATCTTACTCATACTGCATTTGCAATTTTACTCACACAAACAGTATATCTATTTTGGTCGGCAGTGAGAATTTATCTCCCTACGTTTGGGGCCAAAAATGGGCCACCGGTATTCCGTATTCCTAGAAAAGAATCGAGCAAACACTGTCTGATCTGGAGGGAGAAATTATTGAAACCACGTGTAAAAGTTCACTGTTGAATAGTAGTGGCAGTCGTGTCTCCTTCCTTGCCTTTCGAAGTTCCTCTCCTCTATCTCAATCGTTAGTGCCGGAGAGAGGTACAGGACTTCCATAACCATAACCATCAAATTTGCAGAGAGAATAAAACATAACCATATCAAATTTTATGCTCTAAATGTCAATGGCCATGGTGAATGCTTCTTCATTTGCTTTTGTTGCAGACTCTTCTACTTCCTTTCTGCCTTTCATCTCATTTTCCAGCTTCCCACTGAATTCCTCTCAACTTCCCTTTAAATATGTCAAACATTCTTCTTTTGGTAACTCTAAAAGGGGTTTTTTTGCTCCATTATCTGCCAAGAACACGATTTGTGAGGCTGTTGATGTGCTTGAAGAAGACACAGAAAATAAAGTGGAGGTTTCCAGTAAGGAGACTCTGCTTTACTCCTTTACTCCTTTGCTGCTTGTGGCTGCTCTTCCTGGAGGTAATGCTCTATCAATGTGAATCCTTCTACATTCAAGCGAGTTTCTTTACATTGTTCTAAATGTCAATTTCAGCTAGAGCAGTCCAAATTTGGAGCTCTCCATGTAAATTATATCTTTAGTCACTCAAAAGTTGAGGAGAGCATTGAAATTCTCATCCTTATTTAGATCATCAAGGAAACAATTGGATGCTTTCATTAAGAATATGAAATCGTTTCAAATAAAGATACACTTAAACATGCTGTTTTTCATTTCACTCTTTCTAGATAACTCATAGTGGCATTGCCATCTGAATTCAGCTGCAACAGTAAGGTCCCTTTTTGGACCTTTCGTCGAGCTTGTCAAATCTTGGAACCTACCAGACTGGCTTGTGCACTGGGGTCATCCCGGTAACATGGTTGGTATTAGTATTTACTTTGCTTAAGCTTCATCCATCCTTATGAAAAGCAAAATCAACACACAATTGATATAAGTTCCTTCTCGTTTCTCTTATGTAGGCAGTTGTACTTTTTGCCATGGGTGGTTATGGGACTTACCTAGGCTTCCGAATCCGGGTTTCCGATGATGTGGTAATCAGAATTAAGAGATGATGGTTGAATTATGTGCATGTTTATTCATCTGCAAGATTGAAAATTGCTCACGTACTAGATTCTTGGATGTGTTTTAGGAGGAGAAGGCTAAAGCAAAGGACCTGCATCCAAAACTTCTTGGGGGTATGTTTTTCTTCTTTGCTCTTGGAGCCACCGGTGGAATCACATCTCTGCTCACTTCTGACAAGCCTATTTTTGAGAGGTATTCCCGGATTTCATATCCTAGAAAACAAGATTAATAAGATCATTAATGTTTCAACTTATAATATGGAAAAAAAGTTTCTCACAATGTGTTTCTTGCAGTCCTCATGCTATCACAGGCTTTATTGGCCTAACTCTTTTGACCATACAAAGCATATTACCAGCATTGTTTGAGGTGAATTTATTTAGAGAACCTTAAGATATTTTCCCTGTTTCTTTGTTGTAGATTTTTGTTGTTTATTACAAGAAAATGATTCGAGAATTCCTCTGCTTTGCTTATAGGGAAATCCTTCATTGAGGAATATCCATGGAATTTTGGGTAGCGGAATTATGACTCTGTTTCTCGTCCATGCTGCCCTTGGACTTCAGCTTGGATTGAGTTATTAGTCATCACCATTGAAGATCTTGCAAATGACAAATTTAGAAAAAAAAAATTCTTCCAATTTTAAAAGTTTTCGAATCACCTTCAAGTCCTTCAAAATAATGTAGTGAATGCCTATTTTGCATTAGAAATAAGGTATTAAAATTACAAAGAGACAGTTAAGTTCAATTTAGATCTCATTCTGGATATATATGAGAGAGAGAGAGAGAGAGTGGGTGTTTGTGTGTGTCTTAGTTCTTACTACTACTATATTAGAACCTTAAAAAACACATATAAAAAAACATTAAGCAAAAGACAAATAAAACCAAATAGAGATTGACAAAGGATATATTAATCCAATTCCTACCATTACTCAAAAAAAAAAAAAATCCTACCAACTTTCTCACCTAACTCTATAAACTCATTAGCGTCAATGTTCTTCAAAACCTTAGGCTTTCTTACCCTGGCTCAATCAAAGTTGAATTTTACATTTTCCTTACCAACAACCCAAGTGCCTTGTTGGATTTTATTTTAAAGTTTAATCCCTAGTTTGCTTTAAAAAATTAAAAGTGAATAACATATATCATCTAAAATCACTTTTAAGAATCTTGATTAGATATCTAATACACGGAAATTTCATATAATAAGTAAAACAAATAATATATTTTTTTGTATTATAATATAAATCATTGTAAAAACCTCCATTTTAATATAATTTTTAATATAACGAATATAGTAGAATTGACAAAGTCCCACTTCACCTACTAAACAGTGATGGTGGGTTTGAGTTTGTATGTATCATTGTGTACTAAAAAAACAGATATTTAAGTTAATTTTTATTCTTACCTTTATTATGTCTCTTTCAAAAAAAAATTAGTCAATTACGAATTCTTAAGTAGTTTATTTATTTTTTAACTAAATAGGCTGTTCTAGTGTATAAACCCTCCACTTGCTCAGTGGGCGATGCAAATTCAATCTATAATTAAAAAAAATAAAATTCAATAGCATTAATGGCCATTTCCAATATATTGGAATTGTTTTCATATATATATATATATATATATATATATATATAGGATTTTTTTAAAAGGGAAATAGTAGAATATGCAGGGACCGACGGCATTTGCAATTTTTTAATATCGAACTGACTTATACCAACCGCGCTACAGCCATCCAAAGCATGTGGTCCTATTAATTTAATAAATAAAAAAAGCACAATTTTGATAATTCAAAGAAATCACCCAAACGGGAAACTTCATTAATTTGCGGTGCTGGACACCATTACATAAATAGAAATCACGTTATATTTTTAAAAAATTTAAAAAAAAGCAAAAAAAAAAAAAGAAGAAAGAAAAGAAATCACGAACCAGATCTGACGCTCACTGTTTCTTTCAACTTGGAGTTGGAAAGCATTTTACGGCTTAAATTTAAGTTGGATTTAAAATAATTTAGCAATGTAACAGTGTGTTAATTAAAAATATTAATTTTTAAAATTTAAAATTTTACATTGAATTAACACATGTGTCTAATTATCTCTGAATATTTTTTATTTTTTTACATTAAATTAAAAGTAAATCAAATAACTAAAAAGAGAAATAGCTAAATATGTTATTAAATTATTTATATTTTATTTAGCTATTTATATTCTCGATAAATTTTGAGTAACTATTACACCATCTCTACAATTTTATATCAAAGTTTCTAGCAGTAACATTTAAAATAAAAAATGTAAATTTTCTATTGAATTACCGTTTAAAATAGTAAAAATATATAAAAAATTTATTAGAATTTTGTTAAGGATATAAAATATTAAAATATAGATAATTTGATGACATATTTTGATTAATTTTTAAGTAAAAATTAAAATTATATTTTTATAAAGTAGAAAGTCGAATCAGGAAAACGATTTCTTCAGTGGGTCGGTGAGGTTTCCACGGAAGCAGCTCCGTAGTAGGAAAAGCGTGTTAAGTAACGAAGTTGGTCGTTTGCTGAAAACTGGATCCAGAATAGAGAGCGAGTCCCCTGCACGTCTTTGGATCCGCCTATATATATTCGCGCCAATATACACTCTCCCCACCAATCTCTCTCTCTCTCTCTCTCTCTCTCTCTCTCTCTCTGTGTTCTGTGCTGGTATCGCTGCTTGCAGATCTGAAAGCTGTTCTTTCGTGAAGGTGCGCATTTCTATGCTGACTCTCAGTCTCCCTTTTTTTATTTCATTTTTCTATTTTTAGCATTTTTTGTTAGCAATCGGATTCAGATTTCTTAAAGTTTTCTTCTTTTTCATGAGATCCTTTCAGATTTCTATGCATTATGCATCATGGTATTTCGTTCTTAGATCGTATTTTGATATATGTGATATGTTATAGATCTTAGACTGACTCTCTTCAATTTATGGAGGATAGGATTCATGGCGTTATGATGTATCACGTATAATTTAGTTTCTGTTCATAGTCATGGTCTTTGAGAAATTAAGATTCAGCACGGAATCTTTTAGTGAGATGAGATCCTTGTGAATCCGATGCTGAAATTTTCATCTCAAGTTATTAACGGAAAATTTGGCATTTTATAATGCATGGGCAGCAGTAATCATTATGATTATTTGCAATGAATCGCCTAGCTATAACTCTTAATTTAAACATTTGAGTTCAGTAATTACTGTTGCTTTGAATTGTACGGAGAATATCTCCTTAGAAGTGCGTATATGTCCTATTACTAGTAAGTTTTTTTGGTTTTGAAAACCTTATTAAAGCTTATTAAAATCCTTATACTTGCAATCAATCATTTAATGACCTCTTATTTCTTTGATCTTGTACGTTTTGTTATATTTCAAGTATGTAATGAATTTCTGGATGAATTTTGGAAGTAGCGAAATACAAATGGGATAAACTTAGTCTAGTGAATTCTTTTTGTTATACATGACATATTTTCTTTGGCAATATTTATTTAATTGCTAACATGGTGGGAATGGTTACATGCTTTTATACTTCTGATCGTTTAAGATGTGGTACTAATGGAGTCTATTGTTTCATTTCAGACCAGACATGGACACTTTCCTTTTCACCTCAGAGTCTGTCAATGAAGGCCACCCTGACAAGCTCTGTGACCAAGTCTCAGATGCCATTCTTGATGCTTGCCTAGAACAAGATCCAGAGAGCAAAGTTGCCTGTGAAACCTGCACAAAAACAAACATGGTCATGGTTTTTGGAGAGATCACAACCAAGGCCACAGTAGATTATGAGAAGATTGTTCGAGATACTTGCAGAGGCATCGGGTTTACATCTGCTGACGTTGGTCTTGATGCTGACAAATGCAATGTTCTTGTCAACATTGAACAACAGAGCCCTGATATTGCTCAGGGAGTTCATGGTCATTTAACAAAGAAACCTGAGGAAATAGGAGCTGGTGATCAAGGCCACATGTTTGGGTATGCCACCGACGAAACTCCTGAACTCATGCCCTTAACTCACGTCCTTGCTACACAGCTTGGTGCCAAGCTTACTGAAGTAAGGAAGAACAAGACATGCCCATGGTTGAGACCTGATGGTAAAACCCAAGTTACTGTTGAGTATAAGAATGATGGCGGTGCTATGGTCCCTATTAGGGTCCACACAGTTCTCATCTCAACTCAACATGATGAAACTGTTACAAATGACCAAATTGCCCAAGATTTGAAAGAGCATGTGATTAAACCTGTAATTCCGGTTCAGTACCTTGATGAGAATACCATCTTCCACCTGAATCCATCAGGTCGTTTCGTGATTGGTGGTCCACATGGTGACGCCGGACTGACTGGGCGCAAAATCATCATTGATACCTATGGTGGATGGGGAGCTCATGGTGGAGGTGCCTTCTCAGGGAAAGATCCCACCAAGGTGGACAGGAGTGGTGCTTATATTGTTAGGCAAGCAGCTAAAAGTGTGGTTGCTTCAGGACTTGCTCGTCGCTGTATTGTGCAGGTTTCTTATGCAATTGGCGTAGCAGAACCACTCTCAGTTTTTGTTGACACTTACAAGACAGGAAAGATCCCTGATAAAGATATCTTAGCCCTAATTAAGGAGAACTTTGATTTTAGGCCTGGGATGATAGCAATCAATCTTGACTTGAAGAGAGGAGGAAATTACAGGTACCAGAAGACTGCAGCTTATGGCCATTTTGGTCGTGATGACACTGATTTTACTTGGGAGACTGTTAAGATCCTCAAGCCTAAAGCTTGAGCTGACGGGTACATCCGTACACGTGCCTTCAAAAGAATAATTTGTAGAAATTATTCGGCTGCCAGACAGATAAAGAAGCTTTATGGCATACACTAATCTCATAATTCATTTTCTGGGCCCCACTAAGAGGTGGGAAAGGACCTCTTTAATTTCTAGATCTAGGTTTAAAAAATTGTTGGAGCTCTGAGTATTTTATATGTTTTCTTTCGGTTTCGGTGTTCTTAGCTCTTTTTGGTTTCGGTCAGCTCGATTGTTTGTGAGAGAACTATATTTCCATTTTTTCTGTTTGCTCAGTTTAAATTCATTAAATCATTCACTTGGAAGTTCATCTGGTTTATGTTCTATTATACAAGTCAAGAACTATATTATGTTCTGTTAGCACATGCCAAGGTATCCCATGTTTTATCAGGGCTAAATTTCTCCCAAGCTGCAATCTATCAACTTGCAGCTGGCAAAAACAAAATGAAGGAAATATCACAAAAAATGAACGAAGTGAAAGAAATATGATAAAGAAGGGAGAATCAAATTGATAGTAGTTTTAAGTGTACATTGCACAGAATCTTTACAGAAAGCACATACTGTCATATGCCAAGGCTAAGTTTTGCATTTTAAGAATGCAACCACAGGCGGTCATGCAGTCTCTCTTCGCCAGTACCAAACATCTCATCTACCCTTTCACCATCTCTATAGAAGTGAAAAGTAGGGGTGTAACGAATATGCTGAGTTGTCTCGGGGCATTCATCAATATCAGCATAGACAAAGGAAAGCTTCGGGAACTTGTTACTTAACTGACAAAATGTAGGTAGGATCTGACTGCAAACTCTACACCTGAAAATGGAAAACCAATTAAATTATATTTTCTAAGCTACTACATAGGCAACCGTTGCCTCTTTTGCATGATATTTATTAGGTAGCATAGGTTCCCAAAACATTTTCATAAACTGTTTGGAGGATATTAAGCATATGATGACCCAGAAATCTTAATCAACTTTCCTATCTGATATTTACATCCTTGCTCCAGGAAATAGCTAAAGAACATCATTTTAACTATTGATTCTGAAATTCAAAGTCCTTTGACACATCCTAGGACATGGTATGCAGGTATCTCATTGCAACAAGAAATAATCTTTATATATAAATCAATGGATACATTTTTACACAGACCAATAAACTTTTTTTTTCCTTAAATACTCTTAATCATCCTGTCTTTGAATCTTGAAAATAAGAAAGAGAAAAGAAAAAAGTCATCAATGATTTGTATTTATGAACGGAGGGAGTACTATAGTTAAGCCATGACTTATTATCTCTCTCATGAGATCCCAAATATTGTATACTAGAATCTAGAAGAGTGAAAATTTCGGGTACCCTGCCTTTCGTGTCTATGAGCTAATAAGGTTCTATTGAAATTATCATGCACAAAATATTAGATACTGTTAAGACTTTAAACATCATTTATGGATTGCAGTTAAAAGGCAGCTCCGAGTTCAGGTCCTGAAGTAGTCTGGCAGAGTTGAAGTCTTAGTAGCATAAGCATTTAAGTCTATCTATCATGCTATAGTATAAAGCAAACAGTTTCAAACTCTTAGCATAGTAAGACAATCCCCACCAGCACAAGGAAAATGAAAGATTGTTTTTGCATTGGTTGAAGAATGCATTAGATGTGAGAAATCCAAGTTCATACAAGTAACTTCTGTCTGGTTGCCGATGCATGCAAGCAAGATATTTTCCTTGCTTATAGTTACTAGGAAGATTAGCAAATGAAGGGAACATATAACAACAGAAGCCCTACATATTGTCAAAAGCAAAGTTTCATCATAAACATGGTCCCTTCTATTGACATGCAACCAAAAGATCCAATTTTTCGGTCTTTGTTAAGAAACCAACAAAGGGGAAACAAATCCACAGTGAGGAGGAAGAATAATCCAGATACCATCCAAGACTAAGCGTACCACTGAAGTTCCACCCCCCCCCCCCCGCCCTCCAAAAAAGAGTAGTAGCATTACATTCATTAGAATACAGTTGCCAAATCTAGGCACTTAATATTTTTCATAAGTTCATTTTCACGTAGCATCATCCCATCAAACACCTGGTGTCCACATTACTGACTTCTGATTTTGCAATAATAACTTCAACAGAACTATACAACAAAGGCACAAGTATAAAGCACCACAACCTGAATAAAAAAACCTACCAAGATGCGCCATAGTTGATAACCACCTGCAAACGAAGTTTTCACACCAGAAATTAGCTCAAAATATGTCCAGCTATATTTTTCTACGAATAAGGGGAATACAAGATAATTTTACCGACAGGGGTTTTGGAAGTTCTGATTTGATGAAAAAGTTCCTTGAGATTTTCGTCACTGGAAGCTGTTATGAGGTTGCCATGGTGAGCTGGACTCCCCTTTTCTTCTTTGGTGCTATCTTTCTCCATTTTTGTTTCCTCGTGGAGAAATCCGTCTGCCAAACAGTGAAAGATATTCAAGAGTCGAGAACCCACGGCTCACTGTTCCTCATTTCAGTGACATTTTGAGATTGGGTTTTAAAATAGTGAAATTTTGTTTTTAATTTTAAAATAAACCTATTTCCTTCCCACACTCCCCTTGCTTTTGGATTTTATTGCTCGTAGGAAAAGACTGGGCAATGAAAATGTTCAGATAATATAAAAGGTTTAACATCTAAGTATCTAGAGTTTGTAACTGTACCACCCATTATACTATAAATTAGGCGTTAGTTTTAATATTCTGTAGATTATGTTTCCCTTTTGTGGTGTGATCGGGATGAGACTTGTCGAATGAAAATTGATGATTTTAATGATTAAGTTTACATTTATAAAAAAAAAAGGAAAAGAAAAAGAAAAACTACCTTGTCCTAATGGAGATGAAAATGGAGAAAAAAAAAATAATATTAGTTAATGCAATATTTTGTAATGATTAATCATTCGAAATTTACAAGTATTTTGTCAGAACGATAAAGCATAATGCATTTTTAAACATCATTTTTTAAATAAAAAAAAAAACACTTTGGTTATTGCTAGAAGTGCAAATCAATCACTTCGGGGTAAAGATAATTTTTTGTCAGGTAAACCAAACGCTATCCACCAATACCAAAGTTTCCATGGCCACAGTAGAGAAGGGCTGTGGTCTTGAAACAAACAACAGTTTACATTGGAAACCTTGGGCATCTGTCTGTTTCTTATTCCCATGCCAACCCTAACTGGGTATCAAATCACACAGAACATCCCATTGGACAGAGATTTTAGATTGTCCAATAATCAATGTCAATGACGGGATACACTTCATGAATAGCTCGTTGAGGAGCACTGGAGCAGTTCATCCTCTTTCCTTTTCTTTTAATGTTTTTCCCTCTCTTTTTCCCTGAACCAGGTAAATACATATTCAGAGACCACAAATTAGAAAAATTACTTGGAGCTAATGAACATTGAATAATAGAAGAGATATATATGACTGCAATGCAGACAGGGATGTTGATTAGTCTGCACTCAAATTAGGCTTTTAGAGAGTTCTGATGAATCAATGGAAGCCTAACGTTGTTACATTCCTGGGATCAATATTTTAATCCAGGTAAGCTGATAGCTTTCCAGTATACCACTATAGTTAGTTCAGGTTACAATTTTCCACCCCCAACCATTCCAATTCTTTTGGAAAGACTGAATCATTCCACTTGAAAAGCTACAAAATTTTATGTACGAATAATCTGGAGATAAGGGGCAACTACAACCATCGGAAACAGCTCCCTGTGTAGCTAGACATGATGGCAATAGAAAGAGCATAATATTATTCCCAAGCTAGTCGTCAATCTCAGAGAATGTTCCTTGATGAAACTTCTTACACAAAGCTGCTGCTGCGGCTTCTATTCTTGCTTGATCCTGCAAGTAATGCCAAAAAGGTCTTCTAGATTTTGAAGTATATAAACCACAAAAAACATTTGACGTTTATCAGAAATCAGTTTTTACCTTTCCTTCAAAATTAACTATGAGGGGCCCATTTCTTGATGCACGATAACCCCCTTAACATCCAAGCAGAGAATAAAAAGGTTTAGTCGAGAAATAATCATAATAAATATGCTAAGATAAGCATGGTTAAAAACACCTACCAATATAAAGATCTGGAAATTCAAGACAAAGTTTTGATAAAGGCTGAGCAGCTTCCACCTGCACCACGTGGCACATCAATGAATTTTGATGGAATTATGTAACAGATTTAGGACTGCAAATGAGAAGTTAAAAGGTGCGACCAAGCAGACAGACAAATTGTTTGAGGAAAAAGAACACTTTGCTTTATTAGGTCTAATGAGGCATAAGATGTGAATTATATTTTACCATTTCTTCTTCTCTAGGAGAGTGTCCACAACTTAAAAAGTACATAATTAGGTTTAACTGTTTTTTAAGATATCAATATTTTCTGCCTTTCAAACTTCCATCTATTGTCCAGCAACCTAAATCAAAAACATCAAAATTTGACTATCCAAAACTGTTCCCTTCCCCAGGGGATGGAGGAATGGGGGTGGGTGGGGGTCGGCCTTACGAGATATAGGTAATAATAAATTAAACAGAACAGAGGAAACACACACACACACAGAGTTTCAGATGCACTGAGCTACTGCATCCATCAATACTATTCACCAAAGGTGCCAAATAATCATCCCATAACAAGAAAATCAAAATGCAGAGCAACAGAATCTGTGAACAGCCCCAGAACACATTTTCAACTCAAACAACTGTAAGGACTAAACACTTGAGTTCATAGAGAGAGTGTATCAGGCATACAGACAGATCCACATCAAAGTATACATGCCATCAGAAGAGAACATAGTAACCATTTCCATCCTAGACCATGTAATCTATTGTTCAGTAGATAATCCATAGGTTTAATGATACAACAAACAAGCTGAGGGATCAGTGCAACTATAGGTCTCTGTCTGATGGGGATATCATATCCTTCCAAGTCATATAAGAGATTCCGAAAAGAGAAAACAAGGGACAAGGAATAACAGAATACTTACATCTGAAAGTTTTGTATACAAACGTTTCGATATAAATGGTTCCATCATCACAAGGAGGCCACTAGGTCTGGATAATTCAATCAGACAGTCCCACTGTAAGTCCAGCTCATCAACATTTGTTGCAGTTAGAACTATTACATTGTGGCACTTGATCTGCAAAGAGAAAAATTCAAAATTACTCAACTTCCACACAGGACTTCCTTCTATGGCCATCTTACTTATTATTTACATCACAAGGCATATTCCTTTATTTTCCCCAAGTTCAAGCAAGTATTCATTGCCCAAGATGAAATACCTTAAAGGACACCATAACCTGAACTAGTGACAACCTTCCTATGAACCAAATCTAGTCTAGTGAAGGATCTTGGAGGAAAACTTCACTAGAAACTTTTGACCCTCGTAGTTCATTAATCTTCTCAATTTTTCACCTTTGTGTCAGTAGCCAAAATGATATTAGCTATCTAACTCTATGACCAATTTCCCAAAGGAAGGCAAATACGAAAAAGCATGTATCCATCACGAGCAGAAAACTAGACCCAAAATGCTTTATTTTAGAATATTTAATCAATAAAAAAAAACACAGCCTAAAATGAGAACAAATACTTTCAGAAGCATATGATATTCCTGTGAGAAGAACTTCAACTGCCACAGAAGTCAAAGGATAATGATATTGCAAATTCCATGAATGACGACGTACCAAAGGGACCGGAAGTTGCTCATGATCCAGCAATTCTGTTATACCCTCTGGCAATAAAGCCATCTGAAATGTGAAAAGAAAGAAGAGTCAGGTTAATAACAATCCGAAAAGGTTATGAAATGGTGCTTTCAATGCTTAGCCAAATATCCATGTTTACATCCCACCACCAAAAATAAAAAAAATAACACCAACGCCTCTTTCCTGATACGAGATAAAGATCACAATGGTAACGTCAGCTCCAAAATGAACACAGAACAGTAGGCCATGAACATGCCTTTTGCAGATATTCTTATTAACAGCAGAACATCACCCAAACTTTAAAACCTAAGGGCAAATAACACGTTTTGTTTACATTTTCACATCCAGCATGTAGAATTAATACTGTTCCTAGTTTTCTTAGTTGAAAATGAACTGTGAGAATCTGAAAAGATAGAGGAAAATAAAACACTCTCATTAAAGTAAGCAACACTTAAAATTAATTTTTAAAATTAGAAAAACAATTAAAGATACAAAAAAAAAGTATTACACACTCTAGAATATAATGTTACCTCATTTCTATCCCCAGTGCATTTTTCACCAATTAGATGCCTCAAATATTCCTCAAACTCTTCATCTGGAGCCTGTATTAGACAATTTGCATGTGTAACAGCAAGTTGAGTACTGTGACAGCTCAAGCAAAATAGAACTAAACAAGGAGTACATTCTGTAGCTTTTTCGTTTTTGTTGATGAACTGAGGAGAGTACTGCTTTATTGCTAAAACCATAAAGAACAAAAGATTTCCTTCATCTCTTTGAAATGAATAAGGAAAAGCAGGTACTCTAAAGTTTGGATAAAAATTAGAATCACCAATAGATATCGACAGAAGGGAAATAAATAGATGAGATGAGAGGATTCCAATACAAATGCCAGACTTTTATATACAATAGGAAAAGGTGTCCCCAGATGGAGAGTATTGTACGAAAGAAAATCAGTATAAGAGAATTCATATAGCTGAGTGATGAGATAGTATGAAATGTATCTTCAATAGTTCAACTTTATTAAAGGAAGTTTAGGGATTCAAAGGTAAAACAAAATAAACATCCTCACACACCATGCGGACACCAAATGCCTTTGCAATTCCTGCCATAGTAACATCTGAATGCAGTGGACCCACCCCTCCATATATGAACAACTGGAATAATAAGCATGTAGTGAAGTCAGAAACCACAGCTCAGTCAAAAATATCCCATAAGATAGATCAATACAGAAACTCCCCCAACAACCCCACTTCTCTTTTTCTCTTTTCATAGACAGACACACAAACAGAAAACAAATATCCGAAAGTGTGAAAAACTGGCAACATACTTCCAAATCAGCAAATGAATATAGACCAGGATTCCTTAATGGGCTCTCTACAACCCCCCCCCCCTACACCTTTTTGTTTCCCTATCTCTCCATTCCTTCTCATTTCTCTCTTTACAGAAAGACTGCAATATTTTACCATGTCATTTGAAGATTTCCGTCTTTCAACTTCATCAGCGACAAAATCTATCTGGATTCGAAAACAACATGATTAGGATCAGAATCAAAACAAAAGGGAAAGTGTAAAATACATTAAATTTTGTTCAAAATCAATGACAGCAGGTAAGTACATTGCATCTTTTAGACAGTCATAAACAAGTCTGACCCAATATTTTTAAAGAATTTACCATCAAAATAAGGGTTTAGATAATAACCATGTATATATGCATTATTACCAGGAACCCTGCTCCATTCACACACTCATCTTAAGAAGAAAAAAAATTGAAACACAAAAACAAATGGTAAATCACTGGATATGGTTGCTTGTAAAATCTCTTACATCATTCCGAGTGACAATAAGCTCCGACAAATTCCAGCCAATAGAATGGAGCTTCCTGCATAAGGAGGATCCCAACTTGTCCTCAACAGCACCAAATCTGAGCTATGGAATTGAAGGTAAACATCAGATATTCAAGTAAAATACAAACTGCAAGAGATATATTTCGGTAATTAAACATAATTCAAAAAGAAAACATACAGAAATAACTTTCTGAAATGAAAAAATAGATGGCACCTCGTTTCTCTAAATCACCGCCTACAATCTTAAAATTACACAGTCCGGGTCAGAGATATAACTCTGTTCAGGTCAAATTGTAAAGAACCATCTATATTTCATAGAATATGTTTATGCAGCCAACATTCTAAAGTAGTTCAGCATCCACATCAAAAAGTGATTACTAAAACTGTGGTTGAAACAGAATGTGCCTGCACAACATTTCTTTGGTCACAGTGCAAGCAGAAATCATGTCTGAGTATTTGCAAGAATTAGCTCATCAACAAAATAAACCTCATAAGCAAATGACCTCAAACATCAAAATTAAAAAATCTATAGGCAATGAGAGACAAACTATGATAAGAGGAATTGCAGCAAAATAACCCCAAGCAAACAAAAGAAAAGAGTACAAAAGGACATAAATGACAAGAATGCTATTAGGCAATGAATGGAATCAAATGTATGGTCTGCAGTAGTGCTAACAGTTTGGTAAAAGAAATCAGGAACAAACTGGAAGTTTATCATGAAAAAAAAAACCATCAAGTAGAACATCATCGTAAAAAGACCGGTGACGAAGAACTTACAGAATCTCATCACCCACAGCAATGATTGAAGCTGTACGCATGCTGATATGGCCCATAACTCCACTTTTCAACCCATTGTTAACACAGGATACCTGCCCATAAACTGGTAAGGAGAACTTCTTTACTCTTCCTGCTCTCTCCAATCTTCCATCTGAAAGATGAAATGCAGGTCTGAATTTTCCTTCAGATTTGCCAGTGTCAGAAATGTGTAATAGAGCATTTGGAACTGTGTCATGAATGCTTCCAATTGAAGTATAGCTGCATATCCATAAAAATGTGAATATAAATTAAATTCCCCATAGGGGAAAAAAAAAGAAGACACTTGATAGGACTCTTGAGAGACAAAAGAAATATGGCATCTACATTGCAATTTTCACTAGAAACCAAAATCCGAAAGCACTTGGAATTGGAAGAAATTAAATGCAAATGGAGACAATCCCTTAGAAATAATAGCTTAAAGGTCGAGGACTTGACTCATAATTAGAAGGTTTAGGGTTCAATCATTAAATAAATCTCCTCAATTAAAAAAAAAAGAAGAAGAAGTTAAATACAGCATACTTTATACAAAATACATTTGATTAAACAAATTCAAAGAAAATTCTCAAGCCATATGAATACATTGTTATTACCCCTGGTCATAAAGGCTGCAGTAAGGAACCTTGCAAGTCAAAAGGAATGCCCATACATCTCTGCCCATGTCAGCAAAACAAGTTAGCTTCATTGTATCCAAAAGAAAAACCAGGTTCAGCAATAACCTCTTTTGCATTACTATCATTCCCATAGAAAGTTTATAATCCACAAACAGAGTCAAAGTTAAGCAACTGCAAGAATTAAGACTTCCAAATGAATAAAGTAACAACTTCCTTTCATTTTTCTAAATTTATGATCGTATAGGAAATCAGCAGTTAATCCCATTCCAAAGCTATAGTCAAAGCTCCTTAAAAATAGATGGAAATCCAAGGAGATGCCTAGCAGTCAGGAACAACCGGCAATAGAAGTAAAGAAGTTCAGGAAACCCCACAAGGTAAGGACATTCTCTAGCAAATCACACACAAAATTTGGAAGTTGAGCATCATTTGATGGACTAGCAAATCTGGAAGTAAATTTTTTACTATGAACTTCAAAATGTTATCCTTGGTTCAGATAGTTTCATGAATAAATAAGTCTACATTGGTGCATTTCAATGCAGAGTGAAACAGAGGATGAGAGTGCATATCTATATATCAGTAGCTACTACAGTGTTCAAGTATGTAAGGGTTGCTCCAAAAGACTAGAAATAGAAAGAAATACAATATGTATGAAAGTAAATCCCACAGGATCTTTGATCTGATGACAAACTACACAAAATATAAACTTTAAATCTTTACACTAATGAAAATCCTTTCATGAAAACATCTGATCCAACATATTTAATTCTCCAAAGTTCTAGGATTTTTTCTTAAAAAAAAAGAAAGAGAAAAAAAGACCATGCAAAATGCACCAAAATAAGATGCTTATGAGATAAAATAAAGAATTGTTTAAATTTGACATGATATTATTAGTCATCCAAAACAAAAATAAAAGTTTCCAACATTATGATCATGTTAAGATCTCAAGCAGCATTTCCATTTTCCCAACAATGTATCTTATTTCCTATTTTGTTCATGGTCTCTCCCATGGACAGACCTGTAGGACCAATCCAGTATAGGGTTCACTCTCATAAAAGGTGGCCACCCATGCGAACTAGGAGAGAATTGCTCTTGGCCTACCTGCAAGGACCAAGTAGATATAAAATTCAAATGCTCTTAGCTTTGAGTACATTCTTCCAAATTCTTCAGGAGATTCAAGTTTTTTTAAAAAATAACAATAATAATAAATAAATAAAACCAGGAATTCACTAAAGTACCGCAGTAGGATCACCAATTCGGACACCAAGAAAAATAGCTCTAATTGGTTTCGCCTTTAGAAGGGCCTCCAACCCAGCCTTGAAGTCAAGGCAGATTATTTCCATTTGCAATCGGTAACTGCTAACATGAAAAATTAAAAAGAATCACATTCAAGTTCAGTACCTTCAATAACACAAGCAGAAACAAAATCTATAGCACAAAACCCAAAATAGCCTACCCTACATCTGGTAGTAATTGGCAAATACAAAAGACTAGAAAGGAAGAGAAAGAGAGCAGAATGTGCAGAAAGGAAAACACTCTTGCATACCTTGCTGCTGTGTCATAAGTGAATGAGTTGATCTCAGGAAAGGCAGAGGGACACTCAAAATATATCGTTTGTATAGGAAAGGATATTTCACCTTCAGCAAGATCTCCATTAGACTGTGACTTCTCAGCATTATGCAAATAATAGCCTGCCCTAAGAAGGTGCAACAAGACCTACAAACAGAAATCCACATTCATCATGAAGCCAGCAACTGGAAATCAAATAGAGGAAATCCACAAGACTCACTGTTGAATCTTTCCCTCCATTGAAGCTGAAAGCAACCTCCTCAATACTGTCCAGAAAAACAAATATGGAACATATGATACTTATTACTCTAAAGATAAAGATGTATTCACCATTCCTACAACAAGTTGTCAGATGAAAAATACATATTAAACACCGAGTACTTGCCCAATCTAATTATACATGCCAAAAAACAACAGTAATTGTATTTTTCTTCCAAAACAACACAAGAAAGTTCAAAACCAATCAATTATGGTATAAAACTCAAAACACAATGCTCTCTATTGGAATGTTTATATATATATATATATATATATATATATAATCTTCTAAGGTCTCACTTGACTTTAGATGCTTAAGTGGATAACAGAAGAATGAAAGGAGGATTCAGGATAAGCCTCCTTCCACACATATAGGATGAATTTCTTTCAGTTAATTTAAGGTGGGCTTTGTTATGTGGATCCAACCCAAGCATTCAAATGTAACTGTCATTCACTTTTCCACTGTTACTGTTAACAAAGGGAACAGTGTATATAGTTCTTCATCAATAGAAAAATGCAATACATTATAAATATATTCACAGTAACATTGTCCTAAGCTCATTTCATGATTAACCTCTATAGATAGCATTAATAGATACCTCATTGGAATGTAGTCGGCACAGTGCCCAAAAACCAATTTATTCTCTAAGAAAGACATGAGTAAGCAGTAGAAGCATCTAAGGTAACCTATTATCGGGGTTTATTATAGGCTCATTAGGCATACAAGCATGAAAAGTGCGAACAGTACATATCTATTGCAGAGAAAAAATAAATCCACATCACGTCTATTTGGCAAACTAAACTATTAGTAAAGATGATACATCATTTGTATATGGGCAAGTCAATCCCATACGGGAAATGCTAACCATCACCAAATTCTACATTACCAAATAATTTGAGAAACAGATACAGTAATTTTAAAATTTCTAGGAAATCATCATAAAAGTAGGAGTCAAAGGGAAAGAGAGACAATTAGCCATCAATTTGATATTTTTCTTCCAGAAGTTTCGTCCAAATGTCACAATTCAAGCATTTGGGCGGCATTAAAAGGTAAACATCTTTTTTGCTAATAAAGCAATCAGACCATCAGACAGGTAAGTTCTACAAAAAAATGAAAACCAGCATTAAGTGCCCATTATGATATATATTACACATTGCACGATAACATAAAAAGCAACAAGAAAAGAAATTCTCATGGATGAGGAATTTGCATGCCAATTCATATGCTTCCAAACTTGAAGAGTCCAGTAATAGCCATGTGAATTACTAGTCTATCAAATTACTTACAGTTCACTTATATATTATAAGACTGAAATACAAAAATTTCATTAGTAATCCAAATAATACAATACACACAACAAAAGAATCAGACAATCACTCAAAACAGTTGCCTACTCAGAGGCAAACTGAAACCCAAAAAGAGGAAACCAAAAAAGCAATGTGCATTTGCTTCTCATATTCATTTTAACCTCACCACTTTACCAAAAAGAAAAGAAGAAAATAAGCATGATTTTAAAGAGAAAAGAATAATATGCCAACAAAGAAGAATCTTATTGGAAGTCCTGGAGATTCAAAGCCCAAAGCAACAGAGAGTAGAACTTACGAATAAAGAGCAAGAGCTCTTTGGATGACATAGATGGCGTTCTTGTATTTTGTCTTCAGCCTTCTATCATCGCTTTCTCTTATTGCTCTATCGATCTCCATCTCTATCTTCCTCAATATATTTTGTATTGAACCCTTCTGTAAGGAAGAAACCCAATTAGTATTTTACCTCCCTAAATTCGATACACAGTTATGTCTGTAGGGAACGGAACTCTATTAGAAACCAAGGGGTTCAAAGTAAAACATTCTGACTCGTTCAATCAAGAAATCTGTACATTAAATCCTTCAGAATGTTCAAATAGAATTATCAATCGTACACGAAAGAGGAAACTGAATTAATTGAAAAATGCCAAATGGGCGTTGAAAACTACGACAGAATCGTCAAAGAAGTAGTCCAGAAAATGTGAGGCAAGATTTCCCTTTTAATTTAGAAAACGAATTTTCTTTTTCATCTTTTTCGCAATGATACAAATCCAAGAAGAACGAAGAATGCGGACGGTTCGTGCGGATTCGAGAAACATAATAATTGAGTCTCTGGTGGGTATTATGTGAATGGATCAAGAAACACTAAAACACTGAGGATTTAATGCTGAAGTTCACCTGATTTTTGAAGGGCTCAATAATGGAGAGGTCTGAGGACTCAGAAATGCAAGATGGTTGAGTATATAGATGATAATATTTTGTTGCCTTCTTGGAATGGCTATTCTGGGCAAAGATAAAGTTTGATTGTTTAAATACTACCACAGGTTTTATATCTGTGGACTTTCTTCAATTGCAGCTAAATACAAAATCGGACATTTTTCATCGCGCCGGCCGAGTGATATGCTAACAGAATGTGAGTTTACCGATCAAATCTTACAATAAATATGGCATTTATTTGACCATTTTATCTTTAATTAACTTCCTAAATAGATTAGGATTAATTTGGATTTAACATCGATTTGAATACAGAGAATATGCTGCAAACAAAAAAAAATAATGTATTTGTAGCAATTTCATTAATATCGCATTTAAATTTTTATCTTGTTGGAATGGACCCTGTTTTTTAATTCAGGTTATAAATAATGTTTTTAGATAAAATCATTTCTAATATTTAGGCATTCATTGAATCCATCTCTGCATTTTTTTTCTCGCGCTTTTTTCACAAAACAATAAGTATTTTTATTAAACTTATAAAATAAAAATGAATAATGTCCTGTTTTAATTATAAAATGGAAACGAATGATGTGATTATTATTATTTTATAAAAAGAAGTACCCATAGATGCATTGAGATAAAAAATAAAAATTATAAATAGGACAATTTAAGGAATGAATTAGCTAAATAGAGTCAAACAAGGGAAAAACTACACTATGGTGGTTTCTTTAGTAGTATAATATTTAAGTGAATATGTTGAGATTATTTTTTAAAACTTTAATTTAAACTATTTTGGCAGGTGATTAAGGGAGGAAATTGTGTGGCGAATTATCCAACATAGTAGTGGGCAGATTTAATTCCCACTACGTAGAGACTGTTCAGGGTGTATTTGACATAACATTTTATCCCAATTTTATCAATCCTCATAAAAACATCTAAATAAAAAAATTCCTCTAAAATTTATATCACATCAAAATTTTAAATTTTCTCTTAATTTAATAAATAAGTCTCACATATTCACATAAAAATTATTTTTCATTACTTTTAAATTAAAAACACAATCTCAAACAATTTATTAATTATATTTTATATTATTATCAAACTTTCAATTCCTTAACTCCAAAAAAATTCCTTTCAATTCTCTAAATAAAAATTAATAATTTAAATTCCCAATAAAAAAATTATTATCCAAACAAAACAAAATCATATTATATTAAAAAATAATAAAAAATAAAACAAGAAACTCAATTCAAAATTACAATACAAATTAACCTTAATTTATTGTCTTGCATGTGGTATACGTGGCAAGCATTCCTTGGGCAATGTTTGGATTAGAGGAAGGAGATGATAAAACAAGAAGAAAAGAAAGATATTATTAAGTAAAATAACGTTTAATAGTTAATAAAAAGTAATTTGTTAATTTATAAAAAAAAAGGCGTTTAATGGTAAGATTTTTTTTTTATAAAAAAAAAAGTCCTAACAAATGAAGAGATTAAGGAAGAAAAGGCGTGCTCTATAATTATTTTCATCAGAGACATTACGTATGCCCCGGGATTTATCTAGGAAAGTTCAGAGAACGCATGGAGCATAATAGTCCGAAGTTACCGCTTACCACCACCATAACACGCAAAACTTATAAGAAAATCCATAAAGACTTTTGACCAGCAGCCTTTTTTTCATTGATTTTTCGGAGTTGAAATCAATGATGGTTCTGAATTCTTGAAATGTTTTCATCATTATTCCTTATTCTTTCCATCTCAAAATATAATTTTTTTTAAACATTTCTCACATATTAAAAAGATATTTTAAATCTAAAATTTAATTTATTTATTATTATATTTTTTAAAAAAAATTGAAATTAAATCATTTTATCTATTTATTTAAAATAATACACAAAATAATCTTTTTAAAAAATGTATTCTAAAATAAAAAAATTATTTCAAAAATCTAATATTTTGAGACTAATTAGTAAATGATCATACATCCGGAGACATTTAGACTATATTTGGATTGATTTTTAAAAATAATTTTTCAATTTTTCATAAAAATATATTTAAAAAATATTTTTTTCTAATTTTATATATGAATACTACTTAATCATATAAATAATATATTTTTATTATTTTTAATTATAATTACAATATCAAACAATTTATTAATTATATTTTATAATATTATGTACTCAAAACATATCAATCAATTTTAATTTTTAATAAAAAATTATTATTAAAAAATAACTTCATTTCAAAATAAAATAAAAAATAATTTTAAAATTAAATCCAAATATATCCTAACTGTAATAACAAATATAACAATTAAATATAACTTAATTTCAAAATAAAACAAATAATACTTTTCAAATTCAATGGAAATATACCTAACTTCTGATAACAGCCATATCACAAACCTGACGATTGTTTCCCTTTACTGAAGGTTGGATCTTGGAATGAAAATGTCCGGTTGGGTTAACTAAGGGCCTAGGCTGTGTGAGCTATTCTATTCAAGGCACTAATGTCATTATTTCTTTTTAGTTTGTTGGGTCTTTAGGCCCAAATGGCTGATATATTCCCCTAGTATCAGGCTTTAAATATTCGTGGTCAAAATCATAAGTTTCATGTTATCTTGCCTAGTTGCCTTGAGGTAGCTAATTTTTCATTTAATTTCTCTGTAATTTTAATTAGGGAAGGCCAATTTCTTAACAGGGATGGAGATTTCCCAACTTAACTAGAGATGGAGATTAAAAAGAGATAATTAACAAGGATAAGATATATGTTTAAGTTAATCAAGATTAAGAATGATCAGGTTTATATAATTAACCGATAGGATATGTTTAAAGTAACAAATTAGTTAGATAACTCAATTAATTCAATTTCTTAGTAAGTCGTACATATTACTTAGTTACTTTTTAGTTCAATTAATTATATATCAGTTGTACAAAGTCAGCAAGCCATTTGTATGAATATGTAACATTTTTGCCGTCTATTGTTAATGAGAAATTGATATCCAATTTAGCAAATTCTCTCTTCACTTCTCCTCTGCATTCTATCTCTTTAAAATCCATATTGTTGCACTAATTTTAAGCAAAATTAACAGTATAAGGATGTCATTGATTTTCCATGAATGGCCGAACAACTGATTATTGGACATATATATATATGGAAATTGAACATATACTACTACTGTATTTTAATCTTATTTAGGACCTAAGCATTGATCTTAGGTTATTGATTTTTCTCATATGCACGAGCATGTGTATATTTGACTTAATAGCTTAATCCCTAAAAAAATGTAAAATATTTTTGAAATTGCTAAAATGAGATGAGGATTGAGCACAGAAAGCCCTTTGAATACATTCTCTATTTTAACACACATTTTATATAAATGAAATTAGGTTTTATCATTGTAAAAACTTATATTGTAAAACTAAGTGTACCCGATCTCATAAATAGAAATCACTCTAAAACAGTAAAAAATTGTGTAAAATCAATGTTTTTACTATTCGAATTAATTTAATATTTTCATTTTTATATAGTCTTACAAATTTTATGATTTAATTTTTTAAAGAAAAATATTTATAAATTAAAAATTGTAGTTTTATTGATTTTGAAAATATATTATATTTTTTATTTTCATTTAAAATTTTAAACAAATAACTGTCGATTTTTTTTTTGAGGAAAGACTGGCGATTTCATAAAGAGAGAAAAAAAAAAAAAAAACTGGTGAAGTGGGTCATTAAGAAAATCCAACAAAATTGATGGGGGGCTTATACGTATTCTCCCTGTCCAATTGGATACTATGGCCCAAGATTCAGATAGGGCAACACGAAAGAGCCCAATAATGGACATCCGATCACTTGATTCATTTCAAATTTTCAATCAAATAATTCCGTACGTAAGTGGTCATTATTATTATTATTATTATTTGCTTTTAAAACAAAAATGAAAGAGATCAGTTTATTTATAATGAAAGATATTCCCTTTCAAAAATAAAAAAATTAAAGATATTCGAAACAAACTCATGCCTTCTTGGCGCTTTTTAATTATTGAGTTTGTTAACTTGTCAAATGTAATTGGATATTAAAATAATATATCAATGTTGAATATTTGATTATATGTAAGTTTAAAATTTTATTTTTTTAAAAGGATAAACTATCTTCGATCACTCTTAAAAATTTTCAAGATTTAACTTTTTCCCAATCAATGGGGGAAAAAATTTTTTCAAGATTTAAATTTTATGTTTATATTAAAAAGTTTTTAGTAAAACTTTTGCTAGAAAATATGTTTATATTAGAAAAGTGAATGCTTAATTTCGAATATTTAAAATGTAAATATTGAATTATAAATAAACGTAATTTTTTAAATTAAATTAGACAAATTTATTTATTTATTTATGAAAAAATTTAAGGACAATGAAAATAGTTTATCCTTTTAAAATAACAAAAAATTACAGGCCTATTTATTATTAGAAAAAAAATAAATTTCTACTGCAATAATTCGTTAGCCCTAAGCAAAGGGTAGTTGTCAACTGTCACAATTGTAAGGAGGATGTCGTGTTGGGGACTAGAAGTCCATAAATTAAACATTGTGATTGGTGTGTATTAATGGTCATTTCACAATATAAATTGAAATGGATTCTTCATGATTAAAGTATCCTTTAAATCTTTTAGATAAATACATCGACATTAAAATGGTAATCAATCTTATTCAAGTTCTAATTAAAATGTCAATCATTGTCACGTTATATCTCCAGCTTTCTGAGATTCCTTTCCCCTTTTGTCATCTTTCCATATTTTAGCTACATTAGCTGAACAATTATTATTTGGAGGAAAACAAAGCCTAAATAATACTACTATTGCTCGTCATTTAGCACCAGCAGGAGCAATGGGTTTTGTTGGTTTTAGAACTCGGAATGGATTGGAATCATTATAAAAGATGACTCAATGAGTGATTCATGTTTTTTTAAATTTTTATTTTAATTAAAAGAAAATGGAATTATTCTCAAATTCGTTAAATTTTTTTTGTTTACTTGTTAGAAATCCCACAATTCTCGGATTGAAAATTCAATCAAACTTGAGCTGTATAAAAAAGTTGAATCTTGATATATATACAAAAATGTAGATATTAAAAAATTTTCAAACTTGAGTTGCAATCACAACTTAAAAAATTGAATGTCCCTTCTTAAAAAGGAAAAAAAAAAAAAAAGGGTTGAATTTCCCTTGGTGAGGAGAAATGGATATCAAAACTTTAAAAGGAACAAAGATAGAAAACCCGCACTGTGGCTATAGAAAGCGAAGTAGAAATGTATAACTTGAAACCTATCTATTATTGAGTAAGAAAAACTTTATTATAGTCTTTAGGTAAAAATTCAGTAACATTTTTCACTTTGACCAAAGTACGATGAAATAAATAGAAAAAAACATAATTATATTGCGATACCATTTCTTCTTTTCACTACTTAGAAGTTAAGAAAACATAAAAGTGGAAATTACTCGATCATCCTCTTCCTTTCCTAGGTACTAGAAATAGTTCTTGTCCTTGGAATGGGAAGAGATATGCTGTATATATGCACTGCATTCCCTCTCTCTCTCTCTCTCTCTATATATATATATATATATATATACACACACATATATTACTAGATCATAAGAATCCCAATCCTAAGCATGACCCGTTTTGCTGTCAGGCCTACGCCTCATGCCCCGAAATTTTAGAGGCCGACCTTAGTCAATTAATTTTAAATTTTTTTAACAAAATTTTCAGGGTCGAATAATAAAAATAAAAGAAAAAGACAAGAATTCTTGTTGTCTTTTTTTATCTCATCATTGTTTTCATCGCCTGCGGAACAACACCAAGCAACGCAAGTCGTCATTATTTTTAAATTTATTGTTAAATATATTATTGTATTTTATATATTTGTTTGAAAAAAAAAATTAAGTTTGTCCAAGACCTAGCTCTTATCTTAATAATAATAAAAGGATGTGCCACTATTGAGCGCTTAGCAATTCGGAGATGGATTCTAGAGTTTCTTCATCTGTCGGTAGCAGGGCCCCATCCTTCTCTTTCTCCAGCAGCCTACAAGGAAAAAAATGACTAAGAAAATTTCCCACGTACCGACACTCATCAACTTCATCTTCCTTTATATACAGAGTTTCCTGTGGTTGAAAACTGGAGGATTTTTCGAGTTATAGATAGTCAAGAACATCAAACAATGTCAAACGAACGTTCATATGGCAAACTTTGAGGACACAAACAATCTGATTCTGAGATCTTGTTACCATATTGATATTAATAGGTAAAAATTCGTACAATAGTGATAGGAGGGGAGAGTGTCAATATGGATCTGAAAATTTATTGCTCTTTGGTGGGTAGGTTTCAGCACCTCTGGAATGGACTATACTTCAATAATCTACAAGTGTTCTAAATTTGTTTTTCCTAGTAGGGGTTTCACATGTTTGTCCTATCTTTAGCCATTTAATGAGCTTTGATTCGTTTTTCTCATTTTAATTAGATAATTTATCAATTTGATCCAAAACATTTCATTTCAGCATCGTCACAATAGTTGTATTATACTTTCATCAAGTGGATTAAAAAAATTCACATTACACTGCTTAGTAGGCTACTATTCCGGCTGCCTTTCCTTCTTCCTTCTTCCCTCCCTCCCTTTCTCTCATCTCCTTTCATAATAAGAGGGAAGATATAGAGTATTGCTAAGATACTAGTATTATAAGTATTTGATAAATTAACCAATTTAGTTCGTTAACTATTTATGTTTTATCATAATTTTTTACTTTTTTGTCCTTCAATAATTTCAAGTAACTTTTTTATCCTTTCAATAAAAAATGATGCATTTTTCAATAATGTATGATGGCATATTTCATGCACACGAGCCATTTTGTTAAGGGTAAATTTAGTATTCCAAGGCTTCAAGTCAATTTACTGAAAATATGTATGATTGAGATCTACAAATATATTTAAAACTCATTTAAATTACTCAATTTATAATGAAATGACTTAAAAAACTAGATTTTCTCCTAAGAAAAAGAGAAAAACAATGGCATGAGTAATTTCAATATGCATGGCATGAGTCATACATTGCAAGAAAACACATGATTTTTTATCATCGATAGGACCATGACTTAAAAAATGTTGAAGGACAAACAAAAAAAAGAAAAAAAGAAGAAGAAGTTGAAAATAATGATTATGGACCAAATTGGTCAAATATAAATAATTAAGGGACTAAATTGGCAAAATTTCCCATTACATTATCTTGGGATCGATTGTGTATGTGTACGTTGTACCCTGAAATGGAGAACAAAATGGAGAAAAAAAAAAAGGGAAGGAAAGTGACATACATTAATTAGATACGGAATAAATAATGTATTGTGAATACTCAGAAGGACATTTTATATATAGGAAGGCCAAAAACAATAATAACATAGCCCCATTACAAGTTCATTTCCCGTGATCCAAGTGAATCATAAGGAAAATGGATTTACCCATCTAACGAGGACAAGTTGAGAATGGAAGAAAATTTTCAGAAAATTCTCAACCATTACTGGATTTTTGAAGCATTTTTCCCCTTGTATAAGAGCAAAAGATAAGCGAGAAGAGTACATTTGTACATGAGATGAACAACTAACTGGATTGATAAAGTATGAATAAATAGATTTATTGAATAGAATACTATATTAAAAGCATAACAATCAGCTATACAAGCACATTGAAACAAAGGGTTTTCTTTTTATACACATACAAAACAAGTTAAGTTATACATTTTATACTAGTGTCCCATAAACAGCAACTTGTTCATTTAAGTTAATTGAATTGTCACCAAAAAAGCAAATATCACTGACTTTATAAGATGATGCTTCTTGCATGAGTAAAAAAAGTAGTAGCACTTAAAATCTATAATGTTAGAAAAGTACTTAATCTATGATGAATTGTGGAATCTATAAAATGTTTTAGCACCACCATCTATATCCACAGTACTTTTTTATATAAGCTTTCAACCTGCTTGACAAAAATGGATTAATTTTGTCGATCCAAACCATCTATAATTGTGAGACTTTGATTTTATATCCAACTAATGATGTATTCTTTCTGCTCAATTCATCTTGAAATTTTAGCACATACATATGTCAAGGGTTGATGTTACATAATTTCTTCCTGATAAGATTAGCTGATAATGTCTATGTTAACAACTCGCCATCTAATTAAAGATTATTGATCAAAGTTCTTATCAACTTAATATTCTTACACTACAGTCTGTCTGATTACTATTGAACTCTTGTGATAATTTCACTACTAATCTATGCGATACTCTACTAACCACATAATATGAATAATGTAGTAAATTTCTTAATGTCAAATAGTATATTAATTTTCGAATTAAGTAAAAAATGTTTAATTTTGAAAGGAGGGAGCAATTTGTTCTTGGTCATATTAACATGTGATTTGGAAAAGTAAACCACACAGTTGAACGTTCAAAACACTACATATTAGTTCAAGCACATGTATACATATTTATACACAAACCAATAGTGACTGACGATTCCTAGCCTATGAAGGGGAAATATCATGATACATTATGTTAGATAAATTGACACCATGTAGTCCTTTATCGACCTGAATGACATTAAAGAGAAAGGTAAAACTTGAAGGAGAAAGAGACAAAGCAATGTGGGGTGGAATCCAAAATTAATCGTAGCTTCAAAGGCTCATTGTATACCGGTTGAACACGTATAAAGAAAGAAAGGAAGAAAAGAACGATGAAGAAAAGAAGTTGAGACAAATACATATGTGTTGCTTTCAATGACGATAAAGGCAAGAATAGGAAGAGCAAGGCCAAGATCCTGTAGGGTCGCGAATGAACTGCAAATACACGATCCATTGAGATGCACATTTATTTTGATCATTTCTCACATTGATTTTTCCTTCTCTGTTACCCAAAGCTAACAGTTATTCATGAAGAGAGGAACATTGAAAAGTAGTTGCAATCAATTTTTTTTTTTCCAGTTTTCAACATTTATTTCTCTCAAAATCATAGATAAGTTGGCCTTGTTAATTAAGTTACACTCATTTATCATATTATATAATTCGTATATCATATGATATACTTTATCAAGAATCAAATATTATAATCCATATTGGTAAGAAAAAAAAGGGAGAGGATGTAACTTGTAACTATGAATGAAGAGAACACTATCTGGTTCCAAATTCATTGCCACAGTATTGCAACTTACTATTAGGTGGGCCTGCTAGACTTTTATTAAAATCAACTGTACCGCCATACTCATCTTGCGCATACACACATTGCTTTCAGTTCTTTCATGTCTGTCTCAACCCTGCATTTAAATGCAGTGTAGTAGTTGTACATCGTCTCTTCAATCTTCATTCTTGTGCGGTCCTGCAAGATAAAATAGTCATTACTTTCTTCATGGCTTCCCTTTTTCTTCAATTCCTTCTTATCCTCATTGTACCTTCAATCACTGCTGCTTATTGGCCACCTTCCCCTGGCTACTATCCCAGCTCCAGGTTTAGGTCCATGAGCTTTTACCAAGGGTATAGAAATCTCTGGGGTCCTGCCCATCAAAGAGTAGACAATAATGGCATCACTATTTGGCTCGATAGAAACTCAGGTTACCTTTAATGCTCATTGATTTACTACATTTACTAGTCAATTTTATGTAGCTTATCCCTGTATTTTTATTAATCAAGAATCTTGATTAATTTCAATTCATCAGGCAGTGGATTTAAGTCGGTTAAGCCCTTTAGATCTGGCTACTTTGGAGCATCCATTAAGCTTCAACAAGGATACACAGCAGGGGTGATTACTGCTTTCTATGTAAGCTCTGACGTGGTTATAGAAAGTTGGATCAGCCATTTGTCTTTTTTCTTATCATGCATTTCCTAACTTTTTTCTAGTTAATTAACCATGTATTTCTCATGGCAGCTTTCTAATAATGAAGCTCATCCTGGTTACCATGATGAGGTAGATATTGAGTTCCTTGGAACAACATTTGGTAAACCTTATACATTGCAGACAAATGTTTACATCAGGGGAAGTGGAGATGGCAAGATCATAGGGAGGGAGATGAAGTTCCATCTCTGGTTTGATCCCACCCAAAGTTTTCATCACTATGCCATACTCTGGAGTCCTAAAGAGATCATGTAAGTATCAAATCCTCAATGACCTTTTAACTTCCTACATTTTACTTCAATTATACAAATATTCATTGGTTTACCAAGGACAAAAATCAATCAATCTCTGGTTGCCAAATCAGCTGAAAACCTTTTTTCTTTTCTTTTTCCTTTTGAGTGTAACATCAGCTGAAAACTTTATTTACAACTTTTATTTCCCTATGCCCATCTCTACTTTAAGGACAACCTTTAAGTTTCTGACACTTGGACAAATTAGTGTTTGTGCAAAGATTAAGTTATATTACTCTATTTTCATAATTGAATCTTATTTCCGTTCATTAAATAATGATATGTTTAGACTAATTAAAAATTTGTAACCGGTATGAATCAAATTAGTCTTGCCATTGATCATGGCCTAGATAAGATATGATATATAATTTGTTTCTTAAATTGATGGATGTTATACAGATTCTTTGTGGACGATGTGCCAATAAGGAGGTACCCAAGAAAAAGCGACGCAACATTTCCCCTAAGGCCAATGTGGGTTTATGGATCCATATGGGATGCCTCTTCCTGGGCAACAGAGGATGGCAAATACAAAGCTGATTATCGTTACCAACCCTTTGTAGGACAATTCACGAATTTCAAAGCAAGTGGTTGCTCTGCCTACTCCCCAGCATGGTGTCGACCGGTCTCGGGATCACCTTTCCGGTCAGGTGGCCTCACCAGGCAGCAACATAGGGCTATGCATTGGGTGCAAAGACATTCCCTGGTGTATGATTATTGCAGGGATTACAAAAGGGACCATTCTCTAACACCAGAATGCTGGCGTTGAATGGAAGCCATTAACCATACACATAAGGATGGTACCATTTCAGTCATAAAATTCCCAGGTCAATACATATTGTTCTTGAATTCGAGAGTCTTGAGATGGGTCCTGCTTGCCAGCAACAATATTGCCAAGAGTAGTAGAGCGTCCAAGGCTCCAAAAAGATCAAAAGAAAATGAAATTTTGTGGTTTTATTTCTTTCGTTTTTTTCCTTTTCTTGCCTTTTCCATTAATTAGGCATCTCAAAAGAGACATGAGAAGGAAAGGGTGTGGATGATTAGGCCACGTCCAAAGTGGGGGCTGTGTATTCAATTGTCATTCCTTAATAAAGTGAAAACGTTGTGAATGCAAACAAGATTTTAGGGAGTCTGTTATCTGTATCTGTATGGCTTCGATATGTACACTTGTGCTACAACATGCTGCATGTATTGGCACTTGTGTATCTTTTTGTTGCTATTGTATGATTTTGAATGTTAATATCTTGAAATTAAGATTTCATCTATCAATTTAATTTTTACTTCTAATATATTTTCTTAATATAATAAAATCAATCGAAACTTCTTTATTGCCGATGAACAAAATTTGTAAGAGATCGTATTTTACTTTGAAAATATCCTCATTAATTTAGTAATGAAGTTAGGCTGCTCACGTCCATTTGAGTCTGAGTAGTCCTTCTGTAAGTCATGCAGACTTAATTTATACACAAAATATGTAATAGTAGAAATCTAGTGAAAAATGAAAATAGTGACAAAATAAAAAAATTGTCACCTAAAGAAACGTAAGACAATAAATGAATATATATATGTAAACCATATATACTAAGAACAAGACATGTTTCTTTTGAGCAATCAACATTTACATTGATTCTCTGATGATCTTTTCTGAGCGCGTGTGAGGTAGAAAGAGAGAGAGAGAGAGAGAAAGGCAGATAGAGATTAGATGCCTTTTCATTCCAATAATGCAAAGGTGACGGATCGAACGAAATTCAGCGGTGTGGGGGCTTCAAATATACTCAAAAGCTATGTTTGTGGGGAAGAGAACTGGAATGTTTGGCCACACAAATATAGGGTTAAGACTTAAGCATAACACCAAACCCTCTTCTTCTTTTAGCATCTTGGTGTGTATATATCTTGCATTTGGAATATGGTGGGCTTTGTGTTCTGCTATACATAAATATATAAAACAACAAATTCCTACAAACATGATTTTTTCATTTAATTTTAGAATGTAACAATAATATTATATACATATATTGGTCAAGTAGAATTATTGTTGTGGGTCATAATCATTCATTTTCAGTCGGAGAAACACCATTCATGAATGTTTCAGCGTCTGCCTCCTCTATTCATTTGATGTGGCAATGGTGAAAGCGTGTTTTCTTGATTAATATATACGGGTACAATTGTCACATTTCTTGAAAGTGCGGTACTACAGTCCACGGACCATCTTATCAAACTTCACGGAGACAAGAACAGTCATAAATTAAGAACTCTTTCTACAACCCAGAATAAGAATGGTAATTAAAACTCGTTAAACTATTTTCTTGGGTATCATAGTGATTTTTTTTTTTTTTTTTTTTGCAGTTTTCTAAGCTTATAACTATATTACATGATAGGATTAGCAGGTATTATGATTGTCCGGATGCCTCAAAACATTTTCGGAGCCTATAAATATGCAAATTGGCAATATAGAAAATATCGAAAAGCTTTTTTTCTGGAGAGAAAAGGAAAGAATGGAGACGATGTTATTTATCTTCTGACGAAGGGTTCAATCTCTGAAAGCTTAAAATGGAGTAAAATTTATGATGGTGGACCATGGAAGGTTTGTCCGCTCTATGATGCCATTGTCATGTCGTGGTGGATATTGAGTTGTTATATTATATTGTCTGCATGCACGGTAAATGATTGCTGAACATACTTCCAAATTCTTTAGAAATTAAGGTGGGTAAATTTTACTTTTCTTAGCTTAACACAAGTGTTGATTTAGATTCATTGATTCACTCTAAAAACCATTGAAAGTCCTTTTTGAAAGGCGTTGTGTATAGTTTTGGAAGTTGATTTAACAAAATAAATCAAAAAGAAACTCAATGAGTTCCTTCTGGTAATTCTTCCACCAATTTTGATTACTTCTCAATAATTTCTATAGTTATTAAATAGTTATTTATTATCAGAATGTGTGAACCGACCTTAGCTCAGTTGGTAGAGCGGAGGACTGTAGTACTTATCAGCTGTAATCCTTAGGTCGCTGGTTCGAATCCGGCAGGTCGGATCTTTTTCTCTTTTTTCATAATCGTTTTGGCCATATTATATTTTCAAATTTCATCCCTTTAAGATATCAATGTCTTCGACACAATATCTGAGCAGCCCCTGCCATTCATTCCATTTGCAGATTAGAAGCACTAAACTCAACATAACGGAAGCCCCATGGATTACTTAGGGTCTGTTTGGTTCAAAAGTGGGGAGGGGAGGGAAGGGGAGGAGAGAGAAAACATATTTGTTTGTTTGGTTAATAAGGGAAGGGGAGGAAAAATATATTTAAATTAACTATTAAACCCTTATAATATTTATTGTAATTGATGATTTTTTTAGTAAGTAGATACTTTAATAATTATATATCTATATTTTTCCTCCCCTCCAAATTTCCTTACTTTTGAAGGGGAAGAAAATGAGGAGAGGGGATGGATTTTTATTACAAATTTTTCTTCCTCTCCCCTTCTAAAAAGTGAACCAAACAAGGGATTTTTAAAAAAATCCCTCCCCTCACTTCCCCTTCAAATCCTCCCAACCAAACAGACCCTTAATCTTGAGCCTGAGGTTTCGGGATTCCTTGCTTTCCTAAGCACCTAAAGCTGTTTACAACTTCATGTGTTCCTCAATCATGTTGTTCCTAGGATCATTTGTTAGCACGATGTACATGTATACTAGACAGCTGTCTATATACACTAGAAATCCCAGATTATGTGAATAAAATTCTTGTGTAAATTTTCTCCTTTCTTGGTTTACCTTGGAAGCTGTTAATTTTGTTGCACATTACTGAGACTTACAAAACGACATTCACAATCACCACTTGTCGGTTGATGAGAACCCATCGTCAATCTAGAGCCCTTCAAGCACCGGCATTAATATATTTGGACGAAGTTATATAAAATTTCAAGCCACAGCTCCTCAATTTTATTTTATTTTTTCCTTCTTTTGTTTCAATACAGGCTGTACAGCTCCTGAATTTTTTTTTCGGTCTTGACCTAGATTCTACATAGTAAACATCCAATAGAAAACAATGCACAATGTAACCGTAATAAGCGTGCATATAAATAAGACAATTCCACAAAAAACAACTACTACTACTAGTAATACATTGGAAACCCCTCATCAAAGTAACTATGACTATATACCATCTAAGAGGTATCTAGCCACCAGTTCTGTACCCCCCATAACCTTCAGGACTCCGCCACACCTTACCCTGCATCCCCGAGTGCTAGAGGTAGCACCATAGATAAAAAGAATGACTATATACTACTTACAAAAGATAGGAAAGGTCAAGCAGCTTACTAAATTCTATAGTAGGAAAGCTTGAGCTGTACAGCCAAAGCTTTGAGATCAGGAAAGCTGAAGATACAGCCAAAAATTCTACAGCAGGAAAGCCCAACAGCAATTCGCTTTTACTGATGCTATGCTATACCTGCTATAAATAGAGGAAAAGCCACATTATTAGAGAAAGTAGAGCAGGAAATAAATGTATTTAGTCCTACACCAGAAAGATTTAGTGAATTCTGTGGATTTAGTTTCCATAGAAGTTCATTTAGAAACTCTATACTCAGAAAAAGCACGACTGGATCATGTGCAATAAAGGGGATATTCTCACGTGTCAATTAAAAAAACAGAAACTTTAAAAAATCTATGAACCCTTAAACTATACATAATAATTTACTACTTAGGGCAGAAGGGAACGATGCATCACGGTTCTCTTGTTTTGACACCAATCAAAAGGGGCTGTAGGGTCCAGCATTCAAAATGGTGCACAGACATGAGATTCTATAACTACACTGATGAAAACTATGTTCTCTAACCACACAGGATTCCCAAATTTATTTCAATAGGAATCAGGTATTCTCCAAATAGCTGCTGAAGAGTGTTACCTATCCTAACAAGCGCTCAGTTGAAAAAAGCTGTAATGCATCATCACTCAAGCAACCAAACAAATGTTTATTTAGGATCCTTGAATACTTCGTGTCCCGAATAGGATGATTCTGAGTGTTTAAACGCTGAAATGTCATAAAAGAAGGTAACTCTTGCAAGACAAGGTCCTGCATTACTTCATCCCCAGAAACAAACAAGGAATTGTGATTCACTGAGTCAATGAGAGCAGACTTTGGCAGCCGAATGTCACTGACATTGGCACAAGTAGATCCCAATTTCTGATATATGCAGCCTGTTCTCTTGTAAAGAACATGAGAGCCCTGAACTCCTTGTCCCATGAGAGACGAGAAGGTAGGCAGTGGCTGAGAAGCATTTGTATCCCCATGCATCTCAATTTTAGGGCGGAATGAAGCAACAATATCTCCATGATGAGGACCATAAGCAAGAGATATACAAACACCATGATTTCCTGATTCAGGAACTAAAAATGGCCTGAAATATAAATAAGGCAAGATGTAAGAATGCTATATCATCAAAAGGTAAAACATGAGGCCACTTCAGAATTTACATACCAAGAAAAAGGAGTGTGCTTCCACATATGTATTACATGCACATACGAAAGAATGTTTATATTCATATGTGTTTTACATGTATAAGTCCAGAAATAACTGCTAAGGTAAGATAAAAATTGCTCTCCGTTGCAGACTCAGAGCAGACACCAAAAGTTTAGCAGGAGAGAGGAAAGAGAATTTAAACATTACCATGATATAAAAGTATACCAGAAACAATACTGCTTTTCTTTTAAGATACTACGCTTCAGAAGCAAATAAGTGTGCTTCTCTACCAATTAGCAAGGAGAAGACAGAGAGAATACCTACCTATGTTGTTGAAAAGTGTACGTGACTAATCCAACTAGGTATACCTATGCCACTTAACAGAATAATGTTGTGGTAAACAGATATGACTCTAGGACACTTAACTTCTTTCTGAGGAAAAAATATTCTTGGTAATGTGCCAGAGCTTCTGCTCTTTCACTGAGTCAAATTCTGAGAAAACAAAGAACTAATCTTCCTGAGTAGCATTGCCATGAAATGAACTAAAACAAATCCTATACCTAGACTTACTCTTTAAATCAATTTCAGATATGTACAAAGGAAGTTCCAACACAAGTTCATAAGATTACATGTCAAGAGTTACCTTTCACCAGAGCTACCAAAGTTCCAGTGGCACAAACCAACAGAGGAGGCAGTTAGAACAGATCTAGTACCAGAACCAATAGTTGAAAGACACTGTATACTATGCACTGGGTTGCCTGTCAAACCACTTATGGATTCCACAGGTCTCAGAGTTTGACGCAGGTCAAACTCCAGAACCATGCCATTCTGAATTATATCAAGAAACACATATATCACACTCAAAAAAAGAAATAAAAGAAATAAAAGAAAAAAACATGGACAATTAAGACACATTTAACAAAATTAGAACCTGCAGTCCAGTGTACATATAATGCGAATTATTGGGATCCCATGTGCATGACCAAGCAGCAGCCTGGAAAACTACTACGTTTTAGACAGTATTTCTATATGATAATTACAATAACAGCAATGGAATAAATAACAATGAAAATATAAAAAAAAGAAAGAGAAAAAGCAACTATCCTGACCCCTCCTACCTCAATAAATCCAGAGAGAGGAATATGAACTTTTGTTTTAAGCATATCAGATGTATTTACATGCTTACCTAGCCTTTAAATCATTGGTCAGTCAATTCATTTTTTAAACTTCAAAATTTTATTTGACCCTAAACTGATCTTGAAAAACTTTAAATATTTAAACTTCATTCGTTGCAGGAGTAAAAGTGTTCTTAGCCATGGTATCATCCAAGTGAAATTTTAATTGATCAACCAAATATGCTACCATTTCTTGGAATTACTATCATTAAGTGAAGTTGCAAGATGCAGGAGCTTAAGAATCTTGTGGTTAACAAGTTACTTATGGATAAGAGCAAGAGAGAGGACAAAATAATAGAACGGGGAATGATAGTTGTTACCGGTAAATCATATGTAAGAATGGTATTGTTGCTTTCCGTGCTGAAAAAATACAACAAAAATATTAGGGACTTCAAACCAAATAAAGACCAAAAGAAAAGCTGCACTAGGTATAGCAATATGCAATATGCTGACACTCGTTTATTTTCTTTGGTACAGGGATAAAGAAAGAGCAGATCCACCTGATAACAGATAATTTTCTACCCAAGGAAGCCAATAGTGCAAGTCTAGCATGGGGTGAAACACGTAGGTCCTTCACAACTTTAATGCTCAGAGGAAGCTGAATATTTTCTCTTTCATGTGGAGCTAATAAGCTTATCTTTTCAGAAAATGTGTCAGAAGTTCAAATTGTTAGTAGGATCTTAAAAGGATATTAAAAATAACCAAGTTAATTTCAGAAAGACAAGGATCTTAAAAGATTTACTTTGGTAAGCGCATGAGATCCTCCCAGACCAGAGAGCCTCCGGACAATTACCATAGTTTGACCAAAAGCATCCATATCAAAGAATCGAGCACCATCAATCTGCCATTCTTTCTGCAAGACTAACAGTCATCTATTTACAAAATGTTCATGTCAAATAAAACCCCAGTGTGAGGAAGAAAACGTCCCTTGTGTTAAACAAATGTTCTATTTAGGATACAGCCACAATTTTCAGTGTTAAAAAATCACAATTAAACAAATAAATGCTGAAGATTTCTTGTTAATGTGAGAAGGATTAAAATGTATCATTTTGCATCTCTTTTAATGGTTATTTATAGGGTGAAAGGGAGATCATCTTATCTAGCAACTGCTCTTTTGTGCTCTTTATTATTATCCAGCCATTCCTACAGACAAAAATATCCTCATTCATTACTAGTGAATCCTCTTAACACTTCTTTGTTGATCCCAAGAGCAGTACTATGAAGCAATTAAATACTAACTTTCATATACTGTTGTGGCAATGACTACAAGTTTGTGGTAATTACTGATTAGCAAGCAAGCATATTCCGTGTTTGTATATCTTTTTGATCATTCAATGCTTCAATGGCTTAATATATAATAACAACAAACTTCATTGGGTTTAAAGTAAAAGATTGTTTTTGTTTGAAAATGAGAATCTTTTCTTAGACCTGGTCACCGCAGTATCCATAATATTTTTGTATATACTACATACAAATGGTTTGAAGCGAAATTACACAACCTTCATAATTTAGGTTCCCCTTGCATCACTTATCATTTCTTCATGTCATCCCAATAATCAAGAGTACTCACTCTGCCTTACAATCTTGCACATATCAATACAACTTTCCTTCAACCACAACCAAGTTCAAACTACTAAAGCCATAAGAGTTAGAATCCTTCTCAGAACATTCAAAGCACCAAAAGAGAACGGAGATAGACAAATTTTCCACCCCAAAAAGATACTAATAGTAATAACTATAGCTCAATAGCATGATATTGTAATGCTCAGAGGCTAACCAGCTTTGAAAATCTTTTCAAGCATCCCCGCTGACCAACCTCTGCCTCAGAACTTGGGTCTACAAATGATGCTGGAGTATCAGAGTATTCAGGGCAGATCAGGAATTAAGCAACAATAGCACAAAGACTTGCTCATCATAAACTTCGACATTCCACCATTCACAAATTATTCATAAACTTTTCAAATGTTTACCAGAAACAGAATGTCCTTGACTATCCTGGGTTGCCAAAACTAATCCTGATGGCCTCCTCTGAACATCTGTATGCAAACCCTCCAAATAATTTGTCCTCTGAAAATCCACAAAGACCAAGTAATAAGCCTTAAACCAAATGAAAAGCAAGAAAATCTATGATTGATCAGTTAAATTAAACACAAAAAGGATACAGCTAATATCACAGAAGTAAAGGAACATATTAATCAGACCAAAAATGAGAAAAGGATGCCTAGAAATAACTAAAGAAAGAGAAATTACACTACCATTTAACTCATATTATCACTGCCAGAGATAATTCAACAGCAATTTTGAACATATAAGCCAATTTGATGCAAGAAAATCCCCATGAAAAATCTTTAAAGGATCACGTCCAGGAAATATGTTGGAATTTGACAGAAATAAAATGTTAGGAAGGACGAATCCCCTTTCCAATCATCCCTCAGTTTATGAAAGAAATATCTGGACCATTGGATGTCCCTCTTTACCCTTCTTAACACGATGCTACAGGAGGAGGGGAGAGGAGAAGAAAAAAGATAATCAGCAGGTGGAAAACACTAAATAATAGATATGCGACATGCCTCTCTAAGGTGATGCACTTGTGTACATAAATCAGCTTCTCTCTTCTGCCACTCATCTTCTTTCTTACGCCAGTCACCTTCCTGCAAAGAGATTCTCATTAAAGTATACCAACACTGCATGAAAATACGAAATAGTAGTATATATATTCAGAGCAACTATAAGAGCTGGAACCATTGTAACTGAATAAGCTTATGCAGGTGACTTCTGAAACTAACCCAATAGAACAATTACATATATTAGCTCATCTAGCACAAGATTGACCACCGAAGTTGTCTTCGACTTGCAAGCTTAGATATACTATGCTTACCAATTACTGAAGAAACAAATTAAACAGTAACTAACAGAAAATCAATGACTGATAGTGAATCATAGCATGAGCCTCTTAACAGGAACCAAGTCGATTCCAAAATTATAAGTTCATTCCATAAAGGAACAAACAATAATAGGATTTTAAATACTCTAATTATGAGAAGGGGTAATTCAAGCTAATTTTAAATGCTATAGGAATAGGCATAACTCTTTGAGGTCAACCTCTTATTATTATATAGAACAGATTCACATTATCCCAAAAAGCAGAATCTGTGCATGGAAGTATGAGCAAATACAGATAAAAAGTGGGAAAAATAGTAGCACTTCTTGTTGATCCATGCTTCCCTTAGACATGGTACAGGTGTAACACGAAATTGAAAAAGAGATATATCTTTCACAGCACAAAACAATATCGACAAAATGTTCCAATTTCATCTCTATTGAATTTGAATATCATAATAGTTGATATAGTCACAATTCAATGGGTTAGGTCCACTTACTTTTTTTTTTGTTGATTTCTATTCTTTTCAATGTATTTGATTGGTAGAATGGAAAATAGGAATATGTGGTTTCATCATTCAAGAGGTAACTTATTATTATTCATAATAATTCTAATTTATTGAACTTTACTACTATACTTATAATAGCTTATAATAATACTCTGTTAAATAATGTATTCTCCCGTTTTTATTTCAAGTATTAAAAATATCTCTATTCTTCCAACCAGAGTTTTATCAATCAATTTGCATACAAGAAAGATGAAAAATATTAATTGACTTTCCAGATGGAAGATAGTAACATTATCTACTGACTAAATTCTGATACATCTGGATGTTAGATGGATATCTGCATAGAGTAAAGCAACTGTGCAGAGCAATAATGAGCACAAAGATTTATGGGGCCATGACTGTTTTCAATCAGTCACCAGATTATCCATACCCAAAACTTCGTCAAGTACATGAACAATTTATGTGCATCAGTCAACTTCATTCGTAAGTTAAAGAAAGTAATCTTTATATTATCTGCCAAAAAAAAGCTCAATCTTTTTTCATATTTCTTCTTACCCTCTTTTCTAGGGAAGTACATTTAGCTTCCAGTGCTCGAACTTTCTGCAAAATGGAAGCCAGAATCAGCCAAACTATCTTAAAGATTTCAGCCTACTGTAGCTCTCAAATATATTAAAAAAGACCTGCTGTAGTTCTTCGTCGATGACAACTATACGAGATGCATAAAGTACTCTAATACTCTTCAATGTACACTTCTTGCTGCATTGAGGACACTATAGGTGAAAGTTGAATGCCTCGTTAGCAATAGCAGTTAAAAGGAAAATGCCTCAAAATATTACAGAACAAGGATGCAAATTTAAAATGCACCTTCCCCTGACTTCGACTTTGTTGCAACCATCTTTTGATACAAGACATGCCGTATATGTGACCACAGGGAAGGCAACTGAAAAAAACACCACAAGCAATAATAATCCCAGATATGAGTGCACTATCTTTTCAGGAGCCTCATACAGAAACCTGGGCAATGGCTTGAATCCCTTGAACACACTATAAAAATTTATGATAGTCTTAGGAAACTTCTTGCAAATTGTTCATTTATATTTCAGTAATAACAACAAACGAAAATATGCAGCCCTTGCTGTTCCCGTCGAACAATTTTACTACTTTCCACATGATTATGAATGATGACGGAAAAAAAAAAAGAAAACTTCAGCAATAGAGAGATAGTTGCACAGACCAGACTTGATGATCACCCCCGCTAGTCCAAGCTTCCATGCAAATAGGGCAAAATAGCCCATCAATCTCGTCCCTGTTCCATTCTTCTCCACCAGAAATTCCTTTCTTGTCATTCACTTCACCATCTTTGGTCTTTTTCTGACTAGGATTCGCAAACTCTTCCGTCGCGATCCCGGGACCCTGAACGTTAATGATGCTCACATCTCCCTGGGACGATGTCGCAGCTCCGTTGTCCTGCACAACCCTAGGCCTAGCTAACGGTACATCCGACTGCATTACTTGGCCGACAGAAGAAACGTCATCCTGCTCCAATTCCTCCTCATCATCATCTTCTTCATCCGAACCTTCAAGAACATAATCTGGGTGGTCATCACCCCTTTCTGGAAAGTATATATGGTACATTTCTTGAAGATATAGCAGGTAATCAGGGTCTGCGTCAAGGTCCGCCATGGAGAAATCGAAGAAAACAAAGGCACTCTCGCGTTTTAGATTCCTCTGGAAATGGGGTTTTGTAGGATTAGCGGAGCAGCCAAAAAAATTTCAGTACAGTAGCCCAAATCATTTGGCGTTTCAAAACCGTTTGGGCAAATCCTAATGGAGGGAAACCTTCGATGTATTTCCTACTGCTCCTCAGTTGTAATTGAGAGTATTACTTCTCTATTAAGCAAATGCATTAATAATACATCCGTTTATAAATAATTATAAAATATTTTGTTACATCATTTTTAAATTTATTTTTATTTTATTTATTAAAAGAGTTAAATACTTTATTTTTAAAATAAATAAAAATATAATATAAATTAAAATAATTTATTAATTTAGATTAATTTATTTTAAAAAATTTATAAAAAAGAAGAGTAAATTTTTTTTTTAAAAAAAAGTATTACTAGTTGAATTGTTTTTTGAACAGTACTAATTGAATATTAATTTTTTTATCTTAAAATATCAATAAATTTTTAAAAAATATTTTAAAAATAATAATTTTTTATACATTTATAATCTTACTATTATCATATTAATAAAAATAAAAATATAATGTAAAACATATTTAAAATTAAAATATTTTCTTTAGTTATTGTAATGTATTAAATATTAAAATTTAATAGATAAGAGATGCTATTAAATTTTTAAAATTATTTTTGTTTTTAATTTTTTATTATTTTTTTCTCAACTCACAAAAATTTATAAAATTTGTTTTTCACCTTTAAAAGATTATTATAACTCATATATCAATTTATCTGATTTTTAATTTTTAATTCAAAAAAAGTTTAAAAAATTACTTTAAATATTAAAAGACTAGGAAACCTCACGCGTGACCGTTCCAATTCTGCCCCTACTCAGTTCGCCAAAACCCGGAAGAAGAAGAAGAAAGTCGAGAAGAATTGTTGGAACTTGGAAGGGATGGCTCGGAGCATCACATACATCACGGCTTCTCAGCTCCTCTCTCTCAAACCTCGCCCAAACATTGCTGTCGTAGATGTCAGGTAATTTTATATATATGGGTATATTGCAATTTGCAAAGGTTCTTCTTTTGTGCTTTCAAAATTGTTTCTTTATCCTAATCAGAGGGGATTTTGATTGATGGATGAAGGGACGATGAAAGGAGTTATGATGGGCATATTAGTGGTTCACTGCACTTCGCCAGTGATACTTTTCTTGATAAAATACCGAGTCTTGTTGAAGCTGCCAAAGGCAAAGATACCCTTGTTTTTCACTGTGCTCTCAGCCAGGTCCTTTTTATATCATAATCCATCTTCCCTTTATTATTATTATTATTATTTGATGGTTGTGATAATGATATTTACCTTCTGGGTTTTGCAATTTCGTCGTTCATTTTGTTGAACAAGCTTTCGCTAGGTTTTTGTTAAATTTACTGACTTTGTTTATTTAATGCTCACTCGCTGCCTATTTTTTCTCTTTGTTTTCTATGTTTGTTTGTCAATGAAAGACTGTTTCTGATGCTCATCGGCTTGTTAAGCTTACTTGACAAATTGGGTAGATCTTGTTGTTTGGACTTTGCAGACGATTCGTTTGTTTTAGAATCTAGACAACAAAAGCCAAGAACTCCGGTGTAACTAGATTTTGATAGGACTTCTTTCCTTTGCAAGTACATTTCCTATAGGAAGACACAATTTTGTTGAATGATTTGAGCCACCATTCTAATCTGAATTATGCATGCCTTTAAGAAAATAACAAAGCAAGTCACTTGGTTCACCTTACCTTCATCAGTTCAGGAGGATTGAAATTTCAGTAATAAATGCTAAGAATTGGCTGCACCAATTCTTTGTAGAGTCATATTTCTGCATGCTTATGTCAATAACTTGCCAAAGTTGGAGTTGTATGTGCTAACTCAATGATTGTTTTATACTTGCTAGCACACATATTGCTTTTTTTTTTTTACATCAATATCTTGAGTTCATGGTCTTTGTATTTATCTTGTTGGTATATGCTGGTTGTATGTTGGAAGTAAAGGATTTCCATTGAGTTATATAACTTAGGCACTATTGACACATAATATATTTATTACGCATACAACTAGCATATACCAACTAACCACATACAACCAACATAAGACAATGAATGGAAATCCTTTCAATTCATGTGTCATGCTTATGTCAATAACTTGCCAAAGTTTGAGTCGTATTTGCTAACTAGATTTTGATAATTACTGAATCAGCATATACCTTGTTGTATCATGTTGGTATATGCTGGTTGTATGTTGGAAGTAAAGGATTTTCATTGAGTCATATAACTTGGCATTATTGACACATAATGTATTTATTACGCATAATCTTCTGATAACAGGGTATGCGAAAGGCAATACAGAAAAAATACTCTTTAAATCTCAAAGGATGCATATCATGAATTCCTAAAGGAATAAAATTAATCTCTGAGCATTGGAGATTAATTTCCATTGGTTATATGACATAATATTGGAAATATGGTCCATCAATGTTAATGGAGCTATTTATACTGGTATCTATAACCTTTGATCATTCGTCTTTTCTTGTCGATGCACATTCTTCTTTGAACATTGTGCTCATTTGTGAAATTTTATTAACATAAAAGCGTTTAAAATTCTTCCTCTTTTTTTTTTCATTTTCTTTGGGGTGGGGGGTGGGGAGAGGTAACATTACTCATATCCAGGCATGTTTGTTAAATGCTGAATATGGTACTTGTATCTATTGCATGTTTATGTTGTTCTGAATTGGTCCTTTGGAAGGTGTGAGGGTGGGAAAGAAGGGAAGGGGTGGAGGTATTTGATTTTTTCAGCTTGATTGAAAGGCTGTGACTTTCTTCATTTTAATCCTCAAATCTCTCTTGTTACTTTGCGTTAACAAGACTTTGCCTTTAAAGTCTTCATTATTTACTTTCTGTCAAGCACTAGGAATATTAAATATGAATTCCTATTTATGTAGATCCCGTAGCATATTCTGGATTTATAAATTTTGAATAAATGACTAAGTATGTGATGGATGAACTGTATTTTCTTGCAGCAATATGAATCATGAGTTCCTAGTCATTCTTTCAAATTATAACCTTGAAGTAGACTCTATCTGTTATACCAAACCTTTAGAGTGTGTTTGGATGAGTAAGGAATTTTAAAATGAAGCAATTAAAAAAGGCATTTTTTAAAAAGCTAGAATTTTAAAATTGCTCGTTTGGAAGTTTAAAAAAATAAAAAGATATAATTGTGGGAAAAGTGATATTATGATAATTACATATTTTGTGAAATAGGAAAACTTTCCTAATATGATAATAGAGAAAAATAAAAATTAAGGAAGAAAGAGAAAATGATATAATTTATCAAGATTCAATTGTGGGATTTGAAAAAAATACTTATTTAGGTGGGTTTGAAATGAGGGATTTTAAATCCCTTGTTAAAAAATTATGGATTTTAAAAAACCTACTAACTAAATTATCCAAACAAAGATTTTATTATTTAGACTTTTGAAAAGTTAGATTAAAATCAAAACCCTTTTCAAAAACCTCTACCCAAACACAATTTTAGCATTTTATGTTTTCTTGAAAACTCAATGGTAACTGTAAAGCATTCTCACACATGCTCCTGTCATGTTAGTATACTATAACGGCACTAACAATTATCCTTAGTTTTTTCCTCTCAACCTGACAAATCATTTGACTTGAACTTGGAAGAACTATGTCCTGAGCCCAATCTTGATCGAATAGTGAAATTGATAATGATTCTTCTGTAGGTTCGCGGACCCAAGTGTGCAAGAAGGTTTGCAGATTATCTGGCCGAAACAAAAGATGTGGGAATAAAGAACATTATGGTTTTGGATCGCGGGTATAATGGTTGGGAAGCCTCTGGCAGACCTGTTTGCCGTTGCAATGAAGTTCCTTGCAAGGGGGATAGTTAATTGATATTCATTATGAATTGAGCTCAACTAAAGGACGGTGAATTGCTTTTAGGGGCGGATGTTGCGCATTGACTGCTGGATTCGTGTCTCGAGTCTGGACAGAAACACAATAATCATAAAACATAATATGTCTAGTTTTGACAATCGTTACTAATTTTGGGGGAGGTGGAATGGAAAACCCTTCTGTAATGGAGCATGTCATTACTCATTATATGTCTATTTATAGAAATTAACTTATTATCGCCCTTCTAAAAGTTTCCTAAGGGTGTTTATCATCACAATGTTCTGCACCTTATGTATCTATTATATCTAAAATAGCGCATCATTTTGCATTTTTATTGTTGCAGTAGAGTCATATGTCTTAGTAGCCTAAGGTACTTATCCTGGAAGCCTTTTGAATATCTAATGGAACATTTTATACTGAACACATTGCTCATCTTTGCTAAAGAAATTTATTTACATGCTCAGTATCTACTTTCACATTAAGTTATAAATGTAGTGTGAGAATCTCCTGTTAGTTCTCTTCGCCGTTTCCTCATTCAGCAATGTAATTACAACAGGCTGCTTATGTTTGGAATTTTTCACGTTAAAACCTGCAAAGAAACAATTCTATTTGGAGTACATTGTAGTTTTCTGGGATGCAGTTTCCCTACCAAGGCGTCTTCGTACCCAAATTGAGATCGCAATAGATGAAATGTTTCCTTTTTCTTCTTTTTATTATATATATTGGGATTACTGGGTCAAATTTTGACTGAACATACACAATGGATCTTTTATTTTTTTATAAAGATTTGTCATGAAGAAATTACGTTATTGTTTAAAGGGGAAAAATAAATGGAAAATCAATACTAAATTTTGCTCCCATATTTTCATTGTTAACAAAATGCATAATAAGCTTCTATAAAAATTCTAATGCAAAGTGGGGAGGAAAATGATAAAGACTTTAATATAGAATTATTAATTTAGGGGGGAAAATTATATAGAATTAATCTGTTCAAATTGGTTATGATAGGAAAAAAAATGAAAAGAAAAGAGACAAGTCAGCGAGTTTAGAATAAACAGGTCCACGCCTTCTTTCTTACGAGCGGTTTTTCCTGAGAAAAGTAAACAAACAAATAAAAACGCAAACTTTAAACCAAGTCCAACTTCGAGATTCGCAGGGAGAGACGAAGAAACCTTCTGCAGGCCAACGATTCTCAATTGAAAAAATGGTAAAATTTCTCAAGACCTGATGAATCCTTTGAATTTGAGTTGCATGATTTGTTCATCTTGTGTGTAGTTCGAAATTCTCATGAGGATTTCTTGATTGCAAAAAATTATTGATACAGGTGTGTTTGGCTTGTTTGTTGCCGCTGTTCCTCGTTCCAATCGTCAATTTGTTGCCCCTTCTCTTCGATTTCATGATGGTAACTTCTTTTTATTTTATCTTGCAATGATCAATTTTCATGTATTTGCAAAATATGTATTTGATGGTGGTGTTAAAAAAAAATTCTTGCTAAATTTTCAGGCAAGAATCTATAGGTTATTTGGATGGGAATACAGGAAGCCGGAAAGGGCACCTCCTGCTTGCCCTTATAAGCCTTCCGCAACCAAGCCCAACAACAACTCGGTAAACGAAGATGCATATGAATTACTCTTTCCTTTTATTGAATTTTATTGAATCTTTCTATTTCGAACTCATTAAATATCTAAGAACAACCCCAACTTACTATTGGATGGCACGGGAGTTCCCTTATTCACTAGGACAGATTTGAGTTACCGGCTTACTAGTATTAAGAGCATTACTTCTTCTATGTGAGCAAACAAGATATGGAACTTCCAACCGTTTGAGGGCTTATCCTCATTTCCTTATTTCAACTTCCATGTTCTGTGGTTTTTTGTTCATTAATTTGCATCTTCCTCCGTATTCTTATGAATTCTATTATTAATTGGCATCCTATTAGCCTAACCAAACTGAATTTGATAGTAATATTTAATTTATGTTTTTTCAAGTTAGATTAGAAGTCCTCCAAATCAATATTTTATACCTTTTTTTTCTACTTTGGTTGTAAATGAGGGGCATGATAGCTTGTATTATTTGAGACTAATATGCACTAGATTCTTTCATTAGGGAAGAGAAGAAGGGGTCCAACACCAACCTATCAATCAATTGGATAGTGCTTCAATGGAAGGGTCAAGAACATCAGATAGCGAGTGGGAAAAGAAAGCGTAGGATGGATTACGAAGAAAATTTTCTATTAAAACTTTAAAACAACCATGAATAAAAAATTATGTGGCTTTCTACCATCTCCACCACCCCCCCAAAAAAAAAAATTCTCCAAGGGGGCATGTTTTTCTCGTAGGTGCTTGGCTATTATTGATTACATACTCTTGTTGTCACAAGGTTTACAATCGACTACTTGTAATGGCATAAATTGGATCCCAATTCCAACTCCTAGTTCTAATTGGCAATTTTCCTACATGTTGAATAGGCAAGCTAGGTTTCCTTAGTGAGTTAGAGTCTTCAGTGATGCAGTCCAAATACTACTAGGAATCCTATTCTCAACTATCTTGATTTGAATGGTGGTGACATAAGAATTAAGGTAGCTTAATTTTATGTGAAATCACGTGCCAATGATTCTTTAGAACAGGATAGTGAGGTAGATTGGAGTTTTCCACAATTATTTGATGATTATTCTGATGATGGTGTTGTTGAACTCTCAAAGGATGATGTAGTAATGATGTACGTGATGATTTAGTTGATGGATATTTGGTTGATGATCCATTGAAAATTAATTTGCAGTAATTTGTAGTAGTGAGTATAGATTAAGAAAATAGACCATTTGTAATAAAACTAGAAGAAGCTATGATTGAAGCTTGTTATGAAGTTTAGGAGCTTGTGTTGGATCATGGAAGCCATGAAGGCATGAAGAATTTTTACAGTCAATACACTTAGAAAACTGATTTTGTACTTCCTATAAAATTCTACAACATTAATTCTACAACATTAGCAAGAGTTTCGAGTCAATTCATTTTTCTTATTCTACTCCTAAATTGAGTTACTCATTTAAGTGTGCAATTGATAATCATAATAAAGGTCATAAAGTACTTGCAATTGGAAATTCTAGTATTTGGAGGAGGAGCAAGAAAGGATGGCAAAGTTTAATAGGGCAACAAGTTGATCGTGGAAAGCTTCAACAAGAACGTCATGAAACTCGAGGACGAGTTTTTTCCAACTAGGATAGAACTGATGTAGGCAAAGTTAACCAAAATCCTAAAAGAATTCTTAGTTTCTAAAGAATTTAGGAATATTCTATTTAGTATTCTATTTTCTTAATATATTTAATATATTTCACCAGCAAGGGATGTCAGATGTGCCAAAAAACTACCTTTCCAACTAAATCCAAAGGCTGGAACAAGCTAGAGGAAAGTAGAAAGCATGGGATGCATCTACCACTAGATCAGCCTCTTAGGTCAAGAGGGGCAATTAATTTCTCTATACTGAACTCTAAGTACATATTTTTGGACAGATTGTTGGCCCTTATTTCTTCAATATATGGTGAACCAGACTCAGAATAGGATCGCTGGCTAATTAGCTGAATGTAGAAGCATGAGAACATGTGTTATATAGGAAAGCAGCCTGCTTAAGGCTTAGAATCTATTGTTAGATAATGGTTCTTTGGTAATTATCTTGAAGTAAGCTGCACTAATGCGAGGTTGACATATTATGTGAGATCTCAGATTTTGAGGGTCATACTTAGTATTACGTGCCAAAAAAAAAACTCAAGAATACCAAACACCTATTCATCGCTCGTGAAGCATTCAACTTAGTGTTCATTGGCAATAAGCTTAGAGTCGCATGAGGGCTACATTGAGAATGGTTTTTTAACGAACGTGGTATAAGCTCTGATATCCAACTCATGCCTGGTGAGAAAATGAGTTGTTGAATTGATAATTGAGTTCATTCTGGGAAATCCCATAAAAAAATCCAGGTAGTCACCCACAGTAGTTTGATCACAAAGAAGCTGATTTTTTTTGTGCTGAACTAGAGGATTTGTTTAATAATGAATTTTCCTTGTAGACATGTTTGTTGGCACATTTATGATGTAACATCTTGGAAGAGCAAGCTCTCTTTGTTGCATGATTGTGGCATTGTGGTAAATAAAACTATGAAACATAGTGCATCCGGCTATAAATGTGCTGCATCCTAGTTGAAATATGGGTTTAAGAGATTCCTGGAATAAATTAAATTTTGTGAGAATGCCTTTCGTTTTATAATTTAAAGAGAATATTTGTCCTTTTTTTAATATATTATATATGTGTGTGTGTGTGTGTGTGTGTGTGTGTGTATTTAAATCATTTTTTTCTACCTTTGCCTTCTTTTAGTGAATAATGTACCAGGTTTTATTTCCCAGCAGGTTACAGCAGAATCAGAAGTTGTTGCTTCAGACCATAACCAAAACCCAAAACCGATGGATGAAAGCAAAAGAGATTGAGGGTGGGATGTGTGATTGTTGCTTTTGTTGACATTAACTGCTATGTAAGTTTTGTGAGATAAAATGGAGTTTCACTTCTGTTGATGGAAGAGAACGGGAATGGCATCAAATTTCATTGGTTATCTAATGGCATTGAAATTTGATGAGTTCTTGGTATGTTACTGGATGCTGCTCGTACAATTTGATTTAAATCTATTTTATGGAGACATTACTTTGCCATTGGGTATATACATACTTTCACGGCTCAAAACTGTCTTGGCATGTCTTGTTCAATATGTGAAAGAATAAATGTGGACGTAAAAAAGGAATCGCTTGGAATGCCTTTAGAAGTAGTATTCCACTCAGACATCCATCTAAATGAAGATGACTTGGGAGACCTATGACCGAGCGGGATAGTAACTTGGGGTGACTCAAGTTTCTATCAAAGTTATGACTTTGTTTCCTCTTCCTGTTATTTCGTATGTAGTTGTTACCATAGCATTGGAATATGTGGTGGAGGTGGGGTCTGAGCTGGGATTCACTGTAGTCAGTTAGTCCTCAGTATGTTTTGGACTTAGAATTCATACATGGCGTGCTCTATCATTTATGACTCTTTGTAACATTTCAAATTTGGCATGCATCTTTGAGAGATATGTGGTTTGTTGACTCTTAGATGTGTTGCAAGAACACATGTTAGGCTTGTTAACCCTCTTCTTACAAGTCTGCACCATATGTGTGTGGCCAGCAGCTGCAAGAGGGGTTATAATTAACCCGACTTCGAGTTAGACATAACTATCTGGATGGGGACATAATTTTGTCATAACGCCTTTGATATTTTGGCTCAAACTGTTATAATACTCAGTTGATGAGATGCGTAGGCATTTAGTCTCTTTCAAGTGAGGGGAAAACCATACATATTATAACTGCTCTAACGTTAAAGTTAGATACTTGTGAAAGACGAAGTGTCATTGCCGGTTGTTGTGAATGTCTGTTTTGCATTATTGAGTCATTGAGACCTATTTGAAGTTTGGAGTATAGTGGCTACTATTGCCTACTTTGCCTAATGATATTTAATGGTTAACAGTACGTCATTGATGATATTTTATATTGACTTTGTGTAATTAGATGCTAAGAAAGTTATTATTATAGTAAAAACCAGTTCGTTGGCTGTTAAACTTTGACAAACTCGTGAGATGTACTGAAGTATTAACAAAATCAAGTTGCTTAGAATTACCAAAAATGAAGGGGAATAAAAAACAAAAAGGTTGTTTAGCACTCTAAGTCTGAGCCGTGTGTTGGTCGCTTTCTACTAGTATTATATTTTTCCTTCGCTCCAAAATGTTTATGAATAGGTACTTTTTTGACATGTACGTTTTGTCGTCTAGTTTCAAACAATAATCTTATTTGCTGAAAGCAATTCAACAAAGTTAAGTGGAAAATCAGATTTTTTGGGTCATGGTGTTTAGGCCACCTTCACTTTGGTTCTGCCATGAGTTACAGAATGCCCGGATGCTGCCTACCTTATCTTAAGTATTTCCTGAGTCTCTGTCTGGGACTAAACTCCCACTCCCCTCTGTGCTCTTTTTTTCCCACCTTAATTTTCTAAAGTCGATTAGCACAGGCCTTGGACCATCCCTATGGAGTATGGAGGGGCTGTGTGAACCCTTTAGTTTGAAACTTTGAGTATCGGCTAGCTTATTGTGGGAACCAAGTTCTTGATGCCAGTTCTTTGCATGAACTCATCTCTTGCCTTGATAGGAATATGAAAGTAGAAAGAATGAAAGACACAGAAACAGTACAAATTAGTCGAAGCGAGAATTTGAAAGAGAAAAAAATTAATTTAAAACAGACTTATATTTTAGATTGCAAGCAAATACATAAACATCTCCATTGTTGGAAACCTAGTCCAAGGTGTTCATTGTCAAATTAGATTGGAAAAGAGAAAATATCTGGAATGGATCTTGTATGTGGGAATCCTTGTCCACTCATAGTTCTGACTTCCGAGGTTCCCTCATTCCTCTGCCCTATCCCTTCCCTCACTTGGAACGCCTAAATCAACATCACTTCTCCCAATTATTAATTGTCTGTCTTGGTCCCATTACCATTGTCCCTTCAAGTCCTCTCGATTTTACAAAGCTGAATTTCATTTTTGAGTCAAAGCACTTACTATAATACATTCATAGACTTCATCTACACCAAGATGGGGAGGGTCGGTGCTTACGGATGCCAATGGGGCGAATCAGATTCAGGGGCTGAGTTTCCAATCTTCGACTTCACTTCAAATTTTAATACTAATTTTCATTTTCGCTCCATTTTCACTTCAAAAATTTGGAAAGAGTTCCGTTCCCATTCCGCCCCGCTTTACATCATCCGCCTTCGCTCTATTCCCGTCCCATTTGACTCCGCCTTGATCTCGTTTAACTTTGCTTTGACCCGTTTGACTCCGCTTTGATCCCTTTGACTAATGATATCAATAAATAATTAGTCAATAATATAAACTCATTGTAATCTACAAAAGTTAATAATATAAATTCATAATTAGTTAAGTATATAGTTAATAATATAAAATTATTTAAATCAATATATTTATTAATATAAATTATAGTTACATTTTTAAAAAAAATGTTCACATATATTTACATAAATAATATTATATTAATATAGTTAATAATATGACTAATAATTACTTAGTCAATAATATAAACTCATTTTATTTAATTTTTTAAGTAATCAAATGGATGAGGTGGTTTTCTTTTAAAAAAATATTAAAGATAAAATAGTATTTTTATTAAAAATAGAACTGAAGTCGAAGTCGGGGATTTGCGGGGCGAATCCCTGTGGGGCTTCAGCGGGGAAAAATTAATTCCCGCCCCCGATCTCGTCCCCACTAATCTCCACTTTTTAAAACCCATTCTCGATCCTGATTCCATTAAATTCGAGAAATTTCCAACTTTAATAGAAGCGAATTGAAACGAATCCTCGTTAATACTTATTTCATTGTCATCCCTACATGTGCTTGAGGCTATTTTTTTTAAGAATCTTTATGTCGGAGATTACCCGATTATGAACGGAGAAGAATGACACCGCTGATAGATTTTGGAAGTATTTCTTTTTGTGGTATAGTGGGGCAAGGTAAGTAAACACTAAACGGGTGGGTCCTGATTTTGATTTTCACAATCTGGAGTGTGAATATAAATGGGTAACGTTGGTGTCAAGGTTGCTCCACGTGCCGAATGATTTCGGTTCCATTAAGATTCAATAAATAGGTCAAAAGTCCATTTTGGTTGCACTACGAACACTATTACTTCTTTTTCTTCTTCTTTCGAAATATACTGGTAACAGTATTCTCACTATATCTGGCTTTTCTTTTAAAATTTTGCCATTTTTGGCAATCAATTCACGAGTAAAATCAATCTAAATAATACATAAAAATTTTAAATAGTTAAAAAAAATCAAACTGACCAAATTCATGAGTGAAATGGTCATTTTGCTTTAAATTCTTCTTCATATTGAATCTTGATTACTACTACAAGTCCCATCTACTTCTCCTTTAGTGGGGTAATTTGTTTTATTTCTTCTTTTTTGCCTAACTCACATGGAAAGTACCACTAACTGTATAAGTTCTTCTTCTTCTTTTTTCTTCAGAAAATAGATTTCTTTGAAATTACTTCAAATTGAAAAATACAAAAAAGTTAGACCCACTCTCCTAAGGTAGGACTCCTACTTTTTTAGAGTTTTTAACCAAAATATTATCTTTTTTTATATATTTGATATAAAATAACATTAATTGTAAAAGACATACCAAAATAATAAAAAGCGTGAATGACATTCATGTTGTCATTATTTTAATTTTTTTATTTCTTGTCCAACAACGTGAATAGTATTCACATTATTGGGTAAGAATAAATAAGGAAATAACGTGAATGTCACGTCCTTGAAATTAAAAAAAAAAAGTAAAATCACTTCAATGTTTCTGCGACAAATGTTATTATACCTTTCTTCTTCTTTTTTTTTCATTTCATCATTATTCTTTTCTTCTTCTTACTTTCTTTTTCTTTTTTAAAAAAACTCATTAATTAGCTCAATAAATAAAAAAATCAATTAGTAATTTTTTTATATAAACTAATTAGCTCAAAAAAATTACACAATTATTAATTTCTATTTATTATTTTATAAACTAATTAACTCAACAAAAAAATTACACAATGTTTTTTTATTATATAAAATATATCTTTAGATTAGAAAATTAGGAAATATATTTTTCAATTTTACAACAATTTCCATATTTCCAAAATTATATTTACTAATTTTTAATCTAAAAATATATTTTATATAATAAACAAAATTTAATAATTGCTTAATTTTTTGTTGAGCTAATTAGTTTATAAAAATAATAAATAAAAATTAATAATTGTGTAGTTTTTTATAATTAAAATATTTATCTACAATTTGTTTTTAAATTTTACAACAATTTCAATATTAGTGTAAAAATATATTTTAAAATTTTTATTTCAAAATTTATATAATAAACAAAAATTATTAAATTTTTTTTAATTGTCTAACATTTTTTTAGAAAAATTGACTAACTATTTCATTAAAGAAATGAAAATTTTCAAGAAAAAAAATATATCAAGAAGTGAATCACATCTTGGTTGTATGAACGTGATTTACAATCACGTCTACTACTTTCTTTTTTTTTCATGAAATAGTTAGTCAATTTCTCTAAAAAATATATTAGATACCTAAAAAAAATTAATAATAAAAAAAATTAAAATAATGACGATGTGAATGTCATTCACGTTTTTTTATCATTTTACACAATGAAAAAAATTTTGAATCAAATATAAAAAAGATAGATTATTTTGGTTAAAAAGTCACTTTCACATTTAAATTACATCAACCCAAGTGTGAAACTGACAAAATTTCAAACAAAGCCTCTCCTGATGATGATGGAGCAACTAATTCCTTCGAGGTTGTGTATAAATTCTTGTTTAGAATTACAAGTTTCACCTTGACATAAACTTTTCTTATTAGAGTAATATTTTTGGTATCTTCTACTGGTCTCTCTCTCCCCGAATTCTTGAAGTCAATAAAAGGTAGCCTACTGCCTACCGTATTAGCTTTGCTTCCTCCAATTGTTTGGAGCGTCTTCAACTTAACTAATAATGCGTCTCTTTCTTCCTGCTATACAAATTCAGCACAATGACAATGACTTTCTCTTGATACATGTGCGAGTGACTTTTATATATATAACCTTTTCATTATATATTACTTTTTACCTTGTAAAATAAGATGTTTCAGGTAATTGTTGTAAAAAATTTACTACAAATAAATTTATTTAACTATTTATATTATAATGTCGTTTAGTTGTGTTATTGATGTATTGACAACATATAAGTCATTAATTTTTTTAAAAAAATTTGTTTACATTTTATAGAAGTTTGTATGAAGGGAAACGTTTTAATTTATTGGAAAAATATTTATTATTTTTATTCAAAATTAAATATTCATTTTTTTAAAATAAAGATATATTTAATCTAAAATTCTGCTAACAGAATGCTTAATTTAAGATTTGCATTATACTAATTAAGGATGTCAATCGCTATCATAATTAATATGATAACGTGATAACTTTCTTATTGCTAATGTCTATTATTTATTTTTAAATTAAATCAAATATGAACATCTAATTTCATAGAAAAGTAATAGTGTTTTTAAAAAGGAAATATGCTTATTAATTTAGACATCCTTTTAATTTCTTAAAATAAAATTGCAAACATGATCGATTCGAAACATAGGAAATACTCATTATAGCAACATTACAAATAAATTTAATAAACATAAAAGTGTAAATATGAAATCCTTCTTCATCCAAAATTAAGTGTTAATATTCCTTTTTTTAGATGTACAAATTTTAAAGTTTATTTGATTAAAATATACTATTTTCTATTAAGTATATATTATAAGTAACTTTCTTAATTTCATATATTCATCTTTACTAAAATGTAAATTTCATTGCTACTAATAAAAATAATAGAATAAATCGCTTACTTTTTTATTTTTGTACAAATATTGAGGAAACATTTAATTTTAAACTAGATTACACTAATTGAGAAGTGACATTGTGTTGATGATGGTTTTAGCCAATTTAGGCTGTATTTAAAAACCTATTGAACTTAAAAACAAGAGAAGAAAAAAAAAAGTGTAGTCTGAAGTTTAGTTTTAATTGGTATTTGGTAACATAATCGATTATTTTGAAGTTAAAAAGAAATGTTTTGTCAATCATACAACTTCTTTGAAACTCCAAAAAGGTTATTATTGTTTGTAATCATTTCGAAGATAACTATAGTTATTTTTCATAGTCAATCCTAAGTTGATTTCAATATATATATATATATATATATATATATAATCATTATATAATTATGATTATCTATGATTGACGACATTGTTCCATGTAAGAAAGAAAGTGAGTATATTCCCTAATTTTTTTTTTAGGAAACTACTTTTTCAAAAAAAAATTTTGCAAAATCATTCTTTACTTTTCTTTTTTGGGCAATTAGTTTTAAGAACTAAAATTTTTAAAAGTTCACTAGATGCCAATTACACCCTTAGCCCTGTATGTGTGTTTTTTTTTCCCCTCAAATTGTGGACCTCGGCGCATAGAGTACTGGCACCTTAGCTCATGGATGACATCTAGCTGATGCTGGACCACAGCAAAGGAGAGCGCAGATATAAAGGTAAAAATCAAAATCGCATCAAGATTCAAGACTTTGCTGTATTCTCCAACTCACACAAAATCCGAATCTTTAAAGACAGCAGAATCTCAGAGTAAATTGTTCCTCCTCCCCCTACCGGGTGAGTTTGACTAATTTGTCGGGATCGACAAAGAGATAAGTGGTATATAGTTAATGACAACAGGGTGTGCGTAATAAAGTATTGGAACTCTGCACATTTCCCTCGATATATACCAAGAGAAAAAGCACGATTGAGGTGATCCACTTATTCAAGTTCACTTATATTTTTTTAAAAATAAATATTTAAGTCTAAATATATCAAAATAAAACTATGAACTAATAATTCGGTAGAAAAAAAAATAAACGCGTGCCATTGTCTTACTTGGGATATTTAATTTGCTTAGGCAAATATGGGAAAGCAAGTCGTCAGGCTACTTACATCATCACATTAAAGGTGGGCATATTCTAGTGGTTGAGATGAGGTAAGAAAGCAAAATTGCACCAATTTATTGGTGAGATTGTCCGAGTCTTGTCTTTGGCTCTTTGTTTTGTGGCACGAGTTGCCCATTTTCCCAACGTTATTTGTGTGTGTGCAACTAGCGAAATTATTAGTACTAAGTATTTACTCCCAACGAGTCCCCATTATGATGGTATTGACTACGATTCAGTAATCATACTTTTTTTTATGTACACGTTTCCCCAACTTTATACATCTTGTGCTACGTTTTAAGAGACAAAGCCTTTTTCAGGTACTTGCAATATCCAGGCTCATGTCAATTGATATTACTACCGCATAAGTTTCATCGATATACTTATCTACTTGATTTTAAATTTGAAATGAGATTTTTTTTTTATTTTCTGATTGTGACAGACTATATGAGTTTAGTTTATTAGTGAAGTGTATATATTTTTAAATTAATGATGGGATTAATGAATTTTTAAATAAAAAATAATTTTGTTTTATAACATATGAATATTTAATTATATATTTTTTTAAAAAATAAAAAATATAAACATTTAATTCTAAACACTTTTTTTTCTTCTTTTCAAAACATTATGTATATATTTACTTCTTAATTATCTAGATAATTTGACTAAGGAATTTTTTACTTACAATTCGACTAAAAATATATATATATATATATATTTTCTTGACGAATGTGCAAAAAATTTTAAATGACATTTTTTACCTCAACTTGATTCAAACATTAAGACACAAGTTTATTACACAAGAAAACTTATTCAGGCTTACATTCTCACACAATTAATGCCTTAACATGCAAAATATGATTAAATCATATTATAGTGGCTTCGGAAGTTTGGATTCCTTTGTCAGCAGGCACAAAAAAAAAAAAAAATCTATATTCGTATTTCCTAGTGAGACTCACGTTCAGATAAATTTTTATCATGTCATCAAAATATGTAAATATATAAATGTAATTATAACACACTAAACTTTCGCATGGAAGTGAATAACATCGATCATATAATAATATAGTAGAATTTATAGTATGTATTGTATTATGTTCTATTTCAATTGTCCAACTTAAATTTACATAATAATTAATACAAATTTTGAAAATAATAATTATATTACTAAATTTATTAAATTATTCTCATTTAATAAATAGTACATAAATATTAATTTTTTTAAAAAATCATTATTTATAATTATAAATAATTCATTTCAAAACTTTTATTAATAATAAGATAAAAGTTGTAAAAATATATATTAAAATTAAAAAATGAAATATTGAAATTTGGACGGAGATAGTAACTTGTCTTCTTGGGGGCAGAACTCTGAACAATACATGGTGTGAAAGAGCAACTAGTTGCAAGTAGCAATAGCTGGGAGCCACGTATTGATTGATATTCAATGAATATTCCATATTTCAATGGTTTCCTAGTCTTCCCGTTACTAATATTAAAAGAGAACGGGACCAATTGGCCACCAATTATAGTATAAAAGTCAAAAAAGCAAAGCAATAGAAAAAGGCCGTGGCCTAAATCCAATTTATGGCTGCTCACATACTCACATGCTTTTCTAAACATCAAGTTGCATATATATATATATATATATATATATTCCAAACTGCACAATTTTAAACACTTCTTGGCCTAAATTTGGAAGATGGAGAAAGAGATAGAAAAAAAAAAAAAAAACTGACAGTTCCCTGCACTATGTTAATGGAGCATTAGGGCATTAGATACCATTGATGATATTTGTTGGAGGTTAAATTATTGTCTCTTCACAGTTCGATGACATTAGTTTCGTGACCTCACTCTTTTGGATAATCAATTCAGCTCCTCCAATGCTGGCATATCCTGATTTCCATCCGTACTAGTAATTTATTATTGTTAATGGAATATTATTATTATTCTAATAAGATGCCAACTGCATCGGTAAAGCCATTGTGCTTGCATCTCATATTAGTAAATAATATATAAGTTGTTTGAATAATAGTTAAATAAATATATTTTTTCCTTTTTGAAATATTTATATTTATTATTTTTTATTTTTTTTATCTTTATTAATCTTCTCTCTTCAATTATTCTTTTTCTATCAATAAAATTAATATTATAATAAAGCAATAAAATATTCATATAAAAAAGTAAAACAAAGACTAACACCAAAGTTATCCAATAAATTATATTTTGAGATTGACATAATTTTTATTTTTCAATGCTTTAGTTTCTAGTATTTTTTCCCTTTTGTTGCTAGAATAAATTTAACCAATATTTATATTTTTACATCTTATGACTAATTATTTTACTCTTATTACATGAAATATTTTATGGTTCACAATTTTTTTTTTTTGCGAATTTGAAAGTTTTATGTATTTGATTCAACTTTTATTTTTTAACAAAAAATCATTGACTTGATTTGTTTTATTATATGTGCATTGGATACCCATGATAAGATTACCTACATGTTAAGATAAATTGTTTTTTTTTCTTTTCTTTTTTGGTTCAAGTCTTCAAAGGGTTAAAAGATGTTATTTCCAAAAGGAAAAAAAAAGAGAGAGAGAAAAGAAAAAGAGTGGTTCCTAAAGATAAGCACGTGAGAAGGACCGTCCAGATAATGAGACACGTGACGGCGAGTAAACGGACATGTGAGTGGAGAGAAGTCACGCATAGCCAATTTATCGTGATATATTTAGCACCCTGTTCTTCTCGTCCAGGTTCTTCGCAAATCTCGCAAGTTCAGTTTTCATCCATTTTGGACTTGAAATAGTCACATTAATTTTTGGTTTGCAACTCAATAATTGACGTACTAATTTATTATAATCCCATCATGCTTAGTACAACCCTAGTTTGCAAGATCTTCACTTGCAAAAAATATATATACATTGACAAACAAGATATATATATATATATATATTGACTTGAATTATCATTATTTATTATTTTTCATTTAAATTATTTCAATGTCTCTAATTATTTTATGTACATTTTTATTTTAAAATGACTCTCTCTTATTTTGGTATTGATTGCTTAATTTTTTTTTTTAAAAAATATATTGCAAAATTTATTTATATTATAATAAATCATCATTTGAGGCCTTGCATATTGAGCAAATCACGCCAAATATTCTGAAACATTTATTCAAATGACACTAATTAACTAATATCCATTCAAGAGTTTAGAACTTATGTAAATTAAAATAATAATACAAGAAACACTCACCGCTATCTACTCATTATCCATTCATAATTTTTTATCTATTCGTATGATACACTTAATAAAATAAAATAAAAAGTAAATTCAGTGACTAGTAGATACAAATTAGTTAGTAAATAATCTAATTTTTGTATTTAAATGATTGTTTGAGATAAGTATAGTGTGGTGTGTACGGAATGTGTTCAACAACGAGAAAAGAGATTTCCAAAAGAGGCAAAAGAAAAGTTGGTGTGTATATCGCGAGAGTGTGTTGTTTTGTAATCATCGGAACAAAGACTAATTAGACAAAGGAAACGACACCCAACCCACAAACTAGTACTGATATGAGTTGCAAGAACATTTATCAAAAAAAAAAGAAAGAAAAAGAATTGAGTTGCCACATGCAACTTCCTGCTCAGTTCTTGGCTATGAGAAGTGAGTGATTCAGACACCTCCTTTCCCCCTCTTTGTTGATTTTGTTATTCTTCTTTATTTTACACATTTTTGGTCGCTGAAAACTACTGCTTTTTCCTCCTACCATTTCTCTCTCTGTCTGAGCTGTACACTCCACACACACACACGCACATATATATACATATACTACTGCTTTCTACTATACCACTATTGGGCTTTATCGAACAAAAAACTTTATAATTTCAACTGTTTGATGGTCTGATTCAGGAGGCCCTGTTTTGTTTTGGCTTTTGAACAGAAAAGGATTGAATCTTTCAGGTGAAATTTGGAGAGAAAGAGATGGGGATTCTGTACGATGATTTGGTGATTTTAAGGCAATCAGAGAAGGAAGAAGAGCCAAGTGTCATTACAGTCAATTGTCCAGATAAAACTGGGTTGGGGTGTGATCTTTGCCGCATCATACTCTTTTTTGGTCTGGTTGTTGTCAGAGTTGGTATGTCTAATCTGTATAATAATTTGTATAGGGACTGTATTTTCTCTCTGTTTTGTATTTTTAGTCCGGGCTGCTAATTGCGCACTGCTGATGAAGAGTTTCTTCTGCATTAAGGGTGTCAATTTCTGTCTGCTTCTTTTGGATTCGGGTTTTTCTTGTCTGGGTGGGGTTCTGAAATTGTAGAATTTCTCTGGGTTTGCAAAATCTGATTTATTGGTTACTATTATATATTTGTTGAAATTCTTAATTTGACTCTTTAATTCGGGGAACTAGCTTATCATTTGCTAAACGCGGGCAATGAAATTTGTCTACAATGCTTTCTTTTATAAGCAATTGAATGTATGTAACATTGTGTTTTTAAAGATTTTCTGTCACATAATCCATAAATTTTGTTTTGCAAATCTATTATCTCAATCCTATGGTTTTGCAGATGTATCTACGGACGGGAAATGGTGCTATCTAGTGTTTTGGGTCCTTGGTAGACCGACTACAAGATGGGGTCTATTGAAGAAGAGACTTGTGGAGGCATGCCCTTCATGTTCTTCTGCTTCTGGGATTTCATTTTATCGGACTGAGTTGCAGCCTCCAAAGCCTCCTGATGTATTTCTTTTGAAGCTGTGGTGCCATGATAGAAGAGGCCTTTTGCACGGTAAACTTTTCCATTTCTGCAGCATGACTACTTATATGGTTCTGCAAATATTTCTGCTATTTATTGATATTTGTAATTTCCCGTGTCTTTAGAGGTGGTATCTTTGTTTGTTTTATGTATAATGGTTTCAGTTGCAGTTCTTATCCCCTTCATTTTGGTTTAATAAATTTCTTTCTGTCTGTTCGAAGTATATCTGGTCTCAACTTAACTTGATGAAATATCACTTTTGCAGATGTTACAGAGGTCCTTTGTGAGCAAGAGCTTGTCATCAAGAAAGTGAAGGTATCCACCACTCCAGACGGGAAAGTGATGGACCTGTTCTTCATCACTGATACAAGGTGTTACACATTTAATGCAAACTTTTTTTCTTTCGGTTATTTTGTTCTTATATTTTAATTGTCAGAGGATCCAGTATGAAGTTATTTAGGACATGGACTGGACTTACCTGGTTTGAAACTCGATTCAAATTGGGGAATGGTGCGCATAAGACTTGTTGTATTCTTATGTCTATTTTGAAAATAGACATTCTTTGTTTGTGGGTCAAAAGAAGCAAATGAGGTAATTAAGATGCATGATGACTTTTATTCTGTTGGTACTATGAAGGAAAATGCAACATCGGGCTAATGACAATCCTCTAATCAACTTAATGAATCATTGTTCCAAGTTATTTGGTATTAATCCTACTCTTGCATTCAGCTCTATTCAGGGTTTTATTTTAAATTTATTGATATCTTTCCTAATATTAGGATAGATGCATACTAGTTTGAGCAAAGCACAATGATGCCTAGGTTTTCAGTTGATAGATGATAAATATTGTGTGACAGGCTGCTGTGGTCCTCTGTGATCTATGTTTTGCACCTTATCTTTGGTTTGCTATGCGTAACTTGAACTACAATTCTCTCCCTTGAGTTGTGGCTATGTTTCAGAGCAACCTGAAATAATTTTTACACTTTTTTCAAATTTAAGTGATAAATTAAGATGATAATATTTTACTTCATTTATCAGATATGTCTGAGCATCCTTTTTTGTCTCAAAGATTTGAACTTAGTGGGCTTCTTAATTACTATGTCAGGCAACTACTACAAACCAAGAAAAGACAGCAGGATACACATGACCATTTGAAAACAGTTTTGGGTGATGCTATGATTAGTTGTGATATAGAAATGGTTGGCCCTGAAGTTACTGCATGTTCTCAAGGGCCCTCGTTGCTTCCTCATGAAATTACAGATGGAATATTTAATGTGGAGATGCTTGATGAACACCAAAGTGGATTTCTTGCTCCTGAAAATGTATCCATTACAATGGATAACTTGTTGAGTCCTGCGCACACTCTGGTGCAGATTGTTTGCCAAAATCACAAAGGTCTCCTATATGACATAATGAGATCTTTAAAGGATTACAACATCCAGGTACTTACTTTCATATAAATATTTTGACTTGCTAAAGTCTCATATTTTATCCCATTCATTATGTACACAATTGAATTGAAAATCCTCAACTGCTATCTGAAGTAGTCTACAAATTGCTTTTTCTTTTTCTTTTTTATGATTTGGCTTTATCAGTGGTCATTCTCCTGGCTAAGTCACATTTTCTGTATTCTTTTCTGTCTATATTTTTTATTATGATCAGTTCCATTATTATAGCCCAATGTACTATTCTAGTGCCTGCTTTTTTTTCTTATATACTACTGAGTTCAATATCCTAATTTCTGTAACACTTGATTGATTATAGCATATTTCTTTGCCATTGCAGACCATCTTACGTTGATGTCAACATATGCAGTATTTAATTTTTCATATTTCTTGTCCAACCTAGAAGCTTCATTTTATTAACCAAATATATACCAAATTCAGAATAGTGATTGTTTGTGCCAGATTTCTTATGGTCGGTTCACAGCAAAAAGGAAAACAGAATGCGAACTGGACCTTTTCATTATGCAAGCAGATGGTAAGAAAATAGTAGACCCAAACAAACAGAATGCTCTTCGTTCGCGCCTTTGGAAGGAATTATGTCGCCCACTAAGAGTAGCATTAGTCAGCCGAGGTCCTGATACAGAACTACTGGTTGCAAATCCTGTAGAGTTATCTGGCAAGGGACGGCCCCTTGTTTTCTATGACATCACCCTTGCCCTGAAGATGCTCAACACTGGCATATTTTCGGTAAGACCATAATTTATATGCTGGCTTGTGCAATATGATTCTGTAAGATATTAAGATATTTTTCCCCCCTTATAACTCCTCCCATTGTTTTTAAATGAGCTGACTTCTGTTGTAAGATATTCCCCCCCCCCCCTATAACTCCTCCCATCGTTTTTAAATGAGCTGACTTCTGTTTCAGGCTGAGATTGGGAGACACATGATTGGAGATCGGGAATGGGAAGTTTACAGGGTTTTACTTGATGATGGTGATGGTTTTTCTGTACCAAGAAACAAGGTAGAGGAAGCAGTTTGGAAGATGTTGATGGGTTGGGAGTGATAGCAAGTATGATGCATCAAAGTTCACGCACCAGAAGGACCATAACTGATCCTGTACAGCGAAGTTCTCTTGTTATACTATCTCCAAAATATGTAAGTATCATTCAATATCTATAAATATGTGTATACACCTTATGGAAAGCTGAGTGGTACCTGCTGTAGATATAGTTTGTGATAGTCTAACCTTGTAGTTGGAAAATGGGAGAAAGTACATAGCGAGTAGATAAAAAGATTAGTGAAGCTCTCTAGCATGATGTAATTGATATCTATGAATGCAGAGATAAGTTATTTTTTGTTGGCACTTTTTGATAGAACATACTTTAACAAAAATGTGGGTGATCTCTCTGATATTGCACTGCCGTCCTTTATTGGTTAATATTATTTTCTCATAGTTTCATCTGTGTGTTCCTTCCGATATAGATCTTATTCAGATATCTTCTAGATACATGAAGAATGATGTATTCTAGAGAGCGAAGTTGGCAGTAGAAGTCCTTGTAAGAATTCTAAAGGCTTTACTGATACAGGATGCTGCAGTGACAGACTGGGAGATGTTGAATTAAAAGCAATTCTGTACTTGGAAAGGAAATTTGTGTACAAGAAAAATAATTTTTTGCTTGCATTTGAAAGCAGAAAGGTTCTTTAGCAGTTAAGGAGATCCTACTTACAACTACACGTAACTAAGAACTATAGACCTTGATCTATTGTAAAGCTGTTAACAATTTGTCCTCTAGAAATTGTAAATTCTTCTTAGATGATTTCTTATCTTCTAGTAACCGCCACCACAATCAAAGTTGTGCAGAAATTATGCGTTGTTTAATTGATTGCCTCAGGTGTTGAGTGCTGCAGCATTACTGATTTCACTATTACTTTCCCTAAAGTTATTATCATAATCATCAAGTACCAGAAGAAAAAGGTAAGGCAGAGTAGATAAGAGAAAGATTAGGAGGAGAAAAATAAAGAGAAAGGGGAAAATTATACCCAAAGAAGATGTTTTTCATTTTCTTTACCAGTTCAGATGTGCAACAAAGTACTATCCTTTTACTGATTCTTGGCACTGAAATGGAGGATCATATTTGTGAATTGAGTTGAACTATTCTTCCTGCTTTCTCTACCCTTATGTGACTACTCGTCTTTACATGCAAATTTAAAGTTGCTCAGAAATATGGATATCTGCTTATACTTTCCTTTTACCAGATTTACGCTTTGAGTTTCTGTGAGTTTATTCTACTGAAAATCTCACATCTTGGAGGGCCAATCTCTTGCTTGTCCCTAGGCTAAGATTTTCAACAGTTGTCTTCTTTCGGTAGCATCTTCAAGTAACTATCAGATATTAATGTATTAAATTTTTGGTGGGGCGTGAAGGACCACAAAAGAAATTTGAGCTGATCCAAAGATGTAACAGGCATAAATATTCTAATAATTTTGTCCATATCTTGGCCAAGCCACATGATTATTTCTTTATTTCATGAAAATGAAAAGCTGAAACATGTACCTTGGGTTATAACTTGCAAACAACCATCATACAAATATACAGGACTCTGTATAATGTTTTTATGCTGTTATTGATGTGGCTGCCTAGTTTGGACAATTCTTTGGTAGCATAGGCAGTAATTTGGATGTCACATCTATGATTTCATGGTTTCCGTTAAAAATGAAGAAAAAGCTGTGATTTAACTTTATCATCTTTGAACTTGGGTATTAGTATTTGTCCTCTGAAAGAACAAAGCTGAAATTCCCTTCTGTGAACAATTGGTCTGGACATTGAGTTGTGATTGAATTCAATATCCAGGATGCAATGGACCTGGCACTGGGTGTGTGGGATTACAGGGATACCAAGACTGTGAGAGGTGGGTGGGGAGAGAGTCTTTTTTTTTTTAATTTTTATATAAGGTGGGGAGATATTCACATTCTATTGTATGGTGCAAAAAGAGACCATCATTCTGAATATACATTCTAAATTACATGAACTCAGCGAAAACAACGCTGCCAAATTCGATAACTTTTCACATGGTGATAGTTTGTCGGTTTTGCCAGATTCCCCTGGTATCACATCTCCAATTTTGATTCTTACAGCTTCCAGTATATTCTCAACCTGTGTAAGATGCCACACAGAATAGCCCAGAAAACTATTTCTGCAAAAATCACATATAGAAGTGCTCCTACTCTTTCTGACTTCCAAACATCATTAAACACATGATCTTGAATCCAATTCACCTGCAAATATTAATATCTCCAATCAATTAGGTTGCATTTATAGATACTATAAACTCTTTTAGGATTTTCAGCACGAATGTTACTCACAAGGTTGTTATTTTGATGTTCGTAGTACCATCCATTGATGAACCCTGCAAGAAGGCCTTGCGCTCCCAGCACAAACACGAGCATTGCGTTCATTCCAATCCACTCGAGGAACAAGAAAGGTAGGCGTAGTCCCCATACATCAATCTGTTCATTTGCCAAAAGGTGAAATTTCTAGTGAGGCACTTGCAATTCTGATTTTAGTGGCTAGCTTCACTCATAACATATACAATACATATGACAAAAATCCAAAATCTTTACCAGGATGTAGAAGCCAGAGAATAAAATTCCAGCAGATCCAGCGGTGAAACAAGCATAACTGAAACTGTAGAGCTGCTTATTGATAGGAATAGCTACAGAAATAAATGAGAGAAAGCATGTTAGTCTCTGTTCTTGCTTCTTACTGTGGTAACTTAATCCAAAAGAAAGTGATGCTCACCATCTGTAAAATGAAGAATGATAGCCGCTATAACTAAAACTAGTCCCATTGAGACCCAATGCTTGAGCCTTTCAGCATGACCCTGTACAGTGATTTTGTTTATAATTTTGGCAATCATCAACATCACCCTCTAACTAGTATCAAACATGAAGTGATCAAGTGATCTTCACCTTGAAGTGAATCAAGACATGCCCATAATGAATTCCAATTGTGCCGGAGAGGAGAGCAGAGATTGAACTGAAACAGAAAGAAAAAAAACAATGGGTTTAGGTTAAAATTTTTATTAGTTTTGAGTATTTTTTGAATCTAAATAAACAAACCTCAACAAGCCCTCAGGCTCAAACGGAGCCTTGCACCAACTGGGGGCATCTTCCCGAGGAGGACCAGAAGCTGGAGAACTAAATGTGCAAGCCTGCATTTCGTTGGAAGAAAAATACAACAGAGAGAACTAAGCAAACTGTTAGCCCTGGCTGTAACCTGATAGGAAATTTGCTTACCTTTAAGCGGGACCAAACAGGTTCTGAGTAGAGATGATTGACTCCCCAGACTTGTCTATCTACATATCCAACTGCATTGCAGGCAGGTCCAAGATGTCCTCTCATCCCACATTTTACCTGGGAATAATTTACATCTAAGAGTCAATTTCATTTTTCCATTTAAGTATAATTATGCCAAAATTGCTCATAATATCTGCTCATACAGTGTATCTTTTTGAACCATGATGATGCTCAACAAAGCTCCAGTCAGGAACATAGAGAGCAAATGTAGTAACCATGTAAATTACAAATGAAACAAATCCTCCAATCCTGAAAATTGACAGTGGGAGCAGTTGTTCATCAATAATGTTGCACAAGAACTTTAGGCAAGTGAACTAGAATATGGCATGGAGATGGGATGCTCACCATTGCCATTTGTATGCTGTGAAAATGGAGAAAAACCCAGGTCTAATGGTGGTTGGCCGGAGCTTGGTGGTAAAAGTCTCAATTAGAGCCACAATCATGTATACCAGTGCTATTCTCTGTCGGCAGGCAATGAAAATGATAGTATTAGATTTAGGACTGGGATACCTCGGACAGAATCCAACTATGTTTGTACTAATGACATAAACATTGTAAAACAAGAAAATAGAACAAAGAGTTTATCCTTAACCTGTAGAATGCCACACCATCTTATTCGTTTCATGTCAACCCCGTAATCCAAATCATAAGGTGCATGAGAGTATCCTCCTGTTAAATTTTAACATGATTTGATTCATGTCAATTCCAATTATTATGCACTTTTTAAAAAAAATTATTCTCAAAGGAAAAAGACAAATGCAATTAATTGCCACAGGATACAGATGACTGGAGAGTAAGTTTTACAGAAATACCTTGAAGCAGAATGCCCCAAAAGAGAAGTTTCAGGGTTCTCAAGATTATCTTCCTAACTGCAGCGCTGACTTTCGGAATTCTCTGCAAAAAAAAAAAAAAAAAGTTTTCTCGTTATGTTACTCGCAACAAATACAATTTTTTGGCTTTGCCAGCCCTGGATTGAAATTATTTACAAGATCTATATAAGAAGCTCACCAACGAAAGGGAAAAGTTCAACAGTATGTCAGAGGAAATGTTCAAACATAAACAATTTATGCACAGTTCAAAATGTTACAGCTCAAAATCCTTGTTATTCTAAAATATATATTTTTCTTACATTTAAGGTATATGCAAGTGTTTCAATCATACATATTTAACTCGTTTAAGTGTTCTCACTCGAATCTATATTATACAACTAAACCTCAAAATACACAAAGCACAGTATGCTCATTGATAAAGTGTACCTTGAGGGCAAGTGCAATTGCAACACCAACAATGAAGAGAAAAAACGGCATTACGAAATCAGCCAACGTGCATCCGTTCCATGGTGAATGATCAATTCTTGGATATGCTCCTCCAGCATCGTCCACTAGAATCATCAACTGCAAATTCACATTGTTGCTGATTAGAAGAACTTTACAGAGTATGTGCCTATTGTTTTATAAAGAGAATGCATGATAATGCTTATTTCTTTAGAGTACCACTATGGTTAGGCCTCTGAATGCATCTAAGGTTGCAACCCTCTTGCTCTTTTGCTTTGTCACAGTATGCTCCTCCTCCTGTTCCACTGCCTTGCCCGCTACAAAACTTTCCTGTTCTTTCTCGTTCTTGATGCCACCTGCATGATCATGAACGTTTTGCTCTTCATCCACGAATTGTTGTCTACCATCACCAAATCCTTCTTCTAACTTTTTGGGATTGTCCATTGCAACTGCAGATTTCCTAGCTTCGATTTGCTCACAGTTAGTAGAACTCTTTTAGTTATGTCACTTCTCAACTAGCAAGTATTAAATAGAGCAAGAGAGAATCCAAACAAGAGAGACAAGGATGAAATCATTGCCGTCCTTAATTACCTGGCTTTGTAGGGCCTCAGTCTTAGAACGACTGCACAATTACAAGACTTCCGGACCTCTGACAAATCATAGGCTTTAGCAAGAAAGACAAAGAGAAGGTCCATTATTGACCAAATGATAACGTGCCATGACCATTCAATTTATTTATTTAGACAGGACATCGTTTGTATTCAGCTGTTTGGTGATTAGAGATTAAAGTATCATCATTCAATATTCATCTGCAGAATTAGAGTTAAAAGAGATCTTTTGACAATAGGGAAACAACGTGAGAATCTCTTAGTGAATCGTATGCATGATCTGGTAGAAATGCCATGCATAATTCTCTGTATAAGACAAAGCGGAAACGTGTATATTCAGCGTGTACGCTTGTACCAACGTGCACCGTTGGGAAATTGCATGTTTAATTTATTAACCACAAACCAGGAACACTGTGTTATTCATTTCCAGAATACAGGAAAAGGTCTTTTAATCACAGAAAAGTGCATTACTTATCAACAGATTAAGTACAATGGTCACCACAATAGAAGAATTCTCTATGGAACATAAATTATCCAAATGATGAATTCTTGAATTTTAGCTTATTTCCAGTTTTCAAATGTTGTAGGGAGGCAATCATAGCTGCCCAGCCCGCACTTTCAGGATATCAAATTACAAAAGTCAGGAAGTTGAAAGCCTGTTATACAAAATGGGGGATTTTTAAGGTTTATTCTATCATGTTTCTCACAGGTCAAATCTTAAACTTGAATCCCAATTAAAAATGTACTAAATTTTTTTCTTTGAATCGATGGATGCTTGTCAACCTAAGCTAGTTTACCCCGGCATTCTGGAAGTATTCTTTTGGACCATAGAGAAGAGATTTCAAGAATTCCCTCAAAGGGGATATATTAATTGCTGTCATATCAGGACAACTTTGAGCTTCATCATTAATTCCCTTTACATTAAGAGATAGCAGTTTCAGATTGTTGATATATCATATTCCTGTGATGCTGCAGACTTTACAAGTGCAAGATATAACTGGAAGAGTTAGCTGTAAGTTTGTAACATAAACCTTAATCCCTGGTCATACATATGCTTTTCACATCATTGTCAAGAATGAAAAGTTCAGAATTTCCTGAGGACAGCAATGGATAAGCCCACCCTTCATGCTGAATCTCTTTCAAAAGTGCTCATCTCGAGATGTTTTTTTTTTCTTCTGAATGATCGGTATATTTAATTAGTAGCCGGCCACCTTGCGGATTAGCATAAGGGACAATCATAAGAAGATCAATTTGACATCTGGTCAACGATTTTTTTAAAAAAAGACAAAAAAGATTGCTGATGCTCTACTCATATTAAAAGACCCATATTAAAAGATTACATATAATATAAAAGAAAGGTATATTAAATATTTATTACTATATATTATAAATTTTTATAATAAATGCATAATACGCCTAAGAATAACAATTAAAACACCTATTTTTGGGTGCAATTAAGCTTCAATTGGAATATCAAGCCCAATTTTTTGACTCCCTAGGTTTTCTTGTGGAGGTTTTAAGGCTTGCCCACTGGTTCACTCTTATATCCTCTATTAATTTGCGTAAGTCAAAAATAGAAATTCCTTTTACTTGAAAAACATGTCTAACACTGTCCGCAATTGAAATGCACAATGAGAAAATAATTAAATTTAAAGGAATTATCACATTGCTTTTATTATTAATAAAATTAATAGTGGAATCACACATTGAATGTAAGTTTCTAAAATCAAAGAAGTTATTAATAAAAGTTTAAATAAATAATAATATTTATTTAAAAAATAATAACATTTAATTCTAAACATCTAAAATAAAAATAAAAATATTCAATTGGGTAGTTATATATATTTGGAAAATGTCCAAATGCAACCTTTAGAAGCTTTCTCAATGAATTGTATCGCGACAAACGTTAAAGTCACAGTCTAAATGAATTGTTCCAAAGGTATCCAAATATCTGAATTCGTAAGGACATTTTTGCTTTATATAGAGAAAACAAAGTTGCAAGAACTAAACCAAATCTTAATTTACCTCAAGTATTATATCTACAGAAGGATTAAAATGATAAAAACATCACTATCCATTGTTCACCTGTTTTATCCTTGAAGATGCTATGGAAAAACTGGACCCTTTTTATTTCATTGTGTGGTCGTACCCGGGGAAATGTGATTGGAGTAGAAAACTTGAAATGAAGAGTAATAGTTTTGGTTTACATCTGCTATACAGCAGATGGTTTGCGTTGTTTGCTTCAATCTTGATTATGTCCATCAATGGTGCCACGTACCTATTTGGTCTCCAACGACATCAAGTCAACTTTAGGTTATGATCAAACAACCCTTAACTTGATCAGCTTCTTCAAAGACTCGGGAGGCAATCTTGGAATCATATCAGGCCTAATCAGTGAAGTTACTCCTCCTTGGGTGGTTTTGGGCATCGGTGCTGTCATGAATTTCTTCGGCTACTTCATGATATGGTTAGCACTCACAGGCCGCATTGCCAAGCCTCATGTTTGGCAAATGTGCTAATATATATGGATTGGTGCAGATTCACAGGCATTTGCTAATTGCTCTCTTATTGCATGCGTTAAGAATTTCCCCCAAAGTAGAGGCATTGTTTTCGGCCTCTTGAAAGGTTTTGTGGGCTTAAGTGGTGCAATTATGACACAATTGTTCCACGCTCTTCATGGGAGTAATACTAAATCTATTGTTCTACTCATTGGATGGCTTCCAGCTGTTGTTTCAATTCTGTTTCTTCCCATAATTCGGATCATGAAGGTCATCCGAGAGAAGAATCAGCTGAGAGTTTTCTATTATTTGCTCTATGTTTCACTTGTCCTAGCTGGTTTTCTCATGGTTATAATTATTATTCAGAATAGGCTTACTTTCAATAGAATTGAGTACGCTGGAAGTGCTTCTGTTGTGCTCATTCTATTATTTATACCACTTCTTGTGGTGGCAAAAGAGGTATTCAATACATGGAAGAGCAGAACAACATTATTGTCCAATATTGATTCTCACGTGAAGGTAGTGTCTGAATGTGCGAAGCGAGCAGAAGATCAGCCAACAGCTGCTTCATCCGAGGCTTCGGGTTGCTCACATAAATCAATGATTTTCTTGAAAGATGTATTCCATCCACCAGAAAGAGGCCAAGACCATACCATTTTGCAAACTCTATTTACCATGGATATGTTAATTCTTTTTATTGCAACTACGTGTGGCATTGGAGGAACACTAACAGCAATAGATAATTTGGGTCAAATTGGCAAATCATTAGCTACCCAACAAGTAGCATTGCAACATTTGTGTCACTGGTGAGCATATGGAATTATCTTGGAAGAGTAGCAGTTGGCTTTGCCTCAGAGATCTTGTTGATAAAATACAAATTCCCTCGACCCCTGATGCTAACCTTTGTACTTTTTTCCTGTGTTGGTCACATTCTGATTTCTTTCGCAGTTCCAAATTCCCTCTACATTGCATCTGTGATTATCGGATTCTGCTTTGGTTTGCTGTGTGCAATAATTTCAGAGGTCTTTGGCCTCAAATACTACTCTACCTTGTTCCAATTTGGTGCTTTGGCAAGCCCCATTGGAGCTTATGTTCTTAATGTGAAAGTTGCAGGTCACCTCTATGATAAAGAGGCAATGAAGCAAATGGCAGCCAAGGGGCTGACAAGACAAGCTGACCAAGATTTGACATGCTCTGGTGGAGAGTGTTACAGACTATCCTTTATTATTATCACAGGAACAACATTGTTTGGTTGTGTTATTTCATTAATTCTAGTCCTTAGAACAAGGAAATTTTACAAAGGAGACATATATAAGAAGTTCAGAGATGAGCCCAAGGCCGAGACTTGGATGGAATTGTCTGATGCCCGGCAAGAAAAAGAAGCTCATCTTCATCCTGCTGGCAGTTCAGCTCCAGGAAATGTATAGTTAAAAGACGTGCTTTTCAGATGCAATTGAAGCAATTTCTGTAAAGACCAAGAAGCACGTACCAAAGTTTAGCGCTAGAGTGAAATAGATAAAAGCTATTAGCACAAAGCCAAAGCTTCTTCACTGGGGTATTCTGTGATTTTGACAAAGGGTCCGATTTTGCTGCTGTAGAAATTAGAAAAATGACAGAGTCCTTGTAATATCCAAAAATTTATCTAATGGGCTTAATTAATTAATTAACTCGACCCATTAAATATTTATTATCTTATACCTATAAATAGATAGGGATTAACTTAATAATCATTTTTTTTCCCTCATAATCTCAAATCCCGAGGTAAGCTCTCTCTAATTTTCCGATTGGCAGCCACCACCGGCGCCGCCACATGGCTGGCCGCCGGCGGCGGCGATAAACCAAAAATTTTATTTTTTTCTCATTTCTCATTTTATTTTTTATTTTGGGAAGTGGAAGGGGGCGGCAGAGGAGGAGAAAAAAAAAAAAAAAAAAAAAAAAAAAACGAGAAGGGGGGGTGGCGGGCAGAGGGAAAACCGAGAGAGGGAGGGAGAGGGAAAAGGGGGAGCCAAGAGAAGGGGAGGGAGAAACAGAAAGGGGGCGGGCAGAGGGGTTTCAGAGAGAGGGGGAGAAGAAGAAGGGAGAAGAAGAAGAAGGGAGAAGAAGAAAGAAGGAGAAGAGAAGAAGAAGGGAGAAAAAGAAAGAAGGAGAAGAGAAGAATGGAGAAGAAGAAGAAGGAGGAGGGGAAGCAGCAGCAGCAGCGGCGGCTGCTGGCAGAGGGGAAGGGGGGGTGGCGGCTAGGGTTAGGAAGAGGGGAAGAAGAAGAGAAAAAAAAAAAAAAAAATTAGGGTTTTTGGGGATAGAGGGGTATTTTCGTAATTCTTTCAAAAACTTATCCAGTTTTTGCAAAGTGGTCCCTAGAGTTTACAAACCCTAAGATTACCCCAATTCAGATACGAAATTTACATATTTACCCACAAATGTTTAGAATTTTCAAATTAGTCCCCAATTCTTTTAGAAATTCCCTTTTTATACCACAAACCTTATTGAAATTCTGTTTCAACCCATATTTTCAAAAATTTCGTTTTTAGTCCCCCGAACTTTCGAAAATTACGATTTGACCCCTGAACTTTTCTAAAATTACAGTTTAGCCCAAAACTTTTCCAAACTCAAAAATTACCTTTTTCATATTCCAAAAGTGTTCCCAAACCTTTTCAAAATGCCAAATATTTCCTTTAACCTTTCAAAAAGTCATTCTTTTTCTTTTATATAGAATATTTAGTTTTGCCTTTCGAGGTCTAATTCATTGAATACATTCAATGTAGGAAACAAGGACTTAGGGAGCTAGATTTTCCACGCAACTTAGCACACGTTTATATCTGCTTTTGAGGTGGGAGTTCTAACCTTATTTTAATTATTTAATCATTTATATTTACATGTTATATGTGATATTTTATTCTATGATTAATTGTGCACTTTTAAATTCTTTTATGATATATGTGTGCAATGATTTTATAATTGAATATATAAATGTCTATTGCATATGTCATCAAACAACAGGGGCTTAGGTCCGATAAAACAGGGACTTATGTCCGATAAAACAGGGACCTTAGCCCGATTCAACAGGAGTCTTTGACTCGATGACAAGCAATGATCATTGATGTTTACATGATATTTTTAAACATGTATATGATTATAATATGTCCCACATTGCTCCCACTAAGTACTTTGTACTTAACCCATGTTTTTCGTTTTCTTAATATCTTTTACAGGCTAATGGATTGCGATGCGGGGATGGAGAATGACCAGTATTTTAAAAAAAAAAAATTTCGAATTTGGTTTAAAATTATGTTTATGTTTTAGAACTAAGAATATTTATGTTTATGGTTTTAGTTTCATTTGGTATAAATAATTTTATGTTGGCAAGGATTGTTTTTGGATTCAAATTTATAATCTGTTACTTTTGGGATTTTGACTCATCATTTGGGAATTTTGACTGTTTTAAAATTAGGGTTACTTTTTGACTTGCCTATTTTATTATATTTTCTATTTTGGGTATTTTTGTTTTTTTGGGAAATTAGGGATGTTACAGTCCTTATTCTGCTGTGTCTAACATACATGCGTGATTGTTTAGAAATGTTCCTGGATTTTGGTTGGCTATTGTCATAAAATTGAAGTAAACTGCACCAAATGCATCCCAGACAGTTGTAGAGTTACGGCACTGATCTATTCTTTCTCTGGAACGTGTAATCTTCTCCGTAGCCCCATTTTCTACAAGTATCTAGGAACTGAGTCATTTTTTACTCCAACATCAGGCCTCAAATAGACATCAGTATCCCTTCAGTCCATGAAAAGCGGGTTTCCCAAGTTTGAAGGAAGATTAAATATGAGAAAGCAATCGTTTGAATCAAATTCCCATACACCCACATAAAATTAAATGAAGTTTCACTAGTGTGAGAGGAGTTTGACAAACACTGGATATTGAGAATAAAGGCAGAAGAAGGGGAAAGAAAAACACTGAAGTCCCACATTCACAAAACACGATTGTGCAGCCTCGGTTAGGCTCTTATATATGAACGTCCAAACAACTTCTCAAGACCAAGCAGTCACGCGGTGAGCACAGAGCGAACTATTCTTTCGCCTTTTACTAAAGAATACCGTGTGCTCGTCGCAGATAGTGACATACTCTAATTTTTGGAGAGGTTCAGCTTTTATAGTTGGACTTCTGTATTCCTCAGTTAAAATGTTTTTATATTTTATTATGGTTATTAAGAGTTTTAGGTATAAGGCTATGGTTTCTTCTTTAAATTTATTTCTATATGAATTTTTAATATTAATGTGACAAATTTTCAAAATGCTGTTTTTATGCTGAAGTTGAATAAATTTACAATTTTAAGGTTAATTAATCGCATTACCTTTTATTTTACTTGATTTACTTTTTTAAATGATATAGTAAAATTAATTTGTTTCAAGATGCTTAAAATAAGGGATATGTTGGAATTTTAACATTTTATAAACACGATTATTGCTAAATAATGTACAATTTTACTTAATATCCCACCTTTCAAATTCCATTTTTACCATTATTTTTTTCTTCTCCCTCTCTCTTTCTCTTCTCCTGCAACTGCTGGTATTATCAAGATTCAGCAGGAATTTCTCTACATTTTAGCCTTGATTTCTTGCAATTAAATATCAATTCTCAATACCCATTGAAGATTAACAACAACAAAACCATAGGAACTATCATAACCAAGATTCTCATGCACAAACCGTACAGAGACGATGGTAGAAAGAGTTTTTTTTTTTTTTTGAAAAGCATAGGATTTCATTGATAGAAAATAGAATTACAACCACAAAATGGTTAGGAGTTAGTTTGCTTCTGTTGTCTTCCAAAATGGTGTAGGGAGTTGCTGCTGTAATTTTAAACTTTAATATGATCTCTTTGCTTTTGAAAAAAAAAAAAAAAAGATAGTGCAGGGAGTAGCAGAGCTTGGTTCGGATGGGGTGTTCTTCCTATTTGGTTTTGGACTGTTTTATGATGCCATTTTACTTGTTTGTATATGGTAGTTTAATGGGATTCGTTTAAAAGAAAAAAAAAGTTTCGAGCATGCAAGCAATTTCCAAAAGCCGCATTCCGGCATTGTGAATGAATGCTCGAAAATCTTCATCCGGACACAATTTTTTTACAAAATAAATTTAAAACTAAAAGTTGTAATCTTTAGTTGAAAAATGTGAATTTTATCTATATTTCTTCTTTGTTTATATATGATACATTTTCATAAAACGCTAAAAAACATTATAGATATTTTTATATAGAGAAAAATATGATAAAGTATAAAAAGACAAAAATGTAAAGAGAGATGCAACGTGAGTGCATTATTTAGCAACACCCTTTATAAATTTTGCAAAATATTCTAAATAAGGCAAATAAGCATATAATCAAAATATATAATTATTGGAAGTATGAAGATAGGATAGGACTTAAAACATGTAAAAAGTCAAATGAATTGACTCGTCGAGAATCTTTGGCCGTAGGTGCCAAACAATGCTTTTAAAAGCTTGACGTACCATGTCATGTCCAAAGATCATCATCATTGGCAAATGTATTGGAGTACATTTTTTATTATAAAAAAAACTGCGAATTATATATGTTTAAAACTATATTTGTATTATTTTTAAAATACAATATATAATATCCAAGAAGCGCAATTTCAGATAAAATTTTCGCCATTTGTTGGGCATCTTATAGTTCACGTGATGGTTCAATTAATAAATCATTCCAGCACAGAAAAATTGGCTTCTTGTGGCTTCGATTTTCAATCCAACCTAGTCCAGTCAAAATTTAGCAACTTCTAGAATATCTCCAATTATGCAATCCCTTTTATTTTATTTTATTTATTCATTCTACTACTTTTTAAGAGAGAGGATAAATCTACACATGTGGGAGATAGCAAGAAACTCTCTTCTTGCCTTACCCTATTAGTTAAAACCGTTTGCCAACAATGTTGAGTCCTCCATTCTACTACTTCTTCTATTTTATTCCAATTATCAATTTTGAACTTTTACAATAATTAATACAAATATTAAAATGATAATTATTCAATTAAAGTTCTTAAGTTAACCTTATTTAATAGTTAATATATATATATATATATGTATTAATTTTCTCAAGAAATACATTATCTATTAAATAGTTAATAACTTATCAAAATCTCGCACTAATAACAATAATATAATTATAAAAGTAAGTACTAAAATTAGAAATTGAATAATTAGAATAAGACATTTCAAAATAAAAACGTAAATAATTAAAATAAGACGAAGGGAGTATAAATAAATAAAGACTAGAGTTCCCTAAAAAAATAGAAATAAAGGCTAGATTTGTCACCAACCAAACAATAAATTCTAAAAGATCTAGGAGATAAAGTGCATTAACTTTAGATTTGTCAATTTGAATTCAATTTTTCAACACGACACAATTCTAACTATTATGATTGACATAACACGACATGTTTTCAATCAAATCAAATTGAACATCAAAATACTATATTTTAAATTGTTTAATTTATGAAAATTTTTTTTGTCTAACTTACCAAAAGAAAAAGAAAATTTTCTTTAACTTTATAAAATTTTGATGGTAACTCTAACCACTTAGTTCTTACTTATACTAAACCTTTAAATTAAATTTAAAAATATTAGAATTTTTATTAAGATTTAGTTTATTTAATTATAAAACTTATAATTTGAGTTTTAAAATTATGTTGAATAGTTTTTACTTATTAATTGTATTTTATTAAAATTAATTGTTTTTCTGTAATATAAACGAGTTAACACAGAATCTAAAAAATGACACAAATCAACTCAAATACAATAGGATAGTCATCACTTATTGATCCTTTAGTTGATACATATTTGAACCCGTACAAAAGTAAGAACTTGTGTAATAAGTAAGATGAGTTTCTTCTTTTTAAGTCTCTAACTAATTAGCTAATATCCCAAAAATTACATTCCCCAATCTATTGAGGGGTGACGCTAATGATTCAGGACTAATTGAGCATAAGCTTAAAACATCAATTATATAAATAAAAAAATTTAGAGCTTTAAAGGAAAAATATTGAATTATTTTTTAAAAAAAGGAAAATAATAAATGTCATTATTTGATAAAACATTAAAGAGATAAAGATAAAAATATACTTCATTAATTTGTGACAAGAAATTACAAACAAAATTCTTCAAACGTGACAAATAAAATAAATTGGACAATTTTGTTTTAGGTGTTAGACTCTGAAATATCTTTCATAAAAATACTTGTCTGAAGATAAATGAATGAAATAGATGGATTTTGGAGCCCGATGAAAACTACATTGCGTGACAATTGTTCATTCTTTCAAAGAGGGTGTTAAATAAATTTCATGAACTCAATGAATATTTTGACATCTATCAATGTTGATGTTATAGTTTTCCCTTAGATAAGACTGTGTCCAAAAAATATGTCGACCTTTTTCTTTTTCTTTTTTTTTTTTTGAAAAATATGAAAGATATCTTAACCTTACGGATATGAAAGTTTACTAGACTAAGACAACTGTTCATTGTCACTCTCCTCTCTAAATCCTCAATCATAATAGACCAATCATCGTCAAATCATAATCACTTGTAGACAAAATTAATTATATGTAGACATAATTAGTTAAGTACATTATTCAAAAAAGAATTAGTTAGTTCAAAAAAAAAAAAAGTTAGATGCACAATCCCCTCATCAATATAAGCTTTATTTATTGTTTTAAAAAAATATATGTAAGCTTTATCCATTCACAGGACTCGCAATAGCATCATCTAAATCTACCAAAGAAAAGGAAAATGGTGGTGGCAGAACAGAGCTTGGTTGGTAATGGTGGGTGGAGAGTCATGGGGAACTTCGGCCTCCAGTTGGTATCCGGTCGGTGGTTCATGGTCTTTGTTTCCTTTCTCATCCTGTCCATGTCCGGAGCTACTTATATGTTTGGGCTGTACTCGGGAGAAATTAAAGAGTCACTAGGCTATGACCAGACCACCTTGAACCTCCTTAGTTTTTTCAAGGACTTGGGGGCCAACGTTGGAATCATAGCCGGACTTTTCAACGAGGTTGCCCCTCCATGGCTGGTTCTCTCACTGGGTGCAGCCATGAATTTTGCAGGCTATTTCATGGTATGGCTAGCAGTAACTGGACATATTGCCAAACCTCCTCTTTGGCAGATGTGTCTATACATATGCATCGGTGCAAATTCTCAAACTTTTGTGAACACTGTGGTTTTGGTTACATGTGTCAAGAACTTCCCGGAGAGCAGAGGAGTTGTAATTGGTCTTCTCAAGGGATTTGTTGGCCTAAGTGGTGCAATTATCACACAGCTTTACCATGCTATGTACGGACACAACTCCAAATCTCTAATCTTGCTCATCGGTTGGCTTCCGGCAGCTGTTTCCTTTATTTTTCTAAGAACAATTCGTACCTTGAATCTCGTTAGACAAGCTAAGGAGCTCCGAATATTTTACAATTTTCTGTACATAGCCCTTGGTCTTGCTGGTTTTCTCATGATTATCATAATCTTACAAAATAGGCTTGCTTTTACAGCGGCTGAATATGCAGGAAGTGCTTCTTTTGAGCTTATTTTACTCGTGGCACCTATACTGGTAGTTTTCAGAGAAGAGTTCTTTATTTGGCAGAAAAAGAGACAAGCTTTGCATAATACTGCCCAATTGAGAGTTGCCACTGAAATCCCACCACCGGTTGATTCAAAATCTCAACCAGAACAATCAAATGTGCCACCGGATACATCTGTGGGTACTGTTCCAAAGAATCAAGAAGAGCATGTTCCTTGCTTTAGCAACGTATTTAGGCCTCCACAGAGAGGTGAAGATTTCACCATTCTACAAGCACTATTTAGCATTGACATGATCATTTTATTTACTACCACAACATTTGGAGTTGGTGGAACCTTGACAGCAATTGATAACTTGGGTCAAATTGGCAAGGCCTTGGATTATCCAACCAAGAGCATATCCACATTTGTATCACTAGTAAGCATATGGAATTTTCTTGGGCGAGTATCCTCTGGTTTTGCCTCTGAAATCTTGTTGGCAAAATACAAAGTTCCTCGTCCCCTGATGCTAACTCTGGTACTACTTCTCTCTTGTGTTGGGCATCTTCTCATTGCTTTTGGTGTCCCAAATTCTCTATATGTGGCCTCCTTGATCACCGGATTTTGCTTCGGAGCCCAATGGCCATTAATATTTTCCATTATATCAGAACTATTTGGGCTGAAATACTACTCCACATTGATAAGTTTTGGTGCCGGAGCTAGTCCAGTTGGTAATTACATACTCAATGTTAAATTGGCGGGTCAGTTGTATGACGCAGAGGCCATGAAGCAAATGGCAGCAAAGGGACTAAGAAGAAAAGCAGGGGAAGATTTGACCTGCAGTGGCGTTCAGTGTTACAAGCTTTCTTTTCTAATAATCACTGGTGCAACATTGTTTGGATCCTTTATTTCTGTTATTTTGCTTCTTAGAACTAGAAAATTCTATAAAGGTGATATTTATAGGAAGTTCAGAGAGCAAGCTGAATTGGTCGGCGGCTCTGAGACTGCCAAGGATAGAGATGCTGACCACCGGAATTCGCCACGGTCCTCCTCCGGCAAGATTGGTGGTGGGTAGGGGGATATACAGCTACCTTGGTCAAACTAGTTGATTTTACTTTTAAAACGGTGTACTCAATATATAATTTAATGAAATTTTTAAGATTTATTAATAAAATTTCACATAATATATTAAATTTAATATAATTTTATGAAATTATATGTTGTTAATTTTAAGAGAATTTGATTAATTTTTATTCTTTTATTATAATTATAATTAATATAAATTTTTTTATACGAAAAAAATATAATGTATATATGCTCTCTTTCCTGGAATTATAATGTAATTTTTTTATAAGAGGTAGAAGTAAATTGACAAATTTTTTTATGTACTTCTTAATCATAAAAAAAATTATAACTATGTCATTTAAAAATAAAATAAAAATTTTGTACTTTACGACTAGAAACCATAAGATACCAAATATATTAATTTTAGAAAACAACAACTCATTAATTTTTTATAATCAATTTTTATTTAATTCATCTTTTTACATATATGAAACAAATTATTTTTTACTTTTTTTTATAATTCAAAATTTAAGGGTGTCCTGAGCAATGAGAATATGGACCGATTTATTTTTTGGCCCATGGCTCATATGGGCTTGGTTCACGGGCTTTTTAGCTAGAATTTTTTTCTTTTTTTAATAAAAAAACATTCAAAATTTTTAATGTTTTCTTGATAAATTTTACATCTATTTTGTTATTATTATACTATTTTTTAATAAGTTTTAGTAATAACATTATTCCTCTTACATAATTTCTTCAAGAAAAATTTATTAGTTTTGTTCCTAAATTATTTTTTAAAATCACTTTTATATTTTATCTTTAGAATCACTGTACAAGTTATATTGATTTATTTTCTCGTTTATTTTTATATTTTCTTTATATACTTATTAACTTATTTTAATTTTCATTTTAGATGATCACTATTTAATTAAATATGTACATTTTTATAATATAGATTCAAATATTGTTATTAATAATTTGATAGTAAAGAGAAAAATGAAAGTTATAGACTTGTTAGTATTGTTGTATTTTTAAATGATTTAATTATTATCTTGATATATTTTATTAATTTTTAAATTTTTTTAACTCTAATTTAGGCTCATGGCCTGTTTAGGATGTTTAGGCCCATGGGCCATAGTGGGTAGGGCTGGCTTACCATAATAAAACCCATATAACTTTCTAACTTTTTAGCTCGCAACCCAATTTGGTTCGTCGACCTGTTTCCTAGTACTATCAGCATGGAATTCAATAAAATTTGTATCCTGTAGATTTTCATGGGATTTTTTTATTTTAATAGAATTATGTAGAATTTAGTAGATTCAATAGGATTATATGTCATTTTATGTCAAATTTTGGTATAATTAGGTAAATGATTTTTTAGAGTTTCAACAAAATAGATAGAAAAAAGTTGTACATAAAAAAGATAGACGAGCCAATATTTGTCTAAACTCGACTCAATTATTCATCAATTTTTAAATGAACTTCTTGATTGATTTCCATTCACTTTAAATTTTATACCTTTTGATATACTTTGTTTGAAATATGTATATATGTTATTATATATATTCCTACATATGAAATTCTTAATTAAAATTTTCTACTAAATATCCTAATTTTATTATTAATAAAGTTTGAACAATAATTTGAAGATGAAACAAAAAATAATTTTTTTTTGCATCAAACTAAATTCATGTGTAAGTTATTATATAGGATACCAAACCAAGTAGATGGATTACATGGAATTTTATGCCATAATTTTTTGTGAAATTTGGTGAATTTTTATTAGACTTTTTAAATAAAATAAATATAATAATTTGTACATAAAAAATTACATATAAACAAATCAATATATATGTAAAAATTATTGTTGTAGTAAGAGAAATATAATGTTATGATAACCAGAGAAATATACATGATATTTTATTTTTTAATATTTTTTATTTGTTTTTTTAATATTTTATAAGCAATAAAAAGACAAATTTCACGAAATTTCGAAGGGTCACAGTCAAATTTGTGAAAGAATTGCTTCTTCATATTTTTTTACTTCAAATTCTATCAAATTCCTTTAAATTTTATTAAAATTCATGAACTTTTGAAAACACTAGAATTTTATAGAATCTATTAAATTTAATATTGAGAACATTAGATTTTAATGGACTCCATAAAATTTTACATTGAGAATACCTAAAATGTCATAAAATTTTAAATTTTACCAAACACCCCTTAATATTATTTTTATTATTATTTTGACTAAGATTAATTCTAGTATATAGTTACTCTACATTCAAGTTTCCAAACTTTTAATCCTCAAATGAATTTTCATGCCAAGATTTTTTCAGATCATGTCAGACATCAACAAGTACCTTACTCGAGATATTTTTATATTTGTTATAGTACGTATACAGTGCTTCTTCTTTCTTTTTTTTTTCCTTCATTTTTTCAGCCCTCACGATTCATGTACCAATTGATTTGAATCTTTTATCTTTTTTCTAATAGACCAAGTCACATCTTAGAGTTAGACTCAAAAAATACAATCGTGGTGCTTTGTTTATGTGTCCTTTTTTAATTTTACTAACTTTTGATATATAGATATATTCAAGTACTGTACCCAAAGTACATTTAATAGTTGTTTCAATTGTACGAGTAGATTAAGTACATTAAATTAGCAAACGTTATTTAAACTAATCTTCATATACATTCACCAACCACCCATGCGAAGATATGCAATCATCACCACCTTTCTGCGGATGGGCACCATAGCCAAACGAGATTAGGTTTATCAATAGTACATTATTTCATGGTTCAATTGTTCTAATCAAATCAATCAGTTTTCCAAAAAAAGAAATCAAATCAATTATATATGTTATTCTTTTCATTTCTCTGCTTAATTATGTAGGGTTGTCAAGCATCCTTTTGAGTCTGAGTTTGTGTCAAATTAAAATGTAAATAATAAAACTCGAATTGAATGTAAATACAATTAGGTCCAAATTTGGCCCAAACTAAATATAAGCATTGGGCCAAGTTGGGCAACGAAATTCGGGCAACTAAACATACCATCATCCCTCTCAAAGGGGAAAAAGAAAAGAAAAAAAAAAAAGCAATCATCCCAAAAACTATGGTATTTGCGGAATTAAAATACCCTTATGTTTTGAGAAGCATTTAATTCACCTAACCCTTTATAGCTTTGGAAAGTAGAATCTTAAATGGCATTAAGGAGTTCTGATCCACTAACGTCTCTGCTTCCTATATTATTCTATCAGTTTCTCTGGTATCCAGAATTGAAGATTTTGTTCCTCATCTTTTTCAATTTTTTCCAGGATTCGAAAGTGGCCCTTCAGAAGAGTGATAACGATGACTGAGTACAGAACTAATTCTTTTTTGGGGTCAGCCGATGCAAAAGATAAGAAGGTATGGGTTGCATGAACGTGTTTTCTCACTGCAAATTGCGCCGTATCTTTGAACAGAACTTCGTTACAGGTTTCATACCAATCGATTCATGTTCCGGAGAAGTTGGATTTGCCATTTGCAAACGTATCTAACTTGCCTAGTTCCTATTTCAAGAATTCCAGGAGAATCTTCTTTCACTGCAAGAGCAATATTTTGCACGTGATCTTCTAGACCAAAGGGCATGTGATACTTTTAAGTTGCTTCAAAATATAAGATGATTTGAATAATTTTTTTATCTCAAAACTTATGATAATTATTTTGTATTTTTTTTCAATATTATCATTTATCATAAATGAAGATAGAGAAAATAAATAATTCAATTCTAAATTTTTTAAAAATATATATATGACATAATAATATGTTCTTAATATGTATGGAATGATCGGCGCTAAGAAGTAAATCATTAACGTACGAGTTGGCAACTTTTAGGCACTAAAGCATCGGGTCATTTTCTTCCATTGCTCCCATAATTATGCTATAATCTCCCATAAAAGTTCCCACCTTCCATTAGTTTGGTCAATTATCTAGTCAAAATTGTGATATCATTTTTATTACAGCCTAATTGGCATCACTCACACAAACCTCACTAAAAGGTAAGTTGGTCGATATAAAATAAAACTATCCTGTGTTACTTAACATTTCCAAAAAGTTTTCTTTTTTTTATTTTATTTTAGGAACATTTTCAAAAGGGTTGAGAAGAAAATGAATCAATAATTTGGAAAAATATATTGCAATTATTCTTTCCATTAATTTTGAATATCTTTTTTTTTAAAAAAAAATAAACGCATTTAATTACTCATTCTACTCTTTTTTCTTTTTCTTTTTTTGCTTTGTCCAAAATTATATGTATCTTCTTTCTAAATAAAGGCAATATTACTTATGATTTTTTCAAGCAACCCTCAATTTAAATCTTCCAAGTTAATGAATAAATTTTTCAAACGCAGATTCTCTGTAATGAATTTTAAATAACCAATATGACTTTATCCCCTTTCAAGGATGAGTTTTCAAACTCCTTAATTTTTCTTAGGAATGGGGAAGGAATAAAGGGAAAGAGAATAATTAATATAAGTGTTTTGTTTTTAGGTTACTCTCTCAATTTTATTTTTTTTCACATGTCACAAATTGCACTTGCACACCTCATAGAAAAACTTTAAAATTCATGTGACTTTTAAGAGAGAAAAAGACCAAAATATCCGTTGAATAGGTCAATTTTCTTCATATTTTCTCCACACAAAAAAAAAAGGAAAAAGAGAGGATTTAACGGAGTAGGAATTATAAGGTTTAATTAAAAAGGTATAATGGGAAAAAAAGTAAATGCTACATAATTTCATAACATTATTTGTTTTTTATAAAGAAAAAAAATAGAATTCTCAAATTGTGACAATTTTCTTTAAAAGAAATAAACAGAGGGAGTAATAACTAAGGGTATATTGGATATTCTAGTACTCGAATCATTTAACACATCATTAATATGCATGAAAATAATAATTAAGACATCTAAAATGGAACAAAGAAATTCTCAAAATTATCTAATTAACCTCCTTAAATAAAGATATTCACATTTTGTTAATATATTTAATAAACATGATAAGTTAATTGTAGGTAAAACCCTTTTAAATCTTTATTTTACTATTAAAATTAAATATTAGACATCAAATTTTAGACATAGGAATACTACTATTTACTATTTATTTATATTTATAGACAATTACGTATGACTCTAATAATTTTTTTATTATTTTTTTATGGAGAGAGTAATAATATAAGCTGACCTCAAATGCTTGAAAGAGAATATCTCGACCCCGTCTGTCAGACATAGGGCCTAACTATATCCTCCTACCAGTATAAAAGACCTCTTTCATACGTTGTATCCACCAAAGCTATCCAAGCTTTATAACAACCGCTAAAAACAAAAAGGAAAACCATGGTGATAGCTGAGCAGAGGACAGGAAGCACTCGCTGGAGAGCCATGGGCAGCTTTGGCATCCACTTGCTAACTGGTCGATGGTTCATGATCTTTGCTTCCAATCTGATCATGTCCATGGCCGGTGCTACATACATGTTCGGTCTCTATTCTGGGGACATTAAATCATCACTAGGCTATGACCAGACTACTGTGAACCTTCTCAGCTTCTTCAAAGACTTGGGTGGGAATGTTGGAATCATATCAGGGCTTATCAATGAGATCACACCTCCTTGGGTAGTTCTTGCCATGGGTGCAGTCATGAATTTTTCTGGTTACTTCATGATATGGCTTGCAGTATCCGGACATATTTCCAAGCCCCCTGTGTGGCAGATGTGTTTATACATCTGCCTTGGAGCAAATTCACAAACATATGCAAATACTGGTGCACTTGTTACATGCGTCAAGAACTTCCCGGAGAGCCGAGGTGTTGTTCTGGGAATCCTGAAGGGCTTTGTTGGCTTAAGTGGCGCAATAATCACACAGCTTTATCATGCTTTCTATGGAAACAAGTCCAAGTCTCTCATTTTACTCATTGGTTGGCTTCCAGCTGCTGTTTCATTCATCTTTCTCAGAACAGTTCGAATAATGAAAGTTGTTCGACAAGAAAATGAGCTCAAGGTTTTCTATAATCTTCTCTACCTATCACTGGCTCTCGCTAGTTTTCTCATGATGGTGATTATTTTGCAAAACAGGCTCTACTTTAACAGGACTGCTTATTCAGGGAGTGCCTCTGTAGTTATTGTTTTACTCTTTGCTCCCTTATTGGTGGTCATAAAAGAAGAGATCAGTCTTTGGAAGAAGAAAAGACAAGCTCTGTATGATGCTTCTAAATTAAATGTCACAATTGAAAATCCACAGGCTGTTGAATTAGCAACACCCGCAATACAACAAGAGGCACAGCCAGCGCCACCTTCCAATGCTCCAAAAAACCTGGAAAAGGGGGATTCTTGCTTTAGCAACGTTTTCAGTCCGCCAGAGAGAGGCGATGACTACACCATACTGCAAGCAATATTTAGCATTGACATGATCATTTTATTCACTGCTACAACATTCGGGGTCGGAGGAACCTTGACAGCCATTGACAATCTGGGGCAAATTGGCAAGTCCTTAGGTTATCCTGATAAGAGCATATCCACATTCATCTCACTAGTGAGCATATGGAATTATCTCGGACGTGTGACCTCTGGCTTCGTTTCAGAAACTCTGTTATCTAAGTACAAATTTCCACGTCCCCTGATGCTAACACTAGTGCTTCTTCTCTCTTGTGCTGGACATCTTCTCATCGCCTTTGGTGTCCCAAATTCTCTTTATGTCGCCTCTGTGATTATGGGTTTTTGCTTTGGTGCTCAATGGCCATTAATATTTGCTATCATATCAGAGTTATTCGGCCTCAAGTACTACTCAACCTTGTACAATCTTGGTGGGGGAGCCAGCCCTCTTGGTGCATATATACTGAATGTCAGAGTAGCAGGTCATCTCTACGACAAGGAGGCTATGACGCAAATGGTGGCAAAGGGACTCACCAGAAAGAAGGGGAAAGATTTAAGCTGTGTCGGTGTAGAGTGTTACAAACTTGCCTTCCTAATAATCACAGCTGCCACGTTGTTTAGCTGTCTTATCTCTTTCATTTTGGTGTTCAGAACCAGAAAATTCTACAAAGGTGATATTTACAAGAAGTTCAGAGAGCAAGCCGAAGTGATCGATCCAGAAACAACAGCGGGCGGAAGCTCAACTGCTCCACCTCCTTCGGCTAGATAGTTTTTACATGGTGATCTTTTCTTGCGTTCTAATTAACAATTATATATATTATTATAATTAGAGAAGGATTGACCATTGAAAACTTTCCCCTTTTGCTTTTCTGGATATGTTCTCAGTGCAGACAATACATAAGCAGATTTGTCAACTGTCTTAGGAGTCGTAAAGGCCTTGCTATATATAGTTTGTCTCTTTATATGATGAAATGAATATCATAAAGTTAATGGACCATTTTTTCCTTCTGTTGGAAAGTAAGCTAAATTTACTCCTTACTCTCTTCCTGCACACCTTAATAAAGTTTTCAAGTACTCTTTTCTAATACACAACCAACAACCAATCTAATTTCTCAGTCTCAAAATGGCAAAAACTACTACTTTCAAAACTCTTGCATTATCTCCTTAGTAAGATCTGTTTTATACTAATAGAATATTTTCATATTGGAAATGATAAATAAATAATATTTCTTTCATTCGAAATTGAATGTATTTTTTTTTACTTTAAATAAAAATTTAAAAAGTTCATTAACTATAATTAACTTATCAAAATATCATTGATATTAATATAATGAATTGTGTAACTATGTGAAATATAAATTCTTTAAATTAAATTGGTAAGTGACGGTACATGAGTTGATTATTTATAAATATATTAAATTAAATAAGTTATTATGAAATTTTAAATAAAAAAATATGTTTATTTAAGAAATAAAATATTCAATTATATAAAAACTAAAGTAGAAATAGACAATCAATTTTGAACTGAAGTAATAATTAGATAAGAACATCGTTCTAACATACGTTAAATAAAAGCCACGGCAAAACATACACAGTTCAGCATATGTTTCTGTCATTTTCAACCCAAGAGATTACCAATTTGTATCACAAAGACGGTGGGATGAGTGTTCTTTATTTAACTCACTAATTTTTTTTCCCCCAAAACACGAGGTATATCTATACCTCCATGATCTACTTCACTAATTATACGAGAGAAACCAAAACACGAACTTGCTTCTAAAAGAAAATAAAGAACACAAATTAAACTACGCATAAAGCAGATAATAAGACTAAGACTGAGAACATGATATCTGCAGCACAGAGCCTCCACGCGATCACGTCTAATTGAAGATTGATATGGATGATTGGGTTCTTGCTAAGTCAAGAATGGCAGCAAAATGTGGATAAAAGATTGTGATTGTGAACACCCAATTTTACTTGGGCCACATCAATAATAGTGGATGTACGACTGATCGACTAATGAGTCAAACCTTGAATGTTTTTCGCTGAACTAACATTTTTTATGACACCTCTTCAATTGAGAAGTATGTCTTCTTTGTTCTTTATCTAAACACCTTATCTAGCTTTGGTTTGAGGGTCGGTGCTGCTGTTAAGTTCTACACTAATTAGAAATGTTTTTGTAGACCTTACTATACCTCCACGCTGAACGAATGGCCAAATGGAAGAAAAATGGTCTCTATCTGTGGTACTTCAAAAATCAAAACCCCACTATTGAAGAGCATTATATGCAATCATCACACCAACCCCACTTAATACTTCAAAAACATATTATACTTTTATTGAGAAATCATTTGCCTGATTTTCATATTGGATAACAACTATGAACTGTCATCATTCATCATACCGACCTAAAAGGAGGAGAAACCAGTCCTAATTCTGAACACATAATCAGGCTTCAACCTTTTTACTATAAGTACCTAATTGGGGGAAGATGGCAGAAGTTTATATGATAAAAGGAATCAACAGACAGCAGGCGTAAGCAATTCGCAGCTGCTGGTATCACCATTCTTGATATGGATTGGATGGTCCACTGGTCCAGTCCATTCAAGAACCCATCCCTAGAAGGAATCACAGGACAAAACAAAGGGGCCTAATTACCGGCATGCAAAGTAGTGATGCAGATCGGTGATCCTTAAAAGCGTACTAAGGTCCGCAGTTGCTAGACGCAAACTCCCAATCTAGACACGCTACATTTTTTGAACTGAAACCGTGTCTTATCAATACCAGAACAGGGATTGAAAGCAATAGGCACTTAATAGGTATTCGCATACAAAACAATAACTAAAGAATATTAAGGCTATTTTTGGACAGATGGAAAGAAGAAGAGTGGGCGGGAGAGGAAAGAAGAGTAGGAACGTGAGGATTAAAGATGTATTAATAGAACAATTTCCTTAAAAATATATATATATATATATATATATATATATATGAATATATCTAGTAGAAGAAAACGAGATAAATTATTAATTTCAACTTTATTCATCTTTAACTCAATTGAGTCGTACTTTCAGCATTAGTCTATTTTAAAAAATAAATTTAAAAATTTAAAAATTAATCTTTATACGTAGAATTAAATATTCATATTTAATTTAATTTAAAAATTAAAATAATCTTTTTATTTTAAAAAAATTAATCTATCATTAATTAGATGCGTGGTATGATATTAGCCTTAAAAAAAATATTATTAGAACTTTAAATAAAAATATTTTAATTTTAAAATAATAGACATTCAATTTTAAATATTCTAAAATGAAAATGTGGAATAAGAGAATATTATTAAAGATAAACTTCTCCTCCACCTTTTCTAGTAACTTAGACGAAGACATAATTGGATAGTTTTGACTAAATTCAATCCACATACCTAAATCCTTCTCTGCTGTTCCCCAACTCATATCCTATCCCTCCAATCCATTCAAGTCCAAACAGGTCTAAAATAATCAGTAGAGATGGCCGATAAGATGGATTCCAAAACTCATGACCACATATTTACAATTTATGTGGGGTATATTCAGTGGGGTTGAGGGGGAGGGGTTACCTACGAAGAATAAGAGGAGTATTTCTGTTAACCATTGAGCTGCAATATTAAACACATATTTCAGCAACTGCTCATGGCAAAGACAAGAGTAACTTTCCAGCATATTAGGAGACTAAATATAAGTTTGACAGGATAACTAAAATCCCTTCTCTTTCAGCTTTTCAGTTCCACGCAGAACTTCTTTTTCTAATGAAGGTTAAGCAAATTCAAATTAGAAGTAGGGACAATTATTAAGCACAAGGATGCATTAACAGTATTGGAAAAGATGCATTACCAACCTTCCCGTATGGAGACAAATTAAGCTCAGCAAACAAACCTGGAAACCCTTTCAATACCACATATACCTGTGGTGAAATATCACATAGAGGTTAAGTGGACTAACCTCTTGGTAAGCCTAAAGGAAAAGCATCTTTGGAGTTGTTGCTATCTGCATAGAATGAAAGTAATACTTAGAATTTTCTTGAACAAAATAACAGTGACTTTTTTATATTAGCACAAAAGATCAAATTTCCTTGTATCTACTGTAAGTTGGCCTATCATCGGATTCAACGGTTCAAGGCAAATAAACAAATATTTCCTGTTCCATATTGAGACATCAGATTCTTTCACTTTCAAAAAGGAACCCCTCAATAGTGATAGTGGACAAGTGGGAATATCATTTTATGCTTAATGTGACTCCATATGCTTGTGTTGGCCCTAGCTTCTGACATCATTTAACTTGTCAAACTATATGTGCACCTCTCGTTTCCTTTTTCTGGACCATGGATCTCCACACCACTCGTTAGATTCACCTAGTTTTTGTCCATTTGACAATTATATCATCTGTAGCAGCCAGTCCAAAAAACGTTGATAGTTTGCTGGATTAAAACCGTAGGCATGGTGAATTTGTTGTGCCCTAAGGTGGAAGAATTCATCCCAAGAATATTATTGGATACTTCAGCCGAAAATTTGGAGCTCTCGGCAACTAAATGTCCAAGAGTCATACTTGCTATGGATTAGAAGGGCTTTCCATTCTTAAAAGCACCAAATCTCAAATTTATGATCATGCCCTACCCTGGAGTTTTTTTTTTTTTTTCTCCTTTTAAACCCAAATTTCTTAATTCACTTTCATATTTCCCAAGTTCTGCACAATATATAAACAAAATGCAGAGGCTGCTAAGTTTAACCCGATAAAATAGAGCTTGACACCTTCAAAAATCCTTCTATTCATCTGTTTCCAGTTTCCAGATTGTTAGACGCGCTACATCCCGCACACCTTCCAACTATATTGATAAGTGATTTACGCCTATATCAATCTCAATGCATGCTTTTACTGTATTTAGCCTCACCCATTGCATTCCGAAATGGCAGAAGAGCATCCTCCACATTTCTCGAGCATTTAAACCAGGTACTTAGATCTGAACGCTCTACACAAGGGTTTCTTTACAGGGCCCTATAAGGGTCCAGTTAAAATTAGAGTTTCATTTCAGCATGCGCATGTGCAAGTAAGCCATAGAACCTGCCAATTAGCCACCAAAAGGAAAACCATATAATTGGACAAAGAGCACCAAAAGGATCCAAAAGAAAAGCAGAGTGGATATATGGGATGCAAGTTTATCACTCCCAATGACATTTTCTTCGGAAATTAGACTAATTCAGATTGATTCCAACAGCCTGACCCTTTTATGTATCAGCAGCAATGTCCTCCGCTCAGAAATAAAATCGAGATCTTCCATTATCTCTGTTCATGTAAATCACATGTATTCCATAAATGAATAGTCAAAATTAGAATCAAAATTATTGCATAGTCCTTTCTACTAACATTTGGTTGCAGCAGTCCTCGTATATTCATGTTTGAATTGATAACCAAGCACAGCTTTAGATTTGGGGAAAAAATATGATTTAATGACTCATACAAGTCATTGAAAACCGACTTACAAGTAGAAGAAGAAGAGTAAGAAGGGAACAATGAAGAAACAGAATCCAAAATTATTATTACCATTACTGCTGCAAATTCCTTTATCTATTTAAGGGAGGAGATAGGAACATCAAATATGACTCAGAAACCTAATTGATAATTCAAAAATAATTTCATGAATCCAAGAAATAGAATATATCTAAAATGGCCAGTAGAACGATCATGCATAAAGCAACAGAACAATTCAAGAAAATTGATATGCACAGGTTACTTGATGTGGCAAGAGTTCCCTGCCAGTGTGTCTCAAACAAAATTGTGATTTGGATGTTGAATTTCATGGATTCCAGAAGAAATGTAATGCATATAATCACCCACCTAAAGCTTTATTTGATAATGGCATTCTAAAACAGATATCTGCAGCATCGCCAACTCTTAGAACTTCATGATAAGGCTCTGGATCTACGGCTTATGGCATCCTGTAAGGAACATATGGATCTCTATCTGAATACAGAACTTAGGAACAAAGATAACCCCTGGTTCTAAAATAAAGTTGCTTGTCATATCGCATGCACCATGTTTGCTAGTTAACTTTCAGGAGAAGGTTTGAAACTTAGCAAAAACTTTTAACATTATGCAAGAAGCTCTTGAATACATTCAGCCATAAGACTTCTTTCAGAGAAATGCGGGGAAGTATAGATTAGGAACCTCAGATGAAGTAGTAAACTATCATATTGTCAAGAACTATGAAGTTCTGCACATATCCTCTCATCCAGTAAAAAAAGAAAAAGTTTTCACCAACATTTTCATTTTGTGTATGAGAATTCATTAAATTTTGCAAGGTTTTAATTTGCAGCATAATTCAAGCAAACGAGTCAACATTTTACACTAGTTTGATCCAAACCAGGTTAGATAAGATTTATAAAAGAACTCGGAGAAACAGTTGAAGGAAAAAAATAATAAGAGTATATTTAGAAGAAATATCGGTAAAATTGAAGTCCAGACTTGAGTAGAAAACTTATCAGGATGCAGCAAATGTTCAAATTACCTGTATAATGACAGAAACCCATGAAGACTGTAATTGATGTTAATCCCTAATCGTCCTAATGTTTTTTTAATTGAACAAGTTTTCCATTCAATATTGGCAATAGTATTAACAAGAAAAAGAACCATGATCTGTAGTTAATTGTATCTTTTAAACAGAAAATCAAGAGTTCCTCAGTGGAAATAGTTAGATGCTTCTACCTGTCTGCAGCATAGTACAAATGTCTGTTCAATGGTAGATTACAGTAGCTTCTCATCATCCGCAAGCAAAAGATAAAACTCCCAGGGTAACAAAAAAAATTAAAATTATATGTATAGTTGCAAACAAACCTTTTCTCTGTCTGAAATATACAAATGAATAAACTTATAGTTCAATTTTTTTATCAGTATAATTCATCTTTGAGTGCTAACTGGTTTTATTTTGGCAATGCTAAGTATAATTTCATTCAGGTCCCAAGTGCTAGCCTCTCTCGAGTTTCATTGGAGGCAAAGTAAACACATAAGCAGTTTTCAGAAGAAGCAACGTCATGATAATCAACTATGGGCTTTAAAGAACATGCAGAAAGCACCACAGAGCACATTTGGAAGAGGGATGAGTCAAAATTTCTAAAGCCTACAAAACATAATTACTTGTCATAAGAACTGTATAGAGGTAGTATTATCCAACAGACATGAAAGCTCGAAAACCGAGTACTAATGCTTTGTGAGTTAATTTTAATGAGAACTGATGAAAGAGAGAGTCTTACCTTGGAACATAAATGTTCTTTTTATATTAACAAAAAAAATCTAGACATTATGAATAACAACTTCCACAGCTCATAAAACATGAACAATTGTGGTCTATCATTGTTCGCGCCAGACGGGTTTATTCTGTCTTGATCCTCTTAGGATGTCCATAACTCCAGAAAATTAAGGGTAAAGAATGCAAGAATTAAATAAAAATAAAAAATTCTTTGGCTAAATTCAAATTAGTGAATTTATAAAGTCATACCACCCCATTTGCACAATCTATACACAGATAACGTATTAAAGAAGAGCCCTACACCTGAAACTAATAATCCACTAATCCAGTGTATTTTAGTCTAGAGATATTATATACACAACAATTAAAACTTAAAAGACACAAGCTAAACAAGATGAAATAAGTAATACCATTTGTGAACGGATTCAACAATATAAATACACGTATGGTTCTTGGCGTTTGGGCAAGTTAGCCCTCATCATGTAGTGGATCTGGACTTTGTCCGCCATCATTTGAACAGAAGTAGCACTACCTATTAGAGTAAGCCAGAAATATGACAGGGATCTCGACAAATTTTCTTCGGGCGAATAATAGAGAAGTTCATACACACCCATTTCTGTCAACAGCCAAACCGCATTGATGCCATTGCAGCAGGCTTAGGCAAGGCATGTGGTATGGAAGGAGAAGATGCCGGTGGTTTCGGGGAATCAAGGATCCAACTACATTGAAAACTTTAACTGAGTTTGTGATCTGAGCGAAATTAATCTTCAAAATAGGCAAAAATAATTGTGTTTACCTATAAATTTCAACTACGTTTTTCCGATTCACAATCAAGTAGCACCTAACGTGTGCTGAGTCTGGCAACTAGGCATCATCTAGCTAGGCTATTTCTAATCTAAGCCATAATTGTGGATAATGGCTTGCGGGACAAAGGACTTGCGGAAAGAAGTGATTCAAAAAGAAAGGATGGAGTAATTTTTTTGCATGTAAATGTGAGTAAACTGTTAGTGTAATTGTGAAAACGAAGATCAAGAGCCTAATGCGAATAATTAATCTATTCTTTTTTTAAAAAAAAACTTACATATAAATTCTTTAATTTGGATGATTTAAATGTTAGTTTATATCATTAATCAAATTAATAAAAAAAAGTAATACTATAATAATATGCTGGTTTTTTATCAAATTAATAAATAGATTATTTTTATCTTATTTTATTTTATTATTTAAACATTAGAGCATCTCTAATTTACAATATCAAATATAGAAAAAAGCTATGTCACATTATCATTAAAGTTAAAATGTTATTAATTTTTTTTCTCCAATGCAAATGTCAACGTCATTCTTGGGTGTTTTTTAAAATGTGAATGAGAATGTCTACATACTATTTAGAATGTGCTGACTCAAAAAAATAGATAAAGAATATTATTTTATTCATTCGAAATTGAATGTTCATATTTTTATTTTAATTTGTTCGGAATTGACTGTTTATTTTCCTTAAATAAATATTTTTTTTAATCTAAAGTTCTATTAATAACCAATTATTAAATGCCATGTGTCATGTTTATTTTTTAGATTAACATTGATACACTAGAAATGTTATTAGGATGATTTTATTTTGCTTTTATTTTTTCGAATAAGATATTATTTTATTATTGTAAAACTAAAATGCTCACAACAATGCCACCATGTATAAGAGTTATCATTTCTTATAAATGTTTAAACAAAAAAGCTTGTCATACCATTAACTTATAGATGATACTTTTTCACTTAAAGTTAAATATAATATTTCAGAAGATTATTTAATTATGAACAAATTATAATATTATTCTTATTATTAATGTACTTAGTAATCAAACTATATCTTTTAGTGAGAAATCATTCCTTAAGAAGGTTAGTTATGTTATTTTAGAAATTGTGTTTAATTTAAGAAAGTAATATTTAATTTTATAAATTTTAAAATAAGATATAGAGATTCAATTTCTGACAAAAATATGAATGATTTTCATCTATTTGTGTCATTCTAATATTTTATTTTTGTGCTATATTAAAAGTATTTTTTATTCAAAATTAAATATTTTTACTTTTACTTCTGATTAAATAATTTATGTGGCAGGTTTTATTTTTTTAGAATATGTGCATTTTTATAAAGGTTTGCAAATTATCCTTTTTATAAAATAGAAAACAATATTTGTGCATCACTACTAACCACTGCTTTAATAACAATATCAAGAATAGTAAAATAGTATAACTTTTTGTATTGTACTCATACTCAACAATAAAGATATATCCAACCCGATTTTATTGCCCTTTAAAGCCATTGTGGATGAGTTAAATCAACAATGTGCAGTGTATGATCAATCCAAAAGGATTATTCTATTAATTGCAAGTTTGAAAGAAATTATTGCCCCTAAAGAAATTCCTAACTCCAGTCTCAAAGTTGCAGCGAGAGAATGACTCTCAAACCAATTCATGTTTCTTACAGATTTGTCGACATTGTGTGGGCAATTGCCCCATCTTTAAACAGGGGAGGTGGGTTCAGGTCTCAAAAAACACCTCTCCTACTGGTAGCACTATTTGGCAATATCAAATTACCTTTTCTTTATTTGTCACTATTTTCTTAACTCAATAAATAATTTCTTAAATTCTCTTCATTTATATTTTATGTGACTTCTGTTATTTATTTTACAAATATGTCATCTTTGAACACTATACAATCTAATTTGGAATTTCGGAGATGAATGTGTTTGCACAGCTCTGCCTTCTTCAATAGGTATTCTATTATACTATTTGAAGAAGAAAAAAAACAAGGAAAATTAATTAGTTTTGTACTTAAAGTTTAGATTTTTTACCAAACTAATCCATAATATATTTTATCGACCAAATTTATCTTTAAAGTTTATTTATTTAGCCAAATTAGTCATTTCGTTTAAACACTAATGGTTCTATCATATTAAAATGTAAAAATTAGTAAGTATGGTCCTTGAATTTTTATTTTTTTACTAAATTGATCCCTAATATATTTTATCGACCAATTTGATTCTTGAAATTTATTTTGTTGGCCAAATTAGTCTAACATTTTTTTAAAAATAACATAATTTTCTTTTTTAAAAAAAAAATTATGAAGGGATCTCTGTTGAAATTTAATTCATGAAATTTGATTGGTCTTCTTTGTTTTTTTATCATTCAAAAATGGAAAAATTAATAAATTTTATCTTGATTCCTAACACATAGCTATTCTTTTTTTTAAAAATAAATATTGTTAAAATGGCCCATAAAATCATGGGTAAAATATGAACTTCAATAGATCCTTATTATTAACTCATCATTGAATTTTCCTTAAAATATCAATCAAATATTTTTGACCAAAAATATAGTTAAAAAGGCCAAAAACATATTTGATCCACATGAGTACAAAATTTCACTCATATTTCAGAAAAGATCCCTTCATAAAATTTTGAGAAAATTGAAAAATATACTCCATTTGAGTGAAGGGATCTTTTCTGATATATGGGTGAAATTTTTTACTCATATGGATCAAATATGTTTTTGGCATTTTTTATCCATATTTTTAGGAAAATTCGATCATGAGGTAATAATAAGGATCTATTGAAATTCATATTTTACCCGTGATTTTATGGTCATTTTAATAATATTTATTTTTTAAATAATTAAATAAATATTTAATAATATTTATTTATGAATCATGATAAAATTTATTAGATTTCCCATTTTTTAAGGATAAAAAAAACAAAGAAGGCCAATCAAATTTCATGAATTAAATTTCAAAAGAGATCCATTCATAAAAAAATGTTTTTTAAAAAATATTTTTAAAATTTATATTTTTTTTATAAAAAGAAAATAAAATTATGTTATTTTTTAAAAAATATTGAACTAATTTGACCATCAAAATAAACTTCAAGAATCACATTAATCGATAAAATACATTATAGATCAATTTGATAAAAAATAAAACTTTAAGGATCAAAATGACTAATTTTTTTATTTTAATATGATATAGCTGTTAGCATTTAAACAAGATTATTAATTTGACAAAAAAATAAACTTTAAGAATTAATTTGATCGATAAAATACATTATAAATAATTGATTTGGTCAAAAATATAAAATTTAAGTACAAAGGTGACTAATTTTTTAAAAAACAAAAAACAATTGCAAATAAGAGAAAAAGAATTGTTTCGTTTGAGGGAGCAAAATGGGTTTCCCTCCATTATTTTTCAACAGATATTCTCCGAATAAAGAAATAAAAGTGATGGAAAAGGTCTTTGCCAGTGGCGACCTTAATAATTGATCAAAGGACCCTCAAGTAGTAGTTATATATATATATATATATATGGACAGCTCCGTGTGGTTGGACCAGAAAGTTTCAAAATCCTTCAATATCAGTAGAGAACTGAGTATTCTTTTTTTCTTTTAGAATTGTTCCATTCAAATGATGCATACCCCACGCTGCTCCTAACTACTACTCTTATCTCCTTTTTTTTTAAACTACTGCTCTATCTAGTTACTATTCTTCTTTTTTTATTATTTATTTAAGTAATCTAGTCTTAGTTACTACCCAGTGCCATGTCTTACTGAAATCAATTCAAATGGTAGAAAGTAAACACGCGTGTGACGAAGAAAAGTTAAAATATTTGGATTGGATGTTAAAATAAAAATTTATTTTACTATAGAGAATGAAAATAAAAAATTAGATTGAATTTCTATTTTTGTATTTAAATATTTAGTTTGACTCAGAATGGATCTTAAGTAATAAATAGAATTAAAATATTATTAATTAGATATTTCAATATGTAAGTTCATTTAAAAAGGCTATGTGTGTGTGTGTGAGGAACTATGTTGAGATTTAAAGGAAATATATAAGATTTCAATTGAATGTGAATTTTAGAGGAATAAAATATTTTAAATTCTGGAATGAACAAATGAACAGAAAAAACAAAACCAAATGCATCCTTACGACTAGTGGTGGATTCATGTCAATTCATTGAGTTTATGAAAAAAAAAATTTGTTCAATTTTTTTGAGGAAATTGTTATATATATATATATATATATTTAATGTACTTGAATAAAAGAAACTCATGGCATGGTCTTTAATTGGACAATCAATGCTTATTATAGTTACAATTCTCTTTGACGAATAAACAAATTTCATTTTATTTTTAGAAATAAATCCAAGATTTAATATTTTAAAAGATAAGCATTTGTTGCATTCATTCTTGTTTTTTTTTTAAAAAAAAAATGCATTTAATACGTATGTTTCCTTCTGCATAAAATGTATTTTGGCTATGCCTACAGCTCATTTGATCAAAAGTGTTTCTATATAATTTTAAAGATCATAAAATTGAATTATACTGCTCTTTATAATATTATAGTGTATATTTTTTTTTATAAAAAAAGTATGTTGACTAAATTTAAAATTATCCTTTTATATTCAGTCTCTTTGAGCATGCTTTGATTGACTCTCTAGTCAGCTCGCGGACTGAAGACTCCTGGGGACGAGGGAACCAAAGTAGGACTAGTCTATATACGGCTTGGTCAAACCACAAGTTAGATGTTTCCTACAGTCCGGTCCGGTCCGGTCCTTTTCAATTTCAATTTCTTCCTGACGGTGACACCTTCAAGGTTTTTGTTAACAACAAAATTAAAACCTCATTTAGCTAAAATTCAAGACACGTGGAAGGAACAGAAAGAAAATATGAGGATCTTCTTCAAAACACCAAAATGGATATTTTCTTATCCATATTCTTTAATTATTATGGGCTAATGGATTTTCATTTCTTTTTTCATTTTTCTGGTTTATTAGGTAAAAAGCATGATAGTAACTTATTACTTTTTCATTATATAATTAAACGTTCACATTTAATTTAATATAAAATTAATAACAAAATTTTATGTAAAATCTTATAGGATAAATATATTAATTTTTAAAAAATAAATATCTCTTCTATAAAAAAATATAAGATACTGTAAATAATTTTTTGTTCAAAAATATAATATATTTTATTATTTTTAAGGATTATTTTGTGTGTTAATTTTAATATTAATCATACCATTAAATGGAGACAGAGAAAATAAATTATTTACTTATAAATTTTTAAGAAATATTATGAAATAATAAATGATATATTTTTAAAATGTTTAAATAAATATTTTATAATTTGATATGAAAGTATTATTTATTTTTAAATACTTTTTTAAATATATATATTTAATTTTAAGATCTGTGTAAAATTTATATTTCGAGAGTAACTAAGATATTTAATACACTATTTAAAAATAAAAATAAAAATATTTAATTTTAAGATATGTGTAAAATTTATACTTCGAGAGTAATTAAGATATTTAATACACTACGTTCGAGGGGAAGGGGGTGGGGAGGGAACTAGAAACTACTCTCTCCTATCTCATTTCAGATATATCTCGTGATAAATAAGGCTGCATTGGTTGGTGATGTAGTAACTAATATGGGTCAGTTCAGTTTCATTAGTATATTATTTTGGTGACCAGGTATCGACTCCATTTTCATTTCGTTCCTCCTTGCCCCTGTACATTGACCAAAATTTCACCGTCGACACTGATGCATTATTTGGTTATTTATATTTCCTTTTTTGTCACCCTCACCTATTACATAGCTAGTAGGTTAATCGTGAATAGAAAAACTTATACAATTATTATTCAATTATATTTTTTAGTATTCCTATCCTAATATTGCGAATGACTCACTTTGAAGTTTAAAGTATAGTCTTTATTTAATGGGTAAAAAGCTGTGATATCAGACTCAGCTTTAAATTTTTAAACTTGATAATTTTTACATTTGAAATTAAATGTTTAATTTTGATTTTAATTAAAAATTAATAAAAACTTTTGACTTTAATTAACTTATTAAATTATAAAATTCACAAATTAGTGAGATATAAATTAATTTAATATGAAAGTGATGAATGATATGAATTACGAGCTATTGACATATACATATCTTAAATTAATAATTTAATAATAGAACTTTAGATAAAAATATACTTTTATTTAAAGAAAATTAACATTTAATTTCAAACAAACAAAAATATAAATATAAACATTCAATTTATGATATTATTCAAATGCATTTTCTTCTTCTACTTTCAAAGAAAATAAAAAACTTATTCAATTTTTCTTGACTTTAGTTACATATATCAAAGTTTCACTTTATCTGATTGTGGATGCATAATCTAACCTCATCTTATTCAAAAAGTATACCTAAGGTTGAAGTCTTATTTAGAAGTGTTTTGAGTTGGGAAAGGGCATCCTTTATGTTGAAATGTTGTATTTTATATGTTTATTTGACAAAAAAATGTTGATGTTTTGTAATTAATACATTTAGACGCATAAATTTCATTTGATGCTTTCTAGTAGATCATATGTATTTTAATGGGTGGCAAAATGGATACAAACCCAATAAACATTTAAAACTATTTATTATTAAATGAATTTTATTTACTTATATAATTTACATGGTTTTAAATGAACATCTATTTAAGTTTATTAATTTTAATGGGTTTTAATGAATGTCTATGAAACATAATGAATATTAATTTTAAAAAATCTAACTTCGTCAATGTCCATTAATCAAGTTTATATAAATTTCAAATTTAATTTTGATTTTGTCTTAATTTAACCTCTTTCTTGTATAGCAATTTTCATGTAGGTTTTGTTTTGGTTAGCAACAACGGTACTACCTGTGTTGCTACTATTAGCTTTATATGCATTTCTCTTTCTTCTTCTTTTTTTCATTTTTTTTTCTCCCCTTATGTTAATTGTATGTTGTTTTACATTCACTCTTATGTATCAACTTTCTCTGAAGTTTTTCCTTTATTTAATTAGTATATTTTGTATTTTTGTTGAAAATAAGGAAAATATTTAAACAAAATTTGCTATAAATAAAATATTTAAATAAATTCAAATGAAATAATTAAAATATGCTATCTCTCTCTCTATCTAACCAAATTTTCATCTTTTGATTTTCATTTTTTTTTGTTGCCTCAAATTATATGCACTCTTTCTAAATAAAAAGTTATTTTTTTGAATTTTTCCTTTTTTTAACTTTTCACATTAATGAAATTACAATTGGCACAATAACATGCAATTTTAAGAGAAGTTTGAGCATTGTAGATGTATGAAAGTTTTTTTGTCTCAATTGAAAAGTTTAGAAAAATTTAATTTAGCTAATTTATAACTCAAAAATTTGCTAATTTAACTTTTAAAACTCATAACTTTACCCATTTTATATAATATATTAACATAGAGACTATTTTTCAAGTAATTTGACTTATATTATTTTTTTATAAAAAAATAAAAAATATATAAATAAATGAGTGTCAATGGATATTAATAAATTACTTAGATTAAAATTATTTATAAATGGATGATAAATAATTTAAATTTAAATTATTTAACACTCATTTAAATTTATTCAAATGAATTTAAAAATTCAGTTGGTCACCCATTATATATTCTATTTATCTTAGAACAACATACATTTGAGTACATAGCTTTGCTGTTTTCGCATTTCTTTTATATATATATATATATATATATATATATATATATAGTTTAAAAATTCTTACCTTTGCAATGTAAACTTTGTCAGGGTGATCTAAATTTTAAATTCTTTACACTAACACTATTGATCAAACGATAAGACATCTATATAAAATATATAGATTTTAAAAAGTTGCATTAAAAGTTTGTTTCCATGCTGAGTTACACTAGTCGTATATGTCCTGTTGTGTTAATCAACTTAATTCAGTCAAGCTGCTTCTTTTCTTTCTCGTTGTAAAATTTAATTTTTATATCTCTTAATAAATTTTAAAAATTACTTTTTCATAAAATTTATCAATTATTAATTTTCTCCTCCTCTATCTAGTTAAATTTTTTAATTAAACCTGTTAACTATTACCTAATATTTTTGTATTAGAAATGATAAATGCAATACTTTAATGATGATTAGATAAGAATGGCATAATAGGAAAGAAGTTAATGGATATTATTACATCCTATTCATATAAGTAAAAAAGTAAAACAAAATCTCCATTTTGAAACAAGTAAAAAATTAGACAAATGGAGCATATATAAGCTTTACATTTTTATAAGAAAGCCATAACAACAAATTTTAGACAAAAATCCGTTGGTCATCAAGACATCTGAACGTCATCTAAACTTATCTGCCCACAAGATTAAAGCCAGAAACGCCACGATCCCGACCTGTCCTTATCAAGACCCCAATACAAATTTTCACCTTACCCCACGTGTAATCCACGGCTAACTTTCAATCCAAACACGGCATTAATTGAAAACGGACTACATAAACTCACTCTCGCTTTTTTTTTTTTCTTCTTCTTTTTCTCTTTCAGGAACACTCTCATAAAAATGTAAATATTTATATATACAAAAATCTAATTATCATCTAAAAATAGAGTAATTGTTTTTATAGTTGGTGAAGCTCAATTTTCTATCGTCAAATTAAAAAGTGGAGAAAATAGTGAAACATGTCCTCAATTATATCTTTATTTTTTATTTTATCTTTTTATATTTTCAGCTATTTACCATTCTTCAATCATATTTTTTATATTTTATTTAATTGTTTTATATCATCAAATTATTTATGATTTTTTAAACTATATTATTCACACATCTAGTGGTAGATGGATATAAAACATTAATAAAAAATAGTTAAGGATATAAAAATATAAAATAAAAGATAAATTATATTTGTCTAAAAAAATGATATAATTAAAGAATCGTAAATAGTACGAAGATATAAAAGGATATAAGTTATTATCAATCTTTTTTATTTTTGGAACACTTTATGTATCAATCTAAATATGTAGATTTTTTATTAATAAAAGCTTTTACTTTGCAAAAATAAAAGGTTTATTACAAGTTTATGAAAATCAAAGTGCGGACTGATTTTGTTTTAAAATAAAATTGAAAAGTATTTTAAATTGTAGTTAACAAAGAAGAAGAACTCTATACATAAAAAGAAAAGAAAAATCCCAAAGCAGTTTAATTACGAACAAGAAAACTTCTTTATATTTGGATAACAATTTCTATATATCTTTTTTCCTATATTAATATTGAAAATTTATTTATTTTTTAAAAAAATCCACACAATACTTAAAATTCTGATCATACATTATAAGTACATGAAAAATATCTTTTCAAATATTTATAATTTAAAATTCTAATATATCCAGTAATTAATTATTCCAATATATTACTCTCCTAATTGTCGTTAAGTTGACTAAATTGATAAAATTACTTCTCCTTCATACAAGTTTATTTAGTCATGTATATTTGAATAGTGGTGTTAGGTTATTTGTTAAAAAAGAAAAAAAACCTTTTTAATTTAGAATTGAATGTTTGTATTTTATTTTGAACATTTAAAATTAAATGTTAATTTTCTAGCATATTTTTAAATTTCCCTTAAAAAAATCTAAAGTTTCATTATCTTCTATTTAAAATATTTATATCTTATTAACTTACATAGTCTCACAATTAATGAAAGACTTTCATTAATTTTTGCATTAATTTTAAAAGAGACATTATTCTCTCTTTTTTTTTTTAAAATATCAATTTTTTGTTGGAGGCAACAATATACATCTAAAAAACATAAAATTAAACTTTTGTTTTTAGTGATGCTAATTTTGTAGTTGATAATCTTGCCTTTAGAGCTCAAAATAGTCATAGCTATACCGTTTAACCTGATTTTGTACCCCTTTATGTGACTTCTATTTAATAGAATTTCCATTTTCCTTTTAAAAAAACTTTCAAAATCTGTGTAAATACCAGTCTTGAAACTTGCTAAAAACTCTTTTTATTCGGACAATAGATGTCGGATAATTTAATGCACTTCTCATCTCCTATAAAAAGAAGAAAAAAAATATATAGCATAGTTTTCTCAAAAAGACTGGCATAAAAGGCAAAAAATCGAATTTGTAATGATTCACTTTCAACAGCAAGGTGTAGCACCCTGGACCCTCTCTGCCTCTTTTTAAATTATCCCCACTGGTTCATCAAAAAAAAAAAGAAAATTATCCCCACTGTCGTCACTTTCTCTCTCCTCTCCGTAGCTCTCTCTCTCTCTCTCTATCTGGATTTTTTATACATAAATTTCGTATACCTTATATCCATAATTCTCTCCCTCTCGTTTCCCTTAGTTTTCAATCGCCGGAAAGTTTCTACCCTCCTCCTGGATCACCTCTCCGGCGATCGATGACAGCCGCCGTTCCGATCCATCCCAACCGTACAGTATCCTTTCAGCCGGTTCTTACTGTAGATCCAAATATTCGAATTCATTCCTTAGCCACTTAAAAAATCAAACATTACAAATTTCTAGGGATTTGATCTCTTATAAATATGATTTCACTTTCGTAATTTCTTCTTTTCTCTTTTTAAGGTATAGATTATACATAATTTTTAGGCTTAGGGTTTTGGATTTGATTTGGAGGGAGAGATGTTTAACAAAATCATGAAGAGAGGACACCGTAAGGTGTCCAAATCTGATGGGACCGATTACGGTTATGCCCAGGCCGGTGGTCGGAGCTCCGGTTCTGTTTCTACATCCAATGTGGTGGTTAACCATGCCTCTCGCGGCGGAGCTCCTGCCAATTCGGGACAGTCTCCGTCCACAGTTGCTGCTACAGCCATGCCGCCCTCGGGAACCATTGAGAACCTTCCTTTCTTCCGTGATGTTCCAGTCACAGAGCGACAGAATTTGTTCTTAAGGAAAATACAGATTTGTTGTTTCCAATTTGACTTTTCAGATACCTTGAAAATGGTTAGGGAGAAGGAAATCAAGAGGCAAACCCTTGCAGAGCTCGTGGATTATATACAATCTGGGTCTGGAAAAATAACGGAGAGTAACCAGGAGGAGATGGTAAAGATGATTTCACTGAATATATTCCGGTGCCTGCCTCCAGCTTCACATGAAAATACAGGGTCTGAGAATGTGGACCCTGACGAGGACGAGCCATATCTTGACCCCTCGTGGCCACATTTGCAGCTAGTATATGAATTGCTTTTGCGCTATGTTGTGTCTTCCGATACGGATACTAAGATTGCCAAGAGGTACATTGACCACTCATTTGTCCTCAAGTTACTAGATTTGTTTGATTCTGAGGATCCAAGAGAGAGGGAGTATCTGAAAACTATTCTTCATAGAATATATGGGAAATTCATGGTGCACAGGCCATTTATTAGGAAGGCAATAAATAATATATTTTATCGGTTTATATATGAGACAGAGAGGCATAGCGGTATTGGGGAGCTGTTGGAGATTCTTGGGAGTATAATCAATGGATTTGCCTTGCCAATGAAAGAGGAGCATAAGTTATTTCTTGTTCGGGCACTTATACCCCTTCACAAACCAAAGCCAATTGCGTCATATCATCAGCAGCTGTCGTACTGCATTGTTCAGTTTGTTGAAAAGGATTACAAGTTGGCAGATACCGTTATAAGGGGTTTGTTGAAGTACTGGCCTGTCACCAATTGCCAAAAGGAAGTTCTCTTTCTAGGGGAGCTTGAAGAAGTGCTGGAGGCAACTCAGGCTGCTGAATTTCAACGCTGCATGGTCCCTCTTTTCAGACAGATAGCTCGTTGCCTCAACAATTCTCACTTTCAGGTAAATTTCTCAGAACCCTGAGTAAAGTTATTTATTGTGGGTTCACAGTTTTGTAGTTAAATGAAATTTATGATGTAAGTAGTTTTGGTCATCTTTAACTTTTTATTTTACATATTATGTCATTACCCATTCTTCTCATTTCAATACTCGCCTAGTGTTGCGATGCCATTTGCTATCAGATAGCGGCTTAAGTAGAAGATGCATAACATAATACATTAAACTGTGTTTTGGGGACTATTTGAGGATTTGGTTGTTGATGTCGTCATGACTTATTATCCTGTTGCTTTGTTGGTTTATGCTCTAAATTTGGCTGGCACCAAATAAACAATTTACTTGCCGTACTGTTTCTTTGTATAGCTATCCTATGATTTTGCCTTTACCTGTTTCTTTTCGTTTTGGTATTTTCTTTAGCCATGAAGTGCAGCATATATATACGTCACATGTCATGTCTGCGGTGGAGTGTATTATAATAGGATATAAGGATATAAGCCTTTTTGCATGCGTTCAATATAGAAAAAGTTATCTGTTTTTTTTTTTTGGGGGGGGGGGGGTGATGGAGGGATGAAGAAAAACATGTTGTTGTGGATAAGCAAGTGGTGGCAGTGATAAAGAAGAGGTTTGAAATGAGTTCCATATAGAATTGCTGCTGGTCCTGCGATGGGTTATGCCAGTGCTGCTTGCTGACATATTTCAGCTTAAGTGACCAAGCATATCTTTGGTTGGACCTTTAAAGCTCATGTCTCTGTCATGAAACTATGGTCATATCCTTCATGAACTTTGAACTTACTGAATTGCTTGACTTTCCATCATGTCTTTAGACTAGTTAACAGGTTGTCTTCATAAGAGTTGAAGGTTTTGATAATTAGGTAATGCCATTCTTGCTCATCATAATTAATTTTCACTACCTCATTTGTGCTATTCCTTTCATTTATCCATCACGTGGATAAAAGGTTTATGAGTCAAAAGATAGCATGTACCCTTTGCTTGGTGTATTTTAAGGCATGGATTGTTGGAGATTGTTCAATTCTTAACAAGTTCAGGAACTGCTCGTCTCTAGCCCCAAGCCTTGAGTTTATAATTCATGTATCTTAGCATCTACTTTTTACAGTAATTATTAATCTTCCCGCTGTTTTTCAAAATTTATTTTTTGTAAGCATTTCACCTGAACATTTAACATTCTCAGAGTGTTTTTAATGTTAACTTAATGCAACTGGGTAATGTTGCTGGCTTGAGGTATAATGCATGAGAGATGATTGAACTCCCATCTTTAAACTAAAACCTTTCAGTGCATTCAGCACTGGGGGATGTTCTTATGCAAAAGTTGTTTAAGATTAACTGGTTATGTCACTGGATAAAGGAATACATGACAGAAAAGAACACCAGTGAGAAATTTTCTTCTTTCCCTCATGCTTTATCAAATCAAATTTCTTGCTTTTGTTGGTCTTCTATCGAGTGGTGATGATTTCTTCTGGGATTGTCTGATATTTTGTGCAAGTGGGGGGACTCTTTGACTGTTTTCTAGATCAGTTTGTGACAATCCTTTGCTGTTTCTCTCTATCTGCCTATGAGCGAGTAATCGATACATTATCTTTGGCCAAAAGCAGGATCACCTTCGTTGTTTTTTTTTTACATTCCCACTAGGAAATTATGTGAAGAGTTAGATAGAGAGACAATTATAGAAGATTATATAGGTATAGCCATGGAAGAGGGGAATGTAACATGGTGAGATGAATGATTGTGATGTTATGCGGGTAACCCTAAAATATACTTTACATTGGTAGTTAGTTAATGTAAAATAAATACTGGTTAACTTTTCACTTAATTTCCTTCACACAATTGCCCATTTGGGACCTGTACTGTAAATACTGCTATGTTGTCAATTTTATACTCTCTCCGTTTGAAATTGAATATTTACGCTTTTATTTTGAGATAGTTCGAAATTGAATATTTACTTTATTTAAATATGCATATTTATCAATTAAAGTTCTAATAACAACTTCCTTTATTTAAGAAATTTTCATCCCACTAATTCAATTAGTCGTACCATTAACCATATTAATAACAAGAATAGTTCAACGACTTTTTTAAGGTCAAAGCCTATCTTTAATTAAGTTAACTGTGGTTATTCAATTTCGGATGGAGAGGGTAATATTTCTGTTATTAACTATTACTACTCTTTTTCAAGGTAGAACTATGCCATATGCCGATTGAGTAAAACAGAGTTTGGCGCAGTTTGAAATTGGATAATGTGTTAAAAGGTTAGTGTATAGGGGTGAGTTATATGCTTTCTCCTGGCATCCATGGAGTTGGGCAGAACTGATTTGGTTCCGGGAAGCTTAACTTTGTCGTGGTTGTGGTGCAAAGCATTAGTAGTGGGCCCATTGTATGGGTTTTAGGAATTGAAGGAATTTATTTAGTAAGCTATTTATTGGGATGCATTGTGGAGTTAAAGAGGAAGAACCAAGAGGTGTTCCAAAACTTGTGCACTGCTTATGAAATGCAGGCAAGTTCAACTCCCAGTCATGGACTACTTATATTAGCAATTTTCCAAACAGCTTTTTCTTGTTGTCAACACTTCTGGAGTTGCAACCTAAGACCAGAATCCATTTGTTGTTTTATCATTGTTACTTGTTCTCTCAAATTCTGCCCTCTTGCTACTATGGCTTTCATAACATTGACCTCATCCATTAGCTCCATTGACTTTTCTCTAGTTTCTTTTACCAAATTGCATATTTACAATTCTGTAGGTGTTTTAGGATCTTTTAGATTGGTCTAGTCTCTGCTTTATTCATTGAACTTTCCCCCGCCAACAATGTCTACAGTATACCTCAAAAGAACTAAAGAACTACAATATACATCAGCCTTTTTTTTTGTGATGAGAATACATTAGTTTTCATGTATTGGGGTTTTTTAACTTTTCTGGAGTGTCAGGATTTTGAAGATCAGTTTATGCCTCTTGAGTTATTGTGTGATGGAATTATTTGAGCAAAATAGATTTATAGGGATTGGGGAGCTGCACTATAGATTTTTAATTTTACTTTCATTGAGGATCCACATCCTCTTGCTTTTATGTCTTCTTTTCATTAATAACATTTATTCTTTAATCTACGAAGAAAAGATTGGCCAGTATATGCATGAAAGTAGCTGAAAACTTTTCCTCGGTCAACTGGTTCAGGCTATTTTGGAAGGATTGTTGGTACAATAGAAAACTCTTGTAGTGTGGTTTGGCCTTTGGCTTTAGAGTCATTTGCAAACACAATTGGATATTTTTATCAATCTTTGCATTTTGTTACGAGGCCTGTAGAACTTTTATCTGTTGTTATGTGTTCCTGTAATGATTTTCTTTCATTAGTATGATTTATGTCAAGATAGATATTACAATCTTGTATAGTCATTGTGGACAAAATATGTTTTCTAAAGAAAATTTATGTTTCAGGTTGCTGAAAGAGCTCTTTTTTTGTGGAATAATGAACACATTGTGGGCTTGATTGCACAGAATAGGAATGTCATATTACCAATTATTTTTGAGGCTTTAGAAAAGAATATACAGTCTCACTGGAATCAAGCAGTCCATGGCCTGACAGTAAATGTCAGAAAAATGTTCTTGGAGATGGATGTTGAGCTGTTTGAGGAGTGTCAAAGGCAGTATGCAGAGAACGAAGCCAGAGTCAGAGAGTTGGAAGAGCAGCGAGAATTAACATGGCAGAGATTGGCTGCTGCTGCTGCACAAGGGGGGTAAGTCGTAAGCAGATGCTGTCATAAGTCTGGATTGCTTTGGGTGGTGGTATAGTTGCTCTAATGCTGATGGATGAGTGAACCAATGCTTGCTCTTCTCTCTCTTGCTGATTGTCTTCTGTCTTGAGGGGTGGGGGGAGGGGAATTTGTTTGCATATTTCAGTTTTGCCTGATCATGGGAAGTTAACGGGGCATGTAGCAGGCGATGTAATTTTAGAATGTATCAATATTTGTTGGAATGGTTTGTGCAATATCTTTTGTATTTGTTATACAATTTTCAGCCATAAGAGAGAATTTTTTATTCTCTTATAACTGTAGTGCTAATAGCATACTGTTGTTTTCGGTTGATATAGGTGCTTGGCTGCAAAGTCATAGGCTGCTCGTCGGTAATACAGTCAATGTTCTTTTAATTGATGTTTTTGCAATTTATTATTATTATTTTTAATTTAAAGAAATCTCTTTAACAGTAATTTTTAATATACGTTGATTCATGGTAAATTGGTGAATTCTGTTCCTTAGTATTTTACCGTTAGGTTGGTTTCTTTTTTCTCGTTTTATTTTTATTTTTAAGGTATCTTAATTTTTGCTCTAAGTAGCAATATTGAGCCTTTTGTCATATTTTACCTGTTAAGTTAATTTCGATAAACGTGAGAACAAAAAAAATTTGATGGATTAGTGGGCCTATTTTGTTTGATATACGGTTGAATTCAATTTGGTAATGTTGATTGTTGTCCCCATTTTTTATTAAAAAAAGGTCTTTAAATTTTTTCAAGCTCCATTTTGTTTTTCTTTGTCGTTAAGTCAATCATCATAGTTGACTTGAGAGGAAAAAAAATTGAAGGAGCATTTTTGTTATTTCTCGACGGTGTGCCTTTGTCAAATAACAATAAAATCATTTTTTCTAGTTGGAGGAGAAAACTTGAAATGAAAAGAATTGCAAATGAGTTCTTTTGGTCTTTTAATAGAGAAAACTAATGTAAGGATGAGTTTTATAGTTTTCCTAAGTCAAAAGGCAAAAATTAGTGCAGAAAAAATAGTATACACCAATTTCAAAAAATTTAAAGACCATTAACAGTTTTTATCCATAGTAAAAATAAATAAATTTTTCAAAAGATAAATAATTTCATGAGAGGAAAATGTATAATTATGATATATTCAGTCTATCTTTTTTACGAAAATGCGCAAGTATGTATGTGTGTGTGTATGATAGGTACATATAAAAGTCATATATCTTTCTATAAATTATTCGTAAAAAGAAAATTAGAAATTTTACAACACACGCATGGTAGGCGTTTAGAAAAGAAAAAAAAAACCACATATAATTATTCTTATAGTCCGTGATCTTTAATATTTTTCAATTTTGGTCCATGATATATTTTTTTCTAGATTTAGATCCTTTATCTTTTTCAATTTTCAACTTCGATCATTTCAAACTCTCTTTCCAACAACCATTAAATAGCACTCAAGGGGGATTCAAAATTTCAAGGGCTAATGGATTCTAAATTTGATTATTTGAGACTAGATTTGTTATTTTATTTTATTTTATAATATAGTTTAAATATAAATTTGTAATCAAATCACTTAGGATGATTATCTAATGAGAAGTTTTAAATTTAAAAATTTCAATTTTGCCCTTAAAATCTTTGAATATGAGCACATGCTCTTTGAAAATTATTGTCAGAAATAGATAGAGATGATCGGAAGGACAAAAATTACAAAGTTTTAAAAAATAAAGAGTTCAGAAAAAGTATATTAAGGATAACAAATGAAATATTAAAAAGATCAGGGACTAAAACCACTCCAAAAACTACTGATAAAACCGTTATTTGAGGACCTGAGGAAAAATCCGGCTGGGGTCAATGCAGTTTGGCTCTTCGCTCTCACCCACACCTAGTCCCTTTCTTCTTTTATCCCTTAAATCCATAAAGCATCTCTCTTTCTCCAATCCCTCTATCTTGTGTTTCGAATATCTTTGGTAGAAAGCCAGAGAAAACCGTCATCATTATCATCTACAATTCAAGAAAAGGTTAGTCAGTCATGTCTAAAAAGGGTGGAACAGTGTTACAGAAAGATGTGCCGTGGAGGGCATCTAATGCTCCCAAGCCTATCCCCAAAATTCACCACTCTCCGCTTCTCCGTATCCCTCAAACCTCTTATTCGGATTATGCTCTCTCGGTCATGAAGGTTTTCATACTCACTTTTTTATTTTTATGTTTTTTTGGGTATGTATAGTTGTTTCTGTGTATTTCTCAAAGCGGGTCTTGCAAAGTTTCAATCTTTTTGTGTTTTTTATTTCCTTTCCTTTTGAAAATTTTCAGCACCACAATCCAATTGGAAACGGATTAGCCAACGAGGCTATAGTGGAAGCAGCAGGGCCTGAATGTATCGTTCCCGGGCAGACTGTACCGATTAAATTACTTGGCCTTAAGGTATTTTTTACTACATCTATCTTTGTTCTCATAACTGGTTATGGAAATTATGCATACAGTCATTTGAGGAAAATAAGGAAGAGCAATGGTGGTATTTTTTATTTATTTATCTTTTCTTGCATCTATGGATGGATGGATATTAAATTGAACGGACTTAACTGTGTTGAAACCCACCCTAAAATTGAGAGAGAATAAATAAACATGTTTTTTCCCATTTGAGTAAGATTAAGCGATTTGTTTTTTCTGTTTGCCTATGAAATCCAATGTGCTTGGTTTGTACTTGAGCAAGCTAAGTTCAAATCTAGGCTATTGTAGGGAAAGCAGTAAAGTCTTCCGTGCATTGTGGCGCACTTGCCAAATTCAACCAGTTTTATTTAGGTCTAGCTCCTATACTTGATTTATGTGAAATTCAGATTTATCTGAAAATGATAAACATGCCAAATGGTTATTTCTGGGTTTGTTGGTCTTCAGTATGTCAATCACTCTTATAGAGTTATATTACCTCCATCCTGAATTCATATATAAAGTTGACGATTCCATTTTAAACCTAAACCTTGCAATGAGATGAAAGGAGCCTGCTTTCTATATCGATTGCAGTCAGTCAATCAGCATTATGTGATTGGTGTCAAATTTTATGATCTCAGTATATTTTGAGGGTACTAGGTGCTCTCTGAACCAGGTTTTCATTAGTTTTGAAGCATTTTATATTGTTTAAGTGGTGAAGTTTTTGGAATAGGCTTCTCCTTATTTGAGTGGATTGACAGTTTGCCTACTTCCCACTGGATAAAATTTCCCTATTCTGAGTTGGTTTTAGAGAGATCACATGTTATAAGTGATTATTAAGGTTCTCTTCTGCTTGGAAATTCTTTAGGGAATATGTGTCTTTATTCCATCTATAATGTTGGTTTGAAAGGTTAAGAGTATGGTAGAGAATTTTTGATAATCCTCAGGACCATTTGGATGGAAACAGTAACTGAAACCATAAGGGGTTTTTCTGTTGAAGCAGCTATGCGGAAATTTCTGGGCTTCTGCTCATCATTAAGAACTTTCCTCTAAAACAGAATAACTTTGTCTTCCTGTTAGTGTATGACTTTTAGTTATTCAAGTTTCCTTATATTCCGGGTCTTTTTAGGTCTTCCAAACGGATTAAGATGATTAACCGCAACCTCTGAGAATCCTCAAAAGGTTGTCGTTGGAGTGGAGCTACTAAATGTTGTGATCTCGTTCCAGGATCTTACATCAGATGGTGTTGAGTAGTGGTGTGCTATTTACCTCAAAGTTTCTCTTACCGAGAGTAGATGGAAGACCATTTAGCTTATTTTGCTCCCAAGTTATAACGTTTGTAGACATCGTGATATCTGGGGTAACAATGCAGGATAATTGAGACATTCTTTGGGAACTATATTTTGCAAAAATAATGGGTCTGTCGATTAGATCTACCCCTTCCTGCCCCCTTCCTCCTATCTTCACTGGAAAGCATATTTTCTTTTGTTGATCATTGTTCTTTTTAATGTTAAATTTTCTGCTTCCAGCACTGTCTTCGCGAATCATATTTTTTGCCAAAAGCTGATATAGGGTTTTAGTATTTCATTTCTTCATCTTCGACTAGTTGCAAAGGTTGTAAAAGCTTAAATATTTAATCTATAAATTTAGTGGGTTCAAGTTATATAAAAAGCTTTTGATCCTTTTGCACCTCCGGTGTTATACTTTATTTCAGGTGTGGCCAATTGAAATAGACTTGAAATTTATGGAACCCGTTGGACGAGAGCTCAAGTCAATTGGAAAGGTGAGCTTACATTCTTTTATTTTTTTCAATTTTCATGATTGTTCTAAGCTAGGTACCCTTGTGATAGGAAATAATTCTGTTTTAATATTTAATTTAGTTTTGCCTCAATCTTATCCTGCATGAATTAAAGAAATCTATTAGCAGTATCCCCTTTCCTGATAGGTGAATTGGCATTTTAGAACTAGATTCTCAACATAAAATTATGATGCTTAGAGTTAGATAATACACGCTTGAGATGATTTAATCCGAAGTCAAATATTTTGGTTGGTTGGCCATATATAATTGAAGATAAATCATTATGAACATAGCTATGATTTGATTAGCAAATTATATGATGGAATGAACGGAAATTGTGGGTGCATCATGCCTTGTTTGGGCATTACACTTCTGCTATTAGAAGATTTTGAACTTCAGATCATTCCTTTCTTGATCAAATATGCAGTATCTAGTAATTAGTAAATAAAAAGGCAGAATGTTCAAACAAGCTCTTCCTCAACTTCTTCAGCTAATGGAACAGAATAAATGTTTGTTGACAATATTTATGATATCATACTCCAACTAATTAGCATGTTCGCTCCTGCTATACAATACTGCTTGCTTTTGTGGTTGCAGTTCATGGATTCAGCAGTTGATCTGATGAACAAGTCTTTTATTGATCGTTAGCAGTTGGATTGTGTGTGGAATCTGAGACATATCTTTTCAAGACACGTCCCCCCAATTTTGTGAAGCAGAGTGGTAGACTGCAAAGAAAATTTAATTCATTGTTGCTCTTATAAACCTGCTTTAGTTGTGTAGTAGGGAACCTCGAATATTGTTCACTGAAGATCATTATAGTTCCTCAAAAAAAAGATCATTATAGAGTTTCTCAAGAAGAGATGTGAAAGAGAGCTATATAAGTGATGGCATTGTTGTATTGAAACTTCATAATTTTGAGCTTGATCATGTTACACACACATCCCTTCTCATTTTGCCCCATCTAGTTAAATATTTATTTTCTGTGGCAACGTTACTGGTTTTTGAACTTCTGTCATTCTTAATACTTCTCATTTGAATCACCTTATGGGAGGAAAAATAAGGAATATTATCAATTTTTGTACTATTTTTTATTTTTACTTTTGAACTTTTATATTTTATTTCAACTTTTAAAAGATATATATTATTTTTAATTTTTAGTTAAGAGTCCTTGTCTTTTATTTTAAATTTTTAGAGCATAATATATATATATATATATATTTTTTTTTTTTAATTATAGGCTTTTGACGAGTAAAAATTGTTTTTTCGACTAAGATGATATTTATTTTCAAATTTTTTAGGAGTATTTTTTAAAATAAAATTTAAAAACTCGAATCAATGACTTTTTTTAAGAATGGAAAATAGTTAGTAAAGAAGAAAAAGAAAAGGTTATAGATGTTATGGAGATGGATTCTTTAAATTTTTTTTAATGAAAATATTTCTAAAAGGACAGTGTACGATATTTTGAGTGAAAAATACTTTTTAATGATCGAAATGTCTATATTTAAAATTAAAAATAGTATATAAAAAGTTAAAATAAATAATTAAAAATAATATTACTCTTAAAATTAAAATAAAATAAAAGTTCATAATTAAAAATAAAAAATGGTTCGTGATCGAAAATGGATAATAATACATGACTTTGCTGCATGAGGAAAGAAAAGCTTAACAGTACATTTGGTGCATTGGCATCATGAACAAGGCACCTTAACATAATATTTTTCACGATACTCCTAGAGCAAATACCAACTCCCCGCCCTCCAACAAAAAAAAAAAAAATGCAAAGAAAAAAGAAGAAACACTGCGTAAAGATCAGATCATTTCTGCAGGCCCAAAACTAGCTGTAGTGATGGGCTCTCTTTGTTTTGCAAATGGATCTACTACCAATTGCCTAAGAGACCTAGAAGTTGGAGTGGGTGCCTGGTATCCATCAATGGCCGTGAAACTGTTCTAAGACTGGTACAGTACAACTCTGGTCGGCCCTAAATAATTAGAAGTTATCTATGCCGGAGAGGCTATGTCCTGATTTTACTAAAAGAGAGAATGAAAATCCGAAGGAAAGATACATGATTTATTTATCTGTATTATTTTTCAAAAAGAATTATGATATAAACTATGTTTATTTGAACTTTGTGGTTTTAAATTTGCTTATCATCTTAATTTAACTTTTTGTGGGCTTACAAATTTTTTTTGCAGTTTTTGTGTTATTACAATGGGAAAGAGACAAATATAGTATGTGAGGCCATATCAACAAGTTCTTTCGTAGCAGAAATGAAGACAGACTCAGCATGCTACGTCCCAAATAGTGATGCAAAAAGGAAGATAAAACTTCATCCTTTGAAATATTGACAATTTAAAACTCATCTCATGACCTAATGACATTACTTGTTGTAATCCTATGGTGGAGCTCCCACAAACTAGTGTCTTCCACCTACTATATGCCATGTAAACAGCTTAGGACATTCTCTATATATTTTCCTCTTACCCCTCGCCACATAGTTCCTTGTATAAGAAGGATCATTTCTTCTAGAGTTCGTCCACAACAATTATGGCACATCAAGTAGCCATGCAAGCATCATCTGGGCTGCTGCGTAAAGGGCCTTGGCTGGAGGAGGAAGATGAAAGATTAATTGCTGTTGTTTCTGTTTTAGGGGAAAAGAGATGGGATGCATTAGCAAAGGCATCAGGTAATTAACTAACTTATTTGCACTGCACCACCCTCCTGCATCTCTTGTTATCAGTGCTTATTAATAATTTACTGTAGTAAAACAAGAACTCATTAGAAAAAGTTGATGAAATGAAGGACTCAGGAGAACCGGTAAAAGCTGCAGATTGCGATGGATGAATTACCTGCGCCCCAATTTAAAACATGGTCATATTACTGCAGAGGAGGCACATCTCATTCTTGAACTTCACAAACAATGGGGTAACAGGTAAACCCTTAAATTAACTCATTAGATTACACCATAGAAAGGGAAAAGTTGACTTGAAATTAGATATGGATCTTACAGATGGTCAAGAATTGCAAGAAGATTGCCAGGAAGAACTGACAATGAAATAAAGAATTATTGGAGAAGTCATTTGAGAAAGAAAGCATTAACTTTAGAACAAGATCAGCAAAACTCATCAGTGTCGATGCATGAAGCAGCGAGCACATGTTCCAGCAATGAAGAATGGAATTCAGAGAAAGTGGATAATCATCTGCAGGGGACCTTTTCTGAATCTTGTGATGCATATGATTTATCAGGTGGATTTCAACTTTCATGTTCATCGCCTTATGAAACCAGTCTAACGGACTGGATGTCAAATTGGTCGCGAGAACAACAAAGTGAATATGATCAAAATGTAAATTGTTGCGAAACTGATCACTTGTCATATTGTCCTCCTCCAGAATGGATCCCAGGATTTAGTGATAGTGATGCTAGCATATGGGATGATTCACTCTCTATCTGGAACATGGAATAATATTAAAGCCCTTTTATTTTCTTTTTTTTTTCCCCTTTTCAAATGGTGTATTAGCTCAGAAACATAACATTGTGAATCATATTGTATAACTATCCATCTCATCTGTAGCAATAGAACAACTATTTCTGAGTTACACTTCTTACTTTGTCCAGATCAAGAATTTTGACAGTAAATATTTAGTTATGTCGAAATTTCGTTGGCAAACCTAAGCTAGAGGCTACGAAGGAGAGGAGACAACATAAAATCTTCTACTGATTGCTGAGTGGGATAATGGGCAGACGGCAGACAAGAAGTGCTCTGAGGTGTCTCTCTGTAATAAAAGATAAGAGGCACTCAATCACCTCAGGTGACAGTGTAACTGAAATCTCTGGAGAATTTCCAAGTAAAAATCACAGTTAAGAAAGCATTATAATCTCGTTTGGATTGGACATATCATCTCCACCAGAGCATTGGTTTCCAATATATATATATATATATGAAAGAGCAGATATGATTGTTCTTTGACATCGAGAACGAATTCAGTGTTAATCACAGGGTTATGATCAATATATCCTACAGATATTGTAGCTTAAATGCACATTAATATTGATCCTGCTTCTTCATAATCCAGCGATAACTACAATTATGTGTTTTAAATTTCATTCCCTCTTTAGCTGGGTTCATCGGTAAATTTTGCGTCTTTCACATTTACACGACTAATCTTATCAAGTTGATTGCTTCATAACCTTTCCAGGTTGTAAACTTGTAATATCTCATATTTAAAATCATACATATCTTCAAGTAATATTACTTTTTGAAATCTTTATTGTAATCTTGAGTACTTAATTTTTTGCAATCTTCACATGTCATATGGCTTGGTCAAGTGACCAGAAAGAGATATGGTTTTCCATATGTCAATTAGATCATGACCCTGGCTGGGGACACCGGTCTGTGAAATGTACGGATGCAAAGATATGATATTCCTGAAAGAAGATAATGAAACTCCTAACCTAAACTTTTCATGTTACTAAACTGTTTAATTATGAACACTAAGCCAAAAACCTACCTTAGAACTACGTCATCATCTTAGGCCATTCTCAAAAAAATTCTAATAATCCAACTTGCATAGCCAAATTAGATAGGAGCAGTCTTAGTATGATGATCAATGGACCAGTAAGTACAATCCACCGGCTGGATTATGTCTTTTGTTCAGACACAAATTAGCCGCTTTAAAAATGTTACTTTCCTTTTTTAGTGGAGACAGGGCTTCTCAGAACCATACTTACTTTGGCTATCCACTTTATAAAGTATAATATTATGTTTATTACTAAAAAATGATAAGCACATTTTGGTCTTTAAACCTTTCCTGATCTATTCAAGATATTTATTCTCGATATTTGGTTAGAGAAAGCCATTTGGGTAGGTAGTGATGTTTTGGTCTTCCTCAAGGAAAAAGGAATTTAAGATTTACGAAACTCTATATAGTTGTCTAAAACGTTTTTATCTAATAACACGATATACTTCTTGTGAGTTTCTTAATTGGTATAGATCCATAGTTTTGGCCTATACAATTAAGGAAAGTTTAGCATTTAATGTTCACAAGGTTCCCAACAAAATAGACTATGAAATTGAGATGCCAAAAGAACAGAAAGCTTTTGCTTGTTCTTTGTTAGATTCCAACTAGGACTATGAGAATATGGATGGAGTGGTCAACATGGTTAACAACGTTATCAAAGAGGAAAATACAATGGAACCAGATCTAAGTTTGTAGCTACCGGAGATGTCATAGTCGTAGTCGTCCAACTGATCTGGACTGCCTTGAATATCCCCAATACTACTATTACCGGAACTCCAGCGGCCCATATTATTGCGCCTGAAGAAAAGAAGCCATTAGTGGAAATGATACTCCCACTAGACCCCATTAATAGACAGCCCAAACCCAGAAACGTGATTCTTTAAGTAAGTCTTGGGGTAACGAAAAAACAAGGTCAAAAAGGGGTAGTCGAGGAAAATGTAGAGAGAGAAAAGAAAAAGTAACAGTTTCTCAAAAGGGAAAAAAATTATTAGAAAAAAAAAGGACCTGGATCCGAATACGCCGGCATTCATGGTAAGTTGGTCTATGAACGAAGCAGATTTGGGTTCCACGCTATAGGCCTTCTCATATTTGACTTCTATTCCCTCCCCCGAGGCTACAAAGTAGGCTCCATTTACCATAATGTCCCCATCGCTCCTCCAATTCCAACCTCTCCATTTTTGCTCCTCTGTGTCCACACGCTTTGTTATCTGCTTCCCAAACACACTCAAGAAAATAAGCAAAGCATCCAAAGCCACAACATCATGATTACTCTGAAACAACCTCCTCCTTTTCGTAATTGGAGAAAATGCAAGGGTTAACAAATTTGAAGTAGATACTAATAGAGAAGATGAGATACCTCTTTGGCATTGCGGTCAGTGGGTGCAGTATAGCGATTCCCTTGGCTATTAATGGTGGGTTCACCACTACCTCCAATGGCATACATCTCCCACCTAGTAAAATCATTGTTAACAACATGTATATAACCTCTTCTGCATCTAGGCATCCTCTGCACAAGCTTTTGACCAAAATGATTAAAAGCAATCGTGACCTGCATTCCAGAATCCGGCAGATATTCGTCGTTATGACCCAATAGCATGACTTCATTATGATGTGCGAAATGGTTATTCGATATTGTTATCCCAGTGGATCCCATAACAGCATCTATTAAACCATCCTTGCAATGTGACAATGAACAATGATCAATCCAAATATCCCTTGATCCAAATATGGAAATTCCATCCCCATCCGACAGCGTACGCCACCCGTAATGCGTAGGAGACGATCTTATGTTAGTTTGTCCAGCTTGATAACAATGGTGTATGTGAATATTATGGATAATTATATTGGTAATAAATTGTAACGTTACGCAACCTCCGCCAGTAATGTGTATATTAGCTCCACGGCCGTCGAGAGTTTTGTATGAATTGAAAATTAGTTCTTCGGAGAGACGGATGATCATGCTGGTGGCGAAGACGATCCAAAGGGGCTCCGTTTGTATGACAGCGTACCGGAGAGTGCCTGGGACCGGATTAACAGGGTCGTGATCTGAAGAGTCTGTGACCACGTAGAAGCGGCCGCCTTTTCCGCCTAGAGCGTATTGTCCAAATCCGATGGAGCAATCGGCTAACCGTTGCCGGTTGAGCTGCCAATTGGTGTCGCACCGCCAGCAGTCGTCGATGGGATTGCCGGTGACACAAGATGGCTGATCGTTGCTGGTGTAGGACAGCATCTGTCTTCTTGATAATGAAGCATTTACTATGCTGCACAAAGTGTACAATAAAATCAATGGACGGGCCTGATTCAACCGGACCTAAAATACATCTGTCTATGAGTCGATAATAGTTCGTGGACATATAATTTTAAGCACATCATCAAGTCTTTTTTTAAAAGAAAAGAAATCTAAAATTCAATCTTACTGGAATGGTATGTAAATTATATAGCAAGAAGATACGGATGAATGCAATAATCTTTATTCATAAAAAAAAAATGTCTATTTTTCTTTTTCTTGACATATCTGTATATCTATTTTCCAATAGGCATACGTATCGATAAAGGAAGAGGACAAAAGGACATAGGATCTTATGGTAGAAACATAAAAGTAAATTCATGGGCCACCAATCACCATTTAAAGTGGAAATGGGCAAGCAATAATTAATGTATAGATTATTGGAAGTAAGAAAAAATCCCCCCAACCCTTTCATATCACGATAATTTCGCAAAGTAAAAAAAAAATTATAATTAGAGACAATATAAAAAGGAATCAATAAATAGAAAATTCTCATTCCACTAGGAAAAAATTATGTATCATTGAAAAGAACAGGTAAAAATGAAAGGAATAAAGGTAAAATAAAAATCCAGCCAACCCATTTGCCGGCAGTCCCCCTCTATCGCAAAAAACGATAAAAGAAAAATGAAAAAAAAAGACTGGTGCTTGACCAAAGTTAGTAAGAGCTTTAGAAAGCTAAGGACCATGTATTATTCGTCAAATTAAGAAAGAAAAAAAGAAGCAAAAAGCCCATCTAAGAGATAGATAGGAGGAGGACTGAAGCAGGTAGACATTGATTGTTACCACCAAACTGAGACATTTCTAGCAGTGCAAGACAAACCATCCATAAATGTACATAGAAAACACTAAAATATGAACTGTGAACATATTCAACCTCTTGGAGGAGAGAAGTGGCCAAAACCTACCTTTGAATCTCCTGAACTACAAGCTCTGGACTGGGGTGTTGACCTGGAAGAGTGAAGTTCTTGACTACTTCTGAACCAAGAGCTAACAAGAATGAGCTCAGAAGGAAAATAAGGACAATGCAGGTTCTGTGGAGCATCTTCCCACCACACTTTACAGTCCTGCAGACACAATGCACTTCCTTTATTGCAAAGAGAAGCAGCCTAAACTAATAATGGTGCATTGTGTATATTGTAAAGGGAACAGAATGTACCCAGCTGAAGGGAGTTTGGCAAAATAGATTTTTTAGGTGTGGACTTATATATATGAGTAGGTGGAGAAGAGAGGATGAGGATTGAAATTTTTCTTCTCTCTCCTTAGTCTGTAGTCACTTGGGTTATTCCTATTTTCATTTTGCCATGATTTATAATGGGTTGTAAAATAATTAGTGCAAAAGGTGAAAGTGCACTATGGAAGGATACTTCTAATTCTACTTTTCTTTTTCGAAATAGTGAAAGGGCTCATTTTTTCAACAATACAAAGAATTTGCTAGGATTACAAAGCTTCGATCTTCATAAATCAAAACACAAGAAATCTGCTATGGAGTTTAAACTTGTCGGAGACAAATAACTTTAGACACATACCACAACTATAGACACCATTATATTTATAAGTCTCGCAGAACAATAGTATAGAAAGCTATTATTAGAATTAGTAAGTGTATCTAAATAACAATCCTGTAACTAATAACTAGTTCGATAAATATAAATCGTTCAATTAATTTTTTAATTTTAAAATCTAATTATTTTTTATATAAGTTTTTGAATATTTTATTATTAACTAATAATATAATGTTTATTTAATTTTAAATATCATATTTCTGAGTTATAAGGTAACCCCTTTATATTTTTTATTTTAAAAATAAATTCTTTATATTTTTATTTTTAATACAATCTTTATTTTCTGTTTTTATTATTTTCTAATACATAATAATTAATAGTATGTTTAGAAAAAAAATTAATTTATTTGTGTTAAAGTGAGTTAAGTGACTTATATTTCTAAATGAATAAAGTATTAAACAAAACAATATTAATCATAAATAGCTTAATTTAATACCAATATTTCTTAAAACCGATTGAATAAACAAATTTCTAAAAGTAATATAGACAAGAAAAAATTCTTACAAGATTCGATCTTATTGATCATATATATTTAAAAGAATATGTTTTTTAGAAAGTACTGCATTTAATGCACGCCATTCATGAAATGCAAATTTACCTAAAAAAAAATCTCTAGAAGGCCAGTAAAATTAATTTTCAAGAAGAAGTAAAATAATTTTGGCCATTTAGTTTTAAGCACTAGTAATTGTTTAAAGATGGAATATTCTACTAGAAATTCAGCTTGATTCCAAAATATATGAAAAGAAAATTATGAATCTATAATAAAGAAGGAGATTATGGTGAATGGAGATGATGTACATGCAGCTTTATGGTAGCTACCACAAGAAAGCCCTTTTTTCACACTCCCATTTCAACATTTCTGGCTCCGATTGGACAAACCACAAACCCCACGCTGGACCACATTTAATCCGAACCAAAATCTAGATAATAATATTCTTTCTTTTTTTTTTGGCTCAAGAAATCCAGACAAATAATCTATGGACCTACGTCCAAAAAAGTTGGATTATTATAAGAAATGTATCCCAGTGGCCATTGGGGATCGGGGAAGCAGAAGTGAAATGAGGAGCAGTTTCTTTTACTTCTGGGGGATTCTAGACTGGAAGAACTGGAACAGTGCCAATTTAGTGGGTTTTATTTTCTACTTTTGATGCAACTTCTACTTTTGGCTTCCGTTAAGCTTTACCATACCAAGTCCGTAATCAACTCAGCTGCATGGCAAAAGCTGCCTTAATTTTTGGTTAAGGCTTCCTGCCTTCTGTATGCCATGCGCATCTCCCAAACGGCTTGATTCTTGGTCAATTATAGCGACTAACTTTTTTTAATATTATTTTTTAAAAAATAAAAGTATTTTATAAATATAAATAGATATAACTTATTGATAAGGAGTTTCATTTATGTATTTTAAAGATTATTGATTCAACCTAATATTGTGTATTTTTAAAATTAAAAATTACAAAAGGTTGTGAAAGGAACTTTTGATTATAATTTTGCTCCCTCTTTGAGATTTTTAAATGGTTGAATCTTTTCTTTCTAATTTAAGGATATCTTCATCAGAATTCTTGAGCCAGTTGTCAATTGTTTACTTTTTATTTTTTAGTTAATTTGTCTTTTTAGATGTTTTCAATTGTTCACAAATTCTACTCTTAACTTAAAGAAGAAAAAAAAAATTGGTTATTGAAAAAAATAAATATATATTTTTCAAACATTTACCTTTTTCAACATTAAGGAAGAAAATTCATCAACCAAAAAGGTTGCAAAGATTCCTCAACTTAAATATCAATATTCTATGCTTGCCATTTAGAAATTGGAGCATAGAGCCGTTAGGAATCAATATTTTTTGACTTTTACGATATTATTATTCGTATTGCAATCGTTTTATCTACAAATAGCCCAAGGGAATACGATAAGAGAAAAAAAATTCTTAGCCAATGAATGTAAAGTTTCTTTAAGCTTTCTCTCACATTTCCCGTACTCAGATTAACAAATTATATCAAAACTTGGTACAATAACCCGATCCTGAAATTAGAATAATCATTATTGGATGTCCGTAAAATAAAAAAAGAAAGAGAAAATCATTGTTGAATGCTATTGGATACTTGTACTTGTTATTCTTGCTATAATTTAAACATTTGGCACTGCAATTAATTCATACTAATGCATTTGCTACATTGCCTACATGCGTCCTTTGAACTTAGAAATAAGAGTTCAAGCAGAGCCTGAGAAAAGCACACAAGTGTTTAAAAGTTGAGACTGTCAATTAAGTTTCAGAATACATTAGTTTCCAGAATCAAATTTTAATAGATGTAATTTTCTATATATATATATATATATGCTAATGCATTTTACCTTTTTTTTCTCTTTGTCTTGGTATTAGAAATATAGTCTTCATAATCAGAATTGAATGTTAATATTGTATTTTAAGATGTCTTAAATTAATTTTTTTTTAAAACAAAAATAGGCATGGTTTATTTTAAAAATTTTACTATTAACATTTTAAACTAATTATAAATTTATATCTCACTAATTAACATAATTTCATCATTGACTACATTAATAAAAATAATATTACTATAAATTCCTTAGTATCAATATTTAATTTTGAATAAAAAAAAGTAAAATATATAAGAAATTATAATACTAATTGTTTAATACATGTCAGGTAGCAGGCGAGCAGCCCAAGTACTATACCTTGAAAACGAATACTGTAAGAGAAGCAATTTTTTCAACATTCTCGATTGAAGAGCAAATATTTGTTAGGTTTAGTTATAGGGTTAATGGAATGATGCTGCCTAGGCGGCTAGGCCGAGGGTAGAAATTCTTGATTCGAAATAATTATTAAAACAATTTAAAAAAAAAAAAAAAACTGTGAAGAGGTTACTTTGGATCCAAACAACATAATGCGGTCCACTGAAATGGACTTTTGACTCTTGATACTCTGTGTAGGCCCATCTTCATGACCTTTGCTTTCTTATGGGTCTCTTCCTCTGTCATCACCCATCATTGTCCTTAAATGGCGGCCATGTATAACTCTCCTAACTCCTTTTCTCTTTTCCTTTTCTTCACTAAGTTATCACGCTCTTCCAACAATTTATAGTCTAATGGTGTACAATTTATATTCATGATATAAATACGATAGTGACTGATTAATTTAGTTTACCTGTCAATTCAAAATAAATTATTTAATTTTATATTACTCACTTAATTGAAAATTCAATAGCTAACATTTATATTTTAATTTTATCTTAAATTAAATATTTACTTTCATATGATGTCATTTAATGTCAAATGAATTTACGATAAATTTTAAAATTTATATTTAATACATAATATCTATATTTAATTTCATTATTCAAGTATAATTTGTTAATTGATAACTTTTTTAAAAGTAAAATATATTTATTTATATTTTTTTAATTAGCATGTAATATTTCATGACTTCAAAATATTTGTATTGAAATTAAAATTTAATGATATTCATAATTTTAATAATGTGACAATTGTTTTTGATAATAATAGTAAGTATTAAAACCTAACTTGTTAAAAAAAAATAGTGGTTTTTTTTGTCTTTTTGGATAAATCTTTTTATTATTATTATTTTATACACAGAAAAAGACTTATCCAAAAAGACAAAAACTAACTTATCAACTCTCCTACTGCATGTAGCTTTGAACAATGACTTTGCAAGTGTTCTAGCTTGGGTTTGGGCTCGTAGTAATTTTCAATTGCTAAGTCGAAGTTTGTCTTAAAAATCAAAATGGTTTAATTTAGAAAAATTTCTTGTTGAACATAAACCCAATGCCGCAATGGCATTTTGTTGGACAATGATATTGCTATTTTCATCATAAATTAATAAATAATAACATTTGACTTGATATAAATTTAAAAATATATATTTTTAGTAATACTTCAAAAGCTACATTGCAATGAAAGCCTCATTCCAAACTCACGGGATGAGACCTTATACAAAAATTTCGTGGTGATTTATTTGGATACCGTGCTTCTGAAACCTCTTCAGCTTGTTTCCTTTTAAGATCTCCATTAATTATACCATAGCTTGAATTTTCCCTTTTTTTAAAGCTCTCAAGGCCATCATCCTTTGAGAAGCCATTCCTATCCGACACCGTTTTCCTCTGTCTGCATGAAAATATAGCAGACGCCGCCGGTTGACGCCAGTTTGATGCTTCATCATTTAGTTTATCAATAGAAGGATTAAAATTAAGAAAAGACATGCGGCCTGTTTTCATTGCCCCGGGCTGGAGATCCCCTTCCATAATAACAACACATCTTTTAACGGTAATGGAGGGAGGGAAGTTCTCTTCAGGTATGGCTGCTACCTCTTCTTTTATAGGTTTTTTTCCGCCTTCTTTCAGAGAAGCCCTTCGCATAAAATTCATGTTTCTCAAATTACTCGATAGAATTGATTTAGCCATTGCTGCTGTTCTCTGAACTGAATTGATTTACCCAGAATCAATTCTCCAAGAAATTGTTTTGGGTGCGCCACTGGTAATAGAAGAGATTGCCCCAATATATAGGGCGCCGGCGCAAGATCAAACCGATTTCGGTTTGGATTATAAATCCAAAGAGCTTATGTGGCCCAATATGAAAAGAACTATAACTTCTTTTTTGAACCAGAAAGAAAAATACTAGTATTAAGTTTACGTTTGGACTTGACCCAAATAGATGTGTGGCCCAATCACAAAAGAAAATAAAACTTCTTACGAACTAGAGAGAAAAATAATAGTACTCTATACGTCTCAAAACATCCAAAATATAAGATTTGTTTTAAGGAGATATTTTAATATTAAAAATACATTCATTTATTATTTATTATTATTTCTTAAAAATTTAAAATTAAATTATTTATTTATCTATATTTATTTAAAAATATAAATAATATTAAAAATAATACACAAAATAACTCTCAAAAATTTCAAAAAAAATTATATTTTGAGAGAGCAAGTCACTATATGACTTTTTTCTTATATCAAAATATAAATCTTTTTACAAGTATTTAATTATTGACTTTTAATATAAAAAATCATGAAATATGTTCACAAACTATTTTTTATTCATAAAAATACTCATAATTTTTTATTTTCACAAAATATGCAAACAAACTATTTTTTTCATAGAAAATACTCATAATTCTTGTTTTTCTTTTTTTATACCGGTCAACTATTTTTAATTCATCAAAAATAATCATGATTTTTATTTTCCTTTTTTCATATCTAATTTTTTCTACCTTTGTACATAGTACTTCAAATAGAAAAAATAAAATTAGTGACTCATTAACATCAATTTTGAAAGGCAAAACCATCATAATAAATTGTTTTACAAAAAACTCATCCCCAACCATAGGGTATAAAAAAAAGAAAATAAAGATTATAAGTATTTTTAATGAATCAAAAATAATTGAAAAGTATAAAAAAAATGAAAACAAAGATTGTGTATTGTTGATGAATAAAAAATAGTTTATGAACATATTGTATGTTTTTTCACTTCTAATATTATTCTTATTTATTTTCATCTCTCCTATCACATATTTTTTAAAATTTTCAAAATAAAGTCTTTATATTTTCTTTTCTCAAAACAATTTTTTTTCTCTTTATTATTTTCAATGAATAATAAATAAGAATAACTTATAAAGTAAAATATTTTCTGAGTATGTGTAAAAAGTCTTTCAATGACTTATATTTTGAGGTGAAGAGAGTATATAAGAGTAGAATATAAACTGAGAAAATTTAATTAAAGAAAACTAATTGTAAAATTAATATATGAAATAATTTTATTATTGAATTGTAAAACTAATTTAATTCTTCAAAAGTTTGCAAATAATTTTGCGAAATAAGTAACTACATAAATGATAAATTTTATCTTTTTATATACTATATTTTTATAAATATTCAAGCTAAAACATATAAGTTTGATCTTCTCTGAGAGAAAAAAAGAAAGAAAAAAAATTGTAAGTAAAATAAAGAATCAAATCAGAGAAAATAAAAAGTTTGGACTAAAATCGCTAATTATCCTCCAAAATGAGGAAGATCATGCATAGTGTCCTCAAATCTTACAAAAACCCTCCAATTTGCTTTATTTTACATTCAAAGCTCAAGGTTCCCCCAAACCAGATTACACATCCTTTTAACTCACAGAATATGTAGCCAAGCAGAAACCTACCTTAGACACAAGAACTAGTCATGTTATATATATAACACCAACCATCTACTCAGAAATATAACTGGTCAACAAATTTCTCTCAATATTGGCAAAACCCAAGAAATATTTTGAGCAGTTGTATCAATGGAAACTATAGGAAAGTATAAAAGTCTTCTTACATACTATAACATTCTTATGTCACAATTCTTTTGTTCAGAAAACAGTGTTTGGGACGACAGTCTAACCATGGATATCACTTGAAGTCCTATCGTGGGTTGTAGGGGCATATGGGCTGTCCCAATTCTCCCTGGGAATGTTATGATGATTGTTTATATCAGGCACTGTATCATCATCAGAGTTCTTTTCTACCACACTCTCATTCTCCATGCTTTTTGTTTTTGTCCCCTCTGCAGCTGTAGGCGGGTTGGCGATGGCCTTCCCTTCAATCAACAATGTACTCTTTTTTAGAGCAAAAGTAAAATTGAATGCAAGGGAAAGCAAAAGCAGCAAGATTAATGTTGTCTTCATGCTTTAATTTGTATTTCTGTCAAATAGGTCATTAAAGAATTCTTGAAGTACCAGGCCTATATATAGGAGGAAATTGGGAAGAACTAACACAGCATAGATAGAGACAATGGAAGTGGGGGTGGATTGTCTCGAAAAAATCTGAATGTCGGCTTTTCTGTAGTTGGCAGATATATAATTTGGTAAATATCGATCCAATGCTCCATTAGGTCTATAATTTTTTATGAAGAATCTGAAGATGGTGAATCTTGTCTACAAATAGACAAAGCGCCACGCCCTGCCATGACATAAAAGGGCACTTGTATCTATCTACTCATTGCAGAAGTTGAAAGATATATTAAATATATAAACTGACACTTAAGCAACAGAAAACAGTGGAAAATGAAGATGCGTCCGATGTGAATTATCATCTGCTCCAGATGTCTAGATATTTCTCGTTCAGTTGCAGAATAGAGAAGATAAGGGATGGAAAAAATCCCCGACATCAGTGGACCCTGTCCCATCCCGCCTCGACGGGGATGAGGATTTCCGATTTGAACGAGAATGGTAATGGTGACTGAAAGAAAAACGGGCAAATGCGGCGTCAGCCCCGCTTCAACTCTCTCTCTCTCTCTCTTTCTATATATATATATATATATATATATATATATAGTTTATTATATACATACACATACACCCCAATTTAATTATATATTAAATATTTATTTTTTATTAATAATATAATAAGGAGAGGAAATAGTTGTTAATTTGTATTCTCGTTTATGATTATTGTACTAAATGAGAAATTGGATAATATTTATTTAGGATTTTATGTATTTCAATACTTTATGTATTGTAATATTTAAATTTTAAAGTTTTTTATAATAAAAAAAAGTGGGAGAAAGGGAGAAAAATAGTGCGAGTGGGGAAAGCGGGACAACACGGCAATGATTTCATCCCCGCAAGAAAGATAACAAAATTCCCGACGAATTTGAAATAGAGACGAGACAAAGATGATAATGAAATGTAAAAGCGGGTACAGAGACCCGCACCGATGCCATCCACCTCATATATGACTTGTACATTTGAGGATAAGCATTATCCATTTTCCCAGAAATGCAATTTCACATATTTGCAAACATTATACTTATTGGTCAAGGGTAACAATGTCTGTGATATTACGGACTTTAAAAATTAATTCGGTGTAAATGTCTCTTTAAAGACCAATATTAATCCAGAATTCGTATTTGTATTTTTATCTCTCCTAAACATCAAAAAGATTTAAGAAATAAGAATTATATTGTACACAGGATGCATAATCAAAAGGTCCAAACACTGGCATATATACTTGCACCAAAATTTTGAGCACTTACAGTGCTCAGTCTTTTCTTCTCACGCTTGTTCAATGTACATTAATTGGTTAAAATATAAATCGGAAAGATAAATAAATATGGAAATCTTCCCCCTCTCTACATCAATTTTTAAAATAGTATAACTCACACACTTCTTCACGTTCCCTGTTCCCTTCCCTCTGCCTCTATGCTAATCAAACTAGGTGTTAATTACTAACGAAAGGGTATAATGTACTAATTCTATGTTATGGTAAGTATTTTGTATTATTTATCTCACATTCTATAAATGATCGGTGACTCGATCCTTATCAATTTCGCTAGTGAATTATGAATAAAATACTTTCCAACAAAATTAAATATGAATATATATATTTATTACATGAATTCATGATTTTTAAATTTTATATGAGATGATGCACTATTTACTGAATTAAAATATCTTTTGACAAATATGAATATTTTGATTAAAATGCTTTAGTGGTGTACGTAGTTTTGTATCTTCATATTCTCTTACAAATTCAAATAAAGAATGATAGAATATGCAGAAGGGTCGAGAGATAAAACTACATGACCCGAGGAACATCAGCGTGGTGGAAGCTAGTGGAAACGGATTTGTCCAAATTCACATCCTACACCGAATCTCTCCAACAATAAAAAAATTAAAAAATGACAGATCAACAGAAAAATGCCATTTTTCAACGACGCAGAAAGCCACTTGTATTCATCATTAAGGTAGTTGTTAAAATATTTACTACTGCCAAATTTCTACAGCTCTCAAATCAATGATATGAACTCTGCCCCAGGGCCCTGGGGGTAGGGGAATGGAATGGCGTGAATGCCTGACTGGGGTGGTTCTGGGCATATGTTTGATGATAGCGATTAATCATTTAGTGGTGCCGCAAGGCATTGAATGACAATAATTCAAAATATCTCATATGCCATCCCCAGAGTACTACACCTGTTTTGAGACAAAGTACTCACTATCGCTAAATAGAGCCTCATATACGGGATATCCCAACCCTGGCAGTTCCGCTGATCTAACCTTCCACATGATTATCTTTTCATCCAATCTTTATTATAAAAAAAATTGTCTTTTACTCTCTCTTTTTTTTTGTTAAAAAAAGAATTGCTACACGATCGTCATCAGAATCAAAAGCAGAATAATCACGGTGACGACGGGAATGAAATTTTCAAGGCTTGATGTAATTTAAAATATTGGTAAAGTTGTTCAAGAGTTGTTTGCGTTGTGCCGAATCGAGGTTGAAGCATTCTAAATATTTGCCTTCGGATATAAATAATGGCGACTTTCCCAGCCAATGAAAGAAGGAACAGGGATTTAAGGTCATCAATAATTATTCTGGCTGCGAGAGACAAGAAGAAGATCGATCCATGATTAGGTAAAAATATTATACTTTCCAAAGCCTAAAGTACCGAAATTTAACGTGTATATCAAGAAAGTGTTCTTTATAATTAGTAGAAAGAACGCCTTAGCATAGGAACGAATGACACCATCCTTCTTTAATTTGCTTGGAAGAAAAGTATATCAATACTATTATGAATGCTTGGTGGTACGTTGAATGATCTAGAAAGAAGAATTCGTTGAAGCATTCTCTGGAAATATTGCAGCCCACTATGTGCTGATAATCATAATAATATACTATTAAATTTATAATGTCTCTTTGCATGGATGAAATATTTTTCAAGATATAGGATAATATAGACTCAGTCCCAATTCGATATTAGTAAATCAGTCTTTTATTAAGTCACTCACAATCTTACAAAAGCACGCTCTAAATATCTCATGTAAAAGAATTAAAAAAAACAAATAAAATATTTTATATAATGAATTGAGTAAATTTTTTTCTGTGTTTCGAAGTAAATTTAGTCCAAACCCAATTTTCATCAAAATATAGAAACAAAATTAGGAATAAAACGTCAAATTTCTTTAGGCTCAAATCTGGCAATTCGCCTCAGAGGAGTCTCAAGTGGACCAAGAACGCAACCATGGATCTGGAACCACCTGTGAAAAGGAATAGAGTTTTGAGAATTTGTGAGCATGAATGTAAAGATCCATGTATTCCTGGATCCATGTAAAGATCCAGGAATATTGATGACTTTAGGACTATGGCTATAGTCCTAGTAAAGGATCTTTCATTACAATAAGCAGCGTGGCTGCCAAGGTTATGATATGTAAATTCAATGATTTGGTATACGGAGTGGGTCAAATTCAATATGGTCAGATTATTTTATTCATACATTGAAGGACATAATATAGATCGAACCCTACAACTTTTCTCCTTAGTAGAGCTCTTTTCAAGGAAAAAATAGTAAGAAAATAAAAATAACGAAAGTTTCTTGATGAGAAGTATTTTTTCTTTTTATCAACTAAATTATTCTATATTTTTACCCCCTATAACATGTTTAGTTATTAATGCTTTGCCTGTTTAAACAAAATACATTTTATTGTTCAAGAAAGCTTATACTTTTGAAATTATACAACAAAATCAATGGAAAAATTTCTCTGCTTATCAACCTTAACTACCCGTGGGAGTTTTTATTTTCTCTAAATGAATTGTTTAAGTAAAAACTTTTCTATCACCCACGAGACCCTTATAAGTTATATGTGATTGATTATAGGTAAGGTAATACTCACGATTGGATCTCTCACGGAAATGATGTTTTAGTGATATCAAAGTAAATATTCCAATTTTACAATAAACATATAAAATCATTCTTATATATCATATTATATTTATACATAATTTTTTAAAGTGCGATAGGATATTACATTCCGGTTCTCTTAGGAATGAAAATATAATAAATCATATTATATTTGATTTAATGTAATATTATATTACATTCCGGTTCTCTCATAAGGGAAGGAACTTATGAGAGAACCGCCCCTTCATTTCCTCTAATTCAATGAATATATCCCCAAAAGACATACTGAAGCTTTTTTCTTGTACATAAACTTCTGGAATATTATTACGTCCTAAAGGTATCTGCAATCGTGTAGTGCTCAATTTAGGTAGAATTCACTACCATTGTTTATTTTCATTTTTATTTTTTACACTACGTACTACTATTTATTAAAAAGAAAAATATCTCAATTAAACCAGAAAAAAAGGGTAAAATTTCTGTAGGCTTGAGTCTGGTTAGGCTATGGGGAGTCTCAATTTGGGTCAAGAATACAACTACTAATTTAAAGTTGTTTTCCACCTTAGAGACGTTTCCATTGTCAACACTTTTTTTTTTATTATCAAAAGGGATCCAAGTATATATTAATACTAAATGAAAAAAACTATTCAAAAATTACAATAGAAGCTCTAAAACTTGGTACCTAGCCATTCATATAGGATTTTGTTCAAAAAACTAAGAATCATATAACAATCTATTACGAAAATACGAAAGGAAAGGAAATGGATTGCTTGTCTGAAAATATATTTACAGCTATTCATGCCATCCAATCCAACAAAGCAGTACGTTTTCCAATATTAAGGTGAACCCACTCATGAGCCTCAGTTATGGATCAAAAGTCTTCACAGCAAAAGTCTCCAAAGGTGTTTTCCAAACCGGGTGGGCCACAACATTGTCAACACTGATACAGTTTGATAAGTGGAGATGCGTTTAAACATTCTTTTCTTATTATTATTATTATTGATGGGGTTCAGGTATAAATGCGTCCAACTATATTCCTGGTAAAGGATCTCCATTAAAATAAGCTAACATCGAATAAGCAGCGTGCTTACGAGGTTGGGATGTAATTTGTAAAATCAAACACTTGGTACGTGGAGTGGGTCAAATTCAATATTCTTTATATTATTTTTATTTATTTATTTCATCAAAGGTGAATTTTTTTTTTTTAAGGAGACCGAGATATATAATTCAATGTAGAATCCTTATTTAATGGACAACTAACAAAGTATTATTTTACCTCCAATATCATTGGTTATTGAATGTAAAAATTTTATTCATGAAAGTATAACATAAAAAAAAAGAAGAAAATTATTAAATGTTGAATTAGTCTCGAATCTCCATTGCTTAAGCCTTAAAGTACAAACTTTTTTTTTTTTTTTTGTAAGAGGTTATTTAAGTGATTCTCAATTTTTTTCACCTTTTATTTTGAAAATAGGTAAATAATTTATTCTGGAGAAGTTTCTTTGAAGTTACTTTTCATAACTATTTTTATTTTTAATAAGGTAAAAAGTGTCAATTCTCTTAAACTTTTATAAATTTTGATTTTAGCACTTGAATTTTTTTTTATCAATGCATACATTTAAATTTTTCAAAACTATCAAAAAGTACACTTAGAAATTTTTTATTACCAATACATGCATTCAAACTTTTCAAAATACACTTGAACTTTTTTACTACCAATATATGTAATCAAACTTTATAAAACTATTAAAAATTGCACTCATATCTATCTAATTAAGGGGTATTTCTATTATTCTTAACAAGAACATAAGCTCATTGTTCTCTAATCCACATAAACTCATTTCCTCCATTTAGATTCTATGCAAACTCATCTCTTCCCAAATTTTTATTTCTTTTAAAGGCAAAGACATTTTATTAAAAATAAAATAATTAGTACGAGGAAAAAAATATGATACAATAAAATAACTTAGAAAGAAATCATACACAAAATACACATAAACCAAAACTATAAGAGAAATATAAGATAATACAAAAATAAAAATGAAAAAGCACCAAATTGTGCAAGGAAGTAGTAAATATAATTTGAGTGTATCATCAAAATGACATTTACAAATTGGCTAGCTATTGAAAACAATTCCACTAGAAACAATGAGTTTAGATTCTTGCTTAAAATGATAAAAATACCTCTTAATTAGATAGACAAAAGTGCAATTTTTGATGTTTTGTAAAGTTTAAATGCATGTATTGGTAACAAAAAAATTGAGTGCACTTTTTGATAATTTTAAAAAATTTGAGTATATACATTGATAAAAAATTCAAATGTTAAAATAAAAATTTATAAAATTTTAGAAACATGATGCACTTTTTATCCTTTTAATATGGTATAATTAAATACATTATATTAATTTTAAAACATTCTAATAAAAAATATTTTACAGTACATAAAATATTAGCATCATTGGCGAAGAACAGGTCCTTCTAAGTTAGATTTTTCTAATGTTTTTAAAATATTATTTGGATTAAAATACTATAATTAAGTCAAAAAATTACTTAAAAGCTGAATAGAGTTTTTTTTATATAAGTCAGTTGAATAGAGTTAAACCTTATCCCAGCCAATAAATGAATAAAAGAAAACGATCCCAGCATCGGTGAGAGCACCACTTGTATAATTTATTTAAGAAATATCTTTCTTAAATAATATTTGCTCTGTAAGAGGACATACAGATCCTATAGTTAAAAGGGCTTCAGGAGCTCGTGTATGGTTTGAGAATTTCCCAAGCTTCCCTATGGACATTGTTCTTTTGATTATGGGAAATGAAATGTCATTATTTTTGTTTCAAATTTTTTTTTTAAAACCTCTTGATTATTATTATTATTATCATCATCATCATGAAGGAAACCAGTAATGTTCGTAGATAAATTTTAGGATTCAAACATGTTTCACCTTTTCCATTAATTTGGACTCCAAAGAAACTAAACCATTAATTTTATGTTTTTTGTTTTGAAATGAGAGCATTTTTTTGTGTGTGTATGGATAAAAATATTTGTTTGGGAATTGAAAGTTTGATATAATATTTTTTTGTCATACATTATAGATAGTAATATAAAATATAATTAATAAATTATTTGATATTATATATTTTATTAAAATTTAATAAAAAGATATTATTTATATGAATATATACGACTTGCATATGAAATTGTGAGGAAATTTAAAATTTAGATGTTATAGAAATTTTGACGGTAAAAAATTTATTTTCAGAGACATTTTTATAGGGAATAATGAATTTGATTTTAATTTCTAGTCCAAATATAGGTTTTACTCTCTACTCCTTTACATACAGTTTTCCGGTATTAAAATTCCTTAGTACATAATACATTTGTAATAGTATAGTTCAATTAATTAGACGTTACTAACTGTTGCAGATGATGATTTTCCAAAAATTCGAGTTTCTTTATTTACATATTGCAGAACAGCGCGCCAAGTACCTACCCTATACTATAATACTAATAAACATTGATTATGTAGTACGACTCTTCTAGAATCTACATATATATATAATGATTTTTCACCTAACTACCATTAATATAGTTAATGCTCTTCCCGGCTTACTTAATATTTGACAAAAAAAAAATTGTATAGATATACTCTCTTTTTTAAAACTATATATATATATATATATATATATATTTTCCAATTTTAATTTAATCTAAAAAACAAAGAGAATTTTTAATTTAAAAACTTGTCATATTATATCAGTTATTACCTGAATGAATTAGTAAGATACATTTACTTATATTAATGAGATTTTTAATGATTTTAAATAAAATAATATATATTATAAAATAAATATTTAATTTTCTTTAAATATAAAATTATAAATTTAATATTTAAAAATAAAAATATAAAGATTCAATTTGTGGCAGGCGAGGCATATGTTATCAGTGCCAAAAGAAAGGAGGAGAAAAGTCCAAGGGACCGGTGAGACCTGCTTTCTCAAAAAGCTTACTCGGTTACCCCGACTTCTATTAAAGAGTTTGGTAATCAAATACTTACTAATATATATTTCTCTGCTGGCATTTCCAATTTCCAAGAATCTGGAAGGAAATCTCCCATCTTTGTCTCCACATTCACACAACCTGGCGCCTTTGTTATAACCTGTACCCTCTGGTCCCTCTCTATCAGTGCCTATATAATATCATGAGACAGTCCTCTGTTTCTGCAATGATAACAGAGGAAAATTGAGGTTCGCATTCTTGACCTATTGTTCTTTACAACGAAAAAGGTTATCGCTCGCCAGGAGACATGAACAATCAAACCATTCCCAGTACCATTTTCTTTCTTGGTTCACTTCTTGCGATGATCCTTTTGTTTTCTGCAACTATAATTAGAGCCCAAGAAACTGGTAATTTTCAGATCTCACATTGTACATACTTGCATAAATTGTACTAGTTGTTCTTCTACTGTGATTTCTTAGTAATTAATCTTGGGCATTTAAACTGATGGGTATTTAAAATTTGTTTTCCGTTTATTATGAATGTAATAATCTTGCAGAGGATGAGAGGGAATTTGATTACAAGGAAGGAAGTGAAAAGGGTCCAACAAGGTGGGGAGAGCTGAAGAAAGAATGGGAAGCATGCAAAAATGGGCAAATGCAATCCCCTGTAGATATGTCGAATGAGAGAATTCAGATTATCAGAAATTCTAAAATGAGAAAATACAAACCTTCTAATGCAACCGTCATCAACAGAGGCCATGATATATCGGTAAGAAAATCAATATCTTTACTTTTGATTTCTGGTTCAGTCACATATATATTCTCCAACTGCAGAGACAGTTTGACTGAAATTCTTCATTATCACAAACATCATCCTCAATAAGAGTTATACATCGTGCATTGTTGTAGCTCCATGGGAAGTACTCTATTTGATACAGATAAATACATTAATACTATTCTTTATCTACGTCTGACAGCTACTAGCCTACTAGTCCAGCTCTACATTATAAATTCCAGAGTCACTCTTGCCTTGTCTTGATTCTGTAGAGTATAATAATCTCGCGTTGAAGGAAAATCATTAATATCGTCACTGAACTATGGACGTTCAATTATTTGATCAACATATATGTGAAAATAGACATCAGGTTAACAATTAATACTTATAGTATGTCAATTCTTATCCATCATATATGTTTCCAATCATATAGTATATGTCATATATATTTCCAAATTGGGATTGGGACATCACAAAGATAGCTGGTGGCACCTTGTGATTATTCTTGATTAGCTGATGGTCAATGAGAATTCAAGAAAACTAACGGAGTTTCTATCTTTACTCTTTAATTGTTGTTAACACGATAACCCAAATCATGTTCTAATTATAATCAATAGCTTGTCGATTAAAAGAATCCATTATCCATTACTAAGCACTCGATCTTGGTTTGATCCATATTTCTTCCGTTTCGTGTATCAAGGGTAAAAACAATCATAATAAAAAGTGCTGATGACTAAAGAAATATTCCTTTCATATATTAAAAAGATGAAGTTTTATTAACTGATACACGTTAAACGATTACGTATGCAGGTTCAATGGGGTGGTGACGCGGGATCACTTTTCCTTAATGGTACTGAATACCCCCTAAGACAAGCCCACTGGCACTCTCCCTCAGAGCATACCATTAGAGGCAGAAGGTATCTGCAGTTCCTAATCTGTGTCTTCTTCATGTTCATGTTGGTAACTTGTAGCCCAAGAAATTTTGTTTTGACAATGTTTTGTTACAGGTATGACATGGAATTACACTTGGTTCACCTCAGCACCGACCCAAATGTTAAAAACAAGATTGCTGTGATTGGAGTTCTCTACAAGATTGGCAAACCAGATGAATTTCTCTCCATGGTAAAACTTTCATCAGTAATATAATCCTCCGTCCAGGATTAAATGTTGCATTTTTAATTTTGATTAAAAATTAAAGAAAGTCTTTATTATTAATTAATTTATCAAATTATTCTTATATTAATATAGTAGTTTGTGAAATATAAATCAATTAAATTAATATAACGAGTAGTAAGAGTAAGTGTGATATAAATTTTTTAAATTAAGTAGACATTTGAATAAAAAAATATATTTATTTAAGAAAAATGAATATTCAATATCGTACGGACTAAAATAGAAATTTGTACCTTCAATTTCGTATGAAAAGAGTAATATTATGCTGCAGGAACAATTATTTATTTCCCAATCTGATTTACTTTTTCTTATTGACTTGCAGTTCATGAGAAATATCTCAACTATGATTGATGCCAAAGATGAACAAAGAAACATAACCGTTGTTGATCCAAGAGAGATTAAAATGTACAGTAAGAAGTACTATAGATACATGGGTTCTCTCACAGTTCCTCCTTGCACAGAAGGTGTCATTTGGACCATTAATAGAAAGGTAAATTTCCTCGACGATCACAACTTTTGTTGATTGTTGATGATCCTTAGAGTACACGTTTTCTTACCTAAATTTCGAACTACTTTATAGGTGAGGACTGTTTCAAAGGACCAAGTGAGGTTGCTTCGAGAAGCAGTGCACGATGTAAGTTGTTGCAACTTCAACTGAGTTTTGGAAGAATTCTTGATTTAACATTCGTTAAAGCCATTTTGCCTAATTTTGAATACAGTATGCTGAGAGGAATGCAAGGCCGCTACAGCAGAAAAATAGTCGAGAAGTCTATCTTCTTGGACCTGGAGGCACCAGCAACTGATTTACACAGATTTTCCTATGATATACAGAGATTTTAATCAGAGCATAATCGATATATATTGTTTTCTTTTTCTTCCAACTGGAAGGATGTTGCTATAGACGGTTTAGTGGAAATGGTATTTCATACATTTGATTCAGATTGTTCCTTCCGTTTCTTTCTGTATCTCGCACAAGACGACAACACGATAGATATTGCTAGGAAGTGAGAAGAAAATTAAGAAAAGACAAGATGATGAAGAAGATCTAGGCAATATCACCTACAAAGATAAAATAAACTAAAGGTAATTGTTAAACAGGAATAAGATAAGCATGTCTTTGTCATCCTTGGATCATCTTAAAGATTTCGTCATCAACCTGAACAAAAGAGTTCTCTCCTGTTTCTTGCACATTATACTGAAAGAGCTAAACTGCAAATCATCGAATGAATAATGGGCATTCCAATAGTCAGTCTGCTAAAAAGAGACAGCATTCTTTGGATGGAAATAATTCAGATGTCTGATGGTAAGCAATACATAGACTCTGCCCTTTTATGATTACATTTCAACGGCCCCACAATCTATTCTTGTTGAACCCGCCTAATAGGGGGTGATAAACAATGCTAAACTGAATCTTGAAACCAAGAATGTGGCAGAAAAGGTGAGCCATTTGGGTCTTCGAAGTGCTCATAAGTTTCTCGTAACAACTAGGAAGAATGATAATTAGCTGAGGGTCCTGTATGAGCTTCTAGCAACAGGGCCGGGAAATAATTTGAGCAGAATGAGCAAGAAATAGTAAGTGGGACAATCAGTGACACACCACTTCATATTTCTTGACAAGAATGACTTGAAGCAGAAAGTTTCCTGCAAACACTCGATCAAGAAGTTCATCATCTGACCATCTCTGAAATTCGTGATGTGCACGAAGCACGGCCTCCTCTTGTCTGTCTTGTGTTGTATGACTTGCATTTCAAGCATTTGTGAGCCACAATGTGGAAGTTAACCTCAGTTGTTTCTCCACAGTCATTGCAGAGGATCCATACCTAATTAGCACGGGAATCAGTTTTCTAATTTTGTACAATTTCATATGATGCCACAGAATGCTCCATAGCACCAAGAGTCATGAAAATGAACTCTGTTCTGAAACTTACCATTTTATTTTGATACATTTGAGGCATAGGTGTTGAAGCAACCTAGAATTAGATAATAAAAAGAAAAAGTCAATAAACGGCATGAGAAATTCAGCAAAAGAATAGCAATAACCATAACGCCTGCTTACCTCCTGGTCAAGTTTTTCCCAAACACGAGACATATCACAATATGATTTTGAGCAAACAGGACAAGAATACCTGCATGTTTAATTCATTAGCACCTAGGCAAATTCCAGAATCAGACAAAGAGTAAAGGTAAATAAAGCTAATCATCATATGTGAAAAGATCTTAAATTGGGATCTTACTATATTGGTCTTGGGTTAGGAGGGATTGAAGAGTTGGGGTAAGCATATGTTCTGGAGTAACAAATTGTCAAAAATCTGCAAAGAAACTTACTGGAAATGCTTTTCCATATCCTTAACACAACCAAGATGAATGGTGTGACCACAAGGTAGCACTGTTATCTCTTTTGTTGTATCAAATAGGTACTGCGTGAATCAAAAAATGAATCAGAATAAGGATAATCAACACAAATAAGACTCAGATTTGCCAGCTCTGTTTCTACCTCAAAGCAAACAGGACAATTGTGGTGCATTGCTCTTTCAACACATATATGTGAATCCTTCAACAAGTTTGAATAGCAACATCCTGAAACAGAAACCACAACTTTCGTAACTGGGTTCATTTATTGAGATAGAAAATTCACTTAGAGATATGCTAATAGAATGTTTTTGGGAAAAAACACCGAAAGAAACACACGAAATACTACAATGCTTTTAATAGGAAAGTTTAAGATCTCACTCACCGCATCTATTACAGTGAAAAAAATTCTCTTTACCACCAGTTCTGTAATAAAAAAGATTTTTAATTAGATGAATGGATATGGCGAGGAAACCAAGTATACAACAAATTACTAAAAACTCCTTCCATTATCAAATACTTGTTATCTTTTAGAGATCCACATTGCTTAGAAAGGGTTTAATTTGTATTAAATTTTAAAATGAAAATACTACACTATCCTCTGTGGATTTATCCTGTTATGGTTTTCAATTTTTTCTATAAAAAGAAATTGTGTAAGTAGTTCACCGAATTAAAGATACTCCATATTAGATGATGTTCTCCTGAAAAGATACAATAATAATGTAAAGATTGAACGAGACAATAACTTGAATAATTTCATAAAGTAGCAAATGGACAAAAAAGAAAAAAAAATCCAAAATGTTTCAAGATCGGGAAGGAGTACCAAATAGCAATTCCAGGTTCATGCAAATGCTGTGTTAAATCAGCATATCAAAACAGATATTAAGTAAAAAATGACTAAAGATCAACCAACAAATTGTTTACGGCTTAGTTAAGTTAGAAATCATTTTTCCCTGCTACGTAACGTAATATACTCAGAAGACCTAGCTGAACGAAAAAAACTCATTAACTGAAAAACATGATGAAACAAACATACTACATTTTTATTCTTAAACAGGAGAAGGAGAAGCCTAGGGCTGGACAAGAAGAAAATATACAGATGCAAAAAAAAAAATTAACCTGCAGATTCCACATTTATCACAGTGGTATTGATTCTTCGAAACCTAGAGATAAGAAATCATGCTGTTTTAAGCAGATAATTATAACTGAATCATGAAATTTTGCCAATGGTATAAAGGAGGCGGCTTACATCATCATCAAAGAAGTTGCATTTTGAGCAATAATATTTACCCATATAAACCCCACAACTTATGCAATTTTGCTGGACCTGTGCAGTAACCAAAATAAAACCAAGTAATGTACCTTTTTCATTCACAAAAAGTGTAAAAGTCATCATTTTATTACTTGATTGTCTATATAGCTCATATTAAAGTTTATCAGCAATTTCCGTTCTACTGCAACTATATATATATATATGTGTGTGTGTGTGTGTGAGCGTGTGCGTGTGTGTGAATTCTCTGGTGTAGGTCCAACTACAAGAGTATGCAGGAGGAAACTTACATCTTGTTCTGTGTTGCACAATGAGCAAATTACCTGAAACAAACACATAGAGCAGTTATTTTAATCAGAATGCCAAAATTTGAATAGGATAAAAGAGAGAAGCTTCATATGAAGAGTAATGCTAAAAGAACACAACTTTTGAAATCAGTAAAGAGAGGTACCAAAATACTGAGCAAGGAAATCAAGAGAAAGATAAGGGGGCAATTGAATCCCTAAGTCATTAATCTTTAGAGGCATAAAATAGAACCACAATAAAGACAGACGCGTGAAGTAAATAACAACATAGGACAATAGTTATTATTTACTCCAGTTTTTCACTTGTAACAAAACAAACTTTCATCATTGAAAGTACAAAAAATTGTGATTTTTTATAGATAAAGCAAAATAAGCTTCATAAATTTCATCAATATTATTAATTTTATCTTAAGCCCTCGGAAAAAAATAAAAAATAGTAGTTAAAAGTTTAATGAACTATCCTAGATACTTGTATTTTTAATTGGAGAAGATAAATAAAATATTTTGATGATTAATTAGGAAGAGTAATAAAATGTAGTAAATGCTATTTTTTATTTCATAATATGAATCAAAATCATGGCATAAAAAAAGAAAAAAAAAAAGGGGGAGTACGAGACTATCAACTTGAGCTTAACTAATTATGACGCCTTATTTATTAGTGAATCCTCTAATTTAGAAACGCCAGTGGCTGTCCACAATACATGATAACTGGAGTCCCATACCAAGCTAAGGCAAAGGTTGACCGTTATAAAATTCACAATAACTTGGTAATCCCCAATTCTCTCTTCCAAAACAAGAAATGAACAGCCAGCCAGTTAAAACTTTTTTTTTTCTCCCTTCTTTATAGATGACAATATAAATATGTTAGTAAAATACATAAAGGCTTTGAAAAAAACATTGAGGGAGACTACAAGTCCGTGCATAAAGTGAAGCTTACCCTTTTTATTTCATGGCGAGGAATATCATGCCTTTTGAAAGGATCAACTTCAAGAGAATTCTGTCAAAAGTGTAAGAATATTACGCGGATAGATGATGAAAAACAACTAAATTACACAGATACAAGATAATAATAATTTTAGAACATGGTAGGAAATGTACTTTTGCTTCATTGTGGCAATGCCTACAATCGAAAATCTCATCACAACAGGGTGCCATGATCTTGCATCTCCTTCGATAATGCGAACACCTAATTCAAAGTAGCCAGATATCATGAGCCACCATTCAACATAAATATACAAGAACAAAATCTTCTGTAAGATCACCAAAAGATCGAAGAAAAAGGAAAAAGTACCCATAATTCCCAGAACCCATCTCCACAAAGCACTCATCATCAACAGCCGGACGAGAAATCATTTGATGATGATCAGAACCTCCCTCCATTTCTCTTGAGATGATCCGGAAAATGCCCTCTCAAAAAAAATTCCCCACTGAAAATTTCACAGAAAAAATAGAAAATGAAACAGAAACGCAAAAGGAATTAGAAATGCTTTACAGAAAAGTAACAAGAAAAATCAGACCCCCTAATGATATCAGCAGCAATTATAGATTGATAGGCAAACTATTCCATTCTAATCTTGCATTATAGGGGATCTGAAGATAATACAAAAAAATATCTCAATTCACTGTTTAGGAATAATGCAATTTTTTTTATTGATTAGATACCATCAACAATCTTTGACGAGGCAACACGCCAGCATAATAATAATAATAATAATGCTAATAGAAAGGGAAAGAAATAGGAATCCAATAATTTTGACAAGAGAAAGCGTGAGAAACCTGAAGGGACGAAAAGAAACACCCCCTCTGGAAGAGCAGTAAATTTTTTAGGTATAAATAGATAAATGACGGTAGAAAAAGACAACGGCAGTTGTCCAAATCTAAAAGAAAAGGAGCGGTCAGTTTTGCGAAGTTGCAGTTGGTCTTTTATAGTAATTTAGATTCAAAACACCAATTTTACAGCAGACATGCTGAAAATACTTTTATGCCCATAACTAATTAGAGATATTTCGCGTCGGATTAATCTTTGATGTGACATTAAGGTTGCTAATATATCCGGATAGCAGATCTGACGTATTATGTACAGATTCAATTAAAATTATTTATTTTTAAAAAATATATATACAATATTTGGTAAATCATAAAATTTAAATTCATGATATTTTAAATAAATAAGTGATATTGAAAAACAATTAAATTGTAATTAAAATCATTAAACATGCAAATATAGATTTTCAAAATAGATCTCAATTATTTATTTGGACTCTGATTATTAATGTTAGTGATCAATATAAACCTTATGAAGCACTAAAATACTTAATTGTTGTATATAGAATTATGGAAATTGTTGAATTGCAGTCATCAAATTATTTTCAGTTATTTATTTATCTTGCTTGTCATTTATTTTAAATATTTATTTCTCAACAAATTTAGAACAATTATTTATATCCTCTATTACTTAAAATGGTGATTTCCAACAAACACGACTTCTCTTTCTTTTTTATATTTTTAGATATAAGTTTGTATAAACAATCTATTTTCTTTGTGAATTTTTTTTTTTGTATACATACTTTTTTCACAATATAATGTATGGCGTTGTAATCTCATTACAAGACAGCATCATTCAAGACGGGAGAGAGAAATTCAATATCAAGAATTTAGAACTGCAAATTGTAGTAAAGATGAAGATTATGTAGTTAAGAACTCAATCTGGATAAAATAAAATAAAAAAACAAAAACAAAAAACAAAAATTAGACTACCAAGTACTAACCCAAGCAGATGCTTCAATCTGGCAGGAGCAACAATAGAAAGAGCAACTGGAATCTCTAAGATAACTAAATATAGACATGACAGCTTTTATCTTTAAATACCTCAAGATAAAAATATTAAATATTCATTTTTCATCTGTATTATTTGAACAGAATTGATATTTTCTCATTATACAAGACTCTGTTTAGTCAGTGTTGATCTGTCAGATAGGATTATAAGCCAAAAATAAAAATCTGATATTTTCTGTGGGCGGTAGGCCAAAAGCCCTTGTCCCTGGCCCATGGGTTCTAGGGAAACGGATAGAGTTGGTTATTGGCTGACAAGGATGGGTCCCAACTCCCACGTGGATAAGGTGCTATGGAGTCCCGAAGCTTTGCACTTTCGGCAACAATATCTGCCCCTGGCATGAAACTGGATCTTGTCACATGCTGCCGAAACAGCTGTTCCCTCTCTACTGGTTATTGCCGCCGGAGGAGTTCTTTTCTCCTTCTTCTCCGGTGGTCAAGTCAAGGACAATGCAAATGACTCAGAAGTTTTGGCTCTTTTTCCCAATATTTTGTTTTTTTAGAGAGAAATTGGTTCAATATACAGTATAAGGGACGTTAATGTAACCCGCGTCGGAGGGAGGGGGGGATTAGGGCAATTGAGAACCCAGGACAAAGTGTATTTTTCAGATAAACCGATAAGATAAGATTAGAGAGAGAAAAGTGATGGAATGAAGATCTATATAGTTAAAAGTCGCCAGAATTGACAATTCTCCTAGGATGATTCTTAGCTGATTATCCTGGATAAAATGCGCACACAACGCAACGCTGTAGCTAGGTGGTACCAAAAAGAGTATGAACAATTTGCAGGAGATAAGGGAGCAAAAGAGAATGCACCATCAAAATATCTCCTTCAATAGCTGGATAGGGAAAGCTCAAATTAATGCCCCTTCTTCGGAGTCATTTTTTTGGGGGCAAATTCTGGACTGGGATCCAAGTTGAAAAAAATCCTTTCCTGTGGTAGTGACAGAAGCAGAATGGTGCTTCGCTGCATTCCACTATCGTTACGAAATGACAAGCTTTGGGCTACTACCACTTAATGCATATTCCTTCTCCTCCTTTTCATTCTTGCGCATTTGCCTCTCTTTTTCTTATTTTATAATTTTTTCTCCATGTTTTTATTTTAATTGGATTCAAAATTAAATATTTATTTTATTTAAATAAATATATATTTTATTCAAATTTCATTAATAATATATTAAATTTAAAATATTTATATACAAGTAAATTATGATTCTCATCACTTATAATATTAATTTAATAAATTTACATCTCAATAACTTATAGGTTGCACAAATCATTATATTAATATCAATTATAATTTGATAAGTTAATTAAAATGAATTGATTTAAAAAAAAAATAATCAAAATTAACATCCAATTTCTTAACTAATGAAATTTTTTTATTCAAATCAAGTGATGAATCCTGAGCATCATCTTTCTTTTTGGAAGGATAAATTTGGAATCCAACAAAATACTTGATCTCCATAGGATATATATAATATCCGAGGCACTTCTAAGATTCTCTTTCCTTTTTTTTTAGAATGCACCTCCAAGATATTTACATCACGAAATACCTTTTTTATCCTCTTTTGAAAAAAAATGGAAAAATATTATTACCAGCCAGAACTTAACATTACCAATTTACCATCCAGGTATAAAATGTATTAGGTAAATTTACTAATAAGCTTTCGAATTATAGTAGCACAAAATTTTTTTCTTGAAAGGAATTCTAGTAGTAGTGTTAAAGAAAAATATTGGTTCGAAATATTCTTAAATTATAATGGTAACATTCTAAAATCACATTAGAAAAGACATATTTTAGTTATTTTACTTATTAGTACAACTAAATAAGGTTGTGGAGAGAGGGTAATGACACTGACCTGACCATAGCTATTCTTTTGTGAGGGGCCAAGAAAATACCAAACCAGTAGAAAACTCAGAAGAAGATTTTAGGCCCATATCTTAGTTGGGCCATGACTCTGAAACTGTACCACAAGTTTCTGAGTGACAAAGGGTATACCATTCTACCATTCATTATATGGGCTTTCATCAACCCCACTAGAAAATTGAGCCGAATATAACTGGCACTACAGCAGAAGAGCTCACTAATCTGTCCCCCAGGATCTGAATCAGCACACTTTACAGGCCCAATTCCAATTACCAGTAGAAGACCAGTCCACGAAACTATACAAAACTTATCGAAGTTTGCTCAGAACAGTTCACCAATTATGGAATTCATAAGCTGCATCCCTATGTGCCCTGCATTAGATAAAATATACATACACAATAAGATTACAATTTTGTCCTCTTACAATAAATTAATTTAACTAATTTAATATATGAAGTTGATTTATTTTATCCCTCGTAGTAGTTAGTTCAGTCCGGTTGGAGCAGGAACTTTATTTTTATTCCTATTGAATTAAATTGAAATATAATTTCTTTTACTTAATGGATAATCATTTGCTAATAATGAATAATTAATTACTTCTCATTTTAAACTAACGTGGGATGATGATTGATAGAATTTAGGACTTCCTACTGAGTAGTGATTTACTAATTGATTTATTGCTTTGGCACGATAATAAAAGTGAACTATAATAGTTCATAATAAAAGGTAATAAGGAATGGTACAAAAAATTACAATTGCATGGAATAATGTTATGCACGTTGAGTTAGATTTATCACGTTTCATCAAAATAAAAAATTTGAACGATTCACCATTGTAACAAAATTATGATTACGATTTTAATACAGTTTCGATTTTAATTTTAAAAAAAATCAAAATTTCAGAGTAATTACTTTTTATTTTTTTTAAATGAAAGTTTTTAATTACAATGAGCTTAAATTTAATTTTTATTTTTAAAAAATAAATTGTCTATGTATTTTCTAAGAATATAAAAAAAATCAAAACTCTTATAATTCTATTACTTGGTAAATAATATTTTACATTAATCGATTATTTATGAGTTTTGAATTTCAGTGTCACTAAATGTCATATATTCTTAACTTTAAATCAAATATCAAAACAAAATTGAGTATTTAAAGAATCAAAATTCAAATAAAATTGATATTATTTTTATGAAATTATTTCGAAAAAAAACTTAAATCAAAAGTAAAAATGATGTAAACTTTCTCAACATTTTTTAAAAAGTATATCACCATTTATCCCGATCTAAGTTGAGTCATTAAATTACAATAAACTTTACATTGGCAGTCAATCAAATGCCAATCATCAATGCGACCATCAAATAAAAGCAATTTTAAAGAGTCACTTTCCGGTTTCCACTGCAAATTGTCTCTTTATCATTTAGTGAGCTCCCGTATCCACTGTATTATTATTAAACAGAGCAGCCTCGACCTTGCTTCACACATTCCGGCGGGTTCGCCATCAAGATCCACCGCCCAAGCAAACAGCTCCAAGTTTCATGGGGTCCCGAATCTTCTTTTGCTGATTTTTTCTGATGCCGACCACTTATCTTGTGGTTATAGTTTAGCCACGAGTCAATTATCTTTCGTCGTAGCATACCCCGGGAATCATTCCACGGGTCCGATTCTTTATACCGCTCATTTTCTATTCATCGTCATAGCCTAAGTAATTTTATTAATTGCTCCAATTCTAGTGAGTAGTGATGTAGAAAAGCTTTGGACGACATATACAAAATATATTTTGGTGAATGACACACACACACACACATATATATATATATATATATAATATTGAAGGTCTGTTTTTTGCTTCTTTTTTTCTTCATGTTGATAGATGTTTTTTTGAGGAACATTTATATTTATATCTGTTGGAAATGAAGAATTTTGAGAGGAAAAAAAAAATGGAGAATAGAAGGATTAAGGAAGTGGCATTGTACAAATTGCGAGTCAAATGACCTAACTTAAATTTAAAATTTCTTAAAGGTATATGAACCAATTTATGGAAATATATGAAAACCCATTAAAAAACAAATTCGAATGAATGATCGATATATACGTGTGTGTGTGTGTGAAATATAATTTTATGGGTCAAGTTAAAATTAATAAAATTTTATCCTTAGATTTTTAACTTTTTTTTTACTCTTGGCCCTAAAAAAATATCGATTTTACTTTCGAGAAAAAGAAAATTATTATTACTTTTAAATTAATATTATATTATTCAATTGATCCCCAATTAAGAGTTTTTCTAACTATGCCACTGGATTTAGGCGTTTATTTATTTTTTATGTGTGAAAAGGAAAGAAATTAGGAAATGAATAGAAGGATTGGATTTATTTAAAAGTTCAGTTTAATTTCTGTCCAAAAGTGTACCCGATAGGAACGAAGTGAAGCCATTTTTAATAATTTGACTAATATATTCTTAGTTAAAATATTTATACTCATTGAAAAATATAATTGAAGTTAAAGAGTTTACCTATGACTCCTTAGGTTATCTTTGTTCTTCAACTTTTATTCATGTCTTGTATGAGGTGGGTGTTTTCTCAAACTCCCTTGGCTAAATTTGGTCATTGGTGTTTTTCGTTCATCAAACTTGATTGCTTGAACGTAATTGTTTATTCTTAATATATTCCTAGTTTTGTCTTTCAAAAAACTATATTCTTACTTTTTTTTTAAAAAAAAAAACCTTTGATGTTTCTCTTACTTATTATCTAAACATAATAAATCTGCAATCATCTCTTTCTTTCTGTACTCCTCTTATTTTCTATTATTTTCCTTCCATCCTTCAATCTGATCATAGCCTACAGTAATGAATCAATCATCCAAATTATAACTTATGAGGAAACATATTATTACCTATTGAATAATTATCTTGATTAGAAATATTTAAGTATAAACATAAATAAAAGAAAGATTCAACCATAGAAAGTAAGTGAACGAATGATCACGAAGAAAGATACAAAGAAATGAAAACCATAATCTTTTACCTCTCCTTTTGAAAGTGATAGGACGCAAAAAAGAAGGAAAAATAAGATGTACATTATAGGTAGAAACTGTCTATGGCCGGGCCAAAAATGAAAGAGGTGACCATACCTAATAATCATTTTGCACATGCTTGGTTCTTTGTCTTAGTCATTGAAGTTACTGTTCAATTCCTCTAATTTTAAGAAAAATAAAGATTCGTATCCCGTAAACTTTATTAGATTGGAAGATAAAAAATAAAAAAAAAAGGAACAAAGAAAACAATTGTCCTGATCATGAAAAAAAAAAAAAAAATCTAGTACTGTCTATTGGCTTCTTTGCTTCCAGAGAATTGTATGATAAGACACAAAATATGTTGTAACGTGGTTCACATTTTAGTCCCTTTAATTAATATGTGGACAATGAAGCTCTGAGTAAGCTGGGGTGCCGATTTTGATGTGAAATACTAACCTTTTCTTTTTTCCTAAAGGAATTTGCAAGAAGTTAATCTAATTGAAATATTAACAAATGTTACATGTTTCGAAGTTTACATCCATATAGTGATTGAGAGATTTTTGGGAGTCACATTGGCACGATTATGAAGACGCTGCATATTAAAAATGCACAATTGATTTGTTTTTTTGTTTTTTTTTTGGATGCTAGGTGTGGATAATTCTCGGAACTTTAATGGTAAAAATTTATAATATTTATTCATTTTATGTTTTTTTCCTCGTTTATTAAAAAAATATCATGTTTTTATATCGTATTACATACTTAAAATTATCATGAAAGAAACTATTATTAAATTACTGTAAAAGAAATAGAAAAGATTGCATGAAAAGTGTCTTGGTCTTTATAATCCATATCATGTTAAATTACTGTTCCATCTTGAATTTACTCACGGCAATATTCATATACCCAATAAAGTTTAAGCAAATAAAAATGACGATAAAGTAAAAAGGAAATGGAAATAGAGCAGTAGACTCCAAATTGGTAAAAGTTGAATGATACATCATGATCAAAATAGCACAATCAATCCAAGACCCTACCCCAGCCACCCTTGCAATTCACACCATCGCATCTGAGGTGATCCAAATCAAGGTTACAAACCATAAGGATAAACACAAGGAAGAAAAACCCTCAGAATGAAAGAACAAGTACAGACGCAGACCAGAGAGAAAAAAAGAGCCGAAATTTAGTTCACGAGCTCGCTCTATGTTTAATAGTCAGTGGATGGCAACTGCTCATGGCTGTGGCTAATGAAGACCAATTCATAGATAGCCCCAGCAAGACCACCACCGATCAGAGGACCAACCCAGTATACCCAGTGGTTTGTCCAGGTCCAGCTTACCACAGCAGGGCCAAAGGACACTGCCGGGTTCATCGAGGCACCGTCAAATGCACCACCAGCCAAGATATTGGCTCCCACGATGAAACCAATGGCAATTGGTGCAATAATTCCCAAATTACCCTTCTTTGGGTCCACAGCGGTGGCATATACGGTGTACACCAGTCCAAAGGTCATCACAATTTCAAATACAAGGGCGTTACCCACTCCAACTCCTGATGACAATGAGAAGGCAGAGGTTTCCTAAAAATTCCAAAAGAAAAAAAAAACACGAGTCATTATTTTTTAAGACAAATATGCAATAAAATTTAAAAAATTAGTACGAAAATTCGTATAATTAATGAACTTACCAAGCCACCAGTGGTGAATTTAAGAAGTAAGCATGCAACAACTGAACCAAGCAACTGAGCGATCCAGTAGAGAATACCACGTAGAAGGGTAATGTTACCACCAACAAAGGCACCAAAGGTGACAGCAGGGTTAACATGGCCACCGGAAATATTAGCACCGACAGAAACAGCCACAAAAAGTGCAAATGCGTGAGCAATGGCAGCGGCGATGAGGCCGGCCGGTGTGGTGGCTCCGTCATCAGTCAACTTGCTAAAGGCCATGCCAGAACCTTGACCTGCAAAAACAAAAATTAAGGTTGATATGAACTCAGCCAACGCCGCCCTGAGCGCATCGGGGTGATAGGCTTCCTCGGTCCTGCCGACGGCAATTTGACTAAACGGCATCTTCGGATTATCGGAAAATTAAGAACGATCGAGAAATTAAATTAATATAATATTAAGACGTTGGCGAGTATTATGAGAGCACTCTACCGCGCTAGTCTCCACATCCCATCCTCATGCAGTTCTAAGTGCTTATATATTCAGTGCCAAGGAGATGAGTGACCTTCTATAGCCCGTAACCGGTAAAATATTTGATAACAGTGAGAAAAATTGTAATGGTGGACCATGGACAGCTAGGAAAATACTGAATTGTTTTGGGAATATTTGAATTTTTGTATTTCTGAATTTCTTTCATATGGGCATCACTGTTTGTACAGCGAGGCAATGATGGGATTAGTGAGCTGGTTGACTGACACGTATCCGTGATGGATAAGGAACAGGACATATAGCGTGCATCCCCTGATTTAGAACTATTTTGGCCTATTTTGGACTTTGGTCTCCGGAAAGATCGAATAGCATTTTATGTAAATTATTACTACATTCCGTTTTTCTTATCAAAGTAAATATAATACCACACAACGTTTGTTGTTATCATGATACTGCTTTACAAAAGATCCAAAGTACATTTTATATATCAATAAGAAAAGAAAGAAAAAATTCAAATTGAACTTCGGGTCACAAGGCTCTATCAAATATTGTCACTTGCTGATACTTTGTCCTTTTTTTTTTAATAATATAATTTAGCAATTTATCAATATTACCGTCATATCAGAAATGCCTCCTCTATCTAGTAATATAATTAAACAATTATCCACCTTATTTTTTAAAAAAATTTAACCCAATTAATTTCAATAACAAGTGTCAAAATCTAGTTTCTTAAAAAATAAACCTTTTACCAAATAAATCTTTGGAAAATCAGTCATATTAAGAGGAAATAGAAATATATGTATTTATATTGTTTTTCATTTTTGGAAGTGCATCCACATCTCTCCTTGATGTAATACTTCATTCGATCCATGATTTGTGGATCATTTCAATTAGCACACGATGAGCATCAAGGTATAGAGGCTTAGACAGTCAGAGGCCTAGAAATAGAAAGCTTCCCTTTTTCCTTCTTTTTTTTTTTTGTTGGTAAATAATCCATAATGCTTCCTCTAATACTAAATAATATCGTCCAATTATTGATAATGGGTGGACGGCCGTGAAGCTTTAAGTGTGCTTAAAAAAATCCTCATGTAATTTTCATAATGATGCAAGGCTGTTAGATATATTAATTTGTGTGTGTGTGTTTGGTGAAGAATCTTGGCTGGGATGAGGGCATATGACACAGTGAATAAGATAGGAGGAGCCAACAACTTGAATTATTGTACTCCTACAGTGACATTATCAGTATTCAGTACTTAGTGTTTCAACATTAGTTAAATTTAATTGTATTTTAAGTTAATACGCCACTCACGTTAAAATTAAGCAGCTACAGTCACATTTTGAAAATTCAAAATGAAGTATTTTATGAAATAAATATATTTTAATTAAAATAACAATCCTTAATTTAAATTATTCATATCTCACTAACATACCACTCTAATAAATTACTTTTGGATAAAAAAATTCAATTATAAATATGAAGAGTTTATATATCAATAATGTCTTAGTAAAATTTATGATCTCTAAGTAAGTTTTTGCATCGAAGAAAATGCGTATCAATTATAATTATACTTCAAAGATAATCCCAATGTTTTACTTAGTTGATTAGCATATGCTATTAGAGTAGTAGTTAGCGAGCCCTTTTTCTTAATTTTTTGGGATAAATGACAAGAAGCCCGTGGTTTTACTCGATAATTTGTTAGATAATGCGACAAATGCCGCAGATGTGGTGAGGAAACCCCTTTTTTTCTTTTTGCAGTTGTGGGGAGGAAAACTTAAGAAAAGGGTACCACACAACTATGATTAATTATTCTAAGCATATCCACTATGAAATGTGTTCGAACTTTTGTTTTAAAATATAAATTATTTTAACTTTTTATCATTATATTAAGAATATTTAAATATGAATATTTTATACTTAAAAATACTCTTAATTAATTTTTTCCTTTTTAAATTATAGTTACAATTTTTATATAAAAAAGTAAAATTGAATAAAATATTATGTATTAAGAATTATAAAATTATTATTTTAAAAATAGAGATTGTGACCCGAGGTAGTACTATTTTTAAATTTTTAGCACATCTGGTCCTTGGATGGCTTGTCTGGGTCTGCCTTTATCACTGACGATGCAAAGGACCCCCTTGCCTTGCAGACTTGCAGTAAGGATTCCTAAAAGCTTCTGCATTTCTTCTTTTTCATTTTTTTTTTAAATGTTGAGCGGGAAAAAAATATTATTCCTTCGATATCCTTATGCTAAATCTTTATTGTCACGAGGGTGACAAACAAACAAACAGCTTTGTGTTTATATATATATATATATTTTTTTTTTTTCTCTCTTAGTTTCAAAATTTACAAAGATTCTGGTCGATCTTCTGGATGCCCAAGGAGCCACGGCAAACTCCACCCACCACTTAAAGCCCTGAAGCTCAATCTATAACCTATTGCTGTTGATAATTCCCCAGAAAGAACCCTACAACAAGAATATGAATGAAACTTCTTTTTTTAATGTCATCTCTTTGTATTTAACGCCTAATTTTTGTGCAAATTTCTTACATAGGCTTACAATTTATAAGGTACATGTTTAAAAAAAAGTTATTCTATTGTTTTACAAAATATATAGCATGTAATGTAATGCATGTGACATAATATCTGAATACATTTGAAATTAATAAAATTGAGTTTACTTAAAACTTTTTGTGAGTAATGGGAAGAAAATAAAGTAAATAGAATTTCAATTGTGTGAGAGAAGTAAAATTCAATTTCAATTTTAATATTGTGTATTTGAGAGTTAAATGGAGAAAAAGTAAAATTCTTTAAAATGTATATTTATTTCTTCAAGAAGAAATTTACATAATGAGAATATATTAACATTTCAATCCCAAAACCTTGTAATGGGGCGATCTCTCTATCCTATCAATTCTTTTCATTTCTTTCCTTAGAATCTGGGAAATAAGTTGGAAAGATATCACTTTCTTTCCAAACCTCATCTTTTCATCTGAAATCTTCGCATCCAAACTAAATGACAAAAGTTGCTGCAAAATGACTAATTTATTCTTAGACTTTAATAATAATGAATAAGAAAACAAGGCAGCCCTTCACCTCAACTCAGTATGCAAATGAACAGACGAGCCTCTTATATTTTGGCACGAGTAGTCGTTCTAATCCCTTAGTTTTTCTTTTGACAAGGACCGTACTTAATTATTGAATGAAAATGGCGGTTCCAGACTTCCATTATCCTTCATCTGAGTCATCTTCTCTTAAATTGATTCCAAGGTTAAGTGAAATTTTCTCTAATTTACATTGGAAAGTTTTACCATCTAATTTAAGACTGAGTAACATTTTTTTTTTATTACTCACGAATTATTACAAGAGCAATACATAATCGACCTATTTTTTCAAAAAATCACATAACTTTCATACTAATACTCGTATACATAGAGTCAATTTTTAGAAAAGTAAAGTGTTGACCAACACATTATATCCATTCTCATAGCTAGAATTCATTCATTATATCCTTTCTAGTTAAGGGATGAGAGTGTTAAATCATTTATAACAATTGATGTTATATAAAATATAAAAATAGATTAGTAACATTTTAAAAGATGAAAGTATGCTAAAATTTTAGGTTCAAAAATTTGTTTTTTAGATTAAAATATCGAACGTTAAAATAAGTATTTGTGAAAATTCCTAATAGATATCGAGTAAAGCAATTAGGTATAAATAAATACAATTTAATTTTTATAATGATCTCACTTATTAATTTAAAGACAATGGTTTCAAGTCATATTTTTTTACAAGTGTAGTGTATTTTTTTTAAAAAAAATATTTATAATATATGAAAATTAAATTTATGTAAAAATTTCGTTTCATTGAGTAAAAAATATTAAGAGTCTCAACTCCCATCTAGAAGTTTCCTAAAAAATGAAGGCGGGAAAAAGTGCCAACTAGAAGTTACCTCTCGATAAGCAATTTAAAGGGCATGTGAATGTATGTATTGCGACGTTACTTTCGCAGAGGCAAGACAAAACACATGATATATAGGTACCATGGTCTACAACTTTAAGCAAAGAAGGTTGTCTTTTTGATTGGTCCGAACAAATTTTCTTTTTTTTTTTGAGAAGGGAACAAATTATTTTCAATCCCAATAATTCAACACTTTTTTTGTCTGAGCTTTTTGTCAAGTGGTCTGGGACCATCACATGGCTGCCTCTCTGGAGATTGCCATGGATAACATTCACAGTTCCTAATCTTAATCATAAACACTCATTACATTACCGAACTTAACCCATCACGAACACTCTTCATCTTCAACAAGTCTTGAATTTTGTACCATATTCTTTGCTTCTTTAGGAAATCAAAGATAGCTTATTATTCTTCATTAATTGAACTCAATTGCTAAGAAAACGCTTTTCTTTATTATGCAATGGTTTTCCTATTTTCACCTGTAAATTTTGTTTTCCCCAAATTATTGTTCAAAGGGCTTAACTTCATGTCTATACAGTCCAAATATAGATCACATTTAATATAAAATAGCTCTGGATATGGAACATGTGCCCCTCTGCTCCAGTTGAGGGGCCTTTTAGTTTTAGTTGGATCATACTCTTGGCCCAGTTCCATTTTAAGATGGGACTGGAAGTGGGCTCGCTCTCGAGAAAAATAATTTTCACCCTCGTATTTCTCATAAATCGATATGCATGGGTCCAAGCCCAAGAAATAACATACATCTGTGGGACATATCCAATTACAAATACTTAGGGAATGCTTTTACTTCATTGAGAGGTGAGACCGATAGTACTTCAGAGGAAGTCGCTCCCGCAGAGAAGGAAATAGTAAGATTAAGCGTACCTATGTAAACTAATGGATACAATTGGAGCGGTTCTATTGGATCAAAGTTTTTATTTTTATTTTTTATTGAATCATATTGTATCCAAACTACGACTATGAAATTCTTTGCCCAACTCGATTTTTATGAATTACATGTAGGAATTATGTCATGTTCAAAGTGGTGAAATAATAATTTGATTTTCATTTTTCCCCCCTTAGGAAAAGGTAGCACTGAGTTACCACTTTAAACATAATTATAAAACAAGAATGAAGAAACTAATAATATGACTGTAACTAACTTCTTCTGCTGCCCTTTTTTTTTCTTCATGTTATATATAAAAAGTATAAATAGAAATTGTTATGAAATTTATGTTTATTTATTTTTAATACATAATTGTCAACATTTTGATAGATGTACTTTATAAATACTTAATAAACCTCAATTGGTCGCCAACAATAATATTAATGACAATAGGAGAGAGTTAATTGACAATGTTATGATTGTCAACACCTGTACTTCCTCAAGTCATTGCACAGCTAATGGGAACATTCCTCTTATGATCATCCTTAAGCTTGTTAAACAAAGATGCTTTGCTAGTTTAGTACGATACTAACGTGCTGGTGGAAGAGAAGTAGACAGCTGTCACTTATTGTATTTCATTTGATTAGTTTCAACTAGGTTATCTGCTTTTTGAAGTCGAGGAATGTCATGATATTATTATATTATAATGCAAATGAATTCAATAATTATGCATCTTTTGAACAACAATGAATTATAGTGCAATACAATACTTATGGGACAAACGAGTTTTTCCACCACCCTCAATTTTACGATATAGTTGAGCCAAATCAATGGGTACATATCAAGCAAGCAATTCACTGAAGTTAAAATGGTAGTACGTATATCATAGAATTGTAGATGATTTTCTCTCCCTATTATAATGTTCCCTCCATAATTGTTTTTAAAGGAAAAAAACATGATTATATATATATATATATATGTAAGTTATTAATGATTTCAATCAATTATAGTACAGATATTAATTTTACAACTAAAAAAAAGTACTAATATTTACTTTAAAATATAAGATATTTATTTCTTTTGATGCCCTAAAATGAAAATAATCAATTCAAATCAAATGAGAACATATTTTTTAAAATTTGAGAAAAGCGTCTTCAGTACCCAAGTAATGTTGTTGTTGTGTTTTAGTTTGCTTACAATTCCAACGTTGAAAGGGGTAGGTCTGAGAATGTATCCCACTAATTGCTTATCCATTATGGTAGCTACGTCGCATTTACAAACTCATAGGACTCTCTTATATATTGCGTGCACTTTTTCTATCTTAATCGATTAGTTTGGATTTTTATGTCGTCAATTATTACATCAGCGTATCACAAATTTACAAATTGAATATTTATATTAATTTGATATAAGAATTAAATAAAGTATTTGATCTTAAAAAGTATTTAATGGATGCATTTGAATTAAAAAGATGTAAATATCTTAAATGAAAAGGTTAAGTCAATTAAGTAAGTTAATAGTGTGAAAGGAGGGAACATGGAGCATGTGTTATGCGAGAAAATATCATGGGGAAAAGATGATATAAAATCTTTATCACATATTTGTGGTGTCATCTTCTATCACATAATCTAGGATGATACCACATTTCATTCTTCTTTGCTCAATAAAAATGGACACAATTATTAGATACAGAGTTGTCTGCATCTCACATAGTTGTCCAAGTGATGGGATGGAATGTGAGACACAGAAACAATATACTGTGGTTTTGGGAGATTCTTCATATACATTATAATTTCTTACTCCCTATAATTAGTTAGTTAGTTGGCAATCATAAGATCGATACTTTCAATAATGATTATATAAAGAGCTTAAGAGAGAATTAGGTTGGATTTATTTTACATTACACTCCCTCCTTTTTTGTTTAATGTCTTTGCCTCTTGGGCTCCGGAAATTCCAAGTCGCATTCCACTTCCAGCTATTGATATAACCAGAGGTCCTATATTGCTTCCTTCTCAATCATTTTACGATTTATTCCATGATTCAATTCATTATTGTTTCATACTTCTATGTGGTAGATTAAGTGAACAAACATTAAACGACTAAAAAAAATCTGAACAAAATTGAATATTCACCTTTTCAAAATAAATATATTTTTTGTCTAAATTTTCACTAATAAATTTCATAATTTGGAGATTTACATTCTACTAATTAACGTGATCATATTATTAATCATTTTTTTTTGAGGAATCATTAATCATATTAATAGCAAGAATGATGTGATAGTTTTATTAAAGTCAACATTTATTTTTAATTAAATAAAAAATGAACATTTAAATTCAGACTAAGAAATCTTTTAAACAAAATTTTGAGAGGGAATATATTATTGATTCGAGTTTAAAATAAAATAGTGTGCTTTCCCCTACGAGCAAAAAATAATAATAATAAAAGGAAAAAAAGTATAGGGCGTTTCTATTTTATCTACTACTACTAAAATCTATTGAATTAATCAATGATATTTTGAAGAGGGATGAGGATATTAGGGAGGCAGCCTGTTGGATTGGGGCAATGATTAATCATCAGAGAGAGTGGAGTTCAACCCACAATTGCAAAACACGTTCTGCTCAATAATTCACTTGAGAGTTCAGACTTTCTTTCGATGGAGTATTGGAATGGAGTGGACATTCATTAAACGCTATCGATTAATTAAAAGAAGAAGAAGTTAAGATATAACTTAGAGTGCAAAGCACCGCCACCGGCATTACATTCCTTGCATGCTTACTCTTCTAGCTATAGCTAACTCTTGCTATGGAGTTGAGCTTTCAAGCCTTAGCTTAGTTGTATTCCATGGTCTCTATATGGCTTGTTATTATTCTTTAATCATTAAAATACTAACGTTAACGCTGTAGAGTGAACGAGCATATATGCGACACAAGCAAACTGCTGTAGAAGCTTAAACAAACCCTACAAACCCTCCAAAAGAGAGAGAGAGAGAAAGAGAGATTAAGTAGTGCAGACTTCGTATATCAATTCTAAATATTATGATTTTGAGAGTCATGAATATAATAATTATTTGTTAACCTGCGTTCATAAATATAAGTTACTTAACTTATTTTTACATATATCAATAAAAAAATTTGTTCTAAAATGCTCTTAAAAAATTTATTCTAAAATGCCCTTAATTATTATTTCTTGAAAATAAGAAAGAAAAAATAAAGTTTGTTTTGAGAAAAAGAAAATCTAATGGCTTTGTTTTGGAAATAAGAAATATATGAGAGGATAGATGAAAATAAATAAGATTAATATTGAAAGTCAATAGTTAAAAATGTATAAAGCGACTTATATTTTGAAACAAAAAGAAAATCATCCAACAACTTATATTTCTGGAAATATGGAGTATATAACAATAGTTGTATATTTTCGAAAAAAAAACACAAATATGAAACATTGATATACTTTTTAATGTATATGGTTTCATAAAAAATAAATTCACATAAGCATATTTTTTAGAAAAAAAGGAAAAACAATTAAATTAAAAAATGAAATATAAATAGAGTTATCTTATTTTAAAAAAACTTTTCCATCATTTTGGAATTGAATATTCACATATTCATTATGAAATGTTTGGAGTTAAATACTCACTTTTTAAAATAAATATATTGTTATGTTAAAATTCCACTTTTAGAGGAAAATATTTCATTAATTTATATAGTTTCATTACTAACTACAATAATTTAGGTAAAAAATTGTTTAATTATTGTATTTAGTGAAATGTGAAAAATCAGCTCTGGATGAAGGATGAGAAAAAAAGGCTTCGTACTAATAAGAAGAAAAAGAAGTAATTGGAAACCTTTGTGGAGTAATTAGTATAATTTGGGGCGAAGAAAAGAAAAATGCGTTTCTTTCTTTGTATTCATAAGAAACTATGGTGGCATACGGCATGTATAATTAGAAGCGTTACGTGACTCTCAGAACCAACCATTGATGTACTTTTTTCATACGCCAAGAATCTTTCTCTCCTCCCCAGTTTATTCTTCACTTCATACAATGCCAACTCTACAACTCACTCCTTGTCCATGAAGTTGCAAAATTTGCAACATCCACCGCCGCCCATCAATTATTAATTTCATTACACAGTATAGTACACCATTTTTTTCCATTTTCTTTCTCTTTTTGCAGAATATATATCTAGTTTTTACAACGATTCACTCGATAATCTCTATTCTGTAACACATTTCGTCCGGTTTAATTTGTTGGAAAATAAATGATGTATAACTAAACTACATTTAATAGACATCTTAACTTTCTTTGTTGTTTATTAAGAGATATAAAAGAAAAACGCCATCCATTTAGCATTTAAATTTTTGTACTACATATATATATACACATATAATGGAAAAGGAAAAAAAATAAAATAGAGGGAGTTGCTGGAGGTACGTTCTCAAGAGATAGAACGTGAGCTGTTCAACTAGAGAAGCTAGGTCGTGCATATATACGCACACCAAATTAAGTAATTATTCCAAGTCCTTCAAAAAAAGAAAAGAAAAAGACTTCATTATAGGAAGTCAACAAGAAAGAATTTTTTTTCCCTTTCCTTTGTGACTTTAAACAAATTCAACATAATTAAAACAAAGCACAATCACTTTCTAATACTACTATGTGATGAAAGTGAATTCCTCACTTCACTTGTGTCTACTACATCACATCAATATATATTATCCTTAATTATATACAAAATGGCATAGAATACAACTATCTAATTAACGTACCCTAGCAGACTCGAGGTAATAAATAAGCTATTGAACTGGAGATTATTTATTTGTTGGTTGTAGTGTATATGGTCTTAATTAATCCAATCCATTGTAGCATTGTATTCAAGTGAAGACATGAGATTGGATGACATTGTTGATCCCAAGATTCATTATATAGGAAAAACAAAATCTTGATGTGAAAGTATTTCTACAGCAACGTGTCAATAGTATTCCGTTCTTCACCACACCTAATCATTGGTAATTCGATTACATTTACATTATGAAATCGTAAAGCCGGCGTGATTTCTGGGTCATAACTCATAACACGGTGATCATTTACATACTATTGTAGAGTACAAAAAGCTGTGTGCGGGTCAACTGCACATGGAATTGCCCTCAACATTACCTAAACTTACATAACCCACTCTTCATTTCTCTCTTCATCCCCCTTCATTTTAAGCCCCTTCGTCTTAGTTATATAAAATGTATAAGGTCAATAACATTCCTTCAATCAAATTCATAACTAAGCCTGATTTTCATGGATTACACGTGAAAAAGATTGTACTAAAATTGAATTTATATAAGAATTCCTATAAAACCTTGGAGTTAAAAATGCTTGGAAGTATATTACTAATTAATAGCACCTATAGTTTTGTAATTTAAAAAGATGAGGGGAAAGGAATGAAAGAAAAAGAAGTGTAGATGGGGAGGTATTTGTCGGAAAATTCTGTGGTGCCAGGCTTGCACTCTAATCCTCCACAAGGAATCGTTGGAAAAAAGTAATGGGTTTGCTTCAAAGCCAACCGAATCTCACTACTCGTTTCCTGACCTCCCCATGCTTCTTACGTTCCATCTTTCTCTCTTCTCATTAATCAAGCCTAGTATATATAAATCTGTACATCACTATTTCTCTGTACCATCCATTTTCCAACCCCATTTTTTGTATCTTTTTTTTTTTTTTTAATCACAGAGAAAGGAAAGCATACAGCAAATTCATTCACGGTTACTATTCACGGGAAGCCGCCCTCCAAAACAAAACAACCCTTCACCAATAGTCACTAAACGTACTGTTACATACTAGTATTATATAACCTCTGCTCCATCCATCCCACAAAACATACAGCACTTTTGTTAATTTCTTCTCTTTTGTTTCTCTTCTCCGAGTGAATATGGAAGTTCAAGAAGAAGTTATGGCCTGTAGGTCGGTGGATCAAGCATCTGTTTTAAAAGGAAAGCGAACCAAGCGACAAAGACCGATTTCTCCTAATTTTGTTTTAACCATGGCTACTAGTTCTTATAGCAGTGCAGAAGGAAGCGGTAGCGGTGGTGGTGGTGGTACTGATTCGGGTCATATTTTCGGTTCCGATTCAGGTGAATTTGGGCAAAGTAGTATTGACGAAGAAGATATGGCCAATTGTTTGATTCTTTTGGCTCAGGGCCGTCGTCGTCGATCTCACAAGTCATCAGAATCTGTTATTGCCGTGAGTAATAATAATAAAGTGGGTACTGGGGCCGAGTTGTACCAGTGCAAGACATGTAACCGTTGCTTCTCTTCGTTTCAAGCGCTTGGTGGCCACAGAGCAAGTCACAAGAAACCAAAGGTAACCTTGGAAGAGAAAAAGCATATTGTTGCTTTGGAACAAGAAAATCATGTGCACTTCAACCACGATAATACAACCTTATCCCTTCAAATTCCAAGCAGAGATATAACAACCAACAAATCTAGGGTTCATGAATGTTCCATTTGTGGTGCTGAATTCAATTCGGGTCAAGCCCTGGGTGGTCATATGAGGAGGCACAGACCCATGCCTATGGTGCCTACCAATAGTACTCATGAGGATTCTCAAGAAGTCAAGAAACCAAGAACGATCTTATCATTAGACCTCAACCTTCCAGCCCCAGAAGACGATCTTCACCGGGAACCAGCGAAGTTTCCGTTTGCCCCAAAAGAACAAGTGATTGTCTTCTCAGCATCTCCCTTGGTTGATTGCCATTACTGAACTGAACGCCACCCCCCCCCCATTCTTTTTGTGAATTGTTCTAATTTCACAGAATTGATTCTTTATACATTCTTTAATTTTCTATACTAACTTTGTGTACTAATTAATATTATATTTGAATTATTTTTCAGCAAGTGTTCAGATTTTATTACCAAAATAGTAGTACTCACAAAACTACTTTCAATAAAATGTCTTTTGATAGTATGTTTGTTATTTTGGGTATTGGGAGATCAGAATTTTGTTTCTTCTTGAGGAAGAGAAAACTGTATGTATAACTAAAAAGGGAAAAAGGTTGGTTACAGTGAGTGTGTGACAGAGAGAGGGCCCCCCAAGGAAGGAGGGAGACGTAAGGCCAGCAATGGAAGATCTGGACTGACAAAAGGGGTTGATTGTGATTAGTCACCACCTCAACTGAAAGTGGTGAATTAGGTTTTATTGTTTGATTCACAAGAAAGCTGCATCTTTATGTGTCTGTTTCATTAAAATGACAAACAAAGTTAGCGGATACCGTGCAAAGTAGCCACTTGCCAGGTATTTACTATAACTGTCCAATCCACCTATGGCTGTATTCCCTTTCTTTTTGTGCTGTGAAGTAACATGTATATTTCCAACAAAAACTATATGCATGACTAAAGCCAATGGCACCTTCCAGCTTGCTCGTCCTTTTCTAGTTATAGTCATCTCAAATACACAAAAAATAAAAGGTTTGCTCAATTTTACAACTGTTGTACTAATAAGATCTTAGGACAAAATTTTATTGGGACGGGATTGAATATATTCAAGTTTGGTGGAAGCCAATATTCTAGAGTTTGGAGGATTTCTTGAAAAGTGAGAGCACGATTAATTGGTCCGGCAGCAGCAGTTGCTACAACATGCTCCATTTGGAGTCGCATACATTTTTCTTCTTCTTTTTCGATAAGTATCTGGATTCACATACTATAAAGTACATATGTATATGCATTTCTTTGGTCATGAAATCCTTGGTATTACATATTACATAGAATTTGAAGGATGTGTAACGAAAAGTGGAATACTATCAGCATCTGTAAATAAGTGGGGACGGATGAAACAATATGTTGGTTCCTCATGTTCATATTCTTAAATTACAGTACAGTATGGGACCTAAATTAAAGAAGCAATAGACCAAATCACCAAATGGGTTCGTATTAAGGCAAAGATAATTGAGTGTACTCCCGCCATTCAAGGCAAGATCAAAGATTGGAATTTCATGGGAACATATCTTAGCAAGCCTAGTCTTTACCTCTTGTAGTTGTAGCCTAGGTCTGGTTTCCCCTCATTAGGCAAGAAAAATATCAAACAGTTTACTAAAATGATTTTTTAATCAAAATAATATTTTTTACATTTGGTTCAAAATAATTTTGATTGTGAAAAATATATTAAAATAACTAATCGCATTTATGTCGTCTTTAAAATTCTAAGAACGTGAATGGCATTCACAATTTTTATTAATACAATATTTTTCAATTTTACAACAATTTTCATATTTTCAAAATTATATTTCATAATTTTTAATCTAAAGATATATTTTATATAATAAATAAAAATTAATAATTGTGTAATTTTTTGTTGAGTTAATTAGTTTATAAAAATAATAAATAAAAATGAATAATTGTATAGTTTTTTTAGCTACTTAGTTTACATTAAAAATTATTAATTTTTATTTTTATTTTTATTTGTTGAACTAATTACCTCTTCTTCTTTTTTTTTAAAAAAAGAGAAAGCAAGAAGAAAAAAATAAAAGAAAAAGAAGAAGAAGAACGTTTCTCCCATAAACATTCATGTTTTTTTTTAAAAAAATTCTCATTCACGTCATTCTTTTTTCTTTTAATTTTACCCGACTCGAATGACATTCATGTTTTCGAGTAAGAAATGAAAAAAAAAAATTTAAATGACGATAATGTGAATATAATTAATATTTTAAATTATTTTGATATGTCTCTTATAATTAATATTATTTTAGATTAAATATAAAAATATATACATTATTTTAATTAAAAACTCATACGAAAGGGATGATCGAGCTGATTATGACATAAAAGTTCAAGAGTTTGAATCCCTTGCTAGCACCATCTTGATTTAGCTCTTCACACAGCCACACAAGATTGCTCAGTGCGGTTTATATATCCTGTGTGATTTGTAAGCTATTATACATAAGCGAAAATTATTCAAAGCTCATATTCTGAGTTTTTTTTTTTTTTGGAAAAAAAATCAATTAGTTTTAGAGCGTAAGCGGAGATGATGAGTAAGAAAAACTGTAGAAAAAAAAATGTGCCCCACGATCATTGCTTCCGAGTTCAGACATGCATTCAGAGAATATGGGGAAAGAGAAAGCGGACCAATTGACAATTACACGTGTTTGATCGGCTTTAACAACTTTACAATGTTTAAAATCAGGCCCCCCTTGAAACACTCCATATTTTGTGGCTCAAAATTGATTTCCAACATTATTTATATATATATATAGAGAGAGAGAGAGAGAGGTGGATGATATGGCAGTATGCAAGTAGAGATGGATTTTAATTTAATGTGTAGGTAGTTCAAGCAAGGTTCTTACACCCTTTAGTCAGTTGGCAGTGGCCAGTGGTCACTTAAAATCCATTGTAAGGGCACATGCTCATCTCTGTCGGTCTGGAATTTATTGCTGTGGTTGTTTAGCGTTTATATTATATTTACCATATAGGAACTTCTTATTTATTATTATATTGGGGCGGGAGATTTTGACGGAGTCAATCTCGCATTGCGACATGTGAAGATTGACGTACAAACCATTAGACCAGTACTTTTTATCCTAGAAGATTTTTATTTATACATTTTGATTTTCCTTGATCCGGTAATAGTTAAGTGGTTCTATATTTGAAAGTATTTTTTATCCGATTATAAGTTGTAGGTTTAGCTTATATCTTCGTTTCTTTGATATGTAAAATAAAATTCAAAATATTTAAGGTATCTTAAATGATTTTTTTAAAATTTTTTTAGGGGAATGATGAATTATTAATAAGAGGTACATATTTAAACACACAAACTTGGAGAAATTAGAAAACAGATTGCTAATATCAATGTAAGATGTGAGGCTTTAGAGAAAAAAATAGTATGTATATATATAATTCAATCAAAATACTCCCTCCGTCAATACTTGAGCCAATTTAAAAGAGAGAAAAAAACCCACACGCACACTTAAACCAAACCAAATACAGAGCAGCAGGATTCTGGACTGGGATTAGGGCCAAAAAGTCGGAGAAAATATAAAAACTGGTCCATTTTATGGCCCATAGGATTTGAATTGGACTAATGAACGGGAAAATGGGTTAACAAAGATATTAGTAATTTAAAATATGAGTCGATCAATTTCAAGGCCCATAGTTCAAAGTGCGGAGTCCAGTCCAAGTCTTTCTTTATGAATTGGGCCTTCAAAGGATTTAAAGTTTTGGCTCGCAGAAGGTCGACGCGGTCTTCAACTTGCTCGGACTGCTGGAGACATGGCGGTTGGAAGGCGCAATGGTATGATGGGCGACGAGGGAGAAGAAGAAGGCGTACTGTTTGAAGAAGAAGTCGACTTGGGAGCTGGTTCTGACTCCGAGACCCCACCGCACCTCCGCGACCTCTTGGCAGCTGCCGAGAACGGCAACCTCGACGCCCTCCGACTAGCCCTAGGTCTATTTCTAACCATGCTTTGTCCTTTTTTTTTTGTTTTTTTTTCTTGTGTGAGAACATTTTCGCTTTGTTATGTAGAAAACTGTTCAGAAGTAACTTAGATGGTTACTCTGAACAACATGTTGTATTGGACCGTAGACTTTGATCAGTCGTTCACATTGTATGAGTAAATTTCTGGAGAAGTATGGATAACTTAGTCATTCTTTATTGTAATGCCTTATAATTGGATCATAAGCTGCAATCTGGTATTTTTCTAGTTGAGTTTTCTATTTGTTATTATCATTAGCTACAATTATAACCACTATTTAATCATAATAATTGGTAAATTATACAAGAGGAGGATAGGGTAATTATTTTATGCAGTATCAAAATTTATTTGAAATATGAGAAGTTTGTGTGCAAGATTTTTTTTTTTTTGTCTTTTTCCAAGTACAAGTTTCTGCATAGAGAATGTTGATTTATCTTGAAATTCATGCTGTCATTTTCTTCAAAATTTTTGAAGATATGATTTTCTTCCCAAATGAAGAAGATATTGACCGAAGGATTCTACAATTATGGCGCAATTATTTTATAATAATCATCAGGTTTGTTTAGAGGCACATAAGAGGAGAATAGGCTAGTTTATATTCACTGTAAAGATTGTCAAAGCATCCAACACTGGTTTAGTCAGTGATTGGCTCATTGGAACGAGATCTGATTTGGACCTTGTCTAGACAAACTGAACTGGGCACTATCCTAATATGTATTAGCTTGTTAAATTGGATTCACAAATATGTACATGTTTTAAATTCTAATACAACAATCTAGAGCACATAGATTTTGTGTGTCTGCCTTATTCCTCTGCTATCTTGAGGGTGATACTCAATGTGCATGAAGTAGCTCTATATGATTAGTTGTTTTATTTTTTAAGAGGATAAATATTATATTGTTGTGCTTCAGATGATTCAGGCTTATCTTCTATTTAGTACATTTGTGTTCTTGTCCATTTTTACCTCTATCATGATAGGTTGGGTGGCTAATTTCATTTCATTCAATGTGTTGCAACAATGATTGACCCTAAGATTTGGATCATCCAAGGCACTTTCGCATTATGAGAAATGGTTGAACTCCTTTGTTGAACATAGCAAAAAATAAAATTGCTCTTTTCTTGTTATCTTCCATGTCACCCTTGTACTCATGCGCCTTTTCTTTGTTGATAACTGCAGATAATCTGAGTGGAAATATTGATGAACAACTTGAGGATGGAGACACTGCCCTTCATCTTACCTGTTTGTATGGCCATCTGCCTTGTGTGCAGGTTGGCAGCATAGTCCATTCTTCTTCTGAACTAATCATTCTTCTAGAAGCTCATAGTGTTATACCTTTGACATAATTGTTCAGCTTGCTTATGGAATATCAATGCTCAATATTGTCTCAATTCTATTAGTAATAGAGTCATACTCAAATTATGGGATCATTTTATCTTAGATATTCTGGATAAAGGCAATATCATTTTTTTAATCCAGTAAAAGCAGTGTACATGTTTTACCATTTCTTGATGTTTATGTACCAAAGTGAGTTGTACATAGCATGCAGATGTGTGTTAGTACCTTTCACACGCTTTTTAGCCAGCATGTCAGCCATTTTGAATCTCAAGTTAATTTGTGAAATAGTATCCTGTGAACAGGCTCCAGTGATGACTCATATTTTTTTCTCATTTAATATTTGATGATACCTCTGAAAAACAGTCTATATTGCATTTCACAGCTGTTGTTAGAGAGAGGAGCTTCCTTGGAATCAAAGGATGAAGATGGAGCAATTCCACTTCATGATGCTTGTGCAGGAGGTATGCTTTTCAGTGTATTTAAACAGCATTCTGAAATCAGTATTAATTTTCCTTAGGACTACTCTCTGCAGGGTTTACTCAGATAGTACAGCTTTTACTTGATAAAGCTAATGATCCTCAATGTGTAATGAGAATGCTGAACACAGGTGATGCGGAGGGTGATACGGTGAGTGACCTCTGAATGCGGACTCTCTTTGGTTTTTAATTTTCTGCAAATGAACTATTAGACTTGTTACACCCTAAACCAATTTAATAGACTGCATCATTGCATTATATTAGCAGTTTCTCTTTTTGATTTCCCTTCTGCATTTGTCTCCAGCCTCTTCATCATGCTGCTCGAGGCGAGTATGTGGATGTTATTCGGTTGCTACTCTCATATGGAGCATCTCCAACTAGGATAAATATCTATGCAAAGGTACGTTCATGTTATAATATTCACCCACTAAAAGAACAAAAAAGTTCTTTTATATATATATATATATATATATATATCGTTTGCATACAGTCACTAATGTAAAAGTTTACAGATTCCAAGTGAACTTGCCGATCCCGGTTCTGAAGCGAGGAATGTCTTGGAAACAGCCGCCGGATCTGTAACCCACCAACAATGCTAGTCTAGCTTAGCCAAAATTTGCGTGTTTTTGTCGTCGACGGCTACTGGTTCGCCACACTTGTGCGAGAAAAGGATAACTAAACTATTCATGATGTTAAAATTTCTAAACTGGCCATGGTTTATACTTTCGTGAGATACAAAAGCGGCAAACGTTTTCGAAGTTCAACATTTATATCGTCAGAGAATTTTTCTATCTCAAAAATGGTTGACGGTTTGGATTTTATATGACTATACAGTAAGCATATCCTTTCCCGGACTCTTCTTTGGTAGCCCTCATGTATAGGATTTTCTTTCACGGTTGGTGGGAATAAATGCTCATCAAACCAGGAAACATAGGTGGTGTGGTTTATTTTTATTAGCCTGTGGATGTAAAGTTTGGCGGATTGAATTATTATTGACAAGCTATTAATGTGGATTGGGCTAAAGGAGCCGAGTAGATATATTGCGTACTATTTTGAATGGCAAGTGATACTAAAGTTTGACGGTTGCTATTTGCACTTTTGTAACTAATCCGTTTCATCCAACACTCGTAATCATTTTGAAAAGCATGTTTTTATGAAAAAATTAATAATTCTATTAATTTTTTAACCCCTGAGCCACCATGACATTAAAAATTACCAAACTCACTTGCCGACTCCGAGGTTCGAACTCTTCTTAATGCACGAAAACGAGTTATGCTCCCATCCCACCATTTCAAGCACTTTTGCTCCCATTTATCAAAGCTGGCTGTCATTCCTTGCTTAGCTAGCTAGTACTGTATACACTCATTGTGTTAAAATTTCCACCTAGATAATAGCAGGTTCGACGACTAGATAATAACAATATAATACTATATAGATATAGGGTTTAAACAGAAGAACTTTCGCGGTGATAATAACAATATAAATAGACGAGAGTAAGAGTTTCAATACAAAATTTTCTTTAACACATTGACTGAAATTATTTAGTAACGTGGAGTTCCCAAATTAGTAGCATAAAAACTCTGAGGATTCTAACCTTATCTATTATAAGAGAGAGAAAAAATAAAAATAAATCCACCATCCTTTTTTTTTTTAGTAAATTATTATTTAACCATTAATATAATCCTCTTTAGAGGTAACCGTTACAAACCAGTCTCTCCATGGTCATGCCAAAAAGGAGGAGGTAGATGAGCCACATGGATATAACCAAATTTACAGCAATTCTTAGCCCATTGAGCTAGGTTATGAACAACAAAGTTACAAGATCTAGAAGATCTAGAAATATAATGAATGGACCAATCTCTACCATTACAACAAAAAATTAGCTTCCTAGCTTGATAAGCAATATGTTTGGCTTGCTACTGTTCATGATCTTTAAACCTATTGACGACAGCATGAACAACACCCAATGAATCTTTGACATTCGCTAGTTTAATTCATAACTTGTATCAGAGTTACAATACTCCTTAAATCTTTCATAAATTTAAGGTTCAATTCAAATTTTAAGTTATATAATTAGTAAATCATAATGACGTTTTAGATGAACAATTCCTCTCACCACTCTATTGTATTCGCAAAGGTAAAAATTGAATAATCAACGCTAAAAGTTATGTAATCAATTTTTAAAAATTTTGGGTTGCTAAATGTGCTGAAAGTTATTTTGATATTTCATTACAAGAATTAATGGACTCCTCCTCCTCAACTTCCAACGAGCCCGTCCCAAGTCAAGTGGGACAATCATTAAATCGTGGTGGAAAAGAATATCAAGACATTGGAAAAATGTTGCACAATAAGACAGCGAAGTCATGCCCAATTTTGTTTTAATCTCTTATAATCTGTTTGATTTGAAAGAGAGGAGGGAATAATCTGTTTGGTTTGAAAGAGAGGAGGGAAGGGGAGAGATTTTAATGGAGGGAGGGGACGGAAGGGAATGAGAGATAAACTGTCTTGTTTAATTTGTAATGGGAGAAAATGTGAAATATAATGAAATTGATTATTAAATTTTCGTAATATTTATTATATTTGTGAGGTGTCTTTTTTATTTAATAAGAACAATTTAGTAATTAAATATTCATATTTTTCCTATCCTCATAATTCTCCTAATTTTGAAGAGCAAGTATAGAATGTAAAGGGTGGAAAAATAAGTAAAAAATTTGCTTCCCCTCCCCTCCAAAGTCCAAATCCTTCAATCAAAGGGTCACTATTGAGAGTAATTTCTTTCAAAAATCAGTTTGATCACTGAAACTGTTGACGCAGATAACCTGGAAGTGGTCAGTATTAGAAATAAAATTTGGATTAATTGCCTAAAAATTGTTCAACTTTGATTGAACAAACATAAAGAATTTGGATTCATTTCAGATCCATCTTCAACCCCTTTCAAATTCTCCTGATTCAGAATCTAAAACAGTTTTGAACGAGAATGGCTATCACACCATGTAGAGCACGAGCATACTATGACTACCTCATCAAGCTTCTCCTCATCGGCGATAGCGCTAACACAGGTTCTTATTTATGGTCTGGGACTTGGCATATGTTGTATTGCATTGGAAAGAGTTGCCTATTATTACGATTTGCGGAAGATTCACTTACAACCAGTTTTATCACCACAATTGGGTACATATTCTAGTATTATTATATATATTTGGATAATTTTTGTCATATCCGTCGTGCTTACAACTATAAGTTCCTTTCAGAATTGATTTTAAGATTAGGACAATTGGCAAGCGCTTTAAACTACAGATATGGGATACTGCTGGCCAAGAACGTTTTAAGACAATCACAACAGGTATCTTTCTTCTTCTTTTTCCTTTTTTTTTTTTTTTTTTTTTTGCATTAAACTTGGGTTTTTGGGCTAAGAAACTATTATGGTTTTCGAATTCATCTTTAAAAATTGACTTTGTGAGGATAATTATGCATGCTCCATGGAATACTTTCTATGTGCCAACAACTTCCCCTGGATTGCTTAATATGAGTTACTACTTGGGATTGGACAATACAAATTTGTCAATTTGATAAGCAATAGTAACACAGTGCACATGCATGACTAGGAACACGTACCTGTGCCAAGAACCTGGATGAATGATATCACAGAATTGTAATGCTTTGAAATGGAAGCAAAATTACCTAGATTTTCTTGGTGACACTGATACTATTCAATATGAAACTCCGTTTATTATTATGAAGAATAGCAAAATTCAAAAGGAGATTAACGTGTTAGTTTCTCAGATTTCTTTGAGTGTAGTTCAGATATTAATGTGCTCTCTTATGTAGCTTATTACAGAGGAGCCATGGGAATATTGCTGGTCTACGATGTCACCAATGAATCTTCATTTAACAGTATCTCCTTTCTTCTCCCCTTTTATGTATATCATTTAAAGAAGATTATCTTAACATGAAAAGGAGGAAACTCATACTTCCGTGGTAATGAGTTTAAATAATTGTGTAGACGTCAGAAATTGGATAGAGAATATAGAGAAACATGCCTCTGATAATGTGAACAAGATACTTGTTGGTAACAAAGCTGACATGGAGGAGAGCAAAAGGGTAATGCACGAATCAACCTCCTTACTTATTGCTTTTATTAAGCAAAAGGTTGTAAAAATTAACTTTCATTTGGCAGGTTGTTCCAACATTACGAGGCCAGGCATTAGCCGATGAATATGGTATATTTTGTTTTTTTGAAACGCTGAGTCAAAGAATCACCCATTCATATGATCCATACTAGTGGTGACAAGTTTCTTGTAAATCTTTTGGGTTTTATGTAAGTAAAATAATAGCCTGTTGTCCACATTTATGATAAATGTTTCAAATGATTATTTGGATAAGAAAGAATACTAAAATTTGAAGCCTTTCTTTTGATCAGAGCGCAAAAAACAAATTATAACGTGGAACAAGTAGACTCTTTTCCATTGCTAGAGACATTGAGCTAAGACTTGTAGAGATTGATGCTAAAGCAGAGGTAGGCATCATCTCTCCTTATATCTCCTTTATACAATGTGTATCTTTTGTTAGCTGAAGCTTAGTTCTTCCAACCCTGCAGCCTAGTAAACCTGATCCGGTTAAGGCCTCAACTTCAACCCCGGAGAGATCAGCATGCTGCAGCACATGATTTCAGGCTGATACTCAGCGTAGCTCTTCTCTTGAACTTACCTTGTAAGGTTCTCTGATGTTATACAGGGTCTCGTGTTGGCTTGCCTCTCTTACAAACTTTTGAACAGTTTTCTCAATCATTAATCATTATGTCATATAGCTTAACTGAAATTTATTGATTGAAGAGCTGTGTCATTCATTCCATCAGTTGTGAGTTGCAAATGGAAGTGACGGTGCAAACTGTAATACAATTTCCCCAGTATTTGCAGGATGGTCAGTACTCAAATGCAATGTTAAAAGCAGTTGTAGATAAGATTTTAAGTTCCAACAATTTTGCTTTAGTGACAACTCGACAAAGGATTAATTAGTGCACAAACAAAAAACCACACAGGCCAAATATACACACGCTAAAACTGTCATTAGCATCATATACCAGAACACATTGTATGTACCAGCGACAACTCAAGCACAATAGCACCATGAAATACAAAAAGGAAATAACGGCTATACATATTCTGACCATCTAGTTTTGAGGGAACCACAGATTCTGCAATAAAGAGCGCCATCTGGGGTGGTAATCATTTGATGCCCTTCAATGTCAGGGTCTCTTATTCCAGCCCTTTATGAGCAACAACCACTGTTAGAAGAAGGTTGGTATTCTTGTTTTTGTTTTAGTATATTTCTCTTCCCTGCGCTAGAGCCTTCTTCCAGAAGACTGGGCACTTCCATTATCTGGTTTTTAAGTAGAAGACGTTCAGCAAGGAGGATGTATTCATTCCAATCTCAGGTTGCATTTTTGCATGGGCCAGAATTCAAAATAAAACCACAATAGTCTATTAACTCTTTGAAATTTTTAGATGGTCACTTACCTTTAAAGCAAGCTCTTCAAAGCATTGTTCTACATTTTCTCGGGTTCTAGCACTGCATTCAAGAAATAAACATCCAAGCTCTTTTGCAAGTGCTATTCCTTCTTCCCTTTGTACAACTCTTTCAGACTCCTGAAATTCATTTCAAGCAAGTCATATTTACAACTCAAACAGGAAAGACAACAAATACATTGTAATACATGACACGATTGGGAAGGCCATAAACTTTATTCTTGCAGTCTTACTCATATTATACCAATTGAATGATATTTGAATGCAAATCTGAAAGCATTATAAGTAGATATGAATGCTCATAACTTACTCTGTCAACTTTGTTTCCAACAAGCATCTTTACACAATCCTGGTTAGTGGAATAAAGTTCCACTTCCTTTGCCCATACCTCAGACAAATTGGTAAACGTTTCCCTCCTTGTCACGTCATAAACTAAAATCAAACAAGTAAAATTTATCAATTAAGTGAAGGGTTTAAAGTGGATTTTTTTTGTATTTTTCCTCTTTTGTGATCTAGAAATGGAATGCAAAATATCTTGCACTATTGTTTAATATTTAGTCTGTGATGGCCTAGAGATAGTAAACTTTCAAGAATATGCTAGCTTCAGGATAAGAATAAAAGATCCTTTGTTTTGTTTTAATGTACATTCATACTCCAAGTGAAAAGAAAATTAATATTATTATGATGCCTTGCGGAAGTTTTGCCAAGTCCTAAGGGCTTCTATATATGCATGTAAAGGATTGTGCTGCCTAGTTAACATACATGTAATGCCACGTTATGAAGCTGTAACCTACAGGGGGTCAAAAACATTGTAATGAGAAAATATCAAATGGATGTAAAAAATATGCTATCAGATAATGTGTTGGCTCTGAAAAAACCACGCAATTGATGAGAAATCAAGCTCCCAAAGCTCATCTTCCAAATTTCTGTCACAGGTCAAACGATGTTAGATTTAATTAGCTTATTCTATTCTCCCAATAAATAAATGGTAGCAGTCTGGCAGATAGTAGAGTAACTCAAGAGTCAAATCATGAAATCCGATAACATTTTCTGGTGGCTTATCATGGAGAGCATTGATTCCTGTCAACAGAATCAGATTCTGATGTGCCAACACTAAGGCCCAAAAGGTGGTTCAAATGAAGTCTAGACACAAGAAAAGGTTCGTTCGAGACTTTGACATGCATACTTTTAGCTTTTGATAGCACACAAACTTTTGGAGGTGTCTTAATGTACAAACCTTTCAAAATCCTAGCTCTACTATATATAGTTCAATGCTTCGTGAAGGATTGACACGCATTGCTTACAACATATATCTCCTTGGATGAATGATTAAGCAGAATAACTTATATTAAATTGGATAAAAGCCTCTACTGCAAAAGGAAGTGGTCCAACAGTATTATTGAATCTGCAGACATGATACTGAAGCACTGAATTCTAGACCTATAAATAATGACCAAAACATACGACTCAAACACAGAACAATATTCTTTGCACAGATAAGAATTATGTCCACAAGTAGGCCAAAAGCAACAAAAGAACCAGATTCCATAGACATCAGAAGTATAATATATTCCAATGCTCAATATTTGCAGGAAAGTTATTTTGAGTTGTTCAAAGACCTACCAAGAATGATCCCTTGGGCTCCTCTATAGTACGAGCTTGTTAGAGTTCTGAACCTCTCTTGTCCAGCTGCAACAGAAGAATAAAACTTTCATCCATCAGACAAAAGAAAAACAAATATATTGAACAACAGAAGTGACATAACATATCGAGCAATTTCGATACAGTAATTATAATTAATTAAGGAAAGTAGTAAAAGAACAATACGGCAGTTTCACTATTTCTAAGCTTCTACAATCAGGACAGTATGATCAATTACAGGAGTTGGAAAGCACCAATAGAAAATAATGTCCACAAACATGTAATAACAAACTTTAGGAAAAATAATAATGCATATTGAATAGGATTATCACAGTAGATTAAAAAGACATCTACTTTTAGATCTCTCCACTGCCCTCTGATCTACAACCTTCTTACAACCTTTCGATATAGCATTCCATCCAAATACATTCAGGAGAAGAAATTATGACATACTTTTACCATGATGAGTAATTGCCAAAAGCATCCTGTGGTAATTATGTTTCTATTCCAGAGCTTTTTGTTCTGACAGTCTACTTCATAAGTCTTTCTAAGAGAAACCCATATTGAAAAGAAAAAAGTTTTACCAGATAAATTTACCTGGTAGAAGTATGAAAAACAACAGAAATTAAGAGGTCATACTGTATCAAGATATTCAGGAAAATAAAATCTTGGAGTTTCAATCACTCCCTACACTGTAAAATTGATAGAGCTTACCAGTATCCCAGATTGTAAGCTTCAATCTTTTCCCACCTACAGTGAGCAACTTGATCTTAAAATCAACACCTGGCATAAGTTTCAGAATTATGCACATGGAAATTAGATTTGTTATTCTGAAAGAAAGAATTTTACAAACACACACACATAAAAAAAAGAGAGATTAAAATCAGTTGTTTAACTAAGCCTGACAAGGACAAAAACATATCAAACGCACTTCAAGTGCACCAGTTATGTAAAGAAAGAGAAAAATGATTGAGCAAGATTATACAGAAAAAGAAGTTACAAATATAAAAACTTGAAAAATGTTCAACAAAAGGCTAGAAAGTTGTCCTAATGGCTGTGATGTGAACTAGGTGGTACTTCAGGGTTTAGTATGTAATTTCATTAATTTAGATGGAAAATCTGATAACTTTCATCTCTTTTATGGGGACCCTGTGTCCATTAGATGGTCCATGAAAATTGCAGACTGAGTCGATACACAAAATTCTCCTAGAATCTTGATATTCCCCTCTTAACGGAGTAAAGCTGAAATGAAATGGTCACTGTCATATCTTTAAGCGAAAAATGCTTCACACAAAAATTAGTACAGCTTTGAGAAGTACTGCTACCACAAAAACATTGAACAATCACTCTGCTAAGGAAAGGCAACAGTTTGGTTAAGAGTAAAGAATCACATGTTTCATGTCCTTGATCTAAGGAGGCTTATGAGGAATTCGAAGGAAATAAGGCTTGCACCTAAATAAATTGCCTCTTTGATAATGATATATATCCAAAAGCTTCAGTAATTGATAGTCCATATCAGGCATCTTAAGAAACGACTAATTAGAGAGTGTCAAAAGACGCACTATCCACCACTGATACAAGAGAGAGGCCTGTTTAATAGTTCTAAGGCACCAGAAACAAATGCAGAAAGTAGAAGCAACTAAACTTACTAAGAAATTAAACCAGAGGAAATAAAAAAGATTTGAGGCAATGGAAAGAGATTAGTCCACTAATTCCTAGCCATAGATCATGCTTGACGCACACCTTTAATCAAAAATTATATGACAAATTGGATTCAAACTCTATCAGCATACAAATCGCACACACAATAAAGCATGTTATCCGCAATTTAAACGCATTAACTTTGGACAACGCTCGAATAACCAGCAACCTCTGCTGCATACACACGCTGAACCAGCCGGTATCTGCATACATCAAAGAAAAGCTCCGCGATCGCATTCCGAGCTTGTTTTGAGAGATCAAAAGCAATAAAATCTCACAAAAATACACGAACATATGATCCAGTATCAATTTGTTCATACACACGCGAGTATGCATCTCTAAACAGGAAATTTAAACACACATAACAGTGACGATGAAGATGAGACTAATTAAGTACCAATGGTAGGAGAAAGATCCTCAACGGAACTAGAAATGAAAGTGACGAGAAGGCTACTTTTGCCGACTCCAGAATCTCCGATCAACAAGATCTTAAACGACAGATCGTAGTTGCTACCGCTTACGGTGGCGCTGCTAGTGTTGGTCTGTCCAGTTGACGCCATTCTCCCAATCAAATCTCCCTTAACTTTCTCTTTCAGGATTAGCTCTACGATTTACTTATATGAAACAGTGACAATGTGTATTGAATAAGAGAGAGAGAAAGAAGAAGTACAAAAAGTGAAAAAGAAAGAGTAAAGCTTATGCCATTACACACACACCCTCCGTCTCCTCTTTATGTATATATATTCTTTGCATTACACAGAAAGAAAACGGCTCGCTCTGGAGTCAGGACAACGTTATTCTTTTCCTTTTCTTATTATTTTCTTTTCCTTTTCTCCTTTCAATCTCCTCTCATTCATTCTCTCTCTCCCTCCACGAAGAAAGAGAAAGGAAAACTGCGGTGCGAATGCGATTCCGTTTTAGCGCGGAACGCAATGTACGGTTGGTCTGCTAAAGTGTTCGTGTCCGGTATCATCACAAACAATAGATGAAACATCCTGAGTTCGGGAAATAATTTTACTCCCTAGTGACATATATATATAAGCAATGAAAAAAAGAATTATTTTACTTTCATAATATTACATAAAATTTCATCTCCTTTTTTTTTTTCTTCAAGAAATGCCATCTTATTTATAAAAACGGATCAAAATAGTCCTTCCGTCAATTTTGACTATTTGACATCCGTATTTTTAGGTATTTTAATATTTTAAGGTAAATTTGAATTTTTTTATATAATTTGGTGAAATTAAAAAATATATTACTTAAAAATAATTCTTTCATTTATATTCAAAGCGTTTAAAGAAAAATTGGTTCAAAGAAAAATAGTTATTTTCATTTTAATTGAAGATTTAAAGTATTTTTAAATATTTTAGTATTTCATATTAAAATTAATTTTATTACCAAATTAATTAAGTAGCCAATATAATATAATTTGATGAATGTAAAAAATATATTATTTGAAAATAATTATTTCATTAATATTGAAAGTATTTTCAAAAAACTAAAATACCATAAACAAATTACATTTAACGGATGCCAAAATGTCAAAATTGATGAAGTAACTATTTTGATCTATTTTTATAAGTAATGTGATCTTTATTGCCTCGAAAAAAAATAAAATGACATTTTGTGAGATATTGTAAAAGCAATTTGACATTTTTTTATCATTTCCTCATATATGTTTATATATTTGGGAACAATCGCTCGATATTTAGTAAAGTAGATTGTTAAATGAAACATGCATTCAATTTTTATTTATAATTCTATGTTAGAAATGTTCTAAGTTAAATTTTAAAATATTAGTCTTTTGTCTCTAAAAATGTTATCATACTTAATCATTTTTTTTATTTCATACTTAAGCTAAGAATATTTTTTAAATTTTTTTAAGGAAATTATTATATTGTTTTTATTATTAATACAGTTAATTATATGACTATGTGATTTAATATAACATAATTACCTTAAATTTAAAAAATATAAATGAAATTTTAAATGAAAAATATATTTATTTTAAAAATATACATTTAATTTAAAATATTTTAAAAATAAAAATAAACATTCAAATTCAAATAGATAAAGCATTAAGTGACAATTTAAAAATTGGTGAGCATATATATAGTGTTTTTTTTTATAAAAAAAGAAAGAATATTTCCTTTTGATTCATATCTAAAAAAAATTTTAAAAATTAATATTATATTATTATTATTGTAGTCAGAGCCCATGTTTAGTGGGGAATATAAATTAAGAAAAAATTGCTCTTTCTAAAGCAACCAATACCGTCTAATAAATTGTCTAAGCTTAACTCATCATTAAAGTAACTTTCTTGTACAGTGTATTGGGGACTCACTGGACAAATAAAAACACTGTATATAAAATCATGGGGGCATCAGGCATGGTTCTATCTTGAATGTTTGAGTAGCGGGATCAATTATTGACTTTTATTCTGCTGTTCTTAGCACAAAAAAAAAATTATTCGGCTGATATGCATAATGTTGCTTAGTAAATTGCACGGCCAGACCAAGATCTGAAACAGCAATAGCCAATAGAGTGAGCGGAGAGAGAGGCCTTTTTGTAAATAATGGAAGGATGATGGCTGAAGTATAATCGAGGTCCAAGATTGGGCTCCATGTACTTTAGGTGGTGGGCCAGTGTGTAGTTGGGAGCTCCCATATGTCTCAACTTTTTGGGCGCAAGTGTGGTCTATCTAACCAGCCTTTTCACGGGAGCAGATCATTTTCTTTTTGGTTTCTTTGGATTATCTTATATTATTTGGCTTTCGTGCATCCTGTGTGTTTTTGTTTTTGTTTTTGTTAATTGATTTAAATTTAATAAATTTTTACATTTGTTTTATTTTTTATGGATTAGTTCTTGTTAGACCAGCTTCATCACTGTCATTTTTTTCATCATTTACTCTCATTCACTTTAATCATACACTTCTACAAATCATAACAAATAAAATCAACATATTACATCACATCATTAATTCATCAATATCTTTAATACAATACTAAATTTAATATATCATTCAATTTTTATGCTATTGAATTATGAATTTTATTCAATAATTAATTTTATGAGAAAAATTGTTCAAGTTCTACTAAAATATGAAAATTTTATGTTATTAAAATATAAATTTGAAATTGAATCAAAAGAATAAGAAAATTTAAAATAATATTTTCTCCGTCCTACTAAGATGGATAAGTAGACATTTTCACATAGATTAATAAAACATATTTAATATTGTTAAAATTGTAAAATATTTTCTTATTTTTTTATATCTTATCATTTCACCTTACATTTGAAATTTTGTTAAATTTAAATTTAATTGTATAAAAATATGTACAAATTTGATTTAAAGTGTAAGAAAAACTATGCAATTATCTTTAGAAAATGAATCTTGAACTTAATGTGTATTATTTCAATAGTTTGAAAATAAATTTTATAATAATAAAGTATGTTAAATAGAGATATTTTATGTAATTAAAAATTAAATAGCATTCTTAATAAAGAAAGTGTACTATAATTTGGGAGGGATGAAAAATTAAAACAAATCTATCTTAGTGGGATAAAGAGAGTAATAAATTTTATTAAAACATTCTTCAAATTTCATTAAACGTGAAAATATCATGTTCTTGGTTTCTTTGTTCAATTGAACAAAATAGTCTGTTTCTTGAAAAAAAAAAAAACTATTCAAAATATTTTCAAATCAAAGAAATAATTTCCAATGTTGTGAGGCCTTACTTTTCATTTGCAACCGTTCCTCCACGGTGGCACAAAAGAAAAGCACTCCAATTGTTAAGCAAGTGATACCTGCATTGGAATTGCTCTTAGGAGGACATATCTCTCAATTCACTCTCTCTTCTTTATTTCTTTTCTTTTTTATTAATGCATTTATGCTTGACAAATGGAGACTGTAATTTAGTACAAAGTTGAGCACCGTATTCGTTTGTTTTCTTCGAAGTCTCGATGACCAGCAACAGCTGAAAACTACCGACGATATAGGTAGTATATGGGTTTTTGAACGTATCTTTAAAGTACGTGGGTTCAAATAAAAGGGATTTTATATCCACAATTTAGATAATAATTTATAAAAATAATTGTTTCATCTTTGAAATGTTAAAAAATATTATAATTTCATGCATAATGATTGGGATTCTTTTTCCTTTTACCTTTTATATGAAGATGGACCTATCTAAATTATTATCATAAATTACAATGAATTATCAAACCATTTCGCTGCCTTGTATAAATGTTGTTTTGAATTGTCATAATGTCAATTTTGTTAAGATAGGCCAATCTTCAATTCAAGTTAAGCTAATGCTTGGCTTGAATAATTGAATTGAAAGAAGATTTTCACATCATATCTCATAAATACTTAAAAACTTGTAATTAACATTTTCAAGTTCAGACATAGTTATAAGTTAAACTAAATATTCTAATCACATTTGTCAATTCACGAGTTTGTTTGAACAATGACCAGTGTCACCATCATAGATTCATATTAGTAAGACAAAACCACCAGATTTTGCCTGTTTCCACACCCAAAATTGGAGACCACCACATTTTGCTTGTTTCTTGAATCTTTGACAGAGTTTAGTAGTTTTCTATAATTTCAATCCAGAAGCTCTACCTTTCTCTTCTCCTTAATATATAAGAACGAAAGCTTACCCTTGCCAACACCATCATAATTAAAATTAATAATAGTAAAATACACATTCTCATTTTTCGCTGTTTAGATAGGTAGATTGGGTAGGGGACTGAACTACGATTGAACTGTAGAGAATTTGTTGTGTTAATTTTATGTTCTAAATTATCGATAGTGTTATAAATTATATAAAATATAGTTAATAAATGATGTGAGAGAGAGTGATCTTAATTAAAAAGTATTGAAAATATATTGTTTTTGTTCATAGGTGGGATTTATATTTGGGATTAGGAAAATGTTTAAAAGTTAGATGTAACAGAAATTTTGAAGACAAAAAAATGCTTTGAGAAAATTTCTTATAAGATATATTTTTTTCTTGAAGGCTTTTAGAAAATTATTTTTTAGTTGATGTCTAAATAAAGCCAGAATTTTATATTCAAATTTGAACTTGAATTATTAGGATTAAATTTTATTTAAACCGAGTTAAAATATTCAATTGTTTGGTTCGAAAGCACAAATATTTGATTGAAAATCTCACTAATATATCAGTATATATTTTTATATTTTAAATTAATCAATAGAAAATATATCTTATAGATTTTGTGTGATCATAGAGCTCGGGCTCAAGCCCAAAGTTAATCATTTTTATGGCAATGCATTTCAGGAATCATGGCAGTGGATGTTTATTATATATATCTTAAATAAAAAATATAGATGTTGAATCTTAGACAGAAGTAAGCATTATTTAAGAATTATCTTTATTGCCTAAATGTCATCTAAATCTACAAGTATTCCACGCTGCTGCAGGGTAATATTGTGATATAACAGTAAACTACATCATTTAAAATATAGTTTTCAAATCTTAACCTAAGGAATCGAGATAATGACTAGATCTTAATACATATAGGAAACTAAGAATTATAAGAAATTAGAATGATAATTGAAAATAAAATTAAAATTGCAAATCTTACTAGAATTATAAAATCAAACTTATTATAGTAGTGAAAAAAAAAAGAACTGGATATTTCTCTATTTCAATTGGCCCAATATCCTTGAAGTATAAGTCTATTTCAAGGTTGAAAAATAGTTTTATTTGGTCCCTTTTGAATCTTAAACAGGGCCAGCCCATCAAATAGAAAGACGCACGTCAAGTCGGTTCAAGAACATATCCCGTCAGACATTACCCAGTGCCGCCCACAACTGTATCATCATTTCTCAGTCGCCGGCTCACCTGTATTACGGCAATTAGAGAAAGATGGACAGAGAGTGGGGATCCAAGCCCGGTAGTGGAGGGGCAGCCTCCGCCCAGAATGAGGCCATTGACCGCCGTGAGCGGTTGCGCCGACTAGCCCTAGAGACTATCGATCTCGCCAAGGATCCCTATTTTATGCGAAACCACCTCGGAAGGTCTAATTTCCTGTTCTTCTTCCTATATTCCTGCATAAATTTAATACTTTTTTTGTATTTGGGGGGGTTGTTGTGCTTGTTGTGGATGATTCATGGGTTTTTGTTTGTTTAATTTGTAGTTACGAGTGCAAGCTGTGCTTGACATTACATAACAATGAGGGCAATTATTTGGCTCACACACAAGGGAAGCGACACCAAACTAATTTGGCTAAGAGAGCTGCTCGGGAAGCCAAGGAAGCACCGGCTCAGCCTCAACCTCACAAACGCAAAGTAGCTCTTAAAAAATCAGGTGAGAGTGAGTTTATTTTTCTCTGTTTTGCATGTCTAATTCTTTAATGTTGTTTATTTATTTTTGTTAATTTAACATCTAATGACTATATTGTCCTTTAGTCTAAAATTTTTCAGGAGGTCTTGGTAGAAATATTGAAAAAGTTGCAAAAGTTTATAAATTTGATTAAGGAATATGCCTAATGTGATTGCTGTGGGAGAAATCTTTGTTTAGAGGCAATGTACTGTTGTTACTGTTGACGCTATAGAATATGATTTAGGTGCTTGCCTGAGCCGAGGAAGTTGAAATAATCATCATGTCGAGTGTTCTATACCTATTTTATGATCTTCCCCTGCCTATGAGCATTTTATTTGTTGATGTTAACATTTTATGACAAATTATGGATTTAAAATATTTGACTTTCCATTTTTTGTAGTTAAAATTGGGCGGCCAGGATATCGAGTGACCAAGCAATTTGATTCAGAGACGAAGCAAAGGTCTCTTCTCTTCCAGGTGAAGATTAATTATCCTATATATCCCTTCTTACTAAAAATACACATATGAGGTCTTTATTGTTTTCATGCAAATCACAATACGCCTATGATTGTTGAGTTGATATTAGCGAGGTATATTTGGTGTAGTTCCTATATTTTGGTAGCTTTATGGATATTTTGACCTTGATGCTGGAAATAAGCAACCTAGAAAGTGAAAATTTGTTGGTATGCTTTTTTAAAATAAAAAAAAAAAATTCAATATGGCTCAACTGGGACGGGACATTTGTCGATAACTTCTATGTCATCTGGATGTTAATCTTGAATAATTCTTTTAAACCATTTTCCTATTTTGTTTTACTTCCCCAATAAGGCTGCAGAAACATAGCAGTGAGCTTCTATTTTTGCTTCTTTATTAGATATATGGTGTTTTGTTTTTTTTCCTCTCATTTGGGTGTCAGAACAGGTAAGATATCATGTTCCAAATTTCATCAAAGCTTTCAAGATATTTAGATTTCCTTAGGAGAAAAAGAGAAGTATAGGCTTAGTTTGTTTTTGGGAAAGAAAAAAAAAACTAAAATTGTGTTATGGGTGTTCATAGATTTTCTGTTTATCCATGTAATAGGGCAGCGTCTCAATCATGATTCCTTCTTTTACGGTGTATGCAGATTGAGTACCCTGAAATTGAAGACAACACAAAGCCTAGGCATCGTTTTATGTCATCTTTTGAGCAGGTACACTGTATTGTTTATGGAACTCTTGTGTGCAAGTACTTTGACACGTGTTTGGGACTTTTGGTTCTCTTCTCTCGGTTGTGTTTTACCTAATGGTATAATGTTAAGGAATTAAGTTGGCATTTGATTATTAGTTTCCAGATTGTGCGTAAGAGTTCGATCTGGCAGTGTTTTTACCATTATTTTTCTTTGTGAAATATCTGATATGCAGAAAATCCAGCCGTTTGATAAAAGATATCAGTATCTCTTGTGTGCTGCTGAGCCATACGAAATTATTGCTTTTAAGGTAATTTAATTTACTAATTTTAATGCACAAACAGAATTATATTTTCTCATTTGATGATTCTTAACTGTAGACAACTTACTTCCCAGGTTCCTAGTTCAGAAATTGACAAGTCAACTCCCAAATTCTTCTCACATTGGGATCCAGACTCCAAAATGTTCACAGTAAGTAATGAAATCTTTATTCAATTCTGGTCCTACTAATGAAAACAATATTTCCATTTTGGAGTTGAATGTTTCATGATCCAGCTCCTTGCCATGTAGGACAGCCATGGCAGGAAGCAGGTTGGGAATAACCTGCGCCTCCTTAAGTAATTGGCAAAACATGGTCAAATTATGATTGCTTTGTCGTGTTCCTTCTTTATGCGGATCATTGGGACTCAAGAAGTTTTTTTGCTTAATTGGGACATATGGGGCGTGGGTTTGATAATATGTGCTGTCTGTCTGAGATGCTAGATATGGTTTTGTAATGGGCTATTTGATGGAATCTGACTCCTTATAATTTGTCCTTTGGGACCTTCTGGCATAGGATAACGTTGATACTAATTTGTTGAACAATACTCTGATACCACCAAGTTTACCATGCTGTTTGCATATGATTTTGGCTGGATTAGCCTAATCCTCAGAGATTTTGTTTTCTTTTATCTTTTGGTTACTGAGTTACTAATCCTGGTCAATCATATACAGTTGCAATTATACTTCAAGTCAAAGCCACAAGAGGCAAACAAACCGCAACCTTCTCCAACAGCCAATGGTACTGCAGTTCCTGGTGCCCCACCTCGACCTTTGCCACCTCCACCTCAAGCTCCTCCACCTCCTCCACCCCAAGGGCTTCCCCCAGGAGCTCCCACTGGGAATCCACCCAGAGGCCCTCCCTCTATTCCTGGTTCTATGCCTCTGCCTCCACCACCACCTATGGCCAATGGCCCCAGGCCTATGCCTCCAGGTGGATCTTTACCTGCTCCACCACCACCTCCAGTCGGCAGTGGAGCAATGGCGAATTTCACTCCTGGTGCACAGATGGCGAGGCCTCCAATGATGCCTCCTCCACAAGGTTTTCAGGGGCAGCAAATGCACAGCCAAGGAATGCATCCACCACCACCCCCACCCAACATGGGCTAATAATGTTTCTTTTGTGTAACAAGGCGTACAAGAAGATATGAAATTGCTCTCGATACTTAGCATCATGCACAACAAGTTTAATTTCCTGAACCGAAACTCTGTAAGTCTTGCTGCTAGTTAGGAAATATAAGGATACCTGCTTTTCTTCTTCTGTTGTATGATGCTGTACCGAACTTTTCTTCTTCTTGGAAAGTTCTGAATCCACATTATCTTACGCTTGTGGCCAATAGCGTGCATAATACGCATCTATCATCGTTTAATTGCTTCTTTTGTTATGCCGAAAGAAAATGAGCTCATTTACTTCATTATTTGCTGAATCAAGAAACCAAGCTGACCTTGTTGAAAGAACACTAAACAGTTGAATAAACAAACTTAGGATGGCACGGGGGAATAAAGCCCAGGATATTTTTTTAATCTTCGGATGCAAATTGATAAATATTATTATGTTCGTAGTTTGTTTGTAATTGAATGTTCATTTTCCCTTATATAAATATATTTATTATTTAAATTTTTATTAATAATCAAAATTTATCTCATTAATTTATGATATTCAGCATTTAATATTTTAATTTAAGAATTTACATCTTACTAATTAATTTATTGATTTCACAATTTATTATATTAATAATAATGACATTATTTAAAATCATTCAAAAGCAAACATTTAATTACAAATGGAAGGAGTATTAAAAAGAAAGAGAGGTTATAGATTTAATTGATTGCTTTTATTTTATTTCGTCTAGAAATATAAATCGGTGACTTTCTTTTATATGTATCAATTCACTTTTTTCTGTTTACTAAAATATCTTTAATTATTATATTTTTGTTAATAAGAAAGATAAAATAAAATTTATTTTGAAAATAATAAAATATAAATAACTTATCTTGAAAATTAGAAAAAGATAAAAAGAAATATTAAAATAAATAAAGACAATCGTAAAATATACATAAAATTTCATAAAATAATTTATATTTAAGACAAAAAAAAATCAACAACTTATAGGAGTGGTATTTTTTATAAAAAAAAAAAAAGTTGATTGTACGATTGTTTAATCCTTTCAAGAACAAAACAAAATTATATATCTGGTACTGGTAGTCACATTTGTATTGCTAATAATAATGTAATACTTTTTTCCATGAATGCAACTTATCCCAGATCTTTGTAAAAACGAACTACCCATGACCCAACCAACAAAAAGGCAAAAATCGTAAAACATTGTTAAGCAAGATTGACGGGCTTAAGTCGACGAGGAGGAAGTAGGAGAGTACGAGGTTCCCCTTCCACACGAAAAGGCTGTGCATGTCAAAGACAATTTTTTTTTTTTATTTAATCTGAATTTGTGTCATTGTAGAGGAAAAATCAGCTTTCATTTCTACATTCACACATCACAAGCTTAATTTCCCTAATCTAGAGTAGACTAACAAAAAAATAAAAAAACAAATAGTAAAAAAAAAAAGTATTAGGAAAATAAAGAAAGAGAGAAATTTCTCCGGTGTTATTTTTTAAAAGTAGCATCTTCAAGCCCGACAGTGCCACATGCACAGAGCTCTCTCCCAGGAGGAAACAAATGAGCCCCCATCCAATATATAACTTCTAATTTGCTACTGCAGTTGGAGGAAAAACCTTCTGAATAAACTCAAGGAATCGCTCAGAGTAAAATGTAGGATCTACAGCTGAGATGGAAATAGAATCAAACTGCAGCGATTTATATGCATGTTCAATCTTCTTACTGATGTTGTACTCTTGCAATATGTCAATCATACCAAGATACAGCACCACATCATAAGCTTCATGAAATATTTGAATATCATCCTTCTCAGATATATGCTCTGCTCTTGCCGGCATATTCACTCCAAGTTGGATCTGAAGTCTGCCAAGAATCCAACACAAAAAAAAAAAAAAATCAAGCTCAAGGCTTACCGAAGGACATAAAAACAGCATGGTGTCGTCAAACTAAGCCTTACTCCTTTCTTCCTCACAACTGTATCCTGCTGCTTTTTTTGTTTTGGCTCAGAGGAAGATAACTTTCAGTTTGATGGTCTTGTGGTTGATATATTTGACAGTTTTAGAATGAAAATGTTTCTATAAAATTCATGCATATAAAAGAACTGGCAAAACTAAAGCTCACATTTTGAGTAGAAAAGAAACCCTGAAGCAGTCATCTTTATATTGGGAATTCTACAAAACTATCCTCTTCGGATGAACTTGACAGACAATAAAGAAATAAATAATAAATCAAATTTAATGGAAAATACCTGGCTGTACCAGGAAGGAGAAGATCCACTTCTTCATCACCAGTTTCAGATGATGCTCGTAATCTACGACCTCTGATATGGGGGCCAACAACAACACTATTATCATCAGTACCACGAGGAACTAATATGAGGCCTTGTGGAGATATTTCATCATCCATAGATTCTGCAATAGAAAAATTAAATGGTTATTATACAATGCAATCACCTAAGAGCCAGAAACCTGTCATGGTCCCTGAAAGACAAAAGAAAGCAGATCTTGATTTTCATCAACCAAAATTTAGTTTGGTCCAAGAAAAGAAAATAGTTTTAGTATTTATAACACGTTCTGCACTGACAGGAACATAGCTAAAGAACAATTAAATGAATATTTCCTCCCAAAATTTAAGATACTTCATCTTTTGAATCAAAGAACTGTCAACCAAATGGCATCTGGATGACACAGAATAAAGAATTAAAAGAATCTAATGGTATTTCCAGGTCCTTGTGAACTCTAAGGCAGAAAGGAAGTACGACTATTAATAAAGATGGAATGACGAAGATAAGTAAATAACTACAGAGAACTTTGTTGCAATCGTTTTTACTTCATTCAGATAAAGGAGGTCGCCAAATATAGCAGCTTGGTGGCAGAAATATTGACGTTCATTCACCAAGTGGAAACTCCATTCATTCTATTATCCCAATAATGGTAGGCAAAATAAGATGCATTGAGAACTATCACAAATATGTTTGAAGTGGTAATCATGTATTTGGTCTGGCAGTCACTCAACCCCCAGTCTAGAGACACAAAGCATATTCAAATCTTGATGCATTCCTCCAATAGACATTCATCACCTCTCCTCCTCTGGTGCACATTCAGTTATCACCTCTGACTCAGTTGGGGGAAAAAGAAAAAAAAGAGAGAGAGAAAAAAAAAAAGACTAAAGAGAGTATGCATCTTTTCTCTTTTTTCTTCCTTCTGATCTTAGATTAGACATTCATTGTGATTGAGATACCTTCTTCTTCAACAATTTCCAATCCATCTCCTGTCATTCGTCGACTGTGTGACATGAGAGATCTCAGCTGTTGGGGTGCCCGATAATGAACACCAAGCAAGAGACTGTAATCCATTATCTGCTGTGATTCCAGAAATTTGCTATCAATTTCTATCTGCCTGCATATAAATACCATATGGCATATGAGCAGCGGAAATTGCAGCAAAATGTTGCAAACAAGATTTTTGCGGTACCAACGATCAATCATACTAGTCCTCTGGAAAAATGGTGAAAAAAACATATAGTGAATGAGAACTTTATAATGAATAAAAAACGTAACTAAATAAGTAACCAATAGAGCTAGGCTGAGACATTACTAAAGCATGGCCCAAAGAAGGGAAATGTTGTAAGTTTTGTCCCAAGCCTTGTCAACCAGAAAAATTAATGTTTTTTCTGTTATGGTACAAACGATTTTACTAGCTACATATAACAGAATTAGCACAGTAACATGAGATTGTCCTCATGTAAGAAAAATTAATACTAAAATTTATTGGATGATGCTAAGTCATGCAAAAATACGAGAATGAAAGCATAGAGATGATTCAGAGCAGGGAAACTAATCAAGCCCTATAATTCTCAATTGTAAATTTCAACTTAACCACTCTAGAATTGATAAAAGACAACCACAGGACCCGTGGAAAGGAGGACTGAATGATATTAGCATATGGCTGTGCACCATAGGAATAAATTTGGCTGGGAGATATCACTTACTTCAGTAATGATTCTCTCCAGGAAGGTTCCAGATAAAAGCAGTAGTTCAAGTCCAGATCCTTGAGTATTGTATTCTCATCGATTTCAACATTGTCTGCAGATCGTCCCAGTGAAGAGCCTTTTAAATCAAACCTACGGTGGATTCTAAGCTCTGTGCAGAACATATTTCCCATTACTACAAAGCGAAACTGCAGATATGAATTTTGAAAGCATTAGTCAATTAGGCCAATAATTTAATTTTTTCTTAAGACTTTGTTCAAGTAAATGGTGAATTTTAATTTCAGAGGAAGGTTCAAGACGTGTCACAAGCATATTTGATCGGCAGTACTTTTTCCATAATCTCTTACTATTTGCACGTGCTAAGTGGATTTCTTCCATAAGTCTCCTAACAGTCTGTGTTCTGAAGTGAAATGGGAAGTAGGGTCTAGGTCACAGTATTGAACTTCCAGTATATTCAAATGAAATATAAATCACTTCTGTCAAATAGCCACCGTGTCCCTTTACAGGACTACCAAATAGAAGTATTCTAGTTAAGTTGACATGCTGAGCCAATTGCATGCATTGTAGCATATTAACTGCACTTAACACAATCACCATATCACAGACAAAAGAAAGCACAAAGAGGAGCAAATTAAATCATAATCTAGCATACCTTTTGACCGCTTGAAGGTTTTATCCTGTGAAGGCCAAAAAATTTTGTTATCAGTGTATTTTCATATTTCCTCACGTGATGATGATAGGCTGGAAGCATATGAAGCAGAACCTACATGTGAAATATTCAGAGTAAAAATTAGCAACTTCCATAATGGTTTTGTTTACAGAGAGAGCAAAGCCCAGTTAGAACAGAGATAAGTAGCACACAAGCGCACACATATGTAAGTATTACTGGTTAAAGATGCCAAAGTGCATTGAGACAAGGACTAGTGGTTCCTGGAGTATCATAACTTGGGCAGATTATAGGAATCTGCCATTCTTTAAGAGCTCATTTTTACTGTCAACCTAGCATGCCACTGCTCTCTATCAACAGGGTACTAAAGGTTTTGGCAAGAATGTGCATTAACCATTCTCAGGTAAGGGATGGCAGTGGTACAGGGTTTACCAATACTAATTGATATCCATACTAATTAATACAACCGATTATGTGACTATGGTATATCTATTAGGTGTTTTGGTTTTCTCAAGGTTAACCAGTAGCATTTTTTTGTATAAAGGCCCTATTTTTATGTTGAAACCAATTCAAATGGATATATACCAACAGTGTCATATATATGCGCACACATGGGTGTGTAATTATACTCCTTCCGTCCAAAATTGAATACCACATGTCTATTTTGAGTCATCCATTTTCCTACAAATATATTTTTCATTTAAATTTTCACAATTAACCTCCTCAAAATTTATGTAATCCTCACTAACTCATGGTCCCACCATTAATCACTTAGATTAATAGCATACAGCCGTACTTAGTTATGAGCAAACTGATCTTAACATTTGTACCAAATTAAAAGGGATGTTCAGTTTTGGATAGAAAGAGCATATATTGTAGAAATATCTATATATTTTACTCAGCCTTTCCAATCATTAACTAAAATAAAATTATTGAAACAAATACAAAAAAAGAGGAATGCGTGTAAATTTGTTTTTATTCTTTTAGAAAAAAACTTTAGATTTCAACATTTTAGTGTTTATTTTGAAGGAAAATATCTATTAAATTTGAAAAAAAAAATTTCCATATGTATTTTTTTATTTTTAAAAAAATAATAATTCTTAATTAGTTGAACAGATATCCAAAGGTTGCCAATTAACCATGGGTTTCCATGTCAGAATAAAAATCATACTCATTCAGTTCAGGTAATTAGACCAATAAATAGATTTTGAATAATGAAATTTAAATAGATATCTAGAATGCCACCAATCCTACTCAGGTTTCAGTTTTCCTTGGCTTAAAAAACTGCCCACACCCACATCACACGCCACCAAAAAAAGGAAAACACAGGAAAATGGAAGAATAGCAGATAGAAACTGCATATTCAGATGGAAAACCTTCACTTCAGATTTTCGCAGTGTCTTAATCATAAAACGATCCTCTTGAGACAAGAAAAAGACACTGCCACTTTTCCCAGGAGAAGAAAGCTCCCTAAGGGCATCATTTCCACAAATGGACATCATGTAGTCAGCAGCATCAATTTTAAACATCTCTCTCAGATTCCTACAAGGTAAAAGATATCTTTCTAAGTTCTGAAATGGAAAACAAAACAGAAACAGAAAAAGAGTAGCAACAGATAGAGTCAAGATTATACAGAATCTCAATTATCTGTTTCAGAGAGGATAGGAAATTAAACAAGCAAAAGAGTTCCTATTAAAGAGAAGAATTCTAATTTATAAGTAATATCATGAAGATAAAAAATCCAGAGGAATAATTGAATGAAAGGATGGAAACAATTTCACAAGCATATATTGCAACTGCATCAAACAGAGGTAATAACTATAAACATTTTCAAGCAGATTCCTTTTAAAAAAGAAGATAACAAAACCTGAAAACCATTGGACAATAATCCTTCCACTTAAAATCATCTGACTGATGAGACGGTGTCAATTGTGATCCTTCTTTAGGAAAATTCATCCAAAAGCTCGCACGAGTACCAAAATCTGAAGCCCTTACTTCTCGTCTTTGTATGGGTGTAATTTTCCCCACAGTATATCTGATGAAATACCAATAAGCCATTAGTCATATTAATATAGTTGGAGGCAAGTCATGAGCCTAGGATAGGTAAAAGTTGAAATCTAGCAGCCACTGATGGACATTATTGTCAACAGTTCTTTTTGTAACCAACGACGGGACAAAGGCTCAGATATGCAATTGGTAGAAAATTACAACCTACCTCCAGAACAAACTAAGCTGAAATTTCAATGTGCATGAGGTAAATAAATTTTCCCCAAACAATCCAAGTGAAAATTTTGAATTACCAGTTTCTGAAAACCTCCAAAACCCAACTCTTGAAATGAAGGCAAATAAGGACAAAACTCTTGCAAATAGTTTAAAAGATATTATCCATTTAGCATCTGATTTCTAAGTTATCTTGTGCATACAAGAGGCAATAATTCAGTAAGAAGAAAAAATGCAACATCACTTAAAACTCTTTAACCACATTGACACTGCATAAACATTTAGCTTTCTTTAACACCTTTGTCTTGGCCTTTATAAATTAACTGAGTACTTCTTGTTCAATGCAAAGATTCAACAAAAGCAATCAGAAGCTTGGCCATATTTCATGGCTGCATGATGTTAACATAATCTTAATTTTAAGAAGAAAAATTCTAGAGATACATCTGAGGAAAATCATTCTTCCCTCTTCCCTTGATGATTTTCCATTTATCATATTGTATTTCATTTTCTGACAGCTGATTATGATACAAAATATATTATTTCTTCTGTGTAGTCTAAACATGATTCTTAAGACACCACAACAGCAAATTATGGATAATTGACGATTTAAAAAGTATCAACAAACAGCAACTTTGTTACTTGAGGAATATAGTCATGCTTTTCAGTAGTCAAGAGAGTTAACATACCTGATTCCCAGCTGCAAACTAAGCATTAAATCATAACTCCTGTGCCCTTTGATTATCGTTTCACCTATTCTCTTTATCTCCTTTGCAAGTTTCTTTTGGCGCCTTCTCTCTCTTTTGGATGATGGTGAAAACGTGTTGCCGAGAACAAGCTCACTGATTAAGACACCTTGCATATATTCTCGCTCCAAAATTGGAGGGTCTATATCATCCTCAAAATCTCTTTCATCCAAAGTAGCCTCAGATAAACCTGAAGAAAAATAGTGTCCCATAAGTTTCTCGACAGACACCTCGAGGCTCCATCGTCGTTCTAAAGATACATTTGTAGTTCGAGACTGCTCCAGATTCACCAGGTTTCCCTTGGAAAGTTTATCAGATGAATGTCGACGAGATTCTCGGCCACCGCCAACTTTAACATCTCCCATATCAATGGAAGAAGCATGATGAATATGTGATACTTGATTGGGTTTTCTGAAATCTGGTAGTAGACCTCGTTTTCTCAAAGCATTTAGGTACAGTTCCTGGCCAGCTGGAAGTCTCCCTCCTTTTGGATAGAATGCTCCCTTTCCATCTTTCAGACCTCGGGTCCAAGTTCCAATATAACAACTACCATCATTCCAAGTGTATACCGCAAATCCATGCATCATGCCATTCAACCAGCTTCCTTCATAGGAATCCCCACTGGTCCAGGTAAGAGTTCCTTTCCCTGACATTTTGCCTCCTTTCATATTTCCTAAGTACACATTCCCATTAGCCCAAGTATATTTACCAGGTCCTTCTGGGGATCCCTGAATCCAAGCTCCTTCTAGTATGTCGCCATTAGGATATATTTGATATCCCAAGCCATGTTTGAGGTTCAACCGCCAACGCCCCTTGTAAATCATTTTATCATGCCGAGTATATGTCCCGGTACCGTGCATATAACCACCTGAGAATTCACCCTCGTAGACAGCACCAGAAGGCCATTGAAGTTTTCCATATCCATGCCTCATTCCACATCTCCATTCGCCCTCATACTTGCAACCATCTGACCACACATATTCCCCGGAACCCTCAGGTACATTAACAAGCAAGGATCCAGAGTAAGATTCTCCATTGGGTAGCAAGAGCTCTCCAACCGTAAAGCAAGGGTTTTCAGTTCTATGAGAAACTTCCCCATTTGTCAATCTTATAGAGTGGGTACCATCACAAAATGATGAGGTCCTTTGTGACAAAGAGAGTGTCCTTTCAACATTATCAACTGTGGCCGCAGGGCCAGACATGCATAATTTCAAGTTCTGAACTATAAGGATGGCACCTTGAAAAATATTATGAACTAAATGACCATGTCAAGAGAAAAATTTGGCAAGCCCCAAGGCTTTTGACCTGATAGAGAGAAACAATAAGAAGATTCAGAAGTTGAGAGTTGCTATGTGATGCCATATTAATTTGATATGAAGAGATTAATGCTCTGAATTTCTCCACAATTCAAACAAGTCAACCCTATCTAAAACTGTCACTGAAGGTGCTATGTACAATGAAGTGAAATTGCATTTCATTTCCCAAGTGACTTCTTCATCTTTCAAATATGGCCATGGACATGGGACCTGGAGCATCTCAAAAGCACAGGATGTGATGTCTTTCAAGTAATGGAAACAAACTCATGACTGTAGTTTCCATGCTTTTCTGCAATTTTATAAAATCTGTAACTTCGTATTAACTTTATCGTGATTTTGCTTGCTATCCATCACAATATCCAGGATATTGTCAATAACTAAGTACTTGCCGAGAAGAAATAAGAGAACCAATTCCTAATTGTATTTGACAAGATGATAATAACTGATTGCCGAGAATTTGTATGATAATTCTTGAGACATAATGGATTTTAACCTTGAAGCATCCTTACCAGAGAAAAGGAATAACTAGCAACAGCAACAGAAATACTGCACTATCACAAATTCAAAAATGCATAACGCTCATCCACACAACAATCGCAAAAGTCAGCCTAAATTTAACTACTTATACATCACACCTACCAAGAATTAAGTTTACATTTTGCGAGTTTTTTTTTTCTTTAATAAACAATTTGTTCTATCTTTTTTTCTTTTTTCGAAGAACTCCAACGCAGTCCTTATACAATTCAACTTTTTTCTTTTCCTCTTAGTATAATTCCCAAGATCAGTGATTTTAAAAACTAAATTTAGATATTTCAACCCATTATTCTCTCGAGAAAGAAATACCCAAATTTAACATGGAAGAAGATTTAGAATCCAGATACAACGAATATCAAGACTCGGCCTCTTCTTTCCATGCAAATTATCAAAGAAAAATTAACATCATCTAAAAAGCAAATACCGTAGAGCACTAACTCCATTTCCCAAGACAGAGTAAAACACACGCCAATACATACAGGAAAATAAATTGAAAACAGAATCACTACAGGAAAAAAGGAGAAAAAAAAAACCAATTGAGAATGAAAAGCAAAGAAAAAAAACGAAGCACCTGGAAAGATGACAAAGGATGAGAGAAAAGAATCCACAGTGAATGGAAGTTGAGGATGATGACTTGTAGAAACAGAGAAGTGGTTTTGCTTTTTCAGTTTGTTTGGCTTTTCGATGGGATTTCCTTATTTTTTGCTACAGATTGATGAAGAGGAAAATCAAAATGGATCGAATCCCAAGCACCTTCCTAGTTGAGGGAAGGAAAGAACGAGAATAGCAGAACAGCTTTGGTCATAACATATAACGTAAAAATCACAAAGAAAGAAAATACTAAACAAAGACGTTTTTCGGTTTTTATTAGAAGTATAATAATAGTATTTCCACGCCTACGCGTGTGTTTTGGAGTCGCTTTCAATTCCATTAGAATTTAGAAACTAGATTGGGCTTTAAAATAAAAAAAATTATTTTGAAAATAAAATAATAAGTTTAGATTGTGTTAAAATTTTGTATTCGAATGAATTCATTCTATATTAATTGAACTAAAAAATTATATGTGTTAATTGATCATTTAAGTATATAATTTTGATTAAAATTATTTAAACAAAGAGATTAAATGGTATTATATAAAACTCACATGTAGGATTTTAAAAAATAAATATGAATTGGAGTTTTTTTAGGAAAATATGTATTTATTCAGATAATGAATAAAAAAATGAGTCAATTAGATAATGAATTTAAAAGTACTAGTGTGTTTTACAATTATTAGATAGTATAGTAATTTTTTTTAAAAACTAATTATTAAGCAAGAGATTTTAAATTAAATTGCATATTTTTTCTAACAAAGAAATTCTCACAAATTTTTATTTAAAAGTTCATACGAAATAAAAAATACCTAATTAACTTTATAAATCACAAGATAAAGTCAATTATATTAGACAATAATTTTAATTGAATTATTATGTGTGAAATAATAATAAAAATATTATCTTCTTTCATAATTAAATATTTATTTTTGACTCGATACAATAATTTTAAAAAGTCTTTGACTTTAAGTGTTCTATCCTATTATTTTTGTGAATGTTATTAGTTGTGGGATCCCCATTAATTGAATTTTATATATGTTTATTTTAATAAAATAAATATTAAGTTATAATTTATAATCAATCAAAGATGAATTCGCATTGAGCTTTGAGTAGAGGAAGTAATTAAAAAAAATGCAGTAATACTACTCTTTGCCGGACGAAGAAAGGCTTCTTTTATTTTACCAAGTGCAATAAACTAACCTTAAAAATTTATGGTAAACTAAAATAGTCACACATCCAAATTATACTATTTTCTAGTGGTGGTTGACAAACCTCTATGGAAAACCGGGAAGATTTTAACAATATATGGACCTTGGAAAGAAACATTTAGGCCCACCATGAAAAGTTAATTATGATTTTAAAGGCAATCTTATTCTGGATTATGGTTGATTAGGTGCATTTGAAAATATTTTTTAAAAAACAATTGTACTTAACAAAAATTTGAAGCCTGTGGACCACATCGCAACAAGTTTAATTAGATTAAAGACCTAATCCGATGGCACATTTTTTAATCTTTATTAGCTAATGACAAAAAACAATTATGTTCTTGATCCATGTAATTAATTAAATTAGATGACTAATTGCCCTAGTTGATGACGAAATTAGAAGAGAGTGGGAATAATAGATTAGGCATTGACAGCAAGGTCAATTTATCATTTAAAAGGTGCAATTTGCATGAATGTGGAAAAGCTAACAAATAGTTATCGGACACGTGTCTATCTCGGCGGATTAACAATCTTTTGCCTTCGAAATTTAGGATATAGTCAAAGGAGTTGATATTGGTCTAAATCTGCTACTACCACTAGTTGTTCTACTCTTTCAACTAGTAGCTCCAATTTTTCGAGCAAGGAGCGTTAATTTAGAATAATTTTTCGTTTCTATCCTTATTATTTAAATTTTTATCGACTTTTTTATTACATAATCTTTCAAAAATTATCTAATATCCTTTTAGCATTTACCCTTTAAAAATCGATTTCGTCACTCATTTAGATTAAATAATCACATTAAGAAAATATGTCAAATAATACTGATTTTAAAAAATAGATAAAAAAAAATAGAAATGACATTGGACAATGAATAAGGGCAGTTTTATGAAATTAAAAGATGATTCCTATTTTGGATATAGTCAAAGGAGTTGATATATTTGAAATTGATCTAAAATCAGCCACTAGCACTTCTACTCTTTCGATTAGTGGCTCCAGTTTTTCGAGCAAAGATCGTTGATTAATTTTAATTTTCTCTTTTTAAACTAACACTTGCAAATATGGACCTCTTTGTTTTTCAATTGTAAGAAAGCTTAAATAATTCTCCAAAGTGTCCGCATTTGCTGGCAGCTGTAGCATAGAGCAACAACATATTTGTAGTTGTTTTGGTTAAACTACTCCCACGGTTTAAAGATGATTTGCCTCGTGAATGGAGATTAACATATTGTTTGGTTCTGGAAAGATCAAAGATGAGAGACACCTTTTGCTTTCATTAGAATACAAGTAAATAGAAAGGATGAGCAAAATTAGAGCTTCCTCCAATTTACTTATCTTCGTCCTTAGCATCCTAACCAAATGGCATTTTTAGGTCGTCTTTTACGTTTTCTCTTCAATTACTTTCTCAAAATATTCCAATCCAACAAGTGTAAAGATAGAATCAAATTCCATTGTCATGCATAATTCTAAAGTGGTGGGCGAGGTGGACTCACAGATACATGATTTTTCTTCCTTTCTTTTACAATTTAAAAACTTCAACCATACAAATTTTAATAAACTTTATTTAATGAATATCAAATTAAATTAAATTAAATAATTATAAAAGATGAGGCATGCATTGGCCCCCCCGCACAAAGATGCATGTTGGACTAGTCACTAGAGCATCCAACAGTTCATTCACATCCATAAACAATCCTTCCAAAAAAGAATATCTAGATATTTATATAGGACAATTTCCCATTAAAAAAAAGAAGACATATAGGACAATTCCCCTTAAAAAAAAAAAAAAAAGATATACAGGACAATTAAAGTGGCTTGTGAAAGTTGACTGTCGTGTTTCTCTTAGACACTGTGGATACACAGTTTACAGAACTAATTGAAGCAGCAACGCTTACCTTTGTAATTTAGCAATAAGCTAAACATTTTATTCTGCAAATTGCAGTCTAGTTCAGTTTAGAGTAGCAATTCTAAAATGTAATTATATTTTTGAATAATTCTAATTGTATGTAATAGTTTAATATATCAGCAATCATTATGTAAACGTGATGTTAACATGTAAACTATTTTAAACAATTTTTATATTTATTTTCATGAAATTGTAACGGCTATCCCTATTAACAATTATTTATATTTTTTTAGTTTATATCTATATTTGTATATTTATTAAACCCATATAAAAATAGTTAAATAATAAGATTATTTATTTATTTTAAAAAGAGGAAAATATATATAAATTAAAAGGAATATTTTGCTTTATTATAGAAGATTATATTCTTAAGTATTATTTTTTTATGAATGTTAGAAAATATTAATAAAATTATAAATATGCTTAACATTCAATGCCTATTGCTTGTAAAGTAGATAATTACTATAAACCATCATTAAAATTAGTATTTCTCAAAAGTTTGGTACTCCAATTTTTTTTGGACAATAAATGATAAAGTTGTATTGGTTTCCAAAAACTTAAGAAATTATGTTTGAAATTCAAACACTATAACTCTATAAACACAACCAAACGAATCACCTATCACATATAACCGTCCTCTTTAAGCTTCTACTAATTCTATATTTTCCAATCAAGCTAAATCTACTTCTGAACATTAATAAAAACTAACTTGCATTTGCTTTTTATGTATTTTATGTTACTTATTAACCGTTTTGGAGTTTATTTTATGTTGACATTTTTTTTTTTTTTTTGGTAGATCATTCATCATTAAAATAAGAAAATCTGTGCACTTGGGAGCGAGCCAGTGTCTCCTCGATCATAAAACATGGGATCAATAAGACCAGAGCAGAGATATCACTATCTGCTGCCCAAGCAGCCACATTGTGTGACACAAAAATAAGCTTATACTCCTTATTATTATCCTATTTATGTAAATTGATTTCTCAGTTATTAATGAAATATTTGATCTTATTCTTTTTATTACTAGTTTAAGTTAATACTATACTTCTGAGCTTTATGGTGCCGTTAGGCGTGTATGTCTTCTTCCATTTCCATTCTTGCCGCCGTTGTTTTGACATATAGCAACGACAACTTCCACCGTCTCTCGGTCGGTGTCTCCTACAGAGACAGGCCAGCTTATCCAAAAGCTAATAATTAATTTCTATCATTACTGATCACTAATTGCAATTTCTAATTATATAAAGACACAAAAAAACACAACCTAAATTTTCATACAAGTCTTGATCCTTTTCGGAGAGAGACGTTTGATTTGAGAACCAGTTGTCGGTAATGCATTAGCAGTTAAATTAAGCAAATGTTTCGAACACATTTGGTGGCCGTTTTCTCATCACTTTCCATATTCTCCAGCTCCACCCAGCCTGACGTTGGCCCAAGCTGCCGACCTTTGCACCGCCTCTTTGTTTTCCTCCATTTCAGTGTCCTTTTAATATTCTTCCAAACTATTTCCCTCTTCTGTTATCACTTAGTGATATTTCTGTCCTAATCCACATTTTTAATACACCGATGTTGGTGTTTTATAATGCGCGTTACACTATTTTGCCATAGACATTCTTTTTTTTTTGTTTTGTTTTGTTTTGAAGAACGTCATAGAAATACTTGGGAGGTCCCTTTCCTATAACTTTGAATATAATCAAATAAGAGTTGATAAGATTTATCAAAAAGTTGATGCTCAAATTAGAAATAGAAAAATGCATTTTTTTTTCTAAGTGATACTGTACGCAAGAAGAAGCTTAAGGAGAGATAATCAAAGCTTTGCCCCGCGCCCTAATAATGTTTTGAGGGGAGAAGGTTTGGTGTAAACGACTTTAATTTAAACAAGTAAAGAAACAAAAGGGGAAAAGAAGGCATTAATTTGGTATCTTCCTTTCTGTGGTCAGAAATTCACGATCAAGTGCATGTGCTGTAAATTATTCGATTTTTATGGACCTCTCTAGAGCCGGTTGGAAGAAGTTTTTTTTTTTTTTTTCTTATCAAAATTCGTAGGTATCATAAACTACTTGGGTCGAACTAATTCAGACTTCAACTTAAAGAGACTCGCAGAGTTTAATTTTTATTCAAAAATAAAAATTTGACTCATAACTTTTTTCAATATAACGTCGGCCTTAATATTAATAATTTTGTTATCATTTGTCTAGTATCAAGTTAAGATATCTAAGAAGACGAAGAAGCTGAGTAGGACCTCACCGAACACCTTCTTGGCTGGCAATTTATAGATGGAAGGGCCATCATAGCCCCGCAAAACTAGTTGAGAAATAGCATAACATATGGCATAACAGTAGGTACTAATAACAAATGCTCTGAAAAAAGGAATTTGGACCCTTCATTATGGACATTTCCCACCATTATTTTTCACTTCTTTGATGTAGACATATTGAAAATATCCACTTAAAATTAGTAATAAGAAGCCCCTCAAAAAAATAATATTAGTAATAATAATACTATTGTATGAGCATGATTACATACGAATTTCAATTAGACCAAAAAACCATAATGAGATTTTAAAAGTTCAATTTTAATCCCCATCCAAATATTCCTTTCATATCTAAATACATGTTGTTTTAGTCTCGTTTTACAATTATCTATACATATTATGATGCTAGTTTTTATTCAATCTTATCCTTTATAAAGGGTGACAAATGTAATCATAAATAATAATAAATAAATTTAAGAGTATTTTAAATATATTATACTCATATGTAAAAATCTTTAATATATGTAAAAAAGATTGAAATAAATTTAAATTAAGGATGAAGTGAGTATAACTTTTGCTAATCAGACATGTTTAATCATTCCTGTTTCCATTATTTACCATTTCGATTTTGATCACTCGTAGAATATTGACCTGCCTATGTCGTAATCATCGTTGATGCCTTTCCTTTTTCTTTTTTTCTTTTTTTTTGTTTTGATATGTGACTTTCTTTTTTTGGTGAACGAGGACAGATGGACAATGACTTAATTCTAACATTTGCAAGAGTAGAAGAGCAGTCTTGCCAACCGCTACCACCTCCCCACCCTCCACCACGAAAAAAGAATAGCCGGCCTTAGTCCTTTTCTTACAACACTATTTTAAAATAATAATAAAAAAAGACATACTAAATCCTAAATTACTACTCATAGTAACTGATTACCACTTCTCGAAAAAAAGAAAAAAAAAACTGATTACCTATAATAACAATGTTACGTGGAATACTAAAAGATGAACAATAAATAGCAATATATGATTTTCTTTTTCGTTTTTGAACTAAGCGATATTAGAGCCCATATATACCTTTGTTATCACTAGGGGTAAATGAGTCAAGCTTGACTCAGTCCAAATTCGAATATATTTTGTTGGTTCGAGTTCAAATTTGAATTATTATTTTTAAAAATTAATAAAAAATAATAAATATTTATTTATTTGGTTCACGAGTGACTTGATGAGCTATGAGCTAACTAATTTTGAGTTTGATCTCGACTCGAATTTTTAACGACTTGACTCGAGCTCGACTCGAACTCGAATTTGATCGAACTCAAGTCAAACTTTGATCGAGCTGATCAGCTCATTTGCAACCTTAGTTATCACTGATAACATGTGGTTTTATATGGCATTTTTCTATAATCCATTTTTGGATCTTGTTTTTTTCTTCTAAGTTAATTTTAAAAAAATGGCATTGCGAAATTTCTTTTGTGAATACATTTGCTTTTCATATATTTTATTTGTTTGCCATAATAAAATATAATTTTAAAAAATGAATTAAACTCGCCATTTCTCTCTCACTAACGATTGTTATTACTTACAATTGACTTGTAAATCCTGATCAAAGCACTTTGAGAGTAATAAAACAGTACATAATATTAATTCTTTTAACTTGAACAAATTACTTCTTTTATAAGAAGTCCTTATGGTTGACAGGAGTTATGACCTTATTAATAAAATTGAGAACAGATACTGGGATGGTGTAACAGGGAAGACACTGGCTATCACAAGTGGTTGGAAGTCGGATTAAGCTGGGCTCGTTAGTAGAATAGTAGGCTTTGCCCAATATATTTATGTTTTGTCTTTCGGAATATAATACCCTTCTATTTTAAGCAATGGTAATGGGCAGAGCTCCTATTATGCTTTTCTTTTTCTTTTTTGAGAGGAGAGCTCCTTTGTCTTTTTCTTTTTTGGAAAAATAAAGAGAACTTTATTAAGATCAAAAGAGTACAACCAGGAAATACAACAAGGGGAAAAGATTTACCCCCCCCCCCCCTCCCCCAAAAAAAAAAAAGAAAAGGAGAAGATCTCAGGAGCCTATGTTTGGGCAAAGAATCCTCAAAGAAATTTGTTTCCCTAAAGATGTGAACAAAAGAGATCGGCCAAGGATGGATCGTGGAGGTAAGATTGGCAAGTCTATTGAGGAGAGGGTTGAATTTCCAAGGCCTGGAATCAAAATTAGTAATCCAATATATCATGAGAATCACTTTCCAAAATGAAGAAGGAGAGCTCATATTATAATCATTTTAAAAACATCAAACTCAAAACCTTTTAAGATATCAATTATCTTTTTTCACTTCAATCAATTTATATTAGTACTTCTATTAAATTGAATCTATAAATATACATTTTACGAATTTGAATATTTACTTTTTAAAAATAAATATATTTTTCATATAAATAAATTTTAAAATTAACATATTATTAACTCATATGATTAAATTATTAACTACATCAAGTATTTGTAATAACTTTCTCAAAGTTAAAAACTTACTTTAATTACTTTATGAAATTAAACCTGAGTGTTAATTTTAATTGGTTTCTTTTATATATATATATATATATATAAGTTACTGTTGGTGCAAGTTCAACCTGACATGTTTGTTGGTTATTCCTACTCCCATTATGAAATGCCACTTATTACTATAACAAGGAATGCATAAAGCCATCACGGTCACATCTTCACTACTCAATTGTGGAAAAGAAATTTGTAACCAACACTTATTATTTTGTTTCTTCCGTTCATCATTTCTTTCCCAGTTGTAACCAACGCTTTCAACACTCAAATCATGTGCTGCCTCTACCGTTGATTTTTTTTTCTCTTTATTTTTATGGTCAATTACTAAATTACAATTTGTCCTCAAATTCATCATAATTAGAGATGTAGAATCTTTTTGTTTTTTCCTTCTTTTTTGCTTTCATTTTATTCTTATCAATCTCTCTTGAGGAAGTAGTAAATATATTTTAGTTTATGAATTTTCATTACTTAAAAGTACACAAATTTTACAAAGATATCTGGATTGAAATTTTATTGAAATGAGAATAGTTTTTGTGTTTGGATAAGAATTTTTTTATTTAAAAATTGAAAGGGAATTTTTTTAGAATTAAAGAATTTGAAAATTTGATATGATATTTATTGAATCCCATGATTATTGATAATAGTATTAAATATATAAAATATAAGAAATTATTTGAGATTGTATTTTAAAATAAAAATTAATAAAAAATATTATTTATATGAATATGTGAGACCGATATGTGTAGTTAAAAGAAAATTTAAAATTTTTATGTGATAGAAATTTTATTTAAGAGATAAAAAAATAGTTTTAAGTTATATTTTGATGAGGAATTATGAATATAGATTTAAATGTTTATCCAAATACACTTAGTAAGCAGTACTTTAAAAATGTAGTACTTCACATGTAGCTTCCAATGACATAAGAGTCAAGACTAAATTGTCCACTAATTGGTGTTTGGATAGAGATTTTTAAGAGGGTTTTCATCAGTAAAATTTATTTCTTGTAAAATTTTGTCCTCATAAGTAAATCAAAATTAATTAAGGACATATTGGTGCAGCTATTGCAAATGTGATTGTATCAATTGTATTTTCTTCTAGAAATAAGAAATAGAGATAATGTTATGTTTTACAATTTTAACTTAGACATATTTTTTTAATATAAAATGTCTAGAATAAGCATCACATTTATTTTGTAAAATAGTTAAGCCCTTCTACTTACAGTTTTATTATTTATATATATTGTATTGTAATTTTTCATTTATATTGTTGGTTAACTTTAAAAACTATTATATATTGTATTATTTATTGTTATTTTTTTGGAAGAAATGTATTATAATTTATATTAACAATAAATTAATTGCAAGAAACAACTAGTTTTTATATTAATAAAATCAAAGGAATTTTTTCAAATATATGTAAAAATATTAATTTTTGTTTCCATATAGATGAGTGATTAAAAATTTTCTTCAACATTGTATAATGTATATTCAAACTACACTATTTGAGAATAAACATTTGCATATCACGATTTAGATAGACCCTTTAGCAAGAGTTGAAATAATTTGTTTTTTTCAATTATAAAAAAAATTAAGATATAATATCACGGAATATTTGGTCAATGGTTTATTTTAGTGAGAATATTTTTTAAAAAAGTTTCACATAATTGATTATTATAATGAATTATAATCGAGATAGTGAAACAACAAAATATTCTTCTATCGAGCCAGAATACTCCTTTTCGAAAAAAAGAAAAGGAATTTAACTTTGTGATTTCTCGGATGTGGATTGATTCATATCTTTATATAAATCTGTTTCATTATAAACCTAAGATTCATAGAGTATGAAATGTTGATGGGAGTAATTCATACATAATCAATTACAAGAAAAAAGGCCAAATAAAACCTTCAGAGTAATCAGTACTCAAATTCGAATATAAAAGCCCGTTTTCAATTATAATAAACAAATTAAGATTCTTTTAAAATGACTACCGAAATATAAATTCCAATTTTTAAGTGATTTAGGTTACCAAACATCTGAAAAATATTAATAGTTAACTCTATAAATGCTCACTAAAGATATTAATTCATTTATAAACATTAATGATGTGGTTAAAAATATCTCTTGGGACATAGGTATAAATACCTTTTATTCAATTTTGTAATGAATGAATCAAGTTTAATATTTTTAATCACGTCACATGGCGTTCACTTGAGTCACTCTACTATAACTATCTATGAACCTCTTCGTAGTGAATTATTTCAGAGCAGGGGTTAATATTTGTTATATCTGTTGATAATAAAATAATGAAACAATTATATTTGTAGGAACAAAGATAAAGCAGATTTATTCTATACTCTGATATCAATATGTAACGGGAGATAATATCATTTTCTATGAGTGAATGCGTACGAATTTTGCTCTATTCATAATAATTTGACTTTATTCATTTTGCTTTTTTTTTATGATCTTTTCAAATATATGAATAAAATAAATACGATAAAAGTCAGCATTCTGAAGACAAAAAAATCATATTGTTACGTTTTCACATCAGATTAAAATATGGTACTTAGTTCTTTTTTCGCAAAAGCTAAAGCAAAACAAGCTTCGGGCACTAAGACTTTTGCCATTCACAAATGGCTTTCATCAGTCACAAGGCTTCGATCAAGGGTCATCTAAAAGGGCTGTTTTTTTCATTTTTTTTAGAAGATGGATATGTTGTATATGATAATCCATAAAACTTAACTTAGTCTATTCACCTATCAAATAAAGGGCATCTCACAAGAAATATTGGAATTTGCACTCCCTCGTTCACCTTTCTTTCTTTTTTTAGAGGCATGGAATATAAATACATTTTATTTCCTTTTGAAATGAACGAGTCAAATTTAATATTTTTATTACCACATATTAACATAGACAAAAATTGAAAAATTCATTTATTTAGTTTCCAAACTATTTATCCTTTGTTAAGAGAATTGTTGATATTATTTATTTTCTAAAACTCTTAAAGTTACTACAAAATTTATAGCCTAAAAGTAAAGTCTTTATAACCTTTTGTTATAAGTAGATAGTAGAAGAAATTCATCTATTTAGTTCCCAAACTATTTATCTTTTGTCAAGAGAACTCTTGATATTATTTATTTTCTAAAACTCTTAAAGTGGCTAAAAAATTTATAACCTAAAAGTAAAGTCTTTATAACCTTTTGTTATAAGTAGATAGTAGAAAAATGAAAATGCACACTTAACAACATGCCATGGGTTTTCCAATAAAAATAAAATAAAATTCCCTGGGTATAATTATCAAAACAAATTCATTTTACCACGCTTATTAGTTATCAACATGTATCTATATTATTCACCAAAAAGAAAACATGCATCTATATTTCAATGTCATTCTCTTTTTTTTTTTCCTTCTTTCATTAGTCATTGAAACTGGCCGGGAACATACTTGAATGATAATGTTTGATTAGCCTTATGAGAGGTTTTCATGTTACTTTAGAATTTAGAAAGAAAACATGAGAACTCAGTGCTGATGAAAACTTTTATTTTCTCAAAATTTGAAGCGTAACTCACACGATCACCCAATAAATAGTAAAACAAGACAAGCATTTCTTCTCTTATTTTTAGAATAAAAAAAAGAGAAGAAAAAGAGCGATGTCAGGCACTTATATAAGAAAAAGAAAAAAATAATAACAATTTTCAACACCCAATATAATGAAAATAATAGATATTTTATACAAATAACAAAGCTTATATATTTTGTATATTGTTTTTTTAAAAACAAATTACAGGATATTTTATATGTTAAGGTACATACTTTGAGTTTAGTTTGAAGCAATCCACAATTGTCGTCATTGGAGGGAATAAGAATTACGTTAATAATTTTGTACTCACTTTTTTACATTTACTTGCCATAGATGAGCAAAAGATTTTATATTTAAGTTATAATTAATATAACTATTTATGCGCTAAATAGGCGAAGTTCTTGAAAATTTTGAGAAAAATGTTTCAAAATGTCTTTTAACCACTTTCAATTCTTCAAACATTTCTCTATACTTTTTTCCATATTTTTATATTTTTAATTATTAAAAATATTTTCAAACTCTTATATTATTTTTTCATATACTTATTTATTTCTATCATCCAAGCCTATAAAAAATGATGGTTTTCATTAATCATTTGGAGTAGTTGAGGAGTATAAATAAGTTATAAAAAAAATAATGAAATAATTTTTTTTTTACATAATTAAAATAATGTAATAGTTAAAAAATACTAGTTTAAGGATATGTATGTGTGTGTGTGTATATATATATAAAAAGAAATACTTAGAAGTTAATTTGAGCCGGCTATTCAAAATTTTATTTACATAAACATTTCATCATCCCTGACGTGTTGTGGAGAAAGTCAATGGATTTCAGCCGTCAGCTGACATTAACGCAATTGCCTGAAAAAAAATATACCCGGCTTTTGACTTTTGAACAATTAAATCAATATTAATAAAAAGAGGAAACTTTGCTAAAAAAAAAAAAAAAGGAAAGAAGAGAAAACGAACTGACTATGATAGATGCATCGATATTAATTATTTTAATAATAAATAATAATATGTTTGAAGACTTACTCTAATTCTTAACAAATTAGTGATTTTTATCATTTATCTTTACTGTTTTAATATCAATTTTCATTTATTTTGATCCCTTAATTATTTTTTATAGTTATTTTGATCATTTTAACTCATCATTAAAAAGTCAACTTATGAATTAAAAGGACAAAAATAACTATAAAAAAAAGATTAAAATGACTGAAAAAAGATCAAATCGATTAAAATGGTAAAAATAAGATATTAAAATACCTATTTCTCCTTAATCTTATATTAATTAAAATTTGACATTTAATTTTAAAATATGATCAGTAATATTTTTGTTATGCAAGACCTTTCTAAGGTAAAATCTTCACCCACGATACATAAATGCAACAACAATTTGCTATTAAAAAAAATTCCAGCAAACTATTACAGCGTTAACGGAAAATATTACTTATGTACTGAAATGCTCCTTTCCAGTTTCCAATCTCTCGTATGAACCTTTTCTCAAAAAATAAAAAATAAAAAATTATACGTATTAATTTTATACCTCGCTTCATGGAACAGAGGTTCTTGACATAAATGAATTTTGGTCGGGAGGTTGAACTCTTCAACCAAAAGTCATTTTTCACCATTTTTTTGAAGGGTATTGTAAGATAAGTCTTTAATTAAGGAACACTGAAACACTAGATTTTCAAATTCAGAAGGGGACAGTTGTATGGATTTCTAATCTACACGAGAGAGTTAAAAGCTCAATTTAAGACATCGACTCTCAGTATCCAAAAATTTGGACAATAAATATTTATTAAAATTTAAAAGTTCGACATAATATGTTTTGAGTCTCGCATAAATTAATTATTTAAAATTGTAATTTTAATTTTTAAAAATAGAATTTATGTGATTAAGTGGAACATATATGTTGGGTAATAATATAATTTTTAAAGTGATAAAATAGATATTTTTTATGAGAAGCTCATAAAACATTTTCAAAATTTAATCCAAATTTAGCCATTTCAAAAAAAAAAAAATTATTTGGGCATAGCTTTGTCTGGACCTTAGTCGATGCATTTATACTTGGACAGATTTTCTTTGTGCGTTAATTATATGATGTAATAATGGCCTCTATTTTTAATAACCCAGTTTTTGAGTCTACACTCGACTATTCTTTGACCCAAATAGTCAGATATTTAAAGATGAAGACCTTGATCTCATGATAATACGTAATACAGAGGGCTCTCCCTTGTATTAAATTTAAATATGCATCAATCAATAGCCAAAGCACTTCTCTCGTAAGCTTTTGCAAGTTGGTATATGCCCAATGAGACAATAATGGCCTATATTCTGTACCACCATTGAATGCATTTAATCTCCTAGGCAAATTAAATTATCAAAATTAAGACATTGACTCTCGTTCCCATGAAAATTTAAGTTGATTTTAGATAATAAAATTTATTAAAAATAAAAGTTTGATATGACACCGTTAATTATCACATTATTGATAATATTATATATAAATTAATTGTATATTAGATAATCCTCCATCCCACTAATATAGACATTGAATAATTTTTATACAGATTAAAAATACATCTTTAATATTATTGGTATTGTAAATTTGTTCTCATCTTTCATATTTTGCACTTGTAGTTATGTGAAGTTTAGTATTTCAAAGATTTATCTTGAAAATAAATATTGTTGATGTCAATATGTGTTAGATGAAAGTATTTTAGTCCATTATAATTTAAAATATACTTAAAATAGAATAATAGAACTATAATTTTAAAACAGACGAAAATGAAAAACAACACTATCTTGTAGAGTAATACATTAAATATTCTTCATTTAGCTCTTCTTTATAAAATAATGGATGCTATATGCTATAATAATGCCAACTTTTTCGCATTACCATGATGCATTTGGTCTACTAGGCAAATTAAATTCTCAAAATTAAGATGTCGATTCTCGTTTCCATAAATTAAGTGCCATAAAACAATTTACTCTCTTCGTTCCTAAATTTAATATACTAAAATTAATTTGTCTTATTTCTAAATATAGTAAAATCAATATAGTATATTTTACTACTTATATTTTCTCTATTATTTCAAATATTGCCCCAAAACCTCTAACGAAAGGGGATAATCTTGTAAATAGTAGAAAAATATTTTTTTTAAAAAAATAATAAATTGTAATATTTTATAAATTAAAGTATCTCTTTAATCCTTATACAATTTATTCTAGCGCCTTAAAGGGATGTAAGGAGTAGTTAGCCTAGTAGCGGTAACGAACCATCCCATTTTGATATGCCAAAAAATATATGGCTTGAGTTCTTAAAACAGTATATCTAAATAACTCCAGATATGTTTTTGGCATGTGGACAGTGAGGTCCCTATTTTTTTTTTTAAAAAAAACTTCTCAAAAAAATTTAAGATTTTTAACATTTTTTTGAGAAATCTTACTTATATTTTCTTATTGTTGTACTGCTGCATAATGAGTATTAATAATAACATTCATCCTACTATATAACTTCTTCAAGAAAAATTAGTTAATTTAGTTACTAAATTATTTTCTTTGAGTCATTTTGGTACGTAGTCTTTAGAATATCACTACACATATGAAAATGAAATGATTTATTTATTCATTTATTTTATATATTTACTTATTAACTTATTCTAATTTTCATTTAAAATGATGACGATGATAATCACTCAATTAATGATATGTATCTTTTTACGGTGAATTCAAATATTGCTATTGATAATAAAGAGAAAGGCAGAGAGATTAAAGACTTATTATAATTTGATAGGATGAATTAATGGTTTTGTTGTATTTTTAATCATTTAATTATTGCTTTGATGTCTTATATTAAATTTTTAATGCTTGTACTCTTTTTTTTATTATTATTTGAAATTTAAAATCGTAATGCAAATGAAGGTGTGAAAAGTTTGGATTGCTAAAAACATATAGAATCGAACTGAACTGATATGGTCTGATTTGGCCCGCATTCCGCGATATTCGGCTTTTCCCAGTATTAAGTTTGGCATAGCGTTGTCTGGACAGGGCCCTGTGTTTTAGCCAATAATGGTTACATGAAATCTGGATATTAAAGTGAACTTGATACATAAATTCTTAGTGGTGAAGTTTAAATTACTTAGTAATGTAATTTTTATTATTCTATAAAAGATCTTAAATTTCCGTTACATTAATAATAAATGTACACAGATGAAATGTCCGATAGAAAAATCTCCGAAATTTGCAGAAGTGCAATAGAACGCGAAGTGCATCTAATACAAAATCGTTGATCAAAAACAAAAAATCTAATACAAAAATCAACTCTGAGTATGTTAAAGGACAGCTGCATGAAGCCGAATAGCCCAATTCTTATTCCTTCTTTCTGATGGGCTTTATATTTCAAATTTCCTGTTTGAATCAGGAAATTAATAGTATATGTTTCCCAAAAAAAAAAAAAAAATGAGGAAATTTTGGGTCACAAACTGTGAGACCAGAATCACATGGTGGAATAGGGAATGGCGCTTGGTTATGTATCGTTCCGGGTCGGGCCGTTAAACCCTAGGATTCTATTGTTCCCAGCTGGAATTTGGAAAAGAAGGGAAAATAACAGAAAAGGGCATATCAAAAGAAAAATGTTTCATTAAACCCTAAAAAAAAACCTTAAACCCTAAGAACCACTCTCCGCTACCACTCCGGTGCCTGCGTAAACAAGAAGCGAGGGAAATTTCGTGTTCATTTACTGCAAATTTTCTTCCAAAAGAGGGCAAATTTTAGAGAAATAATCATAAGATGGTGAAGTCGTACTTGAGGTACGAGCCGGCATTATCGTTCGGTGTAATTACGTCGGTGGATTCGGACATCGCATATGACAGCTCTGGCAAGTACTTGTTGGCAGGGGCACTGGAGAAGGTCGGCGTATGGAACATGCGTCAAGGCGTCTGTAACAAAACTCTTGCTCCCACTACTTCTTCCTCCTCCCGCGGCCCTGCTCTCGCTGTCACCTCCATTGCCTCTTCCCCTTCCTCCTTTGTAATTTCATCTTCTCTCGATTATGTACATACTTCAATGTTTTTAGATGTCTATAGCTTTCTAATGTAGAAGTGTGTTGTGCTAAGGCTCATTGTCGGATGAAAAAGAAAAAAAGCATTTTCTTTGCCTGGCCACTATATGCGTGAGGAATTTGCTTTCCCCCCTCCTCCCTCCTGTATTGCTGTAACAATGTTATGTGGATTTACTCATGTTTTGTTGGATAAAATCAATGCCTAGTTATTCTTGTGCAAGACATAGCAAATGAAAGGAGGAAAATTTCTTTCCAGAGTTGCACCAATACGATTTTTAGAATCTTCTGTTGTAGGATAAAGGATTGTACTTTCCTTGCTCTCCTGTTCTCGTGATGAGAATAAATTAACAATAAAACATTTCATTGTTGCATTGGTTGCCCCTCTAAATTTGAAAAAGTCTTCTGAAGAATCACTCTTCAGGATATTGGAGATTGGTTATATGTTTCCAGATCACGTTAGTTTGGGGGAGAGAATGAGTGAGAAAATATTCTTGGATGCTTTGCATTTGACCATGTTGTTAATGTGTGTGGAAAAACTAAACAGGATTTTTTGCAGATAGCAAGCGGATATGCTGATGGCAGCATAAGAATCTGGAATTGTGAGAAAGGAACATGTGAAACCACATTGAATGGGCATAAAGGTTCTGTAACAATTCTTCGTTACAACAAACTTGGATCTTTGCTTGCATCTGGGAGTAAGGACAACGACATTATTATGTGGGATGTGGTTGGTGAGGCTGGGCTTTTTCGCCTTCGTGGCCATCGTGACCAGGTTTCTGCATCAGCATTTTCCCAAACACCAGTCAGATTTTATTAATAGCTCTTACAATTTTCCATGTTCTCATTCCTCCTTGATTCCTTATACTTCTGTAGGTTACGGACCTTGTTTTCTTGGATTCCAGTAAAAAAATGGTTAGTTCCTCCAAGGACAAGTTTTTGAGGGTTTGGGATCTTGAAATGCAGCACTGTATGCAGATTGTTAGTGGTCATCATAGTGAAATATGGTCTATAGACATTGATCCAGATGAGAGATATCTAGTCACTGGATCTGCAGACGCTGAGCTCCGATTTTACATGATAAAGCACGATCTGACTGATGGAGATTCTCTAATCACTAAAAATGCTAATGACATGAATGACAAAGATACATCAACACAAAGTAAATGGGAAGTCCTGAAGCAGTTTGGCGAAATTCAAAGACAAAACAAGGATAGGGTTGCTACTGTGAGATTCAATAAATCTGGGAATCTGCTAGCTTGTCAAGTTGCTGGAAAGATTGTTGAGATATTCCGTGTACTTGATGAATCTGTATCTAAGCGCAAAGCTAAGAGGAGAATTAATAGAAAGAAAGAGAAGAAGGCTTCAAAAGGGCAACTTGAGATGGCTGAAAATGGAGATGCAGATATTGTGCCAGAAGACGGTGGAAGTAATCCTGTAATTACTGTCCCTGATGTGTTTAAGCTTCTTCAAACTATACGGGCTAGCAAAAAGATATCTTCAATCGCTTTCTCCCCAATCACATCAAAGAACTCACTGGCTACTTTGGCATTGTCTCTAAATAATAACGTATTGGAAATTTATTCAGTTGAAAGCAGCTCAAACACAAAAAACAGTTCTATTGAACTCCAAGGACATCGTTCAGATGTCAGGAGTGTCACACTTAGCTTGGATAACACTCTTTTAATGTCCACTAGTCATAATGCAATAAAAATATGGAACCCTAGTACAGGTTCCTGCATTCGTACTATTGATTCAGGATATGGATTATGTGGTCTTTTTGTTCCCGGAAATAAGTATGCCGTTGTTGGTACAAAAGGTGGAACTCTGGAAATTATTGATGTACGAAGTGGTATTTGTGTGGATGTAGTTGAAGCACATGGTGGCTCTATTCAATCCATTGCCCCATCTCCAGATGGAAGTGGTTTTGTCACGGGAAGCTCAGATCATGATGTTAAGTTCTGGGAGTATCAAACAACACAAAAGCCGGGCCATGTGCGTGATTTAATCTCTACCTGTTCTTCATCTGTCTTTATGCATGTGATTGAGTTGTTGGCTGTAACCTCTTTCTCTTGTTATTTAGAAGGTTAATAATTTGTTTTTGTTTGTAGGATGCTAAGCACTTGACAGCAACTCCTCTGAAGAACTTGAAGATGAATGATGATGTTCTTGTGGTTGCTGTCAGCCCTGATGGTAAACACATTGCTGTTGCTTTACTGGATTGCACAGTGAAGGTAAGATTAGCTTGTTCGATCCCACAAAGACAATTAATTTTGCTGGAGGTTGAACTATAATGTGGAAATTCGAAATCCATTAACTGGCTTATTCCAGGATTTTGTAGTTTGGGATTTTTTGTGTTGGACATCTATTAATGATACTTGATTGTTTCTGTAAGGTACTTCACCAGCGTGATTTATGCTTCGAAAAGAGTTCTTTGTTAGCATGAACTAGAATTGACATTTTATCTCTTGGTCTTCATAAGCATCCTAATGCAATCCTTACCTTTGGTTGTATGATTTTATTTTGTTAGTCATGGTATGTGTAGTTTGTGAAGAATTATTATGTCATCCTTCAATGAGCACCTAGCTTCTAATTGCTATAGCTTTGTTTAATTGTGATTCAAACTTGAAAGAAAATTTTTTGTACTCATTTTTTTATATGGCTTCAAAATGCATCCTATGAACTCTGTCAGGTCTTCTTCATGGATACACTCAAATTCTTTCTTACCTTATATGGTCACAAGTTGCCTGTGCTGTGCATGGATATTTCATCAGATGGAGATTTGATTGTCAGCGGCTCTGCAGACAAAAATTTGAAAATATGGGGTCTGGATTTTGGTGACTGCCATAAGTCTCTTTTTGCTCATTCAGACAGGTACCTCGTCACGTCTAAAGCTTACATCTCTTCATCCGAAGTGTATTCATATGGTAATAGAGCTTACTTGGTTAAGTTAAGATGCTGATGGACAATTTATATGCAGTGTTATGGCGGTTAAATTTGTTCGCAATACCCATTACATGTTCAGTGTAGGGAAGGATCGTCTTGTGAAATATTGGGATGCAGACAAATTTGAGTTGCTTTTAACTCTTGAGGGTCACCATGCTGAAGTTTGGTGTCTCACTATTAGCAACCGTGGCGATTTTCTTGTAACTGGATCTCATGACCGATCTATACGTCGTTGGGATCGCACTGAAGAACCATTTTTCATTGAGGTGTCTCTTTGTTGTACTTATACTTGAAAAGCATAGCTAAAAAAAAAACAATATTAACCTTTTCTGCAAACAGTTTTGGAAATTTGCGTTGTAGTTTCCTTCTTTGTTGTCATAATGAGTTTCAATACTATGTTTTTTTTACTGTGTTTAAGAGAATGACAACAATTTGAATTTGCAGGAAGAAAAAGAAAAAAGGCTGGAGGAGATGTTTGAATCTGACATTGATAACACATTTGAAAATAGATATGCTCCAAAGGAAGAACTTCCAGAGGAAGGAGCCGTGGCAATTGCAGGCAAGAAAACACAAGAAACTCTAACTGCTACTGACAATATTATTGATGCACTAGACATAGCAGAGGCAGAACTTAAGCGTCTTTCCGAACATGAGGTATGCACTATGATTCTGAATAATTTGCTTGACTAAATTGACTTAACACACACATGCAGTTCTAGTGCTGCTCTGGTGGCATTGGAAAATAGATTACACTCCATCTCCATTCTGCAGTACATTTTTTAGACGGAGCTGGAGATTGGTTGTAATGTCTTCTTTATGCATCACTAATTACACATCAGGTTCTATTCATCCCTCTTCACTGGTGCTATTCTGTGGTTGTGCATGTGAGAAATAAAGAACGAAAAGGATGGGGGGATATGTACAAGAAAATTGGCAACAAGCTAGAAAGAAATTTTTAAAACACATAATCAGTTTTCATGCTTTGCATAGCTGCAGGAAACTGCAATTAATCTTTTGCTGGTGGTGCCATTACTCATCAAAAATGGTTTAGTGCTTTAGATTCTCAGCTATTTAATGCATTGAATTACTGTAACTGCTTTTTCTATTCACTGAATGTAGGGTAAATTCTGAAGTTCAATACATGCCTGGTCAAATTCTTTGTCAATCTCTTTGAAATAGAGTTATTTTTCTATCTTCTTTTAGGGCACTAGCATCTACTGTTCTCTGAGAGGTGACTTAGACAAAAATACATAGAGATTGGATGTCTGCATCACTGTAGTTTTTACTTTCTTGTAAATACCTTATTCACTTGTACCTTTTTTCCATTAATAAACTTTATACTTTTTGAAAAACCTAAGAGGGGGTTTGAATTAGGTTTTAACCGATTTTCCCTTCTTTAAAACAAACAGTGCTTTCTAAGATAACAAATAACAAACACTTGGTGCTCAAACAGTGTGAAATAATATGATCAAGAAATAGGCAAAAGACAGAGATTTATAGTCGTTCGCTTTATCCAACAAAACCTAATCCATTACTTTGAGCTACTCAAGGATTTCACAAAAACCTTTCACTAATTTAGTATAAGAGATTACAATAGAGGCTCACCCAATTCCCTTAGGGTTTTACAACACAAACCTCTTACCCAATCAAGGTTCACTCAACACTATGAGTTTTACAATATAACCTTGATTACAAACATATTTCTAATACAACAATTAATGAAATAGATACTCTTAATACACTCATAAAAATCTATGATTCAAGGCTCACTCTAACCCTTAGAGTTTTAAGCTCAATGCAACCTTGAACAAAACAAACAAGATAAGTAGATGAAGAGTTTGATATAGATATCACTTTAATGTGAAGATATATCAATATAAAGCATAAATACCTCTTTGAGTAATATTATCTTCTAAGTTGCTCAAGAACCCCAATGATTTAGTATCAATCCCAACTTGATGAATTTCTCAATGTGAATGTTATATTTTTGTTTGAAAATGATCTCAAGTTCTATTAAGTGTAAGAATCAGATTTTTGCTCAAAAAGACGTGATACTAAGTTTTTTAAACAATTAGGTATTTATATGTATGCACCAACGGTCATAAAAATGGCTGTTTGAATTCCACTCAGGAGAAGTGCGGTCGACCGCATATCATAAAGGTCGTCCGCACCATCATCCGTAGTTGTTCCAGAAAGACCTGGACATTCAGCGGACGATACTCTGAGAGGTCCGGTCGACCGCACATCATCTGCAAGTGTTCCGGAGAGCTCTGGACATTCAGCGGACGATACTCTGAAAGGTCTGGTCGAGCGCATGATCTGTGGTCGACCACACTTCAGTTAGGTCGACCGCACATGCATTGAAACTGTGCAAAACAAGATTCCAAACAACTCCAAGAGTTTGTGGAATACATTTTATGAAATTTAAAGTATGTGCATGTAATTTGAAAATCATTTCAAATACTCAACTCATGTTTTATCTAAATGAAATGCATTTTGAAAAACATTTCACTATAATTGAGCAACCTATAGAATTTATTGCTCATAAAAGTAGATTTAGAGATATCTAAGGATGTATAAAATAATACTACACCTCTAGATCCTATCTAATCCAAAAACCGTTTATCTTCAACGCTAGATAACATCCGATCTTTCTTGAAGACTTTTGATCTTGCAAGGATTAGACATAAGAATCCTAAAAGACCAACACTTATAAAATTAAGACATTAGTCCTCATCAATGTTTGTCAATAATCAAAATTAAGATATTAAAAGTTTTAAGGCTTTCACTTTTATCTAAAATGATTTTGAGGAATTATTCTCTTGAAACCTCTCCATAATTTGGCCAAGGTGTTATTATATTTTACATAACGAATTCTATGCAATTGCTACAATACCAGTGTTTTTCTGGTTCATAATATTTGTTGATCTCTTAACCTTCTTTATCTGATGGCCTATTTTTTGGCTTGTTTTAGATATCTGAGCATGCAAACCATTTACTCTCTTTTTTACCACTGTATGAGTAGAGGGGTAGCTTGTCTAGGTACAGAGTCATCGAACTTAGCACCTCTACGTTTATTCTATTATTCTCCTTTATAAAAGGAAAAGGATGGGGTAGTGATCTAATCATGTGCTCAATTCAGATGTGAATGTCAAATCTGTTTATGTACTCATTTTCAGGAGGAAAAATCGAAAGGAAAAGCCAAAGAGTTCCAGCCAAACATTCTTATGCTTGGGCTTTCTCCATTTGACTTTGTTCTTCGTGCACTTTCTAGCGTCCATACCAATGATCTGGAGCAGACCTTACTTGTAAGTAGATGTGATTATTATGTCTATTTGTTTCAAGTGAACTAATTTCATATCTGCTAAGCGTTCTACATCACCAAATTTAAACCATTTCTATTTTCATGATATCTGCCTTTCTTAACATTTTTGTAACATCTATCTGGCATTTCTCTGGAAATTTGTGGTGGTCCATGATCTCCTTTACCCATTACTTTATTGGTTCAGGTATTCGTGTGACTGCAAAATTCTCCTGCATGAATTTTGAAATTAGGCCAATTTTGTTGAGAGTTCATGGATTGTCTGACTCCAGAGAGATACCTATTTCATTGATTTAGGTTGACAAAGTACAAAAGATCTCTTTCTTAAGAGTCTGTCTTGTTTATCCTAAAAGGAGGAGGGGAAAATAGTTGCTGCTGTTATCCTAATCTATACATTCTGAGCTTCTCTTTAATATGATAGTGACAGATGTTGACATCTATAGATTCATAGCTTCTGTTTGTGGAACTTTGGATCACATTTACCATGTTCTACGAAATTCTGAAAACTATCTAATGAAAACTGGAAGTAGCATTCAAACTCGGGCTTGATATGGTTAATTTTGCAGAAGAGAATAGTATTTTTTTTCTTTTGAATGCTACAGGTTCAAAAGTGCTGGAGTACTTTTGATCTTTTCTTGCTACTGGTCATAACTTGACCCCTTGAAGTAGATTCTTAATGTTTTCCCTGCTTTCTGTTCATACTTAAAGCACCAAAACAAAGTCATAAGTCTCAGGATTAGGTGCTCTATTTTTCTTACCCGTATCTTTGGGGAAGTTGATTCTCATAAGATTTTTGGTGTTGTCCTTGCAGGCTCTACCATTCTCAGATGCTTTAAAGCTTTTATCTTACTTGAAAGGATGGGCCATGATTCCTGATAAGGTTAGACACAAATTTATATGTTTGTAATGCATAACATATGTGGAAATTCATAAACAGATGATATAGTTGAATTCATTCAAAATTCAAGTCTAAAGTTTTTGACAAATTTCAAAGTAATTGACTGGGATTAGCAGTCTCTGGATGGGTCTAGATTGTCCTTTTGCAGGAAATTGGGCAAATACAGATTCATAAAAAAATAAAAATAAAAACTAATCTGTTTGTATGCACATGACCTGCAAATTTTCTACGACTATGTTCATTTTTGTGTTCCAGAAGGTTCAGGTTTGAAGCCACTTTCAGAGAGCTGTTGGGGTGGGAAAGAAAGGTGTATAGGCGTAATATAAGGCATGGGGAGGTAGTAGTGGGGAGTAAGAGGGAAGTGTGGTGTGACTCAGGATTGAGCTGGAGTTCAGCATCAAACACTTGAGTAAACCTGGTCTTGGGACCAAATACATTAAGAGTTGTAGCATATGCATTCAATGTTATATTTTCTAGAGGGAACAAGTCTCCTGAGCATGTATTCCATAAAGACTGTTGTATAGTATTTTTTATTTTGTTGGAAGAAGAGTGGGAATTAGGCTAGAAAAAGGGTGGAAACAGGGAAATTGGCACTGCTTCACTCCTGGGAAAGAAAATGGCCAGGGTGGGGAGGGGACTGCTAGAGAGTCAGGGAAGAAGGCTAAAGGGGAGAACCAAGTTTTCTGTTTGTGTCATTCTCTTTCCTATTTCTTCATTTTTCTTACTATTGCTCTTGATCTTTTCATTTTATTATTAGTTGTTGGGTTTTAAGGGAATTAGGGCCATATTCTACCATATTTTTGGAACTCTCACTCATCTGTTACTCAGGGTTGATCATGCTTGTTCATCAAAAGAAAAAAAAAGGGTTATTCTAAGTTCCCTAATCTGGTGTAGAGTGGTAATTTTCCAATATCAAGATGTCAAATGTAATAAATTCTTAAAAAATTTCAAGTGAAACCTTATTCTTCAAGCTAAACTTACCACACTTTATTTGAGTTCATGAGATGCATAAATCTGCTATTTAAACATTGGCCCTTTTATCTTGGAACTCTTGGTTTCAAATTCTTATGCAGTTTGTCATTTTCTGTGGTACTGGCAGGTTGAGCTTGTCTGCAGGGTTGGTATTCTACTGGTGCAGCTGCATCATTATCAGCTAGTTTCTACTGTGTCTGCTAGACCCCTCTTGACAAATCTCAAAGATATTCTCCATCGACAAGTGAAGGTAATTTGTACTTCAAGAAAAAGATCTTTAAACAAGAGCTTGTCATCACCAATTAATTTTCATATTTTCACAGGAATGCAAAGATACAATAGGATTCAACCTGGCAGCAATGTGTCACCTAAAGGTAACTGCATTTTTTTTTTGAAAAAAATTGGAAATTGCAAAGGTGGATGTGCTTTGATTGGTGAGGAATTTAAACTAGCTGTTTGCATTGTTCAGCAACTGATGGATCAGAGGTCAGATGCACCATTTAAAAATGCAAAAACTATGTTACAAGAAATACGATCAAAACTCGTTGAAGCAAGATCCGAAACAAAAGCTGAAAAGAAGAGAAAGAAGAAGCAAAAGAAATCAGATACTGGGCATGTCTGGGCCTGAAATATGGCCTTAATTTTCTGTCTGTATTGGCAACAATTTTGTTTTGATGAGATTGCAGCTGACAATTTTGGGAACGGAGATAATCAGAGAAACCCAATGGTCCCCGTGGATTAGGGAGTAAAAAGAAATACTTCTACGCCCCTGTCCCTTAATAGTTAAGATGTCACAATAGCTCTTTATTCTGTGCAGAGTGGTTTTTGTAGTTAGATTGTTGTAGATAGATGCTGTCCCAGAAAGCAGCTTCTTAGCCGTTTAACTTTCTGCATTGTACACAATATGCATATTTATTCAAAGGTAGGAAAAAAAATATTTTGATCAACTCATTTTGTAAATGGCAAAATTAATTACAATTTAGTATAAATGTAAATAGAAGAAAAATCCTCTTTTGTCCTTATAATTTAGCATAAATGTCTAACCTATCCAGTAAAGAAACAACTCGTATAATTTATGTTTCTTATCTACCTTCTCTTCGACATCTTTAAATAGTGCAAATAACAAGCTCCACAAGGTTGTCCACCGTGAAATAAATTGAGAAGACTAATTAGGCCAACCTCATAGCATAAAATGCCAAGGATAAGAATTTTCCATATGTCGCACCATGGCGCATGTATGAATGAGTTGATAAAGGAGGAAGTACAGTGTACCAGAGCCATCAGATCCTCCATAAAAGGTGGCAAGCATTAATGCTTACCAAAGTAAAAATAGATGCGAAGAATAGCCGTGATGACTAAGTAACATATTCCGGAATGGAATGATAGATTCACTTTCTAAAGAAAGGTCACACCAAATTTTGGTACAAAATTTTTATCAGGAGGCGCAGAATAAATGTTTTCTAAGACATCACAAACTCAACTCAACAAGCTTGTTTTATTCCTCTGTTGTTGATTCACAGAATGAACTCGCATACTACAGTGATCTTAGTATCTGTAGATAAGCTCTTTGTAAGCATCTTTGTTTTCTGCATAGTACTTGATCTCAGCCTGCAAAACAGAAAGTTCTGCTTAGCCTCCAAAATCAGCCTCACAATCACAGTGAAAAATTTAGATTTGATTTCTAAACCTTTTTAGCTTTTCACCATCCAACCAGACTAAGACTTATATTAATAGTGCTCTCTGACTTCTTATAATGACTAACGAACTCATTACAAGATTTTTCCAATTCCTTGGACAATCAATATCCTGATGGCAAATAAAAATTAAGCCTCTCCAGAAAAGTAATATAAGTTCTGTTAAACATGAAAATGCTGCCAAAAGTTGTCAACCAGCATAGATTATGTTAGTTGTTTCAGTATGAAAAATTGTAAAAAGATGTTACTATTGTGTTCTACATTGTTTAAGTAATGTGTTACCTGTAACTTCAACTAAATGAGGGAGAAGAGAAAGTATAAAAGCTTGATTTTCCAGAGTGGATCTGTCATAAAAATCTAACAAACTGGAGGATACAGCAAAAGATCTCAGCCAATTCTAAAGTGGAATTGTTCTTGGAGTTGCTAATGTAATTTGGCTTCAGTTCTTGACTTCTCTAACATCAAATAAGAAGAAAGCGTTCTCTAATACATACCTTTCTCACCCCTTTCACTGCAGTTAAGAGGTTTTCACCAATCAAATCCCTCATGAGAGTGTCATTCTCAAGAGCTTCTAGAGATTCAGAGAGAGAACGAGGCAATCTCTGAATCTCTTCTTTGAGGTTATCAGGATTTTCACCTGTCAGATTCAAAAACATAATATGATTCCATGGTTCTGAAGCATCTGAACAAGCATAACAAATGCACAACATTAAAATTTGTTCTGCACAATAATTATTTCTTGAATAAATGCCATTTTCAGTAAAAGCAGCTATTTCCAAAGTGACAGATGTAAAGATCGCATCAATGTCTAGTTTTCTAATTTAGTCACATAAACCAAGAAATAGTTGTGTTTGGCTACTCTTTTTCTTTTTTATTTTTGAAAAAAAATGTAGAAGTGGAGTAAGACCAATACTAGACAACATATCCAACTTAAAGGAATGTTATTTTCTTACCAACAGGTTTAGGTAGCCTTAAATGTCTACGCAGGCCGTCAAGTCCTGCAGCAATTATAGAAGCCAAGGCCAAATACGGATTTGCACACCCATCACAAGCTTTAATCTCAAAGTTGCTCACAGCACCATCAGGAACTCCAGGTGGACATGCAGTTCTAAGTGGAGCCTCTCTGTTTTCTTTTCCCCAGCAGAGGTATGCTCCACTCCATGTGTTAGGCTGTATGCGATCATAACTGTGGGCAATAAACAATTGAGGAAAGAGAATCAAGGAAAGCAGCTCAAATGATTTTCCTCCAAAAGAAGACATATTGTTCTTTCAATTGTCTCCCCATGTTTATTTGCTACTGTGCTAGTGATACAGGATGAAGTCTCTATTCCAAAAAAGACATACTTTCTAAGATTTCCATGCTAAGATCTTCATTGATATTCCCTCCATCCAAAAATGAATGTTCCCTTCTGACAAGGTACAAAAATTACAAAAAATATTTGACTATAGCTACAATTACTATATTATCCTTATTACTAATTTGGTTAGTGGTGGAACCAATAGTGACATATGAACTCTTTAAATTAAAGAGGTTATTTATGAAATTATGTTTATTTTTTAAAAAGTGGACATTTAATTTCAGATGGAGAGCTATTATATTCCAAATATCAGCTCTTGCATGAAAAGTATTACTTGTCTATTCCTTGGTTGACAATATAAGATGTAACATATGTAATGCTCAAGAAACTTAAGTAGTAGACTGTGATTACTCAGAGAGAAATGTTTCTTGTATTTCCTATGACAACATAGTTATATATATATATATATATATATACAGATAAGAATGTTAAGAAATGTCTAAAAGAGAATATGCTAGGTAGATGTCTACCTAATCTATGTTAGGATTTCTAATATAATGACAAACATCTACCTAATATATGTTAGGTTGTCTAACACTCCCTCTCAAGTTGGAGTTCAGATGTTAATCATGCCCAACTTGTTACAAAGATAATCAGCCCTAACCCCATTGAAAGCCTTTGTGAAGATGTCTTCTAATTATTCTCCAGTTTTAACATAACCTGTAGAAATCAAGCCCTGTTGAACCTTCTCACGAATAAAATGACAATCAATCTCGATATGTTTGGTTTGCTCATGAAAACTGGATTAGAGGCAATATGAAGTGCAGCTTGATTGTCACACCATAACTTCGTTGATATTGAGACTTTAAAATCTACTTCATTAAGAAGCTGATATATCCACATTATCACACATTCAGACTTAGCTATAGCCCTGTATTCAGATTCTGCACTTGACCGTGAAAGTACATCCTGTTTCTTGTTTTTTCATGAACCAAATTGCCTCCAACAAAGACACAATACCCAATAGTGGATCTTTGATCTTTCTTGGATCCTGCTCAATCAGCATATGAAAAACATTCAATCTTAGTATGATCATGATCATCATACAAAATTCCACGTCTAAGTGCTCATTTTAAATAGCACAAAATTTGTTCCATTGTCTTCCAGTGATCAATAGTTAGAGATGACATATACTAACTTACTACACTAACTGAGTAGGCGATATCAGGACAAGTCACATTACGATAGTTTAACTTTCCAACTAATCTTCTATATCTCTCAAGATCTCCAAATAATTCACCATTTTTTGTGAGTTGCATATTCGGAGTCATTGGAACACTACATAGTTTAGCCCCCAACTTTCTTGTTTCAGATAGTAAGTCAAGTACATACTTCCTTTGAGATAAGTATATTCCTTTCTTATTTCTATTCACTTCAACTCCTAAGAAGTACCTTAGTTTTCCTAAGTCTTTGGTATGAAATTAAGTGTGAATAAAGGTTTTAAAAGATGAAATCTCTGTAGAGTCATTAGCAGTGATTAAAATATCATTCACATACACATCTAACAAAATAATTCCTCCACCAGATCTTTTGTAAAAAACAGAGTGATTAGACTTACTTCGCTTCATGCCAAATTTCTCAAACAACTTGACTAAATTTACCAAACCAAACACGAGGACTTTGTTTCAAGTCATATAAATATTTACGAACACGACACACTTTCCCATACTCGCCCTGAGCAACAAAACCAAGTGGTTGCTCCATATAAACTGTTTTCTAAAGATCACCATGAAGAAAAGCATTCTTGATGTCTAACTGATACAAAGGCCAGTGATAAGTAGCTGCAATAAAAATAAAGAGCGCACAAATGTAAGTTTAGCAATAGGAGAGTTTGTGATTTTGCAGTTTCAAATTCCGATGGAAACCCAGCTAAAAAGCTTATAAAAGTCATTTTCTCTCGTTTAGTTTGTTGTACAGCCACATTTGCACTAAAAGGCATTAACATGTTGAGTTCTTCATAGATTTTCTTAAAATCCATGAAATATTGAATGAGAGATCTATCACCCTTGTCTGCCCTATAAAAAGCTTTATGACATCATACATTCTAGAAATATTCCCCTTTCCGGAATACATAAATTTTAGATAGGTCATTAGTTCTGTAACTGTTTGAATTACGAATTACGAGTAACTAAACCAACAACTTCACTATCCATAGAATTACGAATTTGTAAGAACAAATGAGCATCTTCTCTCATCCAAAGCAGCCTAGACTCATCTTTAGGAGGATCATCAGTTAAATGGCCATCCATACAAATGCTTAACAGATACAATTCAATAGTTCGATTCAATCAAGATAATTCAATGAATTAAGATTGTGATCTATTATCTTAGACATTACTGGAATCATATTAGAAACAACAACAAACTTTTTCTCTTCCATATCTTATCAATAGTACTCTTAAAATAAGAGATCATAAGGTTGTTCAAAGAATTTTCAAAGGAAAAATCAAACCAGTAATGAATAAGATCCGACACTTCACTGATGTCGATCAAAAAACAAGTACAAAATAGATCGTATATATCGAGGCGAGCAAACTAAACAAACCCAAGCGAATTCCGGTCACTCACGCTCTCTCGCGCGATGGGAGGAGCGCGCTGTTCAGGCAGCGCATGAGCCTCAAGCGCATCCCTTTCGGCGATAGGTTTTCGGAGTTTTGGTGATCGGCACCTGGCGCACCTCCCTGGGTTGGTGGTGTCGATAAAATGGCTTTCAAAGCTAAAGAAACGAAGGCTGCCTAACTGAATTTTTTTTTTTTCAGAGAGGAATTTCCACTTGCTCTGATACCATGTGATTACTCAGAGAGAAATGTTTCTTGTATTTTCTATGACAATATGGTTACATATATATACACATAAGAATGTTGATAACTCTACCTAATCTATGTTAGACTTTATAACATAATGACAAACATCTACCTAATCTATGTTAAGTTGTCTAACACAGACCATTGGATGCATCAGTTAGTGGCATGCATTGAACTAGGTAAAAGGAGAAGCTGCAAAATTAAATCTCTACACAATGAACTATGTTTGATTGCCAGTCTTCAGTTCACCAGAATGTGTTTTCCTCCTTCAGTTATAAACATGGACACATTGAATCTGTTCCCTGCCAATCCTTATCAGGGATAAAAAGTTCGTGATCTCTTTACTGAAACTACTAATACTGCTGGATACTTCACAACAAGGCATAACTAGGGAATTTTTCATCCTCATGTTTTAAAAAGTCAATTTCCAGTAAAAGAAGAAATTAAATTGTACAAAGGAAATTAGAAGGACCCAGATTGTCATTACTTAAAATGCACTGAGACTGCGTATTCATATCAGTTAAGTTTATGAATATGAGCTATATTCCTAAACAAAAATGAAATCAACAAAAAGAGCTTTGCAGATGACTTCATTATTTATTGGTGTGAATTACTTGTGATTTCTAGCACTTAATGACTTGCCACTAGAGCATAGACATGACAATGGTAGTAGACAGTCAATTGTTAGAAGTAGTATTTTAACCTATTTGGAACTGGTGCTGTAAATGCTAAAATGGAAGGAAGATGATTTAAAACCCCAGCCATGAACTCCTCGCCAATCTTGGACATCCCATGCTCAGTTGATTCACCTTGAGGCATAAATACATTTTCTCCGTTCCTGGACAAACTGAGGTGCACATGTGATCCAGAGCCAATGTCATCCAATGAGTACCTGAGAAAAGAAATGAAAATAACAATTTTATGCGTGACATAAATTCAGCTAAGATCCTTCATTACTTGCTACTCTGCATCTCTCTTTAATCTTAGAATCCAGAAGGAGAAGCTGTTATTTTATTACAGGAAGATTCCATAATGAAGTTACATGTGCATTTAACATATTAGAAGTTACTTGCACTTTTCAGGACACCTGAACTAAAAGTACTTTGATTGTTTTAAGTGAGTGATATGTGCAATTGATCAACTATCGCGGAGTAGGTCTCAGTGTAATGAATTGAACTCCAGAGCAATCACAGAAGTTTAAAACTATATATATATATATATATATATATATTAAAAAAAAGATATGACGGGAGCTTTTATACTAAATTGAAGTCCATAATAGTCGTTTCCAGGATTTTCCGTATATGAAATGTAATTTGAGAACTGCAAATGGGAACATGAATAAATCCACAAAACAAGTGAAGTTTCATTTCCAAGATGTTACAGGTCAAAATTTTGAAGCATATTAGACTCTCCAATACTAGTTTATCAAAGATTTTCAAATCCTTTAATTTTAGTTGACTTTCTCTACACTCCAGAACTAAATTATCAACAATCTCAGAATCAAATATAGTCTAGATTTCTTGGCAGACAAACAGCCTCCTAGGTACATAATAGAATGGCCAAAAAGAGTCAGAAAGATTTGATCTTTGAAGTAACGAACAAGAGCAGATAAAAACAAATTAATGGATTTGCAGAAGTTTGTTCTAAACCAGATATATCATTTCATATATATACACCAACATCTGACTTCCTTGCTACCTCTCTCAGAAACAATTAAAGGGAACTAGGTAAACTGTTAACTGTAAGAAATGTAGTACGTACTTTGGCACAAATGTTGCCAGTAATCCATGTTTCCTTGCAATAGACCTAATAACTTCTCGTGTGAAGACTAAGTTGTCAGCTGCAGTAGTACAAAGAGTGTATTCCAATGCAATTTCAAACTGACCATTTCCAGCTTCTGCATGTACCTATTTATAAAGCCAATTGAAACCATAAATTAGGTACAAGCCACATGCAAACTCTGTTTTGTGTCTGCCTATGTGTGTGTGTGAGTGCAGAGAAATATATGCATCTATTATAAGTCTACCATATTAATTGTTTCTCATTAATCATGGGATTAGTCCAGTTCACCATTGTAACCGTAGCTAAAAGGAAAACCACTATAAAAGACCCATTAACCCATTTAAGGTTCTTATCTTCCCTTATGATGCTCATCTCCCCAAGCCAATTTCAAGGAAAGGAAAAGAGAGAAACTAACCCCCACAATTCTTCTATAAAGTTATTGATGGTTTTTGGTAGACAAAAAACTTTATTTAGTGGCAAGAGGGATATTTTCCTTTACCTGTTCCACTGTAATATTCAAGGACTTTAGAGAAGATATCGCTTCATGAAGCACTGGAAAAACTGCATCAAATGCTGATGTAGAGCAGTATGATGTTTTATCAAAAGGTACCCATTCTTCTTTCCCCTCCCTACAGAGTTCTTTATGATTGAGAATTTGTCACAGAAGAGATATGATGAACTTAGCATGTCAGACAGAGAACATAAAAGGTCTATTTAAACATACCTTGCTACATTCTTTAAAATGAAAAATTCATTTTCAAAACCTGCATTCATAACCTGTACAAAAAAAGTTAGACATCAAACAACAGCAAGCCCATTTCAAAATATTGAAAAGGAACATACCAAGTCAAATTCATCTTTCAAAACTTTGGAAATTCGTCTTAAAGCATCTCTTGGGCAATATTCCCAAGCTTCACCAGGTCTAACATACATGTCAGCCAAAACCATTTCCTGTTGTTCTGCCCTGTGTCAAAAAAAGATACATTAGAAGTACACAAGTATCTATGCTCCAGACAGAGTGATTTTAAGAACATCACATAGAAAGTACAAATAAATTGAAGATAATCTAACACTGTACAAGTAGAAAAGAAACCTAGCTTAAAAGGAGCAAAGATGAAATAGTACAATTTTGGAATTAAAACCATGAAAAAAAATTTTAAATCGACTTCTTTTATTATTTTTTCACAGAAGGAGGGCAAGAGAGAAAGACAAAGAGCAGGGAGGGAAAATAGACAATGTATATAGCAAACAAAAAGGCCAAAAACAAGATGTCTAAGACTAAAAATGAAAAGAGGAAATCCTGTAAATATCTGAGGCTTTTTTGACAACCTCCATAAATATTACCATGGGATTCTGCATCTTGTTGATAAATCAGGTATAAGTCTAATCTCTCCCACTCCACTCAGATTAGTCCCATCTGCAGGACCATCAACTGCCGAACTCATACCCATGCATGCACAAGTTAGGCCCACACCATTCTTCTTAACAACATTGTTGAACCGTTTCTGAGGGATGACCTGAAGTAGTACATCAAAAGTACAAAACAAAAAATAATAATAATAAGACCTTCCATGACCTGTTTATTAAGAAAGATCAGATCAAGCAGTTGAAACTTAAAACAATCAATAGTGAAAAGATATAAAATTTCTCAAAAGACCAGTTTATGATGCTTTCCCAGATCCTCTGACAACATGCACATTACTTGTAACTAAGAAAAATACATAATTTGATAGATTTTCTGTTTAGACCTCAAGTTATCCAGTAAATCCAGTGGTAATATCTGACACACATTAGAAAGGATGAAAGAGATCCAAGCTTGACTAAGCCTTTATAGTAATCTCATTGATTATCTAACATATAGTTAGTTAAGGAGATTAAGAAGTTGCCTTCCACATATTTCAAGAAAATTCTGCACAATTAACAATGAAGGATCTATCCTAGAATCATTTCAGCTCAAGATCTGTGCAGCATGTTCACTAAACAATCTGCTGTGCATTTCTATTCATAAAACAATTGAATCATGGACTTCATAAACTTCATATTCAAAAATAGATTTTTGAGAAAACTGAAAATGAAAGAGGAAAATGAACATACACGACACCTCTGCTGTCCAGAAGTATCCACCCACATCACGCGAACAAGCATGCGATCTTCTTCAGGGGCATGTCTTTCTTCAGTAAGATTCTTGGGAGATGCAAAAATTTTGGAATTGACTGGTTTTTCAGCTACACTAAGCTTGTAAAATTCTTTTGCATTTTCGGCAAACATGTCAGTAGCAGCTGTAAGAGCTTCTTGAATTGAAAGATCACCCGCAGTACATGCATCTTGAAGAACACTAAATACAATTTCCCGCGCCTTTTTTGCACCTGATAGTGTCATTGAGTGCATATGGAAAACTAAGAAAACAATCTGAAGTATTGCTGTCTGATGGCCTATAAAAATATAGCCATGCATAGTTCTGAAGCAAGCTGGCCTTTACTTATCCTTCTTAAAAGTCAACTCAAGTTGTCTGGTTTCTTTTTTTTTCACATGACACACATGTTAAATTATTTCATAAGGTTTGCATACCATAAGAAAAGTTTTTTCTCTCATTCAACAAGTATGGCCAAATAGGTCATAGCATAAAGCAAGCAACTTTCAGAAAGATTAGTCACAAACAATTTTACTGGTGCTTTACGAGCAAAATGACATGCACAATAATGAAGTCTAGAAGAAAACATCAGCTTCAAGAGTAGATTCATAGGAATAAACATATTTTCTTTAAATAAACTAACCTAGATAAAACGTCTCAGGAAATGCGCACCCATCAGTGCTGAACATCACCTGCCAGTTGCATCACAAATAACCACATATCAGGAAAAGATTTCTCATAAAATTTTATTTGCAGTCAAGCAAGAGATTAGAGACCATCAAGAAGCACTGAGATGAGAGAAATTCATCTGTATTCACGAATTTGTAAAAGGTTTAGAACACAAGTTTAGAGTTTTGTATTTATGGTAAAAACAAAAAGAAATTAAGCCTTGAAGAGTGTGGATGTTAACCTTTTTTATTGGAGCCAGTTCCAACAGTTCCTTCAACGATGATATCATCCCATGGAAGCTAAGTTTTGGAATTGCAAGTCCAAAGTCAAGATAGATCTGTAATTGAAGATATTTCACCCATCAGGACAATAGAAAATGTAAACCCCAAGTGTGTAAGAACTTTGCAGTGGACAATTTTTTGTCCCACCTGAGGGTAGACAGATGCTAGATATGATGCTTCCTTTGAGAAAGGATAAGATGCATGTAAAAGAACTATTCTCGACTCCGAAAATCTCTTATCCTCAAGAACATTGCGAAGATGAAGGGGATTGGAAAGTCTCAAATCAAGATCCTTGTCCCCAAAACTGAAATTAATTGTTAAATAGAATTAACCATTCAATATAATCAATTAGAATCGAGTAAGCAAATAGATTGCACTGATCTGTTAATTTATTTTATAACAGGTAAGGAAATAATTACCATAAAAAAGAACAAAAAATGCATAATGATCAACCCCCTGAACTATATCCAGACAAAAGACTCCAAGTTGAATTGCATACTTTCCTCTGAACTTATAGATAAAGTATATTATGTTTAAACAATTTGGAAAGCTAAAGATATTTAAATCACACTTACCCTGTGTGCATCTGCATTGGCAAGCCAAATGATAGGGCCACCTCCAAAGCACACGTGAAGACATAGTCAATAAAGTTTTTATTTGTTATACGGACAGGATTTCCAGCTGAAAAAACAGAAGACAAAGGATAAGCAGTTTCCCCTCTTATTCTGCATACACTCTTTTATCTTGGACTCACCTTGTAAAACATCATCAAGGCCTCTTTCAGCCTCCTTTTTTGTGGCTTTTGTATTGATATCAAGGCCAGAGCGGTATGCAGCAATGCTTTTGAAGCCTACAACTTTATCAGCTGATGTAGCACAAGGATAAGGAATTAAATGAAGTCAATTACCTAATCAAGAAAAATGGTATAGAGCAACACTCCAAAATAAATCTCAAAGGATATAATTTTAGCTTCTTCATGAATGTTTCAGTGAACAAATCTAATGTCCATCTTGTTCCAGCTGCACTTCCCTGCAGTTTAATCAAATAAGTCCAAATATAAAGAAGTACTACAAAAGCATTTTTACAATTATCCCTTATTGGAAAGACTGATTTGCAGCAGTGTATATAGATATTTATCAATTTCTAGTTTAAGGGTATCATAGAAAATTGTAGTTCTTGAATCATCCATTGTATTATATAAATATTAACTGGGTTATGCTCTCTGCAGCTAAATGTAAAGAGTAAAAGCAAACCTCATCAAGAATCTTCTCAGCCAAATGCTCCACCCTGAGTATTCTACCAACACAGGGTACAAATTTCTGATGCCAATTGATGTCATGTTTCTTGGCCAATTCCAACCCATCATCAATAAGCAGAGTGGATATTCTTGCACCCTCGAAACACATTTCAGTAATGGCTTCCAATCCATGAGATCGGCGGAATTCTTGAACAGCATCCAATGATATCTCACATCCATATAATTCAGAAATTTCCCTCAAACTCCTCTAAAAACGTCAAAATACATACAATCAAAACAAAACTCGGTGAAAAAAAATATCTCAACATAATCAACCAAGAACTACCATTTCTGAGTCTTTTTGCCAGGTTAAATCCTAAACAACAAAATAACCAATACCCCATTCTGAAAATCACGAAATAAATCATAATAGTGAGAAACAAAGGCCAAGAGAAGACATTATAAAACAGATAACTGACCTTGAAGTTGATGGTGTGGGGTGCATAGGATAAAGCTGCCTCCCCTGTAGCTTCAGAGAAACAGCTGAGAAAGGGCACCGTGGAGTCGATAGCCACTATGTTGTGGGCGTGTGCATCCACCAACTCCACTCTTTCTAATGCAATTCTCAGTTCTGCAAAATCTTCCATTATCGAGTGGTTGCCAGGGTACTGCTGTGTGAACAGTTAAATATGGGACTGAAAATAGTAGCGAGGGACAGTCAGGCAGGGATCTCAAATTTCTGAGAGTTGACCGTTGAGATTACAGTGATGTGACCCTCTGAGTTTGGTTAAACTCTCAATATGCATTCTAAATTTTTTTTTTTTTTTTTTGAGAGAGATAAAGAAATATGCATTAAGAATATAAATTTTTAAAGCCGGTGACAGAGGAAAGTTACTACTCAATCAGTCAACGCGAAAAGTATAAGATAATCCTAACTTATAATAGTATTATCTCAGATCATCAAAATCAACCGTGATATTAAATTTGTATTTTCAATACAAATATCATAATATAATATATTACTAACATGTTTTTTAAAATGTAAACCATAATATCATCATATACTTTTGAACATATTGATTCAATATATTAAGATAAGTAATATTATTTTTTAATAAATTTATCAATTAACAAATTTAACAATTATATTATTTGTTAACATTATATATTATAGATGATTTTTAAAATTGAATGTATACTTATTTGATATTTATTTTATTTGAATTGATATTTTAATTATTAATTACCACAAGACATTTTTATTTTTACATTGACATTGAAAATGTTCTAAATGATAGAGCTCTGAAATTTCATCTTCCAACTACCCTAATATAAGAAATTGAATATAAATCAAACAAACATAGTAAATTCCTAATTATCTTCAAAAGATTGCCAATGGAGATAAATCAAAAGAAGGAGAATTAATCTTTCTCACTCTAAACATTTAAATACTGTAATAATGCGTAATAATGCATTAAAATTATGCAAGGGCATAGACATGCCATACCATAGAAAATTTGTGGTAAATAAAGAAGAGATATATAATAAAAAATCTAACATGACATTAGGTATTATAATTATATATATATATATATATAGTTATAATTTAGCTCATCTTGTGATCTTTTTCGCTTGTAATGTGTTATGATTATTATTATTAAGTTAATGAATTTATGTCATACATTAATAATTAAATTTTAATACCATTAGATATAATGATAAATATATAATTACATTTTTTTATAAAATATTAGTTTTAGGTTATAAATTATAGAAAAATTAGTCATTTTAGACTTTGTGATTATTTGGTATCTTTTTTTTTTCAAGTCATTTTGATACTCTGTTTTCAATTATTATAGCCAATTTTATATTTTATATTTTTTATCTATTTAGAACTCATATGCATTGTTTTATTGGCATTTTGATTATTTATTTATTATTTTTCAGCCATTTTGGTATTTTTACTCATAACTAAATTGGCTAAAAACAAGAGTTAGAAGGGCCAAAATGACTAAAACCAATATATAGAATATCTAAATGACTCAAATAAAAGATAAGGAATTAAAATGGCTATATAGTTAAATATGTAACACTAAAATGCCTGAAAAAAGAAAAAAGATACAAAAATGACCACAAAGTTAAATTAAAATGCACCAAAATGGTTAATTATCATAAATTATATGACTTGAAACTATAATCTTATTTATATGTGCATATATATATATATATATATAGAGAGAGAGAGAGTTTTTCTAATGTGTGCTCTAGGGCACACCGTATTATAGATAAAGTAGTATATTTTTTACAAGTAAATTTTACTCTAGATAATTATAAATTTTCGTAAATATTATTCTTCTAATATTTAATTTCCTAAATAAATTTACCTTAAATACAACCATTTAAATCTATTCAAATACCTAATGATGATCTATATTTATCTCTCTCTCCCATTCCCTAAAACGAAAATTCACACTCTCTGCAAGAAAAAAAGAGGGTTTTGGATAAAAAATACACCTTTGTTTCGCGGTCTTTCATGCTACTTTCAACTGATGAAACAAGATGTAAAAAAAGAAAAATGTTTAATTACAGAGGGTTTTCATTTCAAGAAGAAGCAAAGGAGAATTAGTTGTAGGGAACCCAAAGAAAAATGTTTCTTACCCTGTTTACTATTTTTCTATTTAATTTATATATATATATATATATATTATTTCTCTAACTTAGTTAAATTTGTGCTATCGTTCGGATTCGTGCTAATAAGTAGAAAATTTAACCTTAAAAATTGTAACTATTAGTTAGAAATGCCTAAACTAATTATTCTTACAAAACTCATCTGCACCTTTGATGCCGCAAACATGCTAGTGGGGATAAGCTATGCTCGGCAAATATTGGACCTCAGTCCACGGAAAAGCAATACATTTATCAACAACTCTTGCTAAATGTTGTGGCCTTCGTTTGGATTTTTGGGGAGGATTAGGAGTTCGTAATCATGCCTTGAAAAGTGGGCTTGTATTGCATTTGTATGTTGTGAATTGTGATTATATCGATTGACTGGTATGATGGGAATTTAGAAAAATGAGTTATGTGGAGAAACCGTTCGATGAAATAACTGAGAGGAACTATTTGATAAGCCATGTCGGTTTTCTGCTTCTAATCACGATGGCTTAGTGAAAATCTTCGCATTCAATCATGCATTCAGAAATACGCAGGTTCATTTTTTATCTTTGATTGTACTCGGAGATTTGGAATTGATCTTCTGAATCAGATAAATCTCTTCTATTTCTGACCGGCAGTTTTTCTAGAAATAGAGCCAATCTAGTCAGATTCTTATAATGTGGCTGGGGACACATAATGTACAACAATTGAAATGCTCCACCTACACCACAACGAGGGGATGACGTGGTACATCGGCTACACAATTTTTTTTTCTTCTTTAAATCTTTAATTATACTAGTATGATATTGTAGCAAATATTGATTGTGGATTTGAATCTTATTCAACTGACTTTATTTTGGTAATCAATATTATCTTGATCTCTAAAATAAATGTAACAATTTTTAGAATCCCATAATTTTCAATGTCATTTTTTTTTTTGTAATGTACATTGATTATCACATTAAGAAGATTTATTTCCCTAAAAAAAAGAAAGAACATTACTTAAATTTCGGTAATTAACATTTAAAGCAGCCTTAATCCCATCAAGAAGATTACCCAGAAAGTCGGATCCCCTTCCCTCTTCTCAAAGTTTTATTTTCTCCTCTGTATAAGATTTGAACAGTTCAATCCAATTACACCACATTATCCTAGCGCTTAGGGGAACTATTCATATTTGAAATTCCTGTAGAAGTTAGCCATGCAAATTAAGCACCTCTTGTCCTTTTTGTTCTTAAGTTTCTCATTTTCTGGTAAGTTTTTATTCTTTTTACTTTAAGTTTCTCCAGTTTCACTAAAAAAATTTGCCTACCACCTGTTTTCTAATTTTTTCATATATTGATGTGATTGATATTGTAAATCATATCAAACTCTAATTTTTTTACTTATTTAAAAGTTAATACAAGATTGATTTTTACTAGGTATCCTAATATCCTAAGTAAGTTTTCTTCCAATAAATTTGGATCTATTGTATTTTCCCCCTATCTCGAGTAGTTCTTGTAAACTTAAACAAACAAATCAGTCGCGTCAAAAGAAATATTAAATGATTTGCATGTAAAATAGTTGAACAGAGACACTTGAATAATATTGAATTTACTTTTGAAATTATCAATTGAGCCTTTTTTTTTTACATGAAATTAAATATTTATGTCATACATGAACAGTTTTAAGAATCAGACTTGCTTTGAGTACATTTTTATACATAATTTAATATAAAAATCTGTGACAATATTGCAGGGATTTATGCAATTACATTAACGATCAACAATCATTGTCCCTTCACGATATGGCCAGCAACCTTGACCAGTAGAGGAGAACCGATTCTAACCGGATTGGAGTTACCATCTCTAGCTACCACAACTCTCACCGTTCCACCAAATTGGTCCGGCCGTCTTTGGGCCAGATTTGTCTGTTCAAATACCGATACAGGTTTTAATTGTAAAAGTGCCGATTGCACAACAGGCTCAATCTTATGCAATGGCTTAGGCGGAGTACCTCCGGCAACACTTATCGAATTCACCTTATCCGGCGACGGCAATCAGGATTTTTACGATATCAGCCTTGTTGACGGTTTCAATTTACCAGTCCTCGTAACTCCACAGGCTACAGGTTGCACTAACATCAGTTGTCCGATTGATATTAACAATCTTTTTTGTCCTGCTGAACTATCTGTATATAACACGGATGGTGGTGTCATTGGATGCAAAAGTGCATGTTTTGCCTTCAATCAACCAGAGTATTGTTGTACAGGTCCTTTTGATTCGCCAGATACATGCACACCGACACAATACTCAGAAAATTTGAAGCAACAATGTCCACAGGCTTATTCTTATGCATATGATGATAAAAGCAGCTTGTTTACTTGCCCAAGTGGAGGTGATTATTATATTGCATTTTGTCCTTGAGATACAGAGAGTGAAGAGGATAATTCTGAATTAGGAGTAGTATTTAGGAACAAAAGTTATCTTAATTTTTTATGGGGGAAATGGAACTTTTCATTCATTTATTTTATTTTTATAGTTTACTGTTTTTGTTTGAGATGGGAACAGCAATTAATACACCTGCTTTAATTTTCTTAATTTTGTTTTTCATTTTATGCGGAATTCAATTCACGTCTTTTGATTTTATAATGGATTCTTGCTTTGTTTTATGCATATGCAAGGATCATTTTATTCTCAAAGTAATGATCTATCATAAGAATGTTATGCTATATTTTGTTTATCTTGTGCAATTAACCAAATTAATTTTAAAAATACTAATTGTTACTAGAATTTCGTTTTTGTACAATGTTCTCATAAAATCTAAGATAAATTTCCAATTTTGTGTTGCAATCGAACAAGTTCTTGAGTTGTGGAGTGCTCACCAAGTGAACCTGCCCATTTGTTTGCTGATTATTAATTACTATGAATTAGGATCACATGCCAAAATATCTTTAGCTTGATAGTTTTAGCATTAAAAATCAGATTCAAAGAATCACAATGACAATTGAATCCAAGAGATTTTTTACTTAAGAATGCAGATGGAGAGCTTTTGCTTCTAGAGTGGTTTGCGGAGGGACACTCCTCTCACTCCACACCTTGCCTCTTTCTTTGATGTGTCAGTTGCTACTTTGTGAAATTATTTAAAAGTGAGACATTTATTTTTATTGAATGTTTGGTCAATTATCGAATGTACAGTTACTATTTGGTGAATTTATTTAAAAATGGCATATTTATTTTCACTTACTTATTCAACATGCTTGGCCAAAATATGACAATCTTGTTGTGACATGTCAAGATAGGATGACATCAAAAATTGTGCATTGGATAGGACAATTTTAAAATGCAGTTAATTTTGATGATTTAACATAATTTTTTAACTTTCATTGACAAAAAAAACATTAAAAATATTCTTACGTTTCTTTCAAAAATTAAGAAGGGAATGTTACATTATTAGTAATAGTAAGATATAGTTACATTGATAATGACAATGATGTAGTAACTTATAATAATAAACATTTTCATATCCTATTAACCCATTAGTTTTGTCTCCAACCATGATTACCACACTTTTCTTAATGTTAATACTAATTTTAAAAAATATTTAATTTTAAACGAAGAAAATTATATTCTATTACTTACTTTGTTGGTTCAAATTTAAATAGTTATAGTTTTAATATAAAAATAAATATTTAATTCATTTCTATTTTAAATAAAATTTTATAAAGTTCTTACGCCATTCCATTATTTTGACAAGTGTCTTCGTTAGGTTTTTTTGAAGATTTCTTTTTAAAAATTAATATCACAATTCACAATAATTCTTATAAAATAAAATCAAATATGAACATTAATGGGTCAACTACTCTATTTGGCCATTTCTCAATAAGAAATACAAAGTAATTAATTAACTACTTTTACTAATTCAATTAAAAAACTATTTCTATTAATTTATATTTATATATTCCATATAAAAATATACATATATTTTTTAAAAATATATTTTTAATTATATACTCCATTAAAAATTAAGAATTACCAAACATTTAATTCATTAAATGTAGATAGCTTAAGTTGATATTGAATTCGAATTTGTTTATGAGAAATATTACAAAGGTTTTTTTTTTCAAATGAAATATTACAAAGTTAGATGGCGAAATTATAATTTGAATATCAAATTGGTGGGTTTCAATGACAAAATTTAAATTTTATGTATGTTAAGTAATCTATTCGAAATTATATTAGTAATTATCCAAAATTTAATTCATTATTATATAGAATTGAATTCTACTTAAATTTATATTTTTTATATAAATATTAAAATTTAAATGATTTTTTAATAAAATGTATATATTTCACTATATATATATATTCAAAATCATAATAAAAATTATATAAAATCTAATTAATTGATGTAGTGAGTTGAATTCTACCTAAATTAGCATAAGTAAAATTAAAATAATATTTTATTATTAATATTAGCATAAAAGTTTATGAGTTAATAAATATAAATATTTAAATTTAAAAAAATGAAATGTTAATTTTTCATATGAACGAAGTTGATGTAAAAATTATGTTTTCATCTTCAATAAAAAAAATTAATTTTCATGCATTATACGAGTGCAGGAATATATTGAAAATGATATAATTCATTTTTAATTATAATATATGTGAATTTTATACAACAATTCATGTTTTATTTGAATTTGAATTTCAAAACAATTAAGAGATTATAATTTCTTAAAATTAACTATTATACTTATACATGAAAAGGTTGATGCTTGCGTGAATTGATTTTCATTCCAAACTTAACAAACTTGTATTTCAATTTTCGTTAAAAAAACTAATTAAGTTTGAGTTAGAAAATGACAATGATTTATTTGACTGAAGTTGTAAATATAAGGTTTCGAAAAGGCTAAAAAAAAATCGATATCAACCAAAATTATAAAGATAAATGACTAAATAGACTAATTTATCATATTCTAATTAAGATTCACTTCTATAAAATAAAATATTGAATCCTTCCACCAAATTTTGATTGCTTTTTTTTTTAAATCAAAATTTTAATTAAAGATAGTTTGATGTTTATTCTGCACTAAAAAATATTTAAATGACTGTCACTATTTTTCTTTTGAAAATTTATTTAAAACTTTATTTTCGTATTTAATTGTTGAATGTAATGAGTATTTAATAGATATGAAAATAAAGTTTTAAATAAATTTTCAAAAGAAAAATAGCGACAGACATTTAAATATTTTTTTATTGCAGAATAGACGTCAAACTATCTTTAATTAAAATTTTGATTAAAATAAGATCAATCAAAATTTGGTTGGAGGATTAAATATTTTATTTAATATAAGTGAATATGAATTAGAAGATGATAAATTAGTCTATTTAGTCCATTATCTTTATAATTTTGACGATATCATCCTTTATTAGTTTTTTTTAGATTTTCTAATATATTATCTTTATAACTTCAGTCATATAGATTATTGCTATTTTTTAATTCAAATTGAATTTACCATTTTGCACCTACATTCTTATCACGTGACAAACAAGTGCGGTATTCGGTGAAATTTTGTCAAAAAATAATGACAATGACCTATTTTGGATGAGGTTATAAAGGTAAAGGATTGCATATACTAAAAAAAAAAAAGACTATATGTGCAAAAATATGCAAAGATAAGGGACTAAATAGGCCAATTTTCCTATATTATATATAATTATATAATTTAAGTATATGTAAATTATAAATATAAAATTTTAAATATTCAAAATACTTTAGGAATTGAAAATACGTACGGACAAACAACTAGTATTGAACAAAGTTGCTCTGAATGCATTCTATGGAGGCAGAGTCAATTTGCCTTGAATAAGATAGGCTTTTCCTTCTTTTTTTTTTCATGGGCTCATAGTCTTTCATGGGCCTATTAATCAATCATTTACCCCAAGATAAAAAAAGGAAAAAAGGAAAGGAAAGCTCCGAGCATGGACATATGTGGAGTGACAAAGTTGGGTGCATGCATGCTTTCAATCCATAAAGATGGGTTCAATACCATTTTATGGGTTTAACTTTGGTGGAATTAGTACTTGCAAGAAAAAATGAACTGGACTAATTTAGCTTTGTTATATATGGGCCTATATTTTATCAGTTTAGTTCGAGTTTCGGCCCAAAATTGGCTGGACTAAAACGGGCGAAAGTTTTACTTCTTTATTTGCACTACAAATTTTAAATTTCAAAATAAAAAAAAAGCCAAAAGAATTAAAACTTAATGGAAACATCAACACAATAATTAAACGACTAAAGAAAATAACAAAACTACAAATTTATCCTACCAAATGTCAACACTAAGTCTCCAGTCTCCCTATCTTCATAATTAATAATAATATTTGAATTCACGAAACATATATTTATTTAATTGAGTCATTATCATTTTCATTATTTAAAATAAAAATAAAAATAAATTAATAATTGAGTATATAAAACAAATGTTAAATAAAAGAACAAATAAATCAATTCATTTTGTGTAGTAATATTCTAAAGATTAGATATCAAAATAATTTAAAGAAAATAGTTGACGAACTAAATTAAATATTTTTTATAGAATTAATGATGTAGTAGGATAATTGTTATTATTAATAATTATTAGTGACAGTATGAATAATAAGAAAATATAAATAATATTTTAAAGAAAATATTAAAGATCTTGGAAATCATTTTTTTTGATAAAAAGGATCAAATCTCGCAAGTAAAAATGAGTCGTATTAATTTAGCTGGATTCTATGTATCGTCTATGTTGTAAAAACCTAACCCATAATATTTTTACTGGCAAAAAATGATTAATCCGACGGACCCGTGCATATTTTCCATTAGGGGTGAAATCATTAAGACATATCCCATTTACGTAGAAGTACAACTAATGAAGTGATGTGTTCATTCAAAAAGAAGGAAAAGGAAAATAATAATTAATTGCTTACCTGTAAGTTGCTCACAAACCACACCCGTGCGAGCTATCGTAATGTATAGTTGCCAAAGCTGTATATTTATAATATTAGTATATATATATATATATATATCAATTATAATCAATCCGTTCTAACGTTTTTATTTTATTTTCCTTTTCTTTCCCTTTTGATTCTTAAGTCCCTTTTATGTTTCGGTGATCACTGCCAGTTTCATCTACACTATTCCGGCCAATGGCCTCCTCAAGCTCCGGCAACTCTTCAACAATTCCTGCTCCTGGTTTGCTATTTCCCATTTCCTTCGTATAGCATTTGATTCTGTATATCAATATTCAAGAATTCCCACTTTCTGAAAATAATTAGTTCAAGAATTCAAGATTTTGTTCTTCGGGTTATCTTTAGATTCTTGCTTATTTATTTTATTTGGACACTTCAGAGGCAGTTCAAGTTCTGGTATCGTCCTTGGCGGATGAATCCCCCATGGTCCGAGAATCATCTATGGCTGCTTTGAAAGACATAGCCCCTCTGTATTTTCCCTTGCTTTTACCTTTCTTTTCTTGATGTATGTATGTGCATAAACTATCTTTTTCACTTCATATTTCTTGACATTGGGCCATTTTTTAGGAACCCACTCCTGGTTCTTGATTGTTGCTCCATTGTGTCTCGAGGAGGGCGTCGGGTAGTACTCTTCTGGTTTCTTGCGTTTATGCTTTGAATGTTTTATATACATTCATAGAATTCATGAAAAGCGGTTCTTAGGATCTTGAAGTCACTAATCTTCAATTGTGTTGCAGACGTTTGGGAATATATCGGGTTTGTTTCAAGTTATGTCAGTGGCTATTCGGGGTCTGGATAAAAAAGATGCTGATTCTACCTACATGACAAAACTTGCCAAGATTGCTACTGCTGAAATGATCTCATCCAAGGTACAAAAAGCTTTCGTTCTTGAACTGGAGGATGTTTTTGGAGGTTTTCATTTTCAGTTGGTTGATATACAAAATATCTATGAAAGAAAAGCATTATGGAGAAGTAATTCTTCTAAAAGTTCAGCGCAGAAATGTAAGCTAGTGGTGGGAGTAATGGGATTCTAGTTATTATCTAGAATTTTCAGTTTCATGAAGATTTTCAAATATTGTGAAATCTCTGTTCTGAACTGAATTCTGTTAATTTGATTGAATTGTTACGATGTGCTTCTGAAATGGCGTTTTATCAACATGTCCTGGGCTTTGGAAATAAATTAGATTACAAGTTTGAAATGGAGAAACATTGTCTTTTCTTTTACTTGATGTTGTGGATTGCCTATGGCTTTTACACCTTACTTTTTGTGGAGATTCATGTATTGAAGACTTGAAGTTTCCATTTGCCTACTTGGCTAAGCACTTAGGCGTCCTGTGAAGCCCTTCAGAGTAGGGATATTAGAGCTTCTTTATATTTTGACTTCATCAATGCCAAGTATGTCAATGATTGACCAAAATTTTTTATTTTATATTTTTGAATATTCTGTTTACCCTACTCTTTCATAGCTGTCTATAAGTTTTTGCACCATACACACTTGATGGATTCTCTTTAGGGTTTAAACTTCCATGTTTCATATATTTCATGCTAATTGTGACTTATCAAAAGATGAGCAGGAGTAAATTGAATGCGACCTCGCCCTTCACCTGGATAAAATTGATAGTTCATAAGCCACTTTCTAATATTGTTTCTTTTTGTAATATTTTGTTGTCATCTATGAAGGAATTTAATGCTGAATGGCAAAGAGCTGCGGCAAGTGTGCTTGTGGCAATAGGTTTGCATATGCCTGACCTTGTAAGTCCCTTTATTTTTGGTTGCTTGGTGGACAGTATGTTTTGTGATGTATATGTTTCTGTTGCCTGCATGATCTTTGAATGTCTTCGAGACATGTTGGTTTAGTATTTCAAGGACATACATAAGGTGTCTCATCTTTGGGTTTTTAAGCACAGTTCTGATATTTCTGCACTGCTAATACTATGCAGCTGTTTGTGCTTAATGCTATGCATGACAAATCTTTTATTGTTGTTAGATGTTTTGGTGTTATTTTGGATTATTGAGAAGTCTTTTGAAGTAGTGATCTTTTGATTGATGATTTTTCTATTGTATGTGGCAGTTTGTAACCCTCTTTATTGAGTTTTAGTGAAATATTAGATTCTATTTTCTTCTGAAGACAGAAATGCACTGTACTTTTAAGAAATGGGACATGTTCATGTCCTTTATCTCTTGCTCCTTGTTATATTTTAGTTTCTTACAGTACCTAATGGGGAGTTTTCAATCAATTTGGAAGGAGGACCAATACAAAATATTTTTATGAAGTGGTTGCATCAAAATAGTTCTTGTTCTTCTATTGCCACACTTTTTGAAAGGAGGTTTGAAGCAAAAAATTGCAGCTTCCTTTTTTCGGTCATTCTTTCTTTCTCAATTCTTGTGTGTGTGTTTAAAAATATTTTGGACATGACATTATTGTTGATCTTGTGACATATTCTGTTTTGGTCTCTTTGCCTCTTGCCCTGTCAAATAAATTAAAATGCCTCTGTACTTTTGTCTTGATGTGCATGCAAAATTTAACTTACTAGTATGTTTTTCGTAGATGATGGAAGAGATATTCCTTCATCTTTCGGGGTCAAGTTTGTCCATGCCAGCAATGGTTCAAGTGCTTGCAGATTTTGCCTTAGTTGATGGTTTGTGTCCTCCTTTCAGATATTGTTTTCTCTTCAAATTTTTAGTTTGTTGTGCTGGCTTTGCTTCAGCTGAGTTTTGTTGCTGAAACTGTGGGAATTGATGTGTGGTGATTATGCATGTTTGAAAGCTTCGCAGTTTGCCCCTAGACTTAAGATTGTACTTGCACGAGTTTTACCACTTCTGGGTAATGTCAGGGATACTAACAGGCCAATCTTTGCGAATGGTATGATAATCTTCTTTTCAACACAATCTCAGGTTACTTTGATGCAATTTCTCCTTATATGCGACAAATAGAAGATTTTCAATCCCGATGTTGATGAATAAAAACTTTATAAACAATTTTTTGATGGCTAGAGGATTTACTTTAATTTTCTTCCTTTTACTTTTGGTAGTTTAGCCTTTGCTTAGAACTTCAGTTTATTTTTGCTTCATTTTATTTAATCTACTAACTTTGCTGTGATTTTGAATTCAATTCCTTTTCTAGCATTCAAGTGTTGGTGCCAGGCCTGTTGGCAGTACAGTTTGGACTATCCTCTATTTTCCGTTCTCGATGGTGATGTCATGTCAGACCCGATTGCTTGCCTCTGTTTTTTTTTTTTTAATCTTTTTGATTTTCTTGTGAAATGTTTTCTGTAACACAAATACCTAATGTATTTCAGGTCTTTTCTCAATTCTGCTTTTGAACTTCTATTGCGAGTTTGGGCAGCTTCACGAGATCTCAAGGTAAGCAACCATCTGTCATATATGATCTTTTTTTTGTTGTCTTCTAGTTATATATCTGCTTTCCGCTGCTGAATGACATAGATTTCCTGAGATTTTGTGCTCTATATTTTGACTGTGATTTAATCTATTGATTCTTTCTAACGAATTATGAATTTCTTTAGTAGGATTAGTTATGGATGCCTGTGATAGCTCTTTTCCTAAATTTTGCATCATGAAGTAATAATTTTTGTTTTTTAAAATGGTTTTTTGCATAAGTTTGTTCAAGAGTCTGGATTCTTTAGGAGTACAAAGTATTTTCTCTCAATCTTTCTTCTTCTAAAATGTATCTTCTAAAATGTATCGATTTTCTGCTGTCACCTTTTGTTCTTTTGGGATAACTTCCTAAATGATATCAAAGTGAAGACATGAAAATAATTAGTTTTGTTTGTTAAAATGGTTAATTTTTTAACATAAATTTATGTGATTTCTCACTGTCTCTCTTTTTCTAAATGCGTTGATCTTTTCTGTTGCTTAACTTTTATAGTTCTTTTGGGTTAGTATCTTAAATGATAGCAAAATGAAGACATGAAATTCTGTTTCCTTGTTTGTTTCATGCCTTTGTACAGGTTCGCACATGTACCATTGAAGCATTAGGTCAGATGGTTGGTTTAATAACACGGACACATTTGAAGATGGCCTTGCCAAGGCTTGTTCCAACTATTTTGGACATGTAAGATCCATGAGATTTTAAATGCATTTTCTAGCAGATAATATCAGTGATAAATTTTAGAACCAGAAACACTGGAAGACCATTTCAGTTGAACAGGTGTGTTATGCTCTCTGTTTGCTCATGAAGAGCCTATTCTAGTCCTTTTATTTCCCCTTGTTGAAATTCAGGTATAAGAAAGATCAAGATATTGCATTGGTAGCTACATGTTCTCTACACAATCTTTTGAATGCTTCACTGCTTTCTGAGAGTGGTCCACCACTGATTGATTTTGAGGTGAGGGAATGACATTATTATTCTGCTGCTCTTTGGATGCTTTGACGACAAGTTTTGCCTAAAAAATCAAACTATCATATCTTTCATAGGATTTCTCTGTGTTCTAGTAATATTTGGAGATATAGTTTTATATAGGCCATGTTGAAGAGTAAGATGCTCAGCCTTTTTTTTTGTGCGCGAGTAATGTTAAAATTTTCATGCTCAATTTTCTGATAATGATTTTACTCTGTGGGCCTTCGCAATGGTAGTATGCTAATGTTTCTTTTCATGTTTAACTTTTAATGAACTGTGGATATATAGCCTGGAAGTGATTCCGATGACCATTTTATTTTATATGTTGACATGGGAAGGGAAGAACATTCCACAAAATTATTGGGCCCATTTGGACAGGCCAATTTTTTGGGCTTTTCATTTTTACAATTTTTCATTTGTACTATATAATTTGAAATCAGCAGCTTTCTCTTTAAGTTCATTGATGGAAAGCGATCTTTCTCCATGTTAGTTTTACATAGGCTCCTGGTTCTGATTTTTGCATCATGCATGATGATTTTCATGATATTATTCGTTTTAATATAAAAGGAAAAATTAAGAAATGAAAGACATGACATTAGATTGCTGTGTTCTTTCCTACACCTGTTGGCTCGTTATTTGAGTAGGATTTATTTATTTTTTGTTGCACGGATGCTATAGCTTTACTGTTTTCCTAATACTGTTTCTTGGGTGATTATTACCTAGCTTTAGTTTGACTACCGAGAAAGTTATATGAGGAAGTAAAAAAAAAGGAAAAGTATCAGGTGAAGTAAACATAAAATACTTTCTTATACGCATTTGGTTTTAAAAGAATTTTTTTGAAGGAAAGTGATTATTATTATTGAAAATTGTGAGGAAAGAGAACTCTCACAGCATCCTGCAAAATTTTCTGGCTCATAAAGTGCTGGGAAGTGTTTCCTGCAGGAAAATTTGTTTTCATAATTTCCTTCAAAATGAACACCGCATACTGAAAAATTAACTGACTCCTACTGTACTTCCTGCAGTTTCCTTTCATCCAAACAGTATTCTATTGCTTCCTTGGTAGAAATAAAGGAGATTCTGGGGTAATTGTACAACACATAGGAGTGGAATGGGTTTGTCCAAGTGCTATATTGGGCCTGATGAATATTTTCTATGACAATGTGCTTGATTTTCAATTTATGATTGGAAGGCAGCTCTTATATTGCCTGTTGATTACTTTCTTAAGGATTCTTCATTCTTGTGTCTACTAAAATAAGATCTATCACCTGACTATCATATGTTGATTCATGATATCTTAGCTATTACATAAGACTTGAACTATACTGTACTGAATCTACTGGACCTTCTTATTGTTGTCTTGGTTGTCACTTGGGGGCGTGTAGTGTACTATAGAGGTGTGCAAGCAGCACACTTTTGAATAAAATTTTCATGTCAATTTGTGTACTTAGCTCTATATACCAAATGTAAATAGCAGATTTGGTGGTTTTATGCTTCTAAAAGGAAAAAAACCTACCCTAGAGTAGTTTATGGAAGAAATCCTCTTGTTGTCAAGATATTTTGCCTACTTTTTTCCCTACTTTTTTGTCTATGTTTGTATTTTATACACTTTACGCTAACATGTTAGTATTCAGTCCTTTTTTTGTTGGTATGTGTAGCTGTGCTAAGTGGCTATGCAATGATGATAGTAATATTTGGTAGTTCTATTTTTGACATTTACTCAGGACCTCACTGTTATATTATCAACGCTACTTCCTGTGGTTTGCATTAGCAATGACAGCAAAGAGCTTTCAGATTTCTCAGTGGGATTGAAGGTGTAGTTTTTATTTTCCATTGGTAGCTTCTTTCCATAGCTTTCTATGCATATTTAACTTCAGTTGTACATTGGCCTGAACTTTGTGTTAGTATTTACATTGCATTTTTTAAGTTTTTCTATTGCTGTAATTGTTTTGCATATTTCAGTTTAGTTAATGATGTTGATTTGTATCTTGCTTTATTTCTACCCTCCTGTTTACAGTGATTATGGATTTGGCTCTTAGAAAGTATCTAATAGGGGTTCTTTTGTCATCTTACAATGAAATCTCAGTCTTTTTTCAACAGGCGTGATTATGTATTTAATACTAACAAAATAAATTCATGGATCTTGAATTAAACAATATACAATTCATTGTGCAAATGGATCTGGAAATTTGCTTCTTGAGGCCCCCGATGCCTATTCATTCTTCTTTTCCTTCTTTCTTCTATTGGTGGTTTAGCCAAATTCACTTTCATTGCTATGATGCTTTCAAAATGTTTTCACTTTTCTGACTTCCTATTTTTTGGATTGACTATTGACACTTTCCTTTCTTATGGATGGCAGACCTATAATGAAGTTCAACATTGCTTTTTGGAAGTTGGTTTGGTATATCCAGAGGAATTATTTGTGTTTCTATTGAATGTGAGTTTTTCTCCCTAAATTATGATGTTATTAGCAATCCATTATTTATGTTTTGTGTGGTTAATATATTACTCATGAAGATGTAAATCACCCTATCAGTTACGAGAGGGTATGGAAAATTTGATCACTAGTAAATGTTACTTTACATAAGTTGGTTTTGGAATGCAGTTTGCTGTTTGATAAAACCTTAGTTTCTGTTACCAGAAATGCAGGTTGAAAGAAGAACCTTTGACTTTTGGTTCACTTTGTGTACTAAAGCATCTGTTGCCCAGGTTTTGTATTCTTCTTTGTTTGTTAACCTTATCCTGTGCATTCTCTCAGCTGACCTGTCTTGTTTGCCAATTTCTTTCAAAGGTTGTCTGAAGCTTGGCACAGTAAAAGGCCTTCACTTGTTGAAGCTGTGAAGCTGTTATTGGATGAACATAGTTTGGGTGTGCAAAAGGCCCTTGCAGAGGTGAATTATTCTCTGATAAATAATTTATTCTTTTACCATACATACTAATTAATTGATATTTAAATTGCCATGTTGTGGTGGCAGTTAATTGTTGTTATGGCTTCTCATTGCTACTTGATTGGTCCATCGGGAGAGCTGTTCGTTGAATTTCTAGTACGAAATTGCGCAATAGAAGATACTGGCAATTCAAAGGAAGTTGCTAGATATAGTAGTCCATATTCTTTTCCATACAAGAAGTTGGAGGTTTGCATCTTGCTTAAAACTTCATACTGAGTTTTCACTCTAGCTTGCAAATAGGTAAAATGATCTTTATGTGTATCATTTATTGTTCGCTTCCCTCCTGAAATAAAAGAATTGACTATCATAGCAAATATGTTCCCATATCTTCTAAGGCACATCTTGTGCAATTATAATCGTAAGTGAAGTTGAGCGGCATGGTGAATTCCAAACATGATTGTGGCTTGGTATCTATTGCCTTCAAATAAGAAAGTGATGTGATCTGATTATTATGGTATATTCTTCTTAATTGAAATACTCGGAATTCTCAGGCGAAAACAGGAGCTGTTTGTCCTGGAGAGTTACGAAGAATTTGTGGAAAAGGTCTTCTTCTGATAACTGTAACTGTACCTGAAATGGAGGTATTTTATGGTGTACATCAGTTCTGACTGGATATTCCTTCAATTTTTATCTTTGATTCATCTTTGTTACTGCAAGCTAGTCCTTTCCCCTATTTTCTTTTTCCAATTAAAATTGGCAGATTTAATTCTCCATTTTTGATAATGCAGCTTGTTCTCTGGCCATTTTTGCTGAAGATGATTATTCCACGAATTTACACTGGTTCAGTTGCTACGGTAGGATTTGTTCTGTTCTTCATGTCATAACATTGTGCTAGAAAAAATTGGAAGTATAGAATCTGACTTATACATGTTTTCTAATGTGTGCCAGTATAGTTTAAAAGTTGGAGTAGTTTTCATAATGTTTGACTGAGTTCATTTTCTTCTATAGGTTTGCAGATGCATCTCTGAGTTGTGTAGACATAGATCTTTACAAAATAATACTATGCTTTCTGAGTGTAAAGCTCGTAGTGATATTCCAGATCCTGAGGTATCTACAGCTCTATTTATTTATTCATTCATTTTATACTCATACTATGTTTCCATGTCTGTCTGATGATCAAAAGCAACAACTCTGTTGATATGCACATTTAGGAGCTTTTTGCTCGACTTGTGGTGCTTCTACACAATCCTTTAGCCACAGAACAATTGGCCACTCAAATCTTGACGGTCAGTAGTTTCTCTTAGCTTTTGCATGGGGAAAAAATTATATGCTATTCAGTTGTGCCCATCAAAAATGTAAAATCATAGACAATTATCATGTGCTATGATGTATATAATTTACTACCAACAAGATCTTTTTTGTTTTCTTTTTTAAAGTGGATATTTAAATGGTTTTATTTATATCAAATTCTGCTACCAAAGCTTCTTTCTGTTTTTTTTTTGGTTTCATTTCAGGGGTGGGGGCCCCTGTAAGGATTTGTTTAACTGATTGTAGTTCTTTGAACACAAACAGTTTATTACGTGTTTAAACTTCCTTTTTACTTTTCTTTCCCCCCCTTCCAGGTCTTATGTTATTTGGCTCCTCTGTTTCCAAAGAATGTTAACTTGTTTTGGCAAGATGAGGTATATTTACGTTTTCATTTTTCTTCTCTACTGCTCTCTCTCCATCCTCCTGCTCTCTTTCATTTAATATTCTTGGTATCATATGTAGAGCATTTGATCATGATTATGACAACTTCTTTAGTCTGAGCCTCTGGGGGTAGAATGATCCAAAGAGGCTATGGAACTTGTATGTGGGGCTTTATCGAATAAATGTATGATCTGGTATATTATCTCATGATGGCTGTTTTGGGTGATGATTACCTTGAGTTTTCTTAGCATGACTTTATTTCTGAAACTATCAAAATTTAGGTCTTTTTGAGGATTTTCTTTTTTTTTTTTGGTATTGAATCACTTATATAATGTTAAGTGGTCTGCAGTTATTTCAATCTGATCACGTTGCATGATGTAGCTCATATGTTTTTGTAAAATTTGGCCTTGATGCTCCCAAAATGCAGTGTTACTTCTGCACCTAATTAGATTAGGGAGTTGGGTAAATTACTGTCAAGTATATTTAGTGTTCCCTAGGATAAAGGACCAATTTACTGTTTATATTATGATGTTATGTTTTCATTGTTAAAGGTAAGTTGGATGTACTTCTGTTGTCTTGGACAAACAAAAACAATTGTTTGTTATGTTCTAACTTTTTTGTGTGTTTGATAAGCTCTAGATTCCAAAATTGAAAGCATATGTGAGTGACACGGATGATCTAAAGGAGGATCCAACACATCAAGAGATTTGGGATGACATGATCATTAATGTAAGACCACTAGTCCTCTATCCACTTATGAATTATTTTAATTGAAGCATGATTTCTCATGTTCAGTAACCAGCCGCCTATCTCTCCAAAATATTTGTTTGCTTTTGTCATTTATCCTCCTGTCACAGTTAATTTTCATCCCTAAAGAAAAAGTAATATCCTTATTTTTGAAAAGCACATTGGATTTTGAAAGTGCTCATGATTTTAGGAAGGGACTTAAGATTTATGAATGTGAGGAACCACACATTCCCATTCTGAGATACCCCTCTAAAGTTTGTCCATTTCCGGCTTCTAGTTTCTTGCAGAGTCGTTGGATGTGATCCGAGATACTGATTGGCTGATTACTCTAGGGAATGCTTTTGCTAAGCAATATGAACTCTATACATCAGATGATGAACATTCTGCGCTGCTTCATCGGTAATCCACTCTTTACCATATGGACTCTGGTATTGGGGATTTATGGAAGAATTTCTTGTATATTGCTGTGACAATATCCATTTTAAGTGAAATGAAATGCTGAAGAAAGAAAAAAAATGGTATATGCTGGAGTTTTGTAATCTTTTACTATGGAGTGGATCAATTGAAATCTACAAATTTATGTGTAGTTTCATCTACATTACTTTTTAATCTCCTTATTTTCTTCTGCAGTATTCTGGAAATTGAGGTGACATTTCCACAAACTTATTTGAATTTGTACATGTTTATTTGTATGTTTTTCCCCCCAACCCTTCTTTCTTGTGGGAATATCAGATAGAGATCTGTATTAATGCATGTCCAAACAAGTATAACTTCTGAGACTTCGGTAGATACATTGAACTTTGCTATTCCGTTTGCTAGTTGTATTTTGATCCATGATGGTAGTTACATTTTTTATGATCAATTGTGCTTCTCATAAGCTTCTGATCTTATGTAGAGTTAAGCGTTCAGTTGTCGATGTGCCAATTTATGTTGTTTTGCTTATATTATTTGTCATCAGTATTTCTGTGATCCTTTCATCTCAGAATTTTTGGCTGCATTTCCTTTCGTTTTCACATTTTGATTTTCATAATCCTGTCTCCTTGCTTTTCTAGTGTTATTTGTATGTTGTGTATCTTGTACACTGTTATGACTATCAGAATGCCATTATCAAGGAGCAATAAAGAATTGTTTTTGTGATTTCTTGCTGTAAAGTTGCTAGTGAATATATGACCCATATAAATGTACAGATGGTTGGAGGACTTATCTTTTCTGGTGCAGGTGTCTTGGCATTTTGCTGCAAAAAGTTCATGACAGAATCTATGTTCGGGCTAAGATAGATTTGATGTATAGGCAAGCTAATATTTCGTTTCCAAATAATCGTCTTGGTCTAGCAAAGGCCATGGGACTGGTAACTAGTTTCAACTCAAGCTTTTGATGGTTCATAAATCATACTCCCTTGCCTAGCATGTATTGGGTTTCTTTCAAATTTTTGTTTGCTTTATAGTTCCAAAGCAGTTGAAAAGGAATTATTCTATAAGTAGTTTGAAAAACTAACAATTGGTACTTGTCTTAAAAGTTTTGCGGCACTAAAAACTGTTTAGAGATGTACCTCATAAAGCATAAGGGGAAAAAAGAGCTAATGGGGATGTCACGAAAACAACTACTCCCTCCGTCCCTAAATATAAGATGTTAGAAGTAATTTCACATAGATCAAGAAAGTATTTTAGTTCCAATAATACTCTTATTTGTTTTGTCTTAAGAATAAGAAAGAGAAGAAAACTTTTATTTTGGGAACAAGAAATAGCATAAATATTGATGAGAAAACAAAGTTTTTGTGTTGGGAATATGAAAGAGATGATAAAAAATTAAAGTCATTTCTTAGAAACAAGAAAAAAGTGAGAAAATAGATAATGATAAATAAGGGTAATATCAGAAAAAATAGTCAAATATGTTTAAAAAGTTGTAAAACATCTTACAATTAAGGACAGGAAAGAAAGTTTGTAACATCTTATATTTAGGGACGGAGGGAGTATTTACCTAAACACAAGATATAGTTAGCTTTTTATTTTTTTGTTTTGAAAATAGAATTGGCACATTTTAGATTTGATTTTTCAAAACTTGGAAATTCTTATTTGCTTGCTGCAATATTTCCTCAAAAGGATTGTCTGGAGAAGTCCCTCAAAAAGCAGAAGGGGAAAAAGAGCAAATGGGGATGTCTTGAAAACAGCCATTTACCTGAAAAAAGGATGTGTGTGTGTGTGCTTTTTGTTGTTTTTTGAAAACAGAATTGGCCCATTTTAGAGTTGATTTCTCAAAACTTGGAAATTCTTATTTGCTTGCTGCAATAATGTTTGGCAGGTTGCTGCATCGCACTTAGATACAGTTTTGGAGAAACTTAAAGACATTCTCGATAGTGTTGGACAAAGTTTCTTTCAAAGGTGTATTGCAGACTCCAATTACATTTTGCATTTGATGTCTTTGAGAGTCATGGTCTGTTTGTTCTTAGACACTGCATTTCTTTCATATATACTACCATTATGAATTGCTTTATGAGCTGTTACTTAGAGCAATTGTATTGAATTTTGATAGTCCATGTGATATTTTTATGTTATTCTGAGCTGTTATTTTATGTTATTTTGGATTGGAGGTTTTTAGTATCATAACAGGTATCTAGTAATGATGTGGAGAAATGGAAATGAGGAAAAATAATAGATATGGTATATTTAGATAATTAGTTTAGATGCCTTGTCATTTAAGTTCGCCATTACATCTATTCAGTTACTAGTGTGCAGAGGATCTGTTTTAATCCTTTAGATTACTTATGTGTTGAAATGCTTCGCAAGAGAAAACAAATAAAAAGGGAATAATACAAGAGATGGCAAAATTAGAAAGTATACTGAAATATAACTGCATTTTGGCACTTCCCAGAGTGGCAGACCACCTATTATTATTACTACTAGTCTGTAGTACCTATTTCTATTCTAAACAATATGGGTTATGCTTATTGCAGAATTCTGTCATTTTTCTCTGACCGAGGAAAAATGGAAGAATCTGATGATATCCACGCAGCTCTGGCACTAATGTATGGATATGCTGCAAAATATGCTCCATCAACTGTTATTGAAGCTAGAATTGATGCACTTGTGGTGAGGGTTCTTAATTTTTTGGAGTTTTATGGATTCATTGTACTTGTGCATTTATATTTGGCTCATTATGTTCTTTATGCTTTCCTGTTATTTAAATTGATTCTTAGATATGTTTTAAATGAGCAGTGGAAAAAAGAAGAGTTTGTTTGGTCTCAACTACATATCAAGTGAAAAAGGAATGTTTTACATTTAAAATTTAGCATTTATTTATTCACTAATATGAGAAATGTGAGGGTTAGTTGATATATAATTTGATTTACCAGGTTAGATGGTTGTTCCATCAGTGCTACCTTTTAAGTACTGATTCCTCTTGTTTATTATGATCAATCATAACCTTATTCTGGGTTGGTTTGTAGGATATTGAGCACTGGAGGTGCATATATCATCAGTATTCTTGTACCGTTTGAGTCTATGCTTATTTAGGTGACTATTGTATGTGGCCACTGACAGTTAGCAGGTTAAACTGGCCACGTGTAATCAGGAAATCACCATATTGAATCATCTATTTCCACTGAGATAATAGTATAGTTATCAATAAGTGAATAAATGGGAGTGGTTCTGTTTTGTTTTTGTTCTTGTTTCGTAGTTCTGATAAAATAGTACATGGAAACCTCTTGGACAAGGCCTTCTGCCCTGTTTTGGTCAATTTGGGTTTGGCAAGTCCTAGCGTGATGTGAGAAGAGCATGGTATCTTATGGTGAGTTTGGAGTTTTTGTGATACAATTATGAAAGCTTAGGGGTTAAAGTGGACAGAATCCAAGGACCATGTTATGATTAATGAACTAGTTCATGTACTTTTAGCTATTTCTCAAGAGAAGTTGAGATATTTTTGTGCATTTACTTCAAGAATTTGTTCTTTCATTGAGCCATTCTTTGAGCATCATTTTTGCACTCCTTTTACTTCAATGTTTAACTTTTGATTATCTGGTTTTGGTTTTAGTGCTGTTTTTGACCTGGATATTTTTGACGTTTGACCTTTTACATAACATGCAGGGAACCAATATGCTTTCACGTCTACTTCATGTACGTCATCCCACAGCAAAGCAGGCTGTTATTACTGCAATTGATCTACTAGGTTTGTAGTCTCTAATGTCCAACAAAATACACTTTTTTACTTTTCTGTCCCTTCCAGTTCTTCCCCATCTGTTGGAGAATCATTTTGTGTCCTCATATTCTTGATGAACTTCGTTGCCCATTCTCCAATTTCTCAAAATTGTAAATTCTTCAGTTGTTGGTTTGTAGACAAAGTCCTTGAATTTAATGCTTAGTATTTTTTAATCCTTCATGTTGATTCAGAATTATTTTCATTCTTGCTTGAGTTTTGGTGGATTGGTTCAAATATACGTGCATTGGTTATGTTGTAGGAGTTTCCTGGTTTTAGCAACAAAGACATGCTTATTTAATAAGCCCATCTTCAAGAATATCTTGCAAATTTCTTCTGAACATTTAGAATGTCAGATGTTTGAAAATTAAACTAAAAGGTTTCTATCCAAAATTTTAGAAATTGATGCATCATCAAAGCTCTGGCACAGAGCCCAAATGTTGTAAATTTTGTTCCAATATACTCATGACTGGCATGTAGACAGTGCAATTAACCACTGGTTTAATTTATCTACTGTAGTAGGCAATTTTCATAAGTGGTAATCATTTCTAACTATTTCCAATGCAGGTCAGGCTGTTATAGGTGCTACAGAAAGTGGTGCATCATTCCCATTGAAAAAGAGAGACCAATTACTTGATTATATACTGACTTTGATGGGTCATGATGATGAAGATAGTTTTTCTGATTCCAGTCGTGAGCTTTTGTGCACTCAGGTCTATTATCATTGTATCCTTTTAATCATTGAATGTTTCCTTGTCATCATGTGCTGATATTCCTGTTCCCTAATAGTAATGTTTCATTGCAGTCTCTTGCTTTAAGTGCTTGTACTACACTGGTTTCTGTGGAGCCAAAACTGACACCCGAAACACGAAATCTCATTTTGAAGGTCCAAGCTATTTGTAGTTCTCAGTATGTAGTTCTCAAGCTATTATGTTTTATGCATGCACTCTGATTTTCTTCACTTTCTTTGACAGGCTACCCTAGGATTTTTTGGTCTATCTAATGATCCTTTTGATGTTATCAACCCCCTCATTGACAATCTAATAACCCTCCTATGTACAATCCTTGTCACAAGGTAACTTTCTTTGGCAAATTTTAATAATCTTTTGATACATTAGGGGAACGGGAATGTCAATCAAATCCAGGATCTATTGCATGATAAAGGATGCTTTTAACCAAATAGGTTACCATTTCCTCTCGATGTATTTTAAATAATCCTCTTGAATATTTATAAATTCTTTATACTTGGTTTTCTTTTCTTCCACCTAATGAATGCTTTAGCAATCAAAGCAAGTAAGAAGTGTTGCCTTGTTTGCAAAAAATAGTATGCTAAAATTTAGTAAAGTGTGGCCCTCACAATCATTGCTTGAGATGTGTAATTGCAAAACCTTAGTGAGGGATGGCGTAAGATGGATATTTGTCATATTCGCCCTATATTTATGCAAAGTTTCCTTTCCACAATTAATTGATCTTATCATTCTGCTATGATATTTTCTCTGTGATTGAACAGTAGTGTTTATAATTTCTTTGATTTATGGAGCATACTCTGGCCATAAGAGGGAGGTTCTTTGAATTTCATACATGGTAGATAACCAATGTGTTACTTTTCTGATGAGCCTATTAAGTGATTTTGACACGTTCTCTATCCCCTTTTCCTCTCTCTCTCTCTCTCCTTTGCCTTATCTTGAAAAATGGAAAAAAGACGTTTCTGTAAGCAATCCTGAAGCTGCTTTTTTGTCCATTCTTTTGCCTATCAAAGCTTTTTTCAATATGTAAAATATAATTTGAATTTTGATATTTAAGATTTTTGTGTTACATGTAGATTACACTCCCATCTGTCTGTGTCTCTATGTTGCTATCATACATGGGCTTAGCATTTTGCTGGGTTTGCAAGAATTGTGGCTGGTCATCGAAACTTTACGTACTACCCATTTTTCAGATTTAAACAAGGGATATTGACTTGAGGATGCTAGCTATAAGAACATATATATTGTAAGAAATTAATTAGAAATTTTGATATTATTTTTTGGCATGGGAAGGTAAAATTTTAAATGTCCCTTAGTTTTTTTTTGAAAATTCTAAAAAAGGAAAATAGCAATTTTAAATGGGCCTCCCTTAGTTCTGTCTTGCAGTTTGGTATGCTCTACCATATTGATTAAGTAATTAATTTATTGGTGTACTCTTAAAATTTTGTTTTTCTATCAGACATAACAAATTGAGCTTCGTAGTCCTTTGCTGTCCATGTGTATCAATGTATTCTTTTTTTTTTTGTGACTAATTTTTCTGGTGCTCTGTTGTAATTAGTGGAGAAGATGGAAGAAGTCGAGCCGAACAACTATTACATATATTGAGACAGATTGATCTATATGTTTCCTCATCTGTGGAATATCAGAGGGAAAGAGGGTGTCAAGCAGCTTATGAGATGCTCGTTAAGTTTCGGACGTTGTGTGTCAGTGGGCATTGTGCATTTGGCTGCCAAGGAAGCTGCACTCATGGCAAGCAAATTGACAGTATTCTGCAACGCAATTTACCATGTAAATGTGCTAAAAGCTTTCTTTGATCTATCCCTTTACTTCCCACCCTTTCCATGTTCCCAAAAGTCAGATTTAAGAATTTTGATAATTTGTGTTTATTGCAAATGCTTTTTCTTTTACCTCAGCTGCTTTTGTACTGCCAAGCCGTGATGCACTGTGTTTGGGGGAAAGGATTATGGCATATCTGCCTCGCTCTGCTGATTCAAATCCTAGAGTTAGAAAATTTTCTGCACAGGTAGGTGGTGATAAAACAAATTCATAGGTGGTTTCAGTTTGTTATTGCTTCCACTGTACAATTTATAGTTGAAAGAACAAGAGATCTACTTGCGTGTTATTTAGTAGGTTTTGTGAATAAGATACGGGTTTCCCAATGGGTTTCCTACTCCTTTTCTCTGTTATTTTAGTTTTCTTTCTTTTGAACACCCGCTTTATCCTATTCTTTTCTTCCTTGTAGATTATTGATCTTTTCTTCAGTATCTCTCTATCTCTGCCAAAGCCTCCAAATTCCAGTTGTTACACAGATATTGAACTGGCCTACAGTGCTTTGACCTCTCTTGAGGATGTGATAGCTATACTAAGAAGTGTAAGTCTGCTTATATCTTTTGTTTCCATATTTGATATCTGCATTCTTTTATATCCAAACAATGGTTTACTCCAACCTTTTCTATATGTATCTACTCTTTCAGGATGCTTCCATTGATCCATCAGAGGTATTTAATAGGGTAGTTGGCTCTGTCAGCATCTTGTTCACTAAGGATGAGGTAAGGATTTGTTCAGAGGACCGTGTATAATTGTGCTTTGTGTTCAGTGACATTATTGGTAATTTTCGGTGAATATATGTTGTGGAAAAAAAAATAAGGAAAAATTTTAGGTTGAATACTTCGCTCTCAGGCTCTTCCAAATTTTACAGCTTGCTGCTGCCTTACATGGCTGCTCAACCGCAATATGTGACAAGGTCAAGCCATCTGCTGAAAGTTCAATCCAAGCTGTGGTCGAGTTCATTACAAAAAGGGGACATGAGTTGAATGACACAGATATCTCAAGGTCATTGATGCATGAATAGTTATTACTTTGGTACATTAATATGATGTCCTACATGATTAAATTAATTTTGCATCTGACTTGATGTAAATATGTAAAACGTGTTTATAGGACGACACAATCACTGCTTGCAGCTACAATGCATGTCTCGGATAAGTATCTCCGCCAGGAAGTTCTTGCTGCTGTATCCTTTGACTTTCACTGACTCTTATTTCTTATGCAATTGGAGTGACACAGTATCTGCTATTTGTTATGATTTCTCATTTGCCTGTTGCATTAGTGATCAAAGTACTGTCTGGGTTTTGCAAATTGAATCTTCAATTCTAGATCTAGATAAATGATGCAATAGCAAGTGCTAAATTAAAAATAACTTTTGGAATTGATCAAAGATGACTAGAATTGATTTACTGATTTCACTGATCAATGATGCAATAGAGTCAGCTATATATAGCTGGAAACTTGTTGCATATTGATATATGATATGAGGTTGAAAATTTGACATAACTCCCTTTAGATGGAGAGATGTTTTATATCTTTTCATCCTAGTAGTTTATGTTTGGATTGGTAACTATACTTTAGATGTTTTTGCTAGTTATTGGGAATTATTACACGATGCAGTGTAAAGCATGACCATTCACTGAAAGCTTCTGTAAAACACAGTTTTGTTGTGGGTTTTTTTTTTATGTTCTACAGGGAAATGTCTAATTAAATAATACTGCAGAACTTTTAGACATGACCGACCCCTCATAAACCAAGATAATTCAAGAATTTTTTGATAGGGTCCTGTTTTGGCAATCTGTCACTGAATAAGCTATCTTTGTGGATAGTCAATAGCTGACTAACGAAAGATGTTAGAACTCAGAACAATCTGATTAGAGGCTCCTATTATATACTTCCTTGGAGTTGTGCCTTAGATCTTAGTTTATTCATCTTTTAATAATTAGATAGCTTATGTTGGTGGCCATGTGAATGAGATTCTGCATCCCTCATCACAACTGCTTATTTACAGCTCCTAATTGACAATATGCTCTTATTTTTGTAGCTTATTTTTCGTCATTCTCTGTTTCTCTCATCTTTCCATTAACTTTCTGAAGGTTTCATCTCTAGCTGAGAACACCAGATCAAAAGTTGTATTCAATGGAGTGTTAGCTGCTGCAGGGAGGGATATAACCACTAAGGATGTATCTAGATTACGTGGTGGCTGGCCAGTGCAGGATGCATTTTATGTATGTGGCATTTTTGTCACTCTTTGTGCTTGTAATATCTTATTTGGGTACTTCTTGATTTCCATCTTGCATGTTTCCTTAATCTGGGTTTCTTGCTTTTGGTAAATCTAGTGATATGGGAGATGAGGGAGATTTAAACAAAGGAAAAGGATATTGTTGGGGGGAGGATGGGGGTTGAGCAGTAGAAAAGAGGAAGAAGTAACTGGAGTAGGAGACAAATCTGGACAGAAAACTACCAATAAAATTTGGCTTTGAATCAAGCTCTATTGGGCAGATACATGGTCCATTTTTGAAAAGGCATAGTGCTTAATCAATTAATTTTTATTCTTCCTTATTTAGCTTCAGCTTGTGTCTGGTGTCAGTGAATGATGTTTTAATGCTTAACCACTGTGACATGAAGCAACCGAATCTTGAGACTCCTATAGGCTGTTTTTATATAGAGGTTGCCTTTTGTCAATTAGTTATATCAGATTCAGAGAGATGTTACTGCTCTGTGGATTCTTTCATGCTTGAGGAGCTGAATTCTTACATTGGATAAAATATTGCTGGGCATGTCTCTCTTGCTCCATGTATTTTAGCACTTTGTTGTTTGCTTTTCTTTCTTTGGCCTTTATGATGACCTAAGATTTGTAATTGTTATGGACGACAGACTTTTTCTCAGCATTCTATACTGTCCAATTTGTTCCTCGAGCATGTAACAACCATAGTGAACCAGACGCCTCTTCTTAATGTTGATACGAGTAAAGGAGAAAGTACCACCACCCATTCCATTGATGCTCATGTAGAGGAGGATGTATTGCAGGCAGCTGTTATTGCTCTAACTGCTTTCTTTAGGTCAATTTTCAGTTTCATTTATCAGTCTTTTACTGCTGCTGTTTTACTCTTATCAACTCTTTTTACTTTATTTAAATTTAGAGGTGGTGGTAAGGTTGGAAGGAGAGCTGTTGAGCAAAGTTATGCCTCTGTTTTTGTTACCCTTCTGCTCCACTTTGGAAGCTGTCATGGGTTAGCCAGTTCTGGTCAGCTGGAACCATTGCGGTTAGTGTCTATGAAAATGGTGTCTTTTTATTCTGATTTATGCCATACTAAGTTGGTGCTTATTCTCTTTAATATAATCCCAGTGTTCTACTGGTAGCATTTCTCGCATTCTGTGATTGTGTTGGTGATCTGGAAATGGGAAAGGTATGATAGCTTTTGATTGCCATGTAACTGGTTTTTCACGTCTATTAAAAAATTTTCCTTTTAAGTTCTTTGGTGACAAGAGACTAATCTTGTACGCAGATTCTATCTAGAGAAGGAGAACAAAATGAAAATGAGAAGTGGGTCAATCTCATTGGAGATCTTGCTGGCTGCATTTCAATAAAAAGACCAAAAGAGGTAATGTGATCAACTGCAATAGTTCTTTATCCCTCCCTTACACATATAATCTATCTTTCCCAACAAACTTTGGTAGAGAATGTAATCTTGACATTCCTCAAATTTCGCTTTTCCTAATATCAAATGCAATAGTACCAGTGCATTTGACTTCACTTCAGTAAATTTATGAAATGAAAATTGATATCTAATAAAGCAACATGCTTTCTGTGATCTACATACTCATGCTTATTTTGCAATGAGTCATGTGAAAACTGCTCTAACAATTCATGTGCTCAGAGTGTTGAAACTGGAGATATCATATTATCCCTTATGTTATTGGCACAAATTTATGGAAACCCTCTTAATATATTTGGACGTGGTAATTATCCTTCATCTGCAAGGAGACTGAAATCAAATGAGGTCTATGCTTATATTGTGTTGCAAGCTGTATTTCCTTGAAGATTTCGTGGATCTCAGAGAACTCTTAGTTCTTATTAAGAATGCTTAGTACATAATTTTTTTTTTTGTCAAGTCTTAAATTTCCCCGTTCCATGTCTTGATCAGGTCCCCAGAATATGTGTGATTTTAAGTAAATCACTGGACCAATCACAAAGATTTCAAAGGGAAGCGGCTGCGGCAGCATTGTCAGAGTTTGTGCAGTACAGGTATCGGTCATTTCTGCTCTGTAGATATGCTTTTTCTTTTGGGGGAAGGGTTCACAGTTCACATGCAAATGAACCAATGGTGCATTACCACAATATGTGTGTGTAATACACACACCACACCCCCTCCAATATGTGTATGTTCATAAATGTAAATTAAATGTTTGTGATTTGATTGATGGTTCTATTTCTTTGTATACAACTTGTTGCTGTTCATGAATGCTGATGCACCTGTGTACTTGTAGGGGAGTGATTTTAGATCTCATGTTGTTGTTTGGAGTTCACAATCTGATTTTTTCCCCCTGCAGTGATGGCTTTGGATCTCTACTGGAACAGATGGTTGAAGCACTGTGCCGACACGTGTCAGATGATTCTCCAATTGTGAAGCGCCTCTGTTTAAGAGGCCTTGTTCAGGTAATTTACTTATTATCTTGGTTTCCTGTTACTTTTTTATTTTTATTTTTTTGTTGATAAAAGGTACATCTTTTTAAAACATGTTTATAGTTTATGCTTCTGCCAGGGGGACTTCACTATAAATTTTGTTTGCTTATTAAAATTGCTTCCCAAATTGTTTCTCTAATACATTGTCTCAGTGTTTGAAAGAATTGGGTCATCTCCTAAAAAGGTTGATTGGAAACCACTGCTCTTTTAGGCCTTCGTAGAAGAAACCATATCTTCTTCTTTTTATTGTGGATTTTATGTTTCCATTCGACCTTGCAGATGCCATCTATTCATGTTCTTCAGTACACCACCCAAATTCTTGGAGTGATATTAGCTCTGTTGGATGATCCTGATGAATCAGTCAAATTAACTGCTGTATTGTGCTTGCTAATGGTAGTCATTTTATGCTCTATTTCATATTTTCTTGATCTTTTGTTCATGAGTATTGCTATATAAAATACACAATTGGTGGATATTTCCTACTTGTAGGTGCTCGAGTCAGCTTGCAATGATGCTGTGGAGCCTATTCTTCTGAATCTTTCGATACGGCTTCGTAATCTTCAAGTAAGCTGTTGTGGAATACTGCATTCCTTAGTTATTTAACAACTTCTAATGGGAAATAAATCTGATGTAAGGGGATAACATGTAACTGTCAAACTTATGGTTTGTTATGTGCTACTAATCTTGACACTCTACTTGTGGTTTTATGTTCTCCATTCTCATTTTAACAGAAAAGACCATATAACTGTCAACCACACACTTCGGGCAGTTTAGTTTCTTGTACACAGTTCCAATGTATAAGCTACACCAATAGTGATAAGATCATACTTTGCCTTGGCTTTCTAGGTATGTATGAACATAGAGATCCGAACCAATGCATTTGTTGCTTTTGGGGCCCTTAGCAAGTATGGAGTTGGATCACAACGTGATGCGTTTCTTGAACAGGTTTCTTCTTAAACCTGATTTGACCCACCTGAACTCTTTCTTATGCAATTTGCAGTCCTCAGGAAGAAAAGTTTTCTGGCTTTTTTTAGAAACTTAAAATGGGAATGGACTGTACTATGACTTGAGTATATCTGGATCTGCAATTGAAAATTGTGTAATCTATTCAATGTCCAGTGTGGTATTCCTGTTAAAGCAGATATTGTACTCATTTTCTTTCCTGTAATAATTTATACTCATGCATATCAGCCATAATAGAATAGAATGGCATTTCCATACATATTCTTAGTGGTAATAAGATGTATTATCTTATTTTTCTTGCCCTAGCTATTCTGGTTTGATTCACATAATCTGATCTTCCATTAGGGTGATATAGCTCTTTTAAGAATTAGATGGGGAGAGTCTGCATTGAGCACACTCTTCCTATGAATTTTTGGAGGCATTAGCTACATCTCTGGTATGTTTATCACAATAATGGCTGCTAGGATTTCTTGTAATGCATGGCTGTTGGATATTAACCGTTCATCCATGTGTATATGCTAAATCTTCTCAGATTCATGTTGTCTTGCCGCGGTTGATTCTGCATCTGCATGATGATGATACTGGTGTCCGGCAGGCGTGCCGGGTAAACAATTATTGCTAGCTCCTGTCTAATTTTCTTGGCTTGGTTGGATAAGGTTTTAACTGATCTGATTTCTCTCCAGAGTACTTTTAAATCTATTGCTCCTTTGACGGAAATTGAAGGAGTAGTTGGCCTTGCCAACACGCATTGGTTTGGTTCTGATCACAGGTATGTATCAAATTGGAAGTAGAGTTCTTTTGGTGTATTGTGAGTAATGTACTGTTGACAACCTTCTGATGGTCTATTTTCTGTGTTTTCAGAACTGATTATGAAGATTTCCTCAGAGAACTTGCCAAACTATTTACTCAACATCTGGCTTCGCGGATAGATACTTACATGGCTTCACTAGTACAGGTTTGCAATTGCCTTTTCTTAACAGCTTTCTGACAACTTAAGGACAGCTTCATCTCTCCCCCCCCCCCCCCCCCCCCAAAAAAAAAAAAAAAAAAAAGAACTTCCCCAACCATTGATTTTATCATTTGTGACCTGAGATCTCACTTCTGTGCTTTCCCAACCTACCCTTTTCTCATCACATGAATCCTCATCCTCCCTCTTACTCATAATCCATGACCTCTTTTCTTCTAAGTATAACCTCAACGTTATTATTACTCTCTTCTTGAAGAGAAACAGTATAAACATATCCAGAAAAATAAGGTATATGTTCAGAAAATTGAACATCCAGGGTTACATGCATAGTATTTACCTTTAAGAGGATGAAAACACTTCTAGCCTTTATAAGAGTTAGAATCACTAGAAAGACACATTAAAATGTATGTGAGTCAAGCAGATGAACCTCGCATACACAACCAAAAACCTTAGGACAAATATTTTAGCGTACGAGGGAAGATGAAATGTGATAACATTTTCAAGGAGTTTGGAAGTCAATGATACAAATAGGCATTCGGATGATAATAAGGCAGCAGTTTTGATAACCTTTTTTTTTTTGTTTTTAGCTAAATAGCAGTTATGATAACCTTTGTCAAGAAATATTAGGAACTTGCACGGAAAAGTATAGACCCGAGCTACCTCAAGGATATGTGAGTTCATATTTTTTACTAAGTCATGTTCTGTAACTGTAAGACATCATATTGTGTGAAGAAGTCAGAAGAGACTTATTTACAACTCATAACCGTTGTTAGATTGAAAACCTAAACCTCAGCATGAACTATATGGCAATTATTTTGTAAACCTGAGGAATAACATGTATAACTTCACTTGTAGATTTCATCAAGTATGCCCAGCTCACTCTAGTACAATTATTAATAAAGGACATAAAATATTTTTGACCTGAAGCAGGAGTAGAGAAAGTATCCGAGATATCAGTTAAAAAAGGAATGAAGCTTTTTTTAGAACTTACTTTAAAATGAACATGATGGTTTCTTGGGCGTGTTCACATCTTAAACTAGAAGCAGTAAAACAGTTTAGGAATTAAGTGAAAGGACAGCTTAAAACATTGCAAGATAAGCAGAAGTATTGCTGTCTTCTAAATAAGCAGAAATGTTTCAATTTCAAAAACAGACAAACAATGCCAAAGAATCTTCTCTTTGTCAACTTCTCTTCCCTCCTGAAAACTTGACTATGTTCAAATTTCCTAGTAAGCTCCCCCCCCCCCATAATTTCTTCATATTAATGCCAATTTTCTTCTTCATAAGATTGTCAAATAACACGCAATGAGTAGTGTAAAAGATTACAGAATAATTTGGACTCCTGGTTTTGCTCCTTGAGGGAAGATTAGAACAGAGTCTGGGTGCAAGCAAGACAAGATAACATGGAGTGTGGGGCAGAAACTTAGACATTGCCAGACCTTGTAATCGACAATGGTGTCCCATTAGCGACCTAAATAGACTTAACAAGCAAAGACACTACATTAAGCTCTAAATTAATGCTAAAATGGCATATGGTCTTACAAAATTTCTATATGCAGGGATTTGATGCCCCTTGGCCTATAATTCAGGCAAATGCTATCTATTTGTGCAGCAGCATGATAGCTATATCAAATGATCAACACATTTCAACCGTTTATCATAACCAGGTCACCATTAAAAAATGGACATTTATATTTGTGTGGCAATGTTAAATTCTGTTTGCTAAAGCATTTCTGGTTGTCCTAATTTAGGTGTTCAGAATGTTGGTGGGAAAGATGAGTCGTTCAGCAGATGCAATTGTTAGAGCAACTTGCTCTTCGGCATTGAGTTTGCTACTGAAATCCGATCACTCAACTTCATGGAGAGCTGTTCGTCTTGAACGGATGGACTCTGTTCAACGGGGCCCATGACTGGGAGATTTTGAGGAGGCTGCTACCAAGTGTACAATGTAGAAGAAGACTAGTATTGTTGTGAGGCTTGAACAACTGTCCTGAACTGACACGTCCATCTCTGATGCATTGACAAGATTGGGTACGTATGCTTCTGTCTAAAGGAGGCACATCCTGTAGGAAAGATCATGAAATTTCCAACATGTAAAGCTGTTAAACTAGTTGTGTTTGAGGGGTCTGCTTGTATAATAAATGGTTTTGCTGAAGTCATTTGCATTATTTGTGCATGAGGTGATAAGCTCTTTGTACATACCAAGTTAAAAGGTGTTGATGTACAAGTTGTACAGTTAATTGAAATCTGGTTTGAACATTTTTGCCTGTACTTATGCATGTAATTACGTCATGCCAATGTGTGGTGCTTTCTTTTCTGTATGATGAGATTGATCTCCATTCCCTTGGAAAAGGATCTGTCACACTTGGGAGTTTGGTTGGTCTGATGGTACATGAAGTGATATTACATGCTGTGTACACCAACTGGATTCAAGAAGTTCTGAGTTCCTGGACCAGAATTATCAAAAGTGGCCTCAGTTGTGCTTGAATTGTGATCATTGATAAAATATTTGAGCAAGCATGTATTGCCCTAATCACTGTCAATATCTTGGCGCAATATACTTATTTGTTGAGTTGCTACTGGTCCATTGGTGGGGCTTGCCTTGGATTGGTTGCTGTGTCCAGCGTTACCCCAGCTATTTCTCTTTCTTCTACCTCTTTTTTTAAAAAGAAAAATGATCAAAGTATGTTACCCCTCCCCTCCAAAAAAGATGTTACCCCAATTATTTCCCATCCTCCCACCCCGGGCTCAAACTTCTCTTGGTTTATTATTATTTTTTTAAATACACTATAATCGAGGAGAGATTCGAATTTATAATTTTTAGAATTATAGATGAGGTGGTTTTATTGTCTAGAATTGTAGATGAGACCATATTACTCTCTACCATTGTATTTAATTTAATAGTTATATATATTATTTTTAAATGTCAATTTATAAATTTTTATAACTAATAGGTGAATTTCTTCACTAATTGAATTAATTAATTTACGTATTATTTATAATTTCTGAACTAAATCACTTTATTATTGAAAGTGTGTATTAGGTTGTTTTAGCAGAATTTTTTGACCGATTTTTCAAAATTTAGCCTGATTTATAAATCACATAGATGAGATATATAATGTCATTCCAAGTGAACTCCCAGGCAGCATGACACCCCCCCCCCCACCCCAAATGGTAACTTTCACCTTTCTGACATGTTTTACAGAGCGAAACAAACAGAATTCTGGGTTTCACTCTGGTGCGGTTAGGATTGCTGTATTTATGGTTAGAAATGGTGTTCAATTTCCATTTCCTGCGAAGAGTTATTATAACTGCAAGAAAGAAGAACGGTCCATACCTGGTTGCTGTTGTTCTCTCTGATCTTCATTCAGGCAAGACAGGCTTTTGGCCTTTTCTATAAGTTTGGATTCCATTTCTTCAATTATAGTATATAGACAATTCAGTTGAGCATAACATAGATGTGTGCTAATCATTATCATATTCCAATGGACAGAAATGGTCGGAAAAGAAAGATATTCCATTTGTTCAAAATTGAAAGATTACTTCTAATTTATTGTAAGAAGAGTGTAGAGTAGGTAAATAATGAAAGTATTATTATTGTTAATGTATTAGTTAGTAAGTAGTGAGAATCATATATTAGTGGACTAAGAATGAATTCTTTAAATTAAACTTTTTGTAAATAGTACTTTATAGGGAAAAAAACTATATTAAGAAAACAAACATTTAATTATTACACAAAAAGTCATGCTAATTCAATTTTGGAAAAAGTGGGAGTACTCCTTCCGATCTGAAATTTTATAAAAAAATATATTTTATTATTCCAATTTTACTTGTAATTATTAGTTTTATTCTTATTTTACCATTGCATTAAACCTTTTACCTTATTAAATATACTTATAATTTTAAATAACCTATTAATTAGTTGAAACATAATTTATAACGAGAGAGAGAGAGAGATAGAGAAAAAAAAATACACTTATAATACTAACTAACCATTATTAAATACATTTATTAATTTAGCTAACCGTTAATCACTTTGAAGATGACGGATGAGATAGGACAAAAAATATATAATGAGGTAAAGATAATTGGAATTTTTTAAATCTTTCTGTATAAGGATATTATAATTTTTTTAATTTTTTAAAGAAGTTCTTAATTTTTGTACCAGGTGACAAGATGTTTAGAGCGGAGCTGTGGAGATAATACTAATGACTAGGGCCATGTAGTCAACAACATCATGTTCTTTTTTTTTCGGTGAATAATAACATCATGTTCTGTGCTGACTAATTCTTGTTATTATTAACTAATGCTGACTAATTGTTTCATTAAAATATTTGCAACACTATAGTGGCATTATTAATTTATTACACATAGCGCCAAACACCATTTAATTACCCATGAGTACATGAAGGAAATAGGGGTGTCAATCTCACGTTAACATATGTTGTGCTACAATAATGATCACATGACCCATAAACCACCCCAGATAAAATACCTTACAACCAACCCCCCCTCCCCCCAAAAAAAAATCCTTTCTCTGCTCCATAGTATAACCCTGAATATTATTCTGGTTGATGAACAGCAAGCCAGTTGGGTCATCATTTGGCTATGGCTTCACAAACTTTTGCCATTCATTATGTGCTAGTTCCCCTAATGTCCCCAGGACACCTTCTACCGATGGTGGATATAGCTAAGATATTAGCTCAACGAGGTGTAATTGCATCCATAGTCACTACACCCCACAACACTAGCAGATTTAAATCAGGCATTGATGAAGCTGTTAATTCTGGCCTTCTGATTAGACTCATAGAATTCGACTTCCCTGCTGCTGATGCAGGTTTGCCTGAGGGATGTGAAAACATGGACTTGTTGCCTTCGCGGGATCTAATCAAGAACTTCTTTGTAGCATCTAGCATGTTACAACGACCATTTGAGGATCTGTTTGGTGAGTTACAACCTCGTCCTAGCTGCATTATTTCTGGAAAGAATTTAGCCTGGACAGTGGACACGGCTCGTAAATTCAACATCCCAAGGCTCTTCTTTGATGGAATGGGATGCTTTGCCTTCTCTTGTACACACAATTTGCGCATTTCGAAGGTTCATGAGACTGTATCCAAGTTTGAGCCTTTCCTAGTACCTGGATTGCCTCATAGAATTGAGCTGACTAAAGCACAGCTACCTGAAAACCTGAATCCAGGTTCCCCTGACTTGACAGATGTACGCAATAAAATGGTAGCAGCAGAGTCCATAGCTGATGGGATCATTGTTAATACTTTTGAGGAATTGGAATCTAACTATGTCGAAGAGTACAGAAAGGTCAAAGGTTGTAAAGTATGGTGCATTGGTCCTCTTTCAGCGTGCAATAAGTCAATTGTGGAAAAGTCAACGAGGGGCATCAGATCTTCTTCTGCAAACCAAAATGACTGCTTGAAATGGCTTGATAGTCAGCAGCCAAAGTCTGTAATCTATGCTTCTCTGGGAAGCATATGTGGCCTCACGGCTTCACAACTTATAGAGCTTGGATTAGGCTTAGAAGCATCAAACAGGCCCTTTCTATGGGTTATAAGAGCGGGAGAGAAATCGAAAGATATAGAGAAATGGATTGCCGAAGAAAGATTTGAAGAGAGAATTAAAGGAAGGGGCATCTTGTTGAGGGGTTGGTCACCTCAGTTGCTTATCTTGTCGCATCCATCCACAGGAGCTTTCTTAACACATTGTGGTTGGAATTCATTGTTGGAAGGTATATCTGCAGGTTTACCAATAATCACCTGTCCATTGTTTGCCGAACAGTTTATAAATGAAAAATTAGTTGTCGAAGTACTAGGTACTGGTGTTAGTCTGGGGGTTGAGGCTGCTGTTACTTGGGGGATGGAAGAAAAGTTTGGGCTAGTGATGAAGCGAGAAGATGTAAAGAATGCCATAGAGAATGCGATGGACGATGGAGAGAAAGGAAAGGAAAGGCGAAGAAAGGCACGAGAGCTTGCAGAGATGGCTAACAGGGCAATAGAAAAAGGCGGATCATCTTACCGTGATATAAAAATTTTGAATGAGGACATCATTCGGTTTGCAAAGCTAAAAGCAGCTTAATCTATTACATAGTTCTAGTATTATTTTCACTGTAATCTCTCTGTCTGTTTATCATTTAAAAGTAAATGTTCCCATTTTCCCCCAGTCTTGATTATATACCCAAACTGAATTAGGCATTCAACTTCTATATTTGTCTCCTCTTCTTGACCTCATAAATCCGGCAAACATATGCTGTATTTGAAGCAGAAATTGGAAGTAGTAGGTCAAGGTTGAACTGGTATGAAAAATTTTCAATTCATAAAGAAGATTCTTTCCTCTTCACTATCCATTTCTTATGTTAATGAAGATTAGTTTCCATTATAGTATTTCGATCAATCTGATCGCAAGGAAAGTTCAAAGATTCTATTAGCCTAGCTAATTGACTTCCGGTATTTAAGCTTCAGGGATAACTTTAGAATGATCCAGTGCTACTGTTGAGCAAAATTAATGTTATAAGAATCCAACTGAACCAGGAGAAAACAACTGGGGACTAGACTATTAGGTGAGACTCTTCACTGCTTGTTATTGTTTCAATGAACTCAAAATTTTGTACTCGCAGATAACCCAAAGATTAGCTCTGAATAGAAATCTACTTTTCTGATTTTAAGAAGATTCTTGAGGCTGTGTTTGCCATTTATTTATATGAGACATCTATTAGTGCTTTTTGATGAGAGAGATAAACAAGAAGCTTCAAGAAAACTAGTGTTTTCTGGAATATCAATTTTTTAATTTATATTTGTACCATAGAGTAGACAATGGTGCTAGCTTCCAATATTGTAGGTCAATTTAGAAGCCTTGACTTAGATTTTATCAATTGGATCATTCTGGCAATATCAAAGGTGTACCTTATATCATTCAGCAGAATATATGGAGTAGAGGTCTATATGCTTATGCAGACGAAAAACAGACAGATTCAGGTCATAAATTGGATTCGGCTCTCAATACATGTAAATATGTACAGAGTCGAGAAGCCTTAAGTTGCAGTTATAGGCCTAGTCAAGCCAAGGGCACCTGGGTGGAAAGAATTCACAATGAAATGAGAGAAGCAGAATAATTCATGAGCTAAGGCTGGTTTGAAAGTTCCTGTTCCTTTTGGACAAGAATAAAATGTGGGAGTGTTCGTGGGCAGGCATATGATGCTTAAGATAGCGATCGAAAAATGGATGAATGAAGCAGAGGAAGGACAACTGAGAAAAAAGCGTGCTAAACAACTATATTTATAAACTAAATAACTAAACAACTAAACAAGGGTTATCACTTGGCAGTTTGGAAAATCACGCCATGAATTGTGCAGATGATGTATAGGACTCATGTTGTGCATGTAATGGGATCTTTCTTCAGATAGCATTGTTTGCATCTATATTTACACCTTTTTAGTTGACACTAGTGCACTTAAATTGTTCACCCATCCCCAATGGGAGAAAAAAATGTAAAATCAAGATTTCCTATTTCTATGAAGGGCTTGAATGTCAAGAGTTGCACTCTTGATGCTATGTTTCTCTTTGTGTCTGTCTAAGCATGCGAAAATACCACTCTGCTTTATACTGGACAGCCAAATTAGCTTATGATCTACGCATCTAGAAGGTTTCAGACAGCCGTGTCTTGTTCTGATAGATGGAAATCTTTGAATGTCTTTTTGCCATTAATTCACACTAGAAAACAAATGGGAAAAAAAATAAAAGACCTGTGAGCGTCCAGCATAACTTCTTGTAAATTGGCACAACGCGCCACACAAACTTTCTTGCGGTGGGCCAGAATTGAACTTGCAGAAGCTTGTTTCATTATCTGGATTCTGGACCGTGGAATCGCATCCACAAAATTCTAGTTCATTCTTCAGACAGTCACATTATTGAGTAGAGTTCGGTATGCTTATGCATGCTCTTACATCAGCTTCAGTGATTATAAGGAATGAATTGAAGCCAAATATTATTGGCTCCAACTTTCTATATATAATATATAAAGCTACATAATAGTGAAGGCCCTTTAGGTAATCCGTAATCCCATTTCCTCCATTCTCTCAAACTAATTGCTAAATATGGTCTTCCATGTGCTGCAGCCTCATTTTGTTTTGATACCCTTCATGGCTCAAGGTCACTTGATCCCTATGGCCGACATTGCTAGAATGCTTGCACAACGTGGAGTTATTATAACTATTTTCACCACACCTCTTAATGCTAAGAGAATCCAATCAGTACTTGCTCGGGCAATAGAGACCGGACTCCAGATCCAAGTAGTCCAATTCCAATTTCCATCTGAAGAAGCAGGGCTACCACATGGATGCGAATGTTGTGATATGCTTCCTTCCCTTGACATGAGTGGCAAGTTTATTGAAGCTTGTAAGATGCTAGAACCATCAGCTGAACAATCTATTAAGGAGCTTAAACCCTCACCAAATTGCATAATTTCGGATATGTGTTTCCCATGGACAACTCAGCTAGCGCAGAAGTTTCATATTCCTAGAATTGTTTTCCATGGATTTGGCTGCTTTTCTCTATTGTGCATACGCATTTTGAAAAACCTCAATATTTTTGATCATGTAACTTCGGATTCAGAAGATATTGTGGTACCTGGTCTTCCTGATCAAATTGAACTGACTAAAGCTCAGGCTATGGGCGTTGGCGTAAGCTCCTCAACTGGACTGAAGGAAATTGCCAACCAAATGGCAGAGGCCGAAGAGGAAGCATACGGGATAGTGGTTAATACATTTGAGGAATTTGAGCCGGACTATATCAGAGAGTACAGGAAGGTGAAAAGCAAAAAGGTTTGGTGCATCGGCCCTGTCTCACTTATCAACAAAGAAAAATTAGATAAAGCAGAAAGAGGAAACAAGGCCTCAATCGATGGACACCGGTGCTTGGAATGGCTCGATTCGTGGGAGCCTGACTCAGTAATCTATGTCTGTCTGGGAAGCCTAACTCTCCTCGCAACTTCACAGATGATTGAACTGGGTTTAGGCTTAGAATTGTCGAATCGACCATTCATATGGGTTATGAGAGAAACATCCGATGAATTCAAGAAATGGCTTCTTGAAGACAAGTTTGAAGAAAGGACTAAAGAGAAAGGCCTTTTAATTCAAGGATGGGCACCACAAATTCTAATCTTGTCTCACCCTTCAATTGGAGGGTTCTTAACACATTGTGGATGGAATTCAACCATGGAAGGAATATGCTCTGGTGTGCCACTGCTTACCTGGCCATCGTTTGCAGAGCAGTTTATCAATGAGAAGTTAGTAGTAAACGTACTGAAAACTGCAGTTAAAGTTGGTGTAAAGGTTCCCGTCCATTTTGGACAAGAAGAAAATGTGGGAGTCCAAGTGAATAGGGATGATATTAAGATGGTTATCGAAAGGTTGATGGATGAAGGAGAGGAAGGACAACTGAGAAGAAAACATGCTAAAGAACTATCAAATTTAGCAAGGAGGGCAATGGATGAAGGGGGCTCGTCTCATGCTAATTTGACACGGCTAATCCAAGATGTCATGGAGCAAGCAAATTTGGAAAATCATTCCAAGAGTATCACTGATGATCTATAATTGCACGTTACGTTACTTAGCCAAGGTGTGCGCGAAAAGAAATTACAAATTACATACGAATCCATTAGAGTAGTACTAAAAACCAAACGTACCTTTAATACTTCTTTTTTTTTTTTTTTTTCATGATCTAACTTTCAGATTTGCATGTCGTATCTTACTATATTTGAAGATAATAATATTTATTTATTAATATTACTATCATATAAATTATAAAATATATTTCAATTGATAAAGTCTCACTCATTTATAGTCTCCTCACTTTCTCAATATTAAGAAGAATGTTGTGATAGATCGCACCCATTGAAGTATATTTGGACTTTAATATTACTTAATTAATTCATAAATAAAGAAATATATATATATATATATATATATATATATATATATATATATTTGTAGTAATCATATCATAGACGACTATGCTCACAGTTACCTAATTTCAGGTATATCACTTTAGTGCGTCATGGATTTACACATGACCCTTTATTAACTAGCATTATTCAACTATCTTTGTCATTAACGATTTATGTAAAATTATGTGTATGATTTGACTTATTAATTATAAGATATATATATATATGTAAAATTATGTGTATGATTTGACTTATTAATTGTAATATATATATATATATATATATATCACTATCAATCAATAATGTCAGTTTAGAGTTCTTTAAAAGACGCTCCCACCTTTTGCTCCTTGTCCATTTCTTTCATTAGTTTTTTAATTGAATAAAAAAATTTGAAGGTGCTATGAGGGAGGACGGAGCTATGGAAATTTAAACAGAACGAATCTTTTTCTTGTTTTCTTTTTGAAGTCTCTGTAGGTAAGGTGAATCAAATGAAATTAAGGAATTGAAAACAATGGTAACAAATGGTATTGATGGGTTATTATCTCTCTTATGACCTTAGTTCCTCTAAATAATCCCTTTTAAATTTTAATTGCCATCTCCATTATTTCTCTCCATAGTTGCTTTTGTAAGGAGGTAAAGTCCCCACATTCCACCCAAACTTAAGAAGTGCAATGTGAAAACAAATCAATATTTATCGTTAAAAATTGAATATTTTTATTTTTATTTTAAAATGTCAAAAATAAATATATTTTTATCTAAAAACTCACAAATACATATATAAATCCTACTACTAACTAATTGAGATTGCATTTAATATTATCTAATTCAGAATTGATTATTAATTATCAAAAGTAAGTTAAACGTCTCAAAAACCCAACATTTCAATCGGGGGAGGATAAACTTCACCTTTAACTTGAGGGACTAACTAAAATTACACTTCCAAACCCTAAAAATTTTAGAAAAATGATTATGCAAGCTCATACATCAGTGATGCTGAGTGGTGATTTTTATAACAGATAATGATATTTCGGGTCTTATTTAGCTTCTTTTTTCTTTCTTTTTTTTTGATAGGTAGGTCTTATTTAGCAATTACTAGCACAGAAAAGCTGCATTTTCTTTACCCATTGACCAACTTAGCCGGCATGGCCTTCCAGACTCAACAGCTTCGCTTTGTCTTGGTTCCTCTAATGGCACAAGGCCACATGATTCCAATGTTCGACATTGCCAGATTGTTGGCAAGGCAGGGTGTCTTTGTCACCATAATCACCACTCCCATCAATGCCATTCGATATCAAAACATTCTTGGCCGTGATATAGAATCTGGGCTCCAGATTCAACTGATTCCACTATATTTTCCATGTGTTGAAGCAGGTTTAGCACAAGGGTGTGAGAATTTGGATTTGCTTCCTTCAGTAAATTTATTGTCAAAATTTTTAACAGCAGCAAGCAAGCTACAACAGCCAATGGAAGAATTGCTTGCAGAGCTAAAACCCCAACCCAGCTGCATAATCTCAGATGTTAGCTTTGCCTGGACCAGCCAAATTGCTGAAAATTTTCAAATTCCACGGCTTGTTTTCCATGGGACGTGCTGCTTTTCTCTTCTCTGCATAGAAAATTTGGTAAAATTCGGAGTTGTCCAAAATGTGTCCTCTGATACAGAGCACTTTGCTGTGCCAGGCATCCCTGACAGAGTTGAGCTCACTAAGGCTCAGGTTCCTGGTTTTGTCAATGCAAGCATCTCTAGCATGGGACTAATGCAGGAGCAAATGAGAGAAGCTGAAAGGAAATCATATGGAGTAGTGGTTAATAGTTTTGAGGAATTGGAGAAGGATTATATCCAAGAATATGCCAAGGTAAAGAACAAAAAGGTCTGGTGTATTGGCCCTGTTTCACTGTGCAATAAAGAGCAATATGACAAGGCAGAGAGAGGCAATTCTGCATCAATTGATGTACACAATTGCTTGAAATGGCTTGGACTGTGGGAAACAAACTCTGTATTGTATGTTTGTCTGGGAAGTCTTTCGCGATTGTCAACCGCACAATTGATCGAGCTTGCATTAGGCCTTGAAGCATCCCAACGACCGTTCATATGGGCTATAAGATACAAATCAGATGAATTTGGAAAATGGCTTTCTGAAGAAAGATTTGAAGAAAGAATCAAGAATAGAGGGATTCTAGTCCATGGTTGGGCCCCACAAGTTCTTGTACTATCCCATCCAGCAATTGGGGGATTCTTGACCCATTGTGGTTGGAACTCTACTCTGGAAGGAATATCTTCCGGTGTACCACTGATTACATGGCCGATGTTTGGAGAGCAATTCTGCAACGAGAAGATGATTGTGAACATGCTAAGAATTGGAGTGAGTATTGGTGCTGAAATTCCTGTCAAGTTTGGAGAGGAAGAACAGGTGGGGGTGCAGGTGAACCAGAATCAAATTAAGGCAGCTATTCATAGGTTAGTGGATGAAGCCCAAGAAGCAGAAGAAAGAAGGCAAAGGGCAAGAGAGCTCCGGGAAATGGCGAATCGTGCCCTTGAGGAAGGTGGCTCCTCTTACCTTAATATTACATCGCTGATCCGAGATATTATGGAGCTTTCCAAAATTGAAAGATCAACATGAAAATCAAAGTAATAAAGACATTTTCTCAATGCATCAACTTGGCCATGCCGTACCTTCATCATGCAGCGTGAGTGTGCACCCACATTTCATTGAAAAATTGAGAAAAAAAACTGTTTTTTTCATTGTTTGTTCAGGTTCTAATTACGATAATAATAATATATTAACGTCTTACCTGGCTCAAGAGTTACTTAAATTCACTTCAAATGATAGAATACTTGAAAATTTTATTCTATAGAATGATCAGTGGCTAATGTCTTTGGGCTGGGTTTTATTGGGGATTGAATGAATGGTGAATATTCTGTTATTTTTAATCGCAAGAGACTGGGGACAAAAGGAAAAGATCAAACCAGTGTTAAGTTTTGTTCTTCTTTGATGTTTGAAATCAAGTAAATAATATAATTTTTTTTTCCTTTTAAAATTTTAGATAATTTAATTATTTATGTGATTAAAGTAAGGTTCTAGTCTCGTCATTTTCTGGTTGAAAGATTATTTTTAATCATTTTAATTGTTACTTCATCCCTTCATCCCTCCATAAATATAAGTCATTATTTTTTTTCTTATTTCAAAATATAATTCAATTTACAAAATATTTTATGATTATTTTACAAGCATTTTAGAAATTTTTTTTTATGGGTAAGAGTATCTCCATCGACTTATATTTTTTAAATGAGGGAGTTTATTTGGTCTCTTTCAAAAGAATTTCTTTATACTTGATTTGTTAGATCCTTTATAATAAGTTCTTTTTTTGTAATAATTTTAAAAATCATTCTCCTTTATTTTAAAATTGAAATTTCTATATTTTTATTTTAAGATGTTACAAAATAAACGTAATTTTCATTTAAAATTTTACAAATGATTTCCATAGTTTAGAATATTTATATTCAATTCTCATAAACTACAATAATAATAAAGACAATATAAGTAATTAAATTAGCGTCAAGGACTTTTTAATTCCTGTATTAAAATTAAAAGTAACATTCAAATTTTAGCCGTGAAGTAGTTTGAATATTTCCTTTTAATATTAATGTATGGTACCTTTTATTTAAAGAAATGCAATTTAGAGTTAGAAAAAAACTTTTATAATATTTTAAAGGCTAAAATAAAAAGAAAAAAAACTGCATTGAATGGAATCCAAAATCTGACTCCACAGTGGAAGATAGAGAGCAGTGCGCAGCACATCATTTGACCAAATATGAGGAATTTTAGATCCGTATACATTTAAACCTCCTCTCGACATCCTGAATTAATTATAGGAGTGGATTTCGCTATCAATCTGCATTTCTGGGATCTAAAATCTATTTGAAAAAATTGTATTGACATGAATTTTACAATTTTTTATGGCTATAATTGGATTTGAATTACAATATTCACTTTCACAGAATTTCGTTATACAAAGCACATCTGAAGTCATTCTAGTTAGAAAATGGCTAGTTTTACTATTGCATCTTAAATCTCACATTGGAAGTGAAGAAAAATTACTTGGGTTCTTACTCCTATAAAAGGACCCTAACCCCTTAGTTAGATTTACCTCTTCAACATCTAATCTTCTATATTTGTGGAAATCCTTTAATTAGGATATCCTAGTTGTAATACTTTGAGCATTCAGTAAAGTGGTTTGTTATTGTGGTGGGGCCCGGAGACGTAGGCAATATTGGCCGAACTCCGTTATCAATTCTGATTTGTTCTTTCCTTTATATTTTTCTTTAGCTATTAAATTGCTGGTAATATTTTCATTGTTAGATAATATTCAATACTAGAGTTGGGTTTTATTCCGCTGTGTATTGTACTGTTTATTTATATTGTATTATTCTATTATACTGTATTGGTAGAGTGATTATACATCAAGTAAGGTTCTGGCTAAGGAAAGACTTGAGAATTCTCCCCTCTTTCCTGGGAATTGGTTCTGGCTAAGGAAAGACTTGGAACTTAAGTAGTCCATTTGTGACTCTCCTCTCTTTCCTGAGAACTCAATTGGTATATCGATTACAGAACCAATAGTATTTTAGTATAGTACTTATTCACAAATACAGTACTATTTATTAGAGTATATCTTAGACATTAGATATACTTGTTTGTTTACCCAACAAGTGGTATCAGAGCCGAAGGTTCGCCCTAGGCTTTGTTGTTTGTATTGAATATTATAAATTGAGTTCGAAATGGAGGCAGTAAATATACCATCGAAAGAGGTTACAACTTCAAGGCAAGTTGTACCTAATGTGGCATCAACATCTCCGTCTTTATGGGCGAGGACTCCAATGTCAAGTGTTAAAGTTGCGGTGGATATATTTGACGGTACCGGTCATTTCGGCATGTGGCAAGGCGAGATGCAAGACTCTCTCTTTCAACAGAGTCTAGATATCGCCATTGAAGAAGAGAAACCAGATGATATAGAAGAAAAGGATTGGAAGACGATTAATCGACTGGCATGTGGAACAATTCGAACGAGTCTGTCAAGAGAACAGAAGTATCCAGTCAAGAATAAAATTTCGGCATACAAATTATGGAATGTGTTGGAAAATCAATTCTTGAAAAAGACTAGTCAGAATAAACTTCTGATGAAGAAAAAATTGTTCCGTTTCAAATACACTCTAGGTACAACTATGAATGACCACATCATTACTTTCAATCGTTTAAAAGCAGACCTGTTCGAATTAGGTGAAACTTTTAAAGAAGAAGATTTAGCTATGATGTTATTGTTATCTCTTCCGGATGAGTTCGAACATTTGGAGACTACTCTACTACATGGCAAGGAAAGTGTGTCTCTCGAAGGTGTTACTTCTGCTTTATATAGCTATGAATTGAGAAGGATAAACAAGAATGAGAATCAGAATGCCGCAGCTGATGAAGCATTGATTGTGAGAGGTCGTCCAAAGAACCAGAAGCAATGGAAGCAAGGAAGGAGTGGAAGATCCAAGTCACGGTCCAAACTTGGAAAAGATGAGTGTGTCATTTGTCGTGAAAAGGGGCACTGGAAGAAAGATTGTCCAAAGTTGAAGAAAGGAAAAACTAACACAGATGCTTATGTAGCTGAGTGCGATAGTGAAGGAGAAAAATCTTTACAGGTGTTAACAAAGCAAGGATTGTTGAAAGGTGCAAAGATTTGCAAGATAGGTTTCTGTGAGCATTGTGTTATGGGAAAGCAGAAAAGAGTGAAATTTGGCACTGCTATCCATAGTACCAAGGGTATTCTAGACTATGTTCACTCAGATGTATGGGGACCTTCCAAAACAACGTCCCTAAGTGGCAGACGTTATTTTGTCACATTTGTAGATGACTTTTCCAGACGAGTGTGGGTGCACACTATGAAGACGAAGAATGAAGTGCTAGGAATTTTCCTTAAATGGAAAACTCGGATTGAGAACCAGACAGGGAGAAAGATTAAAGTTCTCCGAACAGACAACGGTGGAGAATATCGAAGTGATCCATTCGAAGAAGTTTGTCAAAAATATGGCATTGTTCGGCATTTCACCGTCAGAGAAACACCACAACAGAACGGAGTGTCAGAGCGTATGAATCAAACTTTGATAGAGAAAGTTAGATGCATGTTGTCCAATGCTGGGCTAGGACGACAATTTTGGGCTGAAGCTGTGAATTATGCGCAACATATTGTCAATCGACTACCATCTTCTGCAATAAATGGCAAAACACCTATGGAGGTATGGTCTGGAAAACCTGCTACTGATTATAATTTCTTATGTGTATTTGGCTCTACTGCTTATTATCATGTTAATGAATCGAAGTTAGATCCAAGGGTAAAGAAAGCTTTCTTTATGGGAGTTGCCTCTGGAGTGAAGGGATATCGTTTATGGTGTCTAGAATCAAAGAAAACAATCATTAGCAGAGATGTTGTCTTTGATGAATTTGCTATGCTTAATAAGATAGTAGATGAAAAGACTGATGATATTCCACAAGAGGTGGAGTCTATACCAAAGCAGGTGGAGTTTCAACATATGAGAATGATCTCAGCAACAGAAACAGAAGTTGAAAGTGACATCTCAACAGCAGAAGAAGAGTTAGAAGAAGTTGATTCTACCCAAGAAGAAGATGAACTGACACTACCAATTGCAGTTAGGAGGACAAGACGAGAACCTCAAAAGCCCGCTCGATTTGCTGATATGGTGGCTTATGCACTTCCAATTGTTGAAGATGATGTTTCATCCACTTATCATGAGGTACTGCAAAATTCAGAATATAAAAAGTGAAGAAATGCCATGAACGAAGAGATGAAGTCTCTTTATAAGAACTACACGTGGAAGTTGACACAACTACCTAAGAAGAAGAAAGCAATTGGTTGTAAATGGGTATTTGCAAAGAAAGATGGATTTCCTGACAAAAATGACATCCGCTACAAGGCAAGATTGGTGGCTAAAGGTTATGCTCAAAGAGAGGGAATTGACTATAACGATGTATTTTCTCCGGTGGTAAAACATTCATCAATCAGAGTTTTATTGGCCTTGGTAACACAAATGGATTTGGAGCTAGCTCAACTAGATGTGAAAACCGCGTTCTTACACGGTGACTTAGAAGAGGAAATCTATATGACGCAGCCCGAAGGATTCAAGATTACTGGTAAGGAAAACTGGGTTTGCAAGTTAGACAAATCGTTGTACGGATTGAAGCAATCTCCAAGACAATGGTACAAACGATTTGATAAGTTTATGATGAGACAGAAGTACACAAGAAGCAAATATGATCATTGTGCGTATTTACGCAAGCTACAAGAGGGTTCCTACATCTACCTATTCTTATATGTCGATGATATGCTGATTGCATCGAAGAACCAAACAGAGATAGACAAGTTAAAAGCTCAATTGAACAAAGAGTTTGAGATGACAGATTTAGGAGAAGCCAAGAAGATTCTTGGGATGGAGATAAACAGAGACAGAAAGAGTGGCAAACTCTGTTTGACTCAGAAACAATATTTGAAGAAGGTGCTACAACGTTTTGGCATGAATGAAAACGCAAAACCTGTAAGTACCCTACTTGCTCCTCATTTGAAACTTAGTGTTAAGTTATCTCCTAAGACTGATACAGAACGAGAATACATGACGAAAGTTTCGTATGCTAATGCGGTTGGTAGCTTGATGTATGCAATGGTGTGCACACGCCTGGATATTTCACAAGCAGTTGGAGTTGTGAGCAGATATATGCATGATCGAGGCAAAGATCATTGGCAAGCTATGAAATGGATTCTACGGTATTTACAAAACACCTTAGACATTGGATTAGTATTTGAGCAGGACAAATCACTCAGTCAATGTGTAGTTGGATATTGTGATTCTGACTATGCAGGTGATATGGATAAGCGACGATCTACAACTGGCTACTTGTTTACCTTAGCTAAGGTACCAGTTAGTTGGAAATCTACCTTACAGTCAACGGTAGCTTTGTCTACAACAGAGACCGAATACATGGCAATTACAGAGGCTGTTAAAGAAGCAATTTGGCTTCAAGGGTTGCTAGAAGACTTGGGAGTTGGTCAGAAACACATTACAGTGCATTATGACAGTCAGAGTGCTATACACTTAGCAAAGAATCAAGTCTATCATGCAAGGACGAAGTATATTGATGTGCGCTATCATTTTGTACGGGAGATTCTTGAAGAAGGTGAATTACTTATTCAGAAGATTCCAACTTCAGAAAATCCCGCAGACATGTTGACGAAAGTGGTAACAGCAACCAAGTTCAATCATTGTTTGGACTTGGTCAATATCCTACATTGTTGAGTTGGCGCCAGATGACGCATTTGATGGCACTACTGAAGACTACTTTATTTGATATTGAAGATAAAAGACTGTAGAAACTCGCCAAGGTGGAGATTTGTTAGAAAATGGCTAGTTTTACTATTGCATCTTAAATCCCACATTGGAAGTGAAGAAAAATTGCTTGGGTTCTTACTCCTATAAAAGGACCCTAGCCCCTTAGTTAGATTTACCTCTTCAACATCTAATCTTCTATATTTGTGGAAATCCTTTAATTAGGATATCCTAGTTGTAATACTTTGAGCATTCAGTAAAGTGGTCTGCTATTGTGGTGGGGCCCGGAGACGTAGGCAATATTGGCCGAACTCCGTTATCAATTCTGGTTTGCTCTTTCCTTTATATTTTGCTTTAGCTATTAAATTGCTGATAATATTTTCATCGTTAGATAATATTCAATACTTGAGAGTTGGGTTTTATTCCGCTGTGTATTGTACTGTTTATTTGTATTGTATTATTCTATTATACTGTATTGGTAGAGTGATTATACATCAAGTAAGGTTCTGGCTAAGGAAAGACTGGGAATTCTCCTCTCTTTCCTGGGAACTCAATTGGTGTATCGATTACAGAATCAATAGTATTTTAGTATAGTACTTATTCACAAATACAGTACTATTTATTAGAGTATATCTTAGACATTAGATATACTTGTTTGTTTACCCAACAATTCCTTGAGTAAAAATCATGTTTGTATTTTCTCCCTTCACAAATCACAATTCGTTCTTCCCTTCGATGGCCACAGGCCATACGATTTCCGTGGTTGACATTGCCAAGATGGTCGATGTGGCATAAGAGATAATATCCTCACCATATACCATACCTCATGATGCAGAAAGGATGAGGAAAAACCACAAAGAGATATAGTCCAATGCCGGACAAACAAACCTTGCGAGTAAAACCTAAATTTTGATCTTGTTCTGAGAAAGCTCCTCTGGAATGCCTATGACTGCCACTAAATCATTTGAAAGTTCTCCTACTATTGCTTGCCCACGCAAGAAACTAGCAAATCAATGCAAACCTGCATATATCATCCTTTTTTGATAATGACAAACTCAGATATTTTGGCTTCAGTTCTTGATATATATAAAGCTGTACGCAGGGGAAGTCTTTAGTTAATACCCAATTCCGTTATTCTCTCAGTAGTCTTTAGCTATGGGCTCCCAGCTTCACTTTGTCTTCATCCCTTTCATGGCCCCAGGTCACACTATTCCCATGATAGACATTGCAAGAATGCTTGCACAGCGTGGAGTCACAATTACCATTTTCAGTACCCCTGCCAATGCCAAGAGATTTGAATCAATAATTGCTCGGGTGGTTGAGGCTGGTTTTCATATCCATGTGATCCAACTCCATCTTCCATTAGAACAAGTGGGGCTACCACAAAGGTTTGAATCCGTAGATATGATTCCTGTCATGGACATGGTAAGCAAGTTCATCCAAGCTACGAGTATGCTACAACCAAAAATTGAACAATTTCTCAAGGAGCTGAAACCATCACCCACCTGCATAGTTTCTGACATGTGTTTGCCTTGGACAGCTCGTCTTGCTGAAAAATTCAACATTCCAAGAATTATTTTCCAAGGATTTGGCTGCTTTTCTCTCTTATGTATACACTATTTTAACATCTCTGAGGCTTTCGATAATGTAACTTCTAATGCAGAGGAGCTTGTGGTGCCTAATTTGCCTGATAGGATTGAACTGACTAAAGCTCAAATTACAGTATCAGGCCTTGTCAAGCCAACTTCACCTGGCTGGAAAGAAATTCATGATGAAATGATAGAGAAAGAAGAGAAAGCATATGGGATTGTGGTCAATACCTTTGAGGAGCTTGAGTCTGACTATATCAAAGAGTACGGAAAGGCAAAAGGCAAAAAGATCTGGTGCGTTGGCCCTGTTTCTCTTTCCAACAAACAAAACTTGGATAAAGCAGAAAGGGGAAACAATTCTTCAATCAATGAACATAATTGCTTGAAATGGCTTGATTCTTGGGAACCTAACTCAGTAATCTATGTCTGTCTGGGAAGCCTAACTCGCTTGGCAGCTTCACAGATGACAGAACTCGGGTTAGGGTTAGAATTGTCAAATCGACCGTTCATATGGGTTGTGAGAGAAACATCCGATGAATTCAAGAAATGGCTTCATGAGGACAAGTTTGAAGAAAGGATTGAAGGAAAAGGCCTTCTAATCAATGGATGGGCACCACAAGTTCTAATCTTGTCTCACCCTTCAATTGGAGGGTTCTTAACACATTGTGGATGGAATTCAACGTTGGAAGGAATATGCTCAGGTGTGCCAATGATTACTTACCCATTGTTTTCAGAACAGTTTATTAATGAGAAGCTTGTGGTAAACATACTAAAAATTGGAGTTATGGCTGGCGTGAAGGTTCCTGTTCCTTTTGGATATGAAGATAATGTTGGAGTATTGGTGAATAGGCACGACATTAGTATGGCTATCGAAAAGTTGATGGATGAAGGGGAGGAAGGACAACTGAGAAAAAAACGTGTTAAAGAACTATCAAATTTAGCAAGAAGGGCAACGGATGAAGGGGGCTCGTCTCACACAAATTTGACAAGGCTAATCCAATTGATGTCATGGAGCAAGTAAATTTGGAAAATCAATCGGAAGAGTATTACTCATGATGACACGTAGAACATATATAGTATGTTATTATTTTGAATGTAATATTGAAATGTTTCTTTAAATAGCCTGGTGTGTATTTGTATTTTGTCTATCTTTTTCTTTAGCCATTGGCTAAGATAGTATTGATTGAAAGTGTATGCTTAGACGTTCCTGGCCCTCGTCCCCTTAACGAGTTACAAATCTTACAGTACTTAGACCAATTACTTATCAATTGTTATAATTATGATAAAATAAATATTTTAAGTTAATAATAAATATTTAAGTCTATTATTATATATCATATCATATTTATATATATAAAAGGGATTTGCAAATTCTAGGTTGTAGGTTAGCACTGCTTCCAGTTCCGTGCAAAGACTTGACAGCCAAACTCTTCTGTCTAGTGAAAAGATTGTCAATCTCATCCTACTCTTAATTAGGGGAAGATTGCATTTCATCTGTATTTTTCTTCTATATATCCCAATCAACGAGAAACTTTCCTAATCACGACCAGTACACATTGCACATCATAAGCAAAAGCAAGCATCCTTTTGAATACTATATTCCAACCAAATTTTTTTTGAGGACAAATTTGAAGGAGATAATTGTACAATTATATTGTGTATTTAATAATAAGTGTTTATGTTAAATGAGGATACAAGATTTTCTATATTATATATTCGTATCTTTTAGCATTATATGCTTTATGAGTTTTAATAATAAAGAGTTATGAAAATAAGTCTATATATTGATGTATCTATTCTTTGTAATTTGATGACTTTGATTGAATAAATTCCTTATTCTTCTTCAAAATTGACTCGTGTTTTTCCGTTTAGTCTTTGTTGAAAAGTAAGTTCACTGGATGCATGGGCCCTTTTTTGTAGATAAGCTCTTGACTGCCATCATCCAAATTTGGATGATACTCAATAGTAATTCGACTGCCGACATGGAAAATTCATCCACACCTCACAAAAAAATTTTGTTATTATTACATATAGAAAAATGAGAGGTGAAACTCGAATACACAACGTTAAAGTATAAATGAAAGTATTTTGCAATTGAACTATCTTACTTTTATCTCACACTTAGAGTTTCATCGAACAAACAATCTCAAAGCTGGATGAAAGTTTTTTATAATAAAAATATCTTACTTTTGTCTCACACTTCACAAACTAAGAAATTAAAATACTTTTGTCTCCAGCGGTATAGTCGAGTTGGTAAGGTATGCGGTGATATGGGGAAAAATCCTCCGATAATACAGGTTCGATTCTGTGTGGGGTAAATTTTTTATTGAAATATTGTGAAGGTTTGTCCTGGAGTTTGAATACTGTTGGCTCTCTCCCACGAGTGTCCGTCACTCAGACACATCGCTCAATTTATAACTCGTCTAGTTAAGGGATCTCTAATGGGAATTTTTTCTCTCCCTCATCAAAAGAAATTAGTTTGTGCCAAATTATTCTAATCTATTATTCTAAATTAAGGCAGTCATTGATTGGTAAAACTTGTGGTCATAGCGCCCTGTTATACATCCATGCAAATTCAATAGAAAAGTCAGTTCCGTGTCAGGCGATCTCTATGTTTTGTTTCTATAGCGTTCTTTCAATTTCTTGTCGAACTATTTTGGGGCTACCAAGTTAATATGTACACTGTATGTACTGCAGAAAAGAGGCGTACACAATTGTCACACTAATTTAATTAAAAGTCACACTATGTAATTTCTTTACTTTTTAATTAAAAGTCACACTATGTAACTCAAGAAATGTATGACCCAATAATAATTTTATTAATTACTATATTTATACATTTTGCAATTTTATCAATTGTTTATGACTTAAAAGATTTTTTATCACTTTCTTAAATATAAAATGTAAATTTCTTATCCGAACACAATAATTAATACACCCTAGATGACTTGGGCAAACTTCAAAGAAAATTTGCGTGTGTGTGTGTGTTTGCAAGGTAAATAAGAGTTCTTATTTGAAAATGAATTCTGAATAAATCTATTACAAGAATAATTTGTAAATTATATAATAAAATACCTAATACTACTAAATATCCAATAATATAGGTCCATATATTTTAAAGAAATTTGAACATAATAGGAAGGAGCATCATGAACATAATACGTGTCAAAGCAAGTATTGATGAGCTAGGCAGATTCTATATAATATAGGAAGGATTGGAGTTAAATTGTGCTCTAAAATGTTGTAATAGGGTTGTGCATGATACAGCTCATTGGCTAAGGATTTTGTAATTTTAGTAACATTCAGGTACCATTACTCTCCCGAAGCATGTGTGACAGTGGGGGTACGCCACCCACCTTTAATACTTCATACTTGTTACCTTAATGAACATATCATTATAAAATAAAAAATAATTTAAAGAAATTTGAATATAAATTGTGAATAAAAAACTTAAAGTATTCTTAGCCAACTCATTAGATCCAAAAGATATCTTAATAAGTTTTACTCCTTATTTAATATACTTTCCATCTCAAATCAGATTGAACGATGTATTCCGCTATTATCAAGAAAACAGTGGGCAAGTCACGTGCAAATATGTAAATGCCTATCTCTGTCGATGTTAAGGTAAGCTCTTACGTCACAAAGCTGCATGAAATTCTATATATATTCAAAATCGAAAGGTTATCAAAATTCCATACTTAAATCATACTCCCACCAAAACATGTTCTGGGCTTACATTTCTTTCTAAAAATTCCAACATCCAACACTTCTAAGCCCACTACCCCAGAAAGAATCCAGTTAACAGCCATGCCTTCCCAAGATCAAGAACAGCTAAACTTACTCTTGATACCTCTAGTATGCCCCGGACACATTCTTCCCATGTTTGACATGGCCAGATTGTTAGCTCAACGAGGTGTCACAGTCACCATCATCACCACATCCCGTAACGCCATCCGTTTCAGTTCAGCAATAGATAGAGACGTCGCTTCTGGGCTCCCAATTAGAATTCTTCAACTTAAGTTCCCATCAGAGGAGTCGGGTTTGCCCGAAGGATGCGAAAATGTAGATACTCTACCATCTTTTGGTTTGCTCACGAACCTCTTTGCTGGAATTGCCAAGCTACAACATCTAGTCGAAAATCTGATTGAAGAAATGAACCCTCCACCTAGCTGCGTTATATGTGATAAATACATGCCCTGGATAGCTGAAACGACACGAAAGTTTCAGATTCCAAGAATCATTTTTGATGGAATGAGTTGTTTAACCCAACTGTGTGTTCATAATTTGTACATGACTAAAGCTCATGAGAGCGTAAATGATGGAAACCAACCTTTTGTAATTCCTAATTTGCCCGATAGAATTGAGGTCACGAAATTTCAGCTACCCGGAATGTTCAATCCTAGTTCATCACTAAAAATGGATGATATTCGGGAGCGAGTCAGGGTTACCGAAAGAGAAGCATATGGGGTGGTGGTCAACAGTTTTGAGGAGTTAGAAAAAAATTATGTAGATGAATATCGGGCAGTAAAGGGGGGCAAAGTTTGGTGCATGGGCCCTTTATCATTGTGTAATAAGAATGATTTGGATAAGGCTCAGAGAGGAACCGAAGGGTCAAGGGAGGAGGCAGACAATTACTTGAAATGGCTTGACACGTGGCAACCAGCGAGTGTAATATATGCATGTCTTGGAAGCTTAAGCCGTCTCACACCTCCACAGTTTATGGAGCTTGCTTTAGCCTTGGAAGCGTCAAATTATCCATTTATAGTAGTGATGAAAACGATGGAAAATGGAGAAGAGTTAGAGAGGTGGATTTCTGAAGATGGATTTGAGGAAAGAACAAAAGGAAGAAGCCTTTTGATTCGAGGTTGGGCACCCCAAGTGCTCATTTTGTCCCATCCTGCTGTTGGAGGATTCTTAACGCATTGTGGTTGGAATTCCACTCTTGAAGGGGTTTGTGCAGGAGTGCCTTTGGTGACGTGGCCTTTGTTTGCTGAGCAGTTTTTTAATGAGAAGTTAATTGTGCAAGTACTTGGGATTGGAGTGAGTGTAGGAGCCAAAGCTGTTCGGCACCTCGATGAGGAAGAAATGGGGAGAAATGTTGCGGTGAGAAGGAACGAAATTGAGAAGGCCATAGTTAGTGTAATGAATGAGGAATTACCAGAAGCAAATGAAAGAAGAAAAAGAGCAAAAGAACTTGGAGAAATGGCTAAGAGGGCAATGGAGAAAGGAGGATCTTCTGATCTCAACGTTGCACTGTTTATCCAGGACATCATGCAGATAGCGAAATCTGCACCCAATCAAGATATGCTTGGCCAATAATACTGGCGGCTGAAGTTGGGTTTCCGAAGAACAATAACTCAATTGTTAAAAATAGTTTATTAAAAGGAAAGCCCATCATTCTTTATCTTTATTTATCGTGTACGTGTATTTATTACTCTCACACCCTTTTTATACTACTATATGTTACTATCAATTTTATATAACTTAAAAAATTATTTTATGTTTTATTATTTTTTTATTTAAAAATATTTGTTCTCCTTTTTAATAAGTATGATAAATTTAAAAATAACATACATAATAATCATAAAAGATAATAATTTTTTTATAATTATAAATAAAAGAATTTGTTTATGAATTTTATAAAAATAGATAAATGAAGTATTTTTCTTTAAGAAAACATGTATATATTATATTTGTACATATACATATATTTGTGATATTTTATACTTAGTTTTATGTTTTTTAATATTTTACACATATATTAAAAATATTTATATATTAAAATATTATACTTAAAATAATTTTCATTTTCTTTGTAGATAGCTCTTTGAAGAGAGTTGAACGTAAATAAAGGATAGATAGATTTAAACATTAATTATGTATCAATAATTGTAAAATTACTAATATTTCATGATGAAGATAGTAAAAATTCGTTGCTAGAGTTAGAAAGAGAATTTTAAGTAAACTTGATCATTGTTAATATAAAATATTAAATAATTGTATCATATACGTATATTATATATATTATATCTTTAAAAAACACAACTTTTAATACAAAAGACCAAATCTGAACAAACAACCCTGAATCCAACATATATCAAGAGTCGGTCGTGCTATTATAAAAACAAACTAAAAGTTGCCAAAGATGCAATCTTGTGACATGTACAGAGTGCTTGAGTTTTCTCGCTCAAATGATCGATGCCAAAGGGATTCTTGAGTTTTCTCGCTCAAATGATTGATGCCAAAGGGATTACTAATAATTAGTCTCTTTTCGTAAATATAAATTACTTACGTATTTTTTTATTGTTTACAATTATTTTATATAATTTTATAAATATTTTATTATTAATTTCTAATATTATTTTTATTTATTTTCATTTATCATCTCACATTTTTCTTATTTTCAAAATAAAACATTTATATTTTATTATTCTCAAAATAAATTTTCTTTTTCTCTTTCTTATTTTGAAATTATAATAATTAAAAGTATTTTATAAACAAAAGAAAATTATTGATATGCATAAAATTAAATCCAATAATTTATATTTATGTAAATATGTAATATATTTATGGTCACTGATGTTGCCGTAGATATACACATATCTTAGTGGACTTCATCCAACCAAAATTATTAATAAAATGTAAGTTGCTGTTTTTGTGGAGCCAGGATCATAGGAAATTCATTTTCATACAATATCTTTAGTGGATTCCAAGGTGAGATTTAGCAAAAGTGATTACAATCAAATGTATTCTAGCCAAAAAGAAAAAAAAAAAAAAAACAAAGGAAGAAGAAGAAGAAGATTAAAATGTAAGGTGATGTATTTGTTGGGACTAAGACGGCAAATGAGTGGAGCCATTTACAATCTTTTTGGTTAAAGTTCGATTTAATTCATTAAAAAAATTTTAAAAAATTGAGTTTAAAATTAATTGACTCGTAATTTTGTCGAGTCGCTTGCGAGTCACATAAATATATATTTTTACTTTTATTAAATTTTTTTTAAAAAAATTAAATGAAAATTATTTTTAAAAATAATTCATAATCGAACTTGAACTCGAAATAATATAATATATATTCGAGTTTGACTGCACTCTTTGCATTGAGTGGTTCAAACTCGTTTGCACTCAGTGGATCATAACTCCTTCCACTCTCATCTTTCCCTTTTGACATTACTTCTTTTTAACTTTTAGTATAAGATTTGTTATCAATCATTAATAATTTATCTTCATTCTTAAAAAAATTCACCTTTTTTCCTCTCTCTCACACTATTTTCTCTACTTAAACATCAACATATGACGTCTTTTGCCGGATATGTGACTTTTTCTGTCGTATCAAAGCTTCGGCAACTGGATTTTTCTTTTTTCCTCGAGTATTTTTAATTTTTGTTCAATAAATTTCGCCCATAAATCCTCTAATACATTATTGCCAGAACGCAGCCATCTCATCTGCTTGTATCCCTGCTTTGTCCCGGTATCCTCGATGCATGAGCAATTGAGCATTATTTTAAATAAATAAATGAGCATCCTATTCAATTTAAACCGAATAATGATGCTGCGATCTTGTAGAATTTCTGTCAAATTATAAATTTATAATGTGAGGTTGTCTGCAGGATTCATTGTTGTGTGTATTTTTCTTTTTCTTTGCTAGGTAAGTATTATTTATTTATATTAAATTTCTATCAATAAATTTCTTAATTCATTGACCACACCAATATTTTTTTTAAAAAAATTCGCTGAGGGTATGGCCATATATACTCATATCAAGTGATTTACTTAAAGATAGAGGGTACATTAAGATAATTAATTGAAAAATTAAGAAGAGTATATTCTTCACAAGAAATTTAAAACAAATTCTTAAAATTAACCTTTTTGTTTTTTCTCATAAAAGTGTGGATCCAAATCTTATAGGAGGTTCGGTTGAAACATGGGATTCCCTCCACTGTCCTTTCTCTTACAGTTTTCTTAAATAATAAATAATTTCATCGTGAGATTTAGCAAAAGTTACTAATTTAGGGTGATATATTGGAAGCTAGAACAAAAGGACAGTCCTCACCCACGTTTCCTCCCTTTGACATTACATTTTTTAATAATTATTTTGCCCATAAAAACTTTCGAAGTTTGGTTATCAGTTATCTACTTAACCAACAAGGGAGGCATAGGCTATTTGGATTGAAATTTTAAATTCAGTTTGTTTATTTATTTATTAATATAATATAATTGTTTTGTATTTGAATAATAATTTTTTATTGAAAATTGAAAGTTTGATAATAATATAAAATATAATTGATAAATTGTTTGAAATTGTGCTTTTAATTAAAAAGTAATAATAAATATTATCTATATAAATATGTGTGACTCATTTATTAGGTTAGAAGAAAAAATTAAAATTTTAAAGTGATAGAAACTTTAGAAGGAAAAAATTATTTATTGAGATAATTTTATGAAAATTTGATAAAATTTAAGTAAAATGTTTAGAATGCTACTTAGTTAGTACCCATAAATCTTATAGCACATCATTGCCGGACCTAATTATTTTAACTATTTGTAGCTAGAGATGATACTATTAAATATGATGTAACATGATTATAATAAATTAACATTTAAGATCGGATGTTTTTCATCACAAATTAAAATAGATTGATCTATTCATCACTAAACGTGTTAAAGTTACAAATAGATTGAATCTATAAAATTTGGTTACAACTTATTAATCTACCAATATTTTTTAATAAATATTTTAAAATTCACCAAATTAATTAGTAAACTTCTTTGAACTTTTTAAAATATTTAATAGTACTAGGTGAGTTAATCGGTTTACAAATTAGTATGCTAAATATGAGTTGAGGGTTAGCACTTAAATTGGTAAATTTGTGAGTTAGAGATTTGGCAGATTAATCGGTAACCGATTGATAGGTTAAAAATGACTTATTTTATTTTTAAAGTAACATCATGTTATTTCATATTGTATTAAACACATTTATAATATATCTGCTTGAATTAAAAAGTTTAAACATTTTTATTAATTATATTGTGTTTGAATTATCATGTCTGACCTGATTATTTTATGTTACAATGCTAATCCCGCTTATCCAAGTAACCTTTATTTATTTTAAACCGAATCTTGATGATCCGTAACTGGATTTGCCAAATTATAAAATTCTAGTATATTGTCTGCATTCTACAAGATCCACCGCCTTTTATATTTATATATATATATATATATATATATAGAGAGAGAGAGAGAGAGAGAATCTTAATCTTAACTCTTAATCATTGATAATATGAAATATCGAGATTTCCATTTTTCTAATAAATTCATTGAGGGCAATGATCATATATATCTTTTTCTTTATATGTTTTTATTTTTGACAAGTGAGGGTGTGATTATATATCAATTGAAGGGTTATACTAATTTAAAAGGGATTTCAGGCTGCAAAAATTGTGGCAAAATGTTATTAACATATGTCACAAATATATTTGCAATACATACAAATGCATGTACAATTCTAAAATAATATCATTGTGGTAAATAATTTATTAATATTGACGGATTGTTTTCCCGTGTTAAATCATTTTAATTTTTTCATCACTGCTCTTAAATAATGGAACAATTTCTCCTTCAACTTGTGTCACCTTGCCATTTACATCCACATCCGTCTCAAGAAAATTACTCCACTTCCAATAATATAGCGTTGAACAGAGTCCTAGTTCTTTTTAAGCAGCCAAAAATTAGTTCATTCAAGAACTCTGTTCATCGCAGAAAGCTCTGTTATGGATTCTCAGATTGAACAACTTCACTTCCTCTTAATTCCTTTGTTGTCCCAAAGCCATATTATTCCCTTGACAGATTTTGCCAAGTTACTCGCAAAGCGAGGTGTCATCGTGTCCATTATTACCACTCCTGTAAATGCTACCAGGTATGCAGGAATCATTAATCGTGCTCAAAGAGCTAACCTCAAGATTCAGCTTGTTTCCCTTCAATTCCCCAGTGATGAAGTAGGATTGCCAAAAGGATGTGAAAATATGGATACATTAACTTCTTTTACCTTAGCCAAACCATTTTTTGATGCATGTAGCAAGCTAGAAGAACCACTAAGAAAGCTAATTGGAGAGCTTGAACCAAAGCCAAGCTGCATCATTTCCACTGGTGCCCTTTCATGGACTCAAGAGCTTGCTCAAAAATTTGGAATCCCCAGGTATATCTTCCACACTGTGTCTTGCTTCACTGTCTTATGCTCTCAGAAGGTATCCGATTCCAAGGTTCAAAATAGTGTCAATTCAGATTCAGATTCATTTCTCATACCAGATATTCCAGACAAAATTGAAATTAAAAAATCTCAATTACCACAAACCGAGAGGACATCCTCAGATGACCTGAGAAATATCGTACAACGTATGGAAAATGTTCAGAAATTAGCAAGAGGTACTCTGTTCAATACTTTCGAGGAGTTGGAGCCATGGTATGTGGAGGAATCCAAGAAAGTCACTAAGAACCTCTGGTGTATTGGCCCTGTTTCTTTATGCAATAAAGAGGTAGCAGAGAAGTTTGATAGAGGTAACAAAACCTCAATTGACGGGTACCATTGTCTAAAATGGCTCAATTCAATGAAGCCGAGCACTGTGATATATGCTTGCTTTGGCAGCCTTTGTCATTTACCCCCCTCACAATTGAAAGAAATTGGGCTAGGATTAGAAGCCTCTGGTCACCCATTCATTTGGGTAATCAGAGAATTGAATTGTTCTTCAGAAGTAGAGAATTGGCTAAAAGATGAGAAATTTGAGGACAGGGTCAGAAACAGAGGACTCATTGTCCAGGGATGGGCACCACAGATACTGATATTATCCCATCTCTCCATTGGGGGATTCTTTACTCATTGTGGATGGAATTCGACACTAGAAGGAGTTTCTGCCGGTGTGCCAATGATCACTTGGCCAATGTTCGCGGAACAGTTTTACAATGAAAAATTTGTAGTAAATGTTCTAAGGACTGGCGTGAGAGTTGGAGCTGAGGCTAATGTGAAATTCGGAGAGGAAACAAAGGTACTGGTGAGAAGAGAAAAGATAAAAGAAGCCATTGAAAAGCTAATGGATGAAGGAGAAGAAGGAAAGGAAAGAAGAAAAAGAGCACGAGAGCTGGGGGAGAAGGCAAATAATGCAATTCAAGGAGGGTCGTCTTCTTTGAGTATCACATTATTGATTCAAGATGTAATGCAGCAAAATGTTGGAAGCATTGAAAGTGAAGCCAATTGAGATAAGTGACTGCCATTATAATTAATCCAGCAAAAAGAAAAAAAAATGGAGCTTAATTATGCATGCATGGAAGAAGGGCCTCCACTACTGTCCCTCAATCGCTTCAGTAAATCACGTAATTTTATGTAAAATTGGCCTATCTTGAGAATTTCTACTGTTAACTTCATTAATATTCCAAGTTATTGTGGCCATTGCTCATTTGCTTGTCTTCATCTAATCTATTATAGCAATGCTCTTGATCATACGTTTTCTTTGTGGTTATACTTCTTTGTAATTTAGTTGGTTTAAGGGGACAAAACCGGAAAAGGAAAAACTAAACTATCTAAGCAGTAGCAAAATTAAGAAGTTAGAATACTGCAAGAAACAAAAGTTGGAAACTCTGTAATCGTAATTTAGCGGAAGGATGAATCCAATTTTTCCATTAAAGATTTTGGAGTATTTGGTCTTAAGGCATACTAACATGTTAGTTAGGACAACTAAACAAGTTTGGTTTTTTATTTGATGTTATAATAATTATATTTTTTTTTTAAAAAAAATGGAGAGCATATGACACTTTTTTTTTTTTTATGAAAGAAGAGAATTGATGATAAGAAAAATGAGAATCAAATCTTCAAATTCTTCCAATTGGAAAAAGGAACCTTTTTATATTGTTGCGATATTCTTATACCATATTACAAGTATTTTTTTCTCAATTTAAAGCAAATTCAGGCAGCACAAAGAAATATATTACTATTAAATACTAAAAGGAATGGAAATTTATTTTCTTTTTTTTTTGGATAGAAAATGGAATGGAACTTTCAAGTGGTGAAATTGTTCTTGATTTATTGATTGACAGTGGCATGACGCGGAGAGCGTGCTTGCCGATGGCTCTAGAGGAAGAGATAAGATTCAATAACACACCAAGTCAATTATCAATAATATATATGTCCAACCGGAATATTATTAGAGGAAACAATAAATGCCCCTAGTCTAATCAAGCACGTAAATATGGAGCTCCATCCTGATCCAGTTGTATCTTCTGAGAGATCTGAACGCCATGCATCACGCCAATTATTTCCTTATCATAATTAAAAATTTTGACTGTCCGTGTCCTTTAGCTTTAGCTTTTAGTCTGTAGTTAGATTGAGGGAATCAAGGAAAAAGGATAATTTAGAGATGGCGAAATCCCCATCAAAATCAGGGTCCCATTCCATCCCCGCTTTAGCAGACGTAGAGACAAGAAAGTTAAAATGTAGGAATATAGTAGAGACGGGTACGGACTCTTTTTTTTAAACTATTCATTCATGTTTCATTTTTTTTGCTATATCTATTTATATTTTTTTCTTCTATTTTTTCACTCATTGTTATTTAAATATTCCTATTTTTTGTCACATTATAAAGCTAATATTTATTATTGATTTTCTCTGCTATCCTTCTTAATTTAATTACAAAAAGGTTCTATTTATAATGTCCAATACATACATAATATTTTCTTCTTACCCACCACACCTCTCCTTTCCTCAATTTCTTCTAACCTTTATCCTGCCTTTGGGAATTTCTATGCGTGTTCATATACGTGACACGTCTCCTTCACTAGTCAATTGAATTGTGGTGCACGAATCTAAATAGTGTAGTTCTCCTGCGGAATTGACTCCAACTCAAATTTTTTAGCAATAGCTAAAAGTAATTTTTGGCTGGAAGGACTGTTTGCGTTAAAAAAAATAAATATTTCATTCTTATCATTTCAATTTCAATTGTTCACCCTTCAATTTTAGAATATCTCATTTTAATTATTTATTTTTTAATTTTAATACGTACTTTTATAGTTATGCATTTATTATTAATGAATGATTTTGATGAATTTTTAATTATTTAGTGAAAATACATTTTTTTATAATTGATATATATGCACTAGCTATTAAATGAAATTAATTTTAAAACTTTAATTATATAATTATTATTTTCAATATTTATATTAATTCTTGTGAAAGTTAAAAGAAAAAAATTGATATGAGATGAAATTATTATTACTATTGTTATAAAAATACTAATTATTACAATTCCAAAGTCAACTCATTCATGAGGCATATGCCCACACTACATTTCTAAAGCATTTTCAAATATGGGAGCTTGACAACTATTGAGCAGCTACACCTGAGCTTCGTAACTCCTGGTGGCTGGCCCGACCATGAATCGGTAAACTGGTTCACTCCCAATTCAATTCTCCTTTCTTTTTTTTTTTGGGGGGGGGGGGGGGGGGGGAGGGGTTGTCAAATACACTGAAGCCTTTGGATTTCTAATCGTTAGCCAGTAAGCCTGAAAAACAAATGAGCAGAAAAGTCTTTCTTTTTTGGAAAAGCAAAGAAACACAGAAAAAGTCTATTTTTGCCTATTAAGAGAGAACTGAAAAAAAATGTAATAATTTCCCTATTATTTCTACAACATTATTTTTTCTTCTTTCCCTATGTTTTGTTCAATTCTAAAGCATTTAGGAAAGTAAAAAGAATCCTTAAATTAAGGAAAATAGTTTCCTGGATTTTTATTCACCAATGAGAGTTCTTTATACTGATTACTGGCTTTGAGAATCTAATCATAAATCGTCTTACTTTAATAATTATTTTTTATTAATATTTTATTGCTATTCTTTTTTTTTAATTATCGTCAATATCTATTGTTCCTTTTAATTTTTAAAAAACACACACTATCTCTCTCTCTCTCTCTCTTCCCCCCCCCCTTCTTCTTCTCCTCTATTATTATTATTATTGCTATTGGAAAAAAGTTGAAGTTGTGAAAAAATTAATTTAGACAAATTTCTATTTCATTGTTATTTATTTGAACTATTTGAGAATTTGTATATATTTTTTAATATTCATATTATTTAAGAATGAATAACTATTTAAATTTATATATCTCACCATTATGGATTTGAATCATTTGAGGATGTTTAATATTTTTTTAATATTCACAATATTTAAGAATTAAGAAATGTGGTTCCTGTTTAATTTTATATAATATATTTTTATATAATTTTTATTTTGTAAACATATTTATTTTATATACATGTAAGAAAGTTATAACATAATTATTTATAAGAGTATTTAGATGTTTTAGTAATAAATTGAATACATTACTTAATTAATTCACTTAAAACAAATGTGTGAATAAAAATCTTGTCAATAAGAATAGAATTTTTGACGATTTTCATGACAACTTTCCTAATCTTCTCAAACATAGGATAAATAATCTGTGTGGATTTATTTTCTTCAAAATTATATTTCTTAATAACTTTACTTTTCTGTCTAACAAAAAAGAGCCCGTATAGAGAGAACTTCAGCCTTTTTTAGAAAACAATGTTTTCCATTAAGGATGAATGATTATCATAAGCACTAATTGGCTTTACGGGTAGTCTTATTTACATTGTTACATATTAGGTTGGGTCATGCACAAAGTAAAAGAAGGAACTCGGAGAACAAATTTCTACTCGGATACATTTTTCTGAATGATCCACTCCAATACTTAAGTTAGTAAAAAGTCTCAAGTTTAAATTAAAAAAGGATAAGAATGGATAGAATGAAGAGTCAAATTCCAGGATTATCCAAAACAATTAGGCAGCCAACCATTTGAAGAAATTGTTGCCAAATGCAACAAGAAAGCTGCTGCCGTTTTTCTTGAAGTTTTTCTGCCGCAAATTTCTGTCAAAATTTCCAGCTATTCACACTCCCTCAAATTGGCTATAAATTGAGGTCCTCTTCTCAGTTGTAAATCATCCCCTTGAGAGTGGTGATTGTAAAGAATCAATCCAAGAAGAGATTGAGAGAGTTTAAGATTTTTCTTTTTCTTCTGTCAGTTTGTTTCTTTCTCTGCAAATTCTTTTTTTTTTATTTTTCTTCTCTCAAAGTATTTTCAAAACACTACAATGATCCTGTGAATCACAACAATTGGTATCAGAGCCATCTTAGAAGTATTGGTTGAAAATTACAGAGAAAATCAAATTTCGATCAAAATTTTGGGTTGCCGGAATTATGCTCAAAATGTGTCTTTGAGCATACCATTGGATTTGTCTCATTGAAAGGAGTTCAATACAATAAATGGTGAATCAAACCGACGTAAAACGACTTCATAAATTGAGTTTGAAATTTTGGTACTGTAGCTCAATTTGCAGAATTTGCAGGCGATTTAGCTAGAGAAGATGACACTGTGCATTTGTTGTTAGGTCCCTGGCAGAAGTTACTGTTCATTTTCAGATAAATCCCTGAACTATCAAATATTTTCACTTTAGCCCCTGATCTATCAGATATTTTCAACTTGACATCTGAACTTTATGATATTTTCAAAGGGACTCCAAAACTTTTGAAAATTTCAGATTGACCCCAAAACTTTGAGAAATTAAAGTTTAACTCCAAAGTGGTTATTCTATCATTTTTGACCGTTCTGGACGTAACGGTGCACTCCGTTTTGTGAGATTCATCATCTATTTTGTGAATAAAGCTTTCAAGGTGAAAATGGTCATAGAAGAATCAACATCATCTTCAGGAGCTATGATTATGCTCAATGCCACCAACTACACGCTGTGGAAACCTCGGATGGAAGATCTCCTCAGCTGTAAAAACTTGTTCGATCCCGTGGAACTGAAAGGAGTAAACCCTGATGCTTCTAAGTCAGTAGAGTGGAAGAAATTGAACCGAAAAACTATCGATCAAATCCGGCAATAGATTGACCATAGTGTCTTTCACCACGTTGCACAGGAAATTGATGCATATACCCTCTGGAAGAAATTGGAAGATATGTACCAAGCCAAGACCGCTCGGAATAAAGCTCTGTTGATGAGACGTTTAGTCAACATGAAGCTCAAAAGTAGAACTTTAGTTGCTGAACACACCAGTGAGTTTCAAAACTTGGTAAACCAATTATCTTCTGTAGAGATGCAACTTGGAGATGAAACACAAGCACTTCTACTTCTCAGTTCCCTTCCTGATAGCTGGGAAACACTTGTAGTTTCTCTCAGCAATTCGGCCCCAGATGGCAAACTTACTATGACTATGGTTAAGGATGCCTTGTTTAATGAGGAGGCCAGAAGAAAAGACATGGGCATAGATCAGACTCATGCCCTTATGACAGAAAAACACGGGAGACAACAAGGGAAACAACAAAAGAATAATAGAGGCAAATGGAGATGCAGAAGTAGAAGCAGGGGCAGATCCACAGATGGCAGAAAACCAACATACAAGTGTCATCATTGTGGAATAGAAGGTCATATGAAGAAAAACTGTTGGAAATTGCAAGAAGAGCGAGGTCAAAACAGTTCTCAATCAAATAAATGTGGAGAAACGCTAGTTACTATTCCTGGTGATGTAGCGTTCTGTTCAACATATGACGAGACATGCCTTCATGTCTCAAGAGAAGACACAGAATGAGTGGTAGATACTGCAGCGTCCTACCACGTGACTCCCCATAAGGAATATTTCACAACATACAAAGCTGGTGATTTTGGAGTAGTGAAGATGGGAAATTCCAGTTCCTCTGGAATTGTAGGAATTGGTGATGTGCAAATAAAGACAAGTGTCGGAAGTACAATCACTTTGAAGGATGTCAAACATGTACCAGATCTTTGACTGAATTTACTTTCAAGAATAGCCCTTGATAAACAGGGCTATGATAATCACTTCAGCAAAGGCACATGGAAATTGTCAAGAGGCGCAATGATAGTCGCTCGAGGACATATATGTGGTACATTGTACAAAACTCATGGAAAATTATGTAGTACTGAAAGTCTCAACGTAGCAGAAAAGGAGGCTTCTCAAAATTTGTGGCACCAGAGGCTTGGTCATATGAGTGAAAAAGGGTTAACTACATTGATAAACAAGAAACTTATCAATGTCAACAAAAATGTTGCACTAGATCCTTACAACCATTGTCTATTTGGTAAGCAACACAGAGTCTCGTTTAATTCCTCTTCAACAAGAAGATCAGAGTTGCTCAGCCTGGTACACTCTGATATTTGCGGTCCCATGGAAGTTGAATCACTAGGCGGAAATAGATATTTTCTGACATTCATTGATGACGCTTCTCGAAAAGTATGGGTGTATTTCTTGAAAACAAAGGATCAGGTATTTGAATATTTCAAATTGTTTCATGTTATGGTAGAACGTGAAACTGGAATGAAATTGAAGTGTCTCCGGTCAGATAATGGAGGCGAATACACTTCCAAAGTGTTCGATGCTTATTGCAAATCATATGATATTCGGCATGAGAAGACAGTCCCACGCACCCCTCAACACAATGGCATAGCTGAAAGAATGAATCGGACAATCATGGAACGTGTTCGGAGTATGCTCAGTATGGCTAAGCTACCAAAACCATTTTGGGGAGAAGCAGTCAGAGTCGCCTGTTACCTAATCAATAGATCACCATCTGTACCATTGGATTTTGAAATTCCGGAGAAAGTATGGTCTGGAAAGAATCCATCATATTCTCACCTAAGAATATTTGGATGTTTAGCATATGCACATGTATCCAAGGAGCTCAGATTGAAGCTTGATGCAAGGACCACTCCATGCATTTTCATAGGCTATGGAGATGAAGAATTTGGATACAGATTATGGGATCCAAATGAGAAAAAGGTGATCAGAAGTAGAGATGTAGTATTCCATGAAAACAAGACAATAGCAGACATTGAAAAACCCTCAATGTCTCAAAAATCAATTGTTGATGCTCAGATTTCAGATAAAGCATCAGAACAGTTCATGAGAAACGATAATGCAGTACCAGAAGAAGAAGAAGATGTTGAGCAGGAGGAGCCACAACCCACCTTGTCAGAAATTCCTGGATCATCACAAGACTCAAATGATGGTGAATCTCCTCAAATTATTAATCCAGAAGTTCGTAGATCTGAACGAGGTCAAATTCTGTCTAGAAAATTTCCAGAATCCGAGTACCTTCTACTTACTGAAGATGGAGAACCAGAGAGTTTCCAAGAAGTCGTATCTCATAAAGACAAAGAAAAATGGCTGCTAGTAATGCAGGATGAGATGGAATCTCTGCACAAAAATAATACTTATGAGATCGTAAAGCTTCCAAAAGGGAAGAGGGCACTGCGAAACAAGTGGGTGTTCAAGCTGAAGAAAGATAGCAGCGGAAAAGTGGTGAAACACAAAGCTCGATTGGTAGTCAAAGGATTCCAACAAAAGAAAGGAATCGACTTTGATGAGATTTTTTCACCAGTAGTTAAGATGACTTCGATCAGAGTTATTCTTGGTCTGGTAGCCAGCATGAATTTGGAGCTTGAACAAATGGATGTGAAGATAGCATTTCTTCATGGAGATTTGAAAGAAGAAATTTATATGGAGCAACCAGAGGGATTTGAGGTTTCTGGTGATAACCTCGTTTGCAAGCTAAAGAAAAGTTTGTACGGTCTAAAGCAGGCACCAAGACAGTGGTATAAGAAGTTTGACTTGTGCATGAAGAGTCAAGGCTATAAGAAAACTGCTGCAGATGAGTGTGTTTATATTCAAAAGTTTTCAGATGGAAATTTCGTTGCTCTTCTACTATATGTAGACGACATTCTGATCGTGGGAAAAGATGCAACGAAGATTAGTCAATTGAAGAAGGAACTGTCTAAGTCTTTTGATATGAAAGACTTAGGACCAGCCCAACAGATTTTAGGAATGCATATAATTCGAGACAGGAAGAACCGGAAGCTATGGCTATCTCAGGAAAAATATATTGAACGGGTGTTCGAGAGGTTCAATATGAAAAATGCCAAACTAGTCAGCATTCCACTCGCCAACCATTTCAAGTTGAGCAAGAAGACATGCCCCTCATCTAAGAAAGAGATTGGGGAAATGTCATCAATACCATACTCATCAGCAGTTGGAAGTCTGATGTATGCAATGGTATGTACAAGGCCAGATATTGCTTATGTTGTGAGTACAGTGAGTCATTTTCTCTCTAATCCAGGAAATGAGCATGGGAAGGCAGTCAAATGGATTCTCAGGTACTTAAAGGGTACATCAAAATTATGTCTTTGCTACGGGGGAGCTGATCCAATCTTGGAAGGCTATACAGATGCAGATATGACAGGAGATCTTGATAGTAGAAAATCTACTTCAGAATTGCTCTACACTTTTGCAGGGGGAGCTGTTTCATGGCAGTCAAGACTACAGAAGTGTGTCGCATTATCCACAACAGAAGCAGAATATATTGCTGTCGCTGAAGCTGCAAAAGAATTGTTGTGGTTAAAATGTTATCTCCAAGAACTTGGAATCAAACAAAAGGAGTACAATGTACATTGTGATAGTCAAAGTGCTCTAGATTTGAGCAAGAACTCCATGTACCATTCCCGTACAAAGCACATTGATATTCGTTATCATTGGATACGCGAAGTAATGGATCGACAACTATTGAAACTAGTGAATATTCATACAAAGGAGAATCCAGCAGATATGTTAACAAAGGTGGTCACACGAGAAAAGCAAGAGTTATGCAGAGACGTAGCCGGAATGTTTGTTCCGGATATACCTGGAGGGGGAGAATTGAAGAGTCAAATTCCAGGATTATCCAAAACAATTAGGCAGCCAACCATTTGAAGAAATTGTTGCCAAATGCAACAAGAAAGCTGCCGCCGTTTTCTTGAAGTTTTTCTGCCGCAAATTTCTGTCAAAATTTCCAGCCATTCACACTCCCTCAAATTGGCTATAAATTGAAGTCCTCTTCTCAGTTGTAAATCATCCCCTTGAGAGTGGTGATTGTAGAAAATCAATCCAAGAAGAGATTGAGAGAGTTTAAGATTTTTCTTTTTCTTCTGTCAGTTTGTTTCTTTCTATGCAAATTCTTTTTTTTTATTTTTCTTCTCTCAAAGTATTTTCAAAACACTACAATGATCCTGTGAATCACAACATAGAAGCCACTCACTCAAGTAAATGTCATTTTTAAAAAAAAGAAAAAAAAGAAGTAAATGTCATTTAATAATTTCAAAAGCTATTTCGTCTCCTCCATACTAAATTTACAAGTAATTGAATGATTCATATACACCTCATAGTTTAAAATATATTTTGCATGATTCAGAAAAAAAGAAAAGTAAATGGATATTTTGTATATATGAGGGTTCATAAGGTTTTACTTTTCTCAATTAAGTTTCTAAGATGGGAGACCTCTTTGTCAAGAGATAATTACCAAATGCACACTCCAAATCCAACCATAAAATAGAGATGGTATACAAATATGAAATCCTAGAATTTTAAACACCATCATTCGTTTGAAACGGTAAACCATTCCGTTTCTTAAATTTCTTGAAATGAAATTCAGACTCCTTACAGTTCCATCGAGGAAAAAAACTGGAGAAAACTACATTCAGTTAACACGGCTATCTTAATATCTTGATGGAAAAAAATAATTTTCCAGCGATCAAAATCATTAGATTCTTGGCAAGGAACACTAAACCTTTTAGCTAAACCTACAGGGAGAAAACTCAAATTTGGGTTAAAAAAAAGAAAAAAGACTCAATTTGGAATTAGTCAAAGTCAAACAATCGCATTATTTGACCAACTCGTTACTGCTCGACCTATCTTCACCAAACCATCCTATATTGAATGGTCATCATCCTTCTTTCGGTGTTTCTTTTAGAGAATGTTTCATGAAAAAAAATCTCTCTAAATTACAACAACATTCTTGACTCTGAGATGGACGACAATACCCTTTCCTTCTAGAAGAATAGAGGGTTTGACAGCAGTTTCATATCTACTGTTTAATTCTTACATTTTTCATTATCCTTAATTTGCTACTGTTTTTTTTAAAATTTTAAATCGTCCTTACTTGTCGATCGTGCGTAGGTACCAGGATGATATAAAGAAGGTCGAGTGGTCATCATCATATCATTCTGGAGACGTCTCTTAGGGTTCAGACTCTGTCTGTAACTGCAGCTTTTTATTCTAGGTCTCCCTTATCGCAATGACCTGGAAACTCCACAATCTTCATGCAATTAAAGATAAATTTTTTTTAGGTCGGTTAAATTGAGCCGTGAGATTCGGGTTAGTATCGGCTTTTTTGTGGGGATTCAACTTTGACTTGCTACCCTTATGCTTCAATAGTAGCTAAGAAAATTTCAGAAGCGGATATATATGTTTATCACGTTGTAGGCTTGTAGCATCTACAATATATATGTAGAACCAGCCCAGCAAACCTCGAAAGACTTGTTCTTCTCCAAATCAAAACCCTTTTCCGCCAACACGATTTTTTCTTCAATGGCTGAAAATTTACAAACCCTTCACTTTGTTTTAGTTCCATTATTGGCCCAGGGTCACATGATTCCTATGATAGACATGGCCAGGATATTTGCAACACATGGGGTTCTTGTAACGCTAGTCATTACCCCAGGAAATGCCTCGAGATCAACTAGATCTATTCATCGGGCACGTGAATCGGGACTTCGGATTCAAGTCTTGGAAATCCCATTTCCATGCAAGGAAGTAGGGTTGCCAAGTGGTTGCGAGAATCTGGATAGCGTACCTTCGCGAAGCCTTTTGAAAAAATTTTATGATGGGCTTGACAGTATGAAAAGCCCATTAGAATTATATTTGCAAGAACACGGAATTCCTCCAAGTTGCATTATTTCAGATAAATGCATGTCCTGGACATCCGAAATAGCACGAAAATTTAATATCCCCAGACTTGTTTTCCACGGGATGGGCTGCTTCTCGTTACTAAGTTCCCATAATGTACAGCTCTACAAGCCTCACCGTCATGTAACGTCTGACTCTGAACCTTTTGTCGTCCGGGGATTGCCACTAAGGGTCGAAATAACGAAGGCTCAGTTACCGGGAGCGTTCGTTAAGCTGCCGGACTTGGATGATGTCCGGGATCAGATGAGGGAAGCTGAATTAGATTCCTACGGGGTGGTGGTGAATACATTTAGTGAATTGGAGCATGGTTGTGTGGAGATGTACAAAAAGGCCATAAACAAAAAGGTGTGGTGCATTGGACCCGTTTCGTTGTGCAACAAACATAATTTGGACAAGTTTGAGAGAGGGAGCAAACCTTCAATTGACGAAAAACGATGCATGGAATGGCTTGATGGGATGAAATCAAAATCTGTGCTTTATGCTTGCCTAGGCAGCCAGTGTCGCCTTGTTCCTTCTCAATTAATAGAACTTGGGCTGGGCTTGGAAGCATCAAATAAACCATTCATCTGGGTCATAAAGCCTGGAGAAAGATATGCTGAGTTGGAGAAATGGATGATGGAAGAAAGATTTGAAGAGAGAATCCAAGGGAGAGGACTTTTGATCAAAGGCTGGGCACCTCAGGTTCTTATTTTGTCCCATCCAGCAATTAAAGGGTTCTTGACACATTGTGGTTGGAACTCCACAATAGAAGGGGTGTGTTCGGGTTTGCCAATGATTACATGGCCGATGTTTGCGGAGCAGTTTTTTAATGAGAAACTTGTGGTAGAAGTTCTGAAGATCGGTGTTCGTATAGGGGTTGAGTTACCAGTGAGATGGGGAGAAGAAGAGAAGGTTGGAGTTTTAGTTACGAAATTGCAAGTAGCAAATGCTATAGAGGAATTATTTGAACATGGAGAAGAAGGCTGTGAGAGAACACGGAGAGCAGGAGAGCTTGGTTTGAAAGCAAGGAATGCAATGGAAGATAAGGGATCTGCACACTTTGATGTATCACTTTTGATCCAAGATATTATGAGGCAATCAATCCTCTCAGGAAAAGCATAATTATAATTAGGTGTGTGACAAAATCATCTAGACATATCTTCCTGTGCAGAATTTTTGCTCTTCTAAATCATTTTCGACATGTTAATGGACGGATAGAACGATATGCTTAAGGTATGAAACTCGCATGAGAGATGCTAGTGGTAAAAATTAAACGTATCTATGTGAGAAGCCATCTCAAGACCTTGGAAATCCTCTTTTTTTAGTGTATTTTTATAATACTAATTTGTGTTGTGCTACCTTATATTAAGTGTCTTGGAATATTTCTATGGTAGTAGTAGTGGCTTTTCTTGGTAAACATTTGCTACAAAATTATGTCCATAGAATAGTAATAGAGTTGTTGGTAATACTGTCTTTTGGACTGGAAACAATTGTATGTCAGAAAACATTACTCCTATATATTCCTCTCCTTCCCATTGAATCATTGTGTGATCGTGGGGAACCTCATTAAATGCAACTCTTATCTCGACTGAGGATGAACACAGTGGCTAGTACTTTTTCCATCACAAAAAAAAAAAGGAAGAAAAAAAACAAAATAAAAGTAGTGGCTTTTCTTGAGTTAATTAAAATCCAGAAATTTGGTATTATGTGCTGTTCTTCTTTGTCATTTCCAAGATCATGAGTGTTAGGGCTGATCGATCAGGAGCGTCGGAGTTAACTCCGGCTGCGGCACGCCCACAAATACATGCAAGTATCGCAATGTTAGTTTTGATAAGTAGTGGAGCCATTTTGATGATTTATTTTTAACTACTGTATAATTCTTTCAAGGCAAGCCTTATTATTATTATTATTGGTTAATTTCACTAAATTCCCTTAAACTTCTTGTAAAAAAGACACTCTCCTTAATCTTTTAATTGTCACATAGCCCCCTTATTATTTTAAATTTTTTTCCAATAATGTATAATTTATATTCTCACTTATCATTTTTTGGTCAATCAATCTATCATCATGAGTCAAATACTATTTAAAAAGCTTTTTTTTTTTCATCTTACAGTGAAAAAATGAGAAATATTTCTCTTTGCAATATTGTAATAAAATCTTTATGTGAAAAAAGAGAAGATAAATAAAAGAAAAGGTAGAAGAAAAAGATTAACTTTGTACACTAGATTTTTTAGGTGGTCAATACAATCTTCCATTCTAAAGTTTGTTTTAGTTTAAATTTCTATATGAGATCATTGTTTTTATTTTTACTTTTCTGTCATATAATAGCATCAATAAAAAATAAATAAGATGTAGTTTTATAATTTTCACTATTTTTTATATTAATTAATACTTGAATAAAAAAACATATGAATACTTTTAATAATACTTTAATCAAATTTTATGAATTGGTGACAATAAGAAGAAAAAAAATCAAGAGCCCTTTTATAATTAAGATACTAAGCTGATTGACAAAAAATAAAAAATAATAATTGTATTTAATTGAAAAGATAAAGGAGGGCATTGAGTCAATTCAATTGAAAGATTAATGGGAAGAATGTTTTTCTCAAAAAGTTTAGGGGGGATTTAGTGAAATTAACCTCTCTTTTTTTTATAAATGATAGGTGAGCCATAACTTCCCCGGAAGTTGGACGGAAAAAAATAAATCAAATTTGACCTCCAAATCCGTGTGTTGGGGCAGGTTACTGAATCTGAGAATTTGGGAAGAGGACATGTCCAGATTCACATAATCATAACAAATATGGTATACGTCGTAGATAAACTTAATTTATATTTTCATCTACCAAATTATAATTCAATTCTTCTATTTATATTATAGTTAATTTTCAATTGAAAAAATTATTCTTATTTACAATATTGATTCAACTACTCATTTTCAATATTAGTTTTGAAACTCTAAGCATAATTACAACACAATTAATTATTTTAAGTCTCAATATCATTAAACATTTCATATAAAAAAAATTCCATGTGTTTATGGTGTGTCACAAAAAAAGTTTAATGCATATAATTAGTATTTTAATAAAAATTTAATGGTTAATCAATTATAATATAAGTATAAAGTAAGAAAAATGTTAAAAAATTTCACAATCTCAATAATATTAAATATATATTTCATAAAAAACGGCCGACTACATCATGATTTACTTGGCCCTATTTCTCAGTCAACAAGACTTGAAGTAAACTCTTCTAATTCTTTATTTGTTTCAACTGAGAAAAATGTATTGTCTATCTTTGCGTCGTGGATCGCGGGAATTTTGAACAGGTCTACGCACTAATTCTTAGGGGGGTGTGGATATGCTTACCCAATTTACAATGAATGCCATCTCCACGTGATTCGAATTTTTCTTCTCGAACATTTTTATTTAGTATAAAATTCTTTATATTTGCAACATTTTTTTTTAAAAAAAAAGAAAAGAAAAGAGAAATTTTATTTTGTGTAGAAAATATAAATGATTTTAAATGTCTTCAAGCGGCTGCAGATGTCAACCTATTGGACTATGGAGATCTGTAGAAGCCAACCAAATAAGGAGCTATAAATTTTAATTTTAAATGAGATTTTCAAACAAGAATTGATATTAATTAATTAATTAATCTTATGTTTTTAATTTCACTGAGTTTGTTAATGGTTAAATTCTAAATATAAAACTTCATCTCCTAATGAATGAAAAGCTTCTAAATTCAATTAATAACTTTATATTTCTATGTGATTTTAATTTATAAAATTTCTTAAAATTTGATTATTTATATTATCTGACTCACTAAAAATCACTCACATAATATTAATCATGAGTTTACTTCTAAAGAGTCGAAGCATCTCTTGTAGACCAAATGTCAAATTTTAGCTCATGCAAACATAGATTAGACAATCACAAAATAGGGACTCAATACTAAGAAAAGTATTTTCAATTAACGAAACATTTATAAAAGTTTAACATTCACAAAAACAAACTTACTCCGAAGAAATTTACAGCCATCCATAGTTAGAATTTATATAAATTCCAAAAGACAGATAAAAGTAGTCCGGTAAGATCATGAATAATTCAGTTGGATTCTTCCTCGTTGATCCCTTCTTGTCGGTTTCAAAAAAAAAAAAAAAAATTCTAAAGACTCTAAAAAACCAATATTTTTAGACTTAGTCAGATTTCAATTAATTCTACCAGGAAAAATGATAAAATTGGACAATAAATTTAAGTAGAACTGGTCTTTCTTAACTATACATTGACACATTCAAAATCAAGCACCCCAGTCAATCGACGCAACGCAGCCTTATTTTTTTTCATATTTTCTTTCTCTAATAGCCTTATTTTAGATGTTAAACCTAACGGAATTGAGTCATGTAACTTCATGTGATAATTTTTAAGAGCATTTTAGGCATTCCATTTATATATATATATATATATATATATATATTTTAAAAGTAAAATATTTTTTTATTATTTGTCCGTTACCTTCTTCCCTTACCTTCTTTGTAAATGGGAATGGAAAGAAGGTAGGGACAGAGGGGGGGGAAAAATAAGTCAAAAAATGAAAAGATAATAAAATTACTTTATTTTTAATATAAAAATTTAGAATTACTGAAATGCCTTTAATATTATAAAGTGTAAGTCATATTTAATTGCTAAAATGGAAGGAAGGGTAATTTTGAAAAACTTTTGTAAGTTTGAAGACAAAAATCAGGTGAAAAAAAATTTAAGTGCAAAAATCAAAATTCAAGAAAATTCAAAATGTTACAGGCGCTTTTTACCTTAACTTTTATACATAAATAATTAAAATTTCATAATACAAATATAAAAGTCATTTATCATTAATTTTCAAAAACACATTTATATATATATATATTATTATATCGTAATTAACGATAATTATTATATTCATGACCAGCTTATACCCTTCCAAAATGACTGAGTTGGTGAAAGGAACATATATACGATGGGATTACCCTATAAAAAAAAATTTTAAAAAAGTAGTACTAGTTCCGATTCCAAATAGAGCTTTATCTTACTGATTGAGAAGGATTTGCATTGATTCAGATGAAAAATAACGTGTTTCTCTAGAACCACTTCGGCTCTGAAACTACATTTAGACCGTTGTTGGACTTTTTTTAATAACGAACTGTGCCGGTCCAGAATGGTATGCCAGTACCCAATTGGATTGATCTTGGACTGGGTCGGTTGGGTCTCGATTGTGGCCTTGTTTGAAAAAGACTTTAATAAGGTTATTTCAGAGAATATTGTATATCTTTATATAAATGAATCATCTAATATTTTATCCATAATTTGACAATTGAATACTCCTTCTTTTTCTTTTCTTTTTTGTTGAAAGGCTAATTGAATACTCAATTAATAATGGCGTTCATGTTTTTCCAATGGTAGTGTGGAATCATTTAAATGCTTGGAAAATGATTTGGTGCATAAAACGTTAATTCTTTCTTTAAGTTTGGTGAATATATATAGAGAGAGAGAGAACCATTTAATTATTAATCTATTATCTTCATATTTTCTTAATTTATTGCTCATATTGCACATGGTAACTATGCTAAAAGCATCTCTAATGAAAGTTGCAAATGGAAAAAAACAATTCTCATCTCACAAGAGGGGAATACCATTGAAGAATACAAGGTAATTTCGCATTGGCATTTGGAAGTTGCTTGAAAAAAACTCTCATTTGCAACTCTAATAGCCCACACAATATTTTTTTAATATATATGAGGTTAAACAATGTGATTTTATTTTTGTATTATAAATATTAATAAAATATGAATATAATGTAATATGTGAGTCATATTTGTTATAATTTATAGAATTGTATGATTGGAATGAAAAATTGTAAAATGACATAGAGTAATAGGATCCACAAAAAGTAAAAAAATATAATTGTTGAGAGATGCATGGATGAAGATGCTTTTAAGTTGAAATTATTTCTAAAGCGTAACCTAGCATATACTTATTCAACATATGTCTAACTTTGTTCACATCTAATCAAAGTAGCCAAAGTGGCGTTTGGCTTCATTCATATGATTAACTCTCACAAGTTAATTAGCATTAATTGAAAGAGAATGAATGCCTATAATTACTCATGACCAAGGCCTTTAATTGAAATAGAATGAGTGTCTATCATTACTCACGACTAAGGCGGTATTTGATATATAAATTTCGATATTTCAGTTTGGAATTTATAAATACTTAATAGTATCGAAATTTTGGAAACATTGAATACCAAAATACCAAAAAAATTTGGTTCTGAACTATTCGATTTAGGATAGAACCGAATTTACACCAACCTATTATTTATAGCTTTTTAGTTTTAAAAATTTATTTTTAGTTTTTTATAATTTGGATACTTATGGCATTTAGTTTTGTATTACATTCTCAAAATAGAAAGTATTGAAATAAAAAATTCAAATTTTCAGTTTGGTGAGCACCCTAATGAGCATTATACTTTGTCATAAAATACGACATCATTTGTTCGAAATTGATTTTTCATATTTTACTTGATCTAATTTAAGAATAGTTTTTTATTTTGAGAAAGTTTATTTATTATTCTTATTATTAATTAGATTAGTGAGATGTAAATATCTTAAATTAATGAGATTATTAACGAGATTTTAGATGAAAAATATCATTATTTTAGAAAAATAAATATTTAATTCCTGATATCTTAAAATGGAAATGTAAACATTCAATATTGAATAGATGGAGTATTAATTAGAGCCACCAAATCATTTGTGTTTCACTTTTGTATTTCATTTCATTTTCATTTTCATTTTTTTTAGGATCTATTTCATTTCTCTTTATAAAAGAACTATCACATATCTCTTTCTTTTTTTTATTTTAAAAAAAAACTAGTAAGATATTTAATATAAAAAACACTTTTATGAATACTTGGTGCATTAACATGAACAGAACAGAAAGTGGACAAAAGATCCATACACATTCCAAAAACTGGACTTGTATTGGAGAGTTGAAACTTGAAGGAAATTTCTGCTTATAGACCAAGAAAAGAATAGCTAGAGAGCATGGCATGGCTTGTCTCTTTTTGCCACATTATATACTATTATCTCATCCTTGATTCTAATCCGATAATGAGACAGGAAAATCCCTATCCGTTCGTAACGATTTTATGCATACTTGTATATATAGTTAGTACATATAGTAGCAATTAACGCAGGCATCAAAGAATTTGAAGGAATTCTGCGTCATCACTTTTAAGGTTGTCAAAAGAATCCAATGAAGTAAAGTTCACATGAGGAAGAAGCCATTGTTGTCCATCTATGTACGAGATGTCCATATAAGGAACGGCTTCAGATTGATTCAATTGCCTCCCATATGGCACTCTAAGCGTGTAATTTGCTCCTGGTCCGTAGCATCCATATTCTCCAAAGAATACCGTCCTATATACAAGACAAATGTGAATTCACACAGGCTTTTAAGATCGAATTTCTGCAGTAATTATATTATCTAATTAAAGAAATTTGCAAGAATTAAAGAATTTTAGAAAAATTCCAAGTAGGAATATCAAACCACAGACTGATCTCTAGTGGGATCTCGCCAATCGTTCCAACCATCAGAAGAAACAACCTCGGACATGTATGTTTTAGAGAATAACACTGTAGCATAGGATCCCCATGCTCGTCCAAGCCACACCTTTCCACTCCCGGAAATGCTACAATTCACGAAAGAGAAACCCGAATCCTCGTTCGGTGAGTCCTTCCCATGAGCAGTAATCGCTCCACTAATCCCAGCTGAAACTTCATTCGCTATGGAATTCAATCTGCAATCCTGTAACAAAACAAATTAAGCCAGTACTATATTACAGCAAATTCACACACGAATGTAATTATTTGTTACTGCAGTTTATTTTGATCATGATGTACTTGTATATGGGTTGAGATTAATTGATCTTTAAAGGACTTGAAAAAGATCTGTTTAGATCGGTGCCCCTCGTGCTATAATCATTTTTTACATTTCATGTATAAATTACTAACTCTATCTATTTTTCTTTCTCTTTCTATAAAAAGATTTTCTTTTATCTCTAATTAGAAGACTCTTATGACCTTTAGGATAGTTTAACTTCTTTTTTAATATTACTTTCATTTATCCTTATTTCTCCCCTTATAAACTTTCTTCTCCCTCTTCTCCCTTTACTTAATCTTTCATCTACATTCTTTATTATTATTATTATTATCATCTCTCATCTCTCATCTCTCTTATATACCCAAGACTGAATAATTAAATAAGGCTACGCTAAGAAAAAAATATCTTTCTTTTTGAATAGGATTGAACCTCATATAGAGATTTTGCATTTCCAAAAATGAAATCAATGGATCCTTGGATGAAGCAGTCTTTGAAGTAGTGCCTCCCTCGATCATCATTGAGTGTATCTTGTGCCCCATAAAACCCACATCCAAAAAATGCTGCTTTATCGGCAGTAATCCTTAACGCCACGGCCTGAGCTCCAACTCTACCAGGAGATGGAGGAGGAGCTGTGTTCTTTCCATAAATAATCCAATAATTAATTAATTAATACATGTACGTTATCAATACAAGATCACAATCAGAGTTAACAGTACCATAAACTGAATGAATTCCATGAATTAAGTATAGTAGTATACCTGGAAGCTAATATTGTAGGCTTTGAAGTTGGGGGCATGAATGGCAACTGATCCGCTTGAAGCAGTTCCTCCAGTTGAATTGGCAGTATCATTCCATGCTATGGCTGTGTCCAAATAACCTTGACCTTGAATTATCAAGTTTGTCTTGTTAGCACTCACCACCACTTTCTCCCTGTGCTACCACAATCATTGTTTAATTATCTATTCTAAAAGTTTAACCATAGGACAATTGATAGAGTCTTAAATTTTCAAGTTAAAAGGATAGAGAATGGTTGAATTTATATATAAAAAGAATTTCAGCATTAAGTTATTAGCGTATCTTTAGGAAGACAATGACCTGTATGTGCCTGAATCGAGGATAATAAGCGTCGTAGCAGGGTTGAAATCAGGGACAGCATCCACCGCCTTCTGAACGCTGCTGAAATTGGCGCAACCCCTCGAATCGACAGTCAAGACAAGGGAAACATCATAAACTGCAATGAGCTTAGATTTCCATTTTGAACCATCACAAGGGTTCTCATGTTTCTTGTGGTGATGATGGTGGTGGTGATGTCTAGACAGTTTACGTGCTACTTTAGCTAGGATGGTTATCAAGTCCTCTAACCCACTTTGCTTCACCAGGTTTTCAAGAAAAGTGAATCCTAAGCTAATCTGAGTGTTATTAGTAGAAACGACAGTGTTTGATGTATAGTTTGTGGCATAAAGTGCAATGACAATAATGGCAAAGGTGGTGAGCCAAAAGAAGGCAGTCGATCTTCTTGTTTTCATGGTTTAGGTGTTTCTGTTTCCGTTTGAGCTTTGGGTTTGGAGTGAAAGTTCGTAAGGGGAAAAGAATTCACGTTGCAGTTTTATTAAAAACTTTTGAGGGAGTTAGTGATTTAAGTTGATTGCCGTAGGAGGAAAGCAAAGCATGAAGGGTTTGTCTGTGTTAAGAGTGTGCGGAGGCATGATTATGTTCCATCTCTTCTCATCTTATCAAGTAAAGAGAGAGCGAAGATATGGGCAAGAAATGGAGATTGGTTGATGCGCACGCTAAGCCAATGTGAGTGTGTTCGTGTTCTTTTGGGTATGTTTGTGTCTGTCTCACTGTGTCTGTGTGTGTGTGTGAGAGAGAGAGAGAGAGAAGAGGGAGATCCAGATTATAAATTGGTGCCGTGATCATGATGAAAGCAATGCTACGTGTAATGTCAATGGTGCGTGTTAAATTGTTAACTTGGGATCGGATCTGACCCTTCTGAGAGAATTAGCGGGCGGCTGTCAGAAATTCGTCTCAGTATTTTATTTCATCGAAAAGACAATGAATGAGAATGAGAATGACAATGAGGTGCCATAGATATGATTTCAATCTAGAAGGCATCTGCAGCTTGAAGCAATCTTTAAAATTGCGCATCATAACAAGATATTTTACATACCACCAATTTCCCCTCTTTCGTTGCAATTATTCATTGCGTTTTACTAAATCAATTCACTTTACCCTCTCTCAAGCTCGAGCCCGCAAGATTTTGCTTCAAAAGCAGAAAATTTTGCAAATTTTGTATGTAGCAGCCGGAAAAAAATGCCACCTGAGGATGCAAAAAGGATGAAGAAAGAAAGAGGAGATTGAAGACGACGATGATAAAGCTATAGCTTCTTTGAAGAAGAAAAATCCAGCAATGCCACTCCAAAGCAAGCCGAAGTCAAGAAAGAGGAAGCTAAAAGGGTGAGAAAATAAGAAGCGGATGAAGATTTTGGGAAGCCCTCTCCGAAGAAAAATGGTTCAAAGAATAACCCTGACATGATTTTTGGCATGCATTGTTTTCTTCTAGTGGTTTCTCTTCTTTTTTTTTCTTGAATGGGTTTTTCGTTTTTAATTCGGTTGCCAATAATTGCATGGTGTTTCTGTTGGTTGAAATTGTGTTAAAGGTGCAGAAAACAGAAGAAAGGAGGGAAGGGAACTGATCAGAATGCTGAAAAAGGTGGCATCAAGCGAGCTTCGAAAAAATTAAAATAATAATAATATAAAAATCGCCTCAATGCGAGGTCTACGGGGTCAAAAAATCACATCATGCGATGCTCCGCGGTCCTCCCATATATTTATTCGAATTTTGACTGTTGGGCACCTAAGGTCGTAAATAATCATCTCAAAAAATCCATTCAACATACATAAAAAATAATTTTAAATTCACTAAATAAATGAGTATAGTTATTTGTAAGGAGGCAGATCTGCAGTGCAAAGTTCCTCTCCATCTCTATTTGTCTAGAACTATCTACAAGCAACGAACCCCAACACTTCAAGAACAGAAAAAAAAAAATCTTCCACTGGCTAATCTCCCTCAAATCAATGACTTATAAATTCCTTTTTACAATTCGAAAATTCTAGATTATTCCGTGATGGAAGCTAAAGTTCCCCATTTAGACTTTATTTAGACTCTGCAGCACTGCAAAATGTCACTTTACACCATCATCCCACCAGTATTTTTTGCTTTTCCAAGTGCTAATGCAATGGAATATCAGAATCAGTTTGGTCCTGTCGGATGATTCGACATTTAGGAACCATTTTCTCCAGCATAGAAGTCCCTTTAAAGTTTATCATTTGCCAGCAGTTCTTTTTGTAGTTCACTAGCTGCAAAAGTATTATCGTTAGTGGCACACATCAAAAACCTAGAATGAAGCTACAGGTGACAAAACACACCTGATCGGGTGGTATCTTTTTAAAACCAAATCGCTTTGTCCATATTGATTCAGCTTCATCAGCAGCAGGGAGCACAAAGCTTCTGATCTTCAGAAACGCCAGCAATTTCTCAACACACGAGAATAACAATTGAAAGTAGCCCTGTAAATATATTTGGTGCCAAAAGAAATACACTTACGATTTAAACTTCTAGTTAAACAAACTTTAAAAGTAATGCAGATTTGATTTCAGACTCAGATGTGATAAAATGTAAAACAAAATCATATTTCAATTAATTTTCTTTCTTAGACCAAACATAGTTCATATTTCAGACAGACGAAACTCCTCTTCAGACACTGAATCAAAAATCAACCTTTCAAAATCAGAGCACTATTGGAGCCTGACTAGACTAGACAACCATGTATTTTGATCTACATCAGAAATGTCAATGCCATACAACTTTTATATATCACCAAGATTGAGGCTACTCAGATTGTTTTCCATCTGGAGCTTCTTATTTGCCAAGCACAGAAAAGGAGACCACTTCAGGGGATCCCAAATGATATAAATCATCAGAATTCTTAAGCAAACAAATGAGTCTTACACCAGGATCATAAAATCAAATATTTAAGTCATTGGATTGTATAGGTATACAGGGAAATGATTATAAGCAAAAACCTTCAGAGAAAGCATAGTAACCTCACCTTGCCCTGATAGCCCTTTCGGGTTGCAACTAGAGGAAGCTCTGCCATGTCCTGTCCAAAAATCCGGAGGATCGCAGCTGATACAACTTGTGAACTGCATAATAAGGAAGAGCTTCATTAGTTATAAAAATGCAACTAAATCAGAAAAGATTCAAGTATAATGAGTTGTAATTTACTTTACTGTCAATATTGCACAGAACATTCCACCAAAGTCCTGGCCCCTTATATTCCTCCTGCAAGAGGGAGAATATGAGCAAGAAAATTATGCATATCAGACTAAAACGCAAGTATCAAGGCTTACCCATAAACCATGGATGGAATAAAGTCACGCCCAGTTGCTGAATCAACAATGGGGTCAAAACAATCCTGAAATGTTGGTCAATAAAAAATGTATTCATTCAATATTTCTGAATATATGTCTCGAAGTAGCATATTAAATATCGTTTTAAAAAAAAAATTGCATACTACTGCTGCACTGAATATAAAATTCTTCCCTATGGAAGAAGCACTGCTCAACTAGAAACCCAAGATACAGAGTATAGTCAAAGAAATGCAGCATGTCAAAGACAAATCTTCATGAAATAGCACTGTAAAGAAAAATAAGAAACTAAGGTCCAGGTCGCCATTCCAGGCAATGTTTATCCACCGCTCTCCCCCTACCCAGCAAAAGAAATGCCTGGCCATGTGCTCAGCATTCCCAGTGGAGAGCTCAGGCATTGAGAAATGTTTGAGCATGCTCAGGGATGCACAACTCCCTCCCCCCAGAAGCTTTTTCATTGCTGATGCACTCTGAACACGTGCATGATTCTTGCCAACAGCAGCAATGGAAGGTATCAGATTCCATTTGGAAACAGGTAAAGTGCCGTGGAGTAATACATGCCACCAATTCATTTTAGATGGCTGAAAGTGACCACCTAAGATCCAACCTTGAGCAAGCACAACATTGACCCAATGCATAGACAAATCTAAGGCATACAACACCACCATTGGAGCAAGAACATTGGATGCCCATGCTTTTACAAATAAGGCCCTGATTCTAGGTTATCAATGATTACCAAACTACTTAACAAACATGATTCACATACACTACCTTAATTCCAAATTAATAGTCTCATTTGAAAAAAAATTAGAAAAAAAATGCTCCAAATAAATTGTCCCCTAAGGAAATCAAGAGTGAATTAATTGTTATTTTTCCAATATTATCCTCTACTCTTTATTGATGCACACAATTACATTAATTGATTCTAGAAATCTCAAGTAACAAATATAGGATAGCTTAGTATTTTTCATTACTAATAAAAAAACGTAATAAAGCTTAGTATTTTTCATTACTAATCAAAAAAACATAATCAAGCTTAGTATTTTTCATTACTAATAAAAAAACGTAATCATTTTCTTAATCCTTCTGCAATGAGACAATTATTTTGGAATATAGATATATATGTTTCATACTTTTCTCCAACTTCTAATTATCACCAGGAGGCACTTTATCTTGTTGGTTTTGCCCAGATTAGAAGGGAAGGGACACAGAATCCAAGATGTCCCTTATAAAACAAAAATCCCATGCAAGTAAACAGAACTCTTTAATCATACAAATTTTGCTACATGCAAAAAAGAACTAGATTGACTACAATTTTGCCTAAATGAAATTCAAAGAACTACTAGGCTCATTCACCTTAAGAAAATGCAATTACTAATGATATTTAAATATAAAATATGCAAGTATTGGAAGGTCTTACATGGAAAATGGCAACAGCCTCGGACAATAACAATCTAGTTTCTCTAGAAGTAACTTTCCCACTAAGAATCCTCCATCTCACATCAATATCAGCTTCAGCATCTAAACCTTCTGCTGCAAGCTTCTTCTTTATGTGATCCAAACTAGACTCTGGAAGTTTCTCTGGGCCAGAATTCAGCAAATTATTTAAGGCCAAATATATTCTTTTACATTCACCACAACAGAACCACTTTCCCTTGGGCAGTTCCTGTAGCACAAATGTGGCTATCAATTGTCACCAATAAAAAGATCCAAATAAACTGAGCAGATAAAGAAAAAGCAGGAAATTTGCACAGAGTACACACCTTCAAATCTGCCATCTTTCGTTTTTTCAAGCAGCCAACATGATATTCCTTCTCACACTAAAAAGAAGGCTCAATATTCAGATGATGGGATGCAAAAAAAAAAAACTCACCTAATATCCCAAACTAACTGAGATGAGAATTGAGTGGAATACCTGATCACAAAGTATAACTGTGCGTGGACCAAAACCAGATTTGCTGAAATCATAAGCTCTGAATAAACCAGAATTTTCAAACGTTAAAATACAGTGATGTTCTCTAGGGATTGTTAAGCTAGAGTGCATACAAAACTCTCAAGCAGATAGCTTCAGCAATAACAACTAGTGTGAATTCAAATAAACTACCTGCATATTACACAAGCAATAACTTCAGCATCATCAGGGCTTTTGACAATACGAATGCAACGGTTAGTAACTTGCTCTATAGGGTCAACTCCAGGAACCCTTCCAGCTGCGACAGCATTTGCATTGTGCTCCACAAACCTCTCCCTCTGAAACATGTTCTCACAATACTTGCAGTACCACTTACCACGAGGAATACTTGACAAAGATGCACATTCTGCATACACACATCAAATCAACTGAGAAACAACTTTGACGCTGTAAGTTGTTTAGATAGATACCAAAAAAACTCATTTAATAGTGCCTAATTTGAACCAAGGCTATGTTTGGTTGGGTTGAAATATGGAACGAAAGTAGGAGGGCCCCTTCCAAATTTGAGGGATTGGGATAGAGAAAATAAGCTAGGGTTAAAAATTACCACTAATAAAATAAATCAATAGTTGTGTCTTCTCTCCTCTCCCTTCGCCTATTCTTCCCTTCCTACCTTACAAAAATAAGGGAAAGATAAATACTTCCACTAGGTAAAGTATTTGTTTATTTACCCCTTCCCCTCCCCCTCCCCTTCTATGAACCAAACCTAGCGTAAGACAATAACTTACTAAGAGATCATTCAAAAAGTTAACAAATGCTATTTTAGCCAACCATTGAGTTGCATAACTTTAAGTTAACCAAATTAAGGAAGCACAGGATAAATAACTGTTAAACTACTTGATCAAGGTCAGCTTAACCAGACTACCGCTAGTTAGAAAATTGTGCAAAAGAAGAGCCAGAATCAAACAGCAATAGAAATCAAAGAAACACTGAAATCCATTCTAATCTTTAAAAACATTTGATACAATTATTTCTAGAGAATCTGCAGAGGGATTCAATAAGCTTTACCATTCAAACTCACATGCATACTTATGGGAAAGAACCTCAAGAAAAAATTAAAAAGCACTATCAAAATCTGAACAGATTAAAAGACACCGTCTTTTGAGCTGCAAGAATCTTATCAATATCGAACAAGACTACATACAATTCTAAGTTCACCTTTATGGAAGGCCCTTGGACATCCATCACAAAGCACAAGTTTCCCACCATCTGCGCAGATTATACACAAGTCATCATTGTCCTTAGCAGAACATTTACGGCCTTTTAGTAAAGATATGGCAAGCTCATGAAGAGATACTCCATTAGACATGTAAATGTATCCATAGCTGCAAAAAAATACAACGATAATCTAACAACTTAAACAAACGGAAGGAATAAAGGAAGAGCTAGCAAATGGCAGTACATTCAGGATAAAGAGAATAAAACAAAATTACTAACGGTTTTTTCCGAGAGGCCCAACCAGCATGAGCTTCAAATTGAGATGGACTGACCTATTCATTTGAATGATATTACGTTATATTACCAACAAAGGTGAGGATACCAAGATGTCAGGCATGAAAAAGTACCTCAGTACTGCAGCAAGAGCAAAAAATTCCAAGTCCTTTTTTATAGCCCAAAAGTAATTTCTGTCAATGGAAAAATAGGAGAACATCACACAAAATAATGACAGCAGATGACAGTAATTAACAGGACTAAAAGGTGAAGATTTATTGCAACCACCTGTCCACGAGAATAATACGCTAATTCAGTTCCATCAGGTAATCCCCCATCCTCAAAAACCAGCCTATGCATTTTTTGGTCCCTAGATAAAATGTGCGAAACAGAAGATAGTCACCAACATGTCAATAATGAGAAGGCACAATAAGTCAATACCAACAGAAGACAGTCACCAACAGTTATGATGCAATTACATCCAATAAGTCAATACGAACTTTTTTGTTATCTTCCATTGGCTCTTGGATTGTGGAGAAACACAATTAGATGCACTTTTTGAGGACTTTTGAGATGAAGTAAGGTTAGACGAGCTGAATTCAACAACAAAAAGGGCAGAAGATGAGAAATAAGACATGTTTGCCCAGGTGAATAAGAAGAAAATACAAGGAAAGAAAAGAGAACCTCTTTAAGATCTTTGCCTGAGTTCGATTTGTTAACGAATTGGAGACTGAGGAACTTCCAGCTGACTGTACAATGGAGATCGGTTTTGGTAACCTATGCAGTTGAGAAGCAAACATTATAAAAGAGTAGCACGGCCTGAAACCTTCAGTGTCAACTAAAACTACCATTTAAAAGAAAGCTCAGTCATTATATAACTAAAAAGATATAAAAATAACCCACTCTGCCAATTTCCAGTGACTCCTTTTTCTTTCCGAGGACTTAGGAGAAGAATTCTTTGAAGTCGTCTCTGAGAACCTGAAATTACCATAACATAGTGGTCTAGTTAGTTGCTTTGCTCTACATAGCAAGCAAAAACTAATTGACAAAACTGTAGATTTGAAAACTAAAATGCTACTGACTTTCTCTTCTTCCTCCCTCGGCGTTTGGGCAGGGGAGCACTCTGCGCTTCTGCAATTTCAGAGGATTTTAAGCTTATAACTGGCTCTGATGCCCTGGCAAAACCACATATGCACGTCAGCAATTTCGACTACTTCCCCCCTCAACAAGGAGAAACCTGTCTATCAAAGAGTCCAGATCTACTTTTTGTTTTCCCACTTCTAGGTATACTCCCATGCATAGCTGCATTATGCCCCCATTAGCAACACTGGAAACATTACTTAATTTGGGTGTGCAGAGGGAGACATATCACCACCACCACAAAGTGTTATAGTTTAAGCCTATACGATATAGCATCTTGTATACAAAACATAAACTGTACAAAATGGTTACTTGAAAAATCACCAACAAGAAAGCATACCTAGATCGGGCATATGGTGTGTGCATTATACTGTCCTTTGACCTTATGAAGATCATGCAGGAATCACAAAGTTGATCCATCTTCGCAGAAGAAGTTGCAAGAAATAAATCTAGATATTATAGAGCCAAATGCACTTCAGTCTTCAGATGAAAGCTCTTAAAACAAACAGACACTGCAAAGTTAACCGGCACAAGCTTACCCTTGCAATTCTGACAAACAATAGATTCCTTCACAGGCAATGGACCAATAAAACTTTGAATTGTTTCTTCTAGTTCCTTTACAGATGATTTCCGACACTCTTTCACAACATCGAGGAGACTCTTCCCATTCTCAAGACAGATATACTGTGATGCCCGTCTATATGTTCTACAAGCATGAATTTCAAATTGGCAAGGTGGAACTACCTACAAATGTGAGAAATGATATAGACTTAAGAATAAAATGTTAAACAACATTCAAATATGAAGGAAAGAAGGAAATGAATAAATTTACTTACTCTTACTCCATTGCACAAACTACAAGAACACAAAATCCCATCGTCTTTAATTGTTCCTCGCAAAGGTATTCCCTAGAATTGAGATATGTTTATCAAAGATGGAAAAATATATAAGGGCAAAATATATGCTACTCAAAAGATTTGCATGCTACTGCACTCAGATAAGCAGGTAGATCAATAGATGCGCTAAGAACTCCACTTAAGATGAGCCCACATTTGTAGTCATAAATCAAGGTGCTTTTGATTATATATAACTCCACATCTTCCTGCTATCATCTGTTACAATTGCAACTATTCCTCGCATAGCATCACATTCATGTTTAACTTAAAACAGTAATCCAGCCTATCTCAAAAGCAAACATTGCAGGGCTAATGAAATAGTGGGTTATCTTGCAAAACACAATACAAGTTTACAGGCGATCTTTTGACCGTGTCAGGCAAGGCAAAAACAGATACTGTATTTAGACGAGTAAACAGCATGCCCCTATGAACCGTTCAACAACCGCCATTTACAACCATTCCAGAAATCACCCTCTTAATGGTAGTAGCGTACTTCGTAGTAAAGCCCCCTTGTACGGCATTGCGCATTTTAGTAAATTTAATTCTGAACAAGAATATGCATTTGCATGACAAATAAAGAAACTTCCAGATAAACCAGAAATGAAATATTTACGTCCAACATGTGGAGAATCGATTATAACAAAGAGTCAGTCATCCAACTATGGTACCTTTTTGCCGCCATTATAGAAAACTGGGTAGCCTTCAAGCAAACCTGTACTGAAAAGTTCCCTAACAGTTGTAGGACGCCCCTTAATTTCAATTTTCTTCGACATTTTCAACTCTAACTTCCCTAAGACACTAACAGACAAATTCTGGTCTTCTTCGACTTTCACCATGACAGCATCCTTAAACTCTTCAGAATCCCCAATTGCGATCTCCGTATCATCAGATGATGCTTTCAGTGTAGACCGAGTAAACCTCCTAGGTTTATTACCACTATTCCCGTCCACTGCCATCGGCTCCTCTCTGACATCAACTTCCACTACTCCGCTCGTACTTTCCATGGAGGCCCCAGCCTCCACCTCCACCTTTTCCTCCGGAGCCAAATTACGCTCCATTCCTAAATTCTCCTCAACCTCGTTCTTAATCTCAACCTTGCCTACTGATTGATCGCCTCCAACTTCCGTCCTCGAGTCTCCCAAAACTAGGGTTTTACCATCAGACTTCTCGGAAGCACTCTTTAACCTCTTGTTCCGAGTGTAAATCCTAACCCTACCCTGCGGTGCCCTAGAGTGATCAACCGCCGCCGACCCGTTCGAATCCGGTCCGGGTACAGCGGGGTTTTCGCAACCAATTTGGGATGTGGATCCCCGAGTACGACCTAGTTGCTCCATAAGGTGAGACTGTCCCTCCATTGCATACGCCAACTCTCGCTTCATGATTTTCGCTATCACCGCGATTGTTGTGTTCGAATCACTGTAAGCACCAACAGCAGCGTCATAAAAGCAGTGAAAGTAAGTGCTTATCAGCAAATAGAAGTGGCGGAGTTATGGATCGGCGGCGGCGGAAGAAGAAAGGGAAGAAAGCATGACGAGAGTGTGCAAATGGTGATTTAGAAGAGAAAAGGGCCTGCTCTGAGTCTGACCCTTGCTGTAATCCGTATAGAGTATATCGATTTTGGGGGTTGGTTTTATTTTTCCCCTGGGTTTTTCTTTCGGGGGGGGGGGGGGGGTGGCGTGATGATGAAGTGGCTTCGGCGAGTGAATACTGAGAGAATCTACTGTAAAATTTTGGACTCCCTTTTGGGTAAAAGAATAAATTACAATGGACAAATTACCCTGGACTCCTGGAGATTCAGTCATTACATTAAGTCATTAACTACTACAATTGAGAATTTAACAATGCTTCTTTTTCACCTAGTAACACAATATTTAAATTTAATATTAAAAAATTAATACCAATATAAGGAAATTATTTTTTTTATGTTTACTTATCTTTGGCATTGCTCATTAGAAAAATGATTGCATTTCATATTAGGAATGATTAATTTAATTTTATACTAGTGTTTATATAAAGAAGAGTTATACTAGTTAAAATTAAATTCTTGTTTAAGTTCTTAAAATGAGTGATATATTAGTACATTGACCACTAGTATGCTATTACCATTATGTTCTATTGATTGTTAGGAAAAATTCATATTTACCACAAAAAAAAAGACTATTAGGGAAAATATGTAATTAGTGTTATGTCTGAGTTCTTCTCAAAGAATTTATTTTGGATAAACAATGATTTCCCCCAAAATTTTAATCTATGTGAAATTAAATATACCAAGCGAATAAGGCTTGATGAAATCTGCGATGGTTATGTATTTGCACTTGGAATTAATCGAAGAAGAAAAAAATTAATTTCTTTTCAAATTCTTCTAGTTAACCCTAATTTGTATTGGATTCTCCCAAAAGCTCATAGATGATGCTTAATTTAAAGTGGAGATTCATTGATCCCACATATTTAAATTTTACAATTAAATATGATTAGTTTTTTGAATTATAATGTATTTAAAATTTAAGTATAGAGTGTATTTTTAATGAATTAATTCATTATCTTTTGTGCTTAGTCATGTAAGGCATAATTGTCAAAAAGAACAATTGAAAAATCACAAAAAAAAAATCGAAATCCATGTCAAATAAGTGAATGGCTAGGACCGAGGAGTCTACCTTATTTTTCTAATGATAAGAAGAGTAAGGAACTTCTGATTACTGGTATGCCTTAACAAGTGGAATTTAGTAATTTACTTAGATTGAATATTTAGCATTTATATAATTTTGTGATGTTCTTTTCATTTTTTATTTTTCTTTTTTGCTATTTCTATTTATTGTCCCTTTGTTATTGTGTGGCTAAAATTATGAGATGATGTTTAATGTATGATCTTCTTATTTGTCAATTTTTACTAGGGATATTATTGTTGTAAAAGTTTTTGGATGATTAATCATTACTCTATTAATTTAGCTATGCTTTAGAAAGTCAAAACAGGAGTTTAATGTATAAATCAAGTAATATACTTCATAAATTACATGTAGACTAGAGATATATTTAAGTCCTGTGGATTTTCATGAATCTTTTAAATTTTAATTAACTTCTATAGAATTTAGTAGCTTCGAATTATATAAAATTCTATATCACATAATTTGATGAATTTTTATTGAAATTTTTATAACAAAATTTATACATAAAAAATATATATATATATATATATAGGTAAGTATGATCATATATGTGTAAAATCTACTCAATCATCCATCAATTTTTTTAATGAACTTATTGATTGATTTTTCATTCAAATTAGATTTGTTGTATATTTGGCTAGAAATATGTATATATACTATTACATAAAGTTCTATGTGTGAAATTTTGAATGATACTTTTTATACTCGATGTTTTAATTTTATCGCTAATCAAGTTTGAATAATAATTTAAAAAAGAAATAAAGAAAAAAATTTATGCACCAAATCAAATTTATGAGTATAGTATAATACATCAAACCAAGTAGATGAATTACATAAAATTTTATGTCACAAATTTTTGTAAAATTTAGTGAATTTTTATTGACATTTTTGTTATAAAATAGATATAATAAATTGCACATAAAAAATATACATATGTACATAACAAAAATCTTTCAATAAATCAAATTACATATAAACACTCTAAAATCAATTAACATCAAGAAATTAGTCCAGTGATAAAAACTCCTCAAATGCATAGGACGGACGCCCCTTTGATCCCAACCTTTCCCATTCCCCAAACCCCATGTACTAATAAAAAAAGAAATTAAGAATCAATCAAATTCTGGGGTCCAAAAAGAAATTTTCCTATGTGAACAGTTCCTGCCTTTTCAGATTATGATTTTATCACTTTTTCCTTTTCATCTTTTGAACTTTTTCTGCTTTATAAAAACAGATAGTTAACATTTAACTGCCCTTTTGACTAAAAAAAGAAGAAAAATAATAAAAGGCCCTTTCATTTATTTATTTTTCTTATTAATTCGATTTTTCTAATTCTCATTATCTAAATAAACATTTACCTATTGAATCTTCTTATACAATATAATTACCACTCATGAAATTCCATTAGTGTTTACTTTAATCCTTTAAAGAACTCCCTAAAATCTAAACTAGGTAAATCGTATGTACTTTTTTACAATACATGAACCTCATACTCGGTTGCATTGGAAGAAAAAAAAAATTAAGTTACTAATATTGTTTAAGATATATGAGTTTTAACTCAATACAATTTTATTAGAATAAAAATATTAACATAAATTATTAGAGGTTTTCATTCGGTATTTGATATATAAATTCTAGTATTTTGGTTTGGAATTTGTAAATACTAATAATATCAAAAAAAAATTAAAAATCTAATATTGAAATATAAAAAAATCGGTTCGGACAGAATCGAAATTACAATAACCTATTATTTATAGTTTTTTATTTTTTGAATTTTTTTTAAATTTTTTATAATTTGGATACCTATGGCATTTAATCCCCCCACTCCCAAAAAAACTATGCAATAGCATATAAAAACAAAATAATATATTTTGGATCACTAAAACATTATAAGAAAAATACCAATTTTAATTTCTAAAAATAATAATTCTAGAATTCGATTCGATCCGATTTTATTACGAATATAGATTCAAAATTTTATTACATTCTCAAAATTGAACCGAATATTAAAATATGATTTAGTACGATTCAAAAATTTGATTTTTCAATTTGGTAAACACCCTTACAAGTTATTTATGCATCATATATTATTTTTAAAAAAATACATTACAATTATAAAAAGTAACTATTATATTTTGTATAATAGTTGAAAGGGTTGTAGCAACTATGCTACACCTATATTATACACTATCAGTGGAGTCTTTTAAAAAAAAAATCTATCAACGGAGAATAAAACAAATACTATGTTTTATAAGATATATCTGTGTGGAGTGTAGTACGATATTTTATGTGGTATTAGGTACAATATTCAAGAAATACTTTGTAACGATTATTACAAGATAGGCATTGACTTTAATGATCAATTTCGTCCCCTGAATTTGCTTAATATTGTTTCTGAAATTTAAATTTAACAGAAAAATCTTCTAGAAGTGCCTTTTAATTTGAACCCTTACCATTAGTCATTTCTAACATTTATATTCATATGCATTTATATATTTGTACTCCTTTAATATATATATATATATACACACACACACACAGACATGTATGCACATTATATAAGTGTTAAAACAAGTAAAAATGCACTAAAATTTTCTAAATATTAAATTCGACTCACTCGTATCTGCCTTCATAGTTATTACAAATAATATGGTAGGCAGCAAAAATATATACCGGGTGCCTAGATAGATAATAGATATACCGGGTTTTGAGCAGTAGAGCAGTTCAACTAAACCCCAGGTGAATAGTGGGTTTCAGGTTGCATTTTGCCTGTCATTGCCACTATTGTTATTGTACAAAACTGAAATTAGTTTAATAGGCAGCAGAGGGTAATGTCTTCATGATGAGTTTTCTGTTGGGGTAAACTAAGCTTTCTATTTGAGATATCAAATGGAGACCTTTGTTCTTGAACTTAAATACGTTCATTCATTAAGTTCATTTTAGATAAGAAACTCAAAACTACTATTTTAAATCTAATATTTTTATCATAAAGAAACTTAAAACTACCATTGGAGAAGCATACGGTCAACCCATTTCATAATATAATAATCTATAAATAATAAAATATTCTTTAAATTATGAAAGATATGCTTTTTTCATTTGTACTCAGACTATTCTTAATTTGTAATTAAATCTACCCATCTAACTTAATTTAAAAATTAAAGAATTTTTGGCTTCAAGTAAATTACCTATTTATTCTTATTACTCAATTAAGTTAGTAATAACATAATTAATTAGTGAATATAAATATCTAAAATTAAAACGGTTCTCAATAGAAATTTAGATTAAAAAATAAATATTTATTTTTAAAAAATAAATAATCATTTTAAATATAATAAAATAAAAATAAAAATATTCAATTTTAAACAATCAATATTATATCATACAAGTCTTATATTAGTCGCTTATTAGTCGTTTGAATCAAGTTTTATTTTAAAAAAAATCACTCTTTCACCAACTTTGACAACTATGTTCACTCAAAAACCTGACATAACTGTCGGTGAAATGCAATTCTCATTAAATTTCTTGCCTAAGCATTTATGGCATGCTGGTGAGTTTGTCTCAACGAGTATCAAACACTGCACGGGTATCTTTCTCTATAGGGAGATTTTAGCTCGGATTAGTACTACTCTTCAATACACCATATCTAAGTAATTTGCATACAATTTATGTATCCTTCTTGACAGAACAAGAAACAGAATCCACAATTAGATGTAGGATTTTTATGTCAAACCCATAACATAGATTCTGCATCGACTATGAAAGGACAGCACAAAAATCAAGTACAAGCAACATTGAAGATGTCAAAAACAATCATGTCTGATTATGCCATAAATGCTAGATCAAATTGACCATGACAATGGGGGTCATTGGCTCATGCCTTCTCAGATATATATCTATGCAACACTACCACGCCAGAAAATACTGGATTCTCTTGACAGAGATTTATCAAATCTACTACCTAGAATGGCCATCGAAATTATTAATGTTTTAAAAAATAGATTGAACAATTTGGAGACAAATTTTCAAATTCACACAGCAAATTAATCAACAGGATTTGGATACGAATTTTCAAATTCACACAGAAAATTAATCAACAGGGATTACTCAAACAGCGGTAAGCAGCAACTGTTTATTCAGGCCAGAAACCTACACAGTACAGATACAAACTGAAAAAGTGCATGGCACTTGATCAATACATGCATTTTTACTGCCATCAAAGGAAAGATTACACATATAGATTATGCTAATAATCTAAATCTTCCTGCCCTTGAGATCATTTACTTGTATCTATTTCCTCGAGCCAAAATGATCAAGACTCAGGGGACTAATAGTGAAAATGCCAAAGGAATAGAAGTTGCCCTATATATAACAGAAACCACCTCTAGAACAGGCGATTTCTTACCATGTAGGAAGGCTCAGATGATTGACCACACATTTTGGAGCTCAAGAAACCTCCCACAGCCGACTCGAACCATCACCGGGACGCAGCACAATTGCCACCCTTTGCCACTTCAATTGGATCAAATTGAGCCACTTGGCAAAGGGTGGCTAATAAAGAAGCAAAAACATGTACTGCGTCACATAAAGGGATGGCAGTGGTAGGAGGGATTTTGATGAAGAAGCTAAGGTTGTAGTTATATGGAGGATGTTGCTAGTCTTGAGAGCAATAAAAGACTGAGGTGACCAGAAGTAGGGTTGTGTAGTCACTTTAGGTTAAAGCTGGGGAAAAAAGAGGGAAATGGAAAGTGGGTAAGTAGCATCTTCCAAGGCATATGCTGTTCGCATCTTCACTGCAGGTGCTACTTCTTCTTCTTCTTCTTCTCTCTCAATCTAGGGGTGTGTGCATTCGATTTTTTACGGGGCAAATCGAATTAAAACGGTATAGTTCGATTTTTCAATTTCAATTGGGATTTAAATTGAAATTTCAATTTTTTTAATAAAAAAATTTCAATGAGCTTAAAATAATATAATTAAATTAAATGATGATGCCAAATGCATTCACACATTCAAACAATAGGTAAAAGAAATAAAATTTAGTTTAAACAATTAAATCATATTATTATATTCTATAAATATTTTCAATGGAAAGAATATTAAAAATTATTCATAATATATTAAAAGATAATGAATGAAATATATAATTATTATTTTATGGATAATAAAAATACTTCAAATAAAAAAAGATAAAGAATTAAATAAAATTTGAAATAAATAAATTTAGTTAAACATTAATTAAAAGTTTTTAAAAAAATAAAAAATGATTTTTTGATTTAATCGAAATTTCTAAAATTCAAATTGAAAATTGAATCATAATTTTAAAAAATTTTGATTAACCATGTCAAATAAACTAAAAAATTAAAATATCAAACAATTTTTAAAATTTTAATTTAATTCTATTCTCTTTTAACACCCTAATCGGTATCTCCCCTTTTAGCCTTGAAAATCTTGCACTAACATACATTTTCTATTCTCTATAATAATAGTATTATATATTGAGAAGGACTTTAGTTTATTAGGAGACTTCTGCAATATTTTCTACATTAAAAGATGAAGTCACCTCCCCTCAGGAAAAAAGATAAAAAAAGAAGATGAAGTCACCTCCCCTCAGGAAAAAAGATAAACAAAAAGAAGATGAAGTCACCATGCACATGGCAGAGTATTTTCTTTCATAATATCAAAATTTAGTATAAAAAAAATTATCTGAATATTATGTATGCATGGCGGACTATGCAGTCTGCAACACAGTCATTTTGCCATTTTAATCTGTATAACTTTTATTAATGCATATAATTCAATTACTTAATGCAACTTAAATCAGAGGATCCAAGTCATTACTTAGAGATGTTGTAATCCACCGTCTACAGCGGAGGATACAAGTCACATAAAGAGAAAGTAGCCATCATATTTTACTTAAATAAATTAAAAAAATTAAGGTGCTTTTCTTTATTATTGTTTTGTCAGATTGGTCCCGAGGTGAGATCTCAATTTTCTGGGCTGACAACAACCAGAATCAATACTTTTCGTTCTCCCAAAACTAAACTCTATTATATTTTTTGATGGCATAATGGTTTTAGAGGAGGTTCTTTTTTTTTAAATTTTATGAGCCATTTGGCAACGAACGATTTGTAGGTAGTCAGAAAATGTTTTCTTAATAAATTGTCTTCACCTCTCGCTGGTTTGTCCCACATCGATTAAAAATTATCACTATTGTTTTACTTTTCTAAAGCATACTTTATCTGGTGATATTACTATAGTAAAATGTAAATATAAATCAACTATAGATGATACTTCTTCAATTAATTAAAATCAATTGTTGGACTCATTTTTTACATATATGAATGAATTTTTTATTTTTAAAATGTCTTTAATTATGTTTTAAAAAAATGTTTTAATTATTAAAAGTGTGTTTTATTGAAATTAACTTTTTTTTTCTCTTGTAATTATAGGAGTGATGTAAGAAAATATAGAAATAAATGGAAGTATGAAGAGAATGAAGAGATAAAATATCCTAAATAAATAATAAAATGACTTATATTTAAAGATAAATACAAATAATTCTAGCGAATTATATTAATAAAAGAACTAAGTAATAATTATTTGAGAACATTAAATTAATACTATATGCATAGACCTCTCTTTGCCTGCACTAAGAAAGTTATCCGAATTATTTTTTCTTTGAATTTTTCATTTTTTGTTCACCTCATGTAGTAGATAAATTTACTTTATCATTGAGTTACTTTATTTTTATCCTTGAATTTTTTCATATTGGGCACACACATTATATATATATATAATTGCAAAATGCCTCTTTGAATCATCAAATACCACCTTTAGATAAAGTTGGTGATTGATAACATGACTGATAGGTCCAAAACTTGCTGATTGAGAGCTAGAATGAGGAATCAGAAACAATTGAAAACTAATGCCAAGCTTCAATGCTAAGTGCTTCTTGACTTGTAATGCTGTCCAAATCAAGCATTTTCCCATCTATGCATAAAATATCTAGGACTCGAATATTCATATGTTCACATAGGCATATTCATCCTATAAAGCACCCACTAAGTTTTCTCTCGTCGGGCATGTTGCAAACACATTTTAATGCTTCTAGATTTCACTTGATACATTACTGGCCTTTTCTTTTCTTTCTTTCCTTTCCATTTACTTGAAGAAAGAAAAATAAATGGAGATCCTTTTTAGATTTTTGAAGCACATGTTTTTCATGCTTCTGAAATGAAGAAGTTCATCGAGGAATGATGGTAACTTAGCGGTGCAAAAATGATGATAATGTAAAAATTGCCTGGTAACTTCACTATGAACAAAGTAGCTAAACCCTCCCACCATTTATTTGTTTCATTCCTAGTCAACTATTTATTCAATATTCTCTCATATTTCACTCGACTGTTCTAAGTATCTGGAATTCCTTGTTGGAAAAATGAAGAAGAAATCTATCTACCTTAGGTATGTAAGAATCTTCTCATTGGAATATTATTATGAGAACCACCTCTTTCCAGTTTTGACTGCCTTGAGCTTCATTACAAGATCCTCACGCTGAGCTTCGACTTCCGCATATCTGAGGCTCATATGGAAGTAGCGCTCACGAAGGTCTCTCAACTCTGCTTCTAGTGATGATTTTGTCCGCTCGTACCTTTCTTTTGGCACTACTGGACTATCTGTCATTGATCTCTTCGAATTGGTTCTCCGACTGCTTTGCTCTTCTGACGAAAAGCTGCACATGTTTTCAATAAGAATCTGATGTTAAAACCAAATTATAGGAAAGAAGAAAAGAATGTGAAAGCATCAATCAAAAACTCAGAGCTCCCACTTAGAAAAAAAGAAAAGGATTCAAGTATTCCACATTTAATGTTTCAGTAAATGAGAAAGAATCATGATCTTCCTTGTTTACTAACCTTTGTAGCTCAATCTTATCAGCATTATCTATATTCAAAGCCTCAGCAAGGTCATCGAGTTTTGATCCATTTTTTATTTCTGCAGTGGAAGAAGTACCATCCTGGAAAAGAAAAAAGACACATAAGTGAAACACCATAGGGATATAGACCAAAGAAAGAATGATAACATGACAAAATAGAAAAAAGAGGCAACTGAGATAGTCTCTCATCAGATGTATCCCAACAAGAAATCTAAGAGCATCTGTTATAAACATTTGGTATAACTGTAAAGGATAAAAATAACTGACCTTTCTACCACATTTACATTTCTCCTTCATCCATTTCAGATTTACTTCAAGAGCTTGAGCTTTCTCTGAGCATTCAGCTTGAGCTTCTTGAAGTCGATATATTTTCTTCTGATACTGCTCATTTGCCTTCTGGACTTCACTCAGTTCATTTTCCAGGTCTATCTTCTGCACACGTAGGGCCTCTTTTGTAAGTAAAGCATCCTCCATTTGTAGCAGCTTTTCTTCTAGTGTCATTATCTTCTGTTTGCAGCTCTCATACTCTGACAGTTCATCTTGCAAGCTCAAAATCCTTTCAGAGCATGAAATTTTCTCAGCCTTCATGGCCTTATTTTCCCCAGATATTGTCCGCAATGAGGATTCTAAATTCTCCTTTTCAAATCTGCATTCTTCAATTTTCCTCTTGAGAACTGAGACTTCATCCTGAAGATCACCAGTTCTTTGGTATTGAATCTTCATATTAGCATTCTCTTCACGAAGTTGTTGATTTTCATAGTCAGAAAGGGTAAGCTTCAATTCAAGGTCATTTAGAGCTGTCTTAAGTTTTTCTTCAGTTCTCCTGTAACTTGCCAATTGTTTCGACAACATTTTATGCTCTGACCTGAGTAGTACTTGGCTTTGTTCAGAGGCAGCAGCCTCACTCATCAATCTCTGAACTTCGAGCTGAGATTCTTCCCTTACAGCATTAAGCTGGCTCTTACTTGATTCTACTTTGTGGCTGCACCTCTTGAAGGGTAGATTCCAACTTCGTTCTATCAGCAAGCAGACTGGATATTTCAGAGGAAGCTTCGGATTCCACCTTCTTCTTTTCCTCATGAACCGCAGAAATTTGCCTGGTTAGGCATTCTACTTCCTCCTGCAAGTTCTTGAGTTTAGCTGACATCTCCAAATGCATCTGATTCCACGAAGTTTCCTGTCTATTGAGCTTTTCCTTTTCTATCCTATTTTCTTGAAGAAGGGCATCCAGTTCTGAATGCAGATTTTTCTCTTTCAATGAAAATGTTTCCAGCATTGAAACAAGATTTTCTTCCAGAGCTTCAATCTTTCTGGAGCAGTCAGAGAATTTTTTTTCTGATTCCTCAAATTGAGCTTCCAGCTGGTCACAATGCTCATTCAATTCTAGTTCCTTCTTCTTTAGCTCTTTATTCAATTTTTGAAGAATCTTGCACTCTTCACCAAGTCTGTGAGCAGAAGTATGTAATTCCTGATTTTCTCGTCTAAGACATTCACAATCTCTTTGAGCTTCCAACAACTGATCCTGAGTATCATGGCATTCTTGCTTGAGATTAGAGTATTGAGTCTTCATCTCAATCTCCAAATTACTAGTCTGAACTTGTAGATTCATGACAGCAGACTGTGAATGTTTTAGTTCCAATTGATAGCATTCACTCTCCTTTTTGATTTGTCTAACTTGGACATCCAAATCAGATATGTGTTCTTGTAACTGCAAATTTTCCTGTTCCAACTCTATAATTTTTCCCTCCAATCTGAGTTTTTCAGTTTCAAGCTCTGATGCTTTCCTTTCAAGAATTTCCTTAACAGAAACATGGGAATCGAAACTGGTGCTGAGCACTGCTAAGTCATTTCGCAGATCATCCATGCATTTAGAGGCGACACTACTTTCCCTCTGATTTGTTTTATAGTTCTCTTCCTGCTGGTCTTTTCTCATTTCAAGATCAGCGATTTGAACTTCCAATTTCCTCTGATGCTGAATAAGAGAATTGGTTTCCACTTCCTTTCTTAGCAAGTCAGCCTCTAACTTTTCTATTTCAGATATCTTTTCAGACAATTCTGTCAGCAGATTTTCATAATCAGCTTTTGGCTCAGCCTTCGCACTCTTGTGCTCTTGAATCTTCAGAATATGATCTTTCAAGTTCTTTTCAGATTCAGCAATAACAGCATTTTTCTTTTGTTTCTCAAGTTCATCATTCTTAAAGATCTCTTCAAACTCAGTCATTCTATCATCCAAGAGAGTGTTTAGCTCAAAGAAATATTTCGCTATTGATTCAGCCCATAACTTTGAATTTGACATATCTTTCTCGGTCAAATTCACCAAGTTGTCATGAATATATTTGCACTTCTCAATCACAGCAGAAGAATCACCAAAGACTGGCTTCATTAGATGGTGAAAACTCACTTCAACTTGTTTCAGTAACTCGAGAAAAAGTTCAGAAGTTTCATTTGCAGTCCACTGGTCCTCCATGACTTTCTTCTTCAGTTCTATGTCATAAAATTGGGGTTCAGTATCACACACCTCAGACTGAGAACCCTCAGATTTTGTTGGAAACTCAGGTGGATGTTGAACTAAAAGATCCAACGTTCTCAATTGAACCATTCTTTGATTCCTTAAGCTTCAGCAGAAGCTCCAAGTTCTCATCAGTGAGTTCATCGCAGTCCCTCTCTAGTTCTTGCAATTTCTCCTTCAAGGATTCAATTTCTCTAACTAGATTCGCATTAGTTGCCTCATTTTGAACCATGTCTTCTGACTGTCTTTTTCTGCAGTTCAGAATCTTTGCTTCTAATTGGGCTATTTCATCATCCTTAACAAGTAATTTATGTTTGTACTCTCTCTCAATATTTATAAGAGACCGGCTATTCATACTCTGCTCATTCTTCAGTTCGTTAGTTCTGTCCTCCAAGGCTTTTTCAAGACTCTGAACATTTATTTGCAGTCTCTTCTCTGATTCTTGTAGTTGTTGAAGATGGAGAGACAAAGATCGGTTATCCTCCAAAATTTGTTCAGTGGAACTTGCTATATCAGTATACTTCAACTGAAGTTGTGAGAGATTCTCTATTTCAGCTTTCTGTTTTTCTATGGTTTCTTCCAACTCCTGAAGAACAGAAACAAGCTCAATATTTGATTCTTGACTTCTTCTTAGCTGCAGGGCTAAATTAGCATTTGACTCTTGCTGATATTTTATCTCAAATTCCAACTCCTTCTGAATATGAGTTAAACTTTCAGATTGAAATGTTGAACCATCTATTCCCCTCTGTTTCACTGTTAATTCCTCCACTGATAATTTCAACCGTTCAATTTCTTTCTTTAGTCCATCATGTTCCGCATATGCTGCTGACAGCTCCATCACTAAGTCGGCTTGCTTTTTTGATTGATCTAAGAATTCATTTCTTAACATATCCAAATCAAGCATCAATTTACGGGCATTTCTTTCCCACATTTTAGCTTCAGCCCTGAGTTCATCATTTGTACCTTCTAGAAGGTCTTTTGATCCAGCATTTATTGGAGATGCTGCACCAGACTCTTTTCCACCATTCTGCAAATCCATTCTTGAATTCATTAGCCCTGAATTGCAGGATGATTGGCTTGATAAAGAACGATCATCCGGAGGATATTCATCTTGAGATGAACTACTTCTTGGGCTGGCTCCAACATGTCTTTGATGAGGGATATGCCCATTGCTGTATAAATCATCACTTGAATTAAGATGGCCTCCATTTTTATAACCCTCCATGGGATTAGATATATGATTTGAGCTGGATTCTGAATAACTTGATTCCTGTAGCAAGGGTCAACAAGTAATCCCAGTAAAATTAGCCAAAAATATCTATCTTTACCATACTAAAAATGTGAACAGTGTAACATAACGCGTATTTTTCTTTTTTTAGTAGACAAATTGGTTTTTGTACTAGAATTGAATAGTTAAAATAATAGGATTTGGGTATAATTTAGTTTTATTTGGATTTAAGTCTTTTGAATAATAGCTATTATGAGTTCCTATCACTAGTGCATCTTAATCAATGGAACAAATTTTAATATTTTATTTGCTTTTACCTCGACTAAAAAAAAACTATTATGTGCATTTGTAGTTAAAATCATAAATACTATCAAACGAGAGTAAGAAGATGGATAGATAAATAAAAAGAGAAGAGCAGTAGCTAATGCAGGATTTTTGGGGGAGTAAATAAAAAAATTAAATAAAAAAGCATATAATTAAGTGCTTTAAAACACTTATAACTATACGAATTATTTATTCAAATACCATGTATAGATTACAAGAAAAAACAATAAAAATCATACACCTTTCTTTTTTAATGTTTGGAAACATTAAACCTATTCAATTGAAAATTACAGGAAAGAACCACTGCCAATTTACATGCCTATCTCAAATGAAGTGATGATTTAACTACATAGCCATGAAATATTAACAAAGTCTATATTATTTATATACAAAATTGAAAGTAATATTACTGTTGTTTATAGACGTACTTATTCTCCAACATTTCAGCTTCTATGAAAAATATATGAGCAAAAATAAAAGGAAAAATCTGAGCCCACCTCACTATCATGTTTGCCTCGAGTAGAAGCAACAGGCAAATCTTGAATTGGTTGTACTCTATCACCATTAGCAGATGAATCATCGGAAGTGTTTGGCTTATGATCCTTGTCTTGATAATCTACAGCATGAGCTTTTGCATGGGAACTAGAAGGGTTTGGATTTTCTTGCCTAAAAATTTGCAGAAGGCATCAGCTAAAAGAACCCAGATGGTAGGAGGAGAGCACACAGGATGAACAGAAACTACAAACCTGAAATTAGGTCTTGCAGTAAGACAATGAATTTTGACCTGTAAAATTGAATATGCATAATTGTGTTAGAACTAAACTTCTGATGCAGATTACCTTTTCTATGCTGATAGCTCTAAATTAATAAGCACATTCTATCTCTGTTCTCAAATTTAGAGAACTATCACATTCAGAGGTACAACATAAGAAGAACTGAAAACTAAATCCACACATTACACTGAATCAATATTTTTGTTTGATTTTAATTTGTCTAGAAGCTCAGATTTGATGCAAATCACTATTATTTGCTGAAGCTATTTGATGCATCAAATTTGCAGAAAGAATCTGGCCTATTTCTAATCCTACTTTCTTAAGGTATATCCATGCTACAAACTTTGCCTTATGAACCTAATCTCTTTAACTTTGTTGCTCTTCCTGCAAACATTATCATCTTAAACATCCTGAAGAGACAAAGTACTAGCATTGAACAGACTGCATTCTTACTAAATTAGTCAATACAAACTGAAAACTTTAGATATTCCTCTTCTTCACAAACCAGAAACTAATCACCTATTTCAGATGGAATGTGCCAATATCATATCCACATGCTATTGATTGGAGTTAAATTGCAGTAATACAAAGCAAGCCTACTCAAACATGTTCTTTTAGCCTCCTGCTGGGCTAGGGGAGGGGGGGGGGGGAGAGAGAGAGAGAGAGATCTGGCAGTCTCTGAATTTAGTGACCAAACTATACAATGTTTTCAGGCTGTGAGCTGGTAAAAGACAGCAGAAGTCACCTGACCATCAATTCCAATCGTGTCCAACATTAACAGGCTTAGGGAACATTCTAATTTATTTTAGTATAATGGTTTATGGAAATTGGACCATTGGACAAGGCCTCAAAAAGTTCTCCTTTAGACTTTTCCTGAGGGTTAATCACCGTAGATGATGGACTCATGAGAATGAGAATGAAGGGTTTCAGGATGCTATCTTGTCAGTTCCTTTTGTGACTCTCCAAACTCGGCTGATGCACATAAATAGCCACTATATAAACTCTAGGTTTTTCATATTCCTTTGCAAATAAGAGGAATAAGTATTGCTGATAGGTTGGTTATTCAAAAAAAGATGTCACTCAACCTGATCTGATCAAATTAATGATAGGGGGACTTATGAGGATAACTGAAAGAAAAGCTTGACAAACAGATCGCAGACTATCTGTATTCAGACCGAGGACTGAAACAGTGGGATATAATTAAATTACGAACTTTCTAGTTTAGGAAATGCTTATAGGACAGAACAAACAAATCAACCATGTGTTGATCACAATCACCTGCAAAATAGTCCCATGATTGCATTTTCGCAAAGGCAATGAAACTGGAGAAGACGTCTTTGAACTCTTATAAGATGACATATTGATGATCGCCTCTCCCAGGATACCAGCTCTAGATGAACCCTAGAGTTAAAGGCGCAAAATATACACATGACATGTCAATCATCACAAAATCTCATAATTGCTGTAAACATATGAAACTGAGAACAATTTCTAAGAAATAAGAGCCGCGTTTTACCATGGAAATAACAAACTTGAAGTGGCATTCTTCAGGTTCTTTGGAAGAATCATCTTTTGGCATCCATACAGATTCCACAAGCGTTTCCGTCCATACACAACTTCCATTTCGCACAATTGCTTTGCCCAATTTTGCTACTGTTTTGCCAGTCTCCACAGAGATCATAGACAGAAATAGCCTATCCCATCCCTTTGGTACCTGTAATCACACATCAAATGCAGAGGACAGAATTGAATAATCAGTTAGTATCAGCAAAAGAAAAAAAAAATGTCAAATAAATGTGAGAACTCTACAGAACCATGAATTGAACAAAAACAAATGATCCCAGAAACATATATCAAAGAATCAACATAATTATCAGTGTACAAAAAGATCAAGTTAAAAGTACAAGAAATTCAGGGAAAGAATTGAAAAATTAAAAGGGGTTATTCCACCTGAAGGGCTTGAAAATTGGAGAACTTGAAATCAACCCTCTCTCCTGATGGGGAGGACCTGTTTGGCCTCTGAAACTTGAACATTTTTGTTCCTTTCTCTCTCTACTTCTTGCTAGTAAGTATAATGTAATAATTACAGCAAAAGCCTTTGAAATATGGGACAAGCAGCATTATAATCTTTATGGAAAGAACAGTATAAGAGCCACATTTCAGTGACAGAAACAAAGCAAAAAGAGAAAAACAAAAACAACAAGAAGCAAAAGCAAAGATATTAGGCTGTTAGCTAGGTGGTCATTGTTAGCAACTTCTCATGGGTTGTAACATTATTTTCTGCCATCCCTTTTTTGGCGTTTCATATGATCTACATTCTACTCTACCATCATCCTCTGTTCAGTAAGGCCACACTCTATCACACACAGTTAGTGAGTGAGAGAGAAAGAGAAACCAGAAATGTATCATGTGCACTCAATTCCCGCAATGGCCCGTGAACTACTACTAAGATCTAAGTCCACACACGGATGCATTCATTCCAAGGTGTGACAACTGTTTAATTGGCTTCAAACTTCCATGCGGAAAGGCCAAGGCAAAGCAATCATCATTCTCCTATACTATTTCTTTATTCTTTTCCTTATTCTCTTTGGGAATCAAACTTCGTAGACTACCGTAACAAGAATGATTTTGTCTGGTAGTGTAGTATAATCAGGATATACTTGGCATAAATACTATCATAATTAAGAATTTTTTCTCCCTAATTTTTTATACTTCAAGATTCAATCTTTGAACTTCTTCACACTTAAGTTTGTTACTCGACTATTTGAAATTGAATTCTTACTTATCTGAAAGTCCGATACACAATGGAGCCGTTACTGTCAAATTGGATTTTTAGTTAAGATTTTTTGGTTGAAGTAGTTGTGTTTTCTTGATTGGATGAAGATATGTACTAATATCAGTTATTTCCAAACATTTCGTAATCAATAAGCATTTCATTTTCTTACAGAATTGAAAAAAGATGATGAGATATTCCACCGATTTCATAGTTAAGGATCCATAGAAAATACTAATAAAAATGTGGGCAATTATTTCTAACGTATGAGCACAAATTCATCGTCACATTCAATGTAACAGTGAATACGAGGCTCGGCTTCGTTTACTTTGGTTTTAGGGATGTATATAATAATAGCCATGTCCCTTCAAATTGTGGTGACAAAAATGTCACCTTCAAGGAGATTGATGTTCTCTGGCGGCATCGATCAATGTTTTCATTTTTTTTTTTAAAATAATTTCCCTATTTGATAGAAGGATCAAATTTCATTATATATAAATAAAATGATGCTAAAACAAATATTTCATTTGAGGTGGAGTAGGTTGCCAACTGCAAATCTAGCAGCCATATAATATGTGCAGACCAGGTTTTTAAGCAACCATCATTGCTAGGATTCACTGTAGTGACTTTGAGGGTAAGAAATTTATTACTGCTGCTTAAGTAGGATATGATCAAAGCGAATTCTGGTAAATATAAGTATTATTAACTCCTACAAAAGTTGTTTGGAAAAAAAACACTACTAAAGTGTAGATTATTAGTTGATTGGACTGAATCCACAACAACTTTTCCTTTTTCCGTTGACTGCTAATGATAGATAGACATTCCGATGCGGTGCTGTTCGTGAGTCCTTGAGTATCTTTCTCTCTAAGAGAAAGTCTACGATACTACTATTACTACAATAGAAGGGATGACGCACGAACATTTATAGCTTGTCTCGGCAGATTAATACCGTACACGTTTAATATTCCCTCCCCTTCATCCATTCATTCATGATTAAACGTTTATATTTATATGATTTTGAAATATTTAGAATTAAATGTATATTTTTTTAAAATAAACATACTTTTTATATAAAATTTCACTAACAACAGCTTATTTAATTTTTTTTTTTTAAAAACGTTTTTCACTAAATAATATAGTACCACCAATAACTACATTAATAACAAGTGGTAACTAAAGTAAAAAGCCTTCATAATTCTTATATTAAACTAGAAGTGAATTCAATAAATGCTACATATTGCTATATTACTTTATCCACTCCATCCATTACTATATAGAGCTGAATTCAATTGCACTTTATTATGCCACCAAAACTTGGAAACTCTGGAATTTATTCTGCGATAAATGCTCGAACTATATATATATATATATATATTGTCTGAATGCTCCAACGGTTTCTTATAAAGTGACTTTAAGGCTCTCTAATTGCTGGTTCCTGCTACTGATTATTTAATGGTCTGCCAGGAACGAAACCGTGATGAGGGCATTTCTAGGAAATGCCATAGAAACAGTTTCCCTGTTTGTGAACTAATAAACCCTCTGGGACATAAGAAATGCTGTATTTCTTGTTTTCAGAGTCATGGTTGTAGAATCACGATTGACTGCATTTTCCAAGCCAGATGTATAAACCAAGCAAAGGGGCACCAAAGTCACCTTCAATTTTGCCAACTTTCAAAGCATAAAATATTGGATTGATAGCAAATCTGTCTCGAAAAGAATTCTGGATTTCCGGCAAGCTTTTCTCACCCAATGGTCAAGTGGTAACCATCATTTAGGTGGACTTTACCATCAAACCAGGTTGTTTGACTTTGGCAAATCCAAAGGTTCACCAAACTATTTTTATTTATTTTGTCCACCATACATATATATATTCTTACATTTATCAAATGCTATAATGGAATCATTTATTCTCGAAAATGTGGATCTGGAGAAGGATATTAATGGACATAAACAGAGAGTCTGCCAAGTTTCGGTACATATCATACTTCACATTTTAGAATCAAACCCCAGAAAACCCAGATGTAATCACAAGACAATTACTATGAGAAAGGAAAAAGAAAAGCCCTCTTTCTAAGAGGACACCTTTCATCCTCTAGCAGATTTTTGGTGCAAAAACATCTCTTAGTTCTTGAACAAACTAATATGAACTTACCCCTATTTAAATTTTGTCAGTGCTAATCCAATTTAGAAGATAACAAATAATTAAGACCCATGAAATACTAGAAGGAATGATGCAGAAATTTTCTATACATCCAAAATGGCTGAAATAGCCAATATATATCACTATACCAGTGGCGCATTGCCTTCTATTGAACATCTACAACATCGGATATGTTTAGGTTTTTCCCTAATCAGCCAGTGAATATGCAGTAGTACTCACTGGATGAAATAAAAGAACTATCAATTTGATGAGATCTTGATATCTTGCCTTAGTGCTGCAGTCTGTCACTGATTCATAAGCCAGAAATTCTGATAGATTCATCATAAGAGTTCACCTAACAGAACTTGCAGCAGCAAATGCAGTTGTTTGCCTTTGGCTCACTTTCATGTAGAGTCCCTGCAAAAGGAATAATACTCGATCACATAAATCTTATTTGTCAATTGTTATTTTCCCTTCCTAACATAACAAATATACTGCAAGTTCTAGCATATCTACAACTGAGAATAATCCCACCAGATACTAATGTGCAAGATCATAAAGCAAAAGACCTAGATATACAAAAGGAATGACTATATGACTAATGCACATCTCCTTCCAGCTTTTTGACCACTAATTCCTAAATCTGTGATCAGGCCTTCACCATTTTCAACTGTCTGACATGCAAAATATCAATGGCTAAAAGCCTGAGAAAGTTAATATCATCATTTGGATCTGATGCAGTTGAGTATTTAATGGACATCTGGTTCTCTAGGGTTGATGCAGTTATAATGCTCTAAGTAGTCCTACTTCCATGGGGTTGCTACTTGCAGTTGCCCATTTAACTTGAGAAAGTTAAAACAGAATTTTTGCATAAACATGCAATTAGTGCAACGGAGTAAGAAGAATTACATTGGTAGTGTGAATTGTTGCTCCAGTAGTCATGCTAATATTTTGATCTGGGACCAACTCAAAGTTTAGGTGCTGCAGAATGATTGCAAGAGCAACAATTGCTTCTAGCAATGCAAATTGATCACCCACACACTTACGAGGCCCTCCACTGAATGGAATGAATCTGACATACAGTTTCCAACATCTGAATCAGTAGCATTTTAAAGAAACCGGATGATAATTGAACTAATTGTCTTGTCCTTTATCATTGACAGAAAAGCAAACAGGCAAGAAAGAAAAATCCTACATGAAATAGATACCTAAAATCGGTATTTGACTCATTTGGAACTGGGCCTTCCAAGTCAAATCTTTCTGGCATGAAATCATCAGCTCTTTCCCAGACCTTCAAAACACACATCAAACATATAAGAAACAAACTTTTTTCCTTGGGCATGCGATGCTTTGTTTCAAGAGTAGCTTCCAGCAAATGCCATATTTCCATAGCTGTAAAATTTAGATTAACCAATAAATGGCTTATGAACCAAATGAATATCCACAAGAGTAAAAATTTCAGGTCCAAGTTTATTTTTTGTTCAGTTTACATCTTTCAGCATTCACAGATTGAGGAATGAGGATGTGTTTTAAATTGTTCACAGCAGAAAGAAATATCTGGTCTGTTGGATTTACTTCATGATTTCCAAAAGTAATCAGGTTAATTGTTTTTAAAAAATAATGGCACAACTAATCCAGGTGTTACCTGTGCAGAACGATGGATATTATACACTGAAATCATAATATCCTGACCAGCATTAACCTTATAGTTCCCAGGAAGCACATCAGGAACTTGAGCTCTTCTTAAGAGAACCTAGCAGCATTCAACTCGAATCATCATCAGAGACATGAAAGTGCTGCTTTCAACTTAGGATAAATAGACAAAAACCTACAGGAGGATGAGGATACAAACGCATCGACTCATTTATGCAACGCATCAAGAACTTGAGGTTTTGTATGTCATTATAGGAAGGAAGTCGACCTTGTAAAACTCTGTCGACCTCTTCCTGTGCTTTCCTCAAAGAGGCCGGGTCCTGCATATGATGAAAATATCCACATATAAAAGAGGAAGAGAAGAGTATATGGCAGAATCATATACAGAAAGAGAACATAAATGATTTCCTAGACCAATATTCCCTTTATCTATGAGTTCTACCATAAAATGCTGAAGTGAAAACCAATCAAGTTAATATGTGTCAAATTAGGAACATGTCAAATCTAATAGTTTCTGCAATTTCAACAGAAAAGCAATACATCAATCATCTCATTGGCATCTAGCATCACAGTATTTAGTTAGGAGGGCAGCAAAGTACTGAACTAAAAGAGAATTTTGAAGGTATCGTGTTTAGTCACAAACACTCTATAAATCCACAGTTTCATTCTTGTGCCAACCTAAGTGAACTCTATCAAGGAATTAATCATAAAATACCCATGTTTTATTCATGTCCCTTATATATTTTCTGAATTTGGAGTTATCTCATCAAAATAAGCCAATATTATACTACTACTTCCAGTAAATGTAATAATTTGTCCGTAATAAATGCTTATGCATGCTTTTGGCCTTGGTTTGCCCTTTAATTTGTACTTTTTCTGGCACTGAATGATGCAATTGCCAACACTTTAGGGCCAGGAATGAAATTCAAAAGTTTCAAAATGCATGAAATGGGTGGGGAACAAGAACTACCTGGATAAGAGAAGTACCTTACTTAGTAGGTATGCTGTCCATGTCAATACTGAACCAGTAGTTTCATGGCCAGCAACTAACATTGACAGGAGGTCGTCTCGTAGCTGAGTACTTGAGACCTATAAATACTTCAAAGTGTCAAACCTTGAGATTGAAAAACTCATCAGAAATTAACCACATCCTAAAATAGACTTATAAGGCCCAAAACCTTCTAAGTTTAAATTGCCCAGTAGGGACATCTAAACTTCCGTGACCCAGGAAAAGGAATAAATAGTTTGGCATATTTGAACAAGTTAGTTCAATATTTACAGCAAGGTACTAAGAAATTCAACATTACAACAAACCTCCTCTCGGCTGGCAAGCAAAAAGCGAAGTATGCTTGGATCTGAATCATTTACATACTCCTCATCTATTATTCTTTCACCCTCGGTTTCTACAATCTCTTTGCATTTTTCAATTAGTTCTTCAACAGATTGCCTAATCAGTGCTACTGCCCTTTCAGCTTTTATTTGTCTTGGGACTACTTTACATAAAGCCTTAATCTGCAACAAAAATGGAATAGTCGTTAATGTGTTAGTAACATAGATTAACACAAAACGAAACATAATAAGGAAAGAGGTCTAGCCTTCCAATATGGAAATATATCTGTTGAACGAAGCTCTGCTTCTTTCAGTGCCGTGTAAACTGCCTCAATTACTGGACTATCAGCAGCAAGGGAATCAAAATTGTAGTTGAACACAGCTAGTCCGATAACATCAAGGGTTAGCTGTGAGAACTTCTCCTCCATGTTTACTGCAGAGCCCTTGATGGCATCAGCTCTGAGCTTCTCCACCAATCTTTCAGCACATCTGCAAAAGACCCTATCAACAATTACTGACAAGTACGTCTTGTGAAGTGATGGAACCACAGCTCTTCGCCTTGCCTATGACAAATTAGATATAATCTCAAACAGTAGCATTAATTTAGAGAGCCCTGTTTGGGCCATATCTAGCACACTAATTAGTGAACAACTATCATCAAAGGAAGAATGTAGTTACTGAAAGGTAATTGAAAGAGTAGAAAAACAATCATATATCATCATAACTTTCATTTCATTAAGGGAAGAAAAGAGCAACCAACAATAAGGAATGCATACCGTCCAAAGGGGGCCTTCAGCAATAGCCAAGCCAGAACCAAACAAGAATTCAGACACCTCAGAGATAAGACCCTTAGCATACTTCCCATAGTTTCTCAAAACATGCTTAGCAATAGCAGGGTCACTGACAATGACAAAGTTCCTAGGCCCAGCAGCAAGACGGTAAATAGGGCCATACTCATTCATCCACTTGAAAAGCGGAAGAAATAGTGCACCCCCCAAAAGCTCAGACACATCCTCAAGCTTTGCATTTGCAATGGGGATATTGGAATCATCATTCTTGGCTATGGTTAAAGACCTGGTCAAATTAGTTAACCAATCGGGACTAACCCATGATGTGGGCTTAGTGGAGGGTGGTGGCTTATTGTCTAAAGAGGACCTGATTGTCGGAAAAGAGTGAGGAAAGCTTCTGGGGTGGAGATTTCTGGTGGTGCAGATTTGGGGGAGAAGAGCAGGGGAGTATAGGAAGATTGAAGATGGCATGGTTTTGGAGGGTTTGTTTGATGAGGGGGTTCCGATTTCCGAATCCGTTTACAGAAGAAAGTTTAGATGAGGAGAGATGTTCTTCTGTGGCGCGTTCTTGCGGTTATGGATTGTGCTTAACCAACTTTATCGAAATGGGGCCAAAGAGATAAGTTTTTTCCTTTCGCGTATTATGTATAGCTTGCTATTGTTACGTTTAATTATATATATTGAATCAATTTAAACTTTATATATATATATATATATATATATTTCTATCTGAAATTAAAAGAAAATTATTGAATTTATTCCCTAAATTATTTTTATTTTCAATTTTGATCATTGGTCATTTTTTTTCTTCTTTTTTATCTTTGAATTGTTTTCATTTTTCAACTTTAACTCTTGATTGTTCTTTTTATCTTTTTTATCCTTGATCTTTTTTTATTTTTCTTTTTTTTAAGTTTGATCCTTTCAAGATGAAAAGGAAATCAGTCAAAGACCAAGATGAAAAATAAAATTAATTTTGAGATAAAATAAATCAACCACCAAAAATGGAAAATAAAAGTTGTTTATATTTTCAAAAAAAAAAAAAACTGATCAAGAACCATAGTTAAATTTGACTATGGTTTTAGATTTGATTTTTGAACCAGAACTAGATTGCCTAACACATAGTTTTCGAGTACACATGCGAATTAAAAAAAAGATTAATAAAGAAAGAAGATCAGAAATAATTAGTTTATTAGGGAGTTTAAGAAAAATAATCACATATACTCTTGTCTAGGAGTTGCATTTTTTTAATAAAAAAAAGTACGATGCTTTTTAGGCTTAAATTACAAATACATTCTTCTCTTTTAATCACTATATTTCAATATAAATATTTTAAATAGTGTTTAGTAATTTTATTGCTAGTTGATCCTCTTTAACTTTTGAATCTTTATTGTTTCAAAAAAAAAAAAACTCATGAATCTTTCCATTTCTCTCCATAAGTGATAAAGAAGGTTTTGGAGAGAATAAGACTGAGTTTTATTTTTTCTCTACCATTCTTTTCTTCATAATTATTCTTCGGGAATTTTTTCCTCACTTTTTCGTTTTTTCTCTCCAATTCTTTCCATCCAAATTAGGTTTTAAGGATTGGCAAGGATTTTATTTTTTGTCAATTTATTTTTAACAAATAGTTTTCCAGTTAAAAAAGCATTAATTTAATTTTAATTGTTAAAAGTAAATTACTCTGCGCACATATCATCTTAATCTATAGTGTCCGTACAAAAATCAAAGCCTATATAATTCTCTTTTCTTTTTAATAAATACATACTAAATCATTAACTTCCAAAGTACACAGTCTCATTTGCAATTTCGAGACTTCGTAATAACGTCATTTATCTATATAACTGTTTTTATTCCTTACATAAATTTGTTTTTTTATTACAAATGGAAAAATAATAGCATGTGATCGAACCCGCAACCAACGCTACGCAATTGAAGATGTTGGTCACTAAATCATCTTTCTTATTTCACCTTTATAGAATTTTATAATGTTAGTGTTACATATTATTTATTTATTTTGAAAAGTACAATCACTGGCTCCCAAATCCTCACCACCGCACCCCCCTCCGGCCCTCCCCATACCAAGCTCCCGAATTCCCATTCCATTGAAATGGAGAACCAGAATCAAAATTGCCTGTCGACAGTTCTTCCAGAGGTTGGAGAAACATGTCTACCTCGACTCCAAGAATAGCAAGACAAGTTTAATTGGGCCATTAACGATAAGATACTTATCGAGAAATGAACTTTTTCAGTCAGTAGCCCAAAAGTAGAAAAGCCTTTTTTAGGGGCCCAAGTCTTAAATTTAAGTGGCTCTATTATACACAAACTTCAAAAGAGTAAAAAAAAAAAAAGGCTCCTTTCAAAATATTTCCTTCACGTTGCTAATGAAATTTTCATTCAATTAATCAAAATTAATTTTCCCTTCAAAAAAATTTAAATTTATTTTCAATCCATATATAGGGTTCACGTATTCACATAATCTAAATTTTTTATAATTGTAATCAAAATTATTCTCTCAAATAATTTATTAATTACTCTTTCTTTTAACATTATTTATACACTTTTGACTTAATTAATGAAAAATTTTAATCATGAGAATTTATTACATATTATACTCATTATTAAGGTAGTTATTAATTGAATTATACCTGTTAGTAAAATGTAATTTTTTAATTAAGAAATTGTTTATTAAATTTTAAATAGAAAGTATATATTTTAAGAAAAATAATCATTTAATTTTATATGAACATAATAATATGTATTACTTATTTTTTAATATTATCAATTATGCAACGCCCAATTTAACTTATATAACATATTGAAATATAAAACTACATAACTCAAAACATATGCATTATTTAATTATTATTCTCAACATAAAAATAAAATTAGACAATCCAAATATAGCTTTTGTTCCAGAGAATTGAGACTCGAAAAGAACAGTAAGTTGACCACCAAGTCAACACGATCCACGCCATTCATAAACTGACTCCACTAATTTCAAATCGTTACTATCCTAGATGCGGTCCAAGTCAATGCAAGACTTTCTTACTATTATTTCCCCCTACTTTCCTATTTTCCTTGTATTATTGGCATGAACAAAAATAATGGAGCAGATAGAAAAACAAAACAAATTTTTAAAAAAAAAAAATCAAAGTCAATTCTTTAGGCGATTTGAACCTTTTTCATTCTTCTCTTTTTTGGAAACCTTTTGGACCAATTTGTTGATAGTTCATATCCACAATAAAAATAAATACTTCATTAAGTAAAATATGAATATTGAATTTCAAATGTAAGGAATAATAAGATTAGAAAGCTGGCTTCAGTTTCTTCGAAGGTAAAAGGACATCAGTGGGGAAAGAAGGGAATGATATTGACTTCTGACCCAAACATCATGCTGTAAATTGTTGAAAGAAGAAGATAATTAGATTGAGGGGGTGTCAAGTCACGATCAACGTGACTTGTTATAGAAACTCAAAATCGAGACATATGGAGTCGTTAAATAAATAATGGAATTCATGAGCGGATATCTCCTCTACCAATTTAGTCTTCATATTATAAAAATAAAAAGTAGAAGCCAATTTTTATTATAATTCATACAACCATGATAATGAGATATATTTTTCTTCTTTTATCTTGAATTTATGCATTTTTTTAAAAAATATTTACAGTAATTTTAGATTGTACTAACAAATTGAAAGGAAAACTAAATTCGGTCGAACGATTCAACACGGACAAATTGAGTCATGCCGAGTAAAAAAATTTCCAAATTTTTCCTAATGTTTTGTCATTTTATTATACATTTAATTAATTAATTACACATGCTATATTTTTTAGGAATTAGTTGTTTTAAAATAATTTCAAGACCTAAGAGCAAAAAAGAAACTGAAACGAACCAAATTAAATTGAATGTTTTAAATTAAAATATAAAAAAAACAAACTTAACCAATTAAATTAAAATTATTATACTTATTTTTTTATAAAAAAAATTCAGACCCATTACTAAACTAAATTATTTTTAACTAAAGTAAATTAAATTCATAATTCATTAAATTTAATTGAACTAATTAAAACAAAGTAATTTAATTTAAAAAATAAAACTCAAATATTAAATAAAATAATTTATTATATTATCATATGCTTTAATATTCACTAAACAAATAAATTAAACTAATAAAAAAATTAAAAAGGCTAGGGTCGTCTATGCTCGGATGGATCAAGCCCGTCCGTCGGCCTGCACAAGCGAAGTCTGCACCGAACTCATCAAGCTTGCTGGGCGGACGAAACCGTTGCAATGTTTTTTTAATTATTATTTCTTCATTTTTCAATGCTTTTGCACCATATTTGAGCTAGATAAATACAAATATATCATAAAAACGACATATTAAATTACAAATTTTTTTATAAAAAGTTGAGAGAGTTTTGAGTAGGGGAGAAAGCAGAGATAAAGGGTTCAAGGCTAAAATTGAGCATTGAAGTTTGCATTTAACCATTATGATTCTTTTAATTTGCAAATATTTCCAATGTTACTCTAGCTAGTAGCAACGATCCAATGAATTGGCTTTTTATTCCTCAATATAATCCAGCCGTTTCTAAAGAGTGTAGAACAATTAAGACCTTTCCAAAACAAATTCTCTCTCTCTCGAGAGAGAGAGAGAGAGAGAGAAATGTTATATTTGGGCTTCTTTTAACGGAGATATATAGTTATTTAATATTGTCATATAACAAAACAAGATGAATAATACCATACAAATGGCAATTGCGAAGGATTTTACTTAATAATACTATGAACCAAACAAGATAGACTTGTTCCTGCTTATAGAAATACAATTTTTATTAACCAGTTTTCTCTATATGGGTACACAATTCATGGATATTAAAGGGAGAAATTTAAAAATATATCTTATCGTAATTTTATTAAAAATCGTATACTTAGGGGGGCCTCCAGCACAGTTAGATTAACAAAGACTGTATGAGATAAAATCACATAATTGTGGAGCATCCATGTGAGTTCGAATCTTGATGTAGTTTTCTGGGTGAAAGTAAATAGAAACGCAAGCACGCAAATCTTGACTAATTAAGACATCTGATGCAATTTACATTTAGAGACCTACAAAGTACAAAGGGACTTGTTTTTGTTATGGTACGTAACAAATAAGATTCGTATACTTGAAAGTCCAAAGTCCAAACAACTCTCATTTGTTAGTCAGAGATAGCAAGATTGGACGTTGGATTTATATTACTATTAGGCTAGAAAAAACAGTTCTATGGTTCCCACAACTTTTGAGCATATTTTGTGAAGATGTGGATTGTGGAGGGTATGAGATTTATTAATAGTGGTTGTTTCTGACGTTAGTCTTCTTATAAATTTGCATGAATCACAATCCCTTTCATCCCACTTGCCATAGAGATTGATAGAACATGATACTCGAGAAGCGTGTGTGATTTGACAGATGCCGTAGGCTTCACTGCTTCAGGCTAATTTTGCCTCCCCCAATTTCTATTTTTAATGTGGTTTATTGTAGAAAACTACAAGTGTTTATATATATATATATATATATATATATATATTTGTTGAGATTTATACATTATTTATTGTAGAGCTTGTGGATGAGATAAATAAGACCCTTTGAAACAATTTAGGATCTGCAATTTCCATACAAATTTTATGAATGTATAACTTCGAATGTGTTGACCCAGTGACTATTTTTTTTATAAAGAAAAAATCAGCACCTCTATCATTTCAAACGAAATTAATTATTAAGAGAGAGAGAAAGAGGGGGGGGGAACTGGAAAGGAATTGTGACTGTTGATGGAGAGAGAGAAAGAGAGAAAGCATAAATGGTTATAACAGCGAATAATATACTTGCTCAAAAAAAAAAAAACGAACAATACATATTTAAGCAGATGAGATGAGACCTCTCAACTATAATTCATTTCTTGACTATAAAAAAAAATTAAAAAATTATTTCTCACTACTCTATACTATTCATACAGTAGTCGTTCTCGAATAATTTTGATGTTCTCCACTGGCTAACCAGTTCTAAATAATTTATGCCAGGAAAATAAAAGTCAAAATACAAAAAGTCTTAAATGTATCAATGCTTCGGATTGAGATATATAACTGATTCATCCAGTCAATTTCCTGGACTCCAGGAAGCTCTTCTCTTTGGAATCGCAGGATTGAATATACTGAAGGAAAGTAACAAAATCTGTGTCTTTGTATCGCCTTGGATTTGTTTCGTTTATAAGTTTTCTTGAGGGCCTAACCATGGTTTTGAAGGGCAGGCTATGCAAAGAAGCCACTGATATTCGAGGCTTCATGGAATTCACAAGAACTCTATGTAGCGCGCTCTTGTACCTCCCATTGCTGAATATCTGGAAAGACAAAAATTCATAACGCTGTTAGTGCCACAATTATAATTTCTTTCCGGACTTGAAATTGCAATATTTTGTTATTAATGCGATTGATGTCAGAATAGCATAAGTGAGTGAGGGAAGCTTGAAATGAAAAATATTTACGTCTCAAAATGAAAATATAACTATTAATTTTTTTCTAATTAATATGAATATGTCTACCTCGAGGTGATCTCCAACATTGACAACGAAGGAACCAGGGATTGGCTCTATTGTAACCCATTTGCCCTGGTTCTGAATCTGAAGACCTGCAACTTCATCTTGGAGAACAAACGTGAGGAACCCATAGTCAGAATGGGGTGGCATTCCTAGTGTCAGATCAGGTTCTGGACATGGAGGGTAATAGTTGACGACCAGTAGCTGGCTTCCATCTTTGAGTTCTTGTAGAATTTCGTCATCTTCATCTGTCTTGTTCTCTGTGTTTGTTAGTCCAAGGGTCTCTAGGATGGCATCCACTAGCTTTTGGAATAAGATTTTGGTTTCATTAGCGTAGGTAACCGCCAATTCCCTGTTTCATCATAAAATACACAATTCTAATTTGTTTTAGAATAATGGATTGTTCCATTAGTAATAAAAATAGGAGAAAAGAAAAAATGACTTGTCCTAACTCATATAATAAGTATTTGAGGTACTTAAGATTCTTGTATGGAACGCCAAACAATCTAAAAATCTTATGAGGCAATAATTATTTAATAGGAAAAAAAAGTTAATTAATTAAACACAGGACCTTCCAAACTATATCATATTGAAATTTCCACCTCATATCAAAGTTTCGATTTATATGACTATCAGTTACGCATGGCTCTTACCTAAAGTCCACGGGAGAAGCAGGCCAATGGAGAAGAACGTCAGGTTGAGGGTGACAAACTAGCTTCAAAAAGTCTCTCCAGCAATAGACGCCATCTTTCGTCTGATTGAAGCTGGTTCCATATCGGACGGGCGTTCCCAGCTCTGCCGCCATATACTTCTCTCTCTCAGCCGAGGGAAGCTCGAAAAACCTGTTACTCACGTTCATCATCTTACTTATAACCTCGTTGGAAATGCCGTGGTTTACCAACTGCATGAGAAATAGCCCTTTAATTAGTTTCGTGTATATCCAATTGTGGTTTCGACGACGAATATATATTATAATATTATTGGTTCCACAACCCACCTGAAAAATGCCATAACTTTCACAAGCTTTGGCAAGAGAAATTAGGACTTGGTCGCGGTTGGAGCCCTGCATTAATTGAGCAAAATCAATTACCGGCAGTTCAAAATTTGTCTCCGGCGCCGTCGCGTATGGGTTTCCGTTTAGAACAATATTAGGTCGCTCTGAAACGGGAAGAATGTATTTCCGGGGAACATTCCTGACTCCAATATTTTCACACAAGTGTTTTACTCCCTTCTGGTATTGGCTTTCCAGATCTGCTTTCGTGCTAATTTCCTGTGGCATGGCTACTAATGAAGGAGTCATTTGTTTCGTTAAATCCTTAACTAACCTGCATGAGTCAGGACATGCAAAAAATGTTACTACCATAATACATGCAAATCTAAAGAAAAACTAGGTAAAACAAATTAGGAGAAAGGCTATATATATATTAGTAATTTTACAATACCGGAGATAACGCAATTTAGAGACGGAAATCAGAGACGTACGTTTATATCTGGCACTAGCTATAATGAGCGGGCGAAGGAGAGGGAAAATTAGGGTATATATAAGGGAAAAAGGAGACCACAACAGTTCCCAGTTTCAAGAAACCGGTTTTTAGAGCATGCTGAATTCAAGTACTTTCTTTAAAAAATATATACATTTTCATAATAAGTAAAGAGTTGACAATTTAATTATGGCCAAGACAAGGTCAACCCCAACGTACGTGCTACTTGGAATTGAAGTGAACAATTAATCCCCCTCTCTAATCTTCATTGTCAACTTTCTTATTAGGACCTCTACTACCACATTCTATTCCGTTGCCCCCTTCTTGTTGTGGCTGACTTTTTTTTTTTTTTTTTGTTGCTTGTAGACCGAATCCCCGGAATGAAACTTTCTTCAATCGAGCTTGGTCGCCACAAAATTTTCGTTATTTTAATCATTTTGTAAGAAAAAACAATTAAGATGTGACTTATTCTTCACTTCTGGCATATTTTCATCCCTAATTACTTTATTGTGAGTATATGGATTACCTAGAACCTTCCTCTGGCTCCTGCCAGGTTCTGCCATGAGCCAGCTTTAAAAATGTGGGGCCCAATATTTTTATATACCTTAGTTACTTTTTTTAGGACCCAAAATATTATTTAATTTTTCAGAACTTTTGAAAAATTTAGGGGCTCAATATTTTTATATATCTTGATTAATTTGTTTTATGGCCCAAAATATTATTAAACTTTTATTAATGTTGTAATATTTATTACAATGAAAGAAATATTGGAGTTTAGATTATCCTATATCGAATTTCACTATAGGATAGATATCAATAGTCTACGAAAATAAAGTTAAAAGAGAAGTTGCATAATATTTTTTTTAAATAATCATTTAAAAAAAACATAACTTCATATATATATTATAAAGAAATGATGAATTATATGTTTTCACATTCATCTATTACATATAAAATCATACTAACTATATTTATTATCCGGCATTAGTAAAAGAAGATTTTCAAAACTTACATTCTTCAAAAGTTTTATTTGATTAATCATGTCTCAAGAAAATTAAATGGTTTGAAAATGCTATCTATTAAAATAGATATTGTTCAATTTTTAGATTATGATTTTTTGATGAAATGACTTATTTTTTTGAGTTCGCCCTGACGACTATGGAATCGGACCTCCGGACCTGCCTATATGTACATTTTACCTAGCCATGCCAATTTTGACTGGCTATATTGAATCAAATGAAGTCCTATAATTCCGGGACAACAAGCGCGCGCACACATATATATATATATATATATATATATATACATGTGTGTATATGTATGTACATACATATACACATATACATAAATTTTTTTATGTGAGTAAATCTGATATATGTACACACTGTTGCAGAGAAGTATTTTTGTTTTTTGGAAAATTGGCAAGCTTGCACCTGACTTATTTTAATTTTGGTGATCAAGATTTCTATATTTGTTTTTCGACTCATAAAGTTCATATTTTAATGTTTTTCGGTGAACAAGGCATTTGTTCAAATTTTTGGCTAAATCAACCCTGAGTTCTTTTTCTTTTGTCATTTTCATGCTACAATAAATTACCTATTATGCCCCTCCCTTTATAAGTCAAAATAAAGTTTGGAGTTGACTCTAGGTTGACTTAGCCGAAAATTTAAACAAAGGGCCTTGTTCACAAAAAAAAAAAAAATTAAAATAGAGACTTTATAAGTCGAAAAACAAATGTAGGGATCATGTTTACCAAAATTAAAATAAGTTGGGGGCAAATTTGCCAATTTTCCTTGTTTTTTTGGTCGCATGTAATTTGTACGCTGTCCTCTTCATTCTTTTCCCAAACATGGAAAGTAAACTAAAGCCGGCACAGAATTATTTTTCCTAAATTTTCACTTTGTAGACATATATAGGACGTAATATTAGACATATAGGACGTAATACTATAAATCTTGATTAGATTCTGTATCACAAGTGTCTAAGGATTGGCCAACAATGTACTGAATGCAGACAGCTTTGTTGCATGAATATATGGAAACATTCAAAACCAGAAACCCACCCACAAGGCTACAATATTATCTTTGAACGCAGATAGCTTATTATTGTTATTTTTCCCCCTCGCCCTTTAGTTTCTCTGTTGCAACTACCATATAAATTTTGTAATATTTCTTTTGACTTGAAATAAATAATTCCAAGAATAGAAGGAAAGTTAATTATAAGAATCAAAACATAAATGTCAACGAGATTGTATTGGTAATAATTGCTGCGCTTGCGTCTCGGGCATTATGGATGGGCGATAACGTCAGTGGGAACCGACCAGCTAATATAGTACTTCTCTCACAAAAAAAGCAGTACTGTAGTATTTATTTCGGGGTTCATTGTACTAATTTTCTCTTCATGTTTTTCCCTAACAAGAGAAAAGTTTTTACATACTTTAATTTCCTCCTTTGCCATGTTGTATGTACGATCATGCATATATATATATATATATAGTACTGATAAGCTATGTATGCGGCAAGCTAATTAATGGAGGCCAAAATAATAATTTTGATACAATGTAATTAAGATAATTTCTTGTATATAGTCACATGCAAGGTTGGATCGAGTACGGAAGCATATGAGAATACCACCTCCAAAGGTTTGGGATCGCTCAAGTAGGACTTTTAATTTACTCCACAATTTGGTGCAAAATGTTATACTTCCTTGTTTTTTCCTTGAAAAAAAACTAGATATTTACTCCTTCTTGATTTTTTCCTTTTCAATTTCTTTTTTCACACATATTAAAAATGCATTATTCAATTATATGTATAAGATATGAAATTACCCAAAGCACCCTTATTTAAGGTCATAAAAAACAAAATCTCCTCTTTTGATTGATTATCTATCTTTGTCTCTCTTTCCTTGATTTACTAATTTCTCATTCTACCATCTTGGGATGAGACAAAATCATAATTGAACATCAAAATTTTAATATGGGAAATAGCATAATTGAGAAAATACTTCATTAATGTGGTATAGGATAGATTTGGGAAAAACTGTGAACACTAGCTTTATTTAGAAAAAGGAGATGTAATTTGACACAAACTAACAAAGAAATTAGGATAAAAAAAACAAAACATGGAGGGAATACTTGTACAAATACATTCAGAATGGGATCAAGATGTAATTAGCTATCAAAGTTAGTTCTTATTTTTAACTAATATCATCTCAATCTTTATATCTCTACCATTAACAGCTCAAAACAAAAGTGTGCAGCCCCCCTCGATCCCCTTGCCAGGAAACTCTCGTACGTACTCAGCCATCACAGAATTCCATATATAGGATCGATCATTCAGGATTACTACTAATTACTGGCAAGATGAATATGAGTACTCCGCTAGATACGAAGCTTTGGATTCTGAATTCGGAATGGGTAATAGAATCATAAATCACCCCAGTAGATTATACTAATGTTGTACTATTGACTATATATATATATATATATATTAATGACTTAAAGCTCTAGAATATTTCTACTTGACCAATTTTCTTTTGGTTGTTTAAATCTGAACGATTTCATTCGATAATTAACCCCCGCCTCAAAATTCTCCTAGATGAAATTTTGATTCAATTATAACGTCGGTCAACACAGCTCTATATGATATGATCAAATTTAGCTTAGATTAGGCATGTGAAACAAAAAATTATATATAGTACGTGAAGCAAATTATTGTAAGGAGTAGTTGAGATTCATCCCTCATTCCACCCAGAAATAAAAATATCACAAAAATAAAATTAAAAAATTAAGCTTTATCCATGCGTTACAGCTATTGATGTACTCTGTATAAAATATTAATTAGATAGCCAATGATCTCTCATGACTTACTGTTTCGACATTGCATAAAATAATGAAGTACTCCATGTAGTATCTACAGGTCTACAAATTACCAGACCCCGTTATATTTATTCCTCAGAACTTTGTTGGATTTGAATGGAAAAAATAGTTAAATAGAAAATAAGATTTTAAAAATATCATAATTATTATGTAAATGAACACTCATTCTAGACTATCATGGAAGTTACAATATAGGCCCGGGGAACCATAGTTTTGTCATTTGTCATTTTTTATCTATTTTTTTATTATTAAATTATAAATTTATATCTCATTAACTAATAAATTTCACTATCTATTACATTAATATTAAGAATAATTTATTAATTTAATTAAAATAAAAATTATTTTTAAAATTTTAATTAAAATAAAAAATGAATATTTAATTGTGGATGGAAGGGTAGGCAATTAAGTGCACCAGCGCCTCATGTACGCATTCAGGGACTGGGACCGCGTAGAAAGGGGTAATCCTTTTTCTATTATTTCTGTTTTTTTCCCTATTCATTTCACGCACGAGATCTCTACGACTACGAGGACTAGCTATGACCCTTAATTCTTCATAAAACCTACTCAAAATAGCTTTCCAGATCCAATGGTCTACCGTCTAAGTCCTGTTTTCATTTTAAAATTGACAAAGTGACTTTTTGAGCTTGGGGCCATGAAAGCCCTTATTTTATTGCTACGACATTTGAGCTAAAATACAATTTGGAAGACTTCGGCCATGGCTTGGTAACACCTTAGTCAATGCAATTATATTATATCAAATGAGTATTGTGATGATGATGTGTGGTTAGGGTGGCATCAAGCTGGCTATTAGTCCCACAATGTTATGCTCTCGTGTCAAGATTTGTCTCTTCTTCTCAATTCATTGCATGTATGAGAGATCCAATTAAAGGTGAACATTATTGTATGTTTTGTGCATGTAATCGGTGTTATTTTATGCTTCTCCAGAGTTTGCATCTCGGAATATGTCTGTCTATATTGCACGGGAAAGCTTCTTAGTTTTGAGAGGATTGAAATGATGGAAATGATGTGTAGGTTTGCCTTCAAAACTTATCCAGTTGTGTTACATCTTCATCTCAATATATTCTTCGTGTATTGATGTTCATATCCAATTGTAATTATGGTGAATTTAAGGTTATAATTAATATAACCTTAAAATATTTGATGAATAGGGTTGTAAAATTTGATACATTTAAGTTTAAATTTGAATGTACATATTTTTATTTTAAATATTTGAAATTAAATGTTTATTTTTTAATTTAAAATATTTATGTTACACTAACTAATGATTCTATCACTAATCAAATTAATAACAATATAATGTGATAATATTTCTAAAGTCATAATTTTCATAATTTTTATATTTAACTTATAGATGGACATGATATTATACACATCATTTGATTATTTCAAATTTCTGTCTGAATTGTTAAATTATTCTGCAATTTAAGAATCTAAAGTGTGCACCCCCCCCCCCAATTATTCTGGATTGTAGCTCAATAATGTCGATATCATATTAGGGGCTTATTATTATTTTATTTTTTTGGAAAACCATTAGAGGCTTATTTGACCAACTTGAAGTTTATTTCCTTCAAAAATTAAGTTGTAGCCTTTTAAAAAAAAATTTAAAAAAGAGGATCAATTATTTAGTAATACATATTTATCAGCCTTTTGCTCGAGATATACTATTAAAATATTATTTTATCCGCAATTCTTTTAATTAGTTCATTCAGCCATGAATGGTAAAAAGAAGATTTTTTATTATCTTTTATGTCAACAAATAGTCTAGGTTGATTATATTCATCTATTACTCTGGACGCAGAATAAGACAATTTGATAACTTTTTTTATCAAGATTATTTTCTGAGATTTTCGAGAAAATAAAAGAAATTATGAGTTTATTGTTCTCATAATAGTGTATCAAATAAATATTTCCTGTTGTTGATCAAACCTTTTGTTAAAGGAAAACTACTAAAAAATCGTATATTGATAAATTACAAATAAATAATATCGATATAAAATTTTAATTAATGAAAAAAATACCAAAATAAAAATCTTATATGAATTAATTTCAGCATTGTGATAAAAGATTAGACATAAAAATATAGAGGGACAATCATCCAGTGTGGAAGCAGATTGCATCTCTTGCTGTGATCTTTCTTGTATAACAGTGCATATACCTAGTTCAAACCCAATTTAAAATTCTATGCTGAATTATTGGTTTCTTTATACACCTAGTTACGGGCCATGGGCTGTTAACAGAATCGTCGTTATAAAACTGGGAACTACTTCCCCCCTTCAAATATTTATCTTTGGGCTTTTTAGCCCCCTCAGATGGAATAGAAAAGAGAGATAAAAATGGGCCAAAACTCTTTTCCTTTTTGACCGTTTCAGTTTCCGTTTTATTTTTTTTTTTTATAAAAAAATATTATTCATCAATCACAACTAAGAATGAAGATTTTTATAAAAAAATGTACAAAAAGGGTAAATATATTTCATTTTTCTTTGAAAATCTCGCATGTGATTTATAAAAATAAAAAATTATAAAATAGAAAACAAAGATAGAGATGAGAGAGGAATGTTCAGGTACAAAGAGCTTCTTGCTTAATTCTTTTTCTTTTTTCTTTTTTGAAAAGAAGTTATGCATTCAGCATAATACACTGACAATCTTAACATTTCTTCATGATATGTACTCGTAAATTCAAAGTCTCTATCAAATGTGGAAATGTCTTGAGATATGCAAAAACAGACTAGGATGTGGAAGACAAAAGAGGGTCTAGAGGCTGATCATCATTCCTCTTGCCCTTCAGAAGTGTAAAAATCAAGTGAAGTATTCCAGCTGAAAAGAAGCTGAAAAACCAAGCATTGTTATAAACAACCACCATTGACTCTGGAATTGAACTCAAAACTCCAACCTTTTGCAAGAAACCTGGAATCACTGGCAAAATCCCAAAAAGCAAAGCTGTTAAGGCTGCCAAATTATATCCACCTGTGTAAAAATAAGCCCCTGAAGGACTCAGAGAATACAATTGTTTGATGCTCAAATTTCTTCTCTGAACCAGATAATAATCTGCTAATATAATGCCCCCAATTGGTCCTAACAACGCAGCATAGCCAACCAACCATGTGTAAACAAAGCTCTCGCTTGATTTAAGAAGCCTCCAAGGCTGGCAAATTATCCCAAGAACTGCTGTGAGTAATGCACCCCTTCTGAAAGTGAAAATTGATGGACTAAGATTAACTAATGCATTGGCAGGAGCTACCACATTAGCAGCAATGTTGGTTGTGATTGTTGCTAGGCTTATGCCTACAATGGCAAGGATCATTGTCAAGAGTCCACCAACTTCCCCAAGGAGTTGGATTGGATTGGAGATGAGATGTCCAAAAATCACTGTAGTTGCTGAGGTTACTGCTAGTCCAACAAATGTGAATGCTCCCATGAAAATTGGAAGCCCTGATTGGCCTATAATTTGATCCTTTTGGCTTTTGGCATACCTGGTGAAATCAGGGATGTTCAGAGCAACGGGAGCCCAGAAACTTATATTTGCTGTGAGGGAAGGAAAGAACAGAGCCCAGAATTCTGAAGAAGAAAGCCTTGAAGACAAGGATAGCATGTGACCAAATCCACCAGCCTTGACATAAGACCAGATCAAAAGCCAAGATGTGAGTAGAATGAGAATTGGGGCAGAGTACTTTTCTAGTACCCGGATACCATCAATTCCCCTCCAAACAATTGTCATTTGTGCAAGCCAAAATGCTATAAAACAACCAAATTCAAGAGGGGAAGTGCCAAGCCAAGACAGACTTTGTGACATAGTTGATTCTTTTATGCTTTTTGGCAAAAGAAGAAAAATTGCCTCACCTCCAATCCATGTTTCAATGCCATACCAACCACAACCAACTAATGCTCTAAGAAGAGTTGGAATATGAGCACCACGAATACCAAATGAGGAACGAGCCAAGACCGGAAAAGATATCCCGTAACGGGTGCCAGGATCACCGGTCAGAATTAAGGGAGCCAACAAGATTATATTGGCAGCAACAACAGTAGCGATTCCCTGCCACCATGCCATGCCAAGATCAACGAGGCTTCCAGCAAGGTAGTAGGTCGGCACCCCAACTACCAATCCAATCCATAAACTGGCCATTTCCAACCCAGAAAAAGTCCTCTGCTGGGCAGTAGTGGGTTTGAGATCATCATTAGAAAGAGCAGCATCTTCAGTTTCAACATCATCAAATTGGGGACTAAATTCAGCTTTGTTAGATGCCATAGTTAAGAAACCGGGATTCAGATGTCTCCCTTGAGTAGCACCACGAACTTCATTACTGGAGGAAATTGAAGTAGTAGTTGGAATTGTAGATTTCTTGAAGCAATGATTGTTTTTGTGAGTTGAGAAGATTGCAGAGCTGAGGGAAAGTTGGGGACGAGGATGAAGGCGAAGGCTAAAACATTTTGATACCATAATTTTTGCAAGAGAAGAGAAGATTCAGTTTATTCAGAATCTATAGTCAAGTCACTGCTCTTGGGGTTAGGATGAGGGCACATATCATATGTGGTCTACGAAAGTTTAAACTGAGAATGATTTCAAAAAGTAATTATATATTTTCTCCAGTATAATGTCCTCATAATTAAAATTAGCGCGGTTAATGTTGGAATCGAAATATAAATTCTGAGATATTAATAATATTTTAAATGAAAAAAATATGTTTATTATATATATATATATATATATATATATAAAGATATTTCATTATGAATGTAAACATTTATTTATAAATATAAAGAGTAATATTAAAGATAAAAATTATAGCACAATTCATTTTTTTTATTAATATTAATACATAGGGGTAGTGTGTTGAACACATGATGGTGCTGAGTGAAATACCATTAATTATTAAGTTGCAACTTATTTCCTTTAAAAAAAAAAAACTTGCAACTTATTTGACTTAGAAAATCAATAAGACAGAAAAATATCAATTATCAATAATACATTTTCTGGTCATTTCTTTACACTTTTTATAGAATAATGAGTACAGTTTAATTCTTATTAATTAATTGAACGAAATCAAATAAGAAGATATATTGAGGTTCAATGTTTGACTTTGATTTGATTGTGATGGTGACGTTGAATTTTATATTAACGTTATTAGTTTGCTTAAAAGAAACCCCTTCGTATTACAAGAATCATGTCACGTTGTGGAGATATTTCGTACAGCTTGCAACAATAATTCACATTAAATTAGTGGGGAAGAACATTTGCATCAGATTATATCTTTATTCAAAAGATTTCTCTATTTATTTTTTTCTAATTTTAAATTAAAAGTGTCTGAAACTCTCCTGCCTGAAATTTTAATTAAATCTTACTTGTTAGAAACTTCAGGTAAAATGGATATTTATCACAGCATTTTTTAAATACATGAAAATGAGAGATTAGTTGAATAGCTGATGAAACACACGTCTCATGAATAATATGTTTATTTTTTTAATTTAATTGAGTTGCGTGTATTCTTATAAATATCACAATATTAATTCGAGATTATTTCAATTTACCTCCTCCATCAACATTTACGTCATGGTGTCTTTGGTGTTCAATCAATTTCTGCACTTAATTTTTTTTTTTTTTTTTTAAAATGCATATGGACAAATGACAAATGAGATAATAAATGTTGACAAAGACGGCAGTGTAGGAAACTTTACAATGAGTCAATGAGTAAGTGAATTATTTGGGGTGGAAAAAAGAAACGTACGCCTAAAAGAAGTAGGCTCTAGCTTAATCTATAATGGGCTTAACGTTAAAATTAAACAAGTAAGAACACAAAAAATAATTTCAAGATGGGCCCTAGCCCGGTTGTTGGTAGATAAAAGTTTGGAAATTGTAAAAGGACTTAACCAAACTTTTGAGGCCTTGAGAACAGAGCTTCTATTCCCTTCATGTAATAACCCAAGTTTCAATTACTAGAAGCCCTGTTCGAAGGGCTTAAGCCAAACTTTCATTAACCAGTAATTGCGTTCGTTGTTGAAATCATATTGTGTTCCAATGACTTTCAAAAACACCGAAAATTTTCAAAGAGAGGTTCTTGATTCTTGAATTAGAACTTTGCTATAATTTCTAAAATTCAATATCTTCACAATTGTTGGAAGTTCAAACTTAGTTCATGTTGCACATGCAAAGTTTTATTTTGACAATATAAAGTCTTAATAAAAACTCTCTTAATATGACACTGCAAATATAGGATTGAAACATAACTCATGCGAACAAGCAGCAGTAGTCACAATCAAATTTTTTTCACATTAATTTTTTTTTAAAAAAAAGAATCTTAAAGTTTTTCAAACCCCCCCCCCCCCTCCCCCTCTAAAGCTGTATAATTTGTCTTCGAAAAGTTTTCATATAATGTTTGTACTTCTTATAGTGTAGTCCCTAACTAGAGATCTTTGCTTTGGTTCCATCTTGGCAAAACAAGTCAAATTTGGCTCCAAATGCCAAAATAGCACAATGCGATAACTTCAAATAATAGATCATAGATATATCCACTACAAATTGCCAAACATTTCAAGTGGTTTCATCGTCAGCAACATAAAGAGCACACCCACACCAACCCATAAAACTCTAGCATAGGGGTGACAAAAGTGTCGATAGCACCAACTCAAGTTCTTGTTTGTCATAGATAATTCCTATACAAAACCACAATGCTTTTCTTCCACGAAACTATTGCTTTCCTGACTTAAGACTACAACAGAGAAAGAGATTCACACATTTTGCTGCCACTTGTTACAAGCAAACGCCACACTTTCGCACCGTCTTTTTCCTTTGCTGACAAAGATTTTGCTACGTGTCTCCATTCTTCTTCTTCTTCAATCTTAGCCACCCGCACGTAAAACCATTTTATAATAATTTTAAAATAAATTTTTTTTTTGTTCATCTACAAATTTTGTAAATCCTAAATAAAAATATAAGATTAAGGAAGGAAAGTATTTGATCTCGAGGAAAAACTACTTTGATATTCTAGATATTATAAGATATTATTATGGATAATGATTAATTGATACGTAAATTCGTTAAATTAATAAGATTAAAAATATATTTATTTAAAAAATAAAATATTTAATTATGTATATCTCAAAATAAACATGATCAAAAGCTATAAATATGCAATTTTAATTGTAACATGATATAATTATGCGATGATGTTAGCTATCTTTACCATGTGTATATGTGTACCCATATAAATAAAGGGTAAAGAAAATATAAAATACTTGTATGTAAGTAGGTTGTTTATAGGTTTTGTTATACTTATTCTATTCTTTTTAAAATTTTAAAAAATAAAGGGTAAAGAAAATATAGACAACCTACTTGTGAGTTGTGCCTATAAACAAAACCGAAAGGATCTGCAATCTTCTTCCATCCAATCTATTAGGAACAAAGTAGTGCGCGAGTAGAATTTAATATTATTGGTCATCGAATTCTTCTTCTTCCCCCCAACTCCTTAAATCCAAGAGAAATTCCAGAGAGTTTTTAGTTTCAAAGACGATGAGCCATGGAGAGCATTACTTCACCTCCTTCCCACATTTTTGGTTCAAGTTCTTTCATCACTCCTCTAATGATCTCAGTCATAGGCATCATTTCAGCCTCCTTAGCCTTATTATTTTATCACTACATCTTGGTTAAGTTCTTCATTAGAAGGCCACAGCCTCCTCCCCTGATCCCCAACACCACCGCTCTCTCTAATCACCAAAATCCTTCACTGTCGTCTGGAGTCGATAAGAAAATTCTCGAAACAATCCCAATCATACCATATTCATCAACAAAAGAAGTCCACTTGTTTCGTATAGACCAAACCGAATGCGTTGTTTGCTTAAGTGAATTGGAACATGGAGAAATTGTGCGTTTATTGCCTAATTGCAACCACGCATTTCATGTCCCTTGTATAGACCAATGGTTCACTGCACACAATAATTGCCCCATCTGCCGGTCTCCGTTGATATCACCTGTGAATAATAATGATCCGGCCGTGGCACCACCAACATCACCTTTGCCTCATCATCAGTCTCCAGTCAATGTAAATGGTGCTTCTTCGTCTGGGGAGCAATCTTGTGGTTTGCTACGCCACTGTGCATCTCTAGTATTGCCAATCGATCAGAGGCAATCCAGAAAAAGAATCATTTCTGGGTTGAAGCGATCGCTGTCCTTGGATCAATCTTCCGTGATTATAGACATACAAAGCGAGACCAACGGCCGAGATTGTTCGTCATCTTCGCCCAGAGATATTGATTCGGTAACGAGGAGATTATATCGAGCACCATCACTAAAGCATTTCGATCGTGCGTCAGTAAGCTTATTGAGATCTTTTTCACGATTACGTACGGGAAGGAATAATGAAATTCTTCCCTGCTGATTTTCCCTTTTTATTTTTTCCATTTTCCCAATGAAATAATATTATCTTTGTACTAGTATATTCTAGGACTACTTAAGTTAATTCCTAATAATTGGAAGAATTATTTCCACAGAGATCTCATGTCATATATAGTTTTTCTAAATATTCTCATGTTCACTTTGTTTTTCTATACATTATAGGTACTAGATTCACTGTAGGGTGTATATTTTTAGGTGAACTTGGACATTATGCATTGTTATATTATTCATTATATTATTATAATTTCTAGAAGAGTATAAAATACTATATGATATTGAAAAATTAAATTTATTAAGAATTTCCTATAAAATAATATTTTTTTACATCTAAAAAATTAAATTCACATGAAAGTTTAATACATATGTTATATACTGCTCTGGTTTGAATGTCATGAAGCAAACTGAAGTAACATAGATTTTTATTTTCAGTAAAGAATCTAAGAATTATTAAAAGTGAAACAAAAAAAAAATTCAAAAGTGAAGTACAAATTCCTCCCCCCACCCCCTTTTTGGGGAAAAAACAAGTTCTTCCTTGACATTAAATATTTCTTCTTTAAAAGCATTTTTTTCTCTCTTTTTTTTTTTTGAAAGGCAAGAATTTTGCAATAATAATTAGACCGAGTAAAAAAAAAACATGGCTGCCAAAAGAACACAAAAATGGAGCACCAAATCTCCAAGAGCAACCAAACAAGGAGCCAAAACTATACTTCCGTTTCTAGTAGCACCCTATCAAAACCAGAAAATAAGTGCAATCTAGTAACAATAACTTAGGCAAGTGATTTTCCATTTAGTTCACAAGTGACTCCGTTTCGATAACCATGAACGCATGAATTACTTTGGATTTGTCAACAGCAAAATTAAAACCAAGAGCTTTGCTAATCTTCCAGCATTCTTGTGCTTCTTTAAGAATTGCAAGATTTCTAACTTCAATAGCAGAACTAATCTTAGCCTTTTTTCCTTCATTTTTAAACAATGTACATCAGGGATGGCAATGGGGCGAATCGGGGCCGGAGTCCCCAACCTCCGGCCCCGTCCCAACTTTAAATATTAATCCCCGTCTCCGCCCCGCCTTTACTTTAAAAATTTGGAAAGTGGCTCCATCCCCGCCCGACTCCCGCTTTACATCATCCGCCTTCGCTCCATCCCCGCTCTGATTTGACTCCGCTTTGACTTTGCTTTGATCCCGCTTTGACCCCATTTAACTGATGATATCAATAAATACTTAGTCAATAATATAATCTCATTGTAATCTACAAAATTTAATAATATAAATTCATAATTAGTTAAGTATATAGTTAATAATATAAAATTATTTAAATCAATATATTTAATAATATAAATTATAGTTACATTTTTAAAAAAATGTTCACATATAATTAAATAAATAATATTATATTAATATAGTTAATAATATGACTAACAATTATTTAGTCAATAATATAAACTCATTTTATTTAATTTTTTAAGTAAACAATGGATAGATGGTTTTCTTTTAAAAAAGTTAGAGATAACATAATATTTTTATTAAAAATAGAACTGAAGCGAAGTCAGGGATTTGCGGGGAGAATACCCGCGGAGCTTCAACGGGGAAAAATCAATCCTCGCATCCCGCCCCGTCCCCGCTAATCCCCGCTTTTTAAAATCCATCCCCGGCCCCGGCCCCATTAAATTCGGGAAATCTCCGACTTCAACGGAGCGAATTGAATTGAATACCCGTTAATCCCCATTTCATTGCCATCCCAAATGTACATACCTAATTGATTTTATGCTTAGAGAAATAGTGTATCAAGAATTCCACTAGTGCTACTTATGCAATTCAAACAACTAAAAGAGTTTTAAAGCGCAATCCTTAACATATTAAGCTCCTTACGTTTACTTTGCGATTTTTTATGTTTCTAATTTAGCTAAAATTTTTACTAAAACGTTCGATTTGAGAAATATTAAGGTTTTATTTTTTTTGGGTAAAATTCAATTTTACAGAGTATATAAAATTCTACTGCACTTATGTGCAACTAAAATATTCTCTTTCAACTTAGTATAAAATAGTACTATAATTTTTATTTTTATTTTTAAATGAAGGGTTCCGAAACTTTGCAAGGTCACTCTCTGTTTAATCAGTTAGCTAGGTGGGGTATTCACATACGTGGAGATAGCGGATTGAGTAGGACTGGTAACCAAATGAGTTTGGTGGCAGTCGAACCTTCATCAACTAAATGGTGACTGCCCTAAAATGATTGGAATGGACTAATTAGTTTAGTCCTAAATAAATTAATATTAAAACAAATACTGCCAACAAATTATTATTCAATCATTCATTACACGGGTTGAGTCGTTATTTGATATATTCAATATTTACCATAAAAAACTCTACCAATATATATACCATAAAACTGAAACAGGATAAGAAAAAAATTGCAGGAGTTGTCGGGTAACATGATAATTTTATTTTATATAATATACTCCAAAAAAGATGAACCTGGAAACTTAGTAAAAACATTTTCTGAATTTAAAATAAAAACGATTTCCATACACACAAAAAATGTATGGCTGTGTTACATGTCATTGCAACTAGAGGTAGAAAAATTGTTCCGGCCAATCAAACCATCATGAGAAGTTCAAAAAATAAGTTGAATTGAGCTTTTAAAATATTAATCTAAAAATTCGAACTTAAATGGCTAGGCTCGATAATGCTAGCCGGGTCTGGTCATTTTGAATTGAATCGGTAAACACTAACCTGACACTAAAATAATAGTCTTTTGTTAATAAAATATTATTATTTTAATGAACATCAAGTTTTGCTCAACGTGACTGTGGATCGAGTTCATTTCTATCTCATTCCCATTGTAATAAAAAAATATATGCATTTAGAAAATTAGTACCTCTAAATATATAATATACAAAGTATATAATACAACCTCTTTAATACATGTAGTTTACAAAAACTAAATTCACCTAATAATTATCTTTATACTTATGGTAAGAAATAACTTAACTGCTTTTTATTTCTTTCGTGGATCAATAATACTCTACACTATTTATCCAAAATTGACTTAGTATATAAGTTATTATATTGTTCTTGTGTTTTAATGATGCAATTTATATGCACATGAATATAAAATCTTTAAATTAATAAGGTTATGTTATAAATTTTAGATAAAAAATATATTTATTTTGAAAATATATGCTTTGAGATAGGTGTAATACTATTAGATGCAGGAGCTTAAAGAAAACCCTATTATTGCAAGACAACCTACTTCTTTCCCTATGAACATATGTGAAGTACAATAAGCAAATAAATTTTAAAATAAGAGTGAAGGGTAAAAAATGTTACGTTACTTTCACAGTATCCTACAAAGGTTACCTTATTTTTTTTATGTCAAAAAAAGTTACCTTGCTTGCAAAAAACGGATCAAAATAGTCACTTCATCAATTTTAATTGTTTGACATTTGTTAAATGTAATTGTTTAGGGCATTTTAGTCTTTTAAAGGCAAATGGTTATTTGCATTTTAATTGAAGGTTTAAAGTATTTTTAATATTGTAGTATTTTAGATTAAAATTAATTTGATCACCAAATTAATTTAGTAACAAATATAATATAATATAATTTGGTGAAAGTAAAAAAATATTACTCGAAAACAATTGTTTCATTAATATTCAAATCGTTTCCTTGAGCCAATTTTTAACCAAATTAATTTAGTAGCAAATATAATAAATTTGGTGAAAGTAAAAAATATATTACTTGAAAATAATTATTTCATTAATATTTAAATTGTTTTTTTAATCAATTTTTATTTAAACACTTTAAATATGAATGAAATAATTGTTTTCAAAAAATATATTGTTTAATTTCACCAAATTATATTATAACAAATCAAATTTACCTTAAAAAAATAAAATATCCTTAAAAAATTACATTTAATGGAGTTCAAACAGTCAAAATTGACGAAATGACCATTTTGACCACTTTTGTAAGTAAGGTGACTTTTTTTGTAATAAAAATAAATAAGGTAACTTTTTTTTCAATTTAATCGCAACAAATCTCTAAAAGCTTCTACTATATCTCCCGTAGAAGAAAAATCACAATTCGCTGAGTTAAGTTTCCAAACAAGAGCAAGACAATCCCCCTTAAAAATAACCTTAAAATAACAATGGATAGCTGCAAATCTCATACCATAGAGTAAAACAGTTGCCTCAATGCGTTCAATATTAGAAGAATATGTGATATTAGAAGCAATAGCTCATAAAATACAACCCGAAGAATCCCTTGGAAGCAACCCAACAGTTTAAGAAGTTCAAACTTTGTTTTTGTCCGCAGTGGGTAGAAAAACAAAAAGGAAAGGAAACCTTGTTCAATAAATATTTTTATATTAACTAAAAAAACCTTATTTCAAAATATTTATATTTGGTCCAAAAATATGGATAAGAGTACAAATTAATGGTAAATATTTTCTTCTCCTTCTACTAACTATCCAAAGTTCCAAACGCAATAAATACTCTCAATACTGTCCTTTCATCTCTTTGTCTTTTAATCCACCAAACACAGTTTACTGCACAACACAACATCATGTCTTTACTCTATTCCAGTCATTTTCTCACTGAACATTTGTATTAGTGTATTTTCCATTTTTGGTCAATGGCCTTATAACTAAATTATGGCGAGGAAAGAAATTAGTGTCTTTCAAGATTTTTGTTCTAATTGATTAATAATCTAAGGAAAGTACTAAATTTATTTCATAAAGCTAACTACAATAACCATAATAATTTAACCAAGTTTTAAGATGTTTTTCGAGATGAAGTAAGAGTTTATTACACAATAAACGTTAAAGGACAACATAATTTAACATTTGAATACCTAATTCATAATTCCTAAAAAAGTTTAGGAGTAAAATTAAAGGGGTGAAAAGAAAGAATTAAAAGTGATGATTGTTTGTTGTCTCTATGCAGCGTCAACGTTAGCAACAAAGAGACCTAAGAAAAGGCGATAATGAAGTGGACAACTTTCTCTTTGCTTCCCAACTGATGGAAAAGAAAATGGACACTTCTCCACCCCCCCCCCCCCCCCCGGTTCTGAGTTTTCCACACTATTACTTGATTGATTGCTAAAAAGATCCTTAGTCGCTCTTCCCACCCTGTTGAAATCATCACTCTCTTTTTAGCAATTTACCTACTTGTTTGGCTCCACCCATATAAAAGGAGAGGGGGGAGGGAAGAAAGTATCTCACATAGTTTTCAAGATAATAAAAATTACAAAATGAATAAAGAAAAAAATAGAAGTCACAAATTACTTTGGATTTATTCAAACTAAGTTACAACCAATTGCATCTAATAAACAAATAAAAGTTATCCACCCTTTATGCAAACGGCCCATGTGCGATGGTGGGCCCATGAAAACCATAAAACGGACTCCACAAAGACTTACTTTAATTTCTTAATTACAATGTACACCTTCGCTACTTTCAATAATAATTCTGCATTATTGGCCTCCCCCCACTTATACCCCTTCCCAACACCACCCCCCCTACCCACAAAGAGAATTTCTCTATTTCTTTGGGGACCCCTTAGGACCAAAAGGGTAACTTACTAAGCCCTTCGATCAATGTGACTTTGGGTCAGTGACCCTTGAAAATGGCCATAATAATGAGTTGTATAAAGTAGTAGTTTATTTAATTTTTTTTCCTTTAAAGTATACTTTTTTGGTTAAGAACCTAAGGGCGCTCTACGAGGAATGCCCTTTCTTCTCCTTGCACTTGAAGGAGGCGGAGGAGGCGTGGGCGGGCATATGTCATTTTGCGAACCTTCACGCAATTCTCCTTCTCCGCTTCTTCTTCTCGATATCGAAATGCCTTCTCCTCTATCCATTACTAACTCATTCTTCGCATCTAAGGCAAAGCTTGCATCTCCATTCTTCTTTATTCCTACAAGCTAAGTTATTAAATAAAACATGAAAACCAAGAAATCTAAGAACATCAATCAATTTAATCTCTTCAAGCTATCACATTTCTTTCTTTTCTTTTTTAACCCCAACCCCCCACCCCCAATAACAAAAAAGGAGAAAAAGAGATGCAAGATGACAACAATGTAGTATTCCATAAAGTACAAGTCCCCTCCAGAAAACTAAAGAAAAAGAGGGGAAACAAATTTCAATGATATGAAAAGGATGGCGGTGATGAAGGTTAAAATATGTAGCCCGGCCCGTGATTAAGTATGAATCATGGATTCATGGTGGTGGGATGATGATCATCATGAATATGATGGAGATTATATACGAATGTGGGTCAATGAGGTATCGTATGACGGCAAATGCCCCGATAATAACAATTAGCTAACCGGTAATTCAAAATGTGAAGAAAAAATCATGATAAAAAAAAAAGGGAATAGGAGGAAGAAGAAGAAAAAATATATGCTAAAGTACTAACCTTACATCCCAATGAACAGAAACGAAAAGGGTCTAACAAACTCCTCCCACAAATTTCACAAATGTGAGAAACGCCCTTCCCAGATTTTGGCTGAGGCCTCTCATTCAGAAATAAAACCCTGGCACTATTTATCACATAGGTCTGTACTCCACTGATATCCAAAACCTTCTGAATCTCTGACACCCTCACCACATCATGATACGAAGACCTCCTTATCTGAGATCGATCCATATTCAAGATGAATTTGAACAATGTGATCAAAAACAGTATAGAATATTTTTCGTATTTAATTTACGGTACTACATAAATATTTATTGTGCGGCATTGAATGATAAGATATATATAGTTACTGCTGCTAGAATATGGTAAGACTTGAGAGATAAAATGTGTGTGTGTTAAACATTACCAACCAAATTAAACCAACCTGAATAACTTGATGATCTTTGTGTTTAGAAGAGCGGCAATAGAAACAAAATGCATCGTCATTGCAATCTAAACAATACATATTGCATTCACTCCTGGCGGCATCTCCGTGAGTTCGGCACACCGAGAAGAAAGATGTGTTCAGTAATGGTTCTAACCATGGAGGGACCAACATTGTCTCCTGCTTCAATTGAGTAACGCACTAACATAAATTTAGAATATATAGAAACAACAACAAAGGCAAAATTTTAGAGAGATAAATAGCTGATGAAGAAGAAGATGATACTACCAACATATATAGAGACATATTAGTACCATTATGATCAATGCCAATGGTTCAATTTGGTGAACAATGTGAATCTTTTGCGAGACAACTGTTGGATTCTTGTAATGATGATGGAGAATCCTTGCAAGAGTTACTGAGGAAATTTTTTGCAGAGATGATGGATTGGGAAGAGAGAGAGAGAGAGAGAGAGAGAGAGAGAGAGAGAGAGAGAGAGAGAGAGAGAGAGAGAGAGAGAGAGAGAGAGAGAAGAGAGATGAGGGGGTGGGGGTGGGGATGGGGATGGGGATGGGCGAGGGGGGGAGGCCTAATCTAAACAACCAGCAACTTAGAAATCAACAATAAAAACAACATATAGAGTAAGGGGACAAAAACGAAATTAAAATAAAATAAACAATACATTATAAAGATCAACAGTGGAAATGAAGCGTGTTGGCTGAGGATGAGTATGAACCATTAGATCGCGAGGAAATGGGATTTTGGCGCTTAACGCTACTTTTGGATCTTCTTTGCGTCTTGACGTAGGAAGCAGGGTCGGCCACAACCCAACCCACAAGGCTACGTCTGAACGTAACAGCTAGCGACCCGGACGACGTCGTTTATATGCCTCTCTCATACGTGGCGGTCCATAAATGGTTGCCTAAGATGGGTCCCGTTTTACGTTTCCTTGTTGCTTATGACGTTAGAAGTTAGAAGAATAAAATTATCACTGTTTTCCAAGATTACCCCTTACATTATGAAATATTACGGCGACGGTGGCTATTATTTGGAGCCGTCACGAGCGGCAGGTCTTGCTCATAAATTTAGGCAGTATGTCATGTCAGAAAAGAGTATTTTAAATATTATATTAATTCAGACATTTTAGCGAAGAATATATATACACATTAATTCAAACAAGGAAGGGGTTAAATAGTCTTTTTAAAAACAAAATTCTTTATGGATGATTTTCTTTGAATATTACAGGAGAATCTGTATTATTAATGGAGAGTACATAATTAATCAAATTATTAAATATCAAGAATACTATTCAAAGATAATGAAACCTTGTACTTGGCAACCATCAAATCTCTTGAACAATAATTCTCAACTCTTCTTTTTTTCTTGAAGAAAATAATATCTCAGTTCATAATTAAATTAAAAAAAGTATTTGATCTTGTGAAAATTATCATATTTTCAATGTTATTAATTTGTTTAGTAGTGAAACTAATAATATATAACTAATAAAAGTTATTACTGAAATTTTAAATAAATATTATTTTTATTTTAAAATAAAATATAAATATTTAATTTCAAATTAAATGATTAATTCTCATCACTAACTACTAAGAATATGTGCATCAGTTATATAAAAAACGAAATAATGTGCCTTATTTGGTTCAAACAAAAAAGTGAAACCAAATCGAACTAAATTTTATATTCTGCTTTGATTTCCACTTGGAAATAATGAAATTTTGTACTTAGACAACGGTTTGACTCTCTATATTCATCAATTAGTGCTGCTAAAGATATGGCATTAGCTGAAATTACCCAACTAAAATCCACATGCCTTAACCTCTTACTAATTTTAGGCATTTAGTTTAATTTTAAGTATAGCTTTTGAATTTTTAAATTTTTATTTCTAGAATATTTGATTGAAATATAAATTAAAACAAAAACTCTAACATACTCGGTGGCTCCCTGTCATCATGGACTCTGTAAATAAAATAAATTATATTTTATTACTTTGTAATTGAATTTATACATTTTATATTTTAATTTGTTCGAAATTAAATGTTCATTTTCCTTAAATAAACAAAAAAAATTATTCAAAGTTCCATTAATAACATATTTAATTTAAAATATTTATATACAATTAACTCATGATTTTCATCGCTTATCATATTAATTTAAGGAATGTGCACCTCACTAACTCACAAGTTTCACAATTCATTATATTAATGTCAATGATAATTTGTTAAATTAATTAAATTCAATGAACTTTTTTAAGTTTTAGTCAAAATCAAAAGTAAACATTCAATTTCAGACGGAATGAGTATTATTTAAAGAAAATAATATATAATACATATAATGTAACACTTACATCTATTTAATTTATGAAAACCATTATTCTATAAAATTTCCTATTTAGTATTTCCTACTTAGAGAAGGTCTTCCTTTAACTTTATAACGAAGATGTCATTCTGAATTTCTTAAAGCATAAAAGAACACTAAAAACAAAAATCGGCACAGCATGGCCGGCATTGCTAAGCTTGTAGTTGGTTTCGGTGGATTACAGAATTAATGCAATGTGAATGCCATATCAATATCCAGTACCCTCTAAAATAAAATAAAATAATTAATTGAAAAATATGTTACTTTTTTATTAACTATTTCATTGTAGAAATTTTAATGCAGAAAATATAATTTATATTCACATGACATGAAGGGTGAGAATGGCTGAGCTCTACTGGATGGAGATGAATTAATATTATAAAGAAAAAACTATCCCTTCAAATAAGTCATGACCTTTATTAAAATAAAATAAAAAAATCTTATGAATAATAATAAAGGACTGTCAACTTCACCATCATTTAATTCCACAAGCAAGAAGTCATATTGGAGTTGCACTAATTTCTCTGCTCGAATTTATCAATGTGATCGAAGTACTATGGATATTGTTAAAGATTCTACGTCGTTTTTCATTCGGTTGGCATATTTCGATTTTATTCTTCTAGGTTGTATCATGGAGGGACCAATTTGCTTGCATCGGACACAATCAAGGCATTCTTATTTGTTGTAATATTTATGTTATAAATTGTTAAACTTATTTGATTTTTTATGTCGATTAAGAAAATATATTTTTTATAATGAAAAGAAATTTCATTAAACATAAATTAGAAAAAAGGTTCCGGGGGTAAACACTTATGGCAAGAAGGAAATACATCAACCCACAGAGTAACAGGAGTAAAATTACATAAAGAAAAAAATACCATAAAAGTAAATACCTAATTATCTCCTTCTTGCCATCTTCTCCTAAATCTTCAATCATTCATGGAAAGCTCCGATCTTTATCTCTAACCATAAACAACAGTTTGTGAAGCTTTGCCGTATCAAAAGCCTCACAAAATGCCTAGGAGGGAAATGAAAAATTAGAGGAGGGCCCCAATTTGGTCTAGTTAAACAAAGTTCTCCGAGGAGAAAAAAACTCTTATCAATGAAGATCGCAAAGAGATATGTCAAAGATCTAGAAAAAATATACCAAAGTAGAAAGATTGCTAGAATTTACTGTCCAAAATAATGGTGCAAACACTAAGAAATAACTAAAGAATGAAAATCCAGTCAATACAAAAACTTCGGCGATTGGTCTGGCTAAAAAAATAGGGGATTCGATGAGGTTGTAGAGAAGGTGAAATGGGAGCAAGAGAGATAAGATAAATAAATCTTCAGCCAACCTGATTAAGAAATATATAATTAATGTTATTAAATATATTTTTTATAAAGTATTCATAAAATGTTAATGTATTTTTTTTATATAAATAATTTCATTTTAAATATATATGTATATATATATATATATTGGTTCATTAATATATACTTATAATTTTAATAAAGAAAGTAACACATAATTTGAAAAAAAATTAAAAAGAAAAACAAGCGACGGAAGGTGGGAGTATATTTCTTGGATTGTACTTACATTAATTTTGTACATACCTCCACATGTTTCTTTTTGGAATTTTGAAATGAAGCTTGGGTACTCGCAGTGCTTCAACTTAACTCAACTTCCTTCTTATCCCTTAGCATTTCAACTTTAAAATGTAGAATTTAATTCAAGTTCAAGTTGAGAGACTTGAGTTGAGATGTGGTAAACTTTCTTGCGGATTAGTCAAAGTTTCATAACTATAAAGAATGATATTCGCATGAATATGTGCTAGTTGAATTTCTATTTGTAATTTAAAAATTAAAAATTTTATGTTGGAAAGAAACACTATTTATTAAGTAAATTTTTTAATATAATTTATATATTACTCTCTATGCCATAAATAAGCGAATGCTCAAGGTTTGATTTAATTAGTGCAAAAAATAATCGAACATAATGGCTATATATTTTGTGAAATAAGTATTAAAAAAGTGACATAATATTTTCATTCATTCTCTTTTTTAAAAAAAAAAATATATCTTTTAGAAAAAAAAATTGAAGGATAAAACGAAATTTATTTAATTCATTATTTCGTAAAGAAAAATATAAATATGTAATTTAGTAATGTTCTCGTGTTCTTCAGAAATTCTTGAAGTATTAAGATTAGACGCATAAAGGAATAAAATAAAAGGAATGAGCACTGATCACAACTGTCTGTCCCCGTAAATTATTAGTTCCCTCCATGACGGCAGAGGGTTAGAGTCAAGGCTGCTCCCCACACTGACGCGATGATGAAGAAAGAAAGAGGAAATTTAAAGAAAAATAATTAAATAAAACTCTTTTAAAAGAAGTAATTTATATTTTCTCACACTCTGTTACTTAGTTAATAGAGGTAATGTGTAGGCTTCAAACTTACAAAACTATGACTTGAAAGAGTCATGAAAATGATATCTTTCCTCTTGTATTAGATTTGCATACAAATTAAATATTAATTTTTTTGTTATAAAGTATAATAAATATTTTCATTAATTTTAAAAATATTCATTTGGTATGACATATCTCACTATTAACTAGAAAAATAACAAGAATAATGAAATCAGTTTTCTATTAAAAAAATAAAATAAAATAAATTTATTATCCTTAATTCTTGAAATAAATTAAAAATGTACATATATATATATATATTAAAAAATATACTAATATATAAGAATTTTTGGGAGGTACTATATAATAATGAGTCTTGAATAATATTTTTGATTAAATTTTTTAAAATGTAATATATGTTGGACATTAACAGATTATCAAACTAGCACTAAAAGCTTCTTGGCTTGAGCAATAAAACTTTTCCGTTTTCAAAAAAAAAAAAAAAAACTAGCACTAAAAGCGAAAAGGAATAGAGTGACAGAACAGTTTTTAAGGTTAATAAGAAAGCAAGGAATGGGAATAACCTAAAAGGAGGAAAAAGCAACGACATTTTGTTAGAAACTTGCCATGAGTTTATACCTAAATGCCAGTATTTCTTAAAGGACCTTTGCTTTTTATCTTCTTGGTGAGGTAGCAACTACCAACCCCAAAAGCTGGTGCCCTTCCCCCCAAGAAAGACGAGAGTGAAAACCCATTTGAAGGACTTTATTTGCAGAAACCAAAATTGTAAAAGACATTTTTATCTTTCCGTGATAAAAGGAAAGTTAGTGTGGATGATTGATGTGAAACGTATGGAAATTGCAAATCGTGCCGTCTATTACATCAACCTTGCTTCTGTTCATAAACATTGGGATGAAGAAAAAGAGTTAGGAATGATACTTAAATTAATGACTTGCGGTCAAGTAATTCTTTTCTTTCTGTGCTTAATTAGTTTAGCACCTATATATGTCATTATTTTATTATTAGTTTTTTTAAAAAAATAAATAGTGCATTAATCATTAAAATCGTCCCCGATAAAATATAAGAAACTGGGCCGATCACACCAAACTTTGGAGGGAAGGAGAGTAATGAGAACATAACCAAACTTAACATGGGACTTTGTCCTAGCAGATGGGTTGTGAGCAGTTTGGTTGCATGTTCTAGGTACATATTGAATATTTAAGTTTCTTCCTCTATTAACAAGCACCTATGTCAATAGGAAACATATATAACAAGGACGACATCTGAGTTTTCCTCTATTAAACTAGATAATTTTTTTTTTATGTTGACCAAATACTCGTGCTAATATACTTACCTAACGACTAGATTCACTTAACACTGTCTTTCATTAATTTAAAAATATTATTGTAACAAACATTTTAAAAGGAGCATTAACTAAAACCCTATTTATAGTTAGAACTTTCTATGCCAGAGGAGGTGATCAAGCTAGTAAATGAGTGAAATCCTTTTTACTTGAACTTAATTCAAATTTCTCTTGGGATATGAGTGTATCTATGTATAACGTACCATGAGATATCGGGGAAAAAATATATATATAATACTACTAAGCACACTTGCACATGATTAATGGCAATGTTTCCATCTTTCTTCATAAAACCATGCCTTCCCTACCACAATGTCATCTGAAAACTTATATTGCTTCAGGAATTGCATTCAATGGGCTCACTTTGACTACAAAAATGGCGCGGCATTTGCATCTGCATTTGACCATTAGTTGCAATTAGCACAACTTTATGTGACAACTAATAAGGGTGAGCAAGGCTGTCATGTAGGCTAAAATGAATCCTGATACAGTGTCTTTCGCTGTAAGCACACATGCATGTTAGCTTTATCCATTATAATGATGCACAAATCTCTTTGATTAATATCCATCACGATCTCATAAAGTAGATTGTCTAATTCTACCATCATCCTATGCCATTAGGTCTCTCCCTATGCATGAAATATGTATTCTTTTATTCTAAGAAATATATATATTTCCTCTAAAATTTAAAGACTTATCTCTTAATTACTAACTAATAATATCCAGCCACTAATTATATTAATCATAAGAATAATGTTTTAACTTAATTATAGTCAATTTTTTTTAAAAAAAATTATTATTCTAAATTTTCTTTTAAAAAATACTAAATTAAAATTAAATATTTAATTTTAAAGAGATTTTGACCATATTAATACATATGTCATCAATTTATGGAGGAGTGAGTATATTTCCTTTGACAATATTAGTATTATAAATCTAATTTTAATTGTTCAATTTGAATTTGTACTAAAATTTTAAAAAATTATTGAAAGTAATAATTATGCAACTAAATTGCTAGTGAGTAACTATAGTAATTTCAAAGTTTGATGTGAAATAAAACTTTCCAATAAATTTATCCACCAATACTTGCATTCTCATTTAAAAATATTAGTAAATATTTATTTTTATGCGTGTTGTGATTCATTGAAAATAAATCGACTTGATGCTTTACATATTTCTAATAATTAAATTTATATCTTCAAGATTACAACAAGGGAAAACTTATAAAAATGTCTACTAAAATATAAATTATACAATTGAAATAAGATACCACAAAGAGAAAATTGAACCATTGACATAGATCAAAGGAGTATAATTTTGTCTTATTTATTAAAATAATTAGTAGTGGATTATATATATTGATATAATACAAACTTTTGTAGATTAAGGGATTTAGTTATATTTTTTTATAAGTATACTTATTTTAGAAAATAAGACATTTAATTTTAGATAAAAAATACCATATGTAAATCAAATAATTCTGACATCATCTTAAATGGAAAGGGGTGGTTTCTATTGTGAAATTAGCCTTATGTTCTTAAAATCTAATGTTGTAATGATAATTGACAAAGTTAAATATGTTCTTTTCATCGAACATTGAAAACCACCTTTTGTTCTTTATAATGTTGGATAGTAATATAAGTATTTTTTGAACATGGTCAATGCAATCATTAAATTCTGAAAGAAAACAAATAATAAGTCTTCTAATATCTCTTCGGGTCATTCTTCACACAACCGGTCAGTTACAATAACCCGGCCCAATTTCATTATCCCACCGACCGTCCGTTTGATAGTACTTATAGTATCTAACTAACAAAATTACCAAATTAAGCAATCTGCAAATTTCTTCGAAACTCCTTGTAGATCTCCAAAAAGATCAACCATACCTCCGCCCCCAAGAAAAAAAGAAAGGATTAAGAGCATCGTTTCTTCTTCATCTGATTTAGATCGGTTTCTCTTGATCATCTAGGTTACCCGCAACTTTATTATCTCATCTATCGGAAGAAGATATGTTTAAATCCTTCTGGTAAATTATCTCTTTTACGATTAATCTTTTCTCGTTTAGTTTATAGGGAACTGGAAATGTATACGTTAGGTTCTAGGGTTGATTTTTTTTTGAGTGATATTTGTTAGTTAATTCATTTCTTTGGGATAATTTTTAGCTTTGTAACTTGGCCGAGTACATTTTTTATTCATATGTTTATTTTGGGTGTTTAATTTTGCTTATCGGAGGATAATTGTAATATTTTTTTGCCTTATTTGTTTTTGGCTTGCAACATAGGAGGCTTTCCTTGCCTGTGCAATTTGCAATCTTACATGTCGTGCTTGAATTTGGAGTTTATGGAAACGTTATCATTTATTTAGTATTCTATATTTTAGTTAGGCATGATGGTGCTTCAGTTTCTGTTTGTTTGGATAAATTATATCTACCTCATAAGAATTTCCACAAGTGAAATTGCTGCATATAATGATTTGGACAAATTATGCTCATTGGGATTTTTTTTCTTGTCTCCAGACTATGTAATTCTTTCAAGAGTTTTAATACATGATGGCTTTAATGTGGTTATATGAATTTGTTTAACCATAGGGGTTCTCAGGAGCAACAAGCTCAGCCACGGGCTCAGGAAGTATCTACAGACTCATGGTATCCACCATCTGTAGTAAGCTCGCCCGGTTCTTCCCGCCCTGCAACACCAACCGTGACTTCTTCTGGCAGCTTCGGTGCAAGGGCTACTGATCGGTCACATTCTTTGTCACATGTTTCTCCTGCGGAGGCTGCTGGCATTATTTCTTCCTTAAAAGACAAAAGGTGTTTTATCATTTGCCTATCAGTTTGACACACTGGTCATGCTTGCCTTTTCTCCTAAATGACACTATACTTTCTGTCTGGTATTCCTCTGAAATGAAATGACAATGACAACGAACATTTCTTTCCCCATATTGCATATTTAGCAAATTTTTTCCAAATATTTAGCAACAACATTTTATGAATTTTCTTTCATTTGTGAATGTTTCTGTACTCATGTTTCATTTGGAAATGAAAGTAGCTTCATGGTTATCATGGAGTAACTTCCCTAAGAATATCAAGTTCTGCAGGGTAGTCTTTTGCAACAGAAGATATTTATGTTGTTTATCAAGAATTCTCCATCTAATTTAATCTGTCATCCACAATCATGAAAAACAGGGCACATGGAATCTACTTTCAAGAATCAATGTTGTTAGTAAATAAAATGATTTAGTAGTTCCATTTTCAGTCTGAATGATCTTGCGAGATGCTACTAATCTAGTATGAAAAAGGAATGACAGTGCTATTTCAAATCTTATGTTGCTATATATGCATAATGTACTAATTTCAAATACATACTGTGCTATATATGCATTAATAAAGTTTGCAAACCCACAAAAGATCCTCGATCTGGTGGTATTTATTGTTAATTTTTCTATTTTCCATTTTGCTTTACAAGAACAAAATATATAGTTATGGAACTTGGAAAAGAACCATTTTGACTTAGAAGTATATTGCAAGTTGAGGAAATATTATCCTGGATGAAAATTCTGTGCTATGCATTAGGGCCCAGATGTGTAACATATGTGTCGTTAAACTACTATTTGCTTCTTTCATCACATGCTTGGAACAGAAGAGAAACTAATAAGGATTATCTTGTGATGAAAGTCGGACATTTTTGTTAAATTGATAATTGAACATCTACATGGCTTCAGGTTTTCTATCTTTTTATCCTATCAACAGTATATCCATTCTTGGAAAAGTGCATGATGTTCTGTTTTATGCAGAGCATCTGTTCTGCAGGAATCTTGCATTGGACTTTTTGTGGTATTGTAGCCGTTATATTATACCAAAAGTGGAGATCATCTGGATATGAAAGCAATATCACGTGAGATTACAAAAGCAGAATCATTTTTGGAACTGAGTGATACTCATTCTTTAGAGAAAAAATCTAGTTTAAAGTTAGTTCAAAGGTAATTTGTGTACAAAATTTAAAATGTATAAGAGCATGAGATGGAAATAATTTATATATCATGAACTGTTTAAAATAATTTATTTTAGATGCTTGTTTTTAGGTGAGATTCAGCCATGCCTATTTGCATGTGAAATACTTGATCAACTCTGAAATGTGAAGAATCAGAGTTGGAGCTATTGCCTTACATGCTTACTACTGGTATTGTGTTCTGAGTTAAAATATTAAATGTACTTTGGAGTTTCTCTAACATGAGCATGTTGTGTCAGGGAATGGAAAACATTTTAAGATGTTAACCTCATGCATCCTCATTTCAATTTATCTTGTTTTGCGAAATACAAATTTTTATGGAAGTCTTATTCTGTCATGTAAACGTTTTAGTGTTGATGAGTTGCGGAAGCTTCTATCTGATAAGGATGCTTATCAGAACTTCTTACTTTCACTGGAACCTGTCAAAACTCAGAACAAGGTAAGTTGCAAGTCCCTTCTTGCATTTTCGTTTTTTTATCCTTTTTTTTTTCTCCACAGCTACTGCCTTGTTCATTCAGCTGCTATTTTAATGGAATGCTTTGGCTGAATGATTTGTTAACTTTTGTAGTGTCTATATTTTCCTTGGGGAACTTGTTCTGCAAATGATCTCCTTCTTTTGTATGATTTGGTTTTCTTGTCTCCAATTTCGCTGAATCAATATTCAAGACCACTGCTTTAGTAAAACTGTACATCGAAGAAAAAAAATCTTTTCTTTCCTTAATTTAGAATGCCCACAATCTCAAGTTACTCTTTCATCCAGAACCCCTTGAATTCGAATAATCCGTGTTCTTTTATTTTGTTCCTCTGCCACCTGAAAGGAAAGGACTTGTCCTGTGTCTTGTTTTTGGATAATAATATTCTATTTGTCGGTTTGGTTTATCTGTTCCTTAGGAGAAGCTTTCCAGTGTAAAGTTGTAGGTCCTCATATTCAGGGTCATTTAAAGTATCCCATGGAAAGGATGAATTCAGTAATAAAGACGATTCTTTTCCCCAGTTCCTTGGTAAAAACGACTTCTACAGGTGATGTTTTTTGATAGGATGACTAATACTTGAACAGCTGACTATTGGATGCTTCATCCTATTTTTTCGGATATGTGACCAAAACGAATCAAATGGATCTGGTTGACAGTATCATGTCTCTTTGGTTTACCTGCGAACATTGATGCTCTTGCATTTATCTTTTGCTATTTTCTGTTAGTCATACTTGTAGCAAGTCACCACAAGTTATTACAAATTCTTTCTTCTCTTGCTATTGATTAATCAGGTAAGAGATGACCTTCGTAATGAAACACTGCAGCTCACAAGTGAGTAATTGACTTATTTCATTCCATCTTTCATGATGGGATGGTTTTGTTATTTTCGCTTCTTGCTGATTAGATTACACGCTGATACATAGTCACATATTATGCAGGAGAGAATCTTGAAAAAGAGCCCCGTATAATGGAGCTTCGGAATCAGGTAACCTAGATGATTATTTACGCCTTGACTTCCAATATCTCAAATGGCTGAACTTCTTCTTAACTGAATTTTATCTTTTGAGGGTTACAGTGTAGAATTATTCGAACTACTGAATTGGCTACTGCTCAAGAAAAATTGTATGAACTAGAAAGGAAGAAGGACGAGGCTCTGAAGTTCTATTCTCCTGCATCTTTGCTACATCGCCTCCAGGGTAATTAACATTGTGAAATGGTTATATGTTTCTATTGTTTTCACGTGGTAGGATAAATTTTCAGCTTTCTTTTAAGCTTTTAAAATACATTATTCTTTGGTATAATGACTAAGTTGAATGGTAGTTGCTTATACTGAATTAAGCCTCGTAAGTATATTATATTTTGGGAGAGGAACTATTTTATTTGCGAAGCCACCAGCCAGTACCATGCTCTTTATTAGATTTATTCTGACTTCTCATGGTCTGATGAGTTTAATGATCAAGTATTCCTTTCCGACAGCCATATAGACACTGAGGAAGCATGTTATTGGATACCAATATATTCCCCGAGACTTAATTTATCTCATACTAAGCTTTCATTGTGTTTGTGCAATTAGGACCATCAAATGTATGTTAGTGCTTGACAACTTAGAGGGATAAGATAAGGATGACGCCATTTTAAGGCCATGATCTGGGTCTTCCTCCCCCGTTGTATGTCCGAGCAAGAAACTTGTGGCAGCAATTATTTTGCAGATGGTGACTAGAATGGCTACAACTTGAGTTCATGGCTGGTTTCACTGTCAATATAGTACTTGGGATATGTTGATAAGAGATTTCCCTTTGCTTTATCTGGTTTGACCTCCATTAAGTTTTGATTGAATTGGATCGGTTAAACTCTGTAAGTTTAAAGGTCTAAATGCATCAAATAGGATGCCACCTTGATATAGAACTCTTGAAATTTCTAGTTTATATATCTGCATTGTATATTCTTTAGCATTACTGGTCTTCTTTCACTGTTTAAAAATTTGATGTTTCCAGATTGCAGCATTCTGTTGAGTACATTCTGATTATTTATCCTTGCTGTAACCATTTGTTGTCAAAACTTATGTTTTGCAGAAGCTATGAATGTAACGGACGATGAATCCGAAGCACTCCACAGGCAGCTACTTGACCGGGAAATTGATCTTCCTTCTTTTGTACAAAAATACAAGAAATTACGCTACACTTACCATAAACGAGCACTCACTCATTTGGCTGCCAAGACATCTGTAAATGCCTAAGAAACATGATGCTTTTTGGGTGAATATACAATACAAACAAGCTGCTACTTTTACAGGATAAATTGACAATATCGGTTACACGTTGTTTAGCAGGCAGAGAAACATCTTTTGTTTGTATTTGCAATGGACTTTCGTCAACTTGGTTTACCTGTATATCATCAAATCATTTTTTTCAGTACCACAATTACTTGATAATATGTGAAAATGTCAATTTCGCTGGTTTTGCATGGCCATTGAACAAAGAGGAACGAGGTATTCGCGGGGTTATTTTCGTTGTCTGTTAAATAGCACATCCCAGCTCAAGTTATCCCATCCCTGTTTCTACTATTCAAAGGCTTATAGCTTTGTCTTAAAGCTTCTGCATCTGAGGTAGGCCAACTACATCGACCGAGTTTACCTGGCAATCACGAGCATCCATTTCAACGGAGTCCACTCCTTGTCCATTCATGAGACTAGATCCTTCTGAGTGAAGCAATAAACCGAGTATTCCTTGAAATTTCTTGATAAGAGAGGCAAGAGAGAATTCATAGTGGATAGTTTCCACTCTTGATTCAATTTGTTGTGATGAAAGATCTACAGATCCATCAACCAGTATTTGCGAAAGGTTTTCTTAGGGTTCATAAACAACTATCTCTTTTTGCTAGAAAAACACACAATGCTGTATTATAGCAACTTCTTGAAAAGACCGAATACACTAAAATCAATACCCTCCCTCCTCTCCAACAACAAAAGGTTCAGTTTACGAATCACCAACTGAACGACTTTCCCCTGTCCCTTCGCATTAAGAGGTGGAAAACGGAAAAAAGACAAGACTAAAACCTGAACTATCACTCAAGAAGAAAGAAAAGCAGATCATCCTTCAACTGTCTTAATTTCTTTTAAACGATCCAGTTCTTTTTCCCACTTGAGTCCAAACATCTGGCGGCCAAAGGGTACAATGAGATTGTACCGGAAAACCTGCATGCATATATTTTAGGTGAGCATGTAATACCAGGCAAGATAAGCCCAACCAGTGAATGGGAGCAATGAGGGAAATGCCATGAGATGTACAAACAACTCAGTAATTTTTTTGATTTGCTTAGGGATTCACATACAGTGTTGCATAAATCCTAATCCCATGAATGTCACCCAAAATAAATATACATTATCCATCAGTGAAATTATAACAGTTCAGGAGTAAACGTGTATAAACATTCAGTCCACATACACAAACATGCTGTCCCTTTCAGGTTTAAATAGCTAATCACATCTCACTAGTGCTGTACTCTTGAAACTTGAAAGCATACACTCCATGTTAATGCCAATTTGTGACATGAAGATTCCAATTTCCTTGTTACTAACATAGATCTTAAGCCTTTTGACACCAATTTTGACTGAAAGGATATCAGATGTACAGAGGGGTCTCTGTTCATGCATACTTAAAAGCCTGAGAAGGACAGGCTCCTTTTAAAATTTGCCAAGGACTATACAAAAAATACCACTTAGCTAATATAGATTACAAGAAGACCCAAATAGAAAGATGGAACAATAAAACTACAGATTTGGTACTAAATTCAGTAACTGCAGCTCTGATGACATGGTCAAATAGATAATTTGAAGAACGAGATCCTAATGCTTCTAATTATCAAATTGTAACATAGAGCTGTTTTACCAGTAGATAGGATACATCTGAAGTTAAAATCAAATAACATACACATGCATATCTACAGGTGTGCTCAGGCAAATGTATACAAATATATCAAAATAGGATGCTCACCTTATCATTTATATCGCGTAACTGCAACTTTAGAGCTTCTGAACTCTCAGTCCATTTGGCATCATCTTGATTGCTTCTATGTGCCCATGCTTTTTGTAGGGCTACTCGCCACTCTGCAATTTTGTTCCTTATCTCTTTGTTTAACTCAACCCACTCTGGAGCACATCCATTTTTGGATAGAATTCTGTACAAGGTGTCTTCAGCTGGGTCTGCATGAGGATTCGTGCTAAGGTTCAATGGCTTTCCCTTGCCAGGCAAATTCTCAAAGTGACCTTCTTCCATGGAATGCCATATTCTTTGCTCGACAACATTGATAATATCAGTTTCAGACCTGCCCAACGACCCAGCCAATATTGGGGTTGCATGTCAAAACGATCTCAAAAGCTCCAATATAAATGAACTTGGAAGAATTGCACTAGTGTAATTACTATGATTAGCGCTTCTATTAATGCAGGAAGATGACTGAATTTTTCTTCGAACAATATTTTTACTTAGGGATCCATTCCAACAATTCACAAAGCCAGAGTAGCAAATTTGCATCTAAAACTTCTTTTCTCAATGTTTTCCTCTCTATTTCCTCTTTCTTCCCAGTTTGCAAGGTCTTTAGCTGAGTATGTAAAGAACATGCACATCGACACATTAGTTTGTGCCATTTTCTGCTAAATCATTGAACACTTATCAGATTCCATTCAAGTAATTATTCACTTCTACGCCAGACCTATTACAAACCTAGAATCAGGTAACTATAAAAATATCGTCTATCAATTGCTAAAAGTCAGAAAAGAATTCCATCTTTACCTCAATTCCAGTTACATTTTGAAGAAATGCTTGAGTTGAAAGATTTAAACATTAAGCATTCAGGTACACGAGATTCTTAACAGTTCCCAAACCGCAAAGTCGTAGAACCAGATGATGAAGAGGAAATAAGATATAAGAATACCAATCGTTCAACATTTATTGTTGATAAGACTTGAGTGCATAATATACTATTCAGATGGAGAATTAAGGGCGCCGGGCAAGGTACCTCACGGCGTTACGCTGGCCACGGAGTTCAGGAGGAAGCTTCCGATCATTAACAGCATCAATAACGGAGGATAGACGGTCCATCTTCCTCTTGGGCTTCTCCGGCGAAGTCGAGGAGGAAGATGAGGACCACCTACAATTCGACCCACCATGGCCTGCAACCCCAGTTAAAGATGATAAAGAAGCTCCTTGGGAAACCGCTGATTTCCTTACAAACGTTGTTGATGCCGCCGATGACGAAGAAGCGAGAATTGCAGCGACTATCCTCGCCCAGCGACTGGCCATGGCGGGACTTGGGGCTTGGGCTGGGCCTTAGAAGGCCGCTGATTAATCAAGCGGTCCATCTTAAATGGCCGCTATGATTTTTTGTCTACGTGGAGAGTTAGGCTGCTCTAGTGGGACGTCGTACACGTGCTAGTTTCGGATTGGTTCTTCTGGCCTTCCCCCCTTCTTTTTCTTTGTTTTTTTAACTATACAGATTCTTGGGAACAATATGGTGATTTTTTAATTTACCTTAGGTTTAGGATATAATAATCATGGTCTCAAGCTAATGATTTTCACTTTGCCCAACTTAATATCCATGTTTGAATTATATCTTCTTAACGCCATCGAGAATTATATGACTAATTTTGCGTTAAATGGTCAAGAGCTTCTATGTTTAAACAGTATTCCTACCATTTTTTATTACTAATTCTAAAGTAATCGAAATAATATTTATTTTACGTTTTAATTCAAAAGCTTCTGCTTTCCACTCTTCAAGACTCCAAGGTAATTTAGAATATATTTTACACAAAATTATGATTTTTGTACCTATAATTTATAATACTTATTAATGTTAATGAAATTATTACATTATTCAATCTAATTAATTATAAATAGTAATAAGCAATTAACGCTAAATTATATTCGACTATATATATATATATATTATAAGTTTGAACTCAATGTTGCTTAACTAAGGTCAAAATGACAATTTACCCTGAAGGGAAGCATGCGTCAATCAATTTGTGAATTGCAAGGGAAAAAATTTCAAAGGTTTGTATTCGTAATTTCCTTACAATTGAACAAATACCATGAATAACAAGCATAATCAAGAAAGAAAGAAAAAAAAGAAAAAAGTATATCAGTAGTTGTTTTCCTTGCCATCTTCATCTTTTGAGGATTCATAGCTACCAGTATCAGGTACTTCCTCGCTATTTTTGGTGTCAGGTTCATCACACATAGGTGTGGTGTAATAGAATGTGCCCAGCGCATACTTGACAATGTCCCGGTACACCATGGTGGGTCGGTGGAGCTTCACCCCGCTCTTTCCTCCGGCGAAGTCAGTGGCAATGTTGCACACCGGGTCTGGGGATGAAATAAGCCTCACAAAGCAATTTTTGGGATCAAGCTCTTTCCCATTGACATACTTGTTAATAATTATTTCATAATCTCCAGCTTCATCTGTTAGATCACTTCCATAATACACAACCCTGTGCCTCACATCTTGACACATGACAGACACCTTGCATCCTGCATTGTACCATTATAAATTCATTCTGTCTAAGTTTACTATCTCTATATGTAACAAGGAAACAAACATATATATGTAATAAGAACAACAAGATTGTTTCTTGTCTAGTGATATAAAGATGTGCAGTACTTACCCTTGAGAGGCTTGGCACCATTGGCCCATTCATTCCAGTCTTGGGTGCAGTCTTGGCAAAGAATTTTTCCACCAACATGCATCACGTTCTTTCCAGCATCGTTCAAAGATTCAGCAGCAGCCAAAGAAGCTGATAGAACTGAGGCCGCAATGAATAACAAAGAAACTATCCCCATAACTCTTTACCTCTTCCGGAATTCAAACCAAAATGAAGAGGAGCGGATAGAATGAATATGTGCTAAATGGCCTATATAAACTAGTGCCACAAGGAACTGTAGCACTTGAGTGGAAAAGCACTACTTGCGACGTGCAAACCATGAAGGTACTATTTTATTAGCAAAGGGTTATTCAATTAATTTCTGGGAGTTTATATCTTAATTATTGTCTTGTTAATGTTCAATATTATGTGTTTCTTTATCGATAGACAGTGTCAAATTAGTGCGGCCTTCATAGCCCGGAGAAAATATTTGAAGGAGAGCTCTCAACTCTTGAGGCTGACCGGATGCAACTACGGTCCGGACCTATGCGTCTGTCCGGAAGAATCAGCATACGACAAAGTTTAAAATTGAAATCATAAAATGTCATGTACAAGAATGAACAGTTAACAGATCTGCATCAATAGGTAGGAATTTGATTCTCTTTGTAATACCCAAAAATTATCTAATGGGCTTAATTAATTAATTAACCCGGTCCATTAAATATTTATTATCTTAAACCTATAAATAGATAGGGGTTAACTTAATAATCATTTTTTTTTCCTCTTAATCACAAATCTCGAGGTAAATTTTCTCTAAATTTTCCGGTATGGCACTCACCACCGGCGGCAGCAATAAGCCAAAAATTTTATTTTTTCTTATCTTTCCACCATAGTCTCCCATATTGCAGTGTTTTTTTAAAATTTATTTTGGGAAGTGGCAGAGGGGCAGCAGTGGAGGAGGAAGAAAGGGAGAGCCGAGAGAATGGGGAGGGAGAAGAAAGGGAGAGCCGAGAGAATGGGGAGGGAGAAAACCGAGAGGGGGGTGGCGAACAGAGGGGAAATCGAGAGAGGGAGGGAGAGGGAAAAGGGAGGGAGAAGAAAGGGGGAGCCAAGAGAAGGGGAGAGAGAAGCAGAGAGGAGGCGGCAGAGAGGTTGCAGAGAGAGGGGGGAAGAATGAAGGGGGAGGGGCGAAAAGAAGAAGAAGAAGGGAGAAGAAGAAAGAAGGAGAAGAGAAGGAGGAGGGGAAGGGCAGCAGCGGCGGCTGGCAGAGGGGAAGGGGGGGTGGCGGCTAGGGTTAGGAAGAGAGGAAGAAGAAAAAAAAAATTAGGGTTTTTGGTGATAGAGGGGTATTTTCGTAATTTTTTTAAAAAATTTATCCAGTTTTTTCAAATTGGTCCCTAGAGTTTACAGACCCTAAGATTACCCCAATTCAAATACGAAATTTATAGATTTACCCACAAATGTTTAGAATTTCCAAATTAGTCCTCAAATCTTTCTAGAATTTTCATTTGACCCCAAACTTTTTAAAAATTATATTTTTACCCAATTATTTTAGAAATTCCATTTTTATACCACAAACCTTATTGAAATTATGTTTCAACCCATATTTTCAAAATTTTCGTTTTTAGTCCCTGAACTTTATAAAATTACGATTTGACCCCTGAACTTTTCCAAAATTACAGTTTAACCCCAAAATTTTCCAAACTCGAAAATTACCTTTTTCATATCCCAAAAGTGTTCCCAAGCCTTTTCAAAATGCCAAATATTTCCTTTAACCTTTCAAAAAGTTATTCCTTTTCTTTTATATAAAACATTTAATTTTGCATTTCGAGGTTCTAATTCATTGAATACTTCTAATGTAGGAGACAAGGACTTAGGGACCTAGACTTTCCACGCAATTAAGGACACGTTTATATCTTCTTTTGAAGTGGGAGTTCTAACCTTATTTTAAATTATTTAATCATTTATATTTACATGTTATATGTGATATTTTATTCTATGATTAATTGTGCACTTTTAAATTCTATTATGATATGTGTGCAATGATTTTATAATTAAACATATAAATGTCTATTGCATATGTCATCAAACAACAGGGGCTTAGGTCCGATAAAACAGGGACTTATGTCTGATAAAATAGGAACCTTAGCCCGATTCAACAGGAGTCTTTGACTTGATGACATGCAATAATCATTGATGTTTACATGATATTTTCAATCTGTATATTCTTATAATATGTCACACATTGCTCCCACTAAGTACTTTGGACTTAACCCATGTTTTGCGTTTTCCTAAAATCTTTTACAGGCTAATGGATTGCGATGCGAGGACGGAGAATGACCAACTATTTAAATAAATTTCGAATTTGGTTTAAATTATGTTCATGTTTTAGAACTAAGAATATTTATATTTATGGTTTTAGTTTTATTTGGTATAAATAATTTTATGTTGGCAATGATTGTTTTTGGATTCAAATATATAGTTTGTTACTTTTGGGATTTTGAAATTTTGACTGTTTTAAAATTAGAGTTATTCTTTGACTTGCCTATTTTATTATATTTTCTATTTTGAGTATTTTTGGGAAATTAGGGATGTTACACTCTTGATTAGGCAGCACCATGAATAACTTCTACTCCCGCTATATATTGGAAGCAAAATTCACGGTCAAATAGTGCAGACAAAAATTTCCGGATATGCAGGTGCTCACCCGCATCCACCCAGGAGGGGCGGGTTTTAATTGGTTTAGACGGGCAGCTGCCGATGCTAGTATTGAAAAGCATAGATAGATATGTGTGCAAATATAAGTTGTACTTGTGGACCCGCATCCACGGAATACCTTCATATGTTTTGTATATATATGTTTTACGTATATATGTATATAACTTATTATATATATATATATATATATATATATAAAACTGTAATTCATTAAAAAGATAATTAAAACTTATTTGAAAAATTTTAAAGGAATCCAAGTTCTAAAAAAAAAAAGACTAATATTCTTAAAAAGAAAGGATGTAGAAATTAAGAATCTAAAATTTTTATCCCTATATACAAATAATATTGTTATAAATTTTTTAACACTTAAATAGTAATTTATGCTTATTTTTATTCATTGCTCATTATATTTAGAGTTATATATATATATATATATATATATATGTATAAATGTACATCAACTATTATAAATTTATATATAGATATAGAATAAACTACTTATATTATTAAATATGTAGATTAAAATGAGTATATATTATTAAATATGTAATTATAGGTTTTATTATTAACTATATTTATTTAAATGAGTTTATACTATTAACTAACTAAATAAGTTACATATAGATTCAAATGAGTTATATTATTGACTAAGTGATATAAGTTATATTATTAATTCTATTATTAACTATGTCTATGATTTAAGTGAAGTTATATTATTAATTATATAACTAACTCACTAATATGTTATATGTTTTGAATATTAAGTATTTTTAGACCTCATAAAAAAAGGTCTTATAAAATATATAAAAAAATAAAGTTTGAATAAATATTACAAAAGTCCAAAAGTTTTTGTGGCCCAAAATATTACTAACTTCTTTTTTTTGTCATAGAACTAGGCGAGTGGAGCAGTAACGGGGCAAGTGGAGGGGTACCCACACCCACCCATTGCCAATAGGGGTGTAAACGAGCCGAACCGAATGCTCGAGCTCGAGATCGAAAAAAAAGTAGTAGCTCGAGATCGGCTCGAGCTCGATCGAACTGTATATAGTTGTGCTCGAGTTCGGCTCGTCCAAATTTGAAAGGCTCGAGATCGACTCGTGAGCTCGAACTTTTCAACTCGAGATCGAGCTCGACTCGTGAGATTGAACTTTTCAGCTCGAGATCGAGCTCGAGCTCGATTTCAAATTTTTTTTTTTAAAGTGAGCTAAAATTTCTAGTCTTGCCATTTATTAATTTAAATTTCCAGTCTTGCCATTTATAATCATAATTCCTGCAGCAAAATGACCAAATACTATAGCTAGACAGACATCCACAAAAGAATCATAATAATAGAGCCAAATAGCAAGATTGACCAATAAAAGATTCATAATAATCATAATTCCTGCAGCAATATGACCAAATACTAGAGCCAAGCATCCAGCCACAAAACTCAAAAGTCACAATCAAAAGAATCCCAAAAATAATAGAATCAGCCACAAAAGTCACAATCAAATAATCCCAATAATACTAGAATCAGCCACAAAAGTCACAATCAAAAGAATCCCAATAATACTAGAATCAGTCACAAAAGTTACAATCAAAAGAATCTCAATAATTTAAACTGGCCAACCTATAACTCAGAGTAATCATTCAAAAATATACATATCACTAGAATAATCATTCAAAATTACATAGAAAATATGTCAAGCTCCTTGGATTCTTTGGGAAAAACTTCTACCCCGGGCATTAAACCTGCAATAGTATATGTAAAAATTAATTATTACTCTAACAAATCTTAAGTAAGCTGCAAAAAGTTACCAACAAAGATGTTACTTCTCTAAGAAAGGTTAACCAATCAAAATGAAATTGATGTCAACTGCAACAATGTCTTTAACTGCAATCAAAATCAGCTCTTTAAAACAACATCAACAATATATTTAACTGAAATTAATATTATAACTTACATTCATGATGTGGACATAGGAAGAAAAATTTCTTGATATGATTTATCTTTCTACAAAAAAAGAAGAAGAAATGAGTTAATATATGATTAAATGAATCTTAAAAAAATAATATACTGTAACTTAGAAATTAACCAAAGAAATTAACTTACTTTCTTCTTTTTCACTCCATGCATATGTCTTAGCCAATCTCCTCCACAAAGTAAGATTTGTACAGTTTCCGGTGATAATGATGCACGATAAGAATCAATTACCCTTGTTCCAGCACTAAAAGTTGCTTCAGAAGCCACAGAACTTATAGGAATGGCTAAAATGTCTATTGCCATTTTTGACAATATTGGATATTGAATTCTATTCATTTTCCACCATTCTAAACAAGAAAAATCTGCAGGAATCTCATTTTCCTTGAGACGAGACTTTTCTAAATAGTCTACTAATTCTGATTTTTTAGGCACTGTAGTTTCAACTTCTGCACAATATGCATAAAAATCACTCCACTTATGCGAACTTTGGTGGCACTCACGAGAGTTAGAAGAACCAAGACTTTCTGAATTTGATGAACGAGAACATTCATTACTAGATAATTCAACAACATATTCTTCATAAAGACTAGTGATGGCATCCTTTACTATAGAAATATTCTGTTGTGAATCATCCTTTGAATAAAGCCTAGGAAAGCAAAATTCAACTGCTAACATTTTTAGGGTAGGATCTAACACAGCAGCTATAGCCATCAATAGATTACACTCACCCCAATATTTATCAAATTTCAGTTTCATTTTGCAAACCAAAGCCCTAATGAAGCCATCTTCACTATCTAAATGACTATCCAATGTTGATTTAATTGTTTGAACTTCTTGAAGAAATAGATTTGAAGTAGGATACTCAGTACCTGAAATGATATGTGTGGCTGTCCAAAAAGGCTCCAATATTGAACAAATTTTTTCAACCTTATCCCAATCTTCTTCTAAAGGACAGTTGACATAATGTTGATCACGATCGCTGAACATTTTGAAAGCTTGTTTGAAATTGAGCGCGCAACTTAACATCTCAAATGTCGAGTTCCATCTTGTTTTGCAATCACGAATCAATTTTTTATCTTTCAATCGCAATTGTTGCACACAATCTGTAAATTGCAAACGTCTTGCCTCCGAACGATTAACATATTCTACACTATCTCTCACATTACTAATGATATCTCCAATCTCATCTAATCCATCTTGAACACACAAGTTCAATATATGTGCACAACAACGAACATGAAATATTTTTCCTCCACATGCTAATTTTATAGACCTTTGAATTGTATCTTTCATATAACGCATAGCAGAATCATTTGCTGATGCATTATCCACAGTAATTGTAAATATTTTATTCTCAATACCCCACTCTTTCATGCACTTGAATATAGCATCAGAAATTTGAAGACCTCCCCTTGGTGGTGGAATGTTGACGAAGCTTAAAACCCTCTTATGTAATTTCCAAGAATAATCAATCCAATGCCCAGTAACAACCATGTACTCAATTTTCTGATTTTTTGATTTCCAACAATCAGTTGTCAAACTTATTTTGCAAACACTTTCAAGATTCTTTTTCATCTTCTTTTTTTCAAGCTCATAAACCTTGACACAATCTGTTTTGCATGTAGTTCTACTAATTTTTTGCCACTCGGGCATTCCCCGTTTCATCATAAAGTTGAATCCCTCTTCATCCAAGATAGTGAATGGATGCTCATGCATCATTACCCAATGAGCAGCTGCTTCCCTCATTTGTTCCATGTCAAATTTCCCAAAATGCAAAGGATGAAGAGGAGATGAAAATTCATTGCTTGGCAAAAAATTCAACTTTGTTTGTTGTTCAGAAACCTGCAAAACTATTAAATATTAATTGCTGAAAATAATATATACCTATTAAAAATCAAGCTAACAAATAAATGAATGCATTTACCCGCATATTAATCTTTCTCTTCACACATCTATCTTGATGTCTCTTAAAACTTGTTGTGGTACCAGTTTTAGTTATTGCAAATTGGACTTGGCAATGAGTACACTTTGCCTTTTTTTTTCCATCCAATGTGATAACTTCAAAATCTTTCCACACAGTTGAAGTTTTTTTCCTCTTATTTGTTTGGAATCCATCTTGCTCTTCTTCTACTTCCAATATCGTTTGTGCATTATCATGCTCTAAATGACTATCAGATGGCCCAATTTGTATTTGAACCTCGTCATTCAGTTCGTTACTTTCAGCTACAGCACTACACAATGTATGTTGAATGGATATCGCTTCTGTGGACATTTTCTTAAGATACAACACTACCCAAGAAAAGAATAAGTTCTAGTTCTACCAATAAAAGAATGCATAAAATAAGAGCTCCAAACATAAGATATTTACTGCAAACATTTTCAGTAATATTTACTCCAAATAATTACTGCAAATTCACATGAATTACTGCAAATAAAATATTTACTGCAAATATTTACTCCAAATAAAATAGACTGCAAATTCTATTTACTGCAAACATAAGAATTAATTAACATACTGCTTTAACATTTTCACTTTAACATATGCCAAATGTTTTAACACATGCCAAAGTTTAATGGAAACAAATGCACAAAGAGATTAAATGCAGAATCATGAAGACTGCTAATTAATTGAAATCACAGGAAGACTGCTACATTTATGAATTAAACTAAGAAGAACCATATTTACTGCATACATGATCAATCAACTCCACTGCTAAACAAAAATAAAATGTTTTAAAAAAAACAACAGGTACAGAAAGTTTAAATTACCAAATGGAAAATAGCTAGAAAGAACGATTATATGAGCTGATGCACGCCTGATGGCATACCAAAGAGGATTACTGCTTTTGGAGGCTAGATAAGGTGTAGGGTATCAGCGGAGATACGATTTGAAATGAATCACTTCATCCTGTAAATAAATTTTTAAAAAAGGAACAAATTCAAGGATAGATAGTAATTGCATTATAAGCAAAGGTGTAGAAATGTTCTTGATGGCATCCAATATATTATCTTCAATAAGTATGTTTGATAAGTCATACTAAATACGAACTTCTGAATTCTGTAAATGTAACCATACTAAATTCTTATTACGAACTCATTAGAAATTATCATGGAAATTTCATGAATATATTTAATGTAACCTAGCAGATATTATTATCTTGTGGAAAGTGGCAGTTGATAAAGCTCTTATTGGTGTAACAGTTAAATCAAAGAAAAGAAAAGTTGTGACAGTAGAAACTGATGATGATTTACAGTGGCAAAGTGAAATATAACTCAAGACTCAAGAGGTTATCCAAATTCTGTTTCGCTACAATTGTGCATAAGACATTTGATCTTCTATGCAGCTTAGTAGATACTACACCCTCCACTCCACCTTAGCTGTGTTTTTCCTCATGCTAAGGAGCCACTATTTTGAACCAACGTCAAGCTACAGGACAAACACTATGCTTTTACACAACATAAAATTAAAGGGGATAAAAAAAGAAGAAAAGAAAGTACCTTGTTAAGATAATGAAGGAACTGAATCTCCAACATTAAACAAATCCCCTTAATAGATCAATTTCCACATCCACAGAACATATTGCAATTCAACTAAGCAAACGCAGTCTAGGAAAAGGACAAGGCCCAATTAATGTTGAATCCTTGTTCTATACCTAAATAAAATCCACTTAGTAACTTATAACAATTCCATCTCATCTTCATAATGTTGCATTTTTCTGACTAGATTTTATCCTTGCAATATAGTTCAATAAATTCTTCAGTTACATACAGTATATATCATTCATTCGCAGGCACACAAATAGCTCAAGACCTGATTAAATAGAGCTGTGCAACTCAAATATTAGCACAGTATATAAATAGACATAGTAACTTGTGCAATGGATTATATACCTATGAACTTCTGAATTCTGTAAATGCAAATGAGCTACCATAGCATTCTACCATAGCTTTTAAATACTACTATTACCCATACTAAATTTTATACAATAAAGATTAATTATGCACTTTTCAACATTTAGGATGAACTGACAGACAAATAAATACACTATGATCATACTTAGAAATAATTCTCATCACACAAGATTCAGTCAGGTATCATAAATCAATATCTCCTTTCTCTCAAGGGAGCAGCCCACAAATAAATTAATTGTGTCAGTATGATTTAGGGAATATATACACATACCAGTAGGGGTTTAACAGTTTTAAAAACAACATAACTGAACTAAGAATCTCTCTCAGCAAGTTTGAGGCAATTTCAGTAATCAATCCAACAGGACAAAAGTTGAATATAAAGAACAAGGTAGCTATGCCCAAATATTCTAGGATATAAATTTCAGAGGTCAACTTACAGAGAATCTTCTATGACAAGACAATCAGCTGCGTTAAATCCCATTCTATTTGCCACCTCAAGAAACCTGATGGCAAATTGATGGTTTCACAAGATACATTCAACACACAGAAAAATGCAAAACAGACCTATCCAAAAAAGGGGAGAAAAAAAAAGAAAGAAAAAGCAACTGTTTGATTCTCTTGATTAGATAGAAGATTATCCATCTATATTCAAATAAGTTCTGAACAGTCGGCCAATAAGTGCTTGAAACAAATTTTACTGCATTGCGTTTCTGGAAGAGTTTTTTTTGTGAAATATGTTTCAATAATTTTGAATAAATAGAAGATTATCAGTCTATATTCAAATAATTTTTAAACTGTCAAACAGGGATTCTTGCACTGGATACTGGAATATCTTTTTCATCAAGCATTCCAGACATGAAAACTGAACCAAGTCACCAGTATCAGGGAATCTTTTGCTCTGAAGATGGCACATGAAGGATCCTAAGGCAAACTTCTATTTTATGTGTTACACCAAATTCAATCAGTTCCATTTTCTAAGAGCAAGGAAACCCAAAGAAAAAGAAAACTCATAATGAACTTACCTCCGATATATCTTGCTTGGATCTGTAAATTGTGGGAAGCAAACAAAAGACCTTCTTAAGACAGGCGTAATCGGTCAAGTCAGCTACCGAAATCGAGAGAGGTGTGTAATGGCTTGAAGATAGATTCTCTCTTTCAGGCTTTCAGCTGCTCAACAGCAGAGAGGAGTCAGAGGACGGAATTTCCTTGAGAATAGACCTCTCTCAGGACATGAATTTTAGCTGAAGATGGGGAAATGTGAGGGAACTGGTCGGGAGACTCTTGATTCTTGAAGCCCTCTCTCGATTCCTTCTCTTTTCTAGTCCGATCATGGCATGTGGATGGGACAAGAGATGGGGAGAGATCAGAGAATTAAGAGGAGGGTTGACACCATTTTTAACCCCTAATCGGGAGAACTCAAAGAAACGAGGGCTTACAGTTACAGAAATATGAACTCCAACGGCGGACGCTCACAAAGTAGGGTTTCTTTCTTTTTGTTAAAGCTTAAAAACACTGATTAAAAAAATTAAAACTAAAAACATAATATATATACATAATATTATAATGTATATAAAAATATTATTATATATATTTACGAGCTAATTATTTCTTGGCTCGAGATCGAATCGATTAGATAACGAGCTGGCTCGGCTCGACTCGAGCTCGATTTTGACCGAACTCGAACCGAGTTTTGACCGAGCGGCTCGCGAGCCGCTCGAATCGTTTGCAGGCTTAATTGCCAACGCTACAATCAAATAAAAAAAATAAATGAGTATAGAAATGCATATGCATTAACTACAAGATCTTAAACTTTTAATTACACTTAAACATATGAATTAAAGTTCGTGATGCATGGTTTATAAAATATATGTATATGAATTTCCTATGTATATGAAAAAACTAGGGCATTACGATCAAGCACTTTGTACATAAAATTCTCTAAAAGTCTCTAATACATTATAATTATAAAGGTGTAGAAAGTGTATAAGATTCCATATAATACTTTATAAAATATAAAATTGTACGAAGTGCTCTAAAGAATTACTCCTCAATATTAGATCAAATAAATCACCAAAGTAAATGAAAGAGATGGATTAGTATAAATAGGGATATGAGGGATTGGTTCTCTAGGTATTTCCAGGTCCATTGTGAGCTTGAGCAATCAAATTCTTGTGGGCAGAGTCAAGATCATCATCAAGCTAATTTATTGGATTAGTCTCTGAAAGCCTTAAAGCTTTTAATATCTTAGTTTTGATTAAATGACAAACATTGATAAGGACTAATGGCTTTATTGTATTAGTGATGATCTTTTAGGATTCATATATCTAATCCTTGCAAGATCAAAGTTTCAAATCTTCAGGAAAGAGCTTTTGATGTCAAGCCTTGAAGATAAGCGTTTCTGGATTAGATAGGATCTAGAGGTGTAGCTTTAATTCTTTATTTATCTTTGGTTATCTCTAGGTCTATCCCTTTGAGTAATGAGTTCTATAGGTTGCTCAATAAGAGTGAAATGATTTTCAAAATGCATTTCATTTAGATAAAACATGAGTTGGGTATTTGAAATGATTTTCAAAATACATGCACATACTTCAAAATTCATAAAATATAGTTTGCAAACTCTTAGAGTTGTTTGGGAACTTGTTCTGCATAGTTTTAATGCATTTGTGGTCGACCTGACAAAAGTGTGGACGACCACAAATCATGCGGTCGACCAGACTTCTCAGAGTATCGTCCGCAGGCTGTCCAGAGTTCTCTGGAACACTTGCGGATGATGGAGCGGTCGACCGGACTTTTGAGCTCATCGTCCGCATGCTGTCCAGAGTTCTCTGGAACATTTGCGGATGATGGTACGGACGACCCTCTTGATTTGCGGTCGACCGCACTTCTCCTGAGTGGGATTCAAACAGCCATTTTTATGACCGTTGGTGCATACATATAAATACCCAATCGTTTAAACAACTCAAATGAATTACTTTTTGAGCAAAAATCTGATCCTAACAGTTCATAGAACCTCTGGAGATTATTTTGAAACCAAATCTTAACATTCATATTGTGAAATTCATCAAAGTGAGATTTATACAAAATCATTGGGGTTCTTGAGCAACTTACAAGAAAACATTACTCAAAGAGGTATTTATGCTTTACATTGATATATCTTCACATTAAGGTGATTTCATATATCAAACTCTTCTTTTTCATATCTTGATTGAATTGTTCAAGGTTGCATTGAGCTTAAAACTCTAAGGATTAGAGTGAGCCTTGAACCATAGAAAACTGTGTTTGTGTTAAGAGCTTCTTTTTCATTAATTGTTGTAATAGAGAAAGGTGTGTAGACAAGGTTATATTGTAAAACTCAAAGTGTTGAGTGAACCTTGGTTGGTTAAGAGGTTTATGTTGTAAAACCCTAAGGGAATTGGGTGAGCCTCTATTGTATTCTCTCTTACTATATTAGTGAAAGGTTTTGTGAAATCCTTGAGTAGATAGCTCAAGGTAGTGGATTAGGTTTTGTTGGATAAACCGAACCACTATAAATCTTTGTGTTCATTGCTTCTTTTCTTGAACTCATCTTTTCATACTTTGGTTGAACACCAAGTGTTTGATATTTGTTATCTTAGAAAGCTTGTTTAATTTAAATAAAGAAAAATCGGTTAAAACCTAATTCACCCCCCCCTCTTAGGTTTTTCAGTCTCAAACTTCATATCCACATGAAGTCCCTTAAGAAACTCTAGAGACAAATTTAAGTCTTCACACATCTTGGTATGAAAAAATGGAAAGTAGGTAGTGGGAGGAAATTTGGAAAAGTGTACTTGTCGATTATTTGTCGATAAATCTTGTCATTGACAGCAATAAAAATTATAAACACCTCAAATCACAAATTTTCAATACCAAAGGAAAACACTCCGCTTAACCTTATATAATCTAAGAAATTTGAATTTAATAAAATTTTAAAATTCTACATTATATTTAAAATAATTTTATATCTTAATTAATATAATATTAATTTCACTGTAAAATTAACATGATGAAAAAGTTATATAACTCATGTAATCGTCTCACATAAATTGTATGAAATAGTATAATTTAAATTCATTTGTATAAATAAATATATAAAAATTGTTCCTCAAATTTACTCTAATGCCACATGTCATAATAAGAAAATTTTGAGATATTAAAAAATAATAATTTGGCATAATGTTTTACAATTAACTATACTCATAGATTCAAATTTGTTTGAATCTTTTAATTAAATTATCAAGTTAAGCTTCCAAATTAAATTGATTCAAATTAAATTATCTAAGATCATTCAAATTATTTTTTCCAATATAAAAACATCTCCACAAAAATGCTACAATCCGGAAACATAAAGCTACGGTTTTTTTCCTAAAAAAAAAGCTATGGTTTTATTTGTTTTAGAATTATTTTTCTAGAAAAATTGTTTCTTTTTAGAAGAATAAAGCTATGGTTTTTCCCTAAAAAATAAGAAAAAAAATGCTATGATTTTATCTGTTTCAGAATTCCTTTTTCTAGAATATTGATTCTATTAGGAAGAATAAACCTATGGTTTTTCCTCAATAAAATAAAATTGTACAAATTTATTTGTTTCAGAAATCTTTTAGAGTTCTAGAATTGATGATTTTCTTATAGTTCTATATTGATTATTTTTCATACGTATATTCATTTTGTACATAATTTGACACTAATAAACATGTGTCAAAAGGAGATTTTCAAAATATTAAAAGAAATCTAATTTAACATGAACAATCTAATCGAATGTATAAAAAATAAATCTTTACAACTATTCTTTTTATAATATATCTAATGGTTACTGAATTCATTAATGGGAGTGCATGTCATAATTACCATCGTGTTAATGTTCAATATTTTGCGTCTTCTATCGATAGATAGTTTCAAATGACGGCCTTCGTACGAAAACATTTGAAGGAGAGCACTCAACTCTTGAGGCTGACCGGATGCAGCTTCGTTCACGGCTAAGCTAAGAAAGTCGGCGGTTTTGTAAGTCTGTCCGGAAGAATTACTGCTTAAAAGGTATACAAAAAAGTTTAAAATTGAAATCATAACAGGTCACCCCTAATTAATCTTTTCCGTCTTCCATTGCTTATTTTGAAAGCCCCAGCCTACTGTCGCGTGGCAATGGAGTTCAATCTTACAAATAATCAAAGATACACACGTTCCATGTCTTAGGAAATCAAAAAATTTGATATGTACAAGATGAAAATGAGAACACAGAGTAATCAAAATAGCACATGAAAAAGCAGTATTAACATGAAAATTCCAAGTAACTAATTAAGGTTAACATCTCACGGCATTTAAATTTTGCCAGAAATAATTGTATTCGGGTAGAAAAAATTGGGCAAAAACCTCTGGCAAGGTAAGTAGGAGGAGAAAACAAAGAGAGGAATAGCATATCTTGCGGAAAGATCCAGTTCATTCTCGGCGAAAAGCATATAGTGGCCTTCCAAGGGCCAGCAGCTAAGGAAACGTCAATTGATTGGTAAAGTTGCAATCGTAAAACCGGATAATGAAGTTATACAAAGCAGCAACCAAGCAGATCAAGCAACACTCAGGTCAATCCAGCTTTAGAAAGTGCATCCCGAAAGCCATCATCGCTCTCCCAAGAGCCCACCTGTAACACATTGAAGGGAAGCAATTAAGTCCTCTATACATTCTCCTTCGCATCTGAGGTACAATAACAATAACTGATACTATTATATAACCTATCAACAATAACAAACACAGACTGAAAAATTCAACATCGTGACAAAAATCTGTGCCACGTTGTGAATAAGAAAGAGGAAAAAATCCAATGAATGGAATAAAATGCCGTTCGGTGGCAGGGGGAAGGGGGGATCCATACCTCAGCTACTTGGCTGTCGAAGTGCTTCTCAATCTTCTCCATCAGATTCTTATCTTTATCACCACATAATAAGTTGAAAACAGCACCTGCAGAAACATACAAGGTCAAACAGGGCATGGCAAAAATGAATCACCCATATCCACAATGTAACACGAGAATTAGAAATCTGCAGACTTTCCCATAGTTCAGAAAGTTACAAACCAATCCCATATATTCCTTGAATGCAACTTGAGTAATATGCAGGATGATCGACTGTATTTACCAAAAAGCACAGTACAAGAAAATATGCAGCACAAACCCTGAAAATCAATTAACATCCAAATTTACCTTTGCGACCAAAACGACCGGCTCTACCAACCCGATGCAGGTACACCTCATAATCTGGCTCTGATGGATAGTTGTATCTCACTGGAAGATCGTAATTAACAACCAAGTTGACCTTTTCAAAGCAAAAAAGAACAAAATATTACATCATCAAGAAATTATATTAGGAAAGAAAAATGAACATAGCCATATAGTGTCAATATAGTAAAACAGAGTGGCAAATACTAACAAAAAATACCATATTGTGTGAAAACATTACAACAATATGTAAAGTACCTGGGATTGATCAAAACCCCGAGCAAGAAGATCAGTTGATATAAGAACTTTGGTTAACCCATCTTTGAACTCTTTGATTATCTTGTCCCGGTCTTCTTGATTTAGTGCACCTTGAATGGTTGTAACCTCGTAGCCAAACTTAACCAAATCTTCATGCAACATCTTTACACTGTTCCTGGTCCGAACGAATATAATTGTCTGCCCTACTTTTTCTCCAAATTCAAGTATCTTGTCTTTAATCACCATCACCTTTGTAAGCTCATCAGGGCAATAGACCTTATATTGCTTAACAGAGTCTAGGGACAGATCTTCCTTCTTCACAAACATCTGATTGTAATCTCTAACAAAGAGTTCCTTGTTTATCTTATCAACGAAAGCCCTGACTGCATCATCAAATGTAGCAGAAAATAGAAGGACCTGCAAATGGAAAGAGAAAACTGAAAAAGTTATGAAAATTTTCCAGTTTTCAAATGAAAAGTCTCATATGAATACTGAGGTAGAAAGATATCACAAAGAGACACTGGAGAATATATAATGGAAAAGTCCTGACCTGGCAATTTGGACTGCCTTTAACAATAGCTCTCATTATTTTCACCGAGTCGTCTTTAAAACCACTCTGCATCACAATCAATAAGAGTTAGTTGAGAATGGAGAGAGTGAGCTACTGCATATTATTTGCCAGCATCCTATAGAATAGAAAAGTCAAAGTACAGTGCTATGGAATTGCTACAGAACTCCTCTCTCCTATAGGGGCAAATAACATTTATAGACAGCATCAAAAAGAAACAAATAAGCTAAACATCTACTCCACAGCTGCTGCTTTAAATGAGTTTGGGAAGACAGAGACAAGAAAGCAAATAATATGCAGATATAAAAATTGATCAGAAATAAGCATTCCCATTTATGGTTAATTCATTTAATCAATGAGATGGTACATCATTATCTTAGACTACGTAACATATCCTACTTGTCTCTAAGTTCATAACTCTGAAGAGGATGATGATATAGAAGACAAAACTGCTATGCCTTCAAATGATATCTGTAGGATGACCAACGACACACCCAGTTTGTTTATATTGGTTCAAATGACGCTGTACAATTCACCTATTTTCTTCAGAATTCTAAAAACATGTATCTAGCTTCATAAAAACAATAAACCTAAGCAATAACATAAAGTTGGACTTCCTCGCTTGCTTCCCTACAAAATGAATTATGAGATTGACCATAAAAGTTATTTCTTGATCCTAGAGTTACTCCAGGCATCATTTTAAAAAAGAAACTCAAGGATTCAACTCACCAAAAATTGCATGAGTTACCATCCAACCAAAAATAGTATAGCCAAGTTTTGCCGGTTAACTTTAGAACATCTTGAAACCAAAATGATTGCTAAAAAACATCCATCATAAGTAAAAATTTCATAATTTCATATGAGGAAATGCAAGTAATAACCGAACAGCAGCAATATACACCTTTCTTGGCAAACACTTTGCTCAGGACAACTGGTAATTGTGTTTATCAGGGGTCTCCAGACCTACATTTTAAAGTCCTAAAGAATTGCATCATTACAAAACATGGGGCACTGATGCTTAGCAGGTTTTCAAAGTCATAGGCCAAGGTCATCGAAACAAGAAGGAAAAACATGTTAAAACTGATGTCGCTATAACTTCACAAAGCCTTCATAGGCAAGATAAATGTACATATAACTGTTCCGAAACTATGGAAGGATTTGAATCTAAGCTTCCGCCACATAATGACCTAAATCCTAGCCCTTGGTTAGCCAGCTAGATAGAGATTCCTGGGATGACAAAGTAACGTTGCACACAGCTTACATGACAATGACAAGGAATATAGGGCAGAATCAGACAGGAATATCCAAGTTAATATTAAAGGTCAATCACTTAAATTTCGAAGTGTAGACATCATAGTGTTAACTACAACCAATATCATCCTCCAATCCCAACACCCATCAACAATCTTGATGATGTCCTCAAAAGGGCTCAGGCCTTGAAGCTCCAAGCCTCCAACTATCTCCGCGATCAAACCCTCCAAAGAGTTTTTGCCATCTTACAGTGGAAACACTACCTCCAAAATATTATATTTAGTAACAGGAACTCTAAATATTTATGAAGTATCACAGTGGCTTCAAACACCATCTACCCTGAGCTACAACCACCAAGTACCACCCATATCTAGTATTTAGCTTTACTGATATGATCATCTATCCTTACCAAAAACAAATTATGCCAAATCATTCATCTGAATTTTGGGAGTGACTTTAGTGAATGGACACACTATTATGAAGGAAGTCAAGCAGGATGACCAACCTTGAAAAATAAATGTTAAAAACAAGGGTAAGGCAAGCATTTAAAGGCATCTGTAAGATCCAGTTGTGTTGATAAAACAAATAAAATGATATTATATCAGAGAAAAAAAAAGGACACCAAATATAATATCCATTAAGATCGTGATGAATGTGACTTACCTCAGCCAACATGTGGTCTGCTTCATCAAACACCAGAATCTTCATGAAACTCGTGCTTAGCTTCTTTGCAGTTATCCACTTGCTTATTGTACCAGGTGTGCCAATAATTACTTGTTTATCGATTGGTGGTAACTTCGAAATAGGTATATAATTTGCATTATCTGCAGGAATGGCTAATACTGAACTTATCCCTGTGTACTTCCCCATCTTTAAGAGAACTTCCATATTCTGCAAATACAATCCATCAACAGTAGTTAACTTCTAAACTTGAACTCTATGCTAAGATGCAGGAAACACCCATTGCATGATATCTGTAATAAATGCGTGCATGGCTGGAAATCAGTAAAAGAAGATGTAAAAATCACATACAAGAATGAAAACAGATCTGCATCAGTAGGTAGGAATGTGATTTACTCTTGGAAACATAATGATTAAGCAGCACGTGAATAAATTCTACTCCAACAATATATTGGAAGCCAAATCCACAGTCACAATAAAAGATAAGAATGTATAGAAATTCATAAGATCTTAAACCTTAATAACACTGAATGCAACTAGAAACCCATAAATGTCATTGGAATGTTCAAAAGGGTAGAGATACATGTACAATACCTGAATGGCCAATTCTCGAGTGGGGCAGATGCAGAGTGCTTGAGGCGCACGTAGTTTTGGATCGACGCGACTCAACATACCAAGGACAAAACATGTGGTCTTTCCAGATCCATTGTGAGCTTGAGCTATCAAATTCTTGTGAGGCGGTGTCAGGATCATTGGCAAGCTAATTTCTTGGATCTTACTAGGCCTCTCAAACTTCATTTCCACATAAAGTCCCTTAAGCAATTCTTGAGACAAATTTAAGTCTTCAAACCTCTTGACTGAAGTGTATGGAGTATCCCCAGATGTTACCTACATCCTCATAAAATTCAACCTCAATATTCATTGAAAACTTCTAAAGTTGGGTTGATAGGATTGGCTTAAAGACATGGTTAGCATTGTACAAGATGATTTAAGATGTAATTTCTCTACATCTAAAATAAATCCAAATTGAGCCAGCAAGCAGAATATAAAATATGAGAGTTTTAAAGCAATGAGTTTCCTAGTCAAGGGCGTGAAGGTTCCTCCAGAGGCTTTTGAAAATTGTTAATTACATTTGTAAAAAAAATCAAAAGAAGAGCTAACCGCTCAAATTTCTGTGTCTGGCAACGAGCACAGGAATATATTCTCAATGCACCATGTACCAAGCTAAATAGAACATCAAAATACATTATCAATGTACCTAATCCAAATTAACCCCTACCGCATCAACTAACTGGAAAAATTAATAGCATATCCACTCGTTCTTCATTCATATAAAGTAATAAGTAAGCAAATATAATCGTAAACCATAATACGGTTTAGGCTAGACATTAACCGCTCAAAAATTTCGGAGTGCTGCAGAAAGCTTGTTTTACTGTTTCAATTCTAACTGCCAACTAGAAAGGAGAAAGTCTATTAATATTCTTAAACCTTCCAGACTAATTGATTAACAGTTTACTTCCCCAATACTCGGAAACTTTAAAACCGTAAAGAACCAAAATTTTATAAAATAACAAAAGAAACAATAATCAATAATAGATTTCATCTATCCATGGAGAACAAAGTACATACAGCTTGGATGCTGGCATCGTCGGGATCGGACAGAGTTTGATTCCGTCTCTTGGAATCGTCAATCGCCAAATCGTTTAGGTCAGGAGTCTCCGGAACTTCGTCAGCCTCGTCTGCTACATCAGCCCAACTCTTGTTTTCTATGGGTTGCGGCACCAGCAGCGGCCGTGGTTTCCGTTGGTTTATCTGCGGCTGCCGTAGCGCTTGATGATGATTCCATTCTTTCGAGAGAACAGTTTCGAGCAGCAACAAGACTTAAGACTCGAGTCTCGAGTGGGACAGTATTTATATGCAAAGATCAAGTCGGTTAAAGAAGGAGAAAAGATAACTAGTATTTGGATTGAAATTTGAAAAATATTTTTTATTGTGTTTTTTAAATTATAATAGTTTTTCTTTTGTGTTTATATAAGAATTGAAAAAAAAATTAGAGTCAGAGAATTAAATTTTGATAAAATAATTTTTAGATCATATATTGCTGATAATAATATAAAAATATAATTAATAAATAGTTTGATATTTTGTTTTTAATTAAAAATTAATTTAAAAAATATTTATATATATAATATATAATATTCATTTATGAAATTAGTAAAAATAAATAATTTTTAATGTGATAGAAATTTTAAAGGTAAAAGTTGTTCTGAAATATATTTTTACATGGAATGATGAGTTTAAGAAAAATTATTATCCAAATGTACTTTTTAAGTTATATTTGGATTATGTTTTGAAATTGTTTTTTATTTGTTTTATTTTGAAATAAATTTATGTTTAAATAATAAATTTTTTATTGAAAATAAAAAGTTGATTAATTTGTTTTGAATCTTATATCATTGATAATATTATAAATTGTATAAAATATGATTAATAACTTATTAGAGATTGTGATTTTAATTAAAATTTAATGAAAAAGTGTTATTTATGTGATTAAATGAGACTTATGTGCAAAATTTTAAAAAATATTTTGAAAGATATTTTTATAAGAAATGTAAAAAAATGTTTTGAATGCTAAGCCAAATATACTCTTATTTGTATAGAAGTATTGTCAATTCAAGATGTTTTAAGAATTTTAAAAACGAATTCACAAGTTTTTATGAACAAAGGAAAATATTTCACTTAACCTCATGATGGTATAGGAAATTCGAATTCAATGAAATTGTAAAATTATACATTAAAACTTATAAAAAATATAAATAACTTTATATCTTAATTAATAAGCTATTAATTCTAAACCAGGTAAAAAAGTAATATTTAATTGTATTGCGTAAATTATGTGAAATTGTATAATTTAAATTAACTTTTATTAGCAATAAAAAAATAACTTGCGTTATTGACTCTTATGTATTTTTATCTAAAATATATTTTTTTGTTTGCTTTTAACTTTATCAATATCAATTCAAACTAAATTAAAAGTTCAAATTAATAAAGTTAAGATCAAATAAAATTATTTAAATTTTTACTTTTGATTTAGTTTCAATTTAAAACATCGACTGAAAATCTTCAAATTTTCAATGTTGATATTTATCAAATTTAATCCAACTTAGTCAATCTCAACTTCAGATTTAAATTTTTTTTGAAAAATACACAAATCGTATTAAAACAAAACAAAAACCTACTTATAAAAAAAATATTTAAACAAAACATAAAAAACTTTACAGTCGGATTGAGGAAAGTTTCATACATCACTGGCCTTGTTTAAAACCATTGGGTATAAAGCCCAAAACAACATTTAGACCAGAAGGATGAAAGGAAAGCTCGAAAGAAAGTGGGCTTTTGGACTTAGTCACTTAGATAAGTCTTGCATACCCAAATTCACTCCATTTACAAGCCTTTTCTGCTCTTGTGAGGCAAACTTCTGAAAATAACTTATTTTTTAGCCTTTTAAACCCCCCCCCCCCAACCCATCAAGAAAAAATAAAAATAAAAATGTAGATATAATCTCTGTAGATCATATGGTTTATAAATCTTGTATTTTTTTTTCTGTAAGATACACCACCTAAGAAATTTCGCTACTTAAATGCATCAAAACAAAATATAGAAATTCGTGATAGGCATAATTGCACAAAGCCTGCAATTGTTATATGCCAATGAATATCATGTGGGAAGAAGTAGAAAAAAAAAACAACTCAAACCATCCATGTATGGATTATATATATAATCAAAAGGATTGGAAAAAAAAAATTGTCAAAGAATTGTACATGTCTTCAAATTTAATTCAAGGAAGATTTTTAAAGACAAAGACAAAGATCTTTTTCTTTTTCCTTTTTTTATTTTTAATCACCTGAGACTTGACAACTTTAAAAAATTAAGAATGTTGCTTATGATAATTAAACAAATCTTAAAACCTTGTGGATGCAGATTAAATTTCCACGAATCTCAGTTAAGCTTTTGTTTTGTAGTTTGGTCAGGCATGTGGTTTTCTTCAAAGGATGAACAATCAATCTTTCCTAGCTAGTCAGCAACGATGTAACATGAAATGTATCTTATATTCCGTACGCCATTGACATAGCACAGCGACAACATTCAAAGTCTTTGCAACTTTTGGGGAGAAGTTTCTTCCTATCTGATTTTGGTCATTGTCATATCTATAATAATTTTATAGCATAGTGTTCAAGTTTTTTAATTAGGGATGAATCCAGGGCAAAACTTGCATAATCCACTGGCGTTATATGCAAACTGTAAGTTATATGTGTGATAAATTTATTTAATAATACACTCACAGTCAATGTAACTTTCTCTTGGATTGAAATTGAACACGTATTTTTTTTTCAAATAAATATACTTTTTTTTAAAAAAAATTAAAAATAATATATTTAATTTTAAAAATTCATATCTCACTATATATTAAAAAATATTATTAAGTATTATATTAAATAAAAATTAAATATTTAAATTTAAATAAATAATGTGTGATATACATTTGTAATGAGTTTAAAAGGTATTGGTTGGAGAGTATGTATAGCTTTCCACAAGCGTGCGTGGCCATGGATCTGAACAAAAAAGGTGAATGGTTGGACTATACATAAAGGGGACGCTGGAATATTATGCTTATACGGCTTGGCTTTGATTATATCTTCTTGTTTATGGAGAATTGTGGGACAAGAAAACTATCTTTCCAACCACTGAGATGTGGTTCACATGAATAGATCAAACATGTAATTATCGAGTTTTGGCAAAAGGTATCACAGCGGAATAAAGTGGTTTGTTAGAGAGTTGGAGTTCCACGTGAAAACCAATAGTTCAATATTGACCAACCACAACTAAACAAACAGATATAAAAAGCACCCTTCAAGGGAAAAAAAAGAAGGAAATTCAACTCACTTCTAAAGAAACAGATAAAAAGCACCCTCCAAGGAAAAAAAAGAAGAGAAATTCAAGTCACATCTGCTTTCTTATATAGCATGATTTGAAAAGAATATGGCGCATAGAAACAGTGAATTTAAATATGTTTCTTTAAAAAATAAAATAAAGTTATTTTTGACAAATACAAGTATGTTTTTTTTTTTAATCTTGTTAATTTATACTATTAAAGTAAAATTTTCTTAATACTCTTTCCTTTTTCTTTTATAAGATTCATTCAACAAACTCGTTTATTCCTAATTATAATATATTTTACTATTTTTTATGATTATTACGTATATTATTTCAAATTCATTTTTACTTTATTGAAATAAAGAGATATCACATGTTCATTTTTAAAAAAAAAAATTAAAAATAATGAAATTAATATTATTGATTTATATAATTTACTCAAAATATATTATAAAAATAAATGAAATGAATAAAGTATTGTAAGTAATGTAACATTTGATACGTAGAAAAAAAAAAATCTTCGATGTTGTGACGCGGTCGCGGTTTGATTCCATACTCTAATCCCTGGTAATAAATATATAGTGAGAGAGAGGCAGAAGATAAAGTAGACTTAGTCCTCATCCATGTAAAGAAAGAATGAGAAAGATTTATTTCAAGAAAGAAATGAGAGAATGACAGAGGATTGCCAACAATAGGCGGGAACTGGTTTCAACTTCCAACTTCTATTTCCTTTCTAATATTCTCCTCTTTTTTCTTTTCTCTGTCCAAATTGAATATCATAAAATAAAATAAGGATTCTGTACCTTTTCTTTTCCCCCCTTTTTCTTCTGGATTCGTGAGTCAGAATGTCGGTCTGCCCATTCATAAATGGGTCAAAATTTAATTCAGTACTTATTGATTATCTTATAATAAAAGAAATTTAACCATTAACGAGAGAGTATTATGACCTGTATTTTCCTTCCAACGAGAAGGTGAGTCCCCATGGCCCCACGTTATGGAAAACATCCTCGCCTCCGTCTACGGCTGGTGGAGGCGGCAGACTACTCGGCAAATATGAGTCGCCGTCAGCCTGCACTTTCGGTAATTTGGTGGGCAACTTCCTTATTGGGCAGTGGCCACAATCCAGTGTAGCCATCAACAATAGCTCAAGAAAGCAGGTGAAAGCTTTTAATGGAGTGAATCTACCAAATAAAAATCATTTTGATTGTCACAAAAAATTTAAGCTTAGGGGGAAGTATTGGTTGTTATTATATATCGTTATAAAGAGCTTTGATTTGGTCCTCGTGCATAGTAAATTGTTCTCTTTCTCCTTAAATTCTTGTTAATTTTTAAATTAATATAATATTACTAATTATTTTTATTTTAATATACTATTATTGACCAATTAAATAATTACATTTTTATTAACCATTTGACCATTTAATGTCGAGTGCATTATACTTATATTAAACCTATATATACACACACACATTAAGTGGCTATGTAAAATTGCAATAGGATCACAAATTTATTCATCTATAAAAAATATATTATTTCTAAATATAGTAACATATTGTGCATCATGAAAACAAATCTAACTAGTAAACCGTTAAAAAAACAAATGCCAAGATTGTTTCTCAAAAACCCCAAGGAACTGGTTGTATTAGAACCAGCATTTTTTTTATAATTAAAACAAACACCTAATCTTAGTTTTTTAATATTTATTTTGATTCAAAGTATATGACAATTAACCAACCATTTTCAGTATTTTTTTATTTTTATGTTAAAGGAGTAGATACGTAAATGGAATTGACAATTTATCTTTTGGCAAATGAAAGCTACCTTCACAGTGCTGCTATTTTAAATTAATATCCACTTTATTGAAAATGGCTGTTAAATAACGCATTAATGTCTAATCTTATAATGATAATTTATTATAATGATTGTTAAATATCGCACTTGTTACTTAATATTGTACACTTCAAATGTTCAATATACACCTAACTCCATTTGCCTTCCTCTTCTATATTTCAAGTCATCTTTCTCACAATTGTTCCTTGGCCAAGCAATTTCAACCATTTTAAAGCCGATTTTAATAGATTTTTTCCTCACAAACACATTAGAAAGTTAGTTTCTTATTATTTTCAAGTTTATGTACATTTACCTTTGAATTTACAAATTTTTAGTGTTTTTTTTTTATTTGCAAAATCAAGAGTTTTCAATCGTTACATATTCTTCGCTAAATGTCATATACTTTGAGGTTTCAATTATGTAAAGTTGTTACATATGTATTGTGTTACGTTCCTATTTAGTATTCTTTTTGTTTATTTAGCTAATTGTTTACATTGATTGAAATTTGTGTCAATTGAAAAATATTATCATTAATTTTTAAACTCAAATGAATTTATTCGATTATAGAGCGAGTGCACAATGAGATTGACGTTGCAGCTCTCAAGACCATCTGATATACTTCAATCGGGCAAGTTTCATTGAGCTCGGTATCTTTACATGCTATGACCCTTTATTCTTGGATATAATGGAATTGGACCTCTTTGTTCGTGTCATAATTCTGCCTTTTCAGACTCATAGCCTATGTAGAGCTAAAAATTCATACAATAACTTTTTAGTTTTGAATTGCCAAAATTTACTAATCCATAAGTGTCAATTTGAGCTTCAAAGTAATTTGAGACTCAGTACACATAGTTAAACTATGTTTGTATGAATTCATTATGAGTAGCCCATTTATGCATATTTTAAATGTTCGGTGATGCAATGATTTTTGCTTGTTTATTTTAATTGTGAATAATTAGAGAGAATAACTTTAGAAAGATAAATAGAGCAAAAGTATGGAAGGATAAAAAAGTCAAAAGGGTATAGTATTTAGCAACCCCCTTAAGTTTATTATGTCATTCTTATTATTAATATTCTAAGTTGTATGGCTACACATGAATTAAGTATGAATAATTTAAATTAATAAATTTCTTTCACGAAGTTATATGAGAAATATGCTAAACATGAAGAAAGTAGTTTTAAGATTCACCATACTATTACTATGTTACTAACATTACTGTTTAGCCAAAAAAAAAGTTATTCACATTACTAAATATTACTCGATCGTCTAATATTAATTATTCATATTTTTACTTTAAAATTTAATATTTATGAATATAAAATGAGTTTGCTTTGATAAATATATACAATTTAATTGGTAAAATGACATAACAATTGTCATATATTTTTAAAAAATAAATTAAAATTTTACCAACAACTCTCTATTTCCTCTCCTCTATTTTAAAAGATTCATATTTCATATTAATACATATACATGTAATATATAACTTAATGCATTAACAATAAAATACTAATTAGTATATACTTTACTTGTAATAAAATTATTTTAAAATTTTAAAAGATCCATCAAGTTTTGTAAACAGAAACAATCATATTCTTCTAATTCAAAATCGAAGTTTTGACTTTAAATCCTTCTCTAATTAATAATTACACGCGGTTGAATTATATTCAACGGTAACATTAAAAAGGCAAAATCGTGTAAGCTACGCAGTCATCATCTTCTTCACCCCACAACAACAATTAAAATCAAACTTTATTTCATTAGTTCCCATATCTACCCTTTTCTCCACAGTTACAACTTCCTAATTTACCAACACCCTTTTCGACATTTCATCTTTCTTAATCGTCTAAAACATTTATTATTTTTTAATTACATTACTAATTACGTCTTAATCAACAAACTTTCGCGATTAAGCTTTCACTCACCACACGTATATAAATCGAATCCCTTCATGTTCATGTACTGCTACGCTTAGGACTCAGCTGCTGACTCATTTTCTCTATCTACTCTCTCTCTCTACCAAACAAAGAAATGAAGAAAAGCATGCTCCGCAATCTTCTCCTCTTATCAGTATCAGCTTTATTATTATAGCCCTTGTTTTTACTTTGATTTATGCAGCTTTTTTACTGTTTTTCTTAAAGATTTTTGGAAAAAAAAAATACAGTTGGTATTGGGGTGTGGGAAGGGGATTGGGAGTGCTGGCGATGGCTGGCGGGCAGTTCTTGATGGTTTTGGTGGCTGCTGTAGCGTTGGTGGCTATGGTGCTGAGGGTGGATGGGGGAGGGAGAAGATTTTCGGGGAGTGTACTTACTTTGGAGAGAGTTTTTCCGCCGACCCAGGTAGTGGAGATAGAGGAGCTCAAAGCTAGAGACAGAGCGAGGCACGCTCGTATGTTACAGAGGTTTGCAGGTGGCATTGTTGATTTTGAAGTTGACGGCACCTCCGATCCCTATCTTGTTGGGTAATTTGTGGGAACTCATCAGGTTCCCCTTGGATTTCGTTCTTTTCTTGTTTATTCCTTAAAAATTTTGTTTGAATTTTGATAGATTTCTGATTTGAGCTTGAGATTAAATTTAAGGTTTTTCTCATGTTCAAGATTTTGTGTTTTCTGTGATTTTGAATCTCTTGGTTCAATCATGTTCTTCCGTTATTGTATGCTCGAGTTCAAGTAGTTTAAGGAAAGCTTGTGTCTCTCTTGAATGTATAACATCCAGATTCCCAGAAGGCAAATAAAACAAAAAGATTAAAAAGAAAAGACAAAAAGAAAAGCAAGAAAGAATGGGAATGACTTATTTCAGATTACTGTTAGTTTCATCCTCTATTTCTCTTAAGAAAGTTTTATAATTTCTGGTACTTTTCTTCTTCACAATTAAAATGCAGTAATTAGAGATTACCTGTATTTACCATTGCCGTTCAATTGAACTGTAGGCTTTATTTCACCAAAGTTAGATTGGGATCTCCTCCCAGGGAATATAATGTGCAAATTGATACCGGCAGTGATATCTTATGGGTTTCATGTGATTCCTGCAATGATTGTCCTCGATCAAGTGGACTTGGGGTAAGGAAATTCTATTGTTACTGGTATTTCTTTATGATTTATTTGATTTACTGAGGTAATTTGAGTTGCAATTCACACTCGTACTGTTTTATTATGTCAGGTTGAACTCAATTTCTTTAGTCCTGCCAGCTCGTCAACTGCTTCTCTGATTTCTTGTTCAGACCCAATATGTACTTCTATAGTACAAACTGCTTCGGCTGAATGCTCCACTGCAAGCAATCAATGTGCGTATGGTTTTCAGTATGGCGATGGAAGTGGCACTTCTGGATATTATTTAGCTGATATGCTTTATTTTGACACTTTTCTGGGCTCCTCTTTGATTGCCAACTCTTCAGCTCCTATCGTATTCGGGTAAGATATTTTGAGTTTGTGCTAGTGTGCTGATTGGATTGAAAACCTTGTCAAGCTTCAGTGGCTGAACTATGAGATACCGATAATTTCCATTCAGGATGTAAAACCATTCCTTTATTCCAATACTACTCATTCCTAAGTAAATTGATACTTTCATGGCTCACTATTAAAGATATTTTCAAGTCAGTTGGGATACCAACGATTCAATATGCAGAAGATTTAGTCTGGAATTAGATGGAAAGTGATGACTTCTGTATAAATTAAAGATGTATTGTCATTGGAACAATTAAGTTAAGCATAATTCATATGAAATATTTTATTTTCCATTATATCACATGTGGTTTTGTATTTATATTGCTATTTCATCATAATTTCTTTCTTATACCGTCATTACAAATTTTGACCTGTGTATCTTCCCTTGGCCTGCTTGATGCTTATCCTTGGGCTCCATGTCTCAACAGGTGTAGTACTACTCTTTCTGGAGACTTGACCAAATCTGATAGAGCAATTGATGGTATTTTTGGGTTTGGACAACAGGATCTTTCCGTGATATCACAATTATCCTCCCGTGGAATTACTCCTAAAGTGTTTTCCCATTGCTTGAAAGGAGAAGGCAATGGTGGAGGTATACTTGTTCTTGGTGAGGTTTTGGACTCGAGAGTCGTTTATACTCCCCTTGTTCCATCACAGTACGTATTATTTACTGTATGGATATATTGCTTTGTTGTTCTTGTACATTTCGAATTATTGTTCTTCCATGGAGATGAGATTGCTCTATTATAATAAGTTTTTTTTTAATTAATACAGTGTTTTCAGCTAAATACAGCTTCATTGGCACGTGACTCGAAGCTTTCTTTCTTTTTGTATGTTCATGTACGTGTAATCGCTAGAACTATGTTAGCAACCTCAGGCAGACATATGTTACTTATCATTGTCTAAACAAATTTACCTATCAAAGTGTTAATTTGAATTGTTTTATCAAAATATTTGATAATTGTTTGATGGGATTGGAGTTTGTACCTTTGGCCCTGATGTTCCTTGCCCAATTAGTGTTCAAGATTTGCTCTGATTAGGGGTTGATGCTGGAAACATTTGTTCTTATTCAGAATATTTGTTGGCATCAAGCGTGGCACTTGGAATATACCACTATATATTCTATATGGATCCTGCCAGGGGAAAATAAAAGTTATTACATACCAGATCTCTCTAAGCTTGCTCACATATTAAGATTAGTGCTGCAACACATTTTGTTTAGTTTCTAGACCATGGAACCTTGTTGAAAACATTTCTCCTGAGGTATTTCTTACACAAGTACCTGATCATAATTATTGATTTGCATGAGAAAGTGTTTCATCGATTTCCTTACAAGGCAAATTAGATTTAACACAAGGATTTCTAGTTCAACTTGACAAACTTTACATTCGTATGCATAGAGAAGTTTTGAAAATTGTAGAGTTTGTATATTTTCTTTATGAGGGAAAATAAGTTGCTTTTTATGCTTGCTATCTTTTCCATTGATATGCATAGAGTGAATTTCTTTTCATGCTTTTTTGGTATGTATGATAGTTTCATTTGTAATTTCCCAGGCCCCATTATAATTTGTATATGCAAAGTATCTCTGTCAATGGGCAATTATTGCCTATAGAGTCAGCAGTCTTTGCTACATCGGGCAACCGAGGAACCATAGTTGATTCTGGAACTACCCTGGCATACCTTGTAGGAGAAGCATATGATCCTTTTGTCAGTGCTGTAAGTAGCTTTTCCCTTTCCTCTTTCTCCAGTAACTTTACTGAGTTGACTAATTTATAAAGTACAAGTGAAAAGCGATTGTGGATGTGTAACCTCTAACCTGCCTCTTCTAGACTGTACTCATTTCATCATGGCTCTACTTTTAACTTAAACAGTGGAAATTCTTACAGGACTCTTGGCTATTACTACTATGCATTATTAATTAACAACACATCATAGTGAATATCTTGCATGAATCTGAAGAGAAGGTATAACAATTTTTTTTCATTTTTCTTTTTCTTCTTTTGTGGAAGAAATTATAATCAGAAACTTCATTTGCTGTAAAAGGATTTGTCAAGCACTCTGGTTTTCTTGGTTTAGATGTATGCTCATCGATGTACATATTGCCCTCATTCTCTATTTACAACTGCTCTTGATGGAAATCTTTTTCTTGCTCTGCAGATAACTGCTGCGGTTTCACAATCTGCGAAATCATTTCTTTCAAAAGGAAATCAGTGCTATCTAGTCTCGTCAAGGTATTCTCTCTCATGATCTAAGTTGTTTGACTTGGAGGTTCTACTAGTTAAATTGTGGAATCAATATTATATGTTTGGGTGCTGAAATGATCCACCTGCTTCATGGACAGCATAAGTGACATATTTCCTCCAGTTGCTTTAAACTTTGCTGGTGGTGCATCCATGATTTTGAGACCAGTGGATTACCTTGTCCATCTGGGGTTTGTGGTGAGTACAGTCCTTGCAATTGCATTTCTTTACTTCCGAGGTTCAATTTTGATAGGCTTTTCTTTGCTTTGCGTTATCCACAATACTTGTTTTGGGGTAAATTTATGCAATGATATAAGTGGAAAAACTGGTTTTACAGGATGGTGCTGCAATGTGGTGTATTGGCTTCTCAAGGGTAGATCAGGGCGTGTCAATTCTAGGAGGTTAGTTTTTCTTGACCTTTAATCTTAGTTTGCTGCTGCTTTCACTTGGCTTTATTGGTGGGATTTGGTCACACATCTGCATTATTTGTGGAGGTTGCCATTCTTGCTAAAATGGGTGCATTTTTTTTGCTTTAAGAATATGACCTTGTTGATTGTTAACATAATCTTTGCTCATTGATAGCTATGCTTAAACCTCATTTTTTGTTTTCCTCGTTTCTTACTCATCCCCTAAAATTTGGTTTATGTCCTTAGAATTTGTCTCTTTTCTTAAAATTTCTAGTTGTTCACATTGTGCCTTGACAGATCTCGTTCTAAAGGACAAGATCTTTGTTTATGATTTAGCTCGTCGAAGGATAGGATGGGCAGACTATGATTGTAAGTACCGTCGCTCCAATTAATGAACTTCATCAGTCTTTATCATTGACATTTCTCCTTCAAATAGGATGCACATCTTCTAATTGTTCTGTGTTTCAGGTTCATTGCCTGTGAATGTCTCCATTACTTCAGGTAAGGATGAATACGTAAATGCTGGACAGCTGAGCGTAAGCAGTTCAACGAGGAGTCTGCCCTTCAATCTTCCATTCATGAGTACCTGTGCTTTTCTTCTGCAAATGTTGGCAATTCGTGCTTTTGCATTTTTGTAACATAAATATAAATTTTAGCTTCCCATGCCCTTATTGTTTGCTGAAAATGTAGGCTTTGCCAGTTTATATTTATAGCAACTGGCAGGCATTTATTTGCTAGTGGTATTCTGATTCCTGAAGAGAGTAGCCTTCCATTTCTTTCTTCATCCTCCATTTCCGGTAGATGAGATCCCCCCTCGTCGGACTACGCAGAAAAGCCCAGCTCTTTCTACATGGTTGTACTAGTTGAGGGTTGCAATGCATGTAAATTATCTTCATACGTTAGAGCGCTGTAGGTTCATTTATAGCTGAAGGGAAGTCAACAAGATAGATAATTGTTCTTGCTTCTGAGATGGTGAGAATTGTACAAATAAGAATTCATATTAGGAGCGTTTTCCAGTTGTAGAGACACATTCAGTTTTGTTATCCACTATATTCTGTGTCATCTTTTGGTTGAACTGGGAGAAATATAATTCCAGAATTCTTTGATCCGTGTGCATTTAGCAACCAATCTATATCATCTTCCACCCTTAGTCTCAAAGAAAAGAATCATTTATATCAGAACGAACTCTTTGAGTGGATTTGATTGTTAATGCAAGACAAAATATGAATAAAAAAATTGTCAAAAATTGTAAATTAGCCTTAAATAGTTGTGGGTGAAATGTAAAAGAGTCTCTCAAAATGTAAAAAGATTTTAATTAAGTATTTTATTAAATAAAAGTCTCAATTTTGTTCGTGAAATTTTTGGAAGGTCGTCATTTAAAAAAAAAAAAAAAGAAACTTCAAATAAACTTGCCAAAAATTTATAATGATTGTTTCAACACAAAGGATAGATTTTTAAAAATTTGAAGACTTATTTAAAATTTTTTTTAATATAATTTTGAAGGACTAACGTGCATTTCTCCCTAAATATGCATTCGGAATTGGAATATTAAGAAAGAAAAGAAACACATACGGAATTCAATGTCATTATCGAGATGATCTTGGGACTATATTACTTATATTATTGTATGTCCATTGACCTATCTATATTATCTCTGGAAACTTTTCCGTGTCAAATAAAAACTTTTTGGTGTAACAATTTAAATTCAAAAAAGTTGCTGCTATTTATCCTTTGTTAAATGTAATGGTAATTATGGTATTTCAAAGAAGAAAGAGGTTTATGATAACTTTTTATCTTATCAAAGTTTAGAATGCAGATCTTCAGAACTTCTCATGGATCAAATAGAAGACACACACACACACATACACACATATATATTTCTGAGAGTGATTTTACAATTGTTTTGCTATTGGTTTCACTGGCATCATTGCACGTTAATAGTTATCATTCATCGTCTCTAAAATGGTAAATTAGCCATTTAAGTATTTAAAGGAGTCATTTTTGTAATGTTGAAATACAGAATAATTAAATTGATCATTTTTTAACTGATTCTCAAAGTCAATTTCTCAATTACCCATAAAACATATCTCAAAACACATTTTTCTATCCCTACATATAAATCTCATTTATTCACATAAATAATATTTTTATTACTTTTTAATTAAAATTACAATATAAAACTACTTATTAATTATATTTTATACATTTTATAATATTAACATATCAATCAATTTTCAATTCTCAATAAAAAATAATTCTTCACCATTCATAACTTCATTTTTAAACAAAACAAAATACACTTTAAAAACTCAATCAAAATATACATATTTAGATATTAACTGCAGAATAGTCAAAGAAGATAATTGAACCTAATATGAGATAGTATTGGCATCCCTAAAGCAAGGAGCAACGAGAATCATGTCGTTCTATGTCAAAACCATGGCTGCTAACAGTTTACATTGTATAAAAATTTAAGGAAAGAATGAAAATAACATAGTACAACTTAGTCATGTCATTAATCAAGTCACTCAATATTCAAAGAAATGGTTTTTTACCATCCTTGAAGGGCATAAAATGAAAACAGACTGCTAGTCAATGTTGATATTTATCAGAAACTATTCATGATATTTTTAATAATCGCTCCCCAGAGTACTAAAAGCATTACTCTGTCGCTGGAAAAATTTATCCAAGAATCCCAAATCTTATCATCCATTCCAGTGATTTTTAAGATATACAGAATTTCCAGGAGAGAATGAAACAAACAGCAGTCGGGCATGCTACAAAATCGATTAAATTACAATTTCGTGCGATCCTAGCCTAAAACTCAAAAAATAAAAGGAGAGATTAAAAGAAGAAAGAAGCTGGGGTGTGAAGGAATTGGAAGAAAAACGATCGAGCTAGATGACTAATATTCATCTCCACTTCTCCTGCAGTTCCTTTTTCTCAGACAAAATCCATGTCACGAATATAGCCACCACAAGTGCAACAATTGTAAGTAATAGCAGTGCATAACTGAAATCTTCTGTAAGAGAATCGTACGTCTTTGAAGGTGCAAGCCTGGTGAAAAAGAGATCCAACCCATGTGCAAATACAAGAGTGGTTGACTCAAGCTTGGCAGGCACGGCTACTATTCCTCTAAGTCCTTCAACTTTAATTGCATGAGTAACATATGACTGCAAAAACAAGTCTCAGAGTGAGTAAAGAAACAATCTGACTCCTTTACTGGCGGTGGGATTACACAACTCAAACAATTAACTAAAGATGCAAAAAACCTCCATTATCCCAAATTTTGCAAAATGATATTCATCATAAACTATTGACCTTTAGACTACATTTTGATATTAGATATTTATAAAACAGAGAACAAAATTCTCTCAGCTCCAACATGTCATATTGACAACCAATATATAATGTTCGGAACAGTATGAACTGTTCAGTGATATGATAATGCCAGATTTCTGTCAAAAAAAAAAAAAAACCTTCCTCACTAAGACATTGTTCACAATCATAAAAAGGAAAGGGAGGAACAACTTGCGGACAACCTGTAAAAAGTGCAGACAACCATACATTGCAGTAAAAATAGCAGATCTTTCCAATGATATTTATCCATGGAGTAATAGGAGACAAGCTTGACACCCACACACTATTCCCAGATATCTCATTCTTAGCTATTCTGAAAATTAGGAATCTTGCAAAAGGGAAAAGATATCTAAACTATATTAATGGCAATAAAGACTCCACATATATTTGAAAAAGATCACAACACATCCAAAAACAGAATAAACCAAAAATAACAGAATCATTTCTTGGAATGGAGACCAAAACATTAACTTAAGACAAGAACATAAATCCAACTTTTGGTGAATGTCAAACAAGACATTACAATTCTCTCAGGTAATTAACAAATATTTATGACAGAAATTAGCAGTAACCCTAGAAGAGGGTGCCAATACCTGTGGAATGATTGGTAAAGAATCAGCAAGTGGTATTATTCCTTCCTCTTTCTCAGCTTGGGTGGGGTTAAGTGTCCGCCGTGGATCTAAAAATCGCTTATCAAGTGCCAAAACCTATTAACAACAAGATGAGCATAAAATGCTAAAGGAGAAATCAACAATCTGACAGAAAAAACTTCCCAAAAGCAGTAATTATCAGAATGAAAAAAAAGCAAGGAGAATTAGCCAAAAACAGAGCATTCAAATGAACTACAAAAGTGCACCTGATCACCGATAGTGCCAATAAGAAGCTGTTTGGAAGTTATGCCTTTAGCTGTTGATGTGACAGCTATTGTTTTAATTGAATGAGTGAAAAAGTATGATTGAGACTTGGTTACAACTTCAGGACGAGTATAAGAAGAAACAGGTGAGGTGAGATTATGTTTTCCAAGAACTAGCTTCAAAACGTCCTTGTTGTCCTGCATTAAAGAGTAAACTTACAGATGGCTAAAGAAGGAATAAACAAGAAACAGGTGATCTCTAGTTGGAGAATATACCGCCCGCAACTGGTCATAAATCTCAATGACAGACATCTCATATCTGTGAGCTCTAAGATTAAAGTAGTGGTAAACAACCCAATTCTCGCTAAATACCTTCAGAAAAAAGTTCAACAATCATGCAGGTCATTCATGAAATCGTTGATATGTAATCTCTGGATAGGTAAAAAATGAAATTTCATCATATTCAGTAAATTGTCAAAGGGCAAAAATGGACTTACTGCATGGACTGGACCCTGTGAACCATAATGTGTCATGCGGTGCAGTACACGGCCAGTTACAGTATCAACAAGATAAACAACCAACCAGGATTCATCATGGGGTGACAGAACCAATGTCTCCAGAGGCTTTAGGAGCAACAGTCACCACAAAGAGCAGATTTTTTGATATATATTTATACATTACATCCTGGTCTGTCATTACTTTTGCTTGAGTATGAACTACCTGGATATCACAAGGCACCGAAGATAACATGAAAATAAGATACTTTAAGAGATTAAGTAACTGAAATAAGCTACAAAACACACTAGAGCATACATAATATTGTCATCTGTGCCTATCTTAACTGCTAGGAATACTTGACACAAACACCTATCAGATGAAAAATTCATGCAGTTAAAAAGAAGAAATTAGTAATACAAGTAATAATATGAAACTAAATTCATGCATGACAAGTTAGAAACCCTTGGATAAGTAAAATGGCATTCACAAAAATATATCTGAGCATGATATGGTGAGATAGAGAGTAATCAAATATACCACTAAAGTTTTATACCAAAAAAGGCAGTCAAACATTCATTGATCAGAAATGGCCAAATTTTTTATGTATGAGGTTTTTATCCAACAGCTCAATATCTTGAGTTCAGCTGATGACGCCGGACAACTCTCTAAAACACAAGTATGAGACTATGAGGAAAAAACAAAAGAAAGAAAAGGATAAAGAAATGAGTACCTCATTCAACTTCCTGGTTGAAGTTGCAATGATCTTCTCTGATTCTGAAGGGAACACAATGGTCCACAAACACCTAGAATCGAAAAGGTATTCATCTGTGATCTGAAGAACACTATTTTCTTTCACAGAATATCCCCTTAAAATGCCATTATCAGCATCCACAGAATACCAGAATACATTGCCATGCTCATGCTGGAAGATGCCAAGTGCCTCAGGATTTCTAGGATATAAGTGGGCATGTGAATCAGAATCAATTATTAGATGCAAACGCTGTTCTGTAGAATCAGTATACGGCAGCGGAACAACTTGAGAAATGGAATGAAAAGGCCCAAGGGAACTGAGCTCCTTTCCTGTGTATGCATCAACAATGGAGTAAACACCTGAAGAATCCAAACCAACTCCACATCTGCCCAGCACAAGGATTGATGGATTCTCATCCATTACATGGTGATGAGGAACATGCCACTGATACAATTTAAGACCATGAGGCACGTTGCATGTTTCTGACTTGCGCAAAGTATCCAACAAGGTAGACCACACAATACGGCCATCTCCTGTGTGCAACGCAAAAAGTTTCCCTGCTCGAGTAAGTACTATGATTAACTTCCGAAAACCATTGTGATCTCGAGTCATCTTGCTCTTTTCAGAACTCTGTAGCCTCAGCTTCTGTATGGCTGCCATGTCATCAGGTGTTGCAAGCATAAGTGTTCCTTTGAGCTTCAGCATATGCCCCTTTAGAGACAAAATTATCATGAGAACTAGCTAGCTTAAGAAACAGAATTCGAAGGCCATCAGATACGAAGCACTAACATGCTAAAACTCACATTTCACATCTATGTAAGTTCATGATAAAGGGGGTTGGGCAGGGCAGGGAAATGCACTGATGATGTAGATCGTGTTACACATGCACATAACCAAATACCAGAATCCCGTGACAAGCATGACAGGCAAATATTTGCTGAGAGCAGAGCTCAGGAATCTGAAGCAGTAAATAGGCTAAATTTAAAAATGTTCTAAAATTTGAGGCGAAGTGCTCAAAGCAGTGCTACTGGACGAGAAGCGCAACTCATGTGATAAGACACACTTCACCTACAACTTATGGGTCATGGGTTCGAGTCCACAAGGGGGAGGTGGGGAACCACTGTTGATCCTTTTTTAAAAAAAAAGAAGAAAAGCAGTGCTACTCAGAATGAAGATAGAATCCAATGATATGAAATTGTATATCACGAGTATTACTTTTAGCATGAATGAGAAGTAAACTTTGGAGTCCTTCTCAAAGCACTGTACCTTAAGCCATTCAAAAAGGTTGTGCTCCACTTTTGCAACTGATACACCAATTTTTTCAACTGGAAGCTCTGAAGTTGTGATGTCAATTATTGAACCCAATCCATCTTCCCTGTTCCAGACAATGCCACCTTGTTGAAGTAACAAAAGCGAATGGTCTTCCATGACAATCAAGGCCCTAAACCCTGAGGACCTGTCAGTTCGGATGTAGTTGTTGAGGAAAACCTTATGTACAAGCCCTCTTTGATGGTCCAGCTCAATGCTTTCCTTAATTAAATTGTTACTCCAGTCACTGATAGGCTTCACAGAAAGTTCAATCTTGCTACCCTTGTTCTCAATTACAGCAAAAGCTTGTTGGTCTTCTAAAAAAGAAAGAGAATCGCTAACAGCTGCAGCATCATCAATCTTATTCACAAATTCAACCTGGCCTTCATTTGTAATTTTGATGAATACTATAGAACCGTCCACTTTCAATGCAACCATTTTTGTGAGCTTAGAAGGTAGTATAGCAGTTACTCCTGAAGAATCCGGAATAACATCTGACAGATGTGTCTTCTGGATGTTAACTTCTCCATCTCTAAAATGTATTAATACCAAAAACGATCTAGTGGAATCCAGCGCCACAGCTATGTCATGTGCAACGAATGAAATATCTCCAGAGAAGCCGCTAGGAAATGGAACTGAATCATGCTTCACCAATTCACCATTATTTGCATTGATCTTAAATGCATCAAACTGGGACAAGCCACTGAAACCTAAAGCATATACCACAGTACTTCCATGAGGATGAAGTAAATGTCGAACATCAACACTGCAATCATAAGCACAAAAATGAAATAACTTCAGAACAATGTCATGAATAGGGAGAAAAGCTGATTTACTAATTCAAGAAAATTTCCAACCCATCAGAAGCTAATTCCTTCTTCCAGAGAACCTCCCCATCAAGGCTCGAAACACCATGAAGATATCCACCACCATAAACGAGGACCAAGTTTTCCTTGTTGATCATTAACTTTGTCTGCACAAAGACATAGTTGATAGTGTTATCTTCACGTACTTTGCCAATATTTCTCCACAAGCTATAGTGGTGTAAAAAGCATTCACTAATCAGTAGAAAAGAAAAAAATTAAGAATAGGTCTGGAACCAATGATAACCAATGTACAATGTACAATGTAATCAGAGCATTTATACTTTTCTTTTCTACTATAAAAAAATTCCTAAACTGTGTGGAGCAATGTGCAGAAGAAAAGTGAAATTAAAAAGTCAGATCCACTAGCAGTGGTAGCTTTAAAAGAAAACGTCTTCCAGTGAAATTTTAAGCAAAGGAAAACTAGGATAAAGGGAAACAACCTACAATATCCATTGAACAACAAAAAATAAAAAAGTAACAATTCTTCAGGTGAACCTAACATCTTTGAGGAAGAAATATGTGAAAAAGTTGATGCAGAATACAGTAGCCAGCTATGTGAACAAAAAAGGTCTAGCAAATGCTATCCACTCACAGGAATGGACAATAGAGACCTCGAAGGTATTGAGCTGGAAAGAACCGACTCCCAAACCATCTGCCCATCAGCAAGGTTCCAGGCTCTTAAAGTACTTCCCCCAGATGACAGAGTAAGGACAACTGAAAAAAAGGATTAATTACAAGCAGTGGTTTCACTTAAAATACTATGATAATGAACAGAAAGCAGAAGGATAACAAATTTTAAGACCATAAAACATCCAGACCATCTAGATGCATGAAATTGGAAGAAAAGATAAAACAACTTTTGAATATAAAAGAAATACCAAATATTAACTAGATAATAGGTCAATGTTTCCTTAGAAAAAAGTTCCAAAGATAAATTGCTCATTAAAAAAAGAAATAGCTATATGTTGTTTACTCATGTTTAAGATGATGGCAAAGAAAAATAAATCCACAGGCACATACCTTATTATGTGTGTAATGTGTAGATAACATCCAATATAATAGCCTGTTGCCATAACCATTATGCTTATAGAAAACAATTAGATCATTTTTGTTAAGCTTTTGTTTATAAACAACTTAAACTTACCCAACCCAAACTCCATAAATCCACAAATGTTTCATTATTTACAACAAAGAAACTATCACCACTAAGCTGAGCAGCCGGAAACAGATGGTGCTAACATGGTTCATTTTGAGTGAAGCTTCAGCTTTGCAAATATTGCTGCTTGTTATGAAACTAAATAACATGAACATCTATGAACATTAATAGCTGAGAATATTATAATGCAGTTCGTGTGCTATAAGCAAACGGTTAAAAATCATTATTACATTTTCCCAGAGCTATGTCGACGACATCGATGGCATCATCAGCCCCCAAAACATGCCTCCAAACTGCAAACAACCAAAAGCTTCAAACTTGTAAGGAAACAAAAAAGAAAAAAAAAATCCTTTCTGTATGAACTCTCATTAATTTTCATTGGCAGAACAACTAAAAGGCGGAGCTAACTCTTTTCTCGAATCATGAGGTGTTTCTTTTAACTAAAATTTGAATTATTAAATTAAAAAACACTCACAGATCTCTCCACGACGAAGATCGAGAGATGCGACCACATTCTCCTCAGTGGATACCACTACCCGCTTCCTCCCTGCCTTTGGAGTGTGGAATACTGCTTGCTTCACTTTTCCTATGTACTGCTGATGCCTATAAATTATCATAAATTCAATCAATTTACAGCAGAAAATAACATAAACAGCACGGAATCGAACAGATATATTGGCAGAAAGAAGAGATACTGACGACAGACCAATCCATGAGGCCAACTTGGTCTTCATAGAGAGATAGAGTGAGGTAAGAAGAAGAGAAGAAGAAGAGAAGGAAAAGCAAAACCCTAATCCTAATCGCCATGAAAGTGGCGACTTGAGAATTTTCTGTAATTGAATTGATGGTGTGTTCTAGCTAGGGTGATGACAGACAGAAGAAAGGAAGTAGAGAGACAGACGACAACGCAACAAACAGATCTGAGAAGGCGAAGTTTGCAAAGGAGTGGGCTTCAGTTTACTGTATTAGTCTATTAAGGGGGTTTTACCCGTTTAACCCTGATTTGGTTGTACACATTGCAATGCACTACATGAATTCGCTGATTGTGTAATAAGGTCTTTTGAGACAGATCACATATTGTAATAACTAATAAGATCTCATTCCACATTCATTTGACAAGTCGTCAGACGTCCGTTCTAGAATTTTATTTTGCAAACAATAATGTGAAGAACGATTGTAATAAAAATTCAAGTTATTGTCTGTGTAAAGTGTACACATACCTCAATTAGTATTAACAAATTGTAAAATTTGGGCATTTTGAATGCATTAAGAATGAAATTTTCCTTTAAAGCCTATTTGCAAAATGAAATTTTAACATGATAGATGCTTCATGAAGTCCGTATGTTCAGTATCAAATAGAACCTAGAACATTTGAACATCATGAAAGAGCCCAAAAGGAAATTTTGGTAGAAATTTCAATGTCCGTTGAAAAAAAGAAACAATGAATAGCTATTCTCAATCTCACTGTTTATCCAACCTCCAATTGGAAAATATTAAATAAATTTCGCATTTCTTTGAAGTAACATTTTGTGAAATTAAATAAAAAATAAAATTTTGGAGCATTCATAACATTACACAACCCTAAAGTATGTTTCTTACGTGAATACATTGTGTCTATTTTTTAGACAATTCAAACATTAATTTTTTTGTTGAGTGAATAAAAAAATTACAAAATTAAATATGTTAAAATACCTTTTATTGTACAATAGAATAAAATAAAAAAATCGCATGATACTACATTTTATCCATAGAAGATAGAATTTGTAATTTTGTTACTGTTTTATTTCTTTAATAATGTTGGGACCATAAAAAGTTTATTAATTTAGAGAGGTATTAATTAATCAATAAATTAATAATTTATTAATAAAAATATTGTTTTTTCGATTATGCAAATATGATTTTTTTTCTATTTAAACTATTAAAATAAGTATAACATATTTACCAAAAATATTTAAGAAGTTGGTAAATTAATTACTGAAAACACTTTTGATAATTCTTTAAAAGCATAAATTATCTAAAATTCTTTTGACGACTCTTTTAAATTCAAGAAAATAATTTCTTATATAAATAACATAAAAAATTTATTTAAATCATATTTAATAATGATTTCTCATTTAAAAGAACAATGACAAAATTAAGCTTTTATAATACCAATCACTCTTCATAATTTTTTGTTAATGTTCAAGAACATGACATTAAAACTTTTGTACTTTTAGATTATTAAAAATATTAGAAATGAAATTCACCTATATTTAAATTTTATGAAAAAATCAGATAAAATATTATTTAAAATAAAATTTTAATTTATCACGTATTAATTTATGTATGTTATAGTGTATTTACACCCTCATTTTTAGAAAGTAACGAATGGTGAAGATATTAACCCAAGCCCAACTAAGGAGCCCGAGAACTGATAGTTCAATAAATTAAACTGGTCACTTTGAGCTTACGGGCTTATTTGGGGTAGTCATCCAGTTCTTTCGTGTTTCCTTACTGTTTTCATGGGTTGTGTTCTTCAGAAGAATCCGAACCCATCAGTCACGGTAGACAGTAAACTTTAGGTTCCAAAATTTATAATTCTGCCCCAAAATGCTCGGAATTATGCACTTGACCCCATGTTTTATCCAAATTATGTGGACTCGAATTTAAAATATTCCCTATTACTCCTCAAAATAATTCGAATTTTCCTGTTTAATTTTTTTTCCTTTATACCCATAACAAGCACATGAAGGGCCAGGTGAAGAGGTACTGGATTATCCTTAAAAGATTATGAATTTGTGAAAGCTCACTTAACTCAATTGAAATGGAAATTTGATTACTTTAATTGAACTTAATTTAAGTCTATTAAAAGTCTCAACTTCTCATGATTAGTGATAATTAATGCTTAACTTAGTTATTTATTAGTAGTACATCAGCATCAAATTGAGTAATTATCGCATATAAGGTTGAAGATAATAATAATATTTTATTTTGAATTTGATTTTTTTTTTGTATTTATTAAAACAAATTAAGAGAAAAAATATCAGCTTATTTGAGCAGGAATGTATAATTATTTATTTACAACTCTTTAATCAATGAATGCACCAAATAAATGCTCCCTCTATTTATCCCTTAAAAAAATAATATATTTCAACATAAATTACATAAATGCCACTTTATGTTATATTAGGAAATTATGAATAAAATATTTTGTAGTGACAATATCTCATTCGTTTTCCTGATTCTTTAAAATCCTCTCTTAATTATGCTTGAAGGAAAAATAAATTCATTTCAAGATTAAAAAGGATCATCGCGAATACTATTAGTTATTGAGAATGACGGTTAAAATAATTTTAGTGATTGAAAGTTTTCTTTATATCATGAGCTATATTTCCTCAAAAAAAAAAAAAATTATGAGCTACAACATATTTTCAACAATAACCAGCCCATCACTAAAGATTCAACAACATTTTTTTTTTGGGGGGACGGGACAACTTTGATATTTGAAATTAAAAGGATTGTGACTGAAGATATTATGGCAAATATTGAAGATTTATCACCAATTGCCTTGACTTTTTATAGTAGTAATCAATGACTTCTTTCCCTTTATTCATCCAATAGAGATAAAGGGAAATTTATACTGCTATACAAAAATTTGTAGTCTTTGTTCAATTGAATGCTTCAACCCAATTTAGATGCTGGATTACTATATAACTTTCAGAAAGCGTACCCGCCATAATAAAAGCACTAAAAACATTGCCTCTACTACCCAAATTACTTTAAGAGGCAGTTGGTTTTGACTTAATTGTGAAATTAAATACTCGTGTCATTTGTCAAAAAAAAAAATCTCAAGAAAAAAGTAAAAATAAAAAATTTATGAAAATCAAATTTTGTGGATAAAAATACTCTGACTTTGTTCCTCAAAACTTTTTGTTTGAACTTTTAAAAATAAAGAGTAGTACATTTTGAAAAAAATTCAGAAAAAAAAGGAGCCCTCCGATGGACCTGGCACTGGTTGTGGGTAAAGTCTGGTTAGGAATGGAGGCGATCCCTGGGCTTAGTGTGGGCGATATAATTTCAGTTTTTTTTTTTTTTTTTTTGAGAAGATAATTTCTGGTTTGAAGCAGTCGATTTTGGTGATGGGGCCCATCTGCACTTTTTCACTTACCCGCTTCTGACTCTGCGTCTGCGTGCCTCTCCGATAGCATCCTTTCTAGTTTCTGTGTCATAGTCGCAGCGTTAGAGTGTGTGCAACACACAGCTTCATTTTTTTTTTCTCCCTTTAGTTTTCCATCACAAATTAAAAAATTTCAATTTCTTATATATAATTAAAATTTCATGTGTATATTTAATTATTTAATTCTAGCATTTATTTTTCATATACAATTGTTGTTAGATATTTTTGGTTAATTTAAACTATTTGTATTGATAATTGATAATTTACTTTGTATGAAGATTTACATTTAATTAATGGCATCAATTAATTACTATAAAGAGACAATTAAATTTTTCATATTCAATATTTTGAAAATATTCTCTTTAATTAATATACTAATAAGTACTAAGTATGTGAATACAACCCAAAGAGTAAAATTTGTTTAATGATGTTCATAAGATGAAAATTATTTCTGATTTTGAAATATTTTTGAATTTATACATTATGAATTAAGAGAAATTATAATAAATTATCTAACATATTTAAATATACAAGTTCTTAACTATTTCCATGTTATAAATTGTGTAATATAAAATATACAACAAAATACTAGTTAATTGTATATACAAGTAAAATTTAAATATTATAATACCAAAGAGGAAGAAGAATTATGATATCTTTAGTACACATTTTTCATACATTATGTATTATTATTATTAAAACAAGAATTTTTTTAACCTAAAATTAACTATCTACTTTTTGTTTGAGAATTTTTAAAATAATTGTAAAAATAATTTTCATTTTATTTTTTTAAAGTAACCTTCTTATTCTTTTAATGAAAACTTTATTAATTTATATGATTCATTTTATACTAATGCATGAGCATTAAATATGATATAAGTAATTTTTATATAATCAAAAGCTTTTTATTTTGTTTAATTAGAATATATTAAGAAAATTGTCATGAACTAGATTACATAAACATTATAATTAATACTCATTTCGTTCGAAATTGAATACTCACATTTCTATTTATGAATATTTGAAAATGAATTTTCATACTAAAATAAATTTATTTTTCATTTAAAATTTCACCACTAACATTGATAATTTAAAATATTTACATTCATTAACTAATTATTCCCATTACTAATTTAATTATTATTAATAATAAATATATAAATTTTTTGAATTAAAATATTTTTATTAATTTTCAAATGTGAATATTCAATATCCGACGAAGATGAATAAAATATTATTTAGTAAAAAACATAAAATTGTGTGGCTTACGACTCTACATTAATATGTACAATTTTTAACTAAATAAAGAGTGTAAATCCAAATCTCAAAAGAAAAAAAAGAAAAGAAAGAGAAACGGTAAATTCATGTTAACTTAATTCATATAATTGTTTTTCCTATAATTTAGAACATAAAATTGGACTATAATACCTACTTTTTAATCCCACGGAATTTGAAATCAACGCGCCGCCACAACACGTGGTATCTAGCGTTGTTTTTCTCTTCCCGTATCCGAATAGCAAAAAACGCCACAAAAACTCCCGCGTCCATGCAAATCCGCACATCACACAAACTCCTTCCTCTCTTCGACTACTGCTCTCACATTCTCACTCCCCTCATCATCACATGCTTCATTCTCCCCTCCCTTCTCAGTTCTCTTCTCCCCCCATATTTCCTTCCAATTTTTTTTCCCAATTTTCCTTCCCCAAGCTGCTGAATAAAATCCCCTTCCCCGAATTAACAATGCCTTCTTTTTAAGGAAAAAAAAAACAAATATTTCCTTTCCTTCTTATAAATCTCTCTCTCTCTCTCTCCCCCCCTTATATTTACTTCCAAAATCCAATTCATGCAAAAACTATACTCATTTTTCTCTCTAAAGGTTCCTTTCGGTTTCTTCACATCACTCTTTCTTTCTTCCTCCTTTTACTTTCTTTGTGTAACGTCTAATTTATACGGAATAATTGTGTGTGTTTTTTTTGGCTGTCTGTGAGTTGTGATTGACTGTGACGTCGTCGTTCCTTTGTTAAAAAGGGAAAAAAAAAAGAAAAAAGAAAATCAAATCAGGTGACAATGGCGGTCGCTCCACCGTCTATTCCGGCTACGCCTTCGTCGCTTTACGTCGGCGACATCCACCCGGACATCACTGATGGCGAGCTATTTGATGCCTTTTCGGAATATAAGAGCCTGGCTTCCGTCAGAGTCTGTCGTGACTCCTCCACTGGTCGTTCGCTCTGTTACGGCTATGTTAACTTCATCTCTCCTCAAGACGGTATCCGTTTTTTCTTTTCTTTTTGTTTTGTTTTCGGATGTATATGATGTGTGTGTTCATGTGCACAGAAACTGATACCTATGTGAATGCATGTATATATATTGATTTCTCTTTGTATCTGTTGAAAATTTTGCTACGCTGATTCAATTGATTGGTCCTGGCGATGGAATTGGTTTTGTTTACCTGAATTTGAATTACGTGTTGTTGAAATTAGATCGGAATTTTCTTTTCGGTTTCTGCCTAACATTTTGTTGGGTGATTCATGATCAACGTTTTTAAAACTTTGATGGACATGCATCAATTTGCTTGGCGTGTGAAATGCCAAATTTATCTATGATTTATTTGATCAACATAGCATTAAAGAAACAACACGTCTAAATGCTTAAAAAACTTCCAGAAAAGCAAGTTCACTTTTGGTACACGGAAGAACACTTGTTTGTCTCATTGTTCTCTAACTTCTGATACAGAAAACTGATTCCTCTAATCCACTGTGAATTAGCTACATGTATAAAAAGGCAACAATGTGATGATATTACAGTAATGTTTTGGGTGTGGATAAAACTATTTTGACTTTGTTTAAGTTCTTCCCTCTTTTGACTTTTGAGGAAAAGTGTGGACAGTGTCACTATGTTTAATCATTAAGGAGTCTGAGTTAGTGATTTGCAAATATGTCTTTTCTCTGTATCAGCACCCAGCACGCGTGCTTGATGACTTGGGATCTTTTAGTGATCAGTTCATTGATAAATTCAGATTGAGGGATAAAATCAATTAAATTGTTTTTTCTTTCTTATCTTAGTTCTTATTGTAGTTGTTTTTGTGATTCACTAAAGATCCAATCCATCTAATCTGGTGATATTTTCTTCGTTAGACCACAAATCAGCTTTTGAGATTCTTTGTCACTAGTGGTTTATTGTTTTTGGTTGCTCAACAATCATGCTTTTGTATTTTTTGAGCAGCTATGCATGCAATTGAGGCAAAGAATCACTCCACACTGAAGGATAAAGTGATAAGAGTTATGTGGTCACTTCGTGATCCAGAGGCAAGAAGGAGTGGAGTTGGGAATGTTTTTGTGAAGGTACATTACTACATATTGAATTTTTTTTTAATTAATTCTAGTATGTCCAACTATGGCTTCTAATGTAGGACTCTCGTATGTTTTTCTTCAGAACCTAAGTGAGGCTATTGACAATGCAAAGCTTCATGAAACATTTCAGATGTTTGGAAACATATTGTCTTGTAAGGTTGCCATGTCTGATGATGGAAAGAGCAAAGGACATGGCTTTGTACAATTTGAAACAGAGGATTCTGCAAAAGCTGCTATTGAGAAGCTCAATGGCTCAATTCTTGAAGGCAAACAAATGTATGATTAATTACATCTCATCCCTTTATCTTCCCTGGAATGTTCTGTCTTTTAGAGCCTTCCATGTTTGCATCAGCATATATCTACAAATATGCGTCCAACTGATCCTTATTGGTTTCCATAAAGATTGTCGGTCTCTGTGCTTGATTGTTGCAGAACAGGTCTCTGTGTCTGATTGTTGCAGAACAATTTTTATGTGTAGGTATGTTGGTAATTTTGTCAGAAAGATTGATCGAGTGTTGCCCAGCCCTGATGCTAAATATACAAACTTGTACATGAAGAATTTGGATCCTGAAGTCACAGAGGAGTACATCCGGGAGAAATTTTCTGAATTTGGAAAGATTGTTAGCTTAGTCATCTCAAAAGATGATAGTGGGGTTTCAAGGGGCTTTGGATTTGTGAACTTTGATAATCATGATGATGCTCGGCATGCAATGGAAGCTATGAATGGGTCACAATTGGGTAGGCCTTTTCCTTTTTCAAGTGATGATGTTTGATAATGTGATCCATTTAATCTAATTTCTCAAACATTTCATGTACCATAGGCTCGAAGGTGCTTTACGTGTCCAGGGCACAAAAGAAAGCAGAACGTGAGGAATTGTTGCGCCGTCAGTTTGAAGAGAGGAGGAAGGAGCGAATTTTGAAGTATAAGGTAGTCTGCTGCAGCTTTTTCTTCCTCGGAGGCGTTTACCATATCCTATTTTATTTCTAATCATGCTGTGTTTAACCATATGTTTTTAGGGTTCAAATCTGTACGTCAAGAATATTGATGACGAAGTCAGCGATGACGAGCTGCGTGCACTTTTTAGTTCTTGTGGCGCTGTTACTTCTGCAAAAATTATGCGAGATGATAAAGGAATAAGTAAAGGCTTTGGATTTGTTTGCTTCTCCAATCCCGAAGAGGCTGCCAGAGCTGCAAATAGTTTTCACGGTGAGTCTGAGCTAATTGGTCTAATGAAAATGCTCTCTTTTTAAGTGTCCTTTTTACAGCAATAGTGATAACTCACTGCTGAGACTCTCAGTTATGCTGTCCATGGTTCTTTTACAGGATTCATGTTTCACAGGAAACCACTATATGTATCAATTGCTCAACGGAAAGAGGAGAGACAGGCACAGCTACAGATACAGTATGCACAACAAATGACAGGACTAGCAGGACCTTCAGCTGTTATGCCTGGTGGATATCCACCTCTTTACTATCCAACCCCTGGTGTTGTTCCTCAGGTTCCTGGAAGACCTGGCCTGATGTACCAGTCTTTAGGCGTTAGGCCTGGTTGGAGACCTAGTAGCTTCACAAATTCAACTAGACCTGGTTTTCAACCATCTCCAGTTCCCTTGGTAAGTTCTCCAGTAACTGATGCGTTGTTGATAAATTTTATCATCCTTACCAAGAGAAATGTCAGAAGATGGAATTTTGTCTTCATATTTGGTGATATCCATTTAATCTTTTTGTTATTCCTTCTAGGTTCCCCATAATCCAAGACAACCTAGACAGAACAGGGGAAGGATGAACAGCCATATGCTTCCTCAAGGCAGTGGTCAGGATGTTTCATATGCTCCAAATATGCAACAATCTGCTCTACCTTCTAATGCATCAAAAGATTCAGGCAACCAGCAGGTCTACTTTTGCTTCAGTGCCAACTGATTTTCTTCTGACTGTTTGAGTTGCTTGATTCTTTTAATCAATCTTTATAACTTTTCCCCTCATATCCGCAAGTGCAAAACATTCACGAATGCTTTACAGCGTGGTAGATACATTCCAAATGGGCGTGCAAAGGAAGTTAACAGAGGAGCTGGAGTAATATCTGGCCCAGAGGGATCAGATACGTTAAGTAGCAGGCTTGCTGCTGCATCTCCTGAGCAGCAGAAGCAAATTCTAGGGGAGCGCCTATATCCTCTCGTCAACCGTCAGAAGGTGCATTACTTTCTTTCTTTCATCTTTTGTTAATAGTAGAATGTTTTTCGTTTATGCTTTTCTCAAAGATTAGTTGCATAATTTTGTTTTGTTTTTAACCTTATTTTTGTTACTTTGGCAGCCTGATCTTGCTGCAAAGATAACAGGAATGCTTCTAGAGATGGACAACTCAGAACTACTGCTGTTCTTGGAATCACCAGAGGCCCTTTCTACCAAGGTGGAAGAAGCTGTTGAGGTGCTTAAGCTGTCAAAGCCCAAAGTATCTGGCCAAGAAGCACTTCAACCAAGTTTCCTTTCTGCGGGGGTTGCTGTTAATTGAGGACAATTGTGTGTCTATAATAGTTTCTTCCGGAAGTAAGAGAACTTGGAAGACTGAAGCTCTGCTTCGAGGAAAGAAAGATTTTCCTAGTTAACATTATTGAAACTCCCTTTTTAACGTTTTAGAACCTTTTGATTTAGTCTTATTATTGAACTTATAGGTGCTAGCTTGGTTTTTGACACATTCACTTCTTTCTATAGCTCATATTAAAATCATTACAATCTAAATCCTGGTATTATTTTTGTTTATTCGCCGCCATATGCAAAGCTAAGCACATGCAATCAAGCTGGAGCGGTTTATTCTTCAGAGTTCAGAGGCTTATGCTTGGAACTTGGCCTCTATATATTTGATTTTCTGAGAAGCTATATATTAAAATCTTTATGCTTTATGGTGTGCGGTCGGTGTTTGGTATATGAAATTTAACCCATTATGATCCGACAGGAAAGAGTTTTGCCTATGCACAATCCATTTTTGTTTTCTTAAAGCTGAATTGACAATTCCTTGTACATTGGAGTCCAAGAATTTGTTTATACTTTGTTACGCAGGTTCAGGTAAAAGTACCAATGGTGGAAGGCGTGGAACCATACTGCCCTGAAGCAAGCAAGAAAATGAATTGGTATAGCACTGATTGCTTTGATTAGCGCCTCTCCCCAATTTGCGTATGGGTTATGGAATATAGTCAGATAATTTAGGGGAGCAGGCTCAAGCCGGGTGATATTAAAAGTGGCCTTTCAGATTTTTCTTAAAGCTCATTTTATATTTAACTGGCTTATTGACAAATAGGCAAATAGCACATTTTACTCGTGCCCACACTTGAGAAGCATTGGCAGTGGCAGGGAAATTGTTGTAACCTGCTGCGAAAAAAGGTCGCAGCACGTGATATTTTATTGCCTCTCATGTCGGATAATGGTATGGTATAATGCAAGCACTTCGTATGGGACCCTTCTCCTCGGGGTTAGGACTGTACAATTTGACCATTTAACTTGGTTTAATGAATTAAAACATTCGATGTTCACCTTTTTTTTAAAAAAAAAAAATTAAATTGAATTGAAATATTTTAATTCTGCTATGATTAATTTTAATTTAAATTGAATTAATTTCTAAATAAAAAAAGATGGACAAATAAATACAACTTGAATAATAAGTAGCTTCATTAAAATATTTTAAAAATAATAAGTTAAAATTATTGATAAAATATCGTGTATTAATAAAGGAAAAGAAAAAGAACGAAATCACACTAACAAAAATATCAACATTTCAGTGGAAATTGAATAAAATAAGTTCTAAATTGTGGGAAGACTTAGCAGTAATATATAAAATGCTGGACCACCCGCTAAAACCTGGTTGTTTTGCCTTTTGACAGAAAATGCTTTCCCGTTTTCTAAAGTTGAATTACTTTTGCCCACAATATCAATCTCCAGTGAACCTAATTACATTCAATTCACACTATCAATAAAAAAAATATCATCTCAAATTATTAAAGTAAAAAATGATCATCAAAATTTTATCATATATTTGACGTATGTTTTACAATATCAAGAATAATGTTTATTTTTTAATAATATTTTTGATATGCTGATTCATCATATATATATATATATAATAATTTTTTAATAATTTCATAAATTAATAAATAATACCTAAACAATATAATTAATTATTTTATTATGCATTAAAAATAATTTTTAAAATTAAATATCAAGTAATTTGACATTTAATCTTATTTAGATTGATATTGTAATTATAAATTTTATCGTATTATATTTTTGACATTTACATTTATATTTATTCTGTGATGGACAAAGGGATGGGAGGACATCACCCTCACATGTGAAAAGGCGCATTCTTCGTGCGTGTGTGTTCACTCTCCAATTGTAATAAATAAAAAAAAGAGAACCTATTAGATTCTTTCATGTTCTTTTGAATCGATCTTATATTAAAAAAAAGAATGGATCTTACTTTCTACTCAAAGGCCAAAGGAGGTATCTTATCCCTACCCAGCTCTTTACATGGTTTTCCATTCATTGGAGCATCCCATATTGATGCCTTTTTCTCTCTTTACATCATCTTTGAGAAGATACCAAAGTGACACAGAATCACACAACAACAACACTTGCCCCTTCTTCATTTACCATTTCAGTTATACGTTTAAGTTCCTGAACAACATCCATCATTGTCGGTCTCTCCCCCTTCTTCTCCCTTATGCAGGCAAGAGCAACCTCAGTGAAGGCCTCGAGACAAGATGTAATTCTAGAAGAAGCATTCTCTTCTAGCAATTGCTTATCCACAAATTCCATGATCAAACCACTATTAGCCCTTCGGCCCACGTAGATTGCCAAATTCACATCATCAAAATCTCGTGAGAAATCAATCGCCTTTTGGGACGTCAGAAGTTCTAGTAGCACAACCCCAAAGCTGTAAACATCACTTTTATCAGTCAACTGGTAATTCCGATAGTACTCAGGATCTAAGTACCCTATGGTTCCTTGTGCACAGGTTGACACATGACTCAGCCCTGGGGAAGCTAATCTAGATAACCCAAAATCTGCAACTTTGGCATTGAAATCCTCATCCAGAAGTATGTTATTTGATTTGATATCTCTATGGTAGATCGGAGTATATGCAGATGAATGCAAATAGGCCAATGCTTCTGCGGTTTGTAAAGCAATCCTTAATCTTGTTTTCCAGTCAAGAAAAGCGGGAAACTTACCGTGTAGATGGTCGTGGAGGGGTCCGTTGGCAATGTATTCATATATCATCAGCGGCTGCTCAGCTTCAACACAACAGCCTAAAAGCCTTACCAGGTTCTTGTGATTAACTTGAGAAAGTACCCGTACTTCATTCAGTACTTGCTCTGTGCTTTTCACGTTGCCTACTTTTGCTGATTTTATTGCCACAATTGTACCATCTTTAAGTTCCCCTTTGTAAACTTCTCCAAAACCACCGCTTCCCAGAAGCCTGCATTTAGAGAATCCATCTGTAGCTTTCTTCACCTCTTTAATACTAAACATTCTGGCAGATTTCACACCATTACTAGATTTCAACATTTCTTTTCTTGCTTTAGCAAGCTTCATGCGGCCAGAGAATCTACTTGATCTTCTCCAAGTGATTGCAACTATTACCACAGCAAAAACAAAAAATGCAGTTACCGGAATGGAGACTTTTGGCATGAGATTAGAGTTCAAGTTTCTCTTCTGCTCTGTTAAGCAAGTTCCTGAGCTGGCGTCCCAAGAGTAACCTCTGTTGCAAAGGCAGCGAGAGGTGACAGTTTTTCCAGTAGGAGAACATGTTGAAGGCCCAGTGCAATCAGCTTGAAATTTGCATGGAGGTTCAGGTGGAGGAGCCCATTGAATTTCCAGTCCCTCCTCCCATTGACTTGCAGGTTTTCCAGCATTCAAATTAAGAATGCTTCTGAATGCTCGGCAGCCTGAAGTATGCAGTCTAATCTTGTATGCCGAAGGCATGCCACCTGCAACAAAGGTGCAACAGGGATTGGGACCACTTGCACATTTTAATGCACGTTCTTTATCAACACGTCCAGAACTCTCCAAATACCTGTGGCAAAGACTAGATTGTGTACAATTGAGAGGAGAGACTACAAGACGAGGTGAACAGTTGAAAATAAATATAGTGTTAGCAGAAGTTATTTTAAAGGGGAGTGTCTGGTTCAACCAGAGTCCCTCGCTCTCTGGCATGTCCTTAGTAATGCAGGTCTGATGCAACCAGGGTGATGGTTGCACCACCATGTGGCGAGCAGAAGCCATGATCCTTAGGATCAGGTAAGAGCTTCTATTAAGTGCATCAAAGAAGAGTTTCTGAGAATGATTGTCACAACGGACACGATAATCTGACATGCCACAATTGGAATTTGTGCTCAGCGGATAAGGAACTTCCATGGAACCACAATTGGGGCAGGCTTTCTGGGAAGAAGAGCAAAGGAAGATTTGAAGGAGTAATAGAGTGGTACATAGGGCAGTTAGATTCAGTTGAAACTTAAACAAAATCATTTTTGCAAGGGCATGTGAACAGAAGTTGAGAAGAGAATGATACAATGGGAAGGGAAAGATGGGGTAAATAAAGGCCTCAAAGGAATAAAGTGGGTGAAGTGAAAATGGAAAAAAAAAAGGTTGCAGGAATCTATGTAAAAAATCATGAGTATCTTGACATTAAAGAGTAACTAGATTCCTATATTATGCTGCACTACAGGGAAATGCTTTCTTAGGCAAGGCTTAATTGTAGTCAATGATTTCTATAACATTGTTTAAACCTGTTGACTAACTCTTGCCTAAAGAAGTGAGGATTGATTACAATGAATAAAAAGTAGGGGTTAAGCAGGAAATGAAATTCTTAACAAAATGATAGTTTCATATAGATAATTGCTAACTTCTTTTATGAGCTTAAAGTGGAGCAATAACATTGTAAATACATTAATAAGGTCAAGCACAATCAATATCCAATTCTCCTCTATAACAAAATGTTATGTCTAGATACTGTAAATTGATGTACCCATCTATTGCAATATATTTCATAATCATGTAGGGGACCTGTGCATGCTTTTTGAGCATTCAGAAAAAGAATAATGGATAAAATCAAGTAAAAACACAGTTGGTAATATTGCTTCCAAGTGAAAAAAATAATAAAGCATATACCATGTCTTGTATAACTTTTTTCTCTTGACATGTCTAAAGACTTTGCAATACATGTTCTCATAGTAGTAGTGAGTTACAGCCATATAGGTCCTACTTACAACAACATGCACTATATGATATAACTGCAATTATGGAACATTAACAGAAAAAACAGGTGAAATGCAGCTTCGATTCAATGATAACAATCAACAAAGACGGGGAAGAAAAAGAAAACAAAAAACTATGCTCAATTCCCTTAGATATTCTGCAAATTTTTGTACTTGATGTAGCCAGCAGCAGAATATGGTCCAATTATCCTTCAACAATTTTAACAGGAGATCTGCAGAATGAAGTAAAGTTTTGAATAATTAAGCATGGCTTCTGAACAAAGTTAAAGGACTAAAAATACTCTGGAGTGATTACATACCCGAATGGGCTTTGTTTGATGGACAATAGTTCAACATCAAGCTGTCAATAGGAATGGTTAAAGATTATCATTAGTTAACGGTACTTGGTTAACAAAACAAAACTTATAAATGAAAAGTAAAATATATAAGAGAAAGTGAAGGATGATTTGATACGATCAAAAGATAAAAAGAAGAATCCCGGAATGTTGGACCCAATCTACTACCTTCCAAATATTAAAAGCTTTAAAGCCTCAAAACTCAGTGGAGGCAGAAAAGATTCTTCATCAGATACTAACATCTGGCCATCTGGGGGCATATTATGACAGATGGTGAAATAAATGCAGATTTTATTATGTTCAGCATTTATAAACTTTTAATTTTTTAGTAATAGTGAAACTTCTATTGGTTCATTAATTATGCCCATAAACTTTATCTGCTTGAAATCACATGCTCACACAGAAGTGAACTTCAGTACTCCACATCAGTAGTGTCTTATGGTGTTTTTTCATTTGACTTCTTTACATATATTCCATAGGATTATGCAGTGTCATTACTCAACTCAAGCACATAAGATCATTCTGCTGGACAGAATCTCAAAGTGATTACTATTTCGGTCTCTGTAAGCTTGATTTCCAGGAATTGTTCCTTGAAAACCTAATGACATTTACCAGGCTAACTGGAAGGGCATGGAATCCTCATTAACCAGTTTGGAGGAGCCTTACAAATTCCATTTGCACATGCCTGCACATTTATGTTGAAATCTGCAAGCAACTTTAGATGGGAAGGTCGTGCTTGAATTCAGACCAGACCAGACACTGAAAGAAAAAGAAAAAATTGATCTAGGCACATAAAAGATAGAGAATTATTGGTTGAGGCTATACAATCCCAGAAGAAGAAAAAAGGTGAAAATGCTAAAGGTGGTTGCAGATGCAGGGAATAAGAATTGGCCAAGGGCACTCTTTCATGATTGTACTCAAGTCTTTGGCATATCCATGAGCTATTTTCTTTGTTCCATTTACTGCTTTTTATTTTAATTTTTCATGGTTGCATAAAGAGAGTAGCTACAGACAAGAAGGTTCCTAGCATTAGGATGCTTTGAGTTGACAATATGTGTTGAATCATTGATTCATTTAAATTCTAGTGAAAGTCATAAATCAGGTCAAAAAAAGAAAACTTGCAGATCTCATTAAATTTTAGCCCACTGCATGACACTCTTCTAAATTATGTGTGTCAAACTATTGAAAGATAATGAAAATATTGAACTACATGGTAACAACAAAATCTACATTTGAGCTTAAACATTTTGCAGATGTTCTATTTGCTTTTGATTGAGTTAATTTAATTCCAAGGAGTTCCAGTAACTCAATCTAGATGGTTTCTTTGTGGTATACATTGTATGAAACAATTCATTCTCCTTTTGAAGATTCTTCATCATTGAGGCTACTTACAAAGGATGCACTAACCTAGTGTTATACTAAGAGTTTCTTTTTGGGAGAAGGGACAAGAAAGATGAAAGTTGCAGAGAGCACGATCAGCAGATAATGCAATTTCTTAGTTGCTGTGTTCTTGGGGTCCAAACACAGGGGTACCAATCCTCTCTGTGATACTAGGTGGATTGAGCCATAAAAGAGGAGTATAATTTTGCTGAATGCAGGAGAAAGTTTGTCTTGAAAATCATACTCAAATTAATTTATCATAAACCAGAAACAACTTTGTGTAGACAAAGTGGCACATGGATAAAATATGAAGTTAATTCAGCTTTCTGGTTTTGATAGATTAGTGACTTGCGGAACAAATCTTACCTCAATTGTTGCATTTGGAGGAATTTCCTGCTCCCCTTTGCTTCCATAAGCTAGCTCAGGAGGAACTATTAGTAAGCGCTGCAACAATGGAGACTATGTCTAAGTTTCTCTTCTTTTTTTGTTTTGTTTTTTTTTGAGTGAATTATCAAAGATTCATTGTTTTATGTCTGGAATTTATCTCACTTTGCATGGAGAAGGGGAGGTAAAGTTGAAAAATATAATCTTTGAAGTAAACTGAACTTTACATCAAAGCAACTATGAAGAACATTATTAATTAGTCCACGAAAGTAAGGCATTGGAACCTTTGAAGGGACAAGAAATTTCCAACTTTTGCAGTATAAATGTGAAGCACTACAAGAATCTTAAGAGCAATGGCAATTCTTAAGTATGAGAATTTGAGTTCCTTTAGCAGTATTAAGAAATTATCGTTTTATATGCTTCTCTTTTCAGAATGCACTAAAGGCATACTGAGCCTTTTGATTCTCTTACCTGACCTCCCACTCGCATGCCTAGAACACCCAAGTCTAATCCTTTAAGGACTGTTCCTCTCTCTGATTGACCAACATCAAATCCGTAAGGCTGCGCCAATTGAGTAATACATAGATTTGTTAAGACTAAAGAAGAATAGCACTTTGATTATGAAACAATATGTGGTAACAATTCCAATCAGGAGCATCATGCTAATAAAATAAAAATACAAGAGCATCTAGTAAATTGGATGACAAAGTTTCTCAAGGTGAATCATGACAGCTGTTTGGGCCTTCACATAGGTGGCATATCTGAATGCTGCTTTACTCCAGATTATGAGACCCTCACCATGAGAAAATAAATAAACATCATGCACATAAACTTACCGTTCCACCACCAACACCAAGTCCTTGTCTACTGGTCATAAAAGTGATACCCTTCCATTTAGCAACATAGTGGACCTAAATTAATTAGACAGAATGGTTTCATTAGTTGCAAGAAAATAGCAATCCATAGATTTGTAAAATGTGATAAAATCAAAATTTGATGTAGTAGGTAAACTGAGAAATATAGAGTGTAAAAAAGTTCTAAAAGAGTTCCTGTACCAACAGTAAAGTTTAGATTTTACTACAGCGCTCTAGCAGTTAGACATCCTTAAGTTAAAATCAGAAGAATAGATAAACTTAATCTAATGGAAGAAATACTGAATCCATGTTATAACAGTTAATCTAATGGAAGAAATACCGAATCCAACTGTAAAGTTTAGATTTTACTACAGTGCTCTAACAGTTATACAACCTTAAGTAAAAATCAGAAGAATAGATAAACTTAATCTAATGGAAGAAATACCGAATCCATGTTATAACTGTATGAACAACTTCAGATGAAAGTAAAATTCTGATAGTTTCGCACAAACAGGACATTTCTTAGATAAAGAAAGCCAATAAACTAGGACAACAATTTTAACTGTGCCACAACCATACTGCAACCCGGGAACCCTTGACGGCCTCTGGTCCACCTCCAACCTTCAAATCATAGTACCTAAAGGACAATTCCACCAAACACTGAGTTGAGTACTTGATAACAACAAAGCTTGAGGCACAATTAGCTGACTATTTGCCTGTGCAGATAAAAATTAAATATTTCACTAAGAAGAAACATAGCAGTAGTATTGCTGATAAATACACACACACACAAAAATGATTACTTACTTACTTTAGACCGTTTGGCAGGGTTGTGAATTCACTCTCAGGTATTTTTGCTCCTCTAAGCTGCAGCAACAAAGTAACTCCAATGCTTGAAAAGTGTGTAAGGGAATGGTACTCCACGCATACAAATGAACGAAAGGAAAAAAAAAATATATCTTACAGCTCTTCTACTTGTGCTAACAGCGGTAGCTGCATCACAGACAAGAAAGCCAGCAGCTGGGCCAATGATGAAATCAAATTAATCAGTTAACATGAGCAAGAATCAAAAGATGCTTGAGGCACGCTATGAAGCCAGGCAGATAGTTTTTAGATGAAAACTGAAATGACTAACCCAATTGAATGAGTCAATTCATTATCTTCAAAATAGCAAATAGAAGAACCACTGAACATATTGATCTCAAGAGAAGAAAAAGAAAAAAACACTAATTCATTTATGATGCAATAACCTGAGGCAAGAAGAGAACCCACTAACGCCCTCCGTCCGTCGTTCTGTAACAATAATGGCTCCTCCATTTCTTGTGATGATAACGAGCAGGAACAAAGAGATGGTAATGCATTCCGCTTGAAGGGCCTCTTTCCTGCGGATTAAAAATTGAATCTTTTAGTTTACACAAGATCAAAACAGAATTTTTGTACCAGTAACCCTTTATTTTTCCTCTGTTCAATATGTCACCGTGGACTCTAATGTGAAGGCGAAATAATTGGAGATTAACTTATAATGGTGCCGGAAGTAACAGGGTGATGAAGTAAGGCGGGTTTAAGAGGAAGATTGAGGATGAGGGACATCTCCATTCTTCAGAACTGGCAGTGAGTAACTGATAGTAGTGAATTTTTGTATGTGATCAATAGGAGGGAGTGAAGGAGGGAGGACTGGGGAGTGGATAATATCTTAAACTTGTCCACAATCCAATATTTGGGTCTGTGGCCTTTAGGATAAGAAGGGCATTACTACACTAGTTTCTTCCTTTTCAGTACTTTATGGGGCATTCGTCCAAAAATCGTTAGGTTGTGCCTTCATTCTCCCCCAGATATTTTCCTTCGAATAATTGTAACCAATCCATTATCAAATTTTAGGCCAAAATAGTTACTGATGTGGTAATGAGTTTGTCTTTTCAACTCCCTTTGGTTCTCTTACATTTGAACAATGTACACTAGTTCTTTTAGATGTGACAAAAGACATTGATAGAAATAGGTTACTACTGATTTTTCTGAAGCCTTTTGAAGGGAAGTAGCGATGACTAATCTAGATTGAGCCAGAAATGCCCGACTTGCTTTCCGATTTAAGGCCTAGTCTCCAAATCTGTGATTTACTAACGCTTCTATTCTCAGACTATGGCCGTCTGCAGCTGCTTGTCACACATGAGCATGGTACCACAGAAGAGAAGTTCTGCACGGGATTTTATATAGGGTTTACTTGGTCTTAGGCATTGGCCTTTAAGTGCAATTGCTCATTCTTGATGTTAGAGTCCTGAATCCCCCTGGAAGGGTGAAAACAGTTATTCTCTTTATAAGAAGTACCTCATTCAGTGTAAGAAATGGCTCATTATCAAGAAAGATAATCATTTATCAAAAGGCAGCAGCAAATTGGCCTCTCCTTTACCAGAGTTCAATTTTGTGTTGTTTTTTAGAATAAAGATACTGTAATAAGGAACAGCAGGTATTCATGTCATTGGGATTATGAATACAGTTATTCTTGAAATCCTGCAAAGTCAGGTCAGGAAAAGGTTTTCACAAGTCTATCTGGTCAATGTTATGGATCAAAGAAAAATGAGCATCCTTTACTAGGCACTAGAGCATGGCTTCCTTGCAGGAATATGGAGGTCAAGTACACTATCAGGAACAGAATGCCTTCCAAGTATTTGCTTTGTTTTCTCACTCCCTTCCATCCATCTCTTGAACTTTTGAATGAACTTTCTCCTTTTGGAATGAGCATGAGCATGATGACTGGTTGGGAAGCCTAAGCACGAATTGTGATGCCCAAACGAACTGCAGTCAAGTTCATTGTCTGATCCAAAATGTGTAATTTCCCCAAGATGCATTTCCATCTTGTCTGTCTCTGCTTGTTGATCTTGCTCTTCTTGATTTCTTCTCAGTAACTCATGCCTTAAACATGCATTGCGCCATCTCAAGTATATCAATTCTTTCAACTCATCATCCCTTTCCTTCTCAAGTTGTTCCAGTTTAGACTCTACCATACCAAAATCTGCTATCATTACTGCCTCGGCCTCCCTCTGCAAAGCAAGTAACCTTGTCAAGAGCTCAAGCTAGAAAATGTGGGGCCAAGGAAATCATTATCTGAAGATCAATATAAAAACTGGAAGCACAGTGTTCCCTTATTCCGTAATTCAGTTCTGTCCTTTTTTTTTCTTTTTTTTTTAGCTTGAAGTACAATTGTCTATCCTTAGCAGTCTTAGAATTCAATTCACATTGTATTAAATCTTTTATGTTTTATGTGCAAATGTGGATTCATGATTATTATTATAATTTGAAGTATTGTCAAGGTGAATGTGTGAACCTTTGATGAATCAGCCTTATTGGCGAGCTCTATCTGGTTCAGCAGCTCATTGTTCTCAATTTGCTTTCTGTCTAAAGTCATTTTCAGTTGCTTAATTTCTTCCTCCATTTTCCCGATGGCATTAGCTCTTTTTTCCAGCTCTTCGTAACTTCTTGACATTTCTTCTTCCTTGGCATCAATGCGAAGACACTTTTCTTTTATAACACAAGATTGTTCTTTTGTTTTCCTCAAAAGATTCTTCACCCTCCTCCAAAGCAACCTATTTTCTGATCTTGATGCTTCAAGCAGCTCCATGATTTTGAAATATTCAAATACCATATTTTCAAACCTCTGCATCTCTGCTTCCATCATCAAGATTTCCCTATCCAAGAAGTCAACTTTAGATATCTCCAACAATAACTTGTTCTCCAGCTCCATAAGCGCCAGTTCTTGCTCTTTCATGCTATTATAACGAAGATACCTTGCCTCTAGGTCTAATTCCCTCTCTTGAAGATCTTGCACCCGATTTCTTAATCCCAAGATTTCTTCCTCTAAGTCACCTCTGTGATGATCAAGCAGTATTACATCTGAATTCTGGTGAGGGGCTTCCTCTGTCGAAGAATGACCATCCTCCACACAGCATGAAGATGACGAATCAAGAGACTCAAGAACAGAGGAACTCCCTTCATCTTTATGCTTCTGATGAGAATCACCTTCTGGAGAATTGACATGATTCTCCCCATCTGAAGTTGTTAGAATTGTAGCTTTTCTTGTTGTCAATCTTGCAAAAACAAAACCAGCCACAGTAATGGCAAGGGGAATGCCAGCTTTGAGAAAGACTGGCTTCATGATATCTACCTTTGTGTTTGTGCTTGTTTCCATATTGTATACCACCACATATAATTTTTTTTTAAAAAGCTACTATATTTGATCTTCTTTTGGTTTCCTTACAAAAAGTTTCAATTTATTGATCAGTTGATGCCATTCAGATGCTTCATTAGTATATCGGTAGGTTTTTCTTAGAGATTCTTAACCTTGTGTTTACTTTATGTTATCTTTAATTATTATAAAGAAGAAAAGAAGGCTTTCTTTTGTGTAGAGAGGTGTATATTGCTTTTTGACTACTCAATAGTGTATTAATCAATGAAATATGAATTCCACAATGGATGGAATTCTTCTTCTTTGTGACTTCTCTTTAGAATCTGATGCCTTTGAGATTGGTGGTGTTTTATATCATTGACTTTTGCCCATGCCCAACATGTGATAATGTGTACTTTCTTTACAGAGGTAAACATATATTAATTTTATGTTACATTTTTTTTTAATCAATGAGACTAAGAATATGTAGTATTAGATTATATTGATTTTGTACCATTAAATTGTCAAATGAATGATTATGAAATTCCTATGTGAAAAGGGTTCGCAGTTTTTTTCCTAATAAGTGAGCCTACTTGTAAAAATTCTTAGTGTCAAAATTTAAAATGAAATTCATCATTCTTCAAAATTTCTATCACACTCAAATTTTTAATTTTTCCCTAACCTCTCACAAATTCACAATAAAAGATACTTTCTTCATTGCTTTTAATTAAAAAGACAATATCAAATAATTTATTAATTATATTTTATATACTTTATACTATTAGTAATAATATGAAATACAAAAAATATCATATCAATTTCTAATAAAAAACAAACAAATTCAAAAATAAAATTTTCAAATTTCATTTTAAATTGAGACTTCGATTTTAGTCCAAGTTTTTTTTTCTTCTTTTTCAAAGAAAAAAGGGTTAATAGGCTTTGTATAGCCAAAAAATAAAATAATTAAATTAAGGCTTCAATTTTGGGCCTCTGTCCTGAGATACTATTACTTATTGTCATAATTTTAGCCCAAAGATTGTCCAGCACTGTGCCGTAGGCTCTGGAGGCCCAACTATTGCTATCTTCATCTTCTTCACTTTCTTTTTCTTATTTTATAATTTTTTTTGTTTCCTAATAAATAACGGCCTATTTAGTTATTAACGTTTTTATTTATAGTCATCCATGCATTCACCAGTTTCCAAAAGGTTTTATTTTGCCCCTTTTCTATTTTCACAAAAAAAAAAATTTCAATTATGTGATACATTTTTAAGACAATTCTTTTATATTATAATATTATATTTTGTTTGTGGTTGTACAGTGATTTTTTGTTAGAGTTGATGCCGAGAAGGGGTAGTTAAGATTATCTGAGCAGCTTATAAATTCATTTGTATTATAAAAGTCAGAAAATTACTTTTTCAGTTCGATTGAATTATCACTTTTTATTTTGATTAAAAATTAAAAAATATTTTTTATTTTAATTAACTTATCAAATTATCATTGATATTAATATAATGGATTGTAAGACCTATATGTCAGTGTGATATTTATCCTTAAATTAATATTGTGAGTGGTAGAGACAATGAGTTAGTAAAATATAAATTATTTAAATTTTGAAGATTATTAATGAAATTTTGAATAAAAAATATACTTATTTAAGAAAAATAGACATGAATAAGTATCACAACATTAATGACTTCAGATTTAAAGAATTAAATAAATTATGTTTGCTTTTGATAAGTGACATGGCTATTTTTGTTACTTTCCTTGATTTTCCCACATTCATATATTAATATTCGTCTTCTTTGTCGCTGAAAGCCAGCATTCTTGGATAACTATTCTGCCTGGCTAAATTCATTCTGGACAAAAACTGGTTATATATGTGTGTGTGTGTGTGTGTGTGTGTTTATATATAAAGGAGTGTTCATCATAATATAATCCATATGTAATTTTCACGGTCAAACAATCGTCACATTCCTATGTTCCAAACTCCATAAGGGCAAAGACATTAGTTCAGAGTTGAGGAACCCTAATTAAAAGAGAGTGCATATATCAGAGAGATGAGCAAGAGTTCAGAAGGTAATGAGAAAGTGCAATTGGAAATATTTGGCCAATTGTTTTTGCCCACTCTTTTCCTTTTTTACTTTATTAAGTTAAAAAAGATGTATAAACTTATTTTTGAAACTCAAAATATATAACTCACTTAACGATAAATTATACATAGAATACAAAACTTAACCAAATATATATAAAATTTTGATTTTAAAAAATAAACTTAATTTTCAAGTTGTCCAACCATACTTTCCTCAAGTCTCTCTCTCTCTCTCCAAAATAGAATCACTACACATGTATTTATTTCTATTTTAACTATTAAAATAATTATATATTTACTTAAAAACTTAAATACATAGTATATTTCTAACCTGAAGTCCCATAATAAATATATTTAATTAAACATATGCAATTCCTATTAAGTACTAACATATGAATCTTACAACTAACAATTGTAAATAATAAATATAATGTAATAATTTATTTTTGATTAAAATATTTTATTAATATTTATATTGAGTTAAATACATTTAATTTTAAAAGAAAGAGCAAAAACTGGTTTCAGAGAATACTTTTGTTTAACAAAAAATGGAAAGAAAAAACTGCAATGTGTTGATTATTTTTGACAAATTGGTGTATTTAACACACAAACTATTTAGATCTTATGAATAAAACACTTATTCTATCATTTCAAATTTTAGAATACACAAACTATTTTACTAGGAATTAAGTTACTCTCATCATTAAAATCATTAATTTCAACTTTTAAAATACCTAAATTATTTTTCTTTGGTGATTAATGCATTTATTATAGCATTTTCGTCATCCTTTTTTTCACTTCACCATAAGAAACAGTGTTGTTGATGATGTAAACTAGAATGAGATTGGAAATTTTAGTAGCAGTTATACCGAAAACTTCATCTTCAGCTTTTGGAGTTGCCTACCGCTGGTTCCATTGTAATTTTCTTTAAAATTCCGCCATCACCAGTGATGTCACTGATGGAGTACCATGAAAGCAACTCCATGTCAAAATTAGTGTAGCATTTAGTAGGATTAGAGGTGGAGAACCATCTTCCCCATAAGCCATATCTGGAGGCACTGCAAACAATGCTCTTCCACCGTTTTTCATTGTGGCAATTCCCTCATTCCAGCCTTTAATCATAGCAAACCAAAACAGGGTTGTACTAACTAATTGCATAGATACACTTTAAACTCACAATAGAAGAAAATGAGGACTAAATGCAGAATCCGAATCAACAAATAACATACATTCACTTAATTTGAACTTGAAGGGAGTTTCTCATTCTTAACTTGAATGAAAGTAATTCTTATTTTTGAGTCGTATGAACTCAAACAATAACAGAAATAGTGTGCAACTAAGTAATGTTATCTCTGATTATTTTTCATTGTAACATTACTACAAAAAAAAACTCAAGAATCAAGAGGGCATGCAAATATTTGAATAAAATCACTATTTTTTTTACCTTCAACTTCATCACCTGAAAATGGAGTTTTCCAATAATTTCCCTACTGAAGAACCCTTTTTCTCAATCCTTGTTTTCCAATTTCTATCTCGGAAAAACAGAAAATTCACCTTGATTTCCCATGTCCTTTAAAAACTCAAAGGCAGCCATTGCAGGATAAAGAGCTTGTGTTTGTATGGAATCAGATGAATTTTTTAGTTGAAGATAGGGGATGGAGAAGTGAAAAATGGAAGAACGAAAATGCCCCTAATTAATTTAAAGATAAACGAATACTTACCGATTTTAATTACAAAAGTACTTTAATCATTAAAATCAAATAATTTGGGTATTTTAAAAATTAAAATTAAATATTAGATGTCTTATTTATTAAAGTTAAATAGTTTACTTACTAAATACGCGAATTTTACATTATTTTGTGTAGGAGAAGTTTTCAAAGATTTGGTTCATTTTCACTGGAACGCATGTACTCTGTGGATAAACGAAAACAACGTTCCACGATGGCGGCTCCTGTCCAGTGTCCTGCTAATCTTACTGCCGGGTGCACCCGTTGAATTGGGTATGTGTATTGTATATAACTAAAAGCTTGACTACTAGATCAACTAATCAAGATTGAGTTTAAATTTTTAAATATGTAAATAATATTTATTTATTTAAATTGAATATATTAAATATAAATTAATCATGTTTAGTTACGTCTGATTTAAATGTTTGAATATTTGAGTATGATTTGAAGTGAAACTTTAAAATTGAAATTGATATGCGTACTAATATTGTTTAAGTAAGATAAATAAATAAATAAAATAATCAAAAAGAGATATGGACTCAACTAAACATATTAAATAAAATAAAAATTGGCTCATTTAATCCCACAAATTAAAGTGATCAATTTACTTAAAGTTTCATTTTGAATATTATTAACTTACTAATGGTTCATTCAACCGAAGTCATAAAATAATATATTTTTTATTTTTATATCATTTTATTTTAAGTCGAAATTTAAAAGAAAAATATGAGAATTTTCCTTTAAAATATTATTAAAAAAATTAGATTAATAAATCTTCACTCACTCTGTTACTCATCTTCAATTGTACCGCCTACAGACTTAAAATCATTTTTATTGAAATGAAATGATGTGATTGTCTTATGATCATGATAATGATGATTAGTTGAGTTAGATCAAATGATGAAAAACATTGTATAAGATAATAATGCTGTAACTTAGTTTTTATATTCTATTCTGTCTAAAAATATAAGTTTTTGTATCCATTTTTATATATATTAAGAAATTTATTTTGTTTTTAAAATATTTTTAATTATTATTTTTTAAAAATAAGAAAGAAAATAAATTTTGTTTTGATAAAAGAAAATATAAAGACTTTGTTTTGAAAATAAAAGATAAATGAGAGTAGAGATAAAAATAAATAAGAAGAATATTGTAAATTAATAATTAAATGATGATGAAATATTCATAAAAAAAATTTTAAAAATTATATTTTGAAAAGAAAGTCGTATATATGTGGAATTTTTTATTTTTTATTTGATAGAATGAAATTGTAGCACAATTTAGGCGTGCTACACGATACGAGGGATCAAATGAGATGTATGGTCACATCCGTGACCGACCCGTAACCCCAAACACTGTGAGGAATGGAAACCCTGTACTTGTGAGTGGGAATTGTCAAATCTCTCTCCCATAAATACCCTGAGGCCGTTAGCTTCTTTTACTCCTCCACCCGCCAGCAGTCCGCCACCCTCTCCCTATACTCACTCCATATATCTATCAACAATGGAGGTTTTCCACCTCGCCCCGGCCCAACCCCTGCCGGTCCGCCCTAAATTAGCCGCCACCACCATTTACACCGGCAATGACACTGTTAAAACGGGACCCATGTTCAATTTTAGGAGTAACAGAGGAACGACTAGTCATGGACCGTTTACTATTTTTGCTACGCTGTCAAAGTCGCCGCCGGCCATTGATATGCCAGTGCGTTCTCCACCGTCACCACCTCCGCAACCGGCGGCGTCCGCTCCTTTGTTGAGAGTGTCTCCGTCTTCTTTGCAGTGCGAGCCAGGTTATTTGGTACCCAATTCTCCACTTAGGGAGGATGGCGCGGTTGGGGAGGGTACCTTGAGCGCGATGGAGTACTTGACGAATATTTTATCGTCGAAGGTGTATGAGGTGGCGTATGAGTCGCCATTGCAGCCTGCGGATAAGCTTTCCGAGAGGTTGGGCGTCAATGTCTGGCTCAAGCGTGAGGATTTTCAACCTGTACGTTTCTTCTTGTCTAAATGTGTGCATATAACTATTTCCTTCAGTGGCTTTTGAATTTGTTGTAATCTATGTCAAAGATGGAAAGTTTTGAACTTTGTCAAGTGTTATTTTGAAACTTTTGTCTCAACATTTATTGTTCAGTTGGCTCTTAGAAGTCGAACCGCATACAATTTTTAGAAGGCCTAGTTGTAAAATTTTGTTCTTTTAGGTTTTTATCTTCCTTATTGCAAGAAAAAAAAAGTTTTTTATCTTCCTTCCGTGGCTTGTGTAGTTCGAATTCATTGTGCGCTAAAAATTGAATTTTGGTCTTCGATTGGTGGTTGTGGAGATTTTGTTTCAGTCTTTTTGTTCATTTCAACAGTTAGGACCTGGATTGCTTGTTTTTTAGAAGGGCTATTGCTAAAAGTTTGTTTCTTTTGGATACATTTTTCTAAATTACAAGGTGGACTATTCTTGTTTTCCCCCTAGATCACACTAGTGGCTTGTCCTCATTTTAATTTCTGGCTTATGACATGATTATCTGCAAATTTTATTTTATTTAACTCTTTACTTGATATCTTTATCTATAAATTGTTGTTCGCTGCAAATACAATTTTTTTCTAAAGCTGAACATGTCTGACCTTGCGCTTGTTTGGTAGGTATTTTCGTTCAAGCTTAGAGGAGCTTATAACATGATGGCTAAACTTCCAAAAGAGCAGCTTCAAAGAGGTGTTGTCTGCTCTTCAGCTGGAAATCATGCACAGGGGGTTGCAATGTCTGCCCAGAGACTGGACTGTGATGCCGTGATTGTGATGCCGGTTACTACACCAGAAATCAAGGTTAGTGTTCTCGGAAATTCTCTTTTCCAGTTACACAATTTTCTGTTTACTGCAATAGGAGTATAGGACATAGAAGCATAAAAAATGTGTTTTCTTGTTCAGTGGAAGTCGGTTGAGAGATTAGGTGCAACAGTTGTCCTGTTTGGGGACTCATATGATGAAGCACAAGCTTATGCTAAAAAGAGAGCTGAAGATGAAGACCGAACATTCATCCCTCCTTTTGATCACCCAGATATCATCACTGGACAAGGAACAGTTGGAATGGAGATTGTCAGGCAAATGAAAAGCCCAATACATGCAATATTTGTGCCTGTTGGGGGTGGTGGGCTTATAGCAGGTATTGCTGCCTATGTGAAAAGGGTTTCGCCCCAGGTAAAGATTATTGGGGTGGAACCTTTTGATGCAAATGCTATGGCCTTATCATTACATCATGGTCAGAGAGTAATGCTAGACCAAGTGGGAGGCTTTGCAGATGGTGTAGCTGTAAAAGTGGTTGGTGAAGAGACATTCCGGTTGTGCAGGGAACTGATTGATGGTGTAGTTCTTGTTAGCCGTGATGCTATTTGTGCATCAATAAAGGTTGACCCCTTTTCTTATTTTATCTTTCTTTATCGTTTTCCTGAAAGTGGGATGCTTTATTTGTTTGGACAATTATAACATAAGTAGGGAATCTTTTTGGCAAACCGCTGGGGGGAGAAGATTAAATTGGCCTGTCATGCAAACGTTCCTATCTTTGTTTGATGCTTTGAAAGTTTAAAATTTAAAGAACCTTGAAAATTTAATATAAAATTTATTACTCCTTGAAGACATGCTTAAAATTTCCAAAAATTAGGAATTGTTTCACAAAACGGTTATGCAAAATGCAATTCTGAAAACTGACAATGAGAACAACCCAAATGCAGTTTTGATATCCTTTTGTTTTTTGTGGTCAAGAAACCAAAAAATTGCACTTCAGTATTTCTCTTTGAGAAACTATTGAAATATCAGCTTTTATTTATTTAATCCTTGGCACATCTTTAGGAGGACTGGTGACAATGAGATCTGCAGGCTTTATTTTGTTTGATAAGAGGTTCTGAAATTCTTAATTTGGCTACTGTTACAGGACATGTTCGAGGAGAAAAGGAGCATTCTGGAACCAGCGGGGGCTCTTTCACTAGCAGGAGCGGAAGCATACTGCAAATATTACGGCATCAAGGGTGAAAATGTCGTGGCAATAACGAGTGGAGCAAACATGAATTTTGACAGATTGAGATTAGTAACTGAACTTGCAGATGTTGGTAGACAGAGGGAAGCTGTCCTTGCTACTTTCATGCCAGAGGAACCAGGAAGCTTCAAAAGATTCTGTGAACTTGTGTGTGAATTACTTCTATGCATTGTTTTAGCTTTTCTATTTCTGTTGGCTTCTGAATTTACTGTCACCTCGTCTGCAGGTTGGGCCAATGAATATTACAGAATTTAAGTACAGATATAATTCAAGCAAAGAAAAGGCTCTAGTATTATACAGGCAAGCAAAATCCTTTATTTTCTTCTCCTTTAATGCAGAAGTAAATATTATATCCGTCATTCCATGTGATATACTTGATCTTGTTTCTATTGACAAATTGGGGGGGGGGGGGGGAAATCTCAAAAGGAAGAAGAAATGTTACCAATTACTCATCTTTTCCTTTTTTTGCAGTGTTGGTCTTCACACAAAAGCTGAACTGGAAACAATGGTGGATGGAATGGAATCATCTCATCTTCGGACCATTAATCTTACGGATAATGACTTGGTCAAAGATCACCTAAGACATCTGGTATATTTCTGCATCTTTTCATATCGAGGAACTGACAAAGCATGGCAGTCACAATGTCATAATAAATTTTGCTCCTGGATTTGTTATAAAGAAGTAATCCATCTGTGGATTTGTGGTTGATAAATAATTGAATTGGATTCTTTATTGTGTAATTTCCTCTTTCTATTGAAAATATCTGATGCATTTGGATTGAATTTTTTTAGTTTTGTATTTCAATGGTTGGTGTGAGATAAATTGGGTTCGACATAAATATTAAAACTATAAAATAATTAAAATATAGTTAATAGATTATTTAAGAATGTAATTTTAATTAAAAGGGCAAAAGATCCAAAATGCCCCTCAACTTGGAAAATGGCAGAAAATACACTTGAACTTTAAAAAAACTTATAAAATGCACTTTTGTCAGTTGATTCTGTTAAGTCTCTTGTTCTGTTCTGTTTGCCATGTGCCATCCACATGACTTTTCATAAAGGTATTTTTGTCTTAACAAAAAATTCATAAAACACCCTCCATACATTTTTTCTTTTCTTTTCTTTTCTTTTTCTCCTTTACCTTTATCTAATAGCTCCACCAAGAGTCATGACTACTTCACCTACTTCTTCTCTATGTGCTTTACATTTGGTTCTGAGAATGAAATTTATTTCTTAATGTTTTTCTGGTGTTTATGCTTAATATTTCATCTTGTTTTTGTTTCCTTTTGTCCTATATATCACTGCCTGTCGTAATGACATGGGAGATAGGACTATCTGTTTTGCTTCAGAAAAGCAATTAAGGATTGCCATCTTTATACAAAATCCAAATTTCATCAGCCAAAGTGGTTTATGCTGAGGCAATTTCCTGGATATATAGAAATTTTCCTAAAAGGGGTGGGTATGTGCATATGCAATTAGACAATCTTTAAATTGCCACTTGACACCCAGAGCATGGGAGAAAATAAAAAAGTACTGTGTTTATTTCTATTGCTTGGTTTTCTTTGTTTGCAACTTAGGTGCGGATAGGATGGGCCTGAGATTTGCATATATTTCCCTTTTTTGGTGATAAATCTGTTCCACAAATGTTATAAAGGCTTTATCATTTTTTCTGTAAGTTAAATTTTTTGCGCCAAAAGAATAGTAGTACACTGAAAATCTGTCACCAATCTATGAGTGACAGTCAAACAACATCTAGCAAAAATACATGAGGATCACCAATACTATGAGCTAAAAGCTTTTTTATTTTTTATTTTTATAAGAAGCTAAAAGCCAATTATGTAGTATTAGGTATATTCCTCCAAGAAACAGTAGGTTCCTTTAACGTGATCTGCCTGAATAGTGCATCAGTAGAACCAAACACTCAGGAAACAGCTGTTGATTTCTCTCCTTCCATGATGTAAACTCTGATAGACAGCCAATTTATTGATATGGCATGTAAAAGAATTCCCTAAGTTCCTCTGGCAATTATACTTTCCCAAGCCTCTTTATTCTGTCATTCAATATAGGCATCTGCACTCTACTCGAACTTAGAGAAGAGAACAGGAGGAAAAAAAGGAAATTGCTCCCTGCATTCCTCCTTTTATTTACTCAAAAGCAAGTAGCTTCCCCGCTCCATGTGCTATTGCAGCAATTTATTCAAATTATACAGCCTATTTTTGCAATCCAGTTGAGTAAAAAGCTTCATGCCTTCAGCGATCATGTAGTGGATCTTCTATTTATCCACCAAAGAGTTTCTTCAGAACTATCATCTGGCCTAAAGGAAATAACAGAAACAATAACTTTAATCCTCTGACTGTCTCCATCTCTTGTAGGCCAAAGCCATTCCTGCTATTGAATAATAACTGAAACAGAATCCTGTGCTGCTTACTTATCATTGTTGTCACTGTAAAAGGATTGTAATTTCTGAAAATTGTTCTTCTAAGTATGTTTTTATTCCTGGCTTTCCTCTATTGGACTTTCTAAGTGTTCTGCTTCCTTTGATGTTTCTGGAAGAGTACTGTTATTGTAACTCTAGATGTTTTATACTCTGACATTATTTTTGGAAATCTTTCAGATGGGGGGTCGATCAGATGTTCAAAATGAGGTTCTTTGTCGGTTTGTTTTCCCTGAGAGGCCAGGTACTCTAATGAAATTTTTGGATGCTTTCAGTCCACGCTGGAATATAAGTTTGTTCCATTACCGAGGACAGGTTGAGATCTCCATATATTTTGCTTCTTGATATCTAACAATGTGCATGAATTTTATTTTGCTAGCATCCATCTCCTGATCAATTTTTTTACTCATTTCTTTTTGTTGATACTGTCTTCTAAAGGGAGAAACGGGTGCAAATGTGTTGGTTGGTATCCAAGTTTCACTAACCGAAATGGATGAGTTCCATGATCGTGCAAACAGTCTTGGATATGAGTACGCAGTGGAGGGAAGTAACAAAGCGTTCCAGCTCCTAATGCATTGAAATGGAGCTCTTTGATGTGTATTTGGCACGTTTGTCTTTCCAATGGAGGTAGCAGATTTACTTCGCGACAAGACCTGATCACAGATAACTTTCTATCTTCACCTGGTTAGGCGAATGGACTACAGACCACAATTCTAGGCATTCATTTCCATTTTCACTCGAGGGATGTCATCGGTTTGTCGCTCTATATTCTCTCCATTTTATCCTTCATGCCTCCTCTATGACGATCAAGGGACTCATCTGATGTTTAAAAGAAATGCTTGGATTCTCTGGGTTGTACTAAAGAATAAACTAAACCTATGTAGTTGTATGTAGTATAAAGCTAAGGTCGTGCATGGGCTCGAGACATGCAGAAATAATTTGCAACCGCGTTTAATAATTTAGATTAAAACCCTTTTCACAACGCCACCTTGTAAAATTCACATCTTCTTGTTGGATTTGTTGGATTCTATGTAAGATTATTGATGCTTGCGTGGGTCAAGGTAGGGCCCTCTAAATTTTATTGTTTTTCCTGTAATAAAAGTTCTCACACTTTGTAAACTGATGTGCGATGTCCCAGCAAGCGAAATGCGTTCTCAGTTGAACGTCCCCCCCCCCCCCCCCACCATGATCGTATTGTCCCAAAAAATAACATATGAATACTATTGTATATTGTATTTTGTAAGTACGTTCTTAAGTGAAATCAAAAGTGAATGATCGAATAATATGTTAATGTTCCATGTATAATATAATTATCTTAGTCCTCATTTGCTACTATTGATATACAAAATTGAAGATGAATATTTATACCCATTCTTATATATTATATTATATTCATACATACTTCAATGTGAGGCAGATATAAAATTAGTTCCTTAAAAATATTGAAGGATCTAGGTGAAAAGAAAATGCATTTATGAGCAGAAAATGAAAATACTACTACAATGTTATTCTGCTATTCGGAGTTGCATGAGGCTAAATTTGTCAACAAACTTTTTGCATTTTGTATATGTTACTGCTCTCGTGGTGGAAGGACCAACAACTTCTTAAAAAGAAAATTGAGGTGACAAAGTATGATAACCTTGTGGGACAAGCCCGTCTCTGGAACATCATTACCTTCTCACGCAAAATTTATGGCAATGTTGATAAAGTGTTTAGTCTTTAACCAAATGCTTCGTCACATACTCATGGATAAACTCCGAAAATGGACAGGATTTGTGCAACTTTACAAACGTTTGCAATTTTGCCTAACAAAGACGACATACGATACATCATTACCTCGGAATGGAGGTGCCAAACATGCCTCCTTCCAGCTGGAAAATTGTAGCTTTACCGAAATCCACTCTTCTCAGCAGTGACTGAAATTTGACTTTCACTCTCTCTCAAGATCTGTGTCTATAAATTCTCTCCCATATGCTTTCTTTACCTTCATTCACTCATCCACACACCTTCTTAAGGTTCTTTGGTAATGGAAAAGAAAATGGGGCTCTCAACATACCTTATGGTTGCTCATCTTCTTGTTGTACGTCTGAGTTTCTATGTGGCTTCTGGACAGCCTCTTGTTCCTGCTCTGTGCATCTTTGGTGACTCCGTGGTAGATGTGGGAAACAATAATAAACTGGGGACGCTTATCAAGGCAAACTTCCCTCCTTACGGACGAGACTTCGTCAACAACAAGCCTACAGGAAGGTTCTGCAATGGAAAGCTGGCCACAGACTACACGGGTAATTTTTCTTGCATTTCTCTTCGACCAAAATACCCATCAGCCCCCCCTACCCCTCCACCCCAAAACCAATAGAAAATCACAATTTTCCAACTTTTCTGCATATATAATGCCCGTGCATGTATTTTACTATGTGCAGCTGAATACCTTGGGTTCACATCATACCCTCCAGCTTACCTTAGCGAAGATGCCCAAGGAAGGAATATACTCACTGGTGTGAATTTTGCGTCTGCTGCTTCTGGCTATTACGACGGGACAGCAGAGCTTTATGTAATTTCAAGAAACTCTTTCAACTAAAATGTGTATTTAAATCTAATTCTAGGAGTGGTAACTGACCGTTGAAGATTGTCTGGATTTGCAGCGGGCGATCACTTTGACACAGCAGCTACAATATTACAGGCAGTGGCAAATGAAAGTCGAGAATCTTGTAGGGAAGGCCAAAGCTAATAACATATTCTCAGGAGGGGTTCACCTGTTGAGTGCAGGGAGCAGTGATTTCATTCAGAACTACTACATTAACCCTCTTCTCAACAGAGTCTACACGCCCGATCAATTCTCGAACATTCTCATGAGATCCTTCTCTACTTTTGTACGGGTAAATACAGGTTCATCTTTGTGCTTAATTTCCTGCAAATATGCATCACAGGACTTTCTCCTTGCATGTTTATACTCTTGTTGACCCTAAAATACGGAACACAAGCAGTTCTAAATGTAAGCTTCTATGTTATTTTATATCAAGTAGACTATAGAACTAGGTGGGCTTTGTCAAATAGCAATCAGAAAAGCAATGATATGGATTCATAAATAGGGTATTTTTTATGTTTTTGTACACAAAAGGATTGTTATATAGAATATAAACAAGTAAAAATCAAATTTGCATTTCTTCTTACACGATGAACCTCAAGTACGAAATTTAAGTTCTTTGTACAAGGTGTATTCTTTTACATCAATTTAGATGGATGCTATGATGGCAGACTCTGTATGGTCTGGGAGTGAGGAGGATTGGAGTCACCACTCTACCACCAGCCGGATGTTTACCAGCAGCTATCACACTATTTGGAGCAGGAAGCAACTTGTGTGTTGTGAGGCTGAATCAAGATGCCATGTCCTTTAATAACAAGCTCAACAGCACTGCACAGGACTTGAAGAGCAAACTTCCTGGCCTCAAACTTGTTGTCTTCGACATTTATCACCCTCTGCTGGACCTTATCACAAGCCCTGTTGACAGCGGTAATATCTAACTTCTTGGCATAGACTACCATACATCCTGCAATGACATCTTTCATTATAAAATAGCAGACCATGAACAAGTCACAAAGATATAATGAAACTTATTTCATCTTAATTTCCCTTCCTCAAGCAAGGGATTGCTGTCGTTTGAGAACCACCTGAGATATTTCTTTTTCTTTATTAGAAAGAAAATAAAAAGCCATCCTGAGTTAGTCAGGGCTTGGCAAGGATCCCTACTAGCTTTATTATCATGGACCATGATTGAATTTTCTGTCAACCGTCTCTGTATTCCAGGGTTCTTTGAATCAAGGAAGGCTTGCTGCGGAACTGGAACTATAGAAACAGCGTTCCTTTGCAATGTCAGGTCAATAGGCACTTGTTCAAATGCTACACAATATGTCTTTTGGGACGGTTACCATCCATCAGATAAGGCTAATGAAAAGTTGGCACAGAGTCTACTGGAACAGGGTTTCGACCTCATCTCTTAGGACCTAAAGCAGAGTATCAGCAGCAATGACATTCCACTTCAGCTTGACTCTCATGAATACTTCAGGGATGTTGTAAGAGTTATAAAGATGGTTTTCAAGAACTCAGTCTTTCAGGTCAAGTCATAGTGTATCATATGCAGAAGCCATCTCATTAGAAGAACATATTTGCAATAATTTGTCCACATTTGCAACCTTCAATATTGCATCATAAGTGGTTTAATGCAATTATATTTTGTGGTGTTAAGAAAATTTATGCCTATGCTTTTTTCTCTTTTTGGGAGGGGTGGTGGGGGTTGGGTTTGAGGGGAAGAAAAAGGTAATGCATAAGGAAGGATGAGAATGTAAATCATGTTAGTGCTCAATGTTTCATTTTGATAAAGAGAAATATGAAGAAACCTATCCTTCAATATCTTTTAGTAAAGCACTTACAAAGCCAGAATAGAAAGTTTATCCCTTATTCTAAGTAACTAACATAAACAACACCTCGCAATTCAAAGAGCATATAAAGAGCAAAGTATGAAATTGTTACCTTGCACAGTGATTATCTAAAATCTCTAAGAAAGTTCAAAGCCAGCATTGGAATTGATGGCATATAGAAGTTTTTCTCTTAAAGTGCTCGCACGCTTGTATGTCGGGAGCTGTATTCATAAGACAGGATGAGAGAAAGGAAAGATTACATAACATATCAGTGGATATAAATGAGCATTAGGACTAAAAAATTCTAAACTCTATGACAAGAGTTTTGAAATAAGAGATATAAGTGGCAGCCTCTTCCTGTAAATTTTAAGCGAAGTACCAAATAATGGTACCTTGAGAGTATTGTAGCAAGTAGAAGCTGATGGAAGCCGATCCACATCCTGCCCGCCTAATGTTGCCCAAAGAGGAACATCACATGCAACCTACTCAATTCGGATGAGTCAGTGTAAGGACTCATATCAATGAGAGTGATTTCATAAATCCTACGGCTAGTTCCTTGTGTTTGCATGTTATACCAACTAATGCATAACATTGGAAAGCCCCAACATACAACTCACCCACATTTCATTTTGATTTGTATGATATCAATATAGTAGAACTGAATTCACTTGAAAGGAAGTATTCTAGCAGTACATCCAAATCAAATGTGTCTTGAAACCTTTTAGAGTAGAAATTTTAGCATATGACTCTAAATTAGAGGAGAGAATGGAGCTGTATACCTTGTGAATGGTGAAGGCTGGCTGCAAGTGTTTGAATCCCAATAGAGGCGCTCGAGAACAACTAGTCACAAATTTAAGAAGTATACAACGGTCTCTTGGTTCAAATCCAACAACTACCTGAAAGACAACAATCCAATGACAAGTTCATGAAAGGCAACTTCTGTAACAGATTCTCAAAGAGAATCAATACTAAGCAAGCACAGATAACTGAATCACAAATATCAAAATGTGAATATTAACAATGTATAGCAACTCTTCAAAAATATAAAGGAGGTCGAGTGATTTTAGCTAATCTTATAGCTAACTTCATATCCAACATTAGGAAATAGATAAGTATTATTATGCCGCTTTGAACCAAGCTTATCAATCATTAAAGGCATATTTTTATAATTGTAAAGCAATTAGGGGATGAACTCAACAGTGTTAGAAGAGGTGGTCTCTGATACAGAATTCAATCAAGAAGATTCTCCTTCCCCCATTGGCAGAATTGAATCTATCTTGGATGATCATCCCAGCATGATATTGATGCAAACAAAATGCTATGCCCTTGGCAGCATAATCTGTACAACTCCATCTATTTATATGGATCCTGTTAATGCCAGATGTAGTATTTAGCCTGGGGAGAATACTGGAATTGCATCCAATCTTTAAGTAATTCTCAGTGGATCAAATGTGTTTCCTGTAACCCACTCCCAGCCTCATTAGACAGGGATTCTCTACACTCACAGGGCTTGTTATACCAAAAAGAATGTATCTGATGATTTTGTTTTACTAATAAGCAACATCACCATAAGCCCTAAGCAGGCAATTCAGATACTATAATAGAAGAAAGTACCTCCCAAAAGAGTTTGACTGTTCGACTCCCTTCAGTATAACCACCTGTATATCGTGTATGTTTTCTCAAATCATCAACATCAATGTCATGTTCTCCACCTGAAAGCAACTAGATCCATGAAGTATTTTTAGTATTTAATACTCAAGAAAATTAAATAACAAAATAGTACTTCTGCAAACTAAACTGTGATGTGTTGACCTTTTGTTAATCCACTTTTAATTTTTCAGCTACAGGTTGGACGGTGTGATTGAGCATAAATATTACCAATGAGAGCATGTATCGAAAACAAAAAGCAAATCAAGAGAGAGTAAATGAATACAAGAACCAGAGTTAAATATTTCAATATAGCACAATAGATTCTCAAGATAAAAATTCATTTACCCTTATTGGTTATAGCAGGATTAACATCTTTTTCAATTGTTAATGTGAACTAGAATCAATTGATCTTCTATCAATGAACTTGTATGCTAATTCAAGTGCAATAGTGTATCACAACATGCGCAACTGAGCAGTGTCAAGAAAATAAGATGCCCTATGTACATAAAAGGGAGATTACCTGATTAAATTCACCTGCATTGAACAACCTCAACCAAGAAGGGGATATCAGATCGGACAGCCCTCTATAAAAAGCATTTGAGAAAGGAAGTATCTGCAGTTATGAAAATAAAGTAAATCTACTGAAAGAACGTGGCAATTAAAATTGACTGTGGAACTACCCCCGACCTGGCGATTAAGTTTATAGTCTGCAATTGCATGAATATATTGCAACTTGTTCTCATTTGTAACACTGATATCCTTGCCACCTGGTTTAAGCTCCATAAAATATCTTTTACCAAGTGATTCTTCAGTAACTGTGAAATCCAGTGAGAGTTCGCTTACATCACCCTCATAATGCTGCATAGGTGCTTCCAACATCAGGCTAACGTAGGCAATGTACTTCAAGTGATCAAGTAACTCATATAACAAAATTTTGATACAAATCTTAAATATATAAATTATACCCTACTCTATCACCTTAAGCCTTCAGATCAGGTGGTAATTCAATAACAAAAACTGCACCAAAGGAGCTCCAAAAGACACCAGAATATACTAAGTCATCTAGTTTTCCAACTTTTTATTGTTGGACTTAATATCAAGGCTGTGGACTGAACAGAAGAGAAATGGAAAACATTTCCAGAACATGCAGGAATTTTCTGCTTAATTAAATAAACTTCTTTTATCCACCAAAATTCGAGCATGCCATCTCATGACATCTATTTTTATCTGATTATGTAAGCCCAACTTCCAATTCAACTTCAACCATTGGCTTACAAATAAACTAATCACAAGCTATTGCATCTTTTCTGTAAATATATGCAGAATATTGTTTAAAGAATGAATCATAGCCCTTTATTGCATATTTCTATTAGAATACTCATGCAAGAAGATCCAGAAAGAGTATATAGCAAAATTATCAGCCTACCTCACAGTGCCTTCATAAAGGTTCAGGGACTAGATTTGTCAAACATAATCAAGGTACCAAACCTAACTTAGGCTTCATTCCAATTCATTGCTTTTACTAAAAACATTAGACTTTGAAATAAGTTGAATAAGGACTAGAAAGTCAAGCAATAGCATAAAAACCATATGCCCTACAAACATTTACTTCTTGACAAGGAATGGTCATGTTTTTCAGCATAGAGTTTTAAAGAATAGTAACTTGGTTTATCATAGGTAGGCTCAATTAAGGTCAGACATGAAAATACATGAATCTAGAAAGCACACAGACTTCAAGCATGTATATGCAACCCAACTCTACAGGGGAAAAAAAAAAACTAAGAGGCATGGAGAGGTGAGGACCAGGTAAATTTGCATAATTTGGATAAGAGCTCTGGCCTTGAGAACTGTCTTTGATTCATGACAAACATTTACCTTAACATACATAAGATTTCTGTAGAGCTCTGGGTCAAGTGTGGACAGTTCATCAATAAAGCTATAGCGACCTAGCAGCTTTTGTACAAAAACACGTGAAAAGGAATAATCAAGCAATATTCCTTCATAAAGAGCCTTGCCAACTATTCTACCAAGAAACTCAATCATTTGGATGCCATTCTCCAGAAATCTTGCAGCTGTATTTGGAATCAAAAGTCTATCTGAAGTCAAAGTTTGGGAGAATAGCCCATACCTAAAAAATACAACAGAAAGCAGTCACTAAGAGTGTTAATAAATTGTCCAAGAGAACAATAAAATCTCCATCGCAAACTTACTCAGGTGAGAAGGCTGCTTTCGCTATATCAGTCAAGAATTCCTTCGACAACCCACCATAGTCCAGGCCAGCCTCAGGAAGCCCAGATTCACTGACAAATGAGACATGTATGCTAGATTTTAGCCTTGAACCAAGGGTATTCAGCTGACGAAATCCATCTTCAACAATATGACCACGTCGAATAACTATATCAACAGATCCTGGGCCAGGTCCAACAATCTCACCAGCCATCCTTCGGGATGCTTTATCCATGTTGATAAATTCTCTGAACATCTCCACTCTAACAAGGGGTCAAATGATGGTTCAAAAGATTCATGTAGAATAAAAGCGCATAACTTACAAAACTTATGGATGAAATTATGGCCCTGTACCTTTCTTCAAATGGAAAGACATGTGGAGTAATGGTAATCACGGATGCAAGACTTGATGAGGATGAGGCATCTTCTGATTTTACTGTTGCTGATAGAACTTCATGAGTCCTGGCAGCTACAGCAATGGGCGGCCGATTTTTTCTCCCAGGTGCAAGCCACAAAGCAGGAGGGCAGAACTGGTGCCTGCAATCTCTTTCATATAACAAATGCAGGCATCGAACTGCAGAATCCATAAGAGGTCTGTTCTGTGGGTCTGCACTGCAGGAAACAGCATTATAGACTAGTGTATTGAGAACTGATGCAATTTTCCTCTGCTGCTCCAAAGAGAAGGGAACCTAGTGTAATATTAAAATTAGTATTAATTACATGCCACCAGAGAGATTGCAGTGCAGTATTCTAGATAAGGAACATAATCTTTGCAATCAAACCTGTTTATCACAAAACTCGATGTCATCAAGAACTAAAAGCAGGTGTGAATAGCTAGCACAAAAGAGGTGAAGTAAACAAGACATGTCTCTTGATAAAGATCCAGGACCCCCTCTAAGAGGCTCCAGGTCCCACAGAACAGATGACTGCTCTCCATCATCTTCAAGGCCAGAACTTGCAGCGGAATATGCATTACTTGATTCAATGTGTGAATTTCGAGTGATTTTCTGCAATACATTGGCCCATTTATTGCCTCCATCTTTAGCAAACCTTTTTTGCTTTCTCTCAGAGATTTTTTCGTTCTTGGATTTGGAAGCATTATTTCTAGAACAAGAATTGTCCGATATAGTGTGAATATTTTCAGAGAAAAGAGATCTTTCCATCTCTCCCCAAAGTTGGGTGAGAAATCCAGGGGTAAAAGAAAGCATGTTGAGAACTGGAAGTGCCCCAAGCACTGGATTTAATGTTGAAAATATTCTAAGCATGCATGAATAGAAACTGGCAATATCAACCAACCCGCATTTCCCTACAGATTCTTGATGCTGCTGAGGCAGATCATTAGTCAAGGGGGTGGAAACACCTTTCTCCGTGGTCAGAAGCCCCATAAGATGGCGCTGCTGACAAACAGGTCTTAGGAGGTCAACATATGACATCTTCAAGGACTCACAGGTTGCATCAGGTCCCTGCAAATGTGTTCCAGTAGAATTAATTTCATTATCTGCATCAACTTCAATTTCTTCATTCTCCTTTCTTGCCCATCCAACTCTCTCAAAGTAAGCCAATAAATTCTCTGCAAGGATGACAGCAACACGTACATAGGAGGCAAGATCTAGTCCGAGGGGAAACTTCCCAGAACCAGAACTACTATCACTTCCTGCTGCAAGAACCATAACATTTGCAAGAAGCCAGAAAACTTCCGGCATCGCCGAAGGAGAAGTAATTTTCAACTGATCTAGCTCTGGTATTTCCTCTAAGATTCTCTGATTACATATCTGCCATCACCTGAACCAGTTTACTTAGAGCCATCATACTAAAGTATGATATATGCCAACAATAACATCCAAAGAGGAACGCATGATCTCTTCATTATCAATCAAGAATAAAGATTACATTAAATTCTTGTAATTGTTGTTTTGCACTCAAAACCATGACCAACTGCCAATAAAACAAAAACACCAATCTCTACAACTTAACAAGTCAAGGATGAATATCCAATTTCTGATGGGCATGTCATAGAAAACTATATAGGTATAGAAGTATGGTTCTCATAAATCAACATTATGTACAGAACAAAATGAAGACCAGCAACTAATCAGAGTAGAAAATATGAGTGAAACTGACTAGTTCCAAAAAAAGACTTCAAGCACAAAACACAACCATAAATGTTTTCTGAAGGGAAGACCCATTGCATCTTGCTAAACAAAAGTGATATCTTAACTCAGGACGAAAAATGTTTGTAGTCATCACCATCATCCCACTGAAGACAATAAAAATCTGTTCATGTACCTAGATCTTAATATGAAATATATTTTGATCAAGTAGTCTCTGAACACATAAATTCAAACTTTGTCATAAGCACAAGGAGCATCTTTTGGTCTGAGCAGACTTACCAGCAGCATTCTCAAACAGGGTGATAAAACTGATGTGTGTGTTAAAGCCGGTAAAAGTACCAAAGGTAAACGCTGAGCAAACCAAGGTATGGTAAGCAGATAAACACAGTACCCTTCAGCAGCATATTGCACATCCAATGAGTCATTGTCTTTTACATATAACTCGGCAATATGAAATGGCCTTAAAGCCAAAGTTATTGCACTAGTGATGATCAAGAATCTACCATCTGTCTGGCCAGAACCAGTAGTTTGACAAAAATTAGGAGCTTCCAATTTCAAAATGTATCTCCTGATACAATTATACATCCCACTTTTTTTACTGCCAAGAAAACAAATCAAATCCTTCACTGCCATATTTGCAACTGCAATATCATGATTAGTAATACTTTTCCAACACTTTTGATCAGTTAATACAACTGCCACACGCATTGCTAATGATACAAGAACTATATCTAGGACTCCTTCACCAGAGTTATTAAAATTGGCTAGAATAAACAGACTCAGCAAAATCAGTTTCTTTGACTGATAAATCCATATTTTTCTCTCTTCAATAGTGCCTGTTGCCATGGAACAAAAGTTCTCTAGTGGACCTACAATTCAAGAGCAATATAACCATTCTATTAGGAACCTTGAAGATATTGAAATAAGCATATCAATATATCACAATCTTCATAATCATAAAGCATTCAAATGACAGCCAAAATCAACGAATGCAAATAAAGAATGGGTAAAATGAAGATGAAGTGCACCAAACACACTATAATATTAATACTTCTTATGTAGAAGTAGTCATTAGGAGAGAAGAAAAATGGCATACTAGAAGAATTTATGCTTTCCAAAACAACTCCTAGGCAATGCTTCATACAATCTGCATCCTTAGCTTCAATTCTTTTAGATCGGCTGGATAAAGATGCTATAAAAAAAAGAAAAGGCCTTAGCACTTTGCTGGACATCTGTGTTTTGGTTAGAGGAACAGGATGTGTATTCATCATTGTTAGCCAATGCTGCTGAAGCTGCAAAGACACCAACTTTGTTGCACTGTGACGTCTCCAAACCCTCTGCATGCATTTAGCAATTAAATTAACATTGCATTCATTGCCATATTAATATCTTCAAATCAAGACATATAAACCTCGAGGCAGGCAGCTCTACAGAGATATTTAAGTGTTTATAGTTCCTACATCTGACAGAAGTACAAAATGCCAGTTGTTTGAACAATCAGATTGTTTCCTGTCAGTGTCTAAATTATGCATCACCCTTGTGATTCATTTCCACATGGTATAGGATTACACTAAGGAAGGAAATTGGAGAAAGAGATGTAGGGGAGAAGGCTTGGCAATCATAGACTTTCAATTGATCCCAGAGTGGCAAAAGTCCAGGCCTGGCCTTCTCATCAATCTCTCTTTTGAGATGACTACATTCAGTTCGCTTCCTCTTATAAAACAGAAACCAAAGAAGTTTCAGTTTCCCAAGGGAACATTTTTTCTTTTTCTTTTTATAATTTAAACCCTCAAGGTGGTTAAATAGAGAACTGAGGGATTTTCGAAATAGGTTCTGGTCACATAAGTTACAAAGAAGCCAATAAAATGTCCATCTAGTCCTACATTTAGGAACTTCTAGAGAGAACAAGAGAAGGTTCAAATATGGAAAACTTCCATTGGGTCTATTAAAAAGACTCTAATTTCTTCATAACTTATTGCACTCATGAAATAAGCACAGAAATGAAATGACATCACAAGGACTATCAAATATACATTTAGACTCTTCCCTCTCTTTCCCCCCACCCTCCTTTCGTCATTCTCCAAAACTGAAAGAAAAAAAATGTAATTCTGGGTTTGATTCAAAGTAATTAGGATAATAAGGTTAAGATTAGGAGAACCAACAACCAAGTAAAATGATTTTTCTAATCCACTCGAAAATTGCTTGGCCTGCAACACATTTACTTTTAGAACATTCTTGTAGCAGATTATATAAAACAGTTCATGGATATCACTTGAGTTTTCATCAAATACATTTAAAATATGGAGATCAAAAGAAAAACATGTTATTTTGATGATTTACCCAATATCCAGCTACTTCCTTTTCATCTCCAACCATAAAAGATATTTGTAATGAGTTCCATAAAACAAACCAAGCAAATGTGTTGCTTTCATTCTCTAAATGAGTTCTTAAATATGTTTATGTGTTTTGTGGATATGTCATAAAGAAGTGAGAGAGGAAAAAACGAAAAGAAAAGAGAAAGCAACGAGTTTTACATGGTAATCTAAATAAGAAAGTTCAACATAAGGCAGGAGTGAGATAATTGAACTGATTATCATCAAACAACCAAAGGCATCAAAACCATGAACATCTGCCAATTGAAAATACTCAAAGCTCAAATATAAGTAGAAGTTAAATGTTCAAACTGATTACCAATAAATAACAAGAGGCATCAAAATTATACATTTCTACAAATGAAAATATTCAAGATAGATAACCATAAAAAAGGAAAAAAATCATAAACTTGGTGAAAATACTCAAAATAGATAGCAATAATACTCCCTCCATCCCTTTTTATAAACTTTATTGTCTATCTAATTATAATATGTATAATATGTTTTTGTTATTTTTAGAATTATTGCGTACCTTATTTTTACATTTATTGAGAGAAAGAGATAATAATCAATGTTTTTTCCAAGAAAGTCCCTAACAAAAAAAATGTACATATTATATTGTATTATAAAAAAATGAACGAAGTGAGTATAAAATTTCACATTCTACAATATGTGAGCTTTCGCCGATGCAAATACACACAACATCATCCTAAATATCCAATTTTTTTGTCATAGTATAAAATATAAGAAAAACGAAATTTTGGAAAAATTCTCGAATTGTGCAGCAGTAAAATTACACATAAATTACTAAACCTGAACAAATAGAGCTGCGGCGGTTGCTCTCCGGGTGTAATTACGAAGTTCCCTTTCCTGAGAAACTTTCTCAAGAAGCGCATCCCTCGATATCTCTTTTGCACTGGCTCCCCGAAGTGACACCTGAACAACATAAAACAATTCCATTCACCAATTAAAGAATTGTTACAGCAATTTATACATCGTCTTATGATGTATCTGCAATGAGCGTCTGAGAGAAACCTGCTGTTTCCGAGGCTTGTTCATCGTGATCAATGGTCGAGGAGAAAATGTTCTGCGTTGAGAATTTTAGGTGGATTGTGAAATCAAGGAGCGAGTGCCGACTTTAGGATTTAACAGATGCGTTCAACCACGGCAGATTGCATAACGACTGCGTAAAATTCTTTTTTTTTTTTACAACCTCGGGTACCACATTATTGGCATCTACCAAACGTGGGTTAATTTTATTTTACCACCCCTTTCATCAATTTTTGCGTTTCTTGACTAATTTAATTTGTTACAAATTTTGACAAAATGAACCAAAAGCAAGACCATTTTAATATTAATTATAATGCACCTACACACTTTAATAAATTCTTTTTTTTCAAAAAAATAAAGAAACTCTACTCACTTTCTATTCTATCCATATTCAATATTGAATGGAATAGAAAAGAAAATCCTTAATATTACCATTGATGTAACAATTAACCTCCTCAATTATTTGAAGTACTGTAACAAAAAAAAATTGAAGTATTGATATATTAGGTTTTTCTTCTTTTTTTTTAAAAAAACATATTAGGTTAAAGATTTGGAAAGGAGTTCGTTACATTCTAAAAGCTTTCCAATCGACATAGAATTGCAAAACCATTCACTAAATATAAAATTATATATAGATAATATAATGTTATTTAATAATTGATTTAATCTTTTTATAAAATGATACTCATTCGATTCATTTAAAATGACTAATATATTTTTAATTAATATCTCAACTATTCTCTTTACTCATAATTTCAATATATAGAGAAAACAAAACATTTATTACACAAGATTATATTGTATTATATTACATTAATGTATGAATAAAATGGAGAATCTCATACTATAAATTTAAATTTATTTTAGATTTCATTAAATGATATTGTCCTCTTTCTATTTTTTTTCAATTTTTTGCTACCTAAAATCATTAACATGTTATGATAGAGAAAATTGGTTCATACATCTTAATAGGTAGTTCGGATAGAGAAGGAATCACAATTAAAAAGGCAACAACGAAAGATGTGAAAGATATATTTTGAAAGTATATGTGGGCTAAAATTTAATTTAATAAAAAAAAATCAAATTTTTGGATGAATAGTAATTTAAAAGCCCCTACAACCCCTGGAATCTCTATCGGCTTAACCGGAGCTAAAGTTCAAATTGCAATCCAACGGTGACTATGCTTGGCGCCTTCCATGGCCGCCGTTATCCACCACCCTTCTAACGCTTCCGCCACCATTTCTCTTCTTACTTCTCACCTTTCAGAACCTTCATCTTCACTTTCACCACCACCACAAATCTCTTCTTCTCTTTCTCCATCTAATCCCAAACCCAAAACTAAGCCCCCGAACCTCTCTCTATCCACGGAATTCCACCCAAACCCATCAGTTACTCTTTCTAATTCGCCACCCCTTCAACCAATTTTCAGTTCCAAGCCTATAAACAACACGGAGGCTGAACTACCTAACAGTGATTACTCTCACTTGCTTCGCCTATCAGTCCGTTACGGTGACTCCCACCTTGCCAAAACGGTTCATGCTGCAATTCTCAAGCTTCAAGAAGATACATATTTATCCAATGCTGTCATTTCTGCATACCTTAAATTGTGCAAATTGGATTATGCCCACCGAGTTTTTGCGGCCGTTCGGAGCCCAGATGTTGTGTCCTACACTGCAATGATTTCTGGTTTTGCCAAGTCAAATCGTGAAAAGGAAGCTATTGAGCTTTTCTTGGAGATGAGAGACTCAGGTATTGAACCTAATGAATATAGTTTTGTTGCTTTATTAACCGCTGGTATGCGTTTACTGGACTTAGAATTGGGGTATCAAGCTCATGCCTTTGTGGTCAAATTGGGTATGTTAGACTGCAGTTACGTGGTGAATGCGCTTATGGGATTGTACAGTAACTGTGCCTGCTTAGATTTTGTGATTGAACTGTTTAATGAAATGCCCTCAAGGGACATTGTTTCATGGAATACGGTAATTTCAAGTTTGGTAAAAGATGGAATGAACGATGAAGCATTTCAATACTTTCATCATATGTTAAGAATTGATGGTCTTACAGCTGATTATTTTACTCTGTCGAGTTTTCTGGTTGCTTGTTCTGGATGTATCGGAATGAGGGAAGGTAGACAAATTCATGGACATGCAATTAAGATTGGCTATCAGAACAATTTAAGTGTTAATAATGCACTTATTAGGTTTTACACACAGTGTGGGGATGTAGAAGATGTAAGAAATTTGTTTGACAGGATGCCTGTTAAAGATGTATTCACTTGGACTGAGATGATAACAGCATACATGGAATTTGGACTTGTCAACCTAGCTGAGGTGTTATTTGATATGATGCCTGAAAAGAATTGTGTATCCTATAATGCTCTTTTAGGAGGATACTGTCAAACTGATCAAAGCTTAAAGGCTTTGTCTCTGTTCTGCAATATGGTTGAGGAGGGAATAGAGTTGAATGACTTTACATTGACTACTGTTTTAAAGGCATGTGGATTGACAATGCAAAAGAAAACAAGTGAACAGATTCATGGATTTCTCCTGAAATTTGGTTATGGGACAAATTATCACATTGAAGCCACATTGCTTGACATGTGTACATGGTGCGGGAGAATGGCTGATGCAGAGAAGATATTCCACCAATGGCCCATAAATCAGGAAAGATCAATTGCATTAACATCAATGGTATGTGGATATGTCAGAAATGCAGAGCTGGATAAGGCACTTTCCCTATTCTCCCAAGGACAGTTAGAAGAGTCATTGGCTTTTGATGAAGTTGCATTAACTACACTTCTTGGCATATGTGGCGTTTTAGGGTTTCACAAATTTGGAGAACAAATTCACTGCTGCTCTCTTAAAAAAGGGCATCTGTCTGATGTTAAAGTGGGGAATTCTGCAATTAGCATGTACTCAAAATGTGGTGAAATAAAAGACGCAATTAAGGTCTTTGATCTTATGCCCATGCATGATATAGTTTCATGGAACAGTTTGTTGGCTGGCCATGTCCTCCATAGGCAAGGAGATGATGCCTTGGCTCTATGGGTGAAAATGGATAAGTCCGGAGTAAAGCCAGATTCTATTACTTGTCTCTATGTAATTTCAGCTTATAGACATACCATCTCGAATTTGGTTGATTCTTGCCATAGCTTCTTTTTCTCCATGGAGTCCACCTATAATATTCAACCCACTTCAGAACACTATGCTCATTTGGTTGGTGTCTTAGGTTACTGGGGTCTGCTTGATGAAGCAGAGGAAACAATCTACAAGATGCCTTTCCCACCAAAAGCTTCTGTTTGGCGTGCTTTGCTTGATTGTTGTAGAATGCATCTGAATGTAACAGTTGGGAAAAGGGTAGCTAAGGAAATACTTTCTATAGAACCACATGATCCATCTACTTTCATATTAAGATCAAATCTTCTTTCAGCTTCTGGAAGATGGCATTGTTCAGAATGTGTGAGGGAGGAGATGAGAGAGAAAGGGTTTCGGAAATTACCAGGCCGAAGCTGGATTATACATGGCAACAAGGTTCATTCATTTTTTGCAAGGGACAAATCACATCCCCTAACCAAAGACATATATAGTGGACTGGAAATATTAATTTTGGAGTGCCTAAAATCTGGATATGTGCCTGATACAAGCTTTGTGCTTCATGAAGTGGAGGAACATCAGAAGAAGGATTTTCTGTTTTATCACAGTGCAAAACTAGCAGTCACTTATGGACTTCTGATGACTGAGCCTGGAAAACCTCTTCGAGTTATGAAGAACATTCTTCTTTGTGGAGACTGCCATACATTCCTCAAGCATGTTTCAGTTGTTACCAAGAGAGAGATACATGTAAGAGATGCTTCAGGCTTCCATTGCTTTTCAGATGGTGAATGCACGTGCAAAGAACCCAGATGAGATAATAGACTCCTTTAAGTAAGGCCTCCACCTTTGATAATTCTGTCATTTAATTCTCATTTATCTTTTTCACTCAGTTTCAAATGAGCGAAGCAAAAGAAGCTCATGTAAATTACTTGTAATATGTAATGCAACTTCAAACAATGAGAATAGTAAGTTAATCCATTTAAGGATTTTGTTCAATCACCAAAACCTTAGTTTTCCAGTGATTTTTATGAACTGGTTACTTATTTTGCATTGCTCTTATTCTCAATTGTGTGACTTGCTGCTCACCTTAATAATGCTTGCAGTTTATTTGCTCTTTGACTTAGATTAAATTCTTGGCAAAGAAATAATGGCTGCAGGGTTCAAGAAAACCTCATAAATGAACAAAAGTGAGATGTCGTTGAATTCTTGTAAAATGCTTTATAATATGCAAAAGTGAGATGTCGTTGACCTTCTCGACAACTCTGGTGAAAATGCCTTCAATTTATACGTGGACCAAATTCCAATCATGCTTTATTTATTTATTTTGACATTCTTGATACTAAATTCATTTTTATGAAATTGGATATTGGCCTCATTCGCATACTAAATCCAGAAGTGAGAAAACAAATAGAGGAGTTCTATACCTCAAGGAGCAGCTCTCTTTTCTGAGATACGTCTCTTTGGAGATCAAGAACGTGCAATTTTTTCAACAGTAACTTACCAGTGCTTAAAGCCAAAGGATGTGCCCATCGAACTCCAAACAAAAACAAGAAAGATCTAGGCATATTTAACATTGAGCTTCTTGTCATTCATTTTTAATCACTCAATTTCGATCGAGTCCAACCTTGTAGTCCTCATATTTAAAGGTAAGTCCCGTCCCTTCCGAGAAATGAGTTTCATTGACCAACAATACCACCTTCATTCTAATATTACTAATTATTGTTCCCTATTTTTTTATAGGATACATTCAACAAATTCTCTTCTCTTTAATTATAAGATATTGTATTACTTTTAGGGTTATTGTGTATGTTATTTTCAAATTCTATTCTCTTTAATTATAAGATATTGTATTACTTTTTAGGGTTATTGTGTACGTTATTTTCAAATTCTATCATACTTTATTAAGAGAGAGAAAGATATAATAATTATTCATTTTTAAAAAAAATTTAAAATAAATAAAAGTATAATGAAAAATAAAATTGATTTATGTAAAATTATTGAAAACATTTTATACAAATTGAGAGAAAGAGTATCATAATTTGCCAAAAAATTCGTATTAGAACGTCTCTTTTATTAAATCGAGAAAGTATGTTTTTTTAGATTTTTAAGAACCTTTCCCTTCTTCTATCCAATAAATCACGCATCAATTGCTTTCGATTTTTTTAAAAAACACAATAAAAAATATATAGATAATCTAATATTCTTTTTAAATTTTCATCCGTATGGAATTAAACGATTACATTTTCATTTTGGAACATCTAATATTGAACATCTATTTTTTAAAATAAATAAATACTTTATTCATTTTATTTCAATTGTTCAATTTGAACTTGCAATATAATTAAGAAAATTATTGAGATTGATAAAATGTAATTAAACGTCCTAAATAATCATTATTAATAATTAGTGTGTTACTAATAAATGTATTCATAATAAAAGTGAACAGCTCATTCACAAATTATAAATAAGGGTAAAATTATAAAAATATTTATTAAAATTAAATAATTTGAATGAGATAAAAAAAATATAAACAATTAAAATAAGATGAATAAAATATATTTTTTATTTAAAATTTAACCAATAACCTTTTTACAATCTTTTTGAGAGGTGTCAAGTGTCGGGTTGACACGTGACAATTGTTTCTTACCAACGTGAGAAATATCTCTAGATACCTAAACGCAAAAGGCAAAAAAGTGGGCCAAAATTTTACCAGAAAAAAAAGCAAATAAGGATAAGAAGCAATAGGCTTTATTCAAAAGTTTGTCATTAGATTTCCTGAACTGGATTTCCTTTAAGAAGAATGTCATTTAATTTAGTAAATTACCCTTCGGCCACTTTTCTAGTCTTCAACTTGAAGCTGTTGGGCTTTTGTGACCATCAAGTTTGCATCTGATTTACCTCACATTTTTCATTAATAAAAAAGTATAAAGAACGTTGGCAAAGCAAATTCACCTCTAAATATCAATTTTTTTGGTATTTTTTCCATTCTCTTTTACTTTTAAAGACAATATTCAACCTTTTTAGACGTTCGAATGTTTTAATCCCCCAACCCCCAAAACAAAGTTTAAAAAGGTTAAAATTAAAGCATAATTCAATAATTTTATGTGATATGAATTGTATATTTCCCACTGTCAAACACAAAATAAAACAAGAGAATTGTAACTTTTGTAAAACAATAGTGTATCCGCCCCTTATTATTTGTGGTTAGATAACTTTTGTATTTTTTTATTTATAAGTTATTTTATAATTTTTTAGGGATTTTTTTTCTAATATTACTCTTGTTGATAGAAGATAGATGATGTAATAGTTGGAGAAGATTTAAGGTATGAGACGAACTTTAAAAAATAAACCCTCATATTTTTTTTACAAACAAACATATAAAGTATCGTAATATATAAAATAATAAATTTAGAACGAACAAACAAACAAAAAAATATTATAAAAATTTATTATATTACTCATTCTATTACTTTACAAGCTAATATGTTTTTTGTCTTAAAAAAAATAAGAAGATAAATACTGTGCCCCTAAAATTTCGAGGCTTGAGGGAGTTGTCTCACTTGGCTCAATTAAGAAGTAACTCTGAATAGAGAAATCTAATAAATAGAGTTTCAATAAAAAAAACAAATATATAACAAATAATAAATAGTATGTCATTTGTCTCCCTTGGCTCAATCAAGAAGTGACTCTGAATAGAGAAATTTAATAAACAAAGTTCAATAAAAAATAAATACATAACAAATAATAGAGTATGTCAGTATTAAAAAAGATTATTGGTATGCAATTTTTTTTTTGTCAAAACAGATTTATTACTTCTCTTTTTTTTTTTTTTAATAAATGAAAGCGATTTCTTACTTGTGTTAGTAATGTTGGAATTGCAACTTGCAAGTCTCATTGTCTTAGGTGCTCATTAACAAATAAAATATCAAATTTATGAACCACATATGGCTAATAATTTAGCTCATCTTGGTCAAGATAGAGACATATTTCTCCCCTAATGAAAAACACTTTTCAGACAATCCGATACCACAATTTTGTTTGTTGCAATATTCCTCGTTGGTAGGAACCTGGTTGTTATCCAAATTCTGATAAAAGTATGAATTTTCTCTCAACAATCAGCAAATTCATGAAAGCACTTAGGCGAATATGACCCCACCTCGGATAGCCCCAAATTAAGATTGATGAGATAATGTTGTTTGTTTACGTGAAATACAAGTAGAGGGTTCAATTATTGAATTAATTATCTCTTTAGATTGGCTTAATAAAAAGAAATTTTTTTATTATTTGAAAGGGACATATTAGTATTATATCTTTGTCTGGATTTTTAAGTTTGCATGGCTTACTTTAGTTGGGACGAAGATATAACAAAGAATACATTAATAGAAGATTTGGAAGTTTCCAACTTGTTTTAAGTTTTAAAATCACGCCTCAACAGCTATTAATACAATATTGGTTTTTTTATGTGAAAAATATTCCAGATTATCTTTATTTATTTCATCTTGAAAAAAAAATTAATATATATATATATATAAAGAAAGATTAAAATACAATAATAAGGATGGGAGATGAGAGATAAGATGAATAAAGTTTTTACTTATTTTGAACATAAGAATGAAGTCAGATAAGAGATAAAAGAAATAGAAATAATAATGAAAATAAAAAGTTAAGTATTTCAAAAAAATTAAGCATCATCTGTTTTGATTTCAATTGTTTATATATTTTTTTGAAGTGTTCTAATTTTAATTATTCAGTTTTAAATTTTAATAATTTTTTATATAATTTTACCTTTTTATAATTTTTTAATGAATTATTCACTTTTTTTTAGAATACATTTCTTAATAACCACACACTAAGTATTAATAAAGGTTATTTAAAAATTTTAATTGTATTTTACCAGTTTCAATAATTTTTTAAATTCTAGTACAATTGAAATGAGTACATACTTTATATAATTTTTTAAAAAAAGTTTTTATATTCAAACGTTCTAATACAAACAATGCATGATGTAAAACAGGTGTCAAAGGTGTTGCTCTATATTTCAAGGTGAGAGGGAGAGCTGTATTTATGACATCATTAGAAAAAGGGAGCGAAAAATAAAAACAATTAAACTTACGAAGTATGTATATTAATTTTGCATGAAGAACTCGAAAATGAGAGGTCAATGCAAACAGACGCCTGGCTGAGAGATGCAACCATCTCCTTACAAATGTTCTTCTTTCGTCACCTAAGAACTAACAAACACTTCTCTTTCCTTCACTTTCCCATGAGAAACGACAGAAACCCAGCTAAATTTCATATGGCACTGCCGTGAAATCCTCCTTTGGAAAACGGTAGCAGAAATAAAGTTTAAAAAGAGAGAGAGAGAGAAATATGATGGGGTGGTGGTGTAGCAAAATTAAAATGTGTTCATCTGCTAGGCTACTGGGATTTTTGGTTCTATTGGTTGTGATGGTCTTTGGTGGGACTGCATTTGGCGGTATAATAAAGGGTTCAAACTGGATGTTTGGATCAAATAATTACTTTCATCCATGGGTATGGCCTTCTGTGATTACAACAAATACTCCATCCTTTTCTAGAGATGGAACTAAAAGTTCAAACGTTATAATAGAAGATCCCATGTCATCATCACCACCTAAATACGCGGGAGCTAGAGCAGCTTTTCAGCCTGCAGAGCAGCCTTCGGGTTCAGGAGTGATTGGTGGTGGCGGAATTAGTACTGAAGAGGCACCACTGTCGTCTGCTTCAGGGACACCACCGCTTGCCTTAGAACATGTACAAATTCAAGAAAAATCAGTAAGCAGCTAGCAGACTTTTAGTCTCTGTTTTCTTTTGGATATACATGCCTTCTTCTTTTTTTTGTTTGTTTGTTACTTCTTTCCCTAGTTTCATGTATTGTACTAAAAATTTGATATATAAAGTCCCTCTTTCTTATTTCAAATTATGTATTTTAAGCAGGTGGGACAAGAGGAAGAGATACTCAACATCACAACAAATACTACCCAAATTTATCCTTCCTTCAATGAAACTCGTGCTATTCCCCTGAGTGCAAGAATTATTAATGGAAGGAATAACCAGTTAGAGAGGCTGGAAGGTAAAATTCAGAAAGCTCGGACAGTTATTAGAGAAGCTAGATATGGTAATCAATCATATGATCCTGATTATATCCCAGCAGGTCCAATGTACTGGAATACAAATTCCTTCCACAGGTATATATGTTCCCTTTTCAATATTTAAAATTCACTATTCATATTAATTACAGTTCTTGTGATAAGGGGTTCGTTTGTTCGAGTACTGAGTCAATTAATTATTTGTCTTTACATATCTCAGGAGCTACTTGGAAATGGAAAAGCAATTAAAGATTTATGTTTATGAAGAAGGAGAGCCTCCAATCTTTCACAATGGTCCCTGTAAAAGCATATATGCAATGGAGGGGAACTTTATTTATTACATGGAGTTTTCAAAATTCCGTACCAAAGACCCTGATGAAGCACATATTTTCTTCCTTCCAATCAGCATGACAACAATTGTCCATTTTATTTATGATAGGAAATCTAAGGATCACTGGAATCCCCTGAAACAAACGGTCAGGGATTATGTGAATCTTGTTGCTGGAAAATATCCTTACTGGAACCGAAGCCTTGGAGCCGATCACTTCATTCTTGCTTGCCATGATTGGGTAAGTTCTTGATTATGCATCTAATTGCAATTCCAGGAGTATTAGCTTAAAGTCATTCATTGATGATCCATCAATTTATAAAAATTACGCAATTCAGGGGCCTGAACTTTCGAAATCCGTCCCCGAGCTCTATAAGAACTCAATTCGCTGTTTCTGCAATGCTAATACATCTGAAGGATTCAATCCATCCAAAGATGTGTCGTTTCCAGAGATCCATCTTCCAGGCGGTACAATTGATGGATTAATAGGCGGTCCGTCTCCATCGAAACGGCCTATTCTAGCTTTCTTTGCTGGGGGACTTCATGGCCCTATAAGGCCTATACTACTTGAACACTGGGAAAACAAAGACGAAGATATCCAAATCCACAAATACCTACCAAAAGGAATTTCATACTATGGGATGTTAAAACAGAGCAAGTATTGCATTTGTCCTAGTGGTTATGAAGTGGCAAGTCCAAGAATGGTTGAGGCCCTTTACTCTGGTTGTGTTCCTGTAATTATTAAGGACCATTATGTTGCACCATTCAGTGATGTATTGAATTGGAAAGCATTTTCTGTTGATATTCCGGTGAAGGATATTCCGAACCTGAAGAGAATTTTGACCGGAGTTTCGACGAGACAGTACATAAGAATGCAGAGGAGGGGAAGAAAGGTCAGGCGGCATTTTGAGGTCAGTTTTCCACCTAAGAGGTATGACGTCTTCCATATGATCCTTCATTCGGTGTGGCTCAGGCGACTCAATATTCGGCTTCATGGTGACAATTCATAGCCCAGATTTCACATTGTGTTGTGTAGATCAAATGTAATTTGTGGGATTCAAATTAGAATAAATATGAAGCTGTAACAAGTTAACTATTCTGCAGAAATGCGTTCATTCATTCAATCATTTTCTATGTGCAAAAATAAAGAGTTATGTGATTGGACTTTTTATATTATTATTATGAGTGTCACTGAACATTCTTTAACAGTCACAAGAACGGCAATGAATCGGAGGAGCCCGATTTCAAAGCCCTTAAATAAGGAGTTTTTGTTGGAACAATTTTATAATCTGTGAGATCGCAATCGCACCATGCGAGGTTATACAAAAAGAGAAAAACGCACCCTGCGAGGTTCCTCGCATAAATTTATTCAAACCGTTGGGCCACTTTACATATTCTAATCAAGATAAATAACCTGAGCTTTGACACATTTCTTTAACTTTTTGGGTTATCTGATAAATTGGGTTATCTTGTTTTTGGATAAGCTTTATATTTATTTACTCCCTCCGTTTGAGTGCACGTTAACTTTTTAACTTTAATTAAAAATTAAAAAAGTTTATTAATTTTAATTAACTTATCAAATTATTTTTAATATTAATATAATGAATTGTGTAATATAGGGATAATGAATTAATTATATATAAATATTTTAAATTAAATAGGTTATTAATAATAAATTTGATAAAAAAATATATTTATTTAAAGAAAGTAAATATTCAATTCCGAATAAACTGACTATTTAATTTTTAAAGAATTTGATGTCATATTAGCACATTCCACATGTATATATATATATATATATAATATTAAAATAATAAGAATATATAAATGATGAAAGTTCCATTTAAATGAAGATTTATTTAAAGTACGGTTCAGTTGATATAATTGTTGTATAAAATATATTTGAGTAAAAATTTGTTATAAGGATGACTTTATTTGAAAAGATTTCTCAAAATAAGAGACCATCCAAATATAACTAACTAAAATGTTATTGGTGTTCACTGATTAATTCATATTTGGTGCTTGCGTTATTACCCAAAAAAAAAAAAAGAAGAAGAAAAAAGTGTCAACAGCGGTTTCTATTTGTAATTGCAATTATTGCTTATTTTATTTTCAATAAAAGTAATTATTGTGTGATTAAGTGTTTATAATTTTATATCATATTTCTATCAAATGTAAAGGGCATATAGATTGAAGATAGAACCTTTATAATGTAAAAAATGAATTTTAACCAAGTGACCATTCCTTTTTAAAAAAATAAAAAAGAAAAAAAGTGACATTAGTTTGCCAAGTGCACTTAATTAAATAGGAAACCCCAAAAAAAAATTAATGGAGGAAACCCAAAAGTTTACTCACTTCTTTATTTAACCAGTGGTTATTTGGAAAATTTTATGCTTTTTTTTTACTATTTTTAAGATAATATTTACTATTTTCCATTTTATCTTTCTTAATTAATCATAAAAAATCTATTTTTATTTTTCCAATGGAAAAGATACATGTATTTGGGATGCTTAATCACACTTTCAGCTTTATTTTTGACTTTTTAGAAGAGTGAAAGATAAAATTAATAATATTAAAAAGATTTATGAAAAAATAAATTGTAGTCCTGTGTTATATATAGTTTGATTTAAGGTGTCCATTAGTTGATCTTATCTTTATTTTCTCAGACATTTATGCATGCTATCTACAATTAAAATTTGAGAATTATTAATGGTTTCAATTTTTATTTTTACTTTTTCAAATCAGAAGATTTAGAAGATTATACTTCTCTTACACTTCATGTTTTTTTAAGTCAAGTCAGTGTTTTTTTTTTTTTTTTCTCTATGCAGGCGACTTTAGAAGTATAAGAATATTAAGAGTCTTTAACCTTACCTATTATCCTTCATTACTCTGTGTCACATCTTCAAAGAAGAGGGAAAAAAAAAAGAAAAAGAATAAAAGATCAGTGTGTTATAATTTTCGGAAATGCTCGTAGTTCCTATATCAATTTTCAAGATGTAATAGAGTTGTGATTGAACTTTAGAAGAAAAAGAAAAATTAAACTTTATTATTATTATTATTTGAACATTCTTTAACAGGCAAGAATGGCGATGAAGCTTAGACCAAGAGAGTAGGAGCCAGGAGGAGCCCGATTTCAAAGCCCTTAAATCGGGAGTTTTTGTTGGAATGATTTTATAATTCATTAAAAACATAGTGAGATCGCAATCGTGCCATGCGAGGTTATCTCAAAGAGAAAATCGCATCACGCGAGATTCCTCTCATAAATTTATTCAAAACCGTTGGGCCACTTTACCAATTCTAACTGAGAGAAATAATATGGGCTTTGACATTTTTTTTTAAACTTTATTGGGTTATCTGATAGATTGGGGGCTCTTCACTTGCATTCATTGGGCTTTCATTGACAAGTTAGATTATAGATGTTTTTAGAGGAACTGTTTTTGGATAAGATTTGTATTTGTTGTTTTCTATTTTTTTTTTCTTGTTTCCTAAAAAAAACTGTTATTTTTTGGTACACAATTGGTGTCATATTAGTCTCACGTACATATATATATTGTTTAAAATAGTAAGAATATATAAATGATGAAATAATAAGTGGTTTTCATTTAAATTAATATTTATTTAAAGTACGATGCTATCTATATAATTGTTGTATGAAAGATATTTGAGTAAAAATTTGGTGTGAGGATAGGTTTATTTGAAAAACTTCTCAAAATAAGAGACCATCCAAATATAACTAAATAAAATTTTATTGGTCTTTACTGATTAATTAATATTTGGGGCGTTATTACCCAAAAAAGAAAAAGGAAAAAGTGTTAACAGCGATTTCTTTTTTTCTTTTTTTATTATCATTAACAACAACGATTTCTATGTGTAATTAGGGGTGTCTATCGTATCGTGTCGTGTCGGGTTGACGGGTTATTAACATATTAACCTAAACACGACACGATTAATAATCGTGTCCAATCTGTGAACCCGAACACGACACGTTAAAAAATCGTGTCAACACGACACGACACGCGAACCCGTCAACCCGCAAACACGATAACCTGATTTAGTAACCCGTCAATACGATAACCCTATTTAGTAACCCATTAACCCGTCAACACGATAACCTTATTTAACAACCTATCAACCCGTCAAAGCAATAATGCCTATTTTAGTGAGGAAATCATATTATGTTTAATATGAAATACAATAAATTAAATTAAAAATCAATAGAGCCAATGTACAAGAAAGATTGAGACAAAAATATTTTCAATCCAAGGAAAAAATTGTATAAACCATGTAAAATAGCAAAATGTTAATGTAAAATTGTACAAACCATATAGATATTTGTTTGTTAATGCTATACGTGAATACATCTCAACAAAATAGATTATCATCATCCCAACTAATCAATATAAAAGTTTTTTGTTGAAAAAAAATCATCGTAACATTCATTGAAACAGACAAATATTGTAGAAGAAAAGTATAAAATATTTTAAGACTAAATTATTTATTAAATCCCTGCAACTGAATGGAAAAATAACCATTCTCGTGACATCTTGCGTTAATTTTTATTTTATTTTTTAAAAATCATCATCATTACCATTTATGTAGTGATAAATGGTGATTAGATAGAATATGCCAAAAAAAACTCACGAATACCCCTAAAAAAGATCATCATAATTTATAAATTACCCAAAAAAACTCATGAATTAAAAAAATTACAAAATAAAAATGATCCAAAATACACTACTCATTAGCTTACTACATTAGAATAAAAAAAATGTGGTTAGAGATTAGATATAAGAAGTTAACTTAAATTTAAGAATATAAATGATTTTAAAAAAAATTAAAAAAATTTAAAATAAACGGGTTGACGGGTTACCCACGGGTTATGCGGGTTCAACCCGTTTAATCACGAACCCGTTTAACGTTAAACGGTTTGACACACGAATCCGCAAACCCGTGAAACCTCAACCCTAAACCATTAATATCGTGTCGTGTTCGCGTGTCGTGTCCAATATTGACAGCCCTATGTGTAACTGCAATGTATTGCGTATTTTTATTTTCAATAAAAAAAATATTTTGTGATTAAGTGTTTATAATTTTATATTATATTTCTACGCAATCTAAAGGGGATAGATTGAAGATAGAAATTTTATTATGCAAAAATTTGAATTTTAACCAAGTGACCATTCTGTTCCAAATAAATAAAAAAGAAAGAAAAACAAAAGCTTGCTCGCTTCTTTATTTAACTTGTGGTTATATAGGAAATTTTTATGTTTTTTTACTAGTGACGTTATAAAATTAAGGTAATATTTACTATTTTTTTTCCATTTATCTTTCTTAATTAATCATCAAAAGATTCTATTTATATTTTTCAATAAAAAATTACAAGTATTTTGAATGTTTAATTACATTTTCAAACTTTATTTTTGACTTTTTAGAAGAGTGAAAGGGAAAAATGGGTTAAGTATCGATGAGCATACATTTAGATTTTAATAACCGTTCTTCCTCCATTGGTAGTTAAAGAATATGTTCCTTTTCTCAATATCTCATACATGTATTTTTTTTTTTCCTTTAGCGCAACGGAGTACTTCGAATTGCGTCATTTTAACTGCTACTCGGAAGAAGGTTGCCACTAATATTTTGAATAGGTGAACTCATTTTGATATTAAAAATACACTAAATGATTGTCTAAATTGAATATTATACATGTAATTGAAAAGCAATCAAACTTCTAATGAATCTCAAAAAATCTCTTTATGGGCTATAAAATCACACTGCACAAAATGTAAAACAGAAAGAAACATAATTATACTATGAAAAAAAATTTATCATTCCATTTTTAATCTAGCAATTATGCAAGATCTTCTTTCCTGGAAATGAAGATATAATAATCATGCCAAGCTTGATATCAGATTTTTAGTATAATTGATTCTCAATATCCTTTCGTTTTTTAACTTGATATTGATGATTTATAGCCTCAGTGACGTTACTGCATACCATATATTCATGGTAGTATATCACCGAGTATCCACATACATCTTCGTCTCCTAACCAATGGAAACTTGTGGAAACCTCAGAAACAAAAGCCTTTGCCCTTCGGACACTCTATTCTTCTCTCCATGACTTCTTGACAAAGGAAGTCGAGTTTTTTTAAATATCCCTTTCAAAATGATGTAAGAAATTGCACACTATAATCAGATCAACAACGGATTAGAGAAGTATGTGGCAGTCTAAGAAAGTCTTCACATATTTGTCATCACCACCAGTACTCGTCTTGGCTGCTTGTGTAGTAGTATTCACAATTTCATCATGGTCATCGCAATCCACTTCTGAATATTTTACCACACACTTGAAGTTACCAGCTAATGGTTCTGTTCAAGCTCGTACCATGAATTTTGGAATTGATCAACAGCTAGTAAGACTATTTTCTTCAATTCCAAGAATGTGCTTTCATATAAACATATCTTGTGTGATTTTTAGATGTTAAAAATGCTCTGTTTTCTTTAGCCTTTCTTCCCTTGAAATTTGCTCATTTAGGTAGTGGTAATGAAACAGATAAAAGACAACAGTATAATGCCTCTCAGTACTACCAGTAATTCAAGTTCAAAGAGAAATAAGAGCAGTCTAGAGGTCTTAGAAGCCGGACTTAGACAAGCTCGCGTGGCAATAAGAGAACCCAAATATTGGGATTCAGCACAAGATGCAGACTATGTGCCCAAGGGTCCAATATATTTGAATGCGACTGCCTTTCATAGGTATGCTCGTTCTTACTCAATTTTGAAATTAATGTGAGAAAGGGCTTAAATTTTTACGAGGTTAAAATTTAACATGGCACAATGCCTATGTTCTTGATGAATATGATTTGCGACTGAGTAATCGTTATAGCATTCGAAGTATTTAATTTCACATGAAGCTCTATAAACTGCAGGAGCTATTTGGAAATGGAGGAAAGATTTAAGGTATTCATCTATGAAGAAGGGGAACCCCCAGTTTTCCATTATGGTCCCTGCAAACAGACATATGCTATCGAGGGGTATTTCATTCAAGCCATAGAAGTAAGCTCTTTTCGGACCATGGACCCTGGCCAAGCTCATGTATATTTCCTTCCCTTAAGTGTGACAGAGTTAACACAAGTAGTCTATGTTCCTGGTTCCCATCAATGGACTCTCATGAAAAATACAGCCTTGGACTATGTTAATGTGATTGCAAACAAGTATCCTTACTGGAATCGCAGTCTCGGGGCTGATCATTTCATGCTTGCTTGCCATGATTGGGTAAAAAATCCCACTAATTCTCTCCTGGAATTCTTTCATTTTCAATTTTTCAGTTACAAGAAATCTTCTGAAATCTCTGTATAAATTGTTGAAATCCAGGGGCCTGAAATTTCCTTTGCTATTCCATACTTGTACCAAAATTCTATAAGAGCATTATGCAATGCAAATACTTCAGAGAAGTTCAATCCCTCCAAAGATGTTTCCATCCCCGAGATCCACCTCCCGTGGGGCACGACAGAAGGATTACTAGGTGGCCCATCGCCTTCCAAACGTCCGATTCTGGTTTTCTATGCCGGAGGAATTCATGGCCCCATTAGGCCAATTCTTTTGCAGCATTGGGAAGACAAGGATGAAGATGTTCAAGTCCATCAGTATCTTCCAAAGGGGCTTTCATACTATGGAATGATGAGAAAGAGCAGGTATTGCATTTGTCCTAGCGGGTATGAAGTAGCAAGTCCAAGAATGGTTGAAGCACTCTACGTGGGCTGTGTACCTGTTCTTATAAAGGATGGGTATGTGATACCCTTTAGTGATGTTCTGAATTGGAAGACATTTTCAGTCATAATTCCAGTAAAAGATATTCCCAATTTGAAGAAAATTTTGATGGATATTCCTCAAAGGCAATACATAAAGATGCAAAGAAGGGGATTACAAGTAAGAAGACATTTTGAAGTTAATTCTCCACCAAAGCCTTATGATGTCTTTCACATGATTCTCCATTCAATATGGCTTAGAAGGCTCAATCTCAGAGTATATGACATCAATGAATCATGAATGCTTGGACGGAATGCAACCGACCTTACATTCCCACCCCGGCAAAAGCTAGGTATATGTGTCAAGAAGTTTTTGTAATGTAATGTAAATTCCCTTTTCATATTTTGTTGTATCTGACTTTTAAGTGGTGACTCAATCGGTTTCTTGACTGAATTTTATGTCAAATTAGCAAGAAGATTGGGAGATATCAGTGGTGGTTCTATTATTTTAATTGATAATAATTTAAAACAGAGAGACTTTACTCTTTTTACAATCCTTCTTTTTAATATAGTTTGCATTTTTTAATATATATATATATGTGTGTGTGTGTGTGTGTGTGTGTGGAGATTCTTCCTTTTTCCCCAAAATTATTGGAATAATTGGACCAGCAGGTTCTTTCTTTCTTTTTCTTTCTTTTTTTTTTTTTTTGCAAACAGGTTCTTATGAGTACTTTATAAAAAAAATCGATTACATATAGTTTATTCATCTTTTTACTTGCTTTATCGCATCTAGTACTTCTTGACAAAGGAGAAAGCACACATTTATATATATATAAATGGATACTGTTCTACTTTCTTGTTTTTCCAACTGTCTAAACATTAAAAAACTATGAAATACCTCTTCATTTGAAAGAATACCCAAAAAAAAAGTCTAACCTACACAAGAAAAATAAAGCTTTTTTCTAAGGGAAAAAGAAATTATAAGTATTGGGTACGTAAATAAAAAACACGTATGCAGATTTTCTACTTTGACCCTTTTTTTTCCCTCAAATATTCAAAACCGAGGTTAAAAATTAACGGACACGGGTGATCTATCCAACCCGAAAACTCGGAGTCACCGTGGTCCGTGCCCACCAGATGTTTGATATTCAAGTCATAAAGTTGAAATGAGAATCATGTTGTAGCCACGCAGGATGGATAACGCCCACCGTCCGAGCACCGTCATTGGGCTTCCCTAGCAATGCATGCTAACGTGTCTCCCATGCTTGCAACGTGTCAACACTACCGTACTCCTATGCGACGTGGCAATGGCTCAAGTTGACACCTTAGTGATATCGCAACTACACTGTTCAACCAGGTCGTCTTTTTTTTAATTCTCGATCTCTATATATATTACATAAATACCAGAAAAGAAAAAGGAATTCTCAGTGAATAAAGTTTTCGTACCGATAATTTCTTTCGAATTATTATTGAAATTCAGTGGAAAGAGTAACTAATATGGCGTCAAGGCATGCAGCGAAGGAAGAGAGAGCTGAAGCAGCAGCAAGGGAGGCCGCTGATGAGCTCTCTGATGTGAACAAACAGAGAAGGATTCACGAAGGAGAGAGAATCTCGGAGGAGCCACGGCTGCAGTATCAACCTAGAGGACAGGAACAGAGAGGTACTGGTACCAGTGTTCTTGGAGGTATAATCAAGTCGGTTCAGGGAACATTTGGCCATGCCAGGGAGGTTGTGACTGGAAAGACCTATGAGACTGCGGGGAGAACTAAGGAAACGACGGATGATGCGGTGGAGAAGGCCAAGAATATGAAAGATTCAGCGGCTGAAAAGGTAGGGGAATACAAAGATTATACTGCCGAAAAAGCCAATGAGACTAAGGATTCTGCATCGGAGAAAACTCGATCGGCTGCCGAATCGGCCGCGGATAAGACAAGGGAAGCCAAAGATGTGACTGCTGATAAGGCGAAGAAGGCTAAGGATACTACTGTGGGGAAAATGGAGGAATATAAAGACCATGCAGCCGTGAAGGCGACCGAGGCAAAAGACACCACGGCTGGGAAAGCTAATGAAACAAAGGACGCTACGATGGAGAAAACTAAAGAGTACAAAGATTATGCAGCAGATAAGGCAAAGCAAGCTAAGGATACAACGGTTGAAAAGGCATGGGAGTACAAGGACTACACAGCGGATAAGGCAAAGGAAGCTAAGGATGCAACGGTTGAAAAAACTGGGGAATATAAGGATTACACGGCTGACAAGGCAAAGCAAGCTAAGGATGCAACTGTTGAGAAAGCTGGGGAGTATAAGGACTACACGGCTGACAAGGCAAAGCAAGCTAAGGATGCAACGGTTGAGAAAACTGGGGAGTATAAGGACTACACAGCAGAGAAAGCCAAAGAAGGAAAGGATACTAGTGTTAATAAGGTGATTGAGCTCAAGGACTCCGCGGTCGATGCAGCCAAAAGTGCTATGGGTTTCTTGACTGGTAAGAAAGATGAAACGATGCATGAGGCAGAAGAGACGAGTGAAGCAGCCAAGGTGAGCCGTCTTTAGCCTTAGGTTCAAATTGGAATATTTTTAGGTTTAGATCATGGTCTTCTGTTGATTGGACACACACACACACACACATATATATATATATATATATATATTGTACTAGAATTAATGATGTGTAAATTAAAAATAGATACAATAATTGCTTCAAAGCCCATTAATGTTTTCCATTTAGTTTTATTATTGATTTTTAAGGGGAAGAGAATAATTATAATCAAAATGTCTTTGATTGTAGGAGAAGTATGAATTGGAGGAGGATGCAGCTAGACGAAGAATGCAAGAGTTGAAGCTGGAGAGTGAGGGAGTGAAGGATGAAGGAAGACAAAGGGCAGAGGCTGATAGGTAAATTAATTAATTAATTTTGTTTCCAAATGGAATTATTTTCTTCCTCCAAGTTCTAATTACAAATTAATTGAGATAATTAAATTAATGGTTATTCCTAATTAGGGGGAGCGCAGCGAAAGGTAACATTTTCAGCGCGATTGGGGGAGTGAAAGATGCGATCAAGGACAAGTTTACAATGCCCACGGACATTAAGAAGGAAACAGAAGGAGCCCAGGAGTCCGGGGTTACAAAAAGAGAAGTAGATACGTATATTGTAGACGTTGAGAAGACTCCAACTGGGCAAGCTGCTTCAACTATGAAAGATGTAGATCAAATGACCGGTCAGACCACATTCAACGACGTCGGAAGTATGGGTGAAGAAGGTGTTGGAGTAGTGCGTCTGCAACGTGTTGAAGATAAAGATATTGGAAGACGCAGAGGATAATTAAGCCAAACCATGACATAAAATGTCCTTTTGATGGTCCATAGGGAGGAGTACTTCCTACATGGACGTTTAAATATCAATGTCTTTTTTTTTTTTTTTTGTGGTATTGCAGTTTTTATTATGCAGCTAAATATTTTACTGATTGCTTGGTGTTCTCTGGCCGAAATATTCAGTTTTTTATTTTTATTTTTATTTTTTTGGTGAATGCCGAAATATTCAGTTTGTACATGCTGAATCTCCAATATTGCATTCGAATTCATCGGAGACCAATCCGTTGCCAAAATTTGTATAACGAAAGAACTCATAATCATGGGCCTGTACTGTACAGCGGATTATAGGGATGTACGTACCATCAAGCCCATTAGGCTTTCTTTGAAATAGAGAATTTGTGATTGAGAGTATATGTATAACACAATCAATATTTTCTGTCTCGTTCTCTATGTCTTAGTGTTCTTTTTATGGTATTTTTTTTAATTGAGTATTTTTATTTATAAAAAGGACAGACAAAATTATTTTGTAGAATCTCATGTGTAAATCAGGGCGTCTGTTTAACACCCCCATTTACTTATATATATGTACGTAAAAGTTTAATCGGAGTTGAAATAAAAAAATTTATCAACTTGGGCCATAGCTTACTCCACTCATTTGCCTATAGCGAATTAATTAAGCAAAGAGATAAAACCCACATTTATGGGAAAATTAATTTAAAGCGAAACCAGTTAACAAATTCTTGCAGACACAATTATTGAAACCAATAGATGATAATTGTTCTTAACCAACCCTGAATATATAATTATGAACCATGTCTTTAACTAGTAAAAATAAAATAAATTCATTCTGTCACATTTCAATTTCAATTATTCATCAGAATTAAAAAAGTTATTAAAATTGATAAAATGCAATCAAACTTCCTAAACAATCCCAATTAATAATATTTAGTGTGTTAATAAGAAATGTATTATTAAGAAAAGTGAACAAGAATTGATTTCTCTATTGTTTTTATTAATCTTTAAATATTTTCAAGAGGACCAAATTAAAAGGATAAGGTATAATTGTATCTACCATCGGCTTGTCTAGGTATAATAATCTTATCGTATTTTGAAAGGTAAGCTTCTTTTATCCTAATAGATAAGATATCGGATCTTTCAACTTAAATAATTAGTACTTCTATCTCATTATACTTATAGATTTCTAATTTCCTATTCTAAAAACATCTTAAGGCAATTTCAACATGCTTGGGAATAATAATTGGAATATACTACGATTATGAAACTACCTCGAGTCGCCTTTCGTGTTAAATTATTTACTCCGTTATTTTGGCTGGCCGTACAATTGTTTTCGGCTGCCAACCATTAGGATAGCTTCTTCATGAGCATACGAAAGTTGAAGGTTGGTCGACATTGTTTGTTTGACCTACAAGTAGGTAGGTGAGGGCGTGGGGGGGTGGATAAGCGGGGTATGTTATTGGAAAGTTCTTGACTACCATTGAGATGGAGACGACGGGTGGCATCAAAGAGGATCTTTTCAATCTAGGTAGAAAAAGAAAAGGATTTATGTTTTTCAATACTTTTTAATTGAATCTACCCATTTTTATTTAAAATGTTTAAAAATTAATGTTCATTTTTTAAAATAAATTTTTTTCATTTAAAATTTTATTAAAAATCTCTTTAATTTAAAGAATTTATATTCAGTGACTAATGGTTCACATTACTAAAGTAATTAATAATAAAGATAAATAAGTATATTTCTTAAAGTTAAAGGCTCTATATGATTTTGAGTGTAAGTTAAATATAAAAATTTAATTCTAAAAGGAAAAAGTATTAAAATAAAAACCGATAATATTGTTGACTTTAAACAAACTTTGCAGTTGGTAATTTGGTAGGCAATTGTTTTGAAGATCTTACTTTTTGGATTAGTTTTTAAAACAACTTTCTCAATTTTCTATAAAAATATATTTCAAAACATTTTTTTCTTATCCTACACATGAGTTCCACCTAATCGCATAAAAAAAATGTTTTTATTATTTTAAAATTATAATTACAATATCAAACAATTTATTAATTATATTTTATACATTTTATAATATTATGTATGACTCAAAACATATCAATAAATTTTTAATTACTAATAAAAAAATTATTATCCAAACATAAATTTATTTCAAAACAAAACAAAAAACATTTTAAAAACTCAATCCAAATATACCAAATATATAATTTCTCTTTGAAATTATATTAATATTATCGTATCACTAGAAAGTGATACCATATCACCTTATAATTTGTGCATGAGCTAAAGTATTTCGTTTTCTCCACTACTTCCCCTGGAATCCTAATGTGATAGGCGTGGAACTTTGGATGGAATTTGTATGAATTTAATGTCTATAATTTAGATAAATAAAAGTAATCTTATTATTCTTATTATATAGTAATTAGTTTAGTGATGGGATTATAATTAGATAATGTATTGTAAATATCTTAAAGGGAACATTCAATTTTGAATATTATAAAATAAAAATATATACATTTAATTATGAACTTAGAGAAGTATTTACTTTGTTTTTTCCCACTTTTTAATGATTATATTGGATAGAGCTAATATTGGAATAGAAAAGGAATTTGACTCAAAATGTTCTTCACTTTTTATATTTCTTTAAATATATTATTGAAATTTTATTTTTATATTTTATATCTTTAAACTATAAAAATATCATTAAACTTTTTTTTATCCTTATATTAATTTTTATAATGCTTTTTTACCACAATACCACAAAAAACAAAAGGTTTTGACCAAAGACAGTACAATCAAAAAGATTAGATTCAGGGCAGGCAGAGTAGAGGAGAAAAGAAAAATACTCTAACTCATGTACAAAAAAGGTGATCTCTTTTAGCAACAGAATCAAAAGGTCAAAACATTAATAAAACTAAAAACGCGACATGGTAAAAAAAATTAAAAAACTTAATAATTATTATCAGCATGCCTCCATACAAAAATTAAGAAATGTGTTTTTACCTTTAAGGAAACTATTGCATTATCTTGTTTTAAATATGGTTAATTGAAAAATCACATGAGTTTTTTTTAAAAAAAAAATTTAAAATGTGATTAGAGAAACTTTATATATATATATATATATATATATGCATATTTATTAGCAAAATAAACATTGAATTATATACATTCAAAAATTAAAATAAAGTATACATTAGTATATTATATATTTTTACTTTTGAAAACGCACATCTAACGTGTGCAGATACTTTAGTAAATTATATATTTGTTCTAATTTGGCTCTCTATCATTTTTATAAGTCATTTAAATTATTATACGAAATTTTATTAACTTTTAATATTATATGTATTTATTTATATAGTTTATCTAACTTTTTTTTTATTTTCAAAACAAATTATTTATATTATTTTATTTTATTATTTTCAATATATAATAAATAAGGATAAATTAAAAAGAAAAATGTTTTACTGATGTGTAAAAAAAATAAAATATTTATATTTTATATTGAGGGAGTAATAAATGGCTTGCTTTTTCTCTCTCAAAAAGCGTTTATCCTTTGTGGTCGGATTGAGCATATTCATTCCAATTGTATGATTGTTTTGATATTTAATATTAGGCCAATGATCAGATCCAATAATGGTCATGCATGTGATACTCTTAAATAAAATAAGGTGCAGACAGAGCAATTTGGGTTGGACTGCGCTGTCTTTTTGGCTAGATTTCCACGTACTTTGTTTGCATCTGTATCTCTCCTTCTATCACCCCTTTATGATGGCGGTCCACGGTGTATAAGCCGCCGCCTCCTACCACCCTCCACCTCAAGTGGCATTTCTGAGTCAATAATGTAATAATCTTATATTCTTATTCTTGCTTCTAACCATTTTGTGACTTCAAAATACGTGCGCAATCTTCATTAATAGATGAAACTTTGAAAGACAGAAAATAAAAAAATGAATTATATACAAGCAAAAGAGAAAGAAAAATTACCAAAAAAAAAGGGGAACGATACAGCTCCAAGTTATGAATGTGTATCGGCAATAAATTTCCTAGGTAATCCATTTCTTTCTAGCAGTTGTGCCATGGAAACAGCAAATTTTGCTTAAATTTTGATTTTTCTTCCAATTTAGGGATATTTTTTAGCATGATTTTCTCAGCCTTTTTTATGAGAAACTCCAAATCTTCTTTCAATATTGTCTAAAATACTAATATTTCATATTTTACTTTATCCGCTCAAAATTGAATACTCATATTTTTATTTTAAAATATTTATTTTTATAAAATAAACACATTTTTATGTTATATTTCATTAATAATTTCCTTAATTAAGAGATTTGCATATCACATCTATCATTAACTTATTTAATAAGAAGGATACTGAGTTAATTTTCTTAAGATTAATGTTTATTTTTAATTATTTGATTAAATCAAACAATGACATTTAATTCTATTTGTATAGAATAACAATGCCATTTTATAAGTTTACTTATCTAATTCTCATTTATCATCAACTATGCCAGATACATATAGAAACAAAAAAATCTGTAGAGAATACCGAATTTTCTTCCAATTCTGATTTCCTTTATGAATTGTTTTGTAGAAACGTGTTCATTTCAAGTACTCCATCATCTGAGCACCAGAAATTTTGCAAATTGATTATCCAATCAATATTCAGAAAGTCATGGGGAGGTGGATTTACATCACATATGAACCAAATGTGGTCCCCGTAACTACGAATAAGTACTGTACATTATATGGGCTGTCCTGTCCCAATCGAAAGCTCCCGTAGCACATGCCCTCTCAATGTCAATGATAAGAAGCGGACGTGATTAGGAAAAAAAATAACATTTACGTAAGTTATTAGTAAAATATTAGATGAAAATATGTGTTTTTATTTGAAAAGATCATATTTGTCCTACAGATTTAGGGGTGTTTTCATTCTCTAATTTAGTAGATTTTAAAATTTAAAATTTTATAACATTCTAGCATTATCAAATTAGAATTCTATGAAACTTATCAAAATTCAAGATTCTTAATATGAAATTTAATAAGATTCTAATGTTCTTAAAAGTTCATGAATTTTAATTGAATTCTATTTTTAATTGAATTTGATGAAATTTTAAATAAAAAACTATGAAAAAACAATTATTACACAAATCCAACCGTAACACTTCATAATTTTTTGAAATTTGTCAAATAATAAATATAAAAAATAAAATATTATATATATATCTCTCAACTTTGTTATCATAACATTATATTTCTCTTTTTACAACAATAATTTTTACACACACATATATATATATTGGTTAGTCTTGCATTTTTTATGTACAAAGTTATTCTATTTATTTTGTTGAAACTTCAATAAAAATTCACCAAATTATGTGACATATAATTATATATAATTTTATTGAATATACTAAATTCTATATAATTTTATTAAAATTCAAAAACTTCATGAAAATACACAAAACTTAAAAATTTCATGTTAGGGACACTCCTTGGACTTTGAATTATCCACAAAGAAAAAGAATGGATAAATAATTTTGTTTAAAATATATGAAAAGATAGATTAAATTAATATTAATTAAAAATAATTAATGAGTCGTTATTTACTAAAGTTAATATATTTGATAAATTATTGTTTATAATAGTAAAATACTATATTTTTGTTTTACTTTTAAATGACATAGTTATAGTTTTTTGTATAAAAAATATAACTTTCTATTCATTATAATAAAAGAACAAGAATTCATCAAATTCCACTAAAATTAATCACATATAATTCTATGAAATTCTATTAAATCTGGCATATTATGTGAAATTCTATTAAAATTCACGAATTCTATAAAATTTCAGTGAATTTTATATTGAGGGAACCCTCTTATTATTATATATTTATAGTAAAAATGAAAATATTTAACTTTGATTGAATGAATATTGTACCAATATGAAAGTGTTAAATAGATCCTAATAATTATGAACTATATATTTTAAAATTTAATCATTATATAAAAAAAAATCACACAATGACTTATATTTATGTACGAATGGAGTAAATTAAAGAGGTTATTAATAGAATTTTAGACAAATAAATAAATAAATATTCAACTATAAATTAACTAAAATAAAAATGTGAACATTCAATTTCAAACGTATATAGTAAAATGTATAATATATGCAATACATTAGCGAAATTAAGAATTTCTTATGCAATTATCTCTACAGCTATCTCACCCCTGAGGTGGCAGGAATTTAAGATTTTTTTTTTATAAGCATGTTGCTTCTATCATAAGGAGCTCCATTTTTCTTATGAAATTATTTATTTAAATATTTTTTTAATATTATTTTCATAATAGTTATTATTTTGTATTTTTTAAATATTAGTAACGTTATGAAATAAAGTTCACCTATAATACAAGCTTAATTTTTTTTTTATAAAAATAGTAACTCCCTCTTTTTTTCTTTTGTTTTTTGTACGTAGTTTTCTATTTTCCATAAATACTTGTTACTTTATGAATCAAATAATGTTTATAATTTTTTTCATTATACTCTTCTCTTATTCAATTTTTACCTTATTTTCTTTAACTTTTTAAGACAAAATTTATAATTACAAAATAGCAATATAGTTAATCTTAAAATTATCTAGAAAATGATGCTTGAGTCGTTTCCTTTAAAATTTTTATAAAAATATAAAGATATTTAAATAATATGAATTTTTAAATCGTCAATAGTAAAACAAAAAAATAAAAATAAATAGTGACATTAATTATTTTGAAATGAAGATAAAAATGTATTACTATTATTATATTTTTGTCTTGATGTCACAAATGGAAGAAAGTTCAAACTTGGTTCAATGCATTTTTGTCTTATGAAGCAGAAATTTTACATGATTTTATATAAAAAACTTAATTTATCTCAAAATATAAGATATTTTGAGTATTTTCTATATTAAGAAAATATTCTAATTTTTTAAAATATTATCATTTATTATATCATACTTTTTTAAAAAAATTTTTAAATTAAACAATTTATTTTATCTTTCTTCATTTAAAATAAGAGGATAATATGAAAAATATATATAAAATAACTCTAAAAAATATCTAAGTAGTGACAAAAAATTTGGTAAAAATATCTTATATTTTGGAATAAATTGAATATTTTTAATTGAAACTTTGAGACACCAAGGCTTTTTTGGCTCAACTTAATTAAATATTTTTGTTTGATTATACGAATCGCAACCAATTTCAATCTTAAATTTAATGCATCCTTGTCTAATGAAGTGGCAGAACTCCTACAGATTTTTATAGGGGTAAGATATTTCGAATCGATACTTTTATTAAAGATGTAAATTGTTATTTTTAATTTTGATCAAACTAAATGAAATATGAAATACCTTCCAAAAAAAAAAAATCTATGAAATCTTCCCGTACATCTTTTGTGGTGCGCTGAATTTTTGTCAGAATCTATCAACCACTGAGATCAGGGCACGTGTTCCGTGTGCTCAGCCATGTGCTATGGCATTTGTATAAGGATTCTCCGTGCCCGACCTGTTACATTGTCCTTCAACATGTGCCATAACTCCGCATATAAAATCATTCTTGATTGTCTTAAATTTTGATTTTGGCTCTCCTAATCTTCTTCGTGTCTCTTGCCCATCAATTTCCGAGGATTTTCCGAAACGTAAAGAAAGAGTAAGCCTTGGAAGGAGAAAGGAATTGAAGTACTTGTGGTGGGACGGCGCTTATATTGTTCGAGGCAGTTAGAATTTTTTGTACTAATGGCAACAAAAGGATTGGTTTTATATCTCTTAACGGCTTTCTCGGTCGCTGTGTTTTCGGTGTTCTTCGTCAACAATCTTCAAAATGATAGTAATAATGGGTCTCCATTGTTTCTTTCTCCTTCAAACTCCATTCGCGGCAATGGATCTGATGAAAAAATTTGGCCCGTATGTTCCTTTTTCTTCTTTTCCTCAATCATTCTTGCCATCATGCACATTAATTCAGATGACAAAAAAACAGAGGACAGAAATTGGTTTGTTCCAATTTTGTATTTGCATACTAATTTAGCGTAAAGATTAGTTCTTCCTGTTTTTGTTTGCTTCATCTGGTTAAATTATACTATTGGTAGACCTTGGAGTTTAGTTGGAGAATTGTGCTGGCAACAATAATTGGATTTCTGGGATCGGCTTGTGGAACTGTGGGCGGAGTTGGTGGCGGTGGTATCTTTGTTCCGATGCTTACTTTAATCGTGGGATTTGATACCAAGTCTGCTGCTGCCATTTCCAAGTGTAAGAAATCCTTGTTTTTCTCCAAGATTAATTTACTTCTTTTTTATCTTTTTAATTTGGGAAATGATTTGTAGTTCATTTGGCAAATCAGGTATGATAATGGGGGCATCAGCGTCCTCAGTCTGGTACAATATCAGGGTGCCCCATCCGTGTAGAGAAGTCTCAATCATTGACTATGATTTGGCTCTACTATTTCAGCCCATGCTTATGCTTGGCATTACCATTGGTGTGGCTCTGAGCGTTGTCTTCCCTTTCTGGCTCATCACTGTTCTCATCATCATCCTGTTCCTGGGTATGCTTAAGTAGTTGGTTCTTATCCCTTTTCCATTCCATTTTCTTGTAAATCAGAATTCACTATAAAATGTGTTAAATGATTATCAACAAATATATTTACCCTGGTAACTAACTTATACTGATCAGCACTCAGAAGGTAAATTTAAGAAATAACCATGTTAATTAAACCAATTGCCTCTTGAGTGATTACAATTCATTTTCACCCAGAAAAAAAGAGAGATTATAATTCATTTTCTTTCGGTGCAAGCATTTGAATAGCATATTATTGTTGGTGGCACAATAATTCTGCTGCTTTCTTAATGTTCTTTTTTTTATTATTTATAACTAGGTACTTCCTCAAGGTCTTTTTGCAAGGGGATTGAGATGTGGAAGGAAGAGACCATAATGAAGGTTTGCTTCAAATCATTCATTAAAAAAAAAAAAGAAGAAGATGATTGAGTGCAACGTCAAATTATTTTATTAGAAGTACTTACCCTTTTTCTTTTCTCAAATCAATATAAGAAATGCTGGAACAACTATATCAATAATTAAGTGAACAGTGGCAATTTTGGATGTTTGGTACAAGTGAATATTCATTTCTTTTACCATCGTTCTTTGTGTGGCAATTGCAGAATAACATGGCAGAGCAACAAAGTACTCATGTCAATTCCCGTGGAGAGCGTAAGTTTTCCCAGACACTTTTAATTTCATGTAGTAGAAAAAAAATTTATCTTGATTAGTGTCTATTTCTTTTCATTTCTTAATCTATGGCTTCTTTCAGTTTTAATCGACACGGAATATGAGCCACTTGTCCCCAAGGAGGAGAAAACTGCTCTGGTAGGCACTGCATAGCCTATCTTAACAGTACCTTTAGTTTTTCTATTATTTTGTTTACTCAAATGATAATTTGTTTTGATTGTCGTGTTTCTATATTTCAGCAAATAGTGAGATCGAACCTTAATCTTAAGAGGATGTTGATATTGTTACTCGTGTGGATCTGTTTTCTGTTTCTCCAGATATTGAAAGTAAGTATCTTTCCCATCTTAACAGTTTAGTCTTATAGAAATATGTATCTAAATTCAATAAAAATGTTTCTTTGCAGAATGATTTAAAGACTTGTAGTACATGGTACTGGGTGCTCACTTTACTACAGGTATACAAAAGTCTCATTAACAAAGTGGAAATTTTTACCCCACATGGTAGTTTTTCAGGGCCAAAATTTTGACAGTTGTTGTCTATGGTTTTCACTTTCAGTTCCCTGTTGCAATTCTTGTCTTCGGTTATGAATGTGTTAAGCTGTACAAAGAAAGCAAGAAGAGAAGAATTGAGGGAATCACAGAAGCCATATGTGAGGCTTCTATTCAATGGACTGGGACAAATCTTGCATTCTGTGCTCTCTGTGGCATTTTAGGAGGCTCTGTTGGAGGTCTATTGGGTTCTGGGGGTGGATTCATTTTAGGGCCTCTCCTCCTTGAGATCGGTGTCATCCCTCAGGTAACGTTCTTGCTAATCATAAAAAATTATATAAACTAGCACCAACTTGTACATTTTCATACTACTATTTTAAAACTACGGTGGTTTACCAGCCTTGCCATTTCTAATTACTAGAGACCATAAAAAGATATTGAAGATCTTATCCAAGTCTCGTCTTTGGCATTCTAAGGCTGACCCTCATGCTTGGATACAATCTTTCACACGAGTATGTTTGCTGTTTTATTAGATCCTGTCACCAAAAATTCTTTCTTAATATTCCTTTATCATCTATCAACTGTACAGCCTTATCTTCATTCTTGCCACACTTTCTCATTAATTAGACCGAAAACATCAGGAATAAATATAGGGCATGGCTAGTGTTGCTTTCAGCACAACTAGCTGTTTGATGGAAGAACCGAGAAGCAACACTCAACATAAAGAATAAAAATTCCGTAATCATCTTTTGTTTTGTTTTGTTTTTTGTGGCTTCCTTGGCCTTTACAATAATAATAAGGATTAGGCAGAATTGAGTAATTCTCTATGGTTTTATTTGCTTCACAGGTAGCCAGTGCGACTGCGACATTTGTAATGATGTTCTCCTCATCTTTATCTGTGGTGGAGTTTTATCTCCTAAAGAGGTTTCCAATTCCTTATGGTATGTAATTGTCTACACTAATATGCTTACTTCAGAGAAATTTTGTGAAGAATTACATTTCATACTAATAAAAGACAATTCCATTAGTCTTGACAACAAATTCATTTTGCAGCTCTGTACTTAATGGCTGTATCCATGTTGGCTGGCTTCTGGGGACAATTTCTTGTAAGAAAAATGGTAGCAATCCTGAGGAGAGCTTCAATCATCGTGTTTATCCTCTCCGGTGTCATTTTCACCAGTGCTGTCGTAATGGGTAATAATATCAGAACTGCAATTCCTGGACCATTTGCATTCCAAATTCCTCTCGTTAATTAATGCGGTTTTACTAATCCTTGGTTTCATCTTTCAGGGGTGAATGGTGTAATGAAGAGTATAAGAATGATACATGAACATGAATTTATGGGATTTTTAGATTTTTGCACCAGCCAATGATTCAAAGTCCAAGCTTTGAAGTTGCTGCGGATTGCATTTGTACAGCAATAGCAGTAGTGATTGAGATTGAGGGTGTTGGCCAATATCTAATTGACCACCCCCTTGTATCATTTGGCATGGGTTATTTTAGGTAAGGCAGGGTCGAGTGTTAGCAATCGTTAACACCACCTTCGCCTCCACTCTTCCTCTATGTTCTATATCAGTTGCTTGGAAGAAATAAAGTGATTGCATTTCGCAGTCTTATTTTCTCATGAAATAAAGTGTTCCAATCAATTATAAATAGTATTTCTATTTTCTCTCATCTTTTGGCCTGCCTCTTATCTTCTGAGGTTTATAGCTGCGATTTTCTTGTCAATAATAATAATAACAATAATTTCTTTCCAGATTGAATGTTTATAATTTACCTTTTTGAATTTTGAAAATTGAATATTATTATTATTTAAAATAAAGATATATTATTTTAAAAGGTTATAAATATTTTTTAAAATTTTTTTAAAGAACTAGTATCCTCTTAATACTACTGTAACACGTCTATTAATATTATTACTGAGTAACTTATCATCTTTAATTTTTATAATAATTTAAAAATAAGCATTAAATTTTGGATGAATATGGTAATAACTAAGTGAAAAGAGTAATAATAATGAGTGGAAGTGAGTTGTGAGGTGCTACTCAAATCTGTGTCACTAACTTCACTGTCGTTACCAAATGGAGCTACCATTCACCGTCATTTGTGCTAAGAAGCATGATCTTTTCCGTAATCAACTGCTAATGCAATTTGATTAATTTCAATCTTCATATCGTTTGGCCAAATAATAATTTATGCTTTTGGATTCGAAATTGTCTTTTTTGAGAAATACTGATGCACTTTTAAATAATTGCGTGGAGAAACTACTAACATTGAGTAATTTGGTGGTAACTTTTTTTTTTTAAAAAAAAAAATTAAAGGAGAAAGCAAAAGATAGAGACTAAAGAGAGGATGAAAATAAGCAACGATTTTTTATAATTAGAATAATCAAATTCAAATTTTCTTTTTTTCTTCTTCGGAAGAAACTTTGTCATCTTTTCTCTTTCCCCTGTTTTGTTATGATTTTTATTGTTTATGTCTACATACAGTATATATTATCTGGAAATATGAAAACCTTGAACAAAGTAAGTAAAGAAAGTCTCTCTCTAATTGCATTAGTCGAACCCTGTAACTGAAACACCAATATAAAAAAAAAATTATACTTTTTTCATTTAAAATTAAATGTTCACATTTGATTTAATCTAAAAAATAATAATTAGCTTTGACTTCAAAAAATTTACTTATCCTTGGAATAATTAATTAAGTTAGTTATAAGATTATTAGTTACTGTCATGTAAATCCTTAAATTAAAGAAGTTGTTAGTTGAATTCTTGATATTCATATATTTTAAAAAAGTGAACATTTAATTCTTCATATCTGGAAATATAAATATGAATATTTAATTTCAAATGGATGGTGTAATATTTATTCCTAAGAAGATAATATACAAAATAGAATATATTTTAGGAAGATTATTGATTTTTGATCCTAAACTATTTTCATTTTTTAGTTATGTGCTCTTATATTTTATTTCAATTTTTTAAAGTTTAATATTTTTTTGTGCTCTCATTTTGAATCTTTTGATTAGTAAAACTTATTTTACAACTAATATGATGTAAACCCTTAAATTTTTCAGGGATATTTTCATAAGAAAAAAAAAAATCATCCCCATGACTTATTCAACCCTTTGTTCTCCTTCCCTTATCTTTTTACTCTTCTTGACATCTCTCTTCCCTGAATATCAATTATCTCATTCCCTTTCTTGCATTATTTTTGTGGTTGCAGAGAGAGTTTTAAATTGTAGCAAGGAGAAGAGGTGAGGATTTGTATGAAGAGGCAGGCCAAGTAGGGAAAAAAATTGGTTGAAGAAACCATGTGAATGGATTTTAAATTTTTTTTAAAAATACTGTTGGAAAAAATTGAAGGTTAACATCATCTCGGACGAAAAATAAGTTTTTTCTTATTGAAAAAATCAAACTAAAAATACAAAAAAAAATTGAAATAAAATATAAGAATTTATAACTAAAAAAAATGAAAATAGTTCTCAAAATCATTAATCTGAAAATGGACTCTCCCTTGGGCCTTGGTCAGTGGTCCGGTTAAGTTGAATTTAGTATTAGTATAGGCTTATTGTAGTTTGGCCCAAATATATTATTGGGCTAAAATTTGAGGGTCATTTTATTCGTAATTGAAGGAGGTCGGGATTCAGTGGGTATTTTTGGAATTCAGGAGCCACATAAAAGGCGCTCGTAATTAGGGTTTCACCAGTTGAGGTCTGAACAATCCGCAAGCTACAGAGGAACAGCCATGGTTCTCAAGTACGCTCTCGTTCTCTCTCTATATCTTTCTCAAATGATTCATATAATTTCTCTATTTCTATGGATTTCAATCAAACATCTGATTTACTTGCATATTTTTTTTTGTTAACACTTCCACTAATTTATTTTGTTTGTAATCGGAATTGTAATCAAGCTCATTCCTGTAGATCGGTTTATGTCTTTCTGCTTGCTTTAGAAATTTTAACGTGTCACTGTTCGTATTGATTGAACTGGATAAATGAATCCAAGGAGGGGAAATGTATGAAATTTACACCTGGTAATTAACGTCCCTGTTTCTGGGTTTTTGAGGATTCTGAACCGGATATCGATGGCAATGGGTATAGCTACGACAGGACGGTGTTGGAAGTGGCATTAGACCCCAATATTCATTAAATATGCTTTTGAGCCCATGTTAAATTTGAGGTTTTGCTGAAATTTTTTCATAGTTAAATTAATGTTTTTGACCAAATGTAAATGATTTGGTAAATTTTGAATCAGTATTTCTTCTCCGCATGATTTTGGAGTTGAATTTTTGCAATCCAAGCTAAAAAGATGAGTTATAGTTCTTCATGTTATTTCACCTGTTTGACATTTTGCCTATATCATCAGTTCATCACTCATTAGACATTCGATTTGTTGGTATAGGTTTGGGCTGTCCCTGATTTAGTTGTGTTCTATTGAGTCTAACAATTGGAACGACAAAGAAAGGGAAGTTTGCATGATTTTAAAATGCAGAGAGCGTCTTGCTTTGTTTTTGGTCCTGTTTTTCTTTTTCTGTTTTTTTTGCCCTCATGAATTGTGGCAGGGTGGGAGCGTGGTTAGGTGATTTGAGGTTAGTGTCACTATGAGCACGTGACAAAATCTTGGCTATTCAATAGGTGATACCTTTGGTAGTTGGGAGGAGGGGTATAGAACATTCTACTTGGCAGGATATCATTTGAAGGATGTTATTTAGCTGCTACTATTTTGGTTTGGCTGTTTACAGTACAGAGTTGTCATATACCAGAACTAGAATCAGAATGATGTTAAGTGAGAAATTAGGAACCTCTTTGGTATAGAGTTATGAATGATACGATAAATGTCCTGCATTCTCGTTTTTTAATTTTTTGCTTTTGCACCCATTTCATGGGTTACTACTAGAATGTATATCATCCCTGATTCTTTATTCCTAATCTATTGAGTTGCTGCCCACCATTTTGACTTTGGCTTGTATTTCCTAATTGTTCTTTTCAGGACAGAACTCTGTCGTTTTAGTGGTGCAAAGATTTACCCAGGGAAGGGCATCAGATTCATTCGTTCAGATTCACAGGTTATTACAGTTTGAGTTCTGGTTATAATTCCACGAAACATTCTTAGTCCCCCCTTGTATATTGTTATTTGATCTATTTGATTGGAATAGGAAATTTTTACTGTCATTTTTTAATGGCCATAAGTGCATCAGGTCTTCCTCTTTGCCAATTCAAAATGCAAGAGGTACTTCCACAATCGCCTGAAGCCTTCAAAACTTACCTGGACTGCTATGTACAGGAAGCAGCATAAGAAGGTAATAATTCTTAGCATATGTCAACATTTCAATTCTTTTCTTTCAAATCACGTGATATCCTTGGTAGTGTGGTAGCACGTGCAACCAGATTCTTAAACTTAAGTTCTAGTTCTCATAAAATGGCAGTCATGTGAAATGTAAATAAAGAGAAATATTAGCCGAAGGCATATCTTCTTTGACAAGTACTCTATATTTATAATCGATACCTCTGCCATGTGCGTCTGTTACTACACCTTTACTATGGCTTTTTAGCCACAGTTTGGAGTTTTCGTCACAAATACTCTCTTCACTTTATGACTTCTAGATAAAGTTTTATTTTTTTCCCATTCAATTTTTTATCTTAAATTCCATTTTTGTTATACAGGATATTTCCCAAGAGGCTGCAAAGAAGAGGCGACGTACCACCAAAAAACCTTATTCCAGGTCTATTGTGGGTGCAACATTGGAGGTTATTCAAAAGAGAAGAACAGAGAAGCCAGAAGTAAGAGATGCTGCTAGAGAGGCTGCTCTCCGGTAAGTTACGCGTGTGCTGTATTCTCTGTCAACTTTTGAATTTTCAGCAATATAGTCACGTGCCTTTGTTTTTTTAATTGTGAATGTATATATTCTTGTACTTAAATAATACAAAATTGCATTGTGCAGTGAAATAAAGGAGAGGAACAAGAAAACCAAAGATGAAAAGAAAGCAAAGAAGGCAGAGGTGACGGCCAAGTCTCAGAAAGGTGGCAAGGGGAATGCTTCAAGGGGCGCCGCACCAAAGGGTCCTAAGCTTGGTGGTGGTGGTGGAAAACGTTGAGAGTTATGTTTGTTGTCAATGTTTGCAATATAAACAGATTATTAGGCGCACTAGTTGTGTGGGAGCTTCGTATTGTCGCTACAAAATTAGTTGTCTTATCAGCACAGACCAACGTTTTTACATTACTTAAAATCGTGATTGAGAGGATTTATGAATGGCATTTTTGCTTTTAAGTTTGGTTTACATCCCTCTATTTCTCCGGTTTATTGATATTGCGAGTGGTTGCATTTCGGTTCAGCGCAAATAGAATATTAGTTCAAGTGAGCAATGAAGCAATTAGGTCTGTTGTTTGTTGTTAATGTATCTCTGATTTATATCAGAGAGCTAGAACCAATAGAAATTTGATTACGTGCGAGAGACTTGTTTTGCACGTTCATAACAGGATAACGAGAGAGTGTAGAGTGCTCCAGGTTCTGGATTATGCACGTAGAGAACTTGGTTGTACACTCCCATCTTTCTCGAATGCCTAAATCACGAAACAGAATAATGGATTAAACACGGGATATAAGAAGCAACCAATTGGCAACGACCATTTCCTATCATTCTTCTTTCTTTTCTTTTCTTTTGATGAGAAGAGTATTAATCATATTCAGAGGAATGTATTAACCATTTCCTTGTTGTAGGACTAACTTTCTCCTATTATCTTTAGTTCAATAATATATTGTAGAGAAACGCCCATACATATTCTATTCTAAACTAAGAATAATAAGTAGGGGTACATCTATAATTAAATGGTTTTGATTCACTCATTTAAATGGTTTTAAATAGATATTCATTTAAATCCATTTATCTAAATGATTTTTAATGGATATCCGTAAGATTTAATAAATATCCATTTAAAAAATTAAATTTGATCAATTATCATTAATCAAATTTATTTAGTTATATTTTAACCTCAATATTTTATAAAATTTACACTTTTATTCAAAAATCTATTTTTTCTCTAAAGAGTGGATTTCCCTCCCTCACATACACTCTTCGTAGAACTCACTTTAAAAGCAATACAACTTCTAGCTGTTTTTATAATATTTTTCTTTCACATTTACCAAAAGTCAGCAAAATTTAAATCTTTTCCATATAATTACTGTAAAAGTTTGAAAATCTTAGATACAACAAAAACTTTTCAAAAATAAGTAACCATATCATCATTCTCAATAGCTTTATATATGTTAATCATAATATTCCACGATGATGACTTTTATGTAAAAGAACTTTTTAAATTTTCCTTTCTTTAAATTTGTCGGATGATGACTTTTTTTAAATTAATTTAGAACTCCATAAATTTACATAAGACCATTTTTCAATTCATTTAATAGGAATTTATTTTTAGAAAAAAATTCAATTGATAGTGTATTTATTATTTTTGCATTTTTCAATTATATATAGATGATTAGTTAATTAAATATTTTAAAAGTTAATTGAACATAAGTTAAATAATAAAAATTATATTAATTAATTTAATTGAATACAATTATAAAGAATTATCCCTTAAAAAAATATAATCAAAGTTTTATGAAGTGTTAATGGATATTTATAAACTATTTAGAATCAAACCATTTAGAAATAAATTATAAATGGTTTGGAGTTAAATGGATGAAAAGAATTTGAACATCCATTTTGACACTAATAAGAAGAATAGCTGGAGAGGCAGAAGTGAGGGTTCTAATATATATATATTATATTATATCTTAATGGTAAAAGTTACATAATTAGTCACATCCTCTTAACAAGAGGTTTACATTAAATCCCGAGCAAAATCCTCCATTAAGGAACTAATTAATTATACCATGAGCATCAATGTAGAACTTTTCAACCTAATTTAAAAGGCGTACGGTCTAAGGATCTTCATTTTCGAAACTTGACATAGTTAGAACCTGAAGATTAAGAATATGGTTGTCAAACTATGAACACCTAATTAAGCTTCATTTTTCATGGATACGTAGGCAGACCAGTCCAGTATGGAGGCATCATAGTGTTGTAGTCATCTACGTTGAAGACGTAGCTGCACTCACCCATTTGCTGGTTACTCGGGACCCGACCCTTGTTAGAGCTCGGCATCAAAGTGCTCTCTACGGTCTCTTCACCGGACATGTCTGTATAACCCGTAGAGACTGGATTCTTTGCCACTTGCTCCTTCAGGATAGTTCTCAATGCCAGAACCTTTCCATTTTAGGCAAGAGTTAGTGAACTAGAATGGAGATTATTGCAGAATAAATACCAGTATATTTTGGGCAAAAATGCCCCATATGATATTTTCTTGAAATTGAGTATGCTTGATTCTCTATGCACGTGTGGATGCCAACATTACATTTGTTCTTCTTATAAGTTTCCCCTTGGACATTAATTATAAATATTAATGTCAAAATCTACTGCTAAAATCTTAGCAGTTCCTTTAGAACAAAGAATTGGAAAGAGAGAGCATCAAGAAACATATATGCATTTTATATCTATATAATCAAAAGAAAGGGTAGAAGGAACAGTTCTACATCTATATATTCCGCATTTAGTTATGTATATTTTTCCCTGTGAATTAGGATGAGGTCAAGCTATATCACATATGCATTTTCAAAACCCTCCCCCCCCCCCACCCACCCTCACCCCCAGCCTACAAGAAAAATAAGCTTACATTTTATCAAGAAGTTCTATTTTATTCTCGAAACTAAAACAAATTTTCACTTTATAATTTAATCCAGATTCACTTATCTTGCATGGTCTGCATGCACAAACTAACATAATCAAAGAAAAAAAATGTGCAGTCATATACTAATTACCTCCTCTTGGAGCCTCTGCTTCTCCCTAGACACAGTTTCAAATTCCTGTTTTAGTGCATCATACAAGCGTTCAAGCTGCTTATTTTTCCATCTAGCTCGTCTATTCTGGAACCAAACTGCAATCTGCCTAGGCTGCAGGCCCAGCTCCTTGGCAAGCTTCATCTTTCTATCAGGATCCAGCTTTATCTCTTCCTGAAAACAACTCTCCAATGACTCCAACTGATCAGTTGTGAGTCGTTTCTTCTTCTCCTGATTGCCATAATTGTTTTTGTCTAGTGCTGGAAGCACTGCATTTGGTGTCTGCATTGGATGCTTCATCTCCAAAACTGGAAGTAAGCAAAAATAAAAAATAAAAAAAATTATAAGGATAAGAAAATTGTAATATTCAGATTATCGTTCTTTTAGCATAAAAAAAAATGCAGCTTTCAAACTAATATTCGATTGCAGCATTGCATGCAAATTGAATCTGTTAAAATTTCTTTCCCAAGGAGTAAGTTGAAATAGCCCATAGGAATCTCGCGAAGGATAACTCATATACTATGCGCTACAAGGATGTAAGAAGAAGCCGATTCAAAAAATAAAAAAGAAATTCAAAAAGCTTAAAGTAACGAAGTAAAGAAAAGAAGAGCTTCACCTGAATATGGGTCATTATAATTATAGTTGTAGAGGAAGCTCAAGGAATTATCAGGTCGAGAAACAAAGGGGGGTCTTAGATTTCCACTCCAATCCATGTTTGTTTGTTTATTAGGACCCCTCTTTCTTATTCTCCCCCACAAGAGAAAAATCAAGTTGAACTAGTTAGCCTAATTTATATGATCAAATCTTCAAGTTGATGGAGTCGTGAATAAGAGACTGGACCACACACAGTGGGGTACTAGAGAGGCGTGGGGGTTGATTGATTCTTGCGAAGGTAAAAGAGAAGTCCCTTTTAGTTATCTTTAGGAACAACAAAGTGAAATTGAGAAGGAGAGATGTTGGGTTCTTTACTACCTCTTTTGGGTGCAAGCAGTTGCAGTACACATAGTATATATGAAAGAAGAGAGGGGTTTGTATAAATATTGTAAGGCTCCCTACCTCACTTTAGGGCGCAGCTAATAAATAGTGCCCTCTGTGCGTGTGCAATATTGTTATGTGTATGAGAGAGAGGACTAGAGAAGAAATGTTGTCGGTTAGATTAGAAGAAGGATTGAAAAATGGAAATCACAAGTCGCCATCTGGTCCCCTCCTAATTTGCTTCTACAAATACTGACAATATACTCACGCTCTCTTTGCAGCTGCTGACTGGCACTGATTTTTTCTCCCCCTCTCCCCTCCCTCCCCTTAGTACTACACACAATTTGGATGAGGCCAAAAGGGAACATAGGAAGGGACATTTGGCTACTTAAGATGGTAACATACAATAAGTACTCTCACTCTGCTACATCTTTAACAGCCCAGTAAAATGACAAGTTTAAAGAAAGAAAAAGCACAAAAAGAAGGGATTGGCAATGTGGAAAAAATTGAATGAATAACCTAGCCCTTCATCATCATCATCATCCTATTCCATTGTTTACTGTCTCTACGTACACAACTGACTTGCACTAGCGTAGGAGAAAGCTGAACCTTCTCTTTCAACCTCTCTTCTAAAAGCTCTGAGACTACATTAAATACTTGGTGGGCCTAGCTCTAGCTAGAGATGATCATATATGCATACATATACTGAGATATAGTATATGCGAAGATGATGCTCAGAGTAGAGAGAGAGGTTATAATCCCAAAAAAACGTGAGATCTAGTACATAAATGGGGAAAGGCCCTCGACAGGTGGTAAACTTTTCTTGCTCCCTCCAAGAAAAAAGATGGCTGTTAAATTAAGCTCTTCTGTTCTGATATACAACGTCAGAGAGATTACCTTTGATCAGAAACTCCAGTAAAAGATACAGCTAAGTTGAAGAAAAAAAGAGACAAATTCTTTAAACATATATGTGTATGATGTGTAGCAGAATTCTTTTAACTTATTTGGGGGGCTATCAGATCCAAAAAATCATTTAAAGCTATATGCATCGATGAGTGGAACTTAGCAATGCTGCAGATACTAACTGAGGGTGGAGAGAAAGGGGATTGGGGAAAGACTTAAGAAATATGTACACAGCTCATGATTTGAATCTATGAGATAACTACAAGAATATTACTATCATTTCTATGGCAGCTAGGCAGGCACATTAAGAGTTCACAAGACACTAGACAATCAATCAAAGTATTTAAAATAATCATTCCTTGAAAATCCCTGTAATGATCAAATCAAAATTTAGCATGAAGGGTTTTTTTTTTGTGAGGGGGGGGGGGGTTGGAGGGTATGAGGAGGGGGATGGTGGTGGTGTGATATTAACCTTGCTATGGACCACCACCAAGGTACGTAGTTCACTTGCCAATAAAAAAATTCTTGGTAGAGATTTGAAATACCTTTTTCACTTTTATTTCTTGGTATGCATTATTTTGGTGTAAGTTTGTTAGGTTTTCCTTGACCAGAAGAGAACGTTTGTCACAGTAGATTCACCAGCATTAGTTGCAGTTTGAGAACAAAAATGAAGAAGAAGACCCAATTAATTTGCAGATGAAAAGAATAGTATATCAAAGGACCAAGTTAAGCATACTGCCAAGAAAGAATCCTGGTAATATATACTTCCTCGGCAACCGCTAGTCTGAATTCACGTCACTCGAATTTTGCATTTGGAACCCATCAATAATGCCAATATGATTCAGAAAGGGTTATTGCTGTTTGGGAAGACCAACGTAGCTGTAGCAACCGTAACGGAACAGATGGGACTGCAAAACAGCAATAATCCTTCTGGCTTCCCAAGACCACACACAAAGGTTCACTATTAGAATCACCTTTCTTTGTGGTTCAAAACTTGCAGTCCTTTCAAATTCATCAAGGAAATGCATGATCACTGGTTGAGTACTTAATTTGAAATAGCATTGATAAGTTAGAACCGATCTTCGTTATCTAAAATGAATTTTTAAAAGAATATACTATGTCCATTCCAAATTGATTTGTCCGTATGATATTTCACAACACTGATTAAGAAAATAAAATTTATTTTATTAGAAATAATATTTTTCATAAAGCATTTTTAAAATACGCTCATTATTTATTATTTCAAAATAAATTTAATGTATTTTTTAGATATAAACAATATCACTTTAAATATGCATATTTTTATTAACTAACAAATACTTATATTTTAATAAAGAAAGTGATATATAATTTGGAAAAAAAAATGAGCACAAGCATATAAATTTGAGACATATGAGTAGTATATATATCACTACTTCCTTGATCCAACTTTTCAAATGGCTAGATTACCTCCCTTTTTTTTCTTTTCTTTTCTCTGGTCTCACATTTTTTTATATTTTAAAGATACTCAGACTTTTTATCTCTACTCTCCCTTCTTTATTGCTCTATCCGTCTCAAAGTATAACTCTTTGAAAGAATATTCACACATGCCAAAGAAATATTTTTGAAAATATCATTATTTATTTTGTTATGAAAATACAAAAGAGAAAAAAAGTTAATGTCTTTGAGAATAAAGAAGAGATAATAAATCGTCTTGAAAATAAGAAAGATATGAAATGATATATAAAAATAAATAAACGTAATATTTAAAATAAATTGTTAAATATCACTAAAAATGTGTAAAATAACTTGTAATTTGGGACAAAGAGAAATTGTTTCTAGTGGTTATATTTTGAGACGATGGGAATATTATTTATCCATCGGGATTGTTCCTATTTCTCATCCTCAATAACAAAATAAATAAAGGTATGCTAAGAGAAAAATATTTTATTAGCTTGTGTAAATATTCTTTCATCTGACTTAGGAAGACATAGAAGGAGAGTTAGAGTGATAATTATATTTAGTGATTCAATTGTTTAAAATAAAGATATATTTAAGATAAAAGTATTAATAAATATCTTATTGATTTAAAAAAATGACCAATATTTTCAAGTAACAAGAGTAATAAAGTTTTTAGGAGAGAGATAGCAACAAATGGAACTTCACCATTATTGTTACCAAACCTCTTTTGGTAGTTAGAAAGATTTTACATAGAGTCATAGATATTTTGATAGTCAATAAGCAAAATATTTGTCTGAAATTGTATTGATTTGACTTTGTAAATCCTGTATTTTTTGTAAAGTAATATATGCTTTGACCCCTTTCCAAAAAAAAAAAAAAACAAATGGATCTCGACCTCTATTATAATATTTCTCTCCATCTAAAACTGGGTCAGCACAAAATTTTTTATTTTTATTTTTATGAAATGGGTGTGCACATTTTCATATTATATTAGTTATCTAGAATCAATATCCATTTTATTTTCACATGGTTGAGTCTGTCACTAATTACTTGAGATACAAAATAGCTCACTCACTGTAAAAAATTGTCTTTAGATTTATATTCACTCAAAAGTAAATATTCATTAGAGGGAATAAATACTTTAATACTTCAATTTCATTGTTCTTTTCTTTTGTTTTCTGAGTACGACGATTGTATTGATGCTCATACATCCTTCAGATAAGTAGGTGAGTCTTGACTTGTCAAAGCTCAAAAGAAACAAAGTCAAGCTTTGGGACATATTCCATGAGTAGACAACGTTTCTGTAGACAGTAGACACGTGACAATCTAATGGCCAATCGTACATGGTACGGTGAACTTCAAGTCTAAGCACATTCCAATTTTAACAATCTAAAAGAATCTACCTTCCATTATCGCAGCTGTTAGTCAAATAATGAATTTTATAATGCAGCAGCCTTCCTCCCATCAAAACCTGCAATGATTTCCCAACCCCCTATTTCTTCAACTATAGTGCATAAATGTTAAATTGAATATCTTATATCTTACTAAAAAGCAAAACAAAGAGGAGGAGAAGGGTTGGCTGGGACGCCTACATTGACTTGAAATGAATAAAAACTGAAATCAATACCACCATGGTTATGGTTGGAACACTTGCTAATTAAAATGATTAGTGAAGAGACCCACATCTTCCTTTTGATGAAACGCATAATCAAGAATGTTTATATATACTTGGATGCTTAGATCACAACAAGAAATAGGTTAACAAGTAAGTTTTGCTTATTTCAAACTCCATAGCCATCATTCCACAAATTCACTCCAAGACCAGAGAGTAAGGATACTACGAGAATTGTACCGGGCCGGCGCACAAAGAGAGTGGGTCGTGGCGCCGCTCCAAAGATGAACAAGTATTAAATGGACAAGTATGAAAACAGCTGCTCCCCTCAAAAAACTGCACCAATTTAACATTAAACGGCGCAGACAAAACTAAATGCACCGCATTCTGGACTCTGCAGAAGCAGATACTCCACTACTACTTACTGGTGAACTTAAACTGTAGTGTCATAAAAAAACAGCCAACTCAGTATATATTACTGCAATGCATGCCTTTATCAACACCCAATTTTTGGAACCTAGAAATGAGTAATCAACCCACTTCCAAAGGATATCCTATAATCAAAAAAAGAAACTGCTAACTCATATATCCAGCAAAGGCATTTAAGTACAACCTGATTCACAGATGTGAAGTTATTGCATTCTCCTTTTACAGCAAGTAGAATATTAGAGAAACTAAAAATTAGTACTTTAGAGTTGTTACTGTCAAGATTTTATTTACATTTATCCTTCTACAAAGATAACTATTTTATTATTTGCTTTGGATTGTGTTCCTACAGTAATTCTACCAAGCGAATGAAAGATGGAAAAGGCTTCTGATCCAGAAGAGAATCTTGCATAGTTCGACAACAAAAAAAGGCATATGAAAAAACTTCATGAAGAAAATGTAACCGGTTCTCTTCCAGTTAGAAGGTGATAATGAACAAACAGAAAAGCCAGCAAAAACCTAAGCTGCCTGTGGGAATAGGGAAACTCAAAAGTAAACTCACCGTTTCCTATCACTTGTCGTTTCACTTCATCCATTTCACAGATCACGTCAATTTGAATAGTTTTCCATTCCTTCAGATGCACCACAAAGTTATAGAAATCCTTGAATCAACCTAATAACTACAACTTTGGGTGCGTATTCACACTTCATGAACAGGCCAAGATACGCTAGAATGATCATTAAATAAACTCCAAAACTCCTTTTATTTTTATTTTTGGTCTTTTTGGGCAGCTGAAGAAGGGTGGCACTAACTTGAACAACTATTCCGCATGCCAGCAGACACTTGATTAACATTGCAAAGTAAACAAACTCAGTAGAGATACAGCACTGAATCGAATCTAAAATATTACTTTCTGAATATAGATAATAATGCATTCCATGCCTAAGCATTTAAAACTCAGCAAAAAATCATGCAGCATACAAATAAGATGGTAAAATGGATAAAAGACTCAGTACCTCATTTCAAAATCAGTATGAATTACAGCAAAAGGTTGGAATATGTCAACAAATCGAACTCACGCGTCTACACTAGAAAAACAAGAAATAAAAGTACAGTCCTCCATATAAGTAACACAATGAAATTCTAAGGCCTCTGCTGGCTATCATATTTTTTCTTTTCTTTTCTTTTTTCTCAGAAAGTAAATCCAAAAATATCTCTCTCTTAGTTAAAATCGTATGATTTCTACCTAGTAGAGTGTCAATGTAAATAACAGAAGAGCATTATGGAACAAAACTCAATCAAGTACAAAGACTGGGCACATACCTACAGGAGAGAAAAAAGATGGCATCTGCCAAATACGCTTTATGATCATAAGCTGTACGACATAACCCAAACTAAAACTTTCTGGGTCACTAATAAGATTGATTTTAGACCTAAGTTACTTCACAATCCCTCTTCTTCTTCGATCTCTCAAATGGCTTGGAATAATTGATATTGAATCCACACAAAGCCCACCTTTGGAATGTGTACAATCAATCTGCTTCATTGAAAAGTTAACTTCAGTAGCAGGATCTGACTCACTTATAATGAACTCACCAACCTTGTAATCCACCCAGCATCCACGCTTGTGGTTTCCATAGGCATCATTATGTTCAGTTTCGTCTAAAAAGCAGTCACTTGAGGCTAACTGACCATCTGAGGTACTTAATTCAAACCGGACTGGTTTTACATCCCAACCATGAGTATGTTCATAGGTGCAAACACGTCGCCCAAGCCTTTTAGAAAATCTTCCAAGGTGGATACGAAATGAGAGGGTGTAGATATCAGGAGGAAACGGGAACTTAACTATGCCATCCACTTCAAACCACCATATTTGCTGCAGATAGGCCACGACGTGAAATCTGCAACATGACAGCATTAAACACTAAAATATCAAAACTCAGATGTCAGAAACATTCTCTGCCAACTGAATTGCCAAAAAGAACACCATAAGCCAACAATCTCAGCTCTCAAAACTAATATTTTAGCAATATGAATCCAAAAGCGGCACATATCAAATTATGCTTCAGCATTAACTCAAGGAAAATTCTCTCATGAACCAGGTCCATGAGGACCTTGTGGTCTTTATTTAGCCACAATGGCAAAAATGGTAATCCACAACAATATGTATTGTTGTGACAAGGTGAGGACCACAACGTGGACTGGCTCACATTAGAATTTTCCTTAACTCAAAGACTTTCTCACAAGAATGTAATAGATATACCTCAGTCCAATTGGAGAGTTGAAAACAAAAGATATTAACACAAAAAGAATACACCGGATTAGTTAATGTGCCATACATATCTTTAGTTTCACTGGCATGCATGAAAAATAAATTGAAGAGCACCATGGGAGCTTTAAAACAATCCCATGTTTGAGAAAAATTATTTAGTCACCAGATGGATCTGATGTCTGAATCCAATTAAGATCCCAAAAAGAACAATCATATAAGAGTATTCTGGAAGGGCTAAGAACTACTCTGTTGTCTATGGATGTTATATCATATTTCCCGTGATTCATTTGAATAAGTGGAGATGTTAAACAAATAAACAACTCTTTGAAACATCCAAAGGGTAAATTTAAATGTAGTCAAGAACAATAACTAAGAAAATATTCATATCAGTATTAATCATCGAACAATTCTAAGAGCTTGCTTTGTAAAGCCCTATTACTAGGAGAACCACTAAACATATCACCTTTTTAATATCACGCAACACCTCATTTCCAAAATTACCCTTGTTTCTTTACTCTCTTAAAAATTCTCTCAACACAAACCTTTGGCGCATAAGTCCATGATGCGTCAAAACCATCTGGAACATTAGCCCCATTGGTGCTAAAACCATCTGGCACATAAACCCCCAATGTACCAAACCCTCTTTACACTTTTTTGGCCTTGGAGAAATTCAATGTTATTGGTCTTTGGTTTCTGAATTAAGTTTATTTTAGTTAGGGTTGAGGAGTTATTTTCTTGTCATGCTTATGTACTGAGAATTGCCCCGTGAACTCTGTAAACTGATGTTTATAAAATAATGAAGATCCATGTCTAGCAAAATTTGGGCTTCATGCTCACACCATTTGTTTTAAAAAAAAATTAAAAATAATATATATATATATATATAATATAATATAATAGAAGAAATCATGAGTGCAACTTGCATCAGGATTCAAGATTAAGTTTAAGAAGTCATACTTCTAATTCCAGCATCAAAATTGAATTTGAAATTAAACAAATTAATGACATAGAGAAGCATAGCATGATAACTATCCAACTCTTTACAGGTATATATTTTGAAATACAATTGTAAAATATTATAATATATATTAAACAAAAAGTGCAATTCTCAAAATTAGAAATCTAACAACATTAACACGTCAAATTTGGATAATCTGAATCATACCTAGATTCTTCTGTAGGAATCCAATTCCAATACCTACGATCTTCAATTCCAGTAATTGACATTCCCTTCGCTGATATCGACATGCAAACCCTTCCCGTGACCATATCCAGCCATATCTCCTGTAGTTTATCCCAAATCAAAAGGTGACACAAATTAGAGAAGACTATAGCGGACTCAGGTTAGAAAAATTATCGCAATAACTGCAAAATCAGAAATTATTCAAGTAATTTCTAGTCCTCTTCTGTTCCAAGGAAATTATCAAGTTCCTACTCTCCAAACAACATAAATATATAAAAACCTCAAACTTGCCTCCAAGCAGAGAAATATGTGATAACACTTGCAACTCCTGAAAGCTCAAAATAAAACACAATAAGCCCTAAAAGCCTAAATTGCAAGAACCAAATAGAGCCCAGGTAAATCAGATGAATCAATCAGCATCTCGCAACTTCAAAATTCAATTTGAATAATTAAATAACGTTTGAGAATGAATATAAATCAATTTCAAAAAAAAAATTTTAAAAAAAGAAGAAAATTCATGGTGTACTGCATCCATGACTTAAACTAATCACTTCTAATCTTAATATAAACTTCAATTCTTTGCCCAGTTTACAACCAAATATTGAATTACTAGTTTATTTCTTAAAATGAAAAACATAGAAACGAAATTAAAATCGTATAATGAAACGAGATATATAGCATAAGACTTAACAGAAAGAGAAAATTTTAAAAAATTCCAAGAAAAATACCTTGTTGCCATCGTCGAAGGGGATAGGACGAGAGAGTAGGGCGTATATGTCTTTTTTTGAGAGGTTTTGGTAGCGCTCCGTAGGCATTAGTTCAAGCAGTTGATGGTAATTAGGAGGCAGCTTAGTTTCCCAGACGGCGTCGGAGGAAGCGGCACCGCGGAAAGCGCGATTAAGTCTAGCCAAGTTGCATATTTCCGGCGGCGTCAAGTACAAGAATACACAAGCCACACAACTCTCCGGTATGTCCCCCAACCCCGGCACGCCGTTTTCTTCGCCGTTCTCCGTCAAGTTCGACAATGATGCACCCATGGTAGGGTAATTATTTGATCCTTTCTGAAATTCTTTTGCGGAAAGGAGGAAGTGGCAGTTAAATCATAGTGGTTGTTTTCGGTGGGTATAAAGGTTGCGACGCCGGTGAAAGTGGTGGTGTAGATTGAAGGACTATAAAAGTAAGGGGTTCTTGAAAGCCGATGGACGAAATGAGAGAATTTTTGTCCAGTTTTGTTTTTTTTTTTTTTTCCTTTTGTAAAATCTTGGGGAATTACCTCACTCCTTGACTTGTATAAAACATTATTGCAAATAATATTTAATAAGCCAGAAAAATAGGAATTTTTTTGAAAAATCAAATTTTTTCTTTCTTTTTGAACTGAAAATTCCTTTTTATTTCTAAAATAAAATAATAAATACTTTTAAAAATTTAATCGAAACAGACTAGATTGATTTATTACAGTTCTCAAGGAACAGTTCACATCATACAAATCTTCAAATCTATGTCCGTGAAATTGGTTCGTTAGTAATTCACTACTTGTCTATTGCAAAGAGAGAAGAAAAGAAAAATGGTCAATTTTGATTGTGGAGAAGATCCAAACGTTGAGTCTTTTTTTCTTTTTTTTTTTGATAATGACAAATATAGAATTGATTTTCTAAAGCAATGCTATAACTTTGGGTATGCAAAGATCTAACGGGAGTTTGCTGTAAAGGTTGGACTAGAATTAGTCTCCACTTCTGCTAATCAGAATTGCTCTCTATGAGAGTAGGCCCGCCAAAATGAACATCTCAATTTAGGGCGGATGGCCCTAAAAGTAAACATTCTGGACCTGACTCGGTCACCCGTCACCCTCCCAGCTCATGGCCCATTTGTATTTCAACAATTGGCAACACGTCCAGCGATGCCCATATCCACCTCTACGAGAAAGTAGGATGAATTCTAGTGGATGAGCGGATCAAGCAGGTATCAGAGGAAAATTTCCCAACAGGCAATGGGTACGGGTACCCCTCCATCCGCACGGGTGTGGATTAATGTTAACCACCCTTGCCCTGCCAGTAATATTTTGATTCACAAAACTTTTTGGGCTTTTGTAATGTTTATTCAAACTTTATTTTTTTATTATTTTAAAACACATTTTTTTTAAGGTTTAAATCAAACTTAATATTCAAAATAGTTAAAATATAACATATAACTCATAGTTAATTAGTTACGTAATTAAAAATATAAACTCATTTAAATCATAGACTTATAATTAATAATATCACTTATGTATCTGATATAAATGTAGTCAATAATATAATTCATTTCAATCTACACATAACTTATTTAGTTAGTTATATAATTAATAATATAAATTCATTTAAAATAATATAGTTAATAATATAACTTATAGTTACATTTTTTCTTGTTCACATATAATTGCATATTTAATAATATAAACTCATTTTAATTTACATAGTTAATAATATAAGTAATTTATTTTATATTTATATATATAATTTATAAGTTGGTGGTGTGTATATATATATATATATAACTCTCAATATAATGAGTAATTAATAAATATAAATATAAATAATTATTTTAAGTGTTAAGAAATTTATAATAATATTATATGGATATAGTGATAAAGTTTTTAGATTCTTAATTTCTACATTCTTTCTTTTTTAGAATATTAGTCTTTTTATTTTTTGAGTTGGATTTGGATTTATTTTTAAAAATTAAAATAAGTTTTAATTATCTTTTTAATAAACTATAGTTTTGAATATTAAATATATATTTATCTTATTTAATTCATCTTCATACAATTCTAAATATTTATGTATAAAGATAGACATATATACATAAACACACACACACAATATATATATATATATATATATATATATAATACACGTGTTGGGTATGTATATATAATACACGTGTTGCGAGCTCGTGAATACAGATTTTATTTTCAACCCTTTCTTCTCAAAACCCATAAAAATAAATACTAAAATCCTACACAGTACGACTTTATTGCAATAAATAAATAAAATATCCATATAGATATGGTCGTTAAAATAAAAAAGTCAATTTAAAAATCTCTAAATAGATAAATGACAAGTGACTAAATAGTATCTTTTTCCATGAAGTTTTAATTTTGTTTTATATGAATTTGAAAGGATTGTAGTAAGTATGTTAAATTTAAATGTTGAATGATTGATAAAGTGACCAATTGATTGTCTCTATTTTTTCTCTTGTAAGAAATGAAAAAAAGAAAAACTTTTTTAAAAAAATATTTCATCTGATCTAATTTTAATTTCATGATTTATGTTATTTTCTTCTTTTACTCTTATTATTAGCAATTAAAAGATGATAGATGGAATGAATGAATACTTTATCTTCCTTTGGTGTTGTTAGAAATTCTAAACTTATTAAGTAATAATAATTTGACACTTTTCTTTTATTTATTCACCAGATTGATTAAAATGGTTTTAGAGAATGAAAGAAAAATGATTGACTAATGTTTATCTTTTTCTTTTGAATTATCTTCTTTTGGGGGCATTTTGATAAAAAAAAAAAATTGTGCAATTTAGTAAATTAATGTGAGATTTGACAAATATATAAAAAAGTTATACATTTTGTAAATTGTAATTGAGAAAGTTTCTTTCTTTCTTTCTTTCTTTCTTTTGAGCAAGTATTAAATAAAGTGATTCTTATGCATCCCAAATAAATTCAGGAATCTAGCGACGTAAACATTTTTTATTTTCTTACAAAAAATTATCAGAGAGGAGATATATCGATATGGACTAGCCAGTCATCTATTAATCTTCAAGGTGCCATAATTATAAACAAGGACGGCAATAAATTGCAGTAGGCACACTACCAGCGGTGTGTAGCAAGTCTCCCAACGGCCCCATGCTTGAGTCATTTATCACAGAAATCTCAAAGTAAAATTCTTCTCGGTGGCGGTTGAACTTCTTGAACCTATGGGAAGAATTATCATTTTTTTTAAGATTAATTGCAAGATAGTTTCTCGAGAAAACTATATACACACACACACATATAATATAAATAAAAATTTTAAACATCCCGATTAAATCTTTTACTCCATTCATTAGAAATTGAATGTTAACTTTTTATTTTGATTAAAAATTAATGAAATACGTTGACTTTTGTTAATCTAAAAAATTATTATTAACATTAATATAATAAATTATGACACCAATGAATTAGTGTGATGTAAATATTTTAAATTAAGGTGATAAATAGTTATATAAATATCTTAAATTAAAGATGTTATTAATAAAAAAATTGGATAAAAAATACGTCTATTTAATAAAATTAGACTTTCAATTTCAAACAAATTAAAATAAAAATATGGATATTCAATTTCATATCAATAGGAGTATTATTTTTAAAAGTTTTTCTTAAAAAATTGAATATTCACTTTTGACTTGCTCTAAAATTATAATTAATTTCATTAAACTCCTCTCGTACTTTCTTCAACAATATATTATCTCCTTCATTTTTTAATTAAAATAATATACCCCAATCTATCTAATTTTGTCAAATTAATTTAATTTTATCAAACGGAGTATCATGTGGGTCAACCAACATCTTTACCCAACTAAGAAGCCTCAAGTTATAAGAATACTCAATTACTTTAAAATTCAATTTAAAATAATTTGTATATTTTTGTAACTTTAAGCTTTTTAGTTGGATGAAGATGTTGGGTTGGCCAAACATGATATATGTTTGATAAAAAATAAACTAATTTGAAAAATTAAATAAATTATGAGGATATATTGTTTTAATTAAAAGATGAAAAAGGTAGTGTATTTTATTTTTTAAAAAAAAAGATAAGAAGGGATGAATGAAATTAAACCTAATTGTTATGAAGCTACATTATTATTCTTGTTATTTATTTGGTTAGTGATTGAGATAATTAATTAATAATATAAAAATATTTAAAAATTAACGAAATTCTATATAAAAAATATATTTATTTTATGAATATGAATATTCAATTATATACTGAGAGAATATTATTTTGAACTAAGTTTGAATGATAAATTCAGAGAATATTTAAAAATCTTAACTATAACTTTTAAAAAATTAAGAACCGGATGGATTATTCTTCGTCCTTCTCCTTAAATATATCAAACTACACCTCAGTCGTGTGCCACGTGTTATCTCTGTATAAATACAAATAAATTCTTTAATACTCTTTTTGTTTTTTTACAAAATACTCTTTTTATCTAAAATTAAAATTTTATATTGATATTTTAAAAGTAAAGGTCCATTTTTAAAAGGTAAACATGTTTTTTATGTAAACTTTTTAGATTAAATTTAATAATATAAAAGTTTCATATTGTACAACACTACTAATAAATGAATTCCATGCTAGTAAAATCTATTATCTCCCTTCGAAATTAAATATTTTTATTTTTATTTGTCTCAAATTAAATGTTTATTTTTTAAAAAATAAACAATTCTTTATTGTAAAATTGAATGTTCACATTTCTATTTTAGTTTATTTAAAATTAAATGTTAATTTTTAATTAAATAAATATATTTTTTATCCAAAGTTTCATTAATAACCTCTTTAATTTTAATAAATATTTATCTTACTAACTCATGTGATTCATTACTTTTAATATTAATTTAATAGATTTATATCTCACTAGTTCATGAGTCACATAATCAATTACATTGATATCAAGGATAATTTAATAATACAACTAAAGTAAAAAATCTTAATTAATTTTTAATTAAATTCAAAAGTAAATATTCAATTTCGGATCGAAATAGTATATTTTTTATTCAAAATTTTCTTAATTTAAAGTGATTTATATGACTAATTTGTAGATCAAATAATTCATTATTTTAATTTAATATATTTACATTATATTAACTAATAAATTTCACTATATATTATATTAATATAAATGATAATTTGATAACTTAATTAAATAAAAAATCATAATTATTAATCAAAATAAAAAAATATATTCAATTTTATAAGGATAGAATAATAATAATAATAATGCGTTAATTTACATATAATTATTTTTCAAAACTTATTATACCAACACACGCTTTCCGCCCTTTTTCCTGAAAATACGCTTTTGGCCTTTTACTCTCCACTATCCTATGGTTGCCACGCCACTCCCAGCAACGGTTCATTACGTCACGAGTGTCTAAACTCAAAAGATGGTCAAAAACAACTTTAGCTCCTTCGACAATTTCTACAATTCTGTGGTCTTAAACCGTCCATCCCCATTCTTCAAATCTTAACACGGTTCCTCATTTGATCATTTCTTGATTTACGAAAGGAAACTAGAGGTTAAGTTTAATTTTATAATTACAAGAAAATTATTCATCGCCTGACCTCTCACTTCTTGATTTAATTCACATATGAAATTTTCAATAACTTAAAATAAAAGGCTCTCACTTTTAAGAAACTACAAAGCTATACAGGTACTTTTCTTTTGGTTTCTCTTTTCTCATGTTATAAGTATATTATTTTCTTTAAAGAGTAATTAATTATTGTTTTTTTAATATATTATTAACTAATTACTATGGTATATTTACTATCTATTCATAATTTTAAATATGAACTTTCTTCCCTCTTTTGAAAAATGGTTTTAACATTCTTCTTAAAGTATCAGGTCAAATGATACTAAAAGATTTATATAGATGTTCTTGAATATTAATATCTTAGTTTAGTAGGTTTTTTGGAGGTGTTGACTGATAAAATGTTGGCACAAAATTAAAAATAAGTTAAAAAAAAGGCACTTGCTGTCACATCTATATGGTGGCAAAATGGATGAAAAATTAATAAGCATTCAAAATTATTCATAATTAAATGTATTTGGTTAACTATAAATGATTTTAAATGGATATTCATTTAAATCCATTATGATATTCATCAAATTCAATAAACATCCATTTAAAAAGGTAACACTTGATTAATTTCACTAATCAAATATACTAATTACTCTTTTAATAAAAAAAAATTATAATTTATTATTAATTGTAATTTCAATTTTTTTATGATAGCATAATTTTTTTTTTTACATTTTCTAATTGAAGTTATGTTGTAACATATATTAGTTTTCTATGTAACATACATCTTTTTTTGAATTAATATGCATTTAAATTTATTCAAATAAATTTGAATATAGAAATTGTAACATGGACACATCTCCATATGCATAGGTGCCATGAAAGCACGAAGTGTTGACAAATGAACATTATGTCATTTTTATTTATTTTTTAGCATTATGTCATTATTCGCTTAAACACGATTATTTTTTTGTCACACAAATTTTCAATTATATAGGTTGTTGGTTCATCGACCATCATTAGCTAATAATATAATTTTATAATATGAAGGAATGTAAAATTAATACCTTATTAATATTATGAAAATCAATCTCTCAAAAAATTTCATTGTTTTCATCCTTTTTATTTTTTTGAAATGAAACATTGTTATCATCCATTAAAAATAAAAAAATAATATAAAGAGATACTCCATAAAACTCTTTATTTCATTTCATTATACAATAAATTGACTTCTTCATTCAAATAATGCTCAAGTTACTCAACTAGAATAAATAAACATATGTAATTTAATTGATAAATCATTTATCTATATAAAAATAATAAATTCGAATCATAATATTTACTCGTATTAAAAAAAGAAGAAGCTATTCAACTGGTTCGAAAAATGAAAATAAACCTCAAGATAATCTTTTATAGGCCAACATATAAAGGCAAATCTGACCGATGAAATGTAAAAAACAGTGGGCAGCTTTTTTTTGGGGCTGGCCAAACCAAAAACCGAAAACCTCCCAAAGCCAAAACCAGCTGCTCCGCTCTCTGAATATGCGCACACATTGTTGTTCTCTATCCCTCACCACCACTCGTGCTGCTTCACCCATAAAAGCACCGTACTTGTTATATTTCCTTCTTCATTAGGTCTGTATCTGTCTTCTTTTTTTCCATCATAATTACATATTTAAAATACTTCAATCTCCCTGGGTTTACAATCAAGAAGTTGTCTTCAGTTTCTCCTAGTTTCTCACTGAGGATTCTAGCTTTTTGGCTATCATTTCTTGGGAACCGGTACGTCTGTTGTATAACTTTTTGGTCTTCTTCTGTTTCGTTTTCCTTTACTCTCTCTTGTTAGCCAAATTTGAACAAGTTTCTATGTGGAGGGGACTTAGTAGGATAAGATATATCCTTTTTTCATTCTTCTTTTTGTTGATAAAGTAGTAGGATAGCATATCTTTCAGTAGTTGTTTCTTTCAAGATTTTGATCTCGTGAAGTGGGTTAAATTTAATGGAGTCTAATGCTATGCCAGGGGGCATGTATTCTAGTATGGGGTCTGGAATGTTAGGACTAGAAATGTCACTGCACCACCACATACCAAAGCAAAACACTCAAAACCCACACCACATGCAACAAAACCCGCACCACCCAATGGTTGCCTATCCTCACCATGACGGTGAGCCGCAGCACCCACAGACTCAGCTATCTGCAAAACAAGGCTACCCTTTTGCTACAAAGCCCAAGAATCAAACTCTTACACTTAGTGATGATGAGGAGCCTGGTCTCGCTACTGAGAACAGTGCCGATGATGGGAAGAGGAAAATGTCTCCTTGGCAAAGGATGAAATGGACAGATAATATGGTCAGATTATTGATAATGGTGGTATTTTATATTGGTGATGAGGCGGGCTCTGAAGGGAATGATCCAGCTGCAAAAAAGAAGGTTGGTGGGGTTTTGCAGAAGAAGGGAAAGTGGAAATCTGTTTCTAGGGCAATGATGGAGAGGGGTTTCTATGTGTCTCCACAGCAATGTGAAGACAAATTCAACGATTTAAACAAGAGATATAAGAGGGTAAATGACATTCTTGGCAAGGGAACTGCCTGCAGAGTTGTGGAGAATCAAAATTTGCTTGAGACAATGGATCACTTGTCGCCAAAACTGAAGGAAGAAGTCAAGAAATTGCTTAATTCAAAGCATTTATTTTTCAGAGAAATGTGCGCTTATCATAATAGTTGCGGTCATGGTGGAGTTGGCAGTAGTGGGGCTCAACAATCCACAGAAACTGCAACAGAACCATCTCAAGGGCACCAACAATTACAGCAGCCACAGTGTCTGCATACGGCAGAAAATGCAACTAATTTGGTAAGAGGTGAGGTGGAGGGGTCAAAATTAGGAAAGGGGGGAAATCGGGAAGAAGAGGACGATGACTACGAGGACGATGGGGATGACGACGACGATGATGATGAGGATGATGAGGTGGTTGAAGGTGGAGGTAGAGGTCATGAGCCTGGCCATGAAGAAGATGATGACACCGATGAAAGATCTTCCAAGAAGAAGCGCCGTAAAGGCACCTTTCATTCGCCTTTGATCCAACAATTGAGTTCAGAATTGACTAATGTGTTTCAAGATGAAGCAAAGAGTGCATTTGAAAAGAGACAATGGATGAAAACCCGATTAATGCAATTAGAGGAGCAACATGTGGGATATGAATACCAAGCATTTGAACTTGAGAAGCAGAGGTTGAAATGGGTGAAATTCAGCAGCAAGAAGGAGCGAGAAATGGAGAGAGATAAGCTTAGCAATGAGAGAATGAAGTTGGAGAATGAGAGAATGTCCCTTCTAATACGCCAGAAGGAGCTTGAATTGCTGGATCTTTACCAACAACAGCAGCAAACCTCAAGGAAGAGCGATCCATCATCAATTACAGCATGAAATGTAGTGTTAGGTACACTGGATAGGTAGAAGATATATATATATATATATATATAGTTTTGATCTTTGTTGTTCCTATCTTTTCTTGTATTTAGGAGGCTGGGTTCCAATTTGTTTTCTGAATTCAGCCAGTCTACATGCTTAATGATATTTCTGGATATTTTACAGCAATTTCAGACTTCATTTGTCCTTTCTTGCTGTTATATTTCCTTGCAAATTTTTGTGAATTTGCTTTCTTGGTGGAGATCGGTAGATCTGCGACGCTTGTGTCTTTGCTTTTCAAGATTTTTCCAATCCAAAAGGCAGGTCAGGGAAGAATCAACTTTTCTCTTTCAGTGATTTGAAATTTACTCGGATAGCACAACTTCATGCTCAACAGAAGCAATGCCTGATTGTTTCAAAAAAAAAGAAAAGAGGAAGCAATACTTTAGATGTAGGGCTACGACTTAGACAAAAAGTTGAAAAGATATGCCAATCTCATTCGTGATGTAAAACTTTGAATCCACTCTAAACATGGAACAATCCAACTTCACTTCCTTGAATTGAAGCCTCTGATCCAATACCCAAGTATCCAGAAGGCATTGCTCACGGTCACGGAATAGAAAACAAATCAAATTCAAAGCACACGCCCAGTGGGACTCGAACCCACAATCGCTTGATTAGAAGTCAAGCGCCTTATCCATTAGGCCATGGGCGCTATTTCGATAGATAATCCTTATACAATTTTCATGATATATAATATCCCACATTTCACCGAACCACAGGATCAGGAGGTTAGGTAATTGAACTGTCTGAACACGTTTGGTCATGTTTCAAATAAACTAACACTTAACTCCTTTAACTCATCTCCTATTCCTTATTGTTATCTACCCCTCTATTGTTATTAAAAATGGGGCAATATTAAATAAATATTTTATTACAAAAGACATTTAACATGACAATAATAAGAAGACCAAAGATTCAAACTAATTTTAAACATAGAAAAAAACCATTTACTCAAAAAGTAACAGTAACAGAGAAATGACTCGCATAAATGGCACTTCTCTCTAAATTGTAGTCATGGCATTCCGCCCGTTTATGAGATGCTGCAAATAACAGCGGGAAGCAGCAGAGCCTTTGAAGTCCACCCAAAGGGAGGAATACACATAGGCAGAGTTTGCTGTTTTAAAAGCCATAATCGGGTTTAGCTCAATTGCTCTTCTTTTTACTTTCTTTTTTTTTTCGCCGCATGGTTTCTCAAACTTACTTTGACATTCATGAACATCCTTAAATTAATTCATAACCGCATTTTGGTTCCGTTCAGCAAGGCCAAAGTTTTAAATACAAGTACAACGCAATGACTACAAATAAAACTGAATGATACTGCAAAATTTACTAGAAAAATTCATTGAAGACGATCACAGAATGGAATCAGAAAATGGTTTCATTGTCATCTTGAAAATGGGGATGGGGAATCCATCGCTGAAGTTTCCATCAACAAGAATTGACCAGTGTACACATTCACATATAATGTGAAATTTTTTATCCCACAAAACTCCACAAGGTTTGAAGCTTCCATGCCTCATGGTCTTCCATTGTACTTTAAAAAAATTATGAGGGCAAAAATTAGCTCAAAAATGAGGCAACCAAGTGCTCTAATCTTCAAGCTCAATAATCTTGACCACAGAAGCATCTCCAACTTTTTGGCAAACCACAACACGATCGTGAGGCTTTATCACTCCTGAAGACTTTCCATGATCAAGAGCAACTTTCAAAACTGACTCATTTGTAGCATTGGTAGACTCAGCCTGTAAAGCAATAAGGCATCAACATATGCCAAAACTTGATGAAAGATGAATGATGACATGTTCCAATTCACATAGATTGCATAGGATATTTAGCAGTAGGCTCAACATAACTTCTCAGGCAATTGCACAAATTATATTTTGCGGAGGAGAATCTACACATGGAACAGATAAAAAATCAAAGCGATACTTTTGCGTTGAAATGAATTTGATCAGAGGCAAAGATGATAAAGCAGGCCTTGGGGCCCTATGAAGTTGAACAATCAGACAAGGTGGTCAGAAAACCAGTGGCCAACTGATTTTAAGTACAACAATCACGGAATGAACTATAGATCCCTCAGCCCTAACATATTCAAAGTAAAACATATTTTAAATTATATGATGCACAGACGTAGAAAACTATATGCTACATCATGTACCATAAACACAACAAAAAAAAAAAAAAAGAAGGAAAAAAAGATTGACCAATTGTAGAACCCTGAGAATATCTACGGCTAGACATTATACACATGATATGCATAATAAACAGAAGCCAGAACACTAAGTTCTGGCTTCCAAGAGAGGAAATAAAGTATTGACAGGGAATACAAAAATAATGCTAATATTAGCTGTTAAGACAAAGCGGCATTCAACTTACAATGGAAGTACAAAGAGGAAAAAGGAGTGGGAAAGCAAAAACTTACAGGATGCCGAGGATCAGCAAGCATGGGAAAGAGTCCTCGAACTATAAGTGATTGCCTTGCCTGACCATGCAGTTACACAAACATAAATATACATCAGCAGGCATGATATGATATCGTAACCCAAGAAGACTTTAAACAAGGTGTAGGAAAACATGTACTGAAGTAAAAATTGAATAACACAAGAAGTTCAAAACAGGCTCTCTCCTGAAGCAAAGGATTTCCATATGCCATGCAACATTGGCAATCTACTCTACATCACTACATTTTAGAACCATTTAAGTTGAGTATAGATATATGAACTACCGCACTTCCATCACATCAATAATTTCCAGTGCCCAAATACGAGTGAGAGAAGGACAAATCTCAAAGGCATACCTCAAATGCACCGCTGAAACTCCACTTTAGTTGATTTGTCTTGAGACGAGGGATGACAACAGATAGCACTGGCATTGTTGGCCGGTATTTTGCAATTAATCTGCAATTAAATGAGAATGATAAATCTTGAACTTAGTGGGAGAATTATACTATATACCAAGACATACGCATGCAAGTACTCATGAAAAAAGATTACCTCGCAGCTCTTCCGGATGAAGTAAAGCAAATAATAACAGATGCTTTAACCTTAATAGCTGCTCGTACCTACACATTGGATGAAATTATGGTGTAAAATTTAAATGAAGACTCCAGTCAATAAAGAAAATTCAAATGAGGTGCACAAGTAAATCGAATAATCATACAGCAGAGGAAGCAATGGACTCTAAGTGAGTCATGGGTTCTCCAACATGTTTGACTGTCTTTTTGAAGTATACATCTTGATTGAAAACCTTTTCTGCCTGCATAAAAATTTTAAGATGATGATGCTACTAAGTAACAGATCAAGTTACAGCAACACTAGGCAATAATCCACCAAAAGTGTTAGAGAAACATCAGTAATAGCTAAAACTAATGGATAGTAGATGAACAAAATCGATCCAAGAATTTGAATAATATTCTGCCGTCTATTGGATATGGCTTATCACTTATCATTGTACACCAGATTGAAGATTTGAGAAAATCCAAGAAATTAGAGCCTAAAGAATTACATGCCCGCACAAAAGGAGGTTAATTAATAAATAGCTATAGGAACATTCCTTGTATCATAATAACCACACAGTTTTCTATCAAAATTCTGCTGCATACAATTTGCAAATAGCATCATAATGCTGACAAATAGGAGGAAAAAAAACAATCACATATAGGAACACTTTTTTTTGGAATGCAAGCAATATAGTTTTGGAATCAATTCCCAGTATTTCTTTAAGCATCCATAAAAAGATCCAATACTTATAATTATATAATGCCCTTCTGAAGGAAACAAAAACCATGAGACTAAAGTTCTCTTGCCAAGTGACATGCAACCAATCACAGAATGATCAAGTGGCACAAATACCATAAAGCCATCAAAAGTTAAATAAGACAAGGAAAGAAATCAAGTTGTAAGATTGCAGCAAATTCCACATTCAGCCTCTCCAGCAATAACCATTTCAAAATCTGCTCTCCAACTAATCAGTAGCAAAAAGCATAAACAAATCCCTAGACGATTAAAGCAACAAAACTTTACCTCAAAACAGATTCTGCCAACAGTTGAAATAGTTTCAACAGGGTACAATCCACGCAAGGTCTCAGCACCAAGAAGAATTGCATCAGTTCCTGTGCACAAAAGCATTAGCAAAAGAAAGCAGTATCCTCATTGCGCTCCCTAAATTGCCAAACAATAGCTGTTTACCCTTAACCAATTTACAACACACACTGTCCCCATAAATCCATCCCCCATAGCCTGGGGAAAAATGTAGAAGGGGAGGAGATGACACAGCAAGGTAGATTATCTACTAAAAAAAGAATATAGCAAACGAGAATTACCATCCAGTACGGCATTTGCCACGTCAGTTGCTTCTGCACGAGTAGGTCTAAGATTATCAGTCATACTATCAACAACACGAGTTACAACTGCTGGCTTTCCAGCCATGTTGCATTTGTTGAGAGCAGCTTTCTGGAACAAGAAGACCTGTTATCCAACCACCATTATTAGCACGAAGAAGATTTTAGAGTAAAATGTTTCAATAGTAAACAAACTACCTTTGCTAATGGCCTAATAGACTTGACCGATGAATTAACTGAGGAAATATCTTTAGGTAAGCCACCAAAGAAAATGAAAAACCAAAGGACCATGACGAAGAAACAAAAGGGAGCAAATCCCTTGCATTTTTTTTTTCAAAAAAAATTGGGCAATATTTGTTTGTGCAAAACTATACAACTCATTGCAGTAGTTGCAGCATATAGTAGAAAGAATAGTATCAACAGTGAAACCACAAAAATACTGCAGTCCCTAAAGGAGTTTTCCAAATACAGAAACCTAAAAGATATCTGTAAACTTGATTGCCAAATCAGATATGGAAACCACAACTCATAATATGTAAGCACCAAAGAATAACTACTGAACCTCATAATAAAAAGGAGGGGTGTGAGAAAGAAAGATTTCTATAGAAACGCTTAAATGTAAATAGACTCAAATAGTCTTCAAACTGCTCAAGATCTTCCAAGATATGACACACAAATCAATATCTCCAAAAACTGATAATAATTCTTAGAACAACCCCTTTTACATGAACAATGAATTGATGAAAATTAACAAACAAGGAACACAAGATGATAAGGTATCAAACATTCTTTTTTTGTAGACTATATGTGAAATTTCATCTCTTGGGAACAATTTACCAAAAGAAAATTTTGAGAATGGAAGAATCCTCTTATGGACTAAAGAGAAACATATGAAAACCACCATCCTTTTCTGTATCCACCATAACAACAATCCAAGTCCAGATAGTGAAGCTTGGATGGTATAGATCCAACAAACATAACATACAACTCAATGAGCTCATCAAGGAAGCAACTGAAATTTTCATATTATTGGAAAAATGGAATTTTGATGAATTAATGATTAATAGCCAACAACTAGCAAAACTCAAGAAGATGCAATTGCATTCTTCAGTCCATCAGTAACAAGATTATGAAAATTCATCAACCTTCTTGTCTTTAGACTTCATACTAGACAGGCAAAAGGGCCATTTTGTACAGCCATATGGCAACCTATCTTATTCTTTCTGAGTGATAAAACACAATCTCAACTTGGAAGTACAAATGACCCCAAAAAGACTGGACCGACAACGTAACAATTTCAATCAAACATAGTGCATTTGATTGTGCAGCCAAGCAAACTCTACATGATGCATGGGACCAGGAAAACTCTTCTTCAACCTGTTGGAGACTATCTTTGACAAGCATCAGAGAAACTAACCTTCTCGGGAGGAAGATCTATACCCAGGTTTCCACGGGAAAGGATAATACCATCTGCCTCTTGAAGGATCTCATCAAAATGAGTTAAACCCTGACAATATAACAAGATAAAAAAAAGACCAGTCAAGTTCCTGGCAAATTCTGGTGGTTATTGCAACAATAGACACCTTATCAAATAGAAGAAACCTACTTCTACGTTTTCAATCTTAGCAAAGATTTGTGTCTGACTAAGGTCACCAAGCTTTGATAAAAATTCACGGGCCTGCACTTTGAACAACAGAAAATACATAAATAGAATCTTACACATCCAAAAATATTCAAGTATGAGAAGAAAATCCAAGGACAGGACACAAAGATTCATTGCTGATCCTCACTTGACGAACATCTTCTGCATGCCGCGTATACGATAGTGAAAGGAAGTCAATTTTATTTTGAACACCCCATGTACTTATAACCTGAAATTCGCACAAGCAAATACTGCAGACTGAATCAAGAAACCCAAGAAAGGGAGTAGGAGATTTCTATCACAAAAGACAAAAATCTTCAGTACACAAACAGACTTGAGCCACAACGTATAGTGATCTACTAAGATGCCAATCAAACCTACACTGTGAAGATCAATGAATCCGGCGATGAAGCATGGCAGGTAGACAAATCCCCCCCCCCCCAGCCAAAAAACAAACCAAGAGGATAACACTCCAAAATATCATATTATTTCAAGTTACTGGTAGTGATTTACAGTGAATGGAATCAACAACAATGAAAGTTTTCCAAAAGGCAAGTAAATCAGGCAATTATAGGACATAAAAGCAGTATCAGGTTTCTCGATTCCTTTTCTCCAAAAGGGAAAAACAAAAAGGAAATATTTGGATACCAATTAAGTACAAAGGAGTTTGAACTTTTTTGAACTTCAGTTTGGGATAGCATTTGGAAATTATGGTTGACTTTTCTAAATTTCAGGAAAGTATACAGTCATCCATTCTCCTTTCTAACTCAGAAAAGGTTGCCAAGAAAAAGACAAAAAATTAACAGTTTCACCATCCTTGTAGTCAGCTCTATCATCAGCTTCTTGCAAGGCAGTAGAACATGAACTTTATATATTTATTTTTTCACTTGCACAATCGGATGGTTTTTTACCAACCCTGGATCACTGATGATCGATGATCTCTCTAGCATATCAAGTATGCTGTGTTACAGTAGCGGGGAACACGTGTAACCTAGGTCCCATCACCAGTATGTGTGCAACTATTGCATGCCATCAACAATAAAAATCTTTTCATGCAGTGCAAGAGAATTGTACAAGTGTCCAAATGAATTTCCAATTTTAGAAAAGTTGGGTTCATTTACTTTAAGTTCATGAAAGCATCACCAGCTTCAGTTCAAAAAAGCTGTGTTTTGGAGTTCAATTTGTATCCCCGTATAGCCTAAGTTTGCTGCTTTTTCATTCTGCAGATGAGCATCCAAAGAAGCACTAGAGTTCTAATGGCTTACCTCCTTATCCTTGTCAGATAGTGTTGGAAGATCAATGGGAATTTGAGAACCGTGCAGGGTAAATAATGACCCAGTCAGTGTCGCAGTGTTCTTTATAACACATGCAATGTCTTCACCCTTCACTTCGTCTACCTGCTCAACCCAAACAAAATATCTGAGAGATACAGAAAAGGCACAACGGAACTAACCAGCTTTCACAAGCTAATTCAGAACAACGTGAACTCTGTTCACAAGTTCAAAAGAACAAGCAAACACAAGAACATCAAGAACCCATGCATCTGATCTCTCCTTCCACAGCAACATAAAAAGTAAAAAAAAAAAAAAAGGAAAATGGTATTATATGCAATAAAGTAGGGCTGATTTACTCCATACCTCCAGCCAAACAGAAGTAGTTTCACTTCCTGTGAACAGGTATTGCCCAATAAATATGGTGTCACCCTTCTTCACAGCCTGCAAGCAAAATCAAAAAAGGAATGGGTTTACCAAAGAGCAAAAAGCAAAAAAGTAGAGAAAGACAACTAGTGTAATTTGAAGTAAACTTGCATATGTTAAATCCTGGTGTCCCATTTTAAAGGAAGCTCATGTGAGAAACAAGTCTGATTGACAAAACTAGAGTGCCACCGAGATATAATATAATTTCCCAAAGGACATAAATCTATACAATATGGCTATTTGAATTATCAGAGTTATAAAATGGAGCCAAATTCAGAAAAACAAAATTATTTTTAAAAAAGTATATGGATAATTAACAGAATCAGTTGATGATAGACACCATGATTATCATCCAGATCTGAGAAGCCATGGCAAGTATCCAAAGGAACAGCCTAAAATTGAAAAATTGCAAACACAACATTGACGTTTTCTATCACACAACCTTACAACCAATAGACTGAATACATAAACACCATTGAGCATATAACACCAATAGCTGCAATATAAATTTAACACTCTGCCCACAAACTTAACTATAATATAGCATCTAATATGGCACAATGCCTAATGTTTTGACAAGGGAGAGAGTTCAAACCTTCGACAAACCAGAGAAGTTGATAGGCAACACTTCTGAAGATGCTTCCTGACCTTGATCTGGTGTGAGAATAACAGTTGCATCTGCCTTAAGTGAAATAGCTTTCTCACTTTTATTAGCAACCTGTAGTTCTGGACCCACAGTGTCTAGCATAACCTGAAAGCAATTTTAAGAACCGTACTCTCAGTTCACAGTTCTCGAGTCTACAAGTGCAGGGAAATTAATTATTTTCTTCAACGTGTAGAAGATTACAGAAGAGGCAATCCGTTCCATCTAAAAATCTGCACATTTATTATCTATATTTAGGTTTCTGATGTCACAACAAAACCATCAACCTTAACTCTCCAACTAGGGTGAATTTTATGGTGCACGTCTGAGTAAGAGACTTGACACTATTTCTTCTTCTCCATCTAGTCTTTACAAGAGGAAAACCTCATCAAGGTTCAAACTGTTCCCTTCTTGCTATCCTTAGTTGTCTCCAGTCTCCAAGCGGGCTAACGTGGATTTGAAGAAGAATGTAATATAGATACAAAGTTCACATTATCGTAATTATACGGAACAAATCCCTTCTTTTCTATGTAAGTAACTAAGTGAGCCATGCAATATGCATGATCAACTCGCATAAACAAAAGCAACCGGCACTTCTCCATATGACAGGAAAATTTAAAAGGGAAAAGGGAAAAATTGCTAAACAATATTGTATTAAAGCATGTATCAATTAACTAGAGCACAATAAATGAGGGAACTTACAGCACAGAGCTTCTTAGTGGTTTTGATGGCAGACCTCAAATTCTCCAAAGTTTCTTGGTGATACTCTGGGTCTCCCCATGAAAAGTCAAACCTCGCCACTGCATTAATGCCATTCCCCATCCATCAGAACACAACAAAAGACATCAATGTTTCCTTTTCTACGACAACGTGCATTCACGACTTAACATGCCTAATCTACAAACCCCAATATTACAGGGATTCATATGGCTAACACGGATGAAAGAAGATTAAGATCTTCCTTGACGAGAACCGAGTTCCTATTCCTCAGTAAACGTCATTTCTATCAATACAAATCACGAAAAGAAATTTAAACAAATAAAAATTGAAAATTTACCAGACATTCCAGCTTTAAGACAACCAGCGATAACCTCAGCGGGTCGAGAACGCGGGCCCAACGTCCCCACGATCTTCGTCATTGCAGGAAAAAAATGCTGTCCACAGACATACCCACATCATAACAAGAACAACCATAAGAACCATATAACCCATAGGAAAACCATAGATCTAAACTAAAATTGGAACAAAAAAAATTACAAAAATAAAATAAAATAAAAATTACAGTTTTAGATGGCTCGAGGATGGAGGCCATCCTGATGGGTTCTTCCAGTAGTATATGATTCGACACCATTTTTTCAGATTTTCTTCAGTTCGTTCTTCAATCTGCGAAATGAATTGAAAACAGTAGAGGGTTAATTCTTGATTCTTTAGGAAGAAGGTCTTCGCCACAAAACAAGAATATGAGAGATGCTACTTTCAAGTCTTCAACTATGAATGCTTAATAGAAATGCGTGGGCTTTGTCAGGAAGGAGCGAATCGGTGGGAACTCACAGTTTAACAAAGAAAGAATTTTCTTTTTCCCCAAGAAAAAATAATACTACTATTTTCCTTTTCACTACTCATACTTACTAAGTTCAGGTACATATGACAGGACACGTCACCAATTTCCTGTTTTTAACCCCCGGGAAAAAGTAAAAGCGGTAAGTTGAAAATACCGCACATGGTATATTCGCTTGGGATGGTATTTTTTTCAGGGGCCACAATCGGTGTAGGTGGCGGAAGGTTTTCCATTCAAACGGGATTGAGATCAAATTAGGTATCGAGTATAATTTAACAAATGCAAATACTCCCCTACTTATCTCTAATTAAATATTTATTATTTAGATAAATACGGAATAATTTTTTATTTTTAAATATATAAAATTAAATGTTTATGTTCTAAAAATATTTTATATTTAAAATTTTACTAATACTATTTTTAATATAAAAAAATAGCATATAAGGAACTCACCTTATGCTACTATTTATTACATTTATCGTAAGAATAATATAATAGTAAAAAAAACTTTCTTAATTATCATATTATTTTAAATACACATTGCTAGATGGAGAGTAAAACATTGATCAATTTATTAAATTATGTTCTATAATGATAGTCAATTGAACTAAATGCTCCTTCAAATACAAATTAATTTTAAAACTATAAAAAAGTACTTATAATTGAAAATTTTTCATATAAAATTGATTAGTCTCATCATATATCATGTGTTTTAAAAATAAAATAAAAATTGCAAAGTTTGAGCAAGTTCTTAATGCATATATTCACATTTATATATATATATATATATAGAAGATTAAAATGACGAATATCAACTTTAAAAGAACAAGAACAAGCAAGGTCTTTTCATAGGTGGATTATTCTAATCCGTTTATCCCTCCCTGGATTGTAATAAAAAATAAATAATAAAACTTTAGAAGAACGGAAACGTTACGCAACTACTCCTACTGGGTTGGGTAAGCACATGATTTGTAAGAATTTGGTAAATTTGTGAAGTACGAGTACAGTGGCAGATGCAGGAAGCGAACATGTGTTTTGAATGTGTTCGTCCCCCGCTGCTCACATTCGGGGAGCTGGAGGAGGACCGCATTTTCTTACTTCTAGAACTACATCTGCCTTTCTCCTAAAAAAAAAAAAAAAAAAAACTATATCTGTCTTGGGCTGGGTCCCATTTAAATATTTTCCTTCTTCGAGCCGTGTTTAATGTCAGATGCTATGGGCCAAAAAATGAAATCGTACGGCGGGGTGCACATTCTTTTCTTTTGTTTTATTTTATTTTTTAATTTTTATATGAAAGGAATTAAAATGTATTACCATGACAAAAACTATCCAATGTGTACTTCAATAATAGTGTTTCTTAAATCAGTGGATTTGGGTTTCATTAATAGTTTCATCACTAATTATATTATTAACAAATATTTTCTAGTAACTTTCTTAATATCAAAAAATATATTTTAAAAAAATTAAAAATTAAAATTTAATTTTGAACATATTATTAACATGTAATAATATTTTTTAAAAGTATCTTTAAAATTTGAGTTTTCTGCTACATTTTTTTTTTTTGTTTACAATTTATCTTATATAGATGAAACTTATGTTTTATTTAAAGCAAGTATACATTGTCTTTCTTCTTCTTTACTAAAATACATTAATTTTATAACATTCTAAATAGAAATATTAGTATTTAATTTTGGATTGGAGGAGATATTGATTATTTTAAAATTAGAGCATAATTTTTTTAATAAAAATACTCATTCCCATTAATGACCAAAACGAAAATAGAAAAAAAAAATAAAGAAACAGTTCTTGAAACTTTTGCAAATGTTTCCTCTCTTTTTTTTTTCTCTTTTCTAAATTATGAGAAGATTCAAAAGTCAAATAGATGGAAACAATGATGTTAAATTTTAATAATTTATCAATTTAATTTAAATTTTTTCCATAAATTTTTTTTTTACAGAGTTTGTTATGATATTTGTTTATGTGAATGTGACCCCACACAGAAAGATATGGAAATGGGCCAAATGGCTCGTGAGAGAAAGCAGCAGTCGCTAATTTTATAACTGAAAGTCCAATACCTTTTTCTCGTGTTGCCTCTTCGAAACGATCCACTAAAGGGGGCGGCGGGGAAGATGCTTGTTTATTTCTATACTTTATTTGTTTCTAAATGATAACTTAAAGTGCATATAATATTTGATTTAATATTTAATATCTGAAATTTACATGTGATTAGGTTTAAAATAAAGAATAAGATATGAATCTCACAATAAAATTTAAAAAAGTGTGGTGGTAATATATAATTTATGTCCAAATGAAATTCAATGAAATCGTAAAAATTTAGATACTTAAATCATATTTAGATCCGATCAAACGTGAATAGATATAGATAGAATATAAACAAATTCCCTATATATTTAAATGATTGAATATATTCAAATTGAACTGGAATTTTTTAGTCAAAGGCGATTCTTTTTTTTTTTCCAATTCAATTTAGTTATCAGTGGATGGAGAGAAGGATATTATCAACTTAATACCTACTTATGTAAATGATCTCTTTATCAATTTCGGCTCATTTGTGTTTCTTTAGAAACATAGCGTCAACCATGGATTTCATTTTATCAATTGAGATATATTTTGTAAGCCCATATATTTTAGAATTTAAAGTCTCTATAGGATGTTAATTATTTTCTTAATTTAACTTTTTATTATATTTATATAGTAGGTATGATATGGAATAAAAGCATCACGTGCTTTAAATTTTGTTGAGTAAGCTTAATAAGAACAGCTCCAAAGAATAAACTCATGTAAAAATAAATGGATATTATGTTGAAATATATGCAAGTATCTTATTTAGTTTGAAATAAAGTGCCTACTGTGCAAGTCAAGTGTTAGAATAAAGGGGCTGACGCAGTACTTGCAATTTAAATTGATCAAAAGATAAATTAGGTGTTACAACATAATTAAACTCAATTTAGTTTTAAGACTTTTAAATCAAAGTTTAGACTTTTGTGATTTCTTAAGAAATTAAGAACATTGAGGAAAAATCACTATTTTTCTTTAATTGAATTTGACTTCATTTATAATTCAACAGTCAATTGTCATTTTCAAAGAAATAGTCATGCGATCTGAAGCCTGAAGCTCGAGAGGTCAAAATAAAATTAATTATGAGTCAAATGACACATTTTTTGTATTAGTTATTTATTTTTCCTTTTGAAATTGACATATTAGGTTCATTATTTTTGGGTTTCATATAAAAATAGGTAGTAAGTATTTGCTATTGCATTTGTCTTATTTTAATTATTTATATTTGTTTAGATATTTCATTCTAATTGTTTAATTTATAATTTTAATAACTATTTTGACAATTTTACCTTCATTTATAATTTTTGAACAAGTTATTCATTATTTTTGAGAATACATTTTTTTAATTATAATATAAGTTCAAAAATGTACAATTGAAATAATAGAAAATAAATATTTTCAACCAAAGTAATAAATGAAACAGAAGGAGATAATTGGTAAAAGGCCTCCTAAATGTGGAAAATACCAATTAAAAGGGGAAAAAACAGAAAAGGAAATATGAAACGGCTGCCTAAAATGTAACGTAGGGGCCCCACTTATGTGACCCAACTCTGCTTGCCACCTAACGGACTCGTCACCATTTGACGGTTTCTCCTTCACAAATTCGCGGCAGATTTAGCAGGATTAACGGCGACATCCCGTAGAGCCGTAGTCGTCCCTGACGTCGTTTGTCTTCTCACGTCCCTGAGCCCTAACTCTAACGGACTCCTTTGACTCCGCCTTTCATGGCTTCTTGTGACGACGATTTCTCTCTCCTCGGGGACGATAACACCACCACCGCCACCACCGCCACCCACCATCAAAACCCTAATCCTAACTTAATCCACCAACGTCAATCCTTCGGTCACCGCAACATCTCGGCCCCCAATGACGACAACGACGTCGTATCCCCAGACGCCGATGGATACAGTGACAGCGCCTTTTGTCATTCCCAACCGAATTCCAAGTCCAACAATACGCCGTCGTTCCATGTCGTCAACGTGAACCCTTACGACGCCGACCCGAACCCGTTCGACAGCGATCCCGACCCAACCAAACCTCGCCTGAACAATAACATTCATACGCCACACGATAAGCGCACGGATCGCGAAGAGGTCAGTGATAGTGGAACGCCGTATCCCTACAAGCGTTCTAGAGTTAGTTCATCTGCCGGCGGCGGAAGCAGCGGTGGCGGTGGGGGTGAATACAGGAAAGATAGAGAGGAATGGAGCGATTCGGCGATTGCGTGCTTATTGGAGGCGTATACGGAGAAATTTATGATGCTAAACAGGGGGAATTTGAGGGGGAGAGATTGGGAGGAGGTGGCGGCTATGGTTAGTGAAAGGTGCGATAAGCAGACGAAAAGCGTGGAACAGTGTAAAAATAAAGTGGATAATTTGAAGAAGAGGTACAAATTGGAGAGACACCGGTTGACTAATGGTGGAGTATCGGCAAGTCATTGGCCTTGGTTTAAGCAGATGGAGCAGATTGTTGGGAATTCTTTGTCCTCAAAGGTTGCAGCTGCCCCAGATGATGAAAAATCCGGTGGCGGAGCAGCAAACTCGGGTAAACAGTCCAAGAGGTATATTGGCTTTTGCATTTTTGCTAATATTAAATTTAAATGGAACAATATTTAGTTTGGAAACTTTTTATTTTTCTTTGTTTCGATTTTCAGCTTAATTCTGTGTATTGGGGTGCATAGTTTAATCTTTTTTGACATATTTGAAGTATATTTTAAAAGCATTGGTGTACACAAGCTAACAAATTTGATTGCTCGTAAGTTTGGAGAGAGGATTCTTACATGCAGCAATTCTAATTGATTTCAAGTTTATTGACATAATCCCGATCAAGTGTTTCTAGTTACAACCATTATGCAGCAGCCTCTGTGATTTGAATGGTTTGATTTGATGCACCGGTGTTTTCACTGTCTAACACAGAGATAACATTAAACTCACATTCAAAGTGTAATCTGAGAGGTTACATTTGGCTTTCTCTTATTGTAAGGATAATCATAATAATATACAATCTTCCAGTCATAAAATTCAAATTATTTATTCTATATATGTGCCTTCACAGCATGCATTGAAGCTTGACGGTTTGAATAAAATCTATTCTGATGGAAACTGTAATTCAGTTTATCAGTTGATATCGAGATGTTGTTGTAATCTATCGTGCTCATGTTGAGTCAGCATGTCTGGTTTGTTGTTTGTCATGATTTGGATATCTTCTTAATTTTTAATCCATTTTCTTAATCTGCCTTTTCTTTTCTATTTTAATACTTGTGTTGGACAGATATGGATCATCAGCTATGAGTCCTGGGGGTCAGATTAATAGCATAAAGTCAAAAGCAACAACTAGTGCTAGATGGCGAAGAGTGGTCTTTAAAATTAGTGGTTCTGCTCTAGCCGGAACAGCTCCTCAAAATATTGACCCAAAGGTTTGTTTATAGTCTAAGGCTCTTTCTGAAACTTAAGGGCAATCAGATTATGTGGCATGGACATCCTTTGATATATCATGTGTAATAATATTGCATGTTACCCATATTACCTCTGGTTAGTTTTCTTCTTTAATTACTCTATTACCTTCACAGAACATACTAGAGTAATTGGTGTCGTGCCCAGCCATACAGCTTTAGAATTCTTGTATTTTAATCATATTCTTAATTGTCATGGACGTCAAAGGAAATACGTAAAATGGAAAAAGAGGAGCCTTGCTAATTCTACTGGTGGAGTGTTAAAATTGGCATTTTGTTCTTTATTTTCTTTTAGACTAGAAAATCCATCCCACTTGCATATACATGTGGAAGAAATTTTAGGTTTATCTGACTTCAACAAAAAAAAGCTTTAGAATAGATTGATCTATATTGTTTTTATGCTATTTCAATAATTATTTTATTTAGAAAGTGATCTGAACAGCTTTTTATGCACGTTCCTATTATTAGATTTATCGATAAATTTGGCCCTTTTGATTTGGCAGGTAGCCATGCTAATAGCAAGAGAAGTTTCAATTGCTTGCCGCATGGGTGTTGAGGTATTTCTTAAAAGACTCTTGTTTTCTCTCTGGAATTTTCTCTATTTTTATACCAGTGACACTGAAATTCATAATTGTTCTTAGGTAGCAATAGTTGTTGGTGGCCGTAATTTCTTTTGTGGACAAACATGGGTAACAACGACAGGTTTAGATAGATGTACGGCATACCAAATTGGGTAATTCTGCGGACTTGAATTTATTTTTGTCTGCAATTTCGCATAAAAATTAGCCAGTTGCAATGATTACAATATTCTCTTTGATTCGCGATGCACTTGATGTCAGAAGAAGTTTATTTCTTGAACTGTCTTACAATTCAGCAATTCAACTTTCTTTAGAATTCTCCTTCCCCTAGCTCTGATGCCATGAGTGATTTAGATGCACACTTGCAAAAAGTTTGCAGTCATCAATCTGCTAAATCTAGGATAGTGCCTTAAACCAAATTGATTTTATGATACCTTTGACATCTCATGGAATGTTAATATGTGCCTCCCTGCTTATTCTGTTTAAACTGTAGAAAAATGGCTACTTCCAAGTGAATTTGTTGCCCATATTAGTACATGCTTTAATTATGTAAGATTTTTTTTTTGGTTGGGGGTTAAACTTATAGAACTGCTATTTAATTGTTTCATTCTCTGAAGTTTTTCACTTAACTGTGATTTAGGGCAACTGCTGCTCTATTTAGCTTAGGCTATATCAATCAGTTCCAAAGAGTCATATATCAAATCATTGATGTCTTCTTGTACAAGTGCAGATGAACTAAATTGTCATTCTCTGAAGTCTTTCACTTAACTCTGATTAGGGAAACTGCTGCTGTATTTAGCCTAAGCTATATTGGTTCCAAGAGTTATATATATCAAGTCAAACCTCCTCTTTGTTCATCTGCTATTGACTTTTTTTTTACATGCAATTTACTTGAAAAGAGATGCATTGCTCTTCTAGTTAAGGTTTTCCATTATTAATTCTTAAATGGCCCAAAATTTGGTTTTCCTAGCCTTGACCTGATTGGTGCTTGCTTACTTCATAACCAGAATGATGGCTACAGTGATGAACTCCGTACTATTGCAGTCAGCTTTAGAGAAACTGGGTGTACAGACACGTGTGCAAAGTGCATTCTCAATGCCTGAGGTTGCTGAACCATATAGTAGGCAGCGGAGTATCCGACATCTTGAAAAAGGAAGAGTTGTAATATTTGGAGGTATTGGAGCTGGAATAGGAAATCCACTCTTCTCCACCGATACAGCTGCTGCTCTTCGCGCGTCAGAGAGTAATAAGTTTCTTTAACTTTAGGAATAATTCTTAGTATTTTTATTTATCCCTTTGTGCAATAGAAGCTTACACACTCTTTTGTCCAGTTCATGCTGATGCATTTCTAAAAGGTACAAATGAAGATGGTGTGTTTGTTTGTGACTCTAGAAACAACAACAGTATTGCAGCTGAGCATATGTCCTCTGGGGAGTTGTCTTCTACAGGTACTCCTCCAATGGATGCGATGGCTGTAAGATTCTGTGAAGATAATGGAATCTCTGGTTAGTAGTTTGTTGCATTTGTATATGTTGTTTATTGCCTTCTGTTTTCCCTTGCGTTCTACCTTGTCAAAACTGTAACTGCTTAATAATTAAAAGGATGAATTTGCTTTTGATAGGTTAAGGAAGCTTTTGTTCGAATCTAAAAGAATAATCATGCCTAAAATTTGTCATTTGTCATTGCAGTTGTCATATTTAATATTCACGAGCCTGGAAATATATCAAGAGCATTATGTGGAGAGCAAGTTGGAACATTGATTGATCAAACAGGACGAGTGTGAGCTAGTCTTTGGGGGACTATCTGCCCTGCTGATTTCAGATGTATAGTATATGGCTTATGGACCCTGTTTGTTGGAGAATTCATCCCCTATTAACTTCTACGAAGCATCAAGTCAACCACACTCAAGTGCTTTGGGAGCAGTTTTCAATTGGATCCAGTCTCAAAGGAAGTGTTAGAATTTATTCGTAGTCTATGTCATATTGATTTTCTTCTTTAACCATCTAATTTCCGTCAGTAGTTGTTTCATGTACAACTTTTGTTGTATAATGGTTTAATTTTAAGAAACAACAATCTGGTGCAATAACTGCAGTTTATGGATAAGTCATAACATAATCCTTGGATCAAAGAAAGATGACGAGAAGGTTGCTTGAAACAGATCCATGTCCTACTTTGTAATTCTTTTGCTCTCGACCTCTTACCCGTCTGTCTGCGTGCTTTTTGTCACTTTGTGAAAAACAGGTGAACTCTTGGAACGACCGTGTAACTGATATTGATTTTATGTCCCTTGAGCTCAAGGGTCTTCTTATGGACTCATTAACCATGTGACTTTGAGTATCTTAAACTTATTTCTGTCAATGGAAGCAGCCTCTGTAATGAAGCCGAATTTGACGATTTGTGCCTTTTCTGGGCTCAATGGAATCTCAGGTACCAAAGATGAGTCAGTGGTAACGATGCAAGAATCAGAATTACAGATTGAGAATCAATTGCTACAATCACCTTAGACAAGCCTGGGTGCCACGCCTTTAAGCTATCCAAACTTTTGGCAAGACAAAGAACCACCAACTGAAAACGCGTTCAGTTGATGACTCCTGGACCCTTGAAAAAAGAAAGAGATGCCCTCGACTGCCATGAAAGCACACTGCTTTTAACCAACCGTGATAATTATTTGTCAGCACAAAAGAAAATGGAGGATATATTGGAAGCAAGAAAAAGGCGAAGTGGGTCAAAGTGTTCTAAAGTAATGAAGGCAGTGAAAATAGGAATCACTGGAAACAAGAGAAAGCAACATGTCTAGCTAAAGTGTGTTAAAGTTTCTGGTGTAGGCAGCATGGCTTTCTGAATGAATGAACATCTGAAAATCTTCCCTGGTTCTTTAATCCCTGTATGGTTCTAAATGGCGGGCTGCAACTGTTTGATGGGATTTTCTGGTTAACCAGTGACCGTGTATGGAAAATGAGAAAATTTCAAGACAAGAAAGAAAATGTCTCTTTCACCATTATCTCTCCCTATACTGGGATTCACATAAAGCATGGATATTTTAAAATGACGGAGATGACTTGGCTGCTGTTTTCTATGTCTAACAACCAACAGCTGCCATGATTGAAGCATGTGAATAAAGTAACATAAAAAAAATGGCGTGCTTATTGCTTGAATAGTCATTGCAATTGATAATCATGACATGCTAAATGGCCTTTCTAAGCTCATTATTATGGGTAATCAATTGTTCCCCAAGAGACTTAATTGCCATGAGCTTAGAAGAGTTGCTTGTTTTCCTTGTTATTTTGCTTTGATTATATTGGGATTGCTCCATTTTGCAGAAGGCCCATGGTCATTGAAATGAAGGATATTCTTGAGTTCATCATTACACAACTAATTTAAATAGAAAGAATTACAAAATACATTTAGAAACTCTACATTAAACTAATTCTTCAACCAGTAGGCAAGATCATCTGATCCTCTAAGGCTTCTTGATACTCGAATTAAGAATAAAAGGATGCATACATTACAGAAATTACAACTAAAGAAGAGAAGATTCTGATCATAAATAGCCATGGCTTGCAAGGAGAGGAAATGGTACCCAGAATAACATAATTTGCAATAAGATGTTGCAAACTTAGCAGTCAAGGAATCTAACCGATAATCACAGACAACAGCTGAATTAATAAGCACCCACTGCATCTTCAGTAGTAGCGAACAGATGGTGACATGGAATTGCGCGATTCATCATAATCTTCTCCAAGTGGAGATTGCTCTACCCTGATCTCCTCTATCATTTTAGTCACTTCAGACATTGTAGGCCTTTTTTCTGGTTGTGGCACTACACAAGCCATAGCTACATGCAGCATGGAAACTAGTTCCTCCTCAATGTTCTTGTACCTCAACAATTCTTGATCAAACACTTCAGCTGTCCACTCATCCCTCACTACTGATCGAACCCATTTAGGCAAGTCCACAGGCTGTTCGTCTTCCTGATCGAGGCGAGGACGAGACGGTGAAGGGTACTGTGATGGAGCTTTACCTGTGAGCACTTCTAGTAATAGGACACCGAAACTATAGACATCGGACTTTTGGGATAATCTCTTAATTTCTGCCTGTTCAGGTGCTTTATATCCTCCCAATCTAGCTATGGCATGGACAGGATTCAAAAGAAGAGATAACCCAAAATCAGAAATACAAGCAACACCATTTTTGTCAAGCAATACATTGGATGACTTCACATTCCCATGTGGAATTCTTGAGGCTGCATACTGCTCGTGAATATAAGCAATCCCACGAGCTGCCCCCAAAACCAAGCTGATCCTTGTAGTCCAATCCAAAGGAATTCTTCCTGGTCCACGATTTCCTATAAAATAAAATCAAGGGTAGCAAATAATTGCAAGTCAGTACCTCAAATAATTCTTGTATAAACTAATAATAATTAAAAAAAAATGCATGTTTCATACCATGAAGAAGTGAATGCAAACTTCCATTAGGCATGTAGTCATAGACAAGCAATTTTTCTTCCTTGGCATAATAATAAGCTCTAAGCTTAACAATGTTGAGATGCTTCAACTTCCCAATCACATCCATATACTGCTCAAACTCCTTCCTAGCACAAGGGTTGGCATCCTTTAGCCTCTTTACAGCCACAGTGCAACCATCATCAAGTACAGCCTTATAAACAGTGCCCAAACTCCCTTTCCCCAGCATTTCGGCTGATGCCCTGAGCAATTCTTCCAGCTCAAATTGTTTTCTTCTATCAAAAAATACAAGCTTACTCTTATCAGTAGCTGTAGTCCCATCACTATCTGCGCCCCCATTATTTGCATACACTCTCTTCTCACTCGAATAACTGCTCCTCCTCTTCCCACTCTCGCTTCCTCCCATTGAACTCCCATCCCTGGAGTATCTACTGCAACAATACGCCAGGAGAAAAGAAGCAATTACCAAAAATGCCACAGCATTTGAAACTACTATGGCAACTATAGCACCACTACTGAGTCCCTTTTTTGAGTGCTGATGCGATCCCTCAGCTGGTGCCACTGCTGGTAATGAACTAGGATTTGATGGCACCGTTTGAGAAGAAATTGAAGGTCCCCCTGTGAATGAACACTGAGGTAAAGGACTAATTCCGCATAGCCCTTCATTTCCGGCAAAGCTGCCCTCACTGAAACGTTTGTATAGATTTTGAGGGACTGCTCCGTACAATTCATTGTTTGATAGGTTCAAATTCTTGAGCTGCGATAAGGCATTGAGGTCTTTCGGAATGATTCCAGACAGAGCATTGTTTTGGAGCCGAAGAGTGAGGAGTCGAGAGAGTTTAGACAATTCAGACGGAATTGGCCCACCGAGGTTGTTGTCTGAGAGGTCAATTCGAAGGAGACGGCGAAGAGAGGAGATTTCAGGTGGGATTCCACCAGAGAAGTCATTGTTGGAGAGATAAAGGAGTTTGAGATTTTGACAGTGCGAAATTGGGGCCAGAGTGCCGTTAAGGCGGTTGTCACGGAGGTCCAGAAGGCGGAGCTGGTCCAGGGAGGATAGAGATTCAATTGTGCCGCGGAGGTTGAGGGAGGGGAGGGTCAGGGAAGTAACACGGCCGTTGGTGCAGTTTACTCCGGCCCAAGAAGCAGAGCAGGCAGTAGTAGAATTGGAAGGAAGTGTCCAGTTGGAAAGAAGAGTACCATGGAGGTCAGTCTGAGAGCGGAAGAGAAGGAGAGCCGCTGTGTCATTGTCGGCGGTTGCCGTTATAGTGGCAGAGGCCGGGGAGGAGGTGGCGGAATAGAGAGAAAGAGCAAAGAGGAGAAGTGAGAAAGCAAAAAAATCCATTGCTTACAGGATAGAGGGCGGGAAGTGGGGATAAGAGGGTGTTGAATTTTAAAAGTAGTACTCACTACTCACTGCTCACTGGGAAAGATTAAAAAAAAAAGAGGAGTGAAGATGTCATGTAGTAGTAGTACTACTACTACTACTAAAAAGAGAGGGATGGCTGTACCCTTTATTATTATTATTATTATTATTATTATTATTATTTTGTAAATTTCTATTTGTTTTGAAAATGAAAAACAAAAGTTTTAATGTACTTGGATTTAGATTGAATTTTGGAATCTAGTCTTAGCCTGGTTAATAGGATTTTGATCGAGTTCCACGTATATTATAATAATGTTATTTAAGAGTATATTGAATATAAATTTGTAAGAATACATGCAAAGATTAAAAATTTGAATTGAATGAAAACTTTGATGGAAAAAGGATGTGTTGAAAAACTTTGGATTAGAAATAAGAAACTATCCAGATTAATACATGAGTTTTAGGAGAGGGATGGTATATAAGTTGCAATAGAGGTTACCTTTGTCAACGTGGGGCATTAATCTTCTTATTTATTTATGTCAAATGGAGTTGATCTTCTCATTGAATTATTTCAACATAAAGTGCAATTCAATTGATACAATGACTTTAATTGAAAGGGCATCAACCAATTACAAATTCTTAATAATTAATATGATATTATACTAAAAAACTAAAATAACAAATAGATTAATTTAATCATATAACTTAACTACTGCCCCACTTGAGAAGAGAAGGGAAGAGGAGGATTATTGGTGGTTTTGGTAATGTGTCAATTCCTTTGTTTCCTCAGACTACCAAACCTGAGAAAGAAAATGATTAAAGGAGGCATTAATGTGATCCTTTCATTTCTATAATGTCCATTACCGTTAAATAGAAACAGTAGAAAGAAGGAAGAAGAAGAAGATGGTGGAAATGATTGCTGTTTCTCCACTCTCTCTCTCTCTCTCGATTGCAAAAACGAGTAAAGGAAGCAGTACAAATCGGGGGCACAAGATTTTTTTTTTTCCTCCTTTTTCACTTTCTCCCTTTTCCTTTCTGATGAGATGATTTCCAAAGGAAATGGGAAGGGCACTCCCTTCAAGGACTGGGGCTCGTGGTCGTGGCTGCCAGGCTAACTTATGACTTGGGACCTAACATTTTTTACCAGAATATATTTAAATTTTTTTTTATCTAAAGAAAAATGCATATCTAAATACACCTTTTGTGGGCATACAATTGTAAAACTACCCATTCTTTGAGAACACAATAGAGAAAAACCCATTTATTTACCTGTCCTTGTTCCGTGCTTATTCTTCTCCAGGTAGAAAGAAAAGTTGAGGAATATATATATTTCAGTCTCATTAAAAATATTTTTTAGTATAATATAAAAATTAAATAGAGTTTTAAACCACGAATATACTAGTTTAGTAGGATATAACAACCCTTTAAAATCTTGAATTAAATAAGATATTTGTAAAAATGTTACAAAAAATAACACAATTAAAAAAGGAACATCTAATTTTAAATTGAAACTGAGGAATAAAAAAACCACGAAGGATGTGGCGATGATCTGAAATGGAGGGGGTAATACAGTAAAGTTGTCGGCAAAAGTAAGGAAATTGGATACAGCTTTGTATTGTTAGAACTTAGAAAGCAAGTCCTCTGTTTAATCAACGAGAAAATGAAGGCGGAATTGGCGTTCAAATAGACTCCACATGCCACGTGCTCAGGTTTAGTTTTTATTTTTTATTTTTATAATTTACGTTCCGAACTTGGTCTGACTAATCATGGATCTTAAACACCAGACCTTTCGTTAATAGGTTATCAGCCTGTACGTTAGATTTAGTTTGATTATGAGATAAAGGGAAAGAGAAAATAAAAAGGAAGAGACCAGCTTGCCCTTATTATTTACTCTCTTTTTTTTTCCCCTAATAAATGGGGGACTGATATTTTCATAGACACCATTCCTCCATCTAATTTTTTTTTATGGTGAATGCTTTTTGTTCACTTCGAGTCCTATGAAGTGTAGTGGATGTAACGAACAAGGTTTGGACCAGGTGAAAATAGTTTGGTTCCATTAACGAGATTGGTATCAAGTTTGAGTCTTGAAAAGAAAATAAAAATAAAAATGTTGAAAATTCTGCTTTTTCTTAAAGAATTCGATCGAAGAACGAACAAGCTGAAGCTGAATTAGTTGTGACGAAAGTCCAAACATCCCTTGCTAGAGCTAAAAAAACAAAAAAAAAAAAAGTGTAGAGGAAGTATACGTATGTAGGATAATTTAATCAAAATAACTTCATTTTTAATATTTTGATTCAAAATTTAAGGAAACGTTTTTAAAAAAAAAAATGAAGTAAGAAGACGTTATTGGGAATAACAATTATGTCTTCTAACCGTAAATGTGTTTGGACGTGTTAAATATGCAGTAATGTAAAAATTGTTTAGACATTTTTATTAAATACGTTTTGAATTATTTTAATTAAATTTGGAGTACATAGAAATAGAACTAAGATAGAGAGTACCCATACAACAGTTGGCTTTTCGACACTTTTGGCCAGAACGTGGAACTCCAGTAGAGTACAAATTCTCTCTTTATTAAGCTCTTCTGTTTTTTTTTTTTTTTTTGTGGGTGCATCAAGGAGCGGGAGAGGAATTTGAGATCTTGCTCGGATGACGGTTAAGGAGGATCTGGATTCTGGGGAGACCGTTTAAATGTGTCTGCATACCATATCATTGACACCTATAATGCTGTGATATGATTTCTTAATTCCTAAACATGATATGTTTTAAATATCACCTCTATTTTAAAATATAAGCTATTCTTATGGTGAAATGATTCATTTTTAAAATAAAAATTGAACTTTTATTATTATTATGTTGCATTTATAACGTGTTTCAATTCCCTTAGTAATTTAATTGGATTTTTTTATAGATAATTTAACTAAATATAAAGTAGCATTTAAAGGACAACTAGTAATAGCAGCGCATTTAAATTAACAAACTTGTAACTAATTGGTGAAAGAAATAATTTTAGATTCAATCCATTCGAGCATGCAGGTGTATTCATTTATACACACCAAAAGTATCAAGACTATTTTTTTTATTATTATTCATTTTCCAACTCAAATAACTTTTTTTCTTTTAAATTTTTTATTCAATTTAAATTTATAATTTCCTGCCAATTTAACATATGAATACTACTATTTGCAATAAGTATAGCATTTTAAATATTTTTAACTCTGAATTATATTTTTGGTAATAAAAAATAATTTATCTAATACTAATCCGTCTATTTTTATAAGTCCTTCAAAGTTTCTCTATTCTTAATTATAAATCCTGATGTTTTAAGAATATTTTATCAATTGCTTACACTATTTACATTATTTATCATTATCTCCTATCAATTTTTTCTTATTTGTAAAATGATACTTTATATTTTCGTTTAATATCTTTCTCTTTATTTACCCAATAAAAACCTTGTTATATCTTTATTTATTTATTTCATCTTTTTTATTTTTAAGACAAAATAAACAAGATATTGTAAGAACTAAAATACTTATTTAGTTTATATAAAATTACTTCTAACTGCTATATAAAGTGACAAATAAATTACTCACTCTATTCCTTTTCATAAATCGTTAGAATGATATTTACATAAACAAAAAATATTTTTATTTTCCTAAAATATCTCTATTTATTTTGTCTTAAAAATAAGAAAAGAAATAAAAATAAGACGAGAGATAAGAAAGAAAAAAATATTTTTTTTCTTAATGAGAGATAATAAGACTAATATTGAGAAAAAAATATAAAATTTCGTAATATAATTTATAATTATGGATAAAGATTTTTTTCCTAAAAACTTATAAAAAAAAAAAGGAAACATAGTTACTCACTCATTCCAAAAATATAAGTTAGTGAATCTATTTTTATAAATATTAATGAATTTTTTTTCTTCATAAAATGTCATTAATTGATATGTATTAAAAATTAGAAAAGAAAAAGAAAGTTTGTTTCTAAAAAAAATATAATGGTTTTGTCTTGATATAAATAAAGTAGTTAGAGAAAATATGAAAATAAATAAGTATAATATTAAAAGTTAATAATACAATATTAATAAAATAAATTATATTTTAAAATAAAAAATTATGATTCATCAATTTATATTTATGGAGAAAATAGAATAATATAAAATAGAGTGGAAAAGATTGTATTGTAAAGATACGTGAGGCACAAGTACGAGAACAAAACAAAGGAATCATAATTAAGAAGTTTTTGAATCGTCATGATTGTGCATGGGAAAGCGCATTACAAATCTGAGAAAATCTAAAAGGCAAAGTGAGTGCAAAGAAGCATTATCTAAGACACTAAAAAAAAAAAAGGTGTAATTATGTATCATTTGTGTCAGTTGTATTTGATTTTTATCCGCGTAGAGCAACGATTCCTTTATAATACAACTCAAAAATGCACTTTATCTTAATCCCTCAATCTTGAAATATGAAATTGTGGCATTTCTTTTTTGTCTTTAGCTCTCTTTTAAAAATATCATTTTTCTTTTTAAACTCTTTTTGCATGTTGATTTTTTTTCTTCTTTTAAATGTTATCTCATGTGTTTTGCTTTGTAATTTTTGTTGTTTTTTTAAAAAAGTGTGTTATCAAATAAAATTTTATATTTTGATAATAAGAATAAATTTTTTAAAACATTAATTATCATTTAAATTAATAATTTAATAACATAAAAATTAAGTAATATGCTAAATTTATTATTTTAGTAAAAATATTAATGAAATATAAGTTCGATGAAACATATGAATCCTATTTGTTATAATTAATAGAGTTGTAAAATTGAAATAAAGAATTATAAAATATAAAAAAATAATGTGAATAGATAAAATTCATTTAAGTAGAAAAAAATTATTTTAAAGAGTTACATTATTGGAGTTGGTCCAAGAGTAACCGGGTAGAAGTCTAGAAGACAAAAGCGAATCATTTCACATTCTCATTGCTTTTTCTATATCAATAGTTGGAGAGAGACAGAAGGACAATAACTTTAAATAAAACAAAAATGTTTTAATAGAAAAAAATATTTATATAATGAATGAAATGAATTAAATGGTTTAATATACCGTGAGCTCATATATTAGATAAAATCAAAATATACTTGTGACTAAAATATAAAATATGTAAAATTTGTATTAAATATAGGATGCGAGACTCATAGAATAGGTGACCTTTTTTTAAGAGAAAGTTTTGGAAGATGACATTGGAAGTACAAAAAACACTTGTCTAAATGGATTGGTGAATAAAGAAATCACATGTACTGAACGTAGACTAGGTAACAGTCTAGGTTAAATAAATCAAATAGCCAAAGGGATATTCCATATGCAACGAGAATCAAGATTGCCACATGAAATTACATATCCAAATTCTAGTCAAGTTTTGTGTGTGTGTGTGTGGGGGGGGGGGGGGGAGTTGGAAGGGAAGAGAGACAGAAGCACTAGGAATTAGCCATTATACCCTGTATCCAAATTGCAAGGAATTATTAGCCATCGAGGGGCGTTCTGATTTGGTTCGAGGAATTCCGCCAACAATGAGAAAAATCCTGGCAACTTCATGGGCTATGTCATCATGATGAATTTAGAGGAGTAACACCTCTTGGATTAAGTATTCATGTGAAGATGATTTGGTGTTTCTTTTGGGCTGAGCATTCTAGTTCCACCCCATAGGAGTACTCTAAAATTGTTGTATCGAAAGGGAGGCACTTGACAATGTAGCAAAGCAGGGTACCAGTAGCTGCCAAAGATATCATTGAGATTTACGCAGGCCACTGGGCAGTCCACCATGTTACAACTGAGACCAAACTCTAAAGAAGAATTCTGATTGCAAAGTACATATTCATGAGAGCATACTCAATCATGGAGAACCTCACCACAACCTTTACGCTGGCTAAGAAACGAACCATATCAAAATTATTAGCAAGTTAGGGAAAAGGAAAACCATAAAACACTTGGTACTTTTACCTTTACAACAGCCTAGCATGTGTATTTCGTAACAAAATCTCAGTTATTTCCTCATGAAAAGATCTGCAGATAGAACCTTCGCTAGCACTGCCATAATGGTGTGCTAGTAACAGCCAATTGAACATAAGAATTTTCTTTGTCAATAAGAATAACCCAGTGACTTGACTATGGGATCGTATGCACATAATTATAGACATTATAGACATTGAACATGAGCTTGAACCTGTATGTTTGAACTCGGGAGAAGATGTAAAACATTCATGTACCCATAATGGATACTAAACAGATGTTACTCTTAGTTCATGTTGATGTCCAGGCAAAGTTTTAAGACGTAAATTTAGCTCAAATCATTACTAGAAAATTTGAATTCTGAATTTAGCTACCTAGCAGTGCATGTCCTTGAGTTATCAAGAATTACTCCAAGAGTCTGAACAATTCCTTTTTCGGTTGTCCATGATGATGTTGACATTCTTAAAATGACATGCTTACACTCCAACTTCCAGCCGCTGGCTTCACTTCACAATAAAAGGAAGCATGCAAAAGATTATTTCTACAGAGTTCCCAAATTAACAAGCTGTCAGATGGTAAAAATTGAAATGGTCAAATGCTCTGCTAGATTTATAGGCAAGTCAAAACTGAAAATTCAATTTGGAGCACACAGTTTTATCTGCTATACATGAACATCTCGCTCCTGAGCCCCCTTTGGCTTTGATTATTAAAAAGTTGCAAAATTTCTTTGGATGCATTTTAGGTTTAGGACTCTCAGGGAAGGTGCCGGATTGCTTGCTCAAGGCATGTGTTGTAGCACTACATTTCTTTGATTCCACCCTAACAGCCACGAGGGTCATATGTTCATACACCACTTCCCTTTCCTTGTTTATACAGGACTTTGAGGGTACCATTGCACCCACTCTGAAGTATATGCGAACCACAAACCTATATGAACAACTCAAGTAGGACATATAAACTGAAGTACAGCGAAAAAAGATAGAGAATCTTCACCTTCACATATTTAAACCTTTGACACAGGCGTGGTCTTGTCTAAAATATGAAATTGAACTAGGCTCCATATTTTCTCAAGAACACCACATGAAAGGGCACGATATGCTTGTTTTGAGGCTACTCGGTGTGCTTCCAGAATTTTTGAATCACTGAAGAGTTCAATAAGAGAATGAACAAGCACTTCTTCGGAAACCTGCAGGGTTAAGCCATCTCAAGAAAGTCAGCCATAGAAATAGTAGAAACTGACAAAAAAAAAAAAAAGCTTTTTTAGGATAACCTAAAAATATGTTATTTTTAATAGGTCTGATCAATAACCTGTTGCTTCTTGTTAATGTCATTGGATAATTGAGAGGATAATTGCGTGCTTGTACAGAATCACAATATTTAATGAGTTGATGATATGATGATTAAATTCAGTTATCAAACTAAGATCGGTGAGATTGCTCTTTGCCTGAAAAGACACTCAGATAGGGAACTTGGCTTAAGCTTGTAATTCCAGTCAGTTAAAATTTAAAAGACTTCAATTATGTTTAACAACAATCTCCTGAACTGCTCAGGAGCATCTCAGATCTTGTTCCAGCAATTTATTGCCCAATATAGAGATAAGTTCCAAAATTGCTATGGAAACACATGATGTTTCATGCCTCATTTCTTGTTGGCTGAACTTATTTTCTTCAACTAGTGTTAAAAAGGAAAACTTATAGGATGACCTATATCTCACTTCAGCTCATAACTCGGGCCGTTCACTCTTTCACTATACCAGAAGTAGCCCTGCCTTATTTTAATATTTAAACAAATACTTTGGATTTATTTTTAATTGAACAGTCATTAGCCAAATAGATATATGACCTAATACAGCATGCCAAACATTTCTTTTCTTACTTTTTTCTTTTTTTTTTAATAAAAAAAAAACCCTATAAGGCTGGGAATTTTCCCTTCATGTAATTGTTTTGTATTTCATGAATAGAAACCATGACATAGTAGTTCTATCGAATGCAAGATAATGTAGTTATCCTATTGTCAATGCATGTTCTGGTAACTAAGTAGGCAAAGAGTGTATTTATATTATATGATATGCAATATGGAGAAATCTTAATAATCAGGACAATTTCTAAAACCTGCTGAACTGACAAAGGATTCATATGTTGCATTTCTTTCACCATGTGGCTGAAGTGGCCAACATAATGACCTGAGAGTGAAAAAAAAAATTTATAAGTTTGGAGCTGCATGAAAGTGGAATAACAGGCATGCCAAGGTGAAAATTAACCTGTCAAAATAGCACAACCAGCAGTAGCAGCTTCAGAAATATTATGACCTTGAGAACCAGGTAAGAAAGAACCACCAATTACAGCTATTGGGGTCAATCTATAAAATTCTTGTAGTTCACCTACAAAACAAAATTTAAGGAGATGACAACCAAGGGATAAAAAAACAGGATAAAGATCAGAATTTCTTCAATTAAAGTATTCCAACAACTAAAGATCAGAATTCAGGTATCCTGATAAATGTTTAATCTAATCAGTTCATGCACAAAGCACATTTATAAAGATGACAACCAAGGAATTAAGAATACCATAGACCAAAAGATGATAATTTTGCAAATTCAGTTATCCCAACAACATATAAGTGTGCCCTGCATGCTTGTTGCTCTAGGCAAATCAACTCCTGCATTCCTATGGCAAGGGAGAAAGTTCTACTTTTGCTTCTTTTCATTTGCTTTTGTTTCATACTTCTTCTGAGAGGAAATGGAAGATACAAAACCCCTATAATTTTTCACGTTTTAGATACTTGGACAGAAATATAGCAAATAAAGGAGGTGAAGAAAGTGAGACAAACCTAATGTATCAACGATAAAAATATTTGTCCCTGGCAAAAGCTTTTCACGGCGAGACCATACTGCTACTTTAATTCTTTTTCTCTGCAATTCCTGCATTCATATGACAAAAGGAAATGAAAATTCTGATTGTAAGAGGCAGGTGTAGATTCGAGCTTAAACTTAAAATGTTGATATAGAAAGTCTTCTGCATGACAAAGCAATCCAGTGAGCTATATGAAATTCAAGCTGGAGTATTTTTTTTTTTTCATCTTCCCCACCCTTTAGTCCATTAAGGGTATGAATGTACAATCTCCTAAGATTTATGAAGATGGGAACAGAGTATTGCCAGTGTAAGTGCATAAAGAAGAAAACAAGCTGCCATTCATGTTTTAACTTTTAAGAACAAACTAATGAAATATCTAGCCCATGGATAGTTCAACAAACTCAAAGAAAAAGGCTCTTTCAATAACTGTTAAAATGATAAAACTGAAAAATACAATTAATAAAGCTTAAGCAGAACGAATTCTAAACTAGGAAATAGAATAGCCCACTAAGGATTCTTGTGCAGTAATAGAGGAACTCGTTCAGCATTAGAAGCTCTATCCTTGTGGACAAGCCATTGGTTTCATGTTTACATTATAATGTATAAGCTCATGTGGGGAGAGTGGCCTTCATTTTTTTTTCAAGCAAGGCATATCAAAATTCCTCATTGATTTATAAAGACAAAGGACAATGTATCAAAATCATACCAGAGCAATATCTCGTCCATGCTGTGGATGCCGGGGAACTATTATAGTGACCAAATCAGAATGAATTTCCTTTAGAACTTCATGAACACGTAACATGACTGTAGATTGAGATTGTAAGACAATTTTTAGAGATGAACTGATCGCAAACAAGAAGTTTTATCATGTTCAAGACAAGTTCCTAATTTGCTTCTATAACTATTAGAATAAAATAACAAATTAGAAAGTCCAGAAGAGAAAGGTCTTGATTTTATTTTCTGGGAGAAATAATTAATACAACAATTATATGGTATTGATTCAAAAATTTGAGGAGATTTTGACATTGCAATTTGTAACTGACAGCAACCATAGGCCCAGCACCTCTGCTGCACTTCTATCTTCTATCAAACTTAGTTCAGGATGTTCAAAAATCCTTTTGCAACATCTGAACTTTCAATTATGATTGTCCATCTTCATATTCATGCAGAGTCCAGAAACAAAGACTTTGGGGAAAAATTTGTTGCTCTTCACACGATAGAAATATTTCATCATCCTAAAATCTAAGATGATTCAAAACTTGCATTTGACTAAATCGCTGTAACCATCAATGTCAGTTCAACTTAACATTTTTCAAATAATAGCAGAGGAATCTTTTAACACTTACTTTTATCTTCACCCTTATGTAAGGAAGATGCCATCCACACCTTTCTAAGAGCAAGCTGGTTCTGTAATTCATCCAAATTACTCTTTGCTCCTTTACAGCTGTTAGAGCCCTCGACAACTGGTAAAAGGAAATTTCAGCACAAGTTAGTATTCAATTACGTTTTCTACTCATAACCTAACAGCTAGAGATTCTAAAGACATATCAACTACTCAAGAAGATTAAAGGAAGATGTAAGTCATAAAAATTGGGATCTACATCTAATTCCATTATGGAGGAGAAAGACATGAGTAAACCAGTCACTGTAAATGCAGAAGCCACCACTTGATAAACAACTCAATCAGACCTTTTCCAAAAAAAAAAAAAAAATCCAGTTCTTTTGCCTTTTTAGATTGGTGGCATTACAAAAATGACAGACAAGAAATATGAGATATAACAAAAAAGGTCCATAAGAAGAAACTGAGATGCAATCCAAATAAGGAACCCAGTATCTGGAACATGACAAAGCCTAAGGTTCATGAGCATACTGTATTTCAGGTCACCAGAAAAGTTAATGGCAAAGGGTGGTGCTTCCAGTAGTTGTAATTGAATTGCTTGGATATTGCTCTGTTGCATAAGTTAAAAGAACTAGAGAATCAGTGGTAGCATATCAGAGAGACAAATGTCAATCAAGATATACAAGCACTTACCAATGGGACAATCAATGAGAACTTTGCGAGCAGTAATGAAGGCAGATGACGGATTACTGGAAGGGACCACCGTTTAAATGATCTTGTTGAAATCCGTGCATTTAGTAATGCCAAAGCAATCTGAATACATACTAGGAGAGCGTGAAATGTGGAGAAAATATAATGCAGCACTTCCATCAGTGATGCGCACCACTACTAAAATACTAGAAAGTTCCACTTAACCAAGGAAAGAAGAATTAACCCATATTAAGTTTTGAGAAAACTCTTACCAGGTAGTCTTGGACACATAATCTCAGATATGACCTCATTCTCCACACAATTTTTCAAAGCAAAATAACTCTACTCAAACAGATGCTTCCATTTATTTGGCTTTGCTTAAAAACTTAAAAAGTTCATAACTCAACTCAGAAGATCTAAACGCTATGCATAGCTCAAAGCCGCTGATGAAACAGATGTCGGCTTATCACATGTTAGATTTCGAAGGGCGTTTCTTAGGAACACTAATGGCAAGTCCCCTAATACAAGTGTTTGGAAGCCAAAAACATTATAAGAGTCTGAAGACATTAAACTTCCTGAATAAAAAGAAAAAGGAAAAGAAAAAAATAGATAGCATTATTTGATAACCTCACTCTTCAACATCAACATGAGCATATATCAAATTCTAGAAAATTGTTTAAATAGTATGCTTTATAATAATATCATCATGATAGATTGCTTACACCATTTCTCTCAGCACTCATAATGAGATTGGGCCAGAGTTCGCTCTCCATCAGCATGATTGCATTTGGTTTCCAATAACAAAGAAAAGCCTCCACAGCAACAGGTGTGTCAAGTGGAGCAAACTGGCTCAGAGAATAAAGGATTATAAAGGATCTACACACAAAGTGATGCATGATGTATTACAGAAACCAAACATGGTAAGGAGTGTTAGCAGTTGATCAATCAATTAAAAAAAAACGGTAAGCAGTGCAAGGATTGAAAATTTATAAAAGCTAAAATGGTTAAAGAAAAAATAGATTTGAAAAAAAAACTTACATATACAAAATAGAAGTAACAATTACCTGATATAGTACATTATTTGGAAGCTGGTTCTCTATAACTTCACTGCAAGAAAAATCAAAGTCAACAATGCCATAAACTAAAAAAAGGAAATCATGATTTAAAACTGAACACATTCCCACTGCTAAATTGTTAAAGAAACAGTAAAATGGAAAAGCTCCAGGTATTTCATATTTCTTTGTAGTGCATCCCTTTGTAATATAGATGGAAGCAGCATGGTATATTGACACGTAATGCTTAGAGAAAGAATGCATTTCCTGAACTAAAGACAAGCACGGAAGAAATGCTAAACTGTAGAAGTGCATCATTCTTGATCATTGCTAGTGGTCTGTTATCCTTTATCAACAGGATAATTCACATAAAAGGAAGATGAGCTCAACAAATTTTCAAAACAGGAACCTCTTGGTTTATTTAACAATTGTTTCTCAAAATCCCCCAGCAAAGTAGGACTTGCAATCAAATTATGATAAGCCAAAACATGAAATAACCTAGGATGTAAAATTGTCTCATACCTAATTTTGCAAAGAATTTTCAAGATTACAACAATGAGATAGACTGAAAATTATCAAGAGCCCAATCATGGTGACACAAAAAATATGCACAACTGAGCTCAGGTGATTATAATGCATTAATATAAAAGACAACTACTTAAGGAAAGCAGACCAAAACAACGGCATCAGGATTGTCTTCTATAGATCTGCAAATGAAATATAGCATGTCAATCTTTCTTGTTCAAATATTTGTTATTTGAGTTGCTCGGTATATGCTTTGCTACAATGATATTTGTTCTAGCTTCTTAGGCCAATGAGACCAGGTACATCTCATCTGAAAAGAACAAACTAGAATTCAATTGATTTTCTCTGATCCTTAGTACAGTTCTGTATCTTTGTTTCCAATTTTCATGCAAATACTTCTAATAAAGTTGAATATCTCAATCTTAAGATATTAAACGATTAAGAGATCAACACAATGAACCCTTTGCATGATAAGTGACCATGAGAGGGACCAGCATCCAGAAGCAAATCAACCTCAAAGACAGTTATTATTAGGCAAGATGTGAATTTTTATAAACGCACCAATACAATTAGCAATTCTAAAAATTGAAGCGCAAGTTAACATCTAGATTTATGCAGCTGTAATTTGTTGATGTCTTATTTACATGGCACATTACCTCAAGGAAATTCTCAAAATCATCAATAGAAAGATGATTACTACAAGCTTTGTTACAGTGATGTGATCAGATAGAGCCTCATCAAAAAGAGCATCACTATTCTACGTAATATTCATGGAAAGATATCTAAACAATTGTGAGAGGGCAGAAAGTAGATAGATGTTGCCAAGTGCTGAAACCTATAAAGAAACAATATATAACATCATATGAGCTGGAAAGACTCTAAACACACTAAATGATAATGACCAGTTGATAGTATTGTATTACTGCTGATAAGTAACCCTTAAGAGAACCTGAATGATATCTAATTACAAAAACCAATCGTTGTTATATACATGAATTGCCAGAATTCATGATTATCCCAGTCCATCATAATAAGACAATATTCCTAGAAATATCATAATATATCAACCTTCACGAGTAACATCACGAACGCTGCACAAGAGGGCAGGTAAACCTTGTTTTTCTGGGTTTAACACAGGAATCAAATAAACGTCATTTCAACAGCCAACAAATGCAGGACCACTTGTCTGTCAGGGTCTGAATCTGAAGATGCTAAAAATTCACTATGAAAACACAAATGAAGAAGGAAACAAAATGCTATTGGACCCAGAATTTATCCTCCTACCACAGCCCTCCTTTTAGCTGCTCTTAGTATCAGCAGTTAATTTCTGGGTTTTAATCTATACACGTAAATACACCAAGTTGTATATACAAATCAGCATGTCAATGAGCTTTGAATACAAAATCCATTGTCCCCTAAACCAAGGCAGGACCACACCAGTGGGAGGAATTATATGCAAGATATACTAATCAGAATATAGAACTTGAAGCCACGATCATCATACAAATGCAATTTTATTCCAAAGGACAACGTAAGCCCCACATTTTAAACCTCTTAAGGATACCAACAAATTTCAAAATCAGGTGCCAGGAGACCCACAGAGGTAATCTCATTTCTATATGGAAATCTTATCCAATTAAAATATCTCTGTTGATATCAAGGATTTGGTTTATCGTATCTGTCCATCATAATCAGTGCAGCATATAAATCTATGGAAAAATAACTTCACTAATTCTCCCAAATCTCAGGACCACTTCTATTTCTATGAATAATTTTGAAAAAAATTTTAAAATTAAAGTACTCACGTCAATACTTTTCATTAAAGGACAAGAGACATTTTTATTCCACCGTTCTACTAACTTATTACAAAATCTCTTGAAAAGTCATGAAATCCTTAAAATTAATAATCTTAGCAACGGAACTTCAATAATTGGTTGTTGATTACCTTAACGTCAGGTCTCACATCAATAATTGCAAAAAACAAATGACAAAAATCAATAGAATTCCAACATCCAAATCCCCAGTCAAATAAACATTAAAATTTGTATTCAAATTGGACTTACAATGCTGAGATTGTCGTTGACGTCATTAAGACAGTTACATCGGGCCTCCTGCTTATACAGCATTTGATCACTGGAATGGCAGCTATACCTTCACCTAATTAACGTAAAAAGACCTCAGTTAGTCAAAACTGAAAATTTCATATTAATAATAATTGGAGTACTATAAAACGATAAGTAACCTAAAGACACGGCGTGGAGCCAGACGAGAGGGCCAACCGGCCGAGGAAGGGAGGGTCGGCCAAGACGCTCCGGCCACCTTTGGGGATGTTCGAGTCGTCGGAATATGCGCCACCGTAGGTGGAAGTGTATCACCGGCGACAAACCGTAGGTCAGAGCTCGATAAATTTTGTAGAGGATTTCGCCTGTGTCTCTCGACATTTCATACCTATGAATAACTCGATTACAGATTCGCCAGCGAAAATTTTCTTTGCTTTTGTTTGGTAGACACCAGGCAGTGAAATATGAAAGCGGGTTACTTTTCACTGGGGCGGAGCGGGGGTCGGGTTAGCAAGTGGAAGTCTAATATGGCCCGCATGGGGTCAAGATGAAACTCGTACGTTATCTCAAGTGGTCCTCCAAAAGTCTCATTTTACAATCTATTGATACCAATAAGATTACAAGAACTACCAAATCACAAATTAAAGAATTTTATTTTTGTGGAAAATCACAAATTAAATGGCTGAAATTAATAAATTGCACATGAGATATGAACAAGGTTTTATTTTACTTTATTAACAGAATCATATTTATTATTGATACAAAGATATAAGGTTAGTGTATAAGACAAGTTTCAATTGTGAATGCAAAACTTATCTTTTTAATAAATTAATATTTTTTATTTGATTTTACTTTTATATGATGAGGTAAAGATATGATTTCTTCATTAAAAAATTTAATGCAATTTTCATGGATATTTTAAATTGTTTCCCTAAAACTAAAATAAGACAAAAGTGATATAGTATATTTTACTCTCTTTTTTGAATAAAAAGATGCCAAATTCTTCTGAATGATTACATATAAAAAATTTAGCATCTAAAGCTTATCTATCCCCACCCCCACCATTTTTTTTAAACCAAAATTGTCTACCTATCCTTAAATTCAAAATTTAGAAGATAAATGAATTATGTTTATTTTAAAGCAAGTTAATGGTTATAATTATTTTATAAAAAAACTCACTTTAGTGAGAAAAAAAACAAAATAGCAAAGGTGATAACCAAGTAATTTAAGTATAATATGAAATTTGCTGAGTATTTTGATAAAAAAAAAATTAGGAAAAGGGTTAAAAGGAAAACGTAAAGGGCATGCCCCGAGTTCCCGATCCGTAAGCGATCTAGATGAATGGTGAATGGATCAAGATCTAATTAAAGGGTTTGGTTCCTTATGAGACAGTTGGTTTTTTTTTTTTAATTCTTTTATTATATATATATAGCAGGAACATAAAAATCCTTTCTAATTTATAATTTGATTAAAATAATCAAATTAACTATTACTAATTACATAAAGAATCTACAAATCTTAAAATGAAAAATCATAGATACAAGTGATGAAAGTTTATTTGTAAAATTCAAAGCATCTTTATATATTGTTTTGTTCAAAACTTAATGATACATAAATAGTATAGATTAGTTTCTAGGTACATTTTTCTCGGAACAATATTTTTTATTGCACATATTATTTATAAAAAAATGTACAATAATTATAGTGTTTTATCTTAAGTAGTAAATTAAAAAATTTAGAAATAAATGAAATAATTTATTTGTTACTAAATTACTAATTTTAGGGGTTAAATTGATTCCCATTCTAACTAAAAAAAGTGTTAACTAAACCCATAGTGAAAACGTTTCCTTTAAAAAGAAGAATCATAAAAGGGGCGATTTAATAAATATGTAAAATTTAAATTTAGATTTAGTCAAACTGCTTAATTTTCACTTAATTTCAATATTTTTTTATTTTATTACATTCAATAAATATTCATATATATATAATCAGGCTTAGTTCTATTGCTAGCCAACCATGAGGACTATATTATGGCTAAAATCCATTTCCAGAAAAAAAAAAAAAAGGGACAAATTTCCGTCCACATATCAATTAAATCTACCTTCTTCTTTCTTTTCTTTTCTTTTCTTTTTTGCCCAATGTCTATCGTTTTTTGTTACACTAGCAAAACTGTTGTGTAATATGGCTTTAACTGGTTTTTGAGGATAGGCTTAACTAGTTATTTCTTAAAATAGTTTTATTTATTATGTCTACTAATTTAATATACTTTTTTATTTTATTTTAATTGTCTATTTGTATTTGCATAAGGATTTAAAAGAGTATTTGAAATAATAATTATATAATTAGACTTACTAAGCTATCCTCATTCAATAGAAAATGTATATATATTAATCATCATAAAAAAAATGTATTTTTAAATAAATAATTAATAATTTATTTAAATTCTTCATTAATAATAAGTGTGTTATTTTAATTTAAAAATACATATTAAAATTAAAAAATAATAATTAAAACTAAGATATCTTAAAAAAAAAGATGAATAACTAAAATGAGATGAAATAGAAATATGAATTATGTTCGTAAATTATTTGACAAAATTAGAAGCAAATATATGTAGCTCAAGAATGCAACCACACACCATGGGCCTTTCGAGAATGCGATTCAAAGTCCGAGGCAAAATCAAAGAAGAATTGAAACGCATTCTCACGAAGGTTTGTAAAGGTAATTTCTTGCAACGTCACGACTTCTTCATGGCCAAACTCAAATTTTCTCGAGACAAAAATTTCCCAACAACAAAATTGAATTCTGCAGTTCCAGAAAAGAGTCCTGCTGCGTAATTTACAGCGACCTCATACTAGGATGAGGATTCAAAGACGACTATATTTGCCAAGTTTACCATGATCCATTGAAACAAAAAACAAAACCCTGAGAAAGCAGTCTCACCCTAGAGAGAGAGAGAGAGAGAGAGAGAGAGAAACCCTAGACCGGAAGTTTTTAAATAAATAAACTTTAAATATACTAAACTATAGCCTGAAGTTTAAATAGTTCGGTTAAATTAAATAGGTAAACTATAGCCTTGTTAGTTAGGCTATATATAGTTAAACCTAGCCCAGTTGGTAACGACGTTAGTTAGGGTATAGTTAGTTAAATTTTAAAAACTAGCCTAAAGGCCCTAGACTAATTACTATAGCCTAAATAAACTTAATAGTTAATTAAACATTAGATCATATAGGGCTTAAAATTTAAGTAGTTAGTTAATTTAAAGAAACGAGTAATTGAAATGATAATTATTTATTTATGGAGAAATATGCACACTCCTGAACTTTTGAAATCAAACAAAAAATTATGTAATAGTTTGTTTAAATTTGAACTTCTAATATATATTAAAGAGGTATTGTTTTTATATATGGACAAAACCATACAAAATCCTCATAGTGCATATTGGTTTATAACTGAGATTAGGGCAATCTTCAGAAAAAAAAAATCATTAATGTGCAAACTGTAATACAACTTCTAAACTAATTTTAATTGATCAACATCCCCTCTGTCTTTCTCTTCACTGGCCCAACATTTAATCCATACATGATACATACATCTCTAATTTCCTTTCCTTTATTTATTTTCAATTCCTTCAGATTTATAAATGACTGACTAGTTAAAGAATCAGTCAAGCTAGTAAATGCGGTTTTTTTTTTCTTTCAATAATGAATGAATCACACAAAATAACTTAATTAGTTGACAAAATTAATTAGTTGACAAAATTAGAAACTATATATATATATATATATATATATATGTAGCTTCAAAATAAGAGTGAAATTGATTAATGACGAATAATATAACGTTTAAGTAACTTAACTTATTAAAGTTAAAAAATACTCACTTTGTTCTAAAATATAAAATAAAATATTTTATTACTTTTGAGAGATATTTGTTATTATATTGTCCCTACTTATTTATTTTTCATATTAAATAATTTTAGTTTCAAAGAAGAATAGACATAACAAATAATGGTATTATGTCTATTCTTATTTGTTGTTATGGGTCACACAAAAAAAAATGATGATGTTTTAGAAATTAAAATACATGTTTAATATGAATGCAATTTCTTCAAATACCTTATGGGACCGGAGGAAGTATACACATTTATTCTCAAGGAGTAATAAAATAAAGTGTAACCAAAGTTATTCAGATTCTCCAATTGACTCATAAAAAAGAAGGAGAGAGAGAGAGAGAGAGCCCTGAGCATAAGCAAACTGAGAAAGACTAAGGAGTTAAGTACTTTGGTTGGTGCAAGTTCGAATCCTGTCCAGTTAATTAATGGAGATCTCGCAATTACATTTTCATTGTGAGACTGATGGTAAAGTCAAACTCAATCACTAATGAGAGGACGCGTCTCATGAATACATTTTTCATTGTAGGAGTAGTTGAATTATTTAAAAGAGAGAGAGAGATGGACCGGATTTTGCATCGTAAGTCCAGATTCGGCAGTTTTAAAAGTGGACAAATTTCAGAGCTTCTTTTATATTTATTGTTAAGGGACGGGCACCCTTCCCCCGCGAAAACACCTCTTTCTTCTTTTTTTGGTTTACCCTTTCTCATATTGAAACCCATAACGAAGTACTATAAATATGTACCTCCATTGTTGCAGGCAAGAACGTAAGAACTCATAAGACTGTTAGAAAAGATCACATGGACATATCTAGTTTCATATATTGCTTATAACCTCTTCCATGAAACCTCAAAAACAAATGGAAAACAACAGAAACATGATTCATAAGTGAGTTTTGGATTTCTTTGATTTGAAATAGAATAATTGAGTCCCGGATGTGGTCACCGCTGCAATTCTTAGTGTTTATACTTGCCGAAGTTACAGCTTGCTACAGGTATTTTTTTCCTCTTTTGTGCTTCTTTTTTTTTTTTTTTTTTTGTCTTTTTAAAATCTTTGTGGCACTCATTATTCAATAAACTCCATCGAGCGATGAACCCGGCACCCCTCATGGCATTCTCGTCAATTTCATATTCATCCTTTCGATATATATTTTTGTTCAAGAAGCATATCTTCCTATAGATTGTGTGCTTTAAAAATTTATATATATTTTTAAAAAGTATGATATATAATGCCTAAGAATTTTCATCTGTAGACTGCATATAGAGCTTTGTATATATGTGGTGTCACCATCAATAAGATTAAATGAGATCTTAACGTACTATGTACTGCTTTGATTTAGTGTTAAACTCTATCCTACAACCGCTAATTAATCGAAAAACTTCAACAGTGTCTTCATAAACAAAGTCCTCTGTGACATGACTACTAATTAGTAATATATAATGCTATCTATTAAAAAAATAATCCATTATTCTATTTTTAATCATTCAAAAAATATACATAATTTTTTATATAAATCTCATATTTAACTTTTAATTTTCATATTTATCCCTAATTAAGACTCCTTTAAACTAAATTATAAAGTAAAAAGAAACAAATCTCTACATCTAACCAGTAATGTTAGGCCAAAAAGTTACTTAAAAATTGTATTTCTAAGAAAAAATTATTTATTAGCTTGCTTTGGAATAATATAAATACTTAACGATGAGTAATGATATATATGAAAAATTGTATATAAAATTTATATCTTAATTAAATTAACTCTCATTTCTTAATCCACGAGAAAAAACTAGTTGACTATCTTTGTGGACAAAATGGAGTATCAATCAATGAGGCAATTTTTTCTCTATCACCATGGTAAAAAGAAAATTATGGAGGCAGCTCATTAAGATTGTGCTAATCTGGGCAATAGTTTTAAATCTCTGTGAAGGCATGCTTGATAAGAAGACAAAATTATTGAAAAACAAAGGTGAAATATATATATATATATATATATATGATTAACACTTCATTTCATAGCATAAGGAAAGTACTCACTTCTTCCGAAATTGTTTGTTAATATTTACATTTTGAAATGTATAAAAATAAATCACTTTCTTAAAATAAGTATATTAATTATTTAAAGTTTCAATAATAACCTCTTTAATTTAAAAAATTTACTTTTATCTAATTAATAGTTTCATAATTAACTATATTAATAATAACGATATTATAGTAACTTTATAAAAGTCAAATAGAAACATTAAATTTAGAACGAATGGAGGATTGTTGTTTAAAAGAATTTTTAAATTGTAACAAATATTTACGACAACTAGTGTTACAAACGGGAACATCATAAAAATGAAAGAATAAGACTATTCCGTCTACATGGAAACGTGCTACAAGGTAGTACTAATAAGTAATAACTAAACAGCATGCTATTGCCCCATGCAGAGAACACTTGCCTTTTGTACCAAAGCATTAGGCAACTTATAACTTGTGTTTTCTGTAAATTCTTGCTGCTTGTCTTCATTGTTATCTGAAGCGAGTCTAACAAAAAGAATCATATCAATCTTAGCTTCCTAAGCATTAGAAAAGGAAATGATGAATAAGAAGTTTTGGCATTTTGGTCAGGTCAAATGGAAAGTTAAGCCACTGAAATATTCTGAAGCCTGATTTGCTGAGTGGAAGGAGTCAGAAGCCGGATTATATTTAGCTTGGTTGCTGGGGACAAGCAGAAATTGATTTTCCGATATAAAATTAAAAGCATAGGCTTAATTTGCAAACGTGTAATTTTGTTCTCTTAGTAAAAAAATCACAATACTTTTTTAAAAGGGAGAAAACATTCTATTTATAACGTCAGTTTTCCGCAAATTGTTTGGTCAAGTAAGGGAAGCGGTGAGAAAAAAAAAAATGGATTATGAGATACTGGGAATGGCTATAGCTCTAATTATGCTTTACGTGACATGGATTATGATGGCTGATCGTAAGCGACGTCAGCTGGAAGGGCTAGGGCAGTTGCCTCCGGGGCCAAGGTGGTGGCCTGTGGTTGGCAATATTTTTCAGTTAGGTTGGGCACACCATGAGTCATTAGCCAAGTTGGCTGGCAAACATGGCCCTATAATGACACTTTGGCTAGGCTCTATGGCCACTGTAGTAATTTCATCAAATGATGTGGCACGTGAGATGTTCAAGAACCATGACACGGTGCTAGCTGGGCGGAAGATATACGAAGCCATGAGAGGAGATTTTGGGCATGAGGGATCTCTTATAACTTCTCAATATGGTCCTCATTGGCGGATGCTAAGACGTTTGTGCGCAACTGAGTTCTTTGTAACGAGTAGGCTCGATGCCATGGCTAGGGTACGTGCTAGATGTATTGATCAAATGGTGAGATATATGGAAGCAGAAGGTGATTTTGGTAAAAAGCCTATTGATGTTGGAAGGTTCTTTTTCTTGATGGCTTTTAATCTTATTGGAAATCTTATACTTTCCAAGGATCTTTTGGATCCACAATCTGAAAGAGGTGCTAAGTTCTTTTACCATGCAGACAAAGTTATGCAATCAGCAGGGAAGCCAAATGTGGCAGACTTCTTCCCTATGCTTAAATGGCTTGATCCTCAACGTATAAGGAGAAAAACTCTGTTTCATGTCAATCGAGCTTTTGATATTGCTGGAGAGTTTCTGAAAGAGAAGATGGAAAGTAGGGCGAATAGCACTCTTAGAGAAAGGTATCGAAGAGACTACTTGGATGTTCTCTTGGATTACTCGGTCGACAGCGTGGAAGGGGCCTCTTGAATTCTCCACGAGGACAATCAATGTTATTGTTTTTGTAAGCTACTCTCTCAACTCTCTTTCAACATTATACTCTTTTTAATCAGAAAGAGGGAATAGTATATATCCTTCTTGTAACGAGAATTAAAATGATACGTTTTCAGGAGATGTTCACAGCAGGAACGGATACAACCACTAGCACATTAGAGTGGGCAATGGCAGAGCTTCTTCGAAACCCAAAAACCCTTCAAAAGGTTCAATCTGAGGTAAGAAAAGCGATTAGTCCGGGGAAGCAGCTCGAAGAGAGAGACTTGGAGAAACTTCCATATCTCAAGGCAGTGATCAAAGAAACATTACGACTACATCCACCACTCCCGTTCTTGGTTCCACACATGGCTATGGACTCCTGCAAAATGCTGGGTTACGATATACCAAAAGAAACACAAATTCTAGTTAACGTTTGGGCCATTGGAAGAGACGAAAAGACATGGAAAGACCCTTTGGAATTCAAGCCCGAAAGGTTCTGGGAGCCTAATTCAGCAGATTATAAGGGACATCACTTTGAGTTCATTCCATTCGGATCTGGCCGTCGGATGTGCCCGGCTGTTCCACTTGTTGCCCGGGTGCTGCCCATGACATTAGGGTCAATGTTGCACTCATTTGATTGGATTTTACCCAATGGGCTTAAGCCTGAAGAATTGGACATGAAAGAGAGGATGGGAATTACACTGAGAAAAGCAGTCCCGTTAAAGGCTATACTAGTTCCTTACATAGGGCGATGAAAAATTATCAATATGAAAAGTGTGTAAATGTAAATGTCATTATTTTCCACCAACGTATAGATTGTGCAAGCTGCTTCAAATTACTCCAACTTGATCATGTATTTAATCACTTTATCTGGAATAAAATGTCCATATTTATGTTTTTGTATGTATAGAATTGAATATATATATATATATATATTAAATATATTTATTATCTAAACTTTTATTATCAACCTTTTAATTTAAAATTTTAACTCTCATCAACTTACATAGCCCTTCTACTAACATCATCAATAAAAATGATAATTTGCTAACTTGGTTAGGGTCAAAAGTTTCCTTAATTATTAAACTTGTAATAAATTAATATATATATATATATTCAATTGTAACGGATGTAAAATATTATAAGGTGCTAACTCATTATTAAATATATTAAACTTAACTTGAAAAATGTATTTGATAATGCTAATATAAATTTTAAATTGGTGACAAAAATTGTTTTTAAAAAATCATTCTATTTAAGATTACATTTATAATCGCAATATAACTTGGAATGAATAAATATTTATAATCAATCTAATTCAATCTTCACATTAACATTTTAAGTTTCAAATTCAATATTACAACTCTAAATTTCAATATATATAATATTTCACAATAATAATTGAGTATGGAAGAAGGGATGGGAATAACATTGAGAGAAGCAATCCCATGAAAGGCCATACCAATTCCATACCGAGGCTAATCAAAGATAATTCATGTAAAAGTATGTCAAAAGCCAAAAGAAAACTTGAGCAAACTTGTCTTGAATAATGGGGTTGATGCGGGATTTGATGCCTCGTAATGTGTCTGTATGAGTATAACAATAAACCAAACAAGTTTTTTTCTTTTTTAGGGTGGGGGGGGGGGGGGGGGGAGTGTGCATTTCATACAAAAGTATCTGCTCGTTTTGAAGCGCAGTTTTCAGGAACTTCAAATAGGCCTTTTTGTCTCAGTCAGATTCTAGTCCAGTCAGAGTTTCTTAGCTCAACTATGGCACTATTGATTTTATTTTCTGGGAGAAATAATTAATACAACAATTATATGGTAGTGATTCAAAAATTTGAGGAGATTTTGACATTGCAATTTGTAACTGACAGCAACCACAGGTCCAGCACCTCTGCTACACTTTTATCTTCTATCCAACTTAGTTCAGGATGTTCAAAAATCCTTTTGCAACGTCTGAACTTCCAATTATGATTGTCCATCGTCATATTCATGCAGAGTCCAGAAACAAAGACTCTGGGGAAAACTTTGTTGCACTTCACACCATAGAAATATTTCATCCTCCTAAAATCTAAGATGATTCAAAACTTGCATTTGACTAAACCCTGAAACCATCAATGTCAGTTCAACTTCACATTTTTCAAATAATAGCAGAGGAATCTTTTAACACTTACTTTTATCTTCACCCTTATGTAAGGAAGATGCCATCCACACCTTTCTAAGAGCAAGGCTGGTTCTGTAATTCATCCAAAGTACTCGTTGCTCCTTTACAGTTGTTGGAGCCCTCTACAACTGGTAAAAGGAAATTCAAGCGCAAGTTAGTATTCAATTAAGTTTTCTACTCATAACCTAACAGCTAGAGATTCTAAAGACATATCAACTACTCGAGAAGATTAAAGGAAGATGCTTATCATAAAATTTGGGATCTACATCTAATTCCATTATAGAGGAGAAAGACATGCGTAAACCAGTCACAGTAAATGCAGAAGCTACCACTTGATAAACAACTCAATCAGACCTTTTCCCCATATATCTATTCCAGTTCTTTTGCTTTTTTAGATTGGTGGCATTAAAAACTGACAGACAAGAAATATGAGATATAACAAAAAAGGTCCGCAAGAAGAAACTGAGATGCAATCCCAATAAGGCACTGAGTATCTGGAGCATGTCAAAGCCTAAGGTTCATAAGCTTACTGTATTTCAGGTCACCAGAAAAGTTCATGACAAATGGCAGTGCTTGCAGCAGCTGTAATTGAATTGCTTGGATATTGCTCTGCTGCATAAGTTAAAAGAACTAGAGAATCAGTGGTAGCATATCAGAGAGACAAACGTCAATCAAGATATACAAGCACTTACCAATGGGACAATCAATGAGAACTTTGCGAGCAGTAATGAAGGCAGATGACGGATTACTGGAAGGGACCACCGTTAAATCCGTGCATTTAGTAATGCCAAAGCAATCTGAATACATACTAGGAGAGTGTGAAATGTGGAGAACGTATAATGCAGCACTTCCATCAGTGATGCGCGCCACTACTAAAATACTAGAAAGTTCCACTTAACCAAGGAAAGAAGAATTAATCCATATTAAGTTTTGAGAAAACTCTTACCAGGTAGTCTTGGACACATAATCTCAGATATGACCTTCATTCTCCATACAATTTTTCAAAGCAAAATAACTCTACTCAAACAGATGCTTCCATTTATTTGACTTTGCTTAAAAACTTAAAAAGTTCATAACTCAACTCAGAAGATCTAAACGCTATGCATAGCTCAAAGCCAGTGATGAAACAGATGTCGGCTTATCACATGTTAGATTTCGAAGGGCATTTCTTAGGAACACTAATGGCAAGTTCTAATACAAGTGTTTGGAGGCCAAAAACATTATAAGAGTCTGAAGACATTGAACTTCCTGGATAAAAGTAAAAAAAGAGAGAGCATTATTTGATAACCTCACTCTGCAACATTAACACAAGCATATATCAAAATCTAAGAAAATTGTCTAAATAGCATGTTCTATAATAATATCATCATGATAGATTGCTTACACCATTTCTCTCAGCACTCATAATGAGATTGGGCCAGAGTTCGCTCGCCATCAGCATGATTGCATTTGGTTTCCAATAACGAAGAAAAGCCTCCACAGCAACAGGTGGGTCAAGTGGAGCAAACTGGTTCAGTGAATAAAGGATTATAAAGGAGTTGGCTTCTGCTGAAAAAACTACAGACAAAGTGATGCATGATGTATTACAGAAATCAAACACGGTAAGGAGCAAGGCTTGCTGTGATAGCCGAGGCTCGCATGCAAGGAGCTGCGATGTCCAAGGCTAGCTGCAATGGATCTACGGGGATCAAAGCTTGCAGCAATTTATTTGGAATGGTCAATTTGATTGTCCAGGATGAAGAGTAGATGGGAAACATTGAGGATTGATTCAGCACTTTTTTGTGAAGAAGACTACAATAATTTCATCCAGATGAAAAGTTGTCTTTGTAATAATTTCGTCCAAATTGAAAGTTGGAAAGATAGACTTTTTGTTTTTTTAATTCATGAATATGTCATGGGAAGAATTAATAATAATATATTTACATCTAGTGTATAAAAAAACCACAATTTCATTGCATAAATAAATTTTACAATTGATTTGGAATATAAATTACATAAAAAACTTCTAAGTTGATGATTTATATTCTCATCTAATTTACTATTAAATTTATAAATTGGGTCGTTTAAAGTCAGATTTCCAAAACTATAGCATTCTTATACATCTTTGAATTTGTTTCATAAGTTGAGAAGTTCCCGTTGCACATTTACACACGAATGCGTCTCAAAAGTTAATCAATGTCATCCAATGACTGCTTACTTAGCCCATCTTTTATCAACTTAATTTTCTCTTCACAATTTCTAGATAAATATTCAAGAAAACGACATATTTTATTATAGTTCTAACTGATGCATTGTAACATACTTCTAATCTCATACCTCTTATTTTCTTGGAGAAATTATTGAGATGTTCACCACTAACTCGAACCTTAGTTTCAATTAATCATTTAATATCTTCAATTATTCCCTTAGATATTAGTCATCGCAATATCTTCATTCTCATATGATATATTTTTGTCGAAACATTAATAGAGAGAAATAGGTAATAATTTCGATCTTGATGAACTGAACTTTCCATTTTGTAAAGAAAAGAAGAGGAGGAAAATTTTGAAGTGATAAAAAAGAATAAATGGCAATTTTCAACACGGTTCACCTATATATATACAAGTTATATATAGATAGATACATCTATATATATATATATATATATCTTATCATTTTATTTTTTTACCATTAATTTCATATACATTTGAATATAATGGCGTGTCATTACTTTACCATTTCATTTTTTTCCACGTAATTCAACACGAATTTTAAAATATGGCACATCAACTTTTTTTTCTTTTGGATTTTTATCCAGTTTTTCAACATTGTTTGAAAAAAATGGCATCCAAACAAAAGTGAAAAGTTGTGTTTTGATGAAAAGAGCCACAAAAGTGAAAAGCTGTGATTTCATGAAAGGAGCCACAGTAAAATGGAAAAGCTCCAGGTATTTCCTATTTCTTTGTAGTGCATCCCTTTGTAATATAAAAGGCAGCGGCATGGTATATTGACACGTAATACTTAGAGAAAGCATGCATTTCCTGAACTAAAGGCAAGCACGAAGAAATGCCAAACTGTAGAAGTGCATCATTCTCCCTGGAGGGAGAAGGAGAATGGTAGGGAAAGGGAATGAGCTACTTTGGTATCAGAGACACATCTATTAGAATCATTGCTAGTGATATGTTATCCTTTATCAACAGGATATTTAGCATAAAAGGAAGATGAGCTCAACAAATTTTCAAAGCAGGAACCTCTTGGTTTATTTAACGCTTATTTCTCAAAATCCCCCAGCAAAGTAGGACTTGCAATCAAATTATGATAAGCCAAACCATGAAATAACCTAGGATGTAAAATTGTCTCATACCTAATTTTGCAAAGAATTTTCAAGATTACAACAATGAAATAGCAAACTGAAAATTATCAAGAGCCGGATCATGGTGGCACCAAAAATATGCACAACTTAGCTCAGGTGATTATAATGCATCAATGTATAAGAGGACGACTTAAGGAAAGCAGACCAAAAATACTACTTCAGAATTGTCTTCTACAGATCTGCAAATGCAATATAGCATGTCAATCTTTCTTGTTCCAACATTTGTTAATTGAGTTGTTTTATATATCCTTTGCTACATTCATTTTTGTTCTAGCTACTTAACTTAGCTCAATGAGACCAGGTACATCTCACCTGAAAAGAACAAACTAGTATTCAATTGATTTTCTCTGATCCTTAGTACAGTTCCGTATATTTGTTTCCAATTTTCATGCAAATGCTTCTAATAGAGTTGATCTCAATGTTAAGTTATTAAACGATTAAGAGACCAACACAATGAACCATGAATTGCAAAAAAAAAAATTTTAAAGCTAAGACTTGAGTTCGTCTTTCTAAATTCTTCCATTATTACCTTTGCATGATAAGTGACCATGAGAGGGACCAGCATCCAGAAGCAAATCAACCTCAAAGACAGTTATTATTAGGCAGGATGCGAATTTTTATAAACGCACTAATACAGTTAGCAATTCTAAAAATTGAAGCCTAAGTTAACATCCAGATTTATGCAGCTGTAATTTGTTGATGTCTTATTTACATGGCACATTACCTCAAGCAAAATTCTCAAAATCATCAATAGAAAGATGATTATTACATGCTTTGTTAGAGTGATGTGATCAGATAGAGCCTCATCAAACAGAGCTTCACTATTCTACGTCATATTCATGGAAAGATATCTAAACAATTGTGAGAGGGCAGAAAGTAGATTGATGTTGTCAAGTGCTGAAACCTATAAAGAAACAATATATAACATCATATGAGCTGGAAAGACTCTAAACACACTAGATGATAATGATCAGTTGACAGTATTGTATTACTGCTGATAAGTAACTCTTAAGAGAACCCAAATGATATCTAATTGCAAAAACCAATCGTTGTTATATACATGAATTGCCAGAATTCATGATTTTCCCAGTCCATCATAATAAGACAGTATTCCTAGAAATATCATAATATATCAACCTTCACAAGTAGCATCACAACGCTGCACAAGAGGGCAGGGACAACCTTGTTTTTCTGGGTTTAACAAAGAAATCAAATAAACATCATTTCAACTGCCAACAAATGCAGGACCACTTGTCTGTCAGGGTCTGAAGCTGGAGTAAGAGGCTAAAAATTCACTACCAAAACACAAATGAAGAAGGAAACAAAATGCTATTGGACCCAGAATTTATCCTCCTACCACAGCCCTCCTTTTAGCCGCTCTTAGTATTAGGAGTTAATGTCTGTGTTATAATCTATACACGTAAATACACCAAGTTGTATATACAAATCAACATGTCAATGAGCTTTGAATACAGAATCCTTTGTCCCCTAAACCAAGGCTGGACCACGCCAGTGGGAGGAATTATATGCAAGATATACTAATCAGAATATAGAACTTGAAGCCACGATCATCATACAAATGCAATTTTATTCCAAAGGACAACGTAAGCCCCATATTTTAAACCTCTTAACTATACCAACAAATTTCAAAACCAGGTGCCAGGAGACCCACAGAGGTAATCTCATTTCTATATGGAAATCTTATCCAATTAAAATATCTCTGTTGATATTGAGTTCTTGCATTGTATGGGACAAGGATTTGGTTTATCCTAATTGTCCATCATAATCAGTGCAGCACATAAATCTAAGGAAAAATAACTTCTCTAATTCTCCAACTCAGGACCACTTCTATTTCTATGAATAATTTTGAAAAAAATTAAAAATTAAAGTATTCACTTCAATACTTTTCATTGAAGGACAAGAGACATTTTTATTCCACCGTTCTACTAACTTATTACAAAATCTCTTGAAAGGTCATGAAATCCTTAAAATTAATAATCTTAGCAACGGAACTTCAATAATTGGTTGTTGATTTTCTTAACGTCAGGTCTCACATCAATAATTGCAAAAAACAAATGACAAAAATCAATAGAATTCCAACATCCAAATCCCCAATCAAATAAACATTAAAATTTGTATTCAAATTGGACTTACAATGCTGAGATTGTCGTTGACGTCATTAAGACAGTTACATCGGGCCACCTGCTTATACAGCATTTGATCACTGGAATGGCAGCTATACCTTCACCTAATTAACGTAAAAAGACCTCAGTTAGTCAAAACTGAAAAATTCATATTAATAATAATTGGAGTACTATAAAACGATAAGTAACATAAAGACACGGCGTGGAGCCAGACGAGAGGACCAACCGGCCGAGGAAGGGAGGGTCGGCCAAGACGCTCCGGCCACCTTTGGGGATGTTCGAGTCGTCGGAATATGCGCCACCGTAGGTGGAAGTGTATCACCGGCGAAAAACCGTAGGCCAGAGCTCGATAAATTTTGTAGAGGATTTCGCCTGTGTCTCTCGACATTTCATACCTATGAATAACTCGATTACAGATTCGCCAGCGAAAATTTTCTTTGCTTTTGTTTGGTAGACACCAGGCAGTGAAATATGAAAGCGGGTTACTTCTCACTGGGGCGGAGCGGGAGTCGGGTTAGCAAGTGGAAGTCTGGGTATGGCCCGCATGGGGTCAAGATGAAACTCGTACGTTATCTCAAGTGGTCCTCCAAAAGTCTCTTTTTACAATCTATTGATACCAATAAGATTACAAGAACTACCAAATCACAAATTAAAGAAATTTATTTTTGTGGAAAATCACAAATTAAATGGCTGAAATTAATAAATTGCACATGAGATGTGAACAAGGTTTTATTTTACTTTATTAACAGAATCATATATATTATTGATACAAAGATATAAGGTTAGTGTATAAGACAAGTTTCAATTGTGAATGTTAAACTTATCTTTTTAATAAATTAATATCAAAAGAGTAATATTGTCCAAATCTAAGTTAAAGTGTGTGTGATGTAGTGAGATATTTAGTAAGTCTATAAACTTTTAATCGGTGACAAAATATGTTTTAATTTTTTTTCATTCTTATTAAAATTATTTTTATAATTTATGAAAAAATAAATATAATTGTTATAAATAAAAAATAAGTGAATAAAGTATTTTCAATGGTGTTGTTAATGTTAAGAAAAAGTCATATTACATAAGTTAATTTGACATTGTAATTAATTTTTTCACTCCAATGCATAAAGTCTTTGAGGTTGTCATGCTAATGTTGCAAAAAATTTATTGATAGTGTCATAGAAAATGTAAAATGATGAATGTCTGTATTATAGGTTGACTCAGCAAAATAATGAGAAAAAATGTCGAAAATTTAGAAAAATTATAAACATATCAGAAAATTTTAGAGAAAATAAAAATAAAAATGATAAATGCATTAAAAATATAAACATGTCAAATAAGAATTACAATGATTATTGACATTTATGCATTTGAGTCAATTTTAAAGTTTGATACTGTGATTATTTGACATTTCATTTATTAAGTATCATTTGTCATGAAAAAGATTGACATTACCATTATAAATTCTCTAAATATACTATTTTCTCAAGAAGATGATAATAAAAAATGTAAAATCTTTCAATCTTTAAACTTCAAATAATTATAAAAAATCAACTAATGCAATCTTCATATTAATATTTTAAGTTTCAAATTCAATATTACAACTCTAAATTTCAATATCTAGACCTTAAAAGCATTCACAATAAGAATTGAGCACGGAAGAAGGGATGGGAAAAACATTAAGAGAATTCATTAATTTGAGCCAGAAGAATTTGAGCGAATTCGTCTTGAATAATAGGGGTTGATGCTGGATTTGAACTTTGAAGCCTCCTAATATGACTGTACAAACGAAAAATGTATACCATTATTTTTTGGGTTAAAATGTTTGCCAATTACCAATGTCTGTGCTTTTTTTGAAGCCCAGTTGCATGTCCTGTTCTTCGAATAGGCCTTTTTGTCTCAAGACACACACAAAATGGGTAGAGTTGGGTCATGATTCTAGTCCAGTCAGAGTCTCTTAGCTTAACTATGGCGACCTTGATCCCACCGCCCACCACCCTCTTTTCTTTTTGTACGCTTCACTTTTTTAATTCTTATTTACTAGTTTCTCAATGGAAAATAATGTCACATAATCTGTATTTATTACTATAAAATATTAACTAATTATTTATTTTATTTTATAAGTTATTTTCCTTTTCAATTAATATTTTCCTTCTACAATTCGTGTATTAATTAGACATTCTATTTTATAAATTTTTAGAATATAATTATTAATTTTATTTAAATTTTCAAAAATTTTGAATAAATATGTATAGTAACTTTCCTCCTCAAATATTTTTCTTCATTTTAAATTTTTACAATATTCATTAGCAATGAATATTCTAAAATCAGGAATAGTTGAAACTTCACATTTTCTTTAAAAAAATTTGCTTAAAAATTATTTGAGTAATTTTGTTCAAAATACTTAAAGATATTTTATTTCAACTCGTGTTTTTTTTTTCATTTTTTTATAGAAATGTATAGAAAATGATAACTAGATAACGAATTTATCATTAATAAAATATATTAGCATTGAATTTGGGAGGAAATTAATAGAATTAATCATTATTTTCCATGTAATATGTGAATATTTTTAAAATTATAAAATATTCTTTCACTGGTATAAAAACATTAAATAATCATAGACCAAAAAAAAAGACATGTTATCCATCAGAGAGATTTTGTTTTTGTAGAAAAGTACCAATTAAGTCTTTCAAAAGTTATGATTTTTCTGTTCATATTTTTCATTTTACAAAAATTTCAACTTAGTATATGTTTATATTTTCATTCTTAACATTATTGGTGATAAGATGTCATAATACTTTCAATATTACCTTTGAACTTGAAATCAACTATAACATAGAATATTCATTTATACGTTACGATTGAAACATTCATAAAAAAACCAAAAAAAAAAAATTATGACCGAAGCTGTATGTAAAGTCAAAAAAAAAGAAAGAAAAAAGAATATGGCGTGGAAAATTTCATGGCATCGCTGTGTGCTAATTCAAATGATGCTGCATGCAGAAAGCGACACAATTCGCCAAACGCGTAACCATTGGCTACACAACATTACTCGGAGTATTAAAATTGCCACAAAACTCCATAACAGTCCAGTTCACTATATGCATTCGTCAATGAAGTTGGCCAAAACAAAACACATTGTCGTATCTAATATAAAGTTTCATTAATAATTTTTAAAATTTACTTTCTCCATTATTGTTTAGAAATGCTTAGAAATTTCCTTTTGATATGCATGAATAATGGTCTAACAACTTATAAAAGATACTTTGAGAGTAATAAATTCAATACATTTCATTATTCTTATGATTTCATCACTAACAAATGAGTAATGTTGTAACTTATTTGGTATCAAAGAGGACCTTTAATTACGTATTTTATTAAGAAAATATAATTGATGTCGTTGAAATTGTAAATTATTTCATTGTACTTTTCATTTTGTATTTAAAATTTGATTAAATTCAAATTTAATTGAGTGAAAATATGTATAAATTTGATTTTAAAGCATGTGTAAAATTGTGTATTTATTTTTAGAAAATGAAATATTTAACTTAATATTTATTATTCCAATAACTTAAAATGAGTTTTATATTAATAAAGTATGCTAAATATACTTATTTTATGTAACTAAATAAAACAAGATGGACGAATAAAAAGAATAAGCCTATCGAGACATATACTCTTTTATTAAATCATATATAGCGCGGAGACACTATTACTAATATTTAGTGCAATAGCAAATGTGTTCACATTCCTTTTCCCCAAAGGCGTCATTGTGTCTTCGATCCCTCATAAGATTCCTTCCTGAAAACCCAAATATGCTGCAAAATATTACGAGTTTCAATTAATACTAATACTACTATCTCGGTGAAGGAAAAACAACAAGGGATCTTGCTGAGGAATCCTTAATTTTCCGTCGGTGGAATATTTGGGTCCTGCATGTCTGCTCCTATTTACTATACTATGTTTGACCAATTATTTATGCTTATATATATCAGCAAGGAGTAATCAAGGCAGTGTGGACATCACTATTTTCAGAATCATGGAGTGGACTTGGAGCCAATTTGTGATCTTGTGCATTACTTTTCTGATGCCACCAGCCATATTTTTCCTCCTCCGTCACCGCCAGAAATCCAGCTCCCGGGGACGGCTGCCTCCGGGGCCACCTGGATGGCCAATCTTTGGTAACATGTTCGACCTCGGTGCCATGCCACATAGAACATTAGCTGGGCTGAAAGAGAAATACGGTCCTGTTATTTGGCTAAGGATCGGTGCAATCAATACCGTGGTGGTACAAAATTCCAATACAGCTGCTGAATTATTCAAGAACCACGACATCTGCTTTGTAGAAAGGACCGTCACTGAAGCCATGAGAGTCCATAATTTCCATAAGAGCTCAATCGCATTAGCTCCTTATGGAACCTATTGGCGGGTCATGAAACGTGTTATGACAGTAGAGATGTTGGTTAACAAAAGAATCAACGAAACAATGTCCATTAGGAAAAAATGCATCGATGATATGATTTCTTGGATAGAGGAAGAAACTAATTCGGAGAAAGAATCACGAGGGATTCAAGTATCCCATTTTGTGTTTCTTGCATCATTTAATATGCTTGGAAATTTAATGTTGTCTCGTAATCTTGTTGATCCCCGATCTGAAGATGGTACTGAATTCTTCTCGGCTATGGTAAGTCTTATGGAATGGGCAGGTCACCCGAACATCGTTGACTTGTTTCCATGGCTAAGATGGCTTGATCCACAACGAATAAAAAGCAGGGGAGAAAAGGATATGTTGAAAACAATTCAGATCGTATCCAAATTTGTGAATGAGCGATTGGAAGAGCGGAAACAGGGCAACCAAAGAAAGGACTTCTTGGAGGTGTTGCTGGAATTTGATGGCAATGGAAAAGAAGAGCAAGTTGCAATAGCAGATCAAGATTTAAACATAATTATCATGGTAAACTAATACTATCTTTTTAATTTTAATTTCTTTCAATTGAAATCTTGCAAATGCCTAACCAATTGGCATGATTGTTACAGGAAGTGTTCATTGCGGGCTCAGAAACGACAAGTGGCACAGTGGAATGGGCTATGGTTGAGCTCTTGAACAATCCCACTGCCATGTTGAAAGTCAAAGAGGAGCTGAAAGAGGTGGTTGGACATGACCGGGGATTTGAAGAGAATGATATAGAAAACCTAAAGTATTTGCAAGCTGTGGTAAAGGAAACTCTTCGATTACATCCTCCAATTCCATTACTAGTCCCTAGAAAGGCAACACAGGATACCAAATTTGTGGGGTATGATATTCCTAAAGATACTCAGCTTTTTGTGAACACTTGGGCAATTGGAAGAGACCTTGAATGTTGGGATGACCCAAATTGTTTTATGCCCGAGAGATTTTTGGGCTCAAATATTGACTTCAAAGGGCAGCATTTTGAGTTAATCCCATTTGGGGCAGGCCGAAGAATTTGTGCAGGTATTCCTTTAGCCCATCGGATGCTCCATCTTGTGCTGGGATCATTGCTCCACCAATTTGATTGGGGAGTTCATGATTCCCTTGCTTATAAACTTAAGGATACTAATGAGAGAATGGGGGTAGTGGTGAGAAAAATTGAACCCTTGATAGCAATTCCATATTCAAAAGCTGGGCGACTTTGTTGTGGACTTGTAAGCAATCAATCTTAATCAGAAAATTTATTCAGTACAAGTCTCTTGTTATCTTGCCATGTTGTATTGTATGGAACTATATATTTATTTTTCAGTGTCGACATCCAAAACTTAAGGCAACAAAATCAGAGGAGAAATGGTTATAATACTACTATGATCTCTAATACAAATGATATAATTAATTTGTGTTTATTTCTTAAATAAAAATTATTCAAGTCCTTTCACTGTTCCACAAGTAGAAAAAGGGTTTCCATATTAGTAGTTGAAAAGAAAATTCAAAAATTATATCACCGAGTTAGGTTGAAAGTTAAAAAAGATCTTATAATTAAAACGATATTAAAGTCTTTTTTATATAAAAAATAGTACTCTATCTACTCATAAATATAAGTTGATGAATTCACATATATCGATAAAAAAAAAGTATTCTTAAAATGCACTTAATCATTACGTATTGAAAATAAAAAAACAAAAAGAAAATTTATTTTGAGAAGAAAAAAATATAAATGTTTGATATTGAAAATAAGAAAGACATGAGATGAGAAATGAAAATAAATAAATATAATATTAAAAGTCAATGGTAAAATATTTATAAAATTTTGTAAAACTATTTATATATATTGAGAAAAGAAGAAATTATAAATCGATTTATATTTCTGGATATAATGAGTAATTCCTAGTAAATTCTAATGCATTGGGCAACTACTTTGATTACATACGGGAATATGAATTTAATATGCAAGATTTATTGATTGATAATAAGTTCGTCTAATAAATGATCTGTGAATCATCAACTTCATGAGACCATGATTAGATTTTGACCAATCACCTTAAATTGGGCATTATGAATTGCACCAACAAATATGAACGAATCTTCAATTTTTTGAAGGCGAATCTATTTTAGATAACAGACATAGAGCTCCACCATAACAGCATTAGTAATATCAAGTAAAAGACATTATGAGGTATATTATGAATAAATACCTGACTATAAAACATCACTTTGTATTGCTCTTGGCAGTGGGTATTTCTTCCCTTCTTGCTTGGTTTTCCTTTTTGCAGACAGCTTCAGCCAAATTTCATTTCCAAAGCAGGTGAATTGTTTCTAAATTTTGTGTTCATGGGTTCTCAATGGTGTGTTGTGGATTGTTTCTAAATTTCTTGTTTGCCATCTGATTAGTAATTTAGATGGGTTTTTTTAGCTGTGGATTAAGAGTTCAATTTTTTGTACAGGTCGTTCTTCTTCACGCCCTTCCTATCATATCTTTATGAAATTTTCAAATGTGTAATTTTTTTCTCTCTTCTTTCGTTACATGATCTTTATGGTTTTTGTGGCAGCTATTTCAAAGCATAAATTGACAACCTTAGGTTTATAAATGTTGTTAACTACAACTTTAAAATTGTCTCTTGACTAATTAAGACAGAGGTTTTTGTCTTCTGTTTTCGAGTTGTCATTATAAAAGTGTGTCTACATCTGCTCACGGGCCTTCAACCTAAAATAACAAAACTATCTATGTTTATAAATTAATCAACAGAGAGAGAACCCTACCAAGCATTGCATTTTATTTTATTTTTGGTAAGTATTATATACTTTTTTCCTTTAAAATAATAATAAAATAAGGTAGAGTATTTGTTCAGCATCTTAGGGACAGGAGAGACTTTTTCTCCCCTGCCTTAGTTTATTTTGATTGATTATAACGAAGGAGAAAGCTAACAAAGTGCGATTTAAAAAAGACTCCATAAAAGGTTTCGCCTTCCTAGTCAACGACTCTAACTTCCCTTATAAAATATTCCAGAGATAAAAAATTATAAAAATGAAAAATGGAACCTAGAGTCAATTGTCAAGCCCTTCATTGCAAATTTTAAATTCCACTGCACCAACAAATTAGCCAATATTTTAGTCCCTTAATTTTTTTTCCTTCCATTCAATCCTTCTCATTTTTTTTTTCGTACTTTCTAGAGTCTTTTAAGTTTGACATTTTATAATTTAGTCTTTCTAATAAAAAAGTCACAGGAATTGGTCCGACTAAATTTTTTAAAAAGTAATACTCACAAATCACAATAATAATTCACTAATTTAATATGCTATATTTTGTATAGATGACTTTGTTTGGTTCTTTTAACTTTGTCGTCATAATCGTTTTGGTGGGATGGGGACAAATTTTTTTGATACTTTCAAAAGGACATGACATAATATAAAATTGATGAATTATTTTGACTTTAAAAACTATTATTGATGACTTTGTATTAAATAAAATCAAGGTTAAAGCATCATTTATTTATTGTATGCAAAAAGGAACATTTAGATGAATCGTTTGTCTTTAAAAATTCAAGTAATTTGATTCAATTTTGATTTTTTGTTATTCGATTGTATAAAAAAAACTGATTAAATTTGTTAAAAAAAATTTTCAAATAAAAAGTCGCATGCACATAATTTTAGAGAAGAAGAGAAAAAAACATTAAAATGATTAAATTATTATGCACTTTTACATAATTTGTCTATGAATTGGCAATTCTAAAATGAATTATATTTAATAGTTAAAACCTCTTAACTTTTTTAAAAAAAATTCTTTAAAAAAAACTTCCAAATTAGCTCTAATAAAAAATCCAAGTTCGTGTTTAGTCTCCACATAATCCTTGCTACTATTTATTTTCGGAGAAGCTAATCGATAATCTCATTAGAAAAGGCTATCTCTTTATTTTCTATCTTTATTGATGTTTCCTCTTTCTTTTTTTTTCTACCAACTATTCTTCCTAGTTGTTACAAAAAATAAAAATAAGAAATAAAAAGCATATCCTACAATCTCATTTTACACACATTTAGAGAGTAGAAACTCAAGTCAGCCATGGTTGTTTCCTCTTGAGTCTTGAGATACGAATGGACGAAAACAATTCTTATAAATTTGTGGTGAATATTAAAATTGAAACGTACTTTCAGACCATTAAAAACTGCCTACTTTGTTGAATCTTTCAACATTCCACTAAGTGCCAAAGACTATGAAGTGTCAAAGAGTCAAGTATAGTGGCTCAAGCAAAAGAATTATTTCCTCATATATTGACATTATATATATATATATATATATATATATATATATATTGTAAAGCTTTTGTGATTGTGATATTTTTCTTACGGGAACTTGGTGTATATAAGGGGCCAAGAGGGCACCAGCTAGCTGAACTTCAAAACACGGAATTGAGAGCAAGAAAAGCAATCTTGTAACCATGGAGTTGGTATGGAGGGCCTTCACTTGCTCCGTTCTTGTTTTTATACCAACTTTAATTCTTCTTTCCAAACGCTTGAGCTCCAAGAATTTGCCTCCAGGTCCCCCTGGATGGCCAATTTTTGGTTACATGTTCAATCTTGGAAGTCTTCCACATAGAACCATAGCATGGCTTAGGGAAAAATATGGCCCCGTGGTGTGGTTAAGGATTGGTTCCACCAACACCATGGCCATTCTCACTGCCAATGCTGCTGCTGAGTTTTTCAAAAACCATGATCACTCTTTCTTGGATCGTTCCATCGTTGAAACCATGAAATCACATGATTATTATAAAGGGTCCATGGCATTAGCTCCATATGGGGCATTTTGGCGTGTTCTTAAGAGAATATGCACTGCCGAAATGCTGAGCAATAGGAGGCTTATTGAGACTGTGCCTCTAAGAAGAAGTTGTGTGAATGACATGCTTTCCGTCATCGAAAAGGATGCCAATTCTGGAAATATTTCAGGAGGAATTCATGTGGCACGTTACATTTTTCTAGCAAACTTTAACATGCTTGGAAATTTGCTGTTCTCCAAACCAGAATTGGAGAATGATGCATCAGAATTCTTCAATGCCATGATGGGGATTATGGAATGGGCAGGCACTCCGAATATATCAGATATATTCCCATGGCTTAGTCGGTTTGATCTGCAGGGTTTAAGGAAGAAGATGGACGATGACATTGGAAAAGCATTAGGAATTGCTTCGACCTTTGTGCAAGAACGCATAAAAGAACGAGAGAAGACCGGTAAACAATCTAAAGATTTCTTGGACGCGATGCTAAATTTTGAGGGCAATGGAAAGGATGAACCAGCTAATTTATCAGAGAGGGATATCAACTTATTTACAATGGTAATCTCTAAGACCTTGGGCTTTTTTCTTCAGTTTTTTCTTATATTTCCAATTGGAATATGGCGTTTTCTTCAGAAGTGGAGCAATTTTTCATTCTTTTGACTTTCTGTTTTTGGCAAGCATTTGTAGTTTCCACGACTCTAGCACTCATCCACTTTGCTTTTCATACATTTGTGGTTGATTATGCCTTGCTAACTCCATAATTATGCAGGAAGTGTTCCTGGCTGGCACAGAATCAACTAGCGCCACCATTGAGTGGGCATTGGCAGAGCTCCTCCGCCACCCTGCTGAAATGAAGAAGGTTCAAGATGAGCTTTCTAAAGTTATAGGACCAAACAAGAAATTAGAAGAAAGTGATATTGAAAATCTGCCATACTTGCAAGCCGTTGCTAAAGAAGCTCTTCGACTACATCCTCCTATTCCCTTACTAGTACCACGAAGAGCAACCGAAGAAACCACCTTCATGGGATACAATATTCCCAAGAATACCCAAGTTTTTGTTAATGTCTGGGCAATTGGCAGAGATCCCGAGTACTGGAGCGACCCGGACTCTTTCAAGCCGGAAAGATTTCTGGGTATCGACATTGATCTCAAGGGCCAGAGTTTTCAGATGTTGCCATTTGGGGCTGGACGGAGGATGTGTGCGGGCTATCCTTTGGCCCAGAAAATGCTTCACCTTCTTCTGGGGTCATTGCTTCACGAATTTGAATGGGAGCTTGAGAAAGGAGTCACTAGCGATACAGTGGACATGCGAGAGAGATCAGGAATCACTGTTAGGAAACTTGTACCTTTGAAAGCATTGCCAAGAAAGCGTTTCATTGCGTGATCCTCCCACCATACACACACTTCATGTCTGTTCTCATTCTGTTAGATGAGTAATATACATTAATGAATAAATAGTTATCCTTTATCATTATCCTTATCATATTGTAAAATATTTGTATTGGCTGTTATCATATTTTGATCTGTATATCAAAATCATGATTTGTAATTATCTTTCTGAACATAGGGTTAAGTTTCGGACAATTTAGTCAAAATAAATTTATTTTTAACATTTTAATCTAAAATAACTTGATTTGATGAAGTATATCAAAATAATTCAAAACGTATTTTAAAAACACATTTAACATTTTTATGTGTTTACCAAATAAGTCCACCAAACACATCTACTTTGGAAGACCTGATTGTGAATTAGGTTAATTGAAAGACTTAACATTTTTATGTGTTTACCAAAAAGTCCACCAAACACATTTTCTTACTCAAGTTTTTTTTAAAAATATATTTATTTTTTAAAAAATAGTGAGTAATTTTAAAAAAAAAATTAAAAAATAAGTAAATTATAGTGAGTAATCATATCTTCTTACTTAAGACTTTATTTTTTACATTTTTTGTAAGGAAATAATAATAATAATAAATTTTTAATGAAAAAGTGAGTAAATTTCTAAAAAAAAATTTAGAAACTTTTCATTTTTTTTAATGAAATAGGGAGTAAATTTCTTTTAAAAAAAACTTTAGCCGCCTAAAAACAAATAAAATTTTTACCACATTAGTTTTATGTATCTAACTTTTTTTTAAGACAAATTACTAACTATTTTTGAAAGGTCTAAAGCTTTTAATGTCTTAATTTTGATTAATAACAAACATTGATGTTGATTAATATTTTATGTGTATAAGTGTTGGTCAAATGTCTAATCAATACATGATCGAAGTTTCAAGTTTACATAGTAAGTTATCAAAAGCTAAAGATAAGAGTTTTGTGGATTAAATAAGATCTAAAGGTTTAGTATTATATTTTGATATCACTTAAATATCTCTACATCCAACTTGTATATTAGATTTTGCTGGATAAATCGAACCACTATAAATGATTGTATTCATTACTCTACTTTCTACATTTTCTTTAAACACATTTTTATTCACACAACTAGTACAAGTGTTTGATATTTGTTGTCAAATAAGTGTTTTATTGAATTAGGTTAAAAAATCGAATAAAAACTCAATTCACCCACTCTTAGGTTATTCAATTTCATTAAATAAAAGCAAGGTTTAAAAATTTTAAAAATAGAATATAAATTTTACTATTATTAGTGTAAAAATTTAGTATCAAAATAAATTCCAATATTAGTGTAAAAATATTTTTAAAATTTGTATTCCAAAATTTATATAATAAATAAATATGATTAATTTATTCAGGTGTCTAAAATTTTTTAGACAAATTAACTAACTATTTCATTAAATAAAGGAAAATTTTATAAAAAAAAAAGAAGAAGATCTTGTATAATATTATATTATTAGTATAAAAATAGTATTTTTAATAGTAATGTAAAAATTAGATAATTTAATCAAAATAACGTCCATTCGAAGACGTCTTTTTAATATTTTTTTTTAAATAGTGAGTTTTTTTTAAAAATAAAAGTCTTAATATTTTTTTAAAAAAACTTTTCCTTTTTTTTCCTTTTGTTAATGAAATAGTAAGTAAAAAAAATTAAATTTGTTGTGTATCACGTCTTAAGAGTTTTTTTAATCTTTTCTTTTTTTTAATGAAATAGTATGTAAATTTCTAAAAAAAAAAAGTTAGCCATCTAAAAACAAATAAAATTTTTCCCACATTAGTTTTACATTAATATAAAAAAAACTTTTACACTTAATTTTTACACTAATATTAAAAATATTATTTTAAAACTATAGTTTTACACTAATAGTATTAAACATGATCTTCTATTTTTTTATTTTTAAACTTTTCCTTTATTTAATGAAATATTTAGTCAATTTGTTTAAAACAATGTTAGATGCCTAAAAACAAATTAATAATATTTATTTATTACATAGATTTTGGAATACAAATTTTAATAATATTTTTACACTAATATTGAAATTTATTTTGATACTAAATTTTTATACTAATAGTAGTAAAAATGATCTTTTATTTTTTTATTTTAAAAAACTCTGTCTTTATTTAATGAAATAGTTAGTTAATTTGCCTAAAATAAAAGTTAGACACATAAAACTAATGTGGCAAAAAAATTATTTGGTTTTAGATGGCTAAATTTTTTTTAAAAAAGAAATTTACTCACTATTTCATTAAAAAAATGAAAAGTTTTTTTTAAAGAAATTTACTCACTTTTCATTAAAAAACGTCACAATCACATTAGGTTATTTTAATGCACCATCAGCAAACCAGTTATTTTGTATTAAAATGTTAAAAATTGAATTATTTTGATTAAATTCTCTAGCTTTTGGCTTCGGCAATATAAAGATAACTTATCAGATGAATAAAATTATTTGTGTGGCTTTTCTGCCTTTTCTTTAATTAATTAAAAAGAGATGTCAAAGTACAAATTTATAGTTGGGATGAAAATTGTGAAGAAAAAAAATGAATGACAAAGAACAAAATTTATTTAAAAGTACAATTTTTTGTTTAAATTTTGACGATAATTTTTTTTTTCCTTTCAATTTATAAAGAAACAAAATTTTAAAATATGCAATTCAAAAAGACTAATCTGTTTAAAAACTCTTTAAGATTTAATGTGCTTTTCTTTGGTCAAAATGTGGGCCAAATCAGGATTCTTTTAATATATAATTAGGTTAAATGAAACTCTTCAACGTTACAACTGTGCCGATACAAATATTGGCCCAGATGTCCTGAAGAAAGGTTAATTTTTCCCTCTCTTTGTTTTTTTCCATCTCGAAGAAAGCACAGTCATGCCTAAAAAAGATGCATCCATACATCAAATAGTACCATCACCAATGGATATAATACAACTGCCAATATTGGGCCAATGAGAATTAAGTTGGGGCAGTCAGTTTAGTTCTTTTCTCGTACAATTATTTTTGTATCACCTCCTTTTAATTTCATCACTTAACAGCAATGGTTTATGGTTGCAGGTACCCACTTCCCACTCTGCATACTTTGGATTCGAGAAAGTGACAATTTGACAACAGCAAACACGAGACGGACTCTATAGGAAATAAGGGATTTAATTCCCAGTAGTAGAGATGTTAGCATTCTTCTACAGACACCCCCAGGAGGAACTTTGTATTATTACGAAAGGCAGATCTTTAAGGGTCCAAAGACATTTTAAAATTGTAATAGTAATTGCTCTTCTTGCCAATATTGACAAGTAATACTATCGACAATAAATCATCGACTATGTCAGATGCAGGTTTGCTGCCCTAATAATCTTCAACGTACATCCATCATTATAAGTCAGGTATTGCAGGATCACACATGTAATCAGAGAAAGCAAATGAATTACAGCAGCCCCCACCCTCAAAACAAGAGTTCAAACACATGTGTTCTGGTGTATTAAGCAATTGACTAAACTAATGTCTTTCTAAGAGCGACAAAAATAAAATGATAATTCAAATCCACCTAAAAGGTGATTGCACTAGTATATAGTGAAAATCTTCCAATCAATTGTTACATAATTTGCGATTAACATGATATTAATTTCTGAGGAACCAGACTAAGACTAATACTACCTCATGACTCAACCTCATGACTCAACCGAGTCATATAAAAATAAAAAAGTTCAAAGATATGTTATACAATCGTGAGAGGGAATTCACTTAACATTCTATGATAAAAGTACGAAATTCAATTCATTAGTTCAATCAGCCAACTCGTCTATAACTTCAATAAAGATACTCAGAAGTTAACTTCAAACACAAGCTAAAGAGCAACTGTACAGGAAACATGAAAAATAATCTAGAGTTGCCAAAGGGTGCTCACGAGTCTCTTGAGAAATTTAAACTTCTTAAGATTACAAACATATTTTTTACAATGGAAGTGGCCTAAGATTAAAGCAATTTCACTATATAAACAAAATTGACCAGCCCTTAACGAGCTTTAGCTGCAGAACAAACCATGCAGAAATTGCTTTGAAGAACTTAGCTGTCAGAAAATTCCTGTCAATAATTGAAGAATCTGAAGACCAGCAACTCACGTTCATAAGAAGCTAAGTACTCTTTATAAAGAGACGCCAATGCTTCTCGAGTGAGGTACACCAGTGATATCTTATCAGGTATGATTGATCATGCTCTGAGAAATGTTATCCTTGTGGAGCTGATAAACATCACAAGCTCTCTTGCATGACGAGTCCACAAAAGGCCTTTCACTAAGTTCTTTATAAAACCTAGAAAGGTAATTTAGGCCCATGAGAAGTTCTGTTATTGCAGCTTCTATTTTAATTTGATTTGCAAAGTAAAGGGTCTGAACAAGAAGAACATTTGCTCCAGAAGACATTCGTTGCTTCTCAAAATTTCGCTCAGAATACCATTTTATCATGTTATGAGCTAGTGGAGATAACCACTCTAATATCCTTGCCAAAGCTAGTCTCCACTCTGCTGCTAGGGCAGCATCATAAACAGATGAAGCGGCACTTTTGGAGAAAACTTTTAACTTTGCCCTCAAAGAGGTTCTGATGCTAGCAGTTAGCATGTTGTAAAGGTCATCTCTTGCATCCAGGCTGATCAAGTGAGGTGATGACACGAGTTTCTCAATTAATATGATGATATTTGCATAGTGCAGAGCCAAAGCAGCAGAACCAAGAGTAGATGGAGAAGCAGTCAACGTAGTATGCTTGAAATTGAAGAGGAAAAGTCTAGTGGTACTCATGGTACTACATGGCACAGGCATTACGTTCACACTTTTCATTTTAGTACCATCTGTATAAGAAAGACCATCTGACCTTAAAATATCACTGCTTGATGGCATGAAGCTTTGTAAAACAGGCGAATCACTTCCTGTCATGCATCCCTTAAAAGGTCCAACATGAGAAAACCGCCTAGATCTGATAACCTTTTTAAAGCTAGATCTATTCTTGTCACGGGACAGAGTCAAATTTGAGAATGATCGGCCTAGATGACCTGAGTTGAATCCCAGCAGGTTGTTCTCAGATGGATGAACTGAAGAGTGCATAAGAGCAGAGATGGAATGGCTCCGAACAAGTTTATCACTGCTGTATTCAGAGTCATAATTTTCCTCAACGGCTCTTACCTGGTCTGTCCCGAACACATTTTTCATCCTATCAACCATTGTAAAAATGGATCTAAGTAGAAGGCGAACAATGTAGTCATATGTTCTAACCCAGGGAGACATTTCCCGGAGATTCTTCACTTCCTGGCGTTGCCACAAAACCTTCTGCTGAAATTCAAGCAATTTAACCTGGCTTGAATCAGGATTGGCCTTAACTCGCCTCGAGCTTTGCTCAAGGTCTGCCAGCACTTCCAGTTCTTGATAGAGTTGTGTTGTGACTGCAACAAACTTTTCCATCTTCTTGACCTTTCTCTCCATCTTCTTTAGCCTATATTCCCATCCACACCAATTCAGATCAATCTCAATGGGATCATCAAATACTTGTTTAAGATTGTGATACGTGGGGTCTGCACACCTCTTCCCAAGAATAACCACAGCTCTTGCAACATATCCCACATTTTCCATTACCTCTGCCAAAGCAAGCCCCATCAAATAATCATCGTCCTCCGAAATAAAATTTTGAATACCAGGAGAATTTACAATTTCTTCCCTCAACCTTTGAACCTGCCCATTTTCTAGGCAGTGCCATACATTAACCAACTTAGACATCAAGCTTGCAATTTCAAATGTTAAAACCCCAATCACTCCCCTTTCCGGCACATGCACACTGTTCTTACGGGAAGTTCTCCACAAATTACTAAACCAAGCCTCTGCCATGGTTTCACCTCCCATTTTTACTACCATAAGAGGATTTGCATCTACTTACAATCAATCCTCAATCATTTCGGTACTCCTGTACCAAATATAGGACAGACCAATCAAAATTTAAACCAATAATTTCCAAGCTTAACTACCAAGATCACAGCACAGTCAAACATACCTAAAGAAAATCTACAGCTTCAAACTGTGTTACATACGTTCATACAAAAGAACACGGAAGTACAAATATACAAATAACCTTGCTTTCAATAATCGTTAATCTCAAAACCGATGGGACAAAGAAGGAGTACCCTCAATTCCTTTTTCCTCTCCTTTTGAGTTTTAAAATCTAACCCAATTACAACTAAGTGAATCAGCAACAATAAAAAAATGTATTAACAATATGCTCGAAACCACCTTTCATCATAAAAAGTAGAACAAAATTAAAAAGTAAAAGTAGAAAAAGGAATCATAGAATTGCCAAATTAAAGTTCTCTCGGGTGCTGATAAAATATTAGCAGAAAAAGAAAACCCACAAAAAAAAAAAAGTATCTCTTGACTGTTGTTGAATTATTGCAGCAAAGAAAGAGCCCAAAAACAGATATCACAAAAATTAACAGTTCGAAGAACAATGCACTAAGCAAAACAGTTTAAATAAGCAAAGCTAAAAAACAATTGGGTCGAACCTTAGCTTCAATTTCAAGAGAAGAAATAAAAGCTGCGGAGAAGCAATATTTGACCGTTAAGACTCCACAGTAGCTCGAAATCCAAAGCAGTTCAGCTGGAGAGATGGAGAGAAGAGAGGAAAGGACTGAAGAGCGAGAAGGATAAGATGGTGAAGGTTTATAAGGGGAACACCATCGGCGTCAATTAGGAACAAACAGTTCAGTGGATCTAAACATGCGGGACAAATCTAACATGCGCCGAGAATTCGGTGTAACCGAGATGGTAGTTTGATTCGGGTTTATGCCTCGGACGGTCGGACCTCAAAGGTTGTAGTTAGTAGCTGACTAGCTAGCTGGTGGTGACTGATGGGCAAAAAATGATGACGTGTCTCGATAGGCTGGGACGGATAGTGGGATTTCGAAAATTTCAAAAGGCCCCTTGAGTTAAGGGTTTGTTTTTGATTGAGCTACTCATTTACTATTTTTCAAATCAATCATCTAAATTATAAATTTAGATTAATGAAGTTTTATAGTCAATTTTTTCGAATATAACCCTCTAAGTTTTTGAGTTAATAGCTAAACGCTATAAAATAAATTTACATGGCCTTAATACTTTTTACGTTCAAAATAAGTATTTTATTTTTATTTCAACATGTTAAAAAATATTTTTTTTTAAAAAAAATAAACATATTTTCTATTTTAATTTCATAAATAATCTTCTTATTCTTAATTAGTCATATCACAATTGTAATTAACTACAATAACAATAAGAATTATATAATAATTTACTTGTCATCAATTACAAGTTATCAATAACAATAAGGATTACTATTATAATTAACATTTAGTTTTAATTATAGTAAACAATATAAAATAATTGTAGCTTAGATACAATCTAACTTTAGAATGTAGATTATGTATAAACTCCACTTTAAAGTAGTAAATTTGAATTTATCTAAAACTATTTTATCACATGTTATAGACCTGTTTTCTATTCGTTCTATGACAGGTTGAAATTTTTTTTAAGGTTTTTTTCTTTTTGCATATGATATATATATATTATTGATCCCTTTTCAAAAAAAAAAAAAAAGTAGCAAATTTGAATTCATATGCATTGCATTCCTCAAGTTGATTTGGGTTAACAAAAACAAAAAACTACTAATGACTTCTTTTTATCATAGGCTACTAGAGCTTCTATTTTGAATTAAAATGAAATTGAGAAAATTAATGTAGAAGAGGGGTGATAATTGAGAAACCTATATAGTTTGGAGATCTTAATTGAAATACTTTAACAAACCCCGGGTTCAATATCGAAAAACCCCACAAATTGGAGGATCATTTCAAAGTTAACGTGAAAAGATATTAAGTTATATGTAGCATTGGTCTTTTGCTGTCTTCTACGTTGAAATAAAAAGTATATTTCTGTGGGCTTAAGCATATACTCATGTTTCTTAGTGACCCCTCGTTAGCAAATAACAATAGCGGATCTCACATTATTACGAGTTGGATTTGGGGATTTGTAAATGCGCATTTTGGGAGGTACCGACAAAAGGATCGTAGTTTGAATGCCTCGGATTGAACTAAGGCACTATAAAATTGACCAAAGTTTAAGGGTTTTTTCATTCTGCATCACATTTATTTCTTTTTCTTTTTTAATCATTTAGTTTGTAGCCCCACCCAAGTTCGAAAAGGCAAGTAAAGCACGAGTGACTACGATGGGGGCCCTGTGAAAAGTTTAGAAAAATTGATATTTGAATTATTTTATTTTATTTTATGAAATGGATGAATAGTGTAATATTATACCAGATTAATTAAATAGTAAAATAATTAAAACATCGTTAATAAAATAGTAAATTATAAAATTTGAGGTAAAATTATTTAAAATGTGTATCTAAAGTGTAATGTAAAATTCATTTGTCAGAATTTTAGAGTGAAAATAAATAGGATAAGAAGGATGATTAACCGATTTAGTCCAATATTTTACATTTTTTACTATTTAAATTCTAGATATTTATTTTTGACATTTTAGATCCTCTAACATTTTATAGGTATCTAATTATATTCTTCTTATGAAAAACTTGATGAAATCTGATAAAAAACTGATCACTATCTTTTAAAAGGTAAAATCAAAAATAAATATTAAAAAATTACAGAACTTTAAAAAATTATAATTAAATCTTGTAATGTTATTAGATAATGCATCTTACATACTTAACCAAAGTTGCAAAACTCCCGAGTCACCCCATATTTCACTTTGATTCTTCCTCCCTTTCCCTTTTCTTTCTTTCTTGCCAGGTTGCCCACCTTCTTCTTCTTGCTGTTGTCCATATGTTCCTCTCTTTATATCATAAACTTTCTTTCTATCTCCTTCCTTTATTTCATTCTGTATACTTTTGGTCACTTCACTCTTAAAGACATCAGCTTAATTTAGGAAGATGAAAATTTAGGATTAGAAGAGGTTGTCATTCTGATTGGTTCAAGTCTCACAGTGATGGAAAAGTTCCCAGAATTTTTGCAGACTTATTGACCAAATGTGAAAACAATAAATAGGAGCAATAAAAATAGGAACCCTCTCTCTTTCTTTGTTCTTCACTGTCGCCTTTTTCGCTAAAGAAATGGTCACTGGATGCAGATTCACTTGCTCCTAAAATAGGTCTATTGGGGGGTCTCTCAACAAAAGAAAATCAGTGAAAACATTGTTAAATAAGCAACCAAAGATTGGAAGTGCCTTCGCGTCACCGTCAAACTCAATGTGGGTTGCTTGTGAATTTTATTTTTGCAGAAAAGATTTGTTGCATTTTATATAGTTGCAAATAGATTGGTTTTTGTCTGATTGGGTAGAGTTTTGTTTATATTTGTGGTGCTTCAAATCTTATTGGAATTTACGAATCTGCATCTTGGTCAAATTGGTTTTCGATTAGCCTAGATTTGCTCATCAATTGTTGTATTTTTCCATGTATGTGTATCACTAATGCTATGTGATGATTTTGTATTGGGTACTGGTTGATCGTTTTTGGTTCTTATGTAATCTATTTATTTGTGAATGAGTGTGGTGTACTTGACTTTTGTTAATGGGTTTTAAGCCATTTCATTTTTGAGCTGCAAGGGGTAACAATGGGAATAAGGGAAAGAAAAAAGAAATAAAAATAGAGATAAATGGAATTATGGATAAACCGAACCATTATAAAAAAAAATGATCTAAATACGTGACTATCTTTTAAAAGGTAAAATCAAAAATAAATATTAAAAAATTACAAAACTTAAAAAATTATAATTAAATCTTGTAATGTTATTAGATAATGCATTTTACATACTTAACCAAAGTTGCAAAACTCCCGAGTCACCCCATATTTCACTTTGATTCTTCCTCCCTTTCCCTTTTCTTTCTTTCTTGCCAGGTTGCCCACCTTCTTCTTCTTGCTGTTGTCCATATGTTCCTCTCTTTATATCATAAACTTTCTTTCTATCTCCTTCCTTTATTTCATTCTGTATACTTTTGGTCACTTCACTCTTAAAGACATCAGCTTAATTTAGGAAGATGAAAATTTAGGATTAGAAGAGGTTGTCATTCTGATTGGTTCAAGTCTCACAGTGATGGAAAAGTGGCCAGAATTTTTGCAGACTTATTGACCAAATGTGAAAACAATAAATAGGAGCAATAAAAATAGGAACCCTCTCTCTTTCTTTGTTCTTCACTGTCGCCTTTTTCGCTAAAGAAACTGGTCACTGGATGCAGATTCACTTGCTCCTAAAATAGGTCTATTGGGGGGTCTCTCAACAAAAGAAAATCAGTGAAAACATTGTTAAATAAGCAACCAAAGACTGGAAGTGCCTTCGCGTCACCGTCAAACTCAATGTGGGTTGCTTGTGAATTTTATTTTTGCAGAAAAGATTTGTTGCATTTTATATAGTTGCAAATAGATTGGTTTTTGTCTGATTGGGTAGAGTTTTGTTTATATTTGTGGTGCTTCAAATCTTATTGGAATTTACGAATCTGCATCTTGGTCAAATTGGTTTTCGATTAGCCTATAGATTTGCTCATCAATTGTTGTATTTTTCCATGTTTGTGTATCACTAATGCTATGTGATGATTTTGTATTGGGTACTGGTTGATCGTTTTTGGTTCTCATGTAATCTATTTATTTGTGAATGAGTGTGGTAGTACTTGACTTTTGTTAATGGGTTTTAAGCCATTTCATTTTTGAGCTGCTAGGGGTAACAATGGGAATAAGGGAAAGAAAAAGAAATAAAAATAGAGATAAATGGAATTATGGATAGTAATAGTAATATTCCATTTCTGCCCCATAAAAGATGACTACATGCGGCGCACGCTTGTTTTTGACGAATTCTGACAATTTTTTTTTTTTATCAAAATGACTTAATTGATTGCTCATAAAATATTAATGGATCTAAAAAACTGATTAAATTTGTTTAAAAAATTCTAAAACAAATTTTAAAATAAAAAGCCGAATGCACATAATTTTAGAGAAGAATAGAAAAATATGTTAAAATGATTAAATTATTATGCACTTTTACATAATTTGTCTATGAATTGGCAATTCTAAAATGAATTATATTTCATAGTTAAAACCTCTTAACTTTAAAAAAAAAAATCCTTTAAAAAAACTTCCAAATTAGCTCTAATAAAAAATCCAAGTTCGTGTTTAGTCTCCACATAATCCTTGCTACTATTTATTTTCGGAGAAGCTAATCGATAATCTCATTAGAAAAGGCTATCTCTTTATTTTCTATCTTTATTGATGTTTCCTCTTTCTTTTTTTTTCTACCAACTATTCTTCCTAGTTGTTACAAAAAATAAAAATAAGAAATAAAAAGCATATCCGACAATCTCATTTTACACACTTGTAGAGAGTAGAAACTCAAGTCAGCCATGGTTGTTTCCTCTTGAGTCTTGAGATACGAATCGACGAAAACAATTCTTATAAATTTGTGGTGAATATTAAAATTGAAACGTACTTTCAGACCATTAAAAACTGCCTACTTTGTTGAATCTTTCAACATTCCACTAAGTGCCAAAGACTGTGAACTGCCAAAGAGTCAACTATAGTGCCTCAAGCAAAAGAATTATTTCCTCATATATTGACATTATATATATATTTGTAAAGCTTTTGTGATTGCGATATTTTTCTTACGGGAACTTGGTGTATATAAGGGGCCTAGAGGGCACCAGCTAGCTGAACTCAAAACACGGAATTGAGAGCAAGAAAAGCAATCTTGTAACCATGGAGTTGGTATGGAGGGCCTTCACTTGCTCCGTTCTTGTTTTTATACCAACTTTAATTCTTCTTTCCAAACGCTTGAGCTCCAAGAATTTGCCTCCAGGTCCCCCTGGATGGCCAATTTTTGGTTACATGTTCAATCTTGGAAGTCTTCCACATAGAACCATAGCATGGCTTAGGGAAAAATATGGCCCCGTGGTGTGGTTAAGGATTGGTTCCACCAACACCATGGCCATTCTCACTGCCAATGCTGCTGCTGAGTTTTTCAAAAACCATGATCACTCTTTCTTGGATCGTTCCATCGTTGAAACCATGAAATCACATGATTATTATAAAGGGTCCATGGCATTAGCTCCATATGGGGCATTTTGGCGTGTTCTTAAGAGAATATGCACTGTCGAAATGTTTAGCAATAGGAGGCTTATTGAGACTGCGCCTCTAAGAAGAAGTTGTGTGAATGATATGCTTTCCGTCATCGAAAAGGATGCCAATTCTGGAAATATTTCAGGAGGAATTCATGTGGCACGTTACATTTTTCTAGCAAACTTTAACATGCTTGGAAATTTGCTGTTCTCCAAACCAGAATTGGAGAATGATGCATCAGAATTCTTCAATGCCATGATGGGGATTATGGAATGGGCAGGTACTCCGAATATATCAGATATATTCCCATGGCTTAGTCGGTTTGATCTGCAGGGTTTAAGGAAGAAGATGGACGATGACATTGGAAAAGCATTAGGAATTGCTTCGACCTTTGTGCAAGAACGCATAAAAGAACGAGAGAAGACCGGTAAACAATCTAAAGATTTCTTGGACGCGATGCTAAATTTTGAGGGCAATGGAAAGGATGAACCAGCTAATTTATCAGAGAGGGATATCAACTTATTTACAATGGTAATCTCTAAGACCTTGGGCTTTTTTCTCATATTTCCAATTGGAATATGGCGTTTTCTTCAGAAGTGGAGCAATTTTTCATTCTTTTGACTTTCTGTTTTTGGCAAGCATTTGTAGTTTCCACGACTCTAGCACTCATCCACTTTGCTTTTCATACATTTGTGGTTGATTATGCCTTGCTAACTCCATAATTATGCAGGAAGTGTTCCTGGCTGGCACAGAATCAACTAGCGCCACCATTGAGTGGGCATTGGCAGAGCTCCTCCGCCACCCTGCTGAAATGAAGAAGGTTCAAGATGAGCTTTCTAAAGTTATAGGACCAAACAAGAAATTAGAAGAAAGTGATATTGAAAATCTGCCATACTTGCAAGCCGTTGCTAAAGAAGCTCTTCGATTACATCCTCCTATTCCCTTACTAGTACCACGAAGAGCAACCGAAGAAACCACCTTCATGGGATACAATATTCCCAAGAATACCCAAGTTTTTGTTAATGTCTGGGCAATTGGCAGAGATCCCGAGTACTGGAGCGACCCGGACTCTTTCAAGCCGGAAAGATTTCTGGGTATCGACATTGATCTCAAGGGCCAGAGTTTTCAGATGTTGCCATTTGGGGCTGGACGTAGGATGTGTGCGGGCTATCCTTTGGCCCAGAAAATGCTTCACCTTCTTCTGGGATCATTGCTTCACGAATTTGAATGGGAGCCTGAGAAAGGAGTCACTAGCGATACAGTGGACATGCGAGAGAGATCAGGAATCACTGTTAGGAAACTTGCACCTTTGAAAGCATTGCCAAGAAAGCGTTTCATTGCGTGATCCTCCCACCATACACACACTTCATGTCTGTTCTCATTCTGTTAGATGAGTAATATACATTAATGAATAAATAGTTATCCTTTATCATTATCCTCATCATATTGTAAAATATTTATATTGGCTGTTATCATATTTTCATCTGTATATCAAAATCATGATTTGTAATTATCTTTCTGAACATAGGGTCAACTTTCGGACAATTTAGTCAAAATAAATTTATTTTTAACATTTTGATCTAAAATAACTTGATTTGATAGAAGTATATAAAAATAATCCAAAAGGTATTTAAAAAAAAAACATTTAACACTTATACTTGTTTACCAAACAAGTCCACCAAACACATCTACTTTGAAAGATCTGATTGTGAATTAGGTCAATTGAAAGACCCAATTCACAATCACATCTTCTTACTCAAGTTTTTTTAAAAATATTTATTTTTAAAAAAATAGTGAGTAATTTTTTTAAAAAAAAATTTTTAAAAGTAAAAAATAGTGAGTAATCACTTTTTTTTTATACATTTTTTGTAAGGAAAAACTAATAATAATAAATTTTTAATGAAAAAGTGAGTAAATTTATTTTTAAAAAAATTTAGAAACTTTTCGTTTTTTTTAATGAAATATGGAGTAAATTTCTTTTAAAAAAAACTTTAGCCGCCTAAAAACAAATAAAATTTTTGCCAAATTAGTTTTATGTGTTTAACTTTTTTTTTTAGACAAATTACTAACTATTTTTGAAAGGTCTAAAGTTTTTAATGTCTTAATTTTGATTAATGACAAACATTGATGTTGATTAATATTTTATGTGTATAAGTGTTGGTCAAATGTCTAATCAATGCAAAATCGAAGTTTCAAGTTTTCGTGAAAGATCGTAAGTGAAAGCCCTAAAGCTTTTAATATAGTAATTTTGATTAATGACAAACATTGATGAGGACTAATGTCTTATTTGTACAAGTGATAGATTTTTTGGATTCATGATTTAATCCATGCAAGAACAATATTTCAAGTCTTCAAGGAAGTATACAAGTCAAGACTATCAAGATTTGAAAATAAGCTTTTATTGGATTAGATAGGAATTAGAGGTATAGTTTTAGAGTTATATATTTTGATATCTCTAGTTCTACCTCTAATTGAGTAATGTTTTCTAAAGGTTGCTCTATGAACTTAAAATATTATTTCAAAATGTTTTTAATGTTAAAATATATTTTGGTATTTCGAAAACCATGCATCGTGATTTCAAAACTTAAATGGTTCATAAACTCTTGTTGAATTGATACCATAACTTATATGGTTGATTGAAATCATCATTTATGTATTAAAGTATTGTTGATACACAAATGAACATGTTTCAGTCGACCTAAAGTGGTACAGGTATCGTCCATAAGTTAGTTTATCTTGTGGATGCATGTGCTGTCAAATTTGTTCATCTGCCAACCTGTGGATGACCATGAGGTCGACCGGAAGATGAAAAATCATCATACGGTGGTTGTCCAGTGAGCTTGCGGATGATGGTGTGGACGACCAGTTTGATATGCGGTCGATCGCACTTCCTGAGTGGGTTTCCAAAAGCTTCATTTTTTACCGTTGGGAACAAACCTTTAAATACCAAAACCTTTGGAATTCTTTCTAAGAAGATTTTTTGAGCAAAAATATTGTATATCTTGATCGTATAACGTCTTATAAACATTCCAAAACCCTTTCTAAACATCAATCTTGTTAAAATCATTAAATAAGGGTTTTTACATTCAAATGTGAATTTTAAGCAATCTTGACAAGTCATTACTCAAAGAGGTGATTGTAATTCAAATTAATATATCTTCATATTAAAGTGATATCTATCAAACTCTCTATCTTTTATTATTAATTGTAATTGTATCAAGGTTGCAAGTAGCATAAAACCCTAAGTGTTAGGGTGAGCCTTGTGTAGGTTGTTTTGTATTCAAGGTTTGTTTGTAAAACCTTTGGGTGAACCTTGAATTGAATTGTATTGTTAGAATTCACTAAAGAGATTGGTGAGATTATTGTATAATCGAGGTTGTGTTGTAAAACTCAAGGGTTGAGTGAGCCTTGATTGGTTTGAAAGTTTATTTGTAGAAGTCTAAGGTAAATTGGGTGAGCCTTTTTGTAATCTCATTTATTTGATTAGTGAAGGGATTTGATAAATCCTTGAGTAGGTAACTCAAGGTAGTGGATTAGGTTTTGTTGGATAAACCGAACCACTATAAATCATTGTGTTCAATGCTCTAATTTCTGCATTTTATTTGAACACATTATTTCTCACACAACTAGCAGACCAAGTATTTGATATTTGTTATCAAAGATGTGTTTTATTGAATTAGGTTGAAAAATCAGATAAAAACCTAATTCACCCCCCCTTAGGTTTTTCAGTAAGTTATCAAAAATTGAAGATAAGAATTTTGTGGATTAGATAAAATCTAAAGGTTTAATATTATATTTTGATATCACTTAAATATCTTTAGATCCAGGTCATAGATTAGATTTTGTTAGATAAACCGAAACATTATAAAAAAATGATCTAAATACGTGACTATCTTTTAAAAGGTAAAATCAAAAATAAATATTAAAAAATTACAAAACTTAAAAAATTATAATTAAATCTTGTAATGTTATTAGATAATGCATTTTACATACTTAACCAAAGTTGCAAAACTCCCGAGTCACCCCATATTTCACTTTGATTCTTCCTCCCTTTCCCTTTTCTTTCTTTCTTGCCAGGTTGCCCACCTTCTTCTTCTTGCTGTTGTCCATATGTTCCTCTCTTTATATCATAAACTTTCTTTCTATCTCCTTCCTTTATTTCATTATGTATACTTTTGGTCACTTCACTCTTAAAGACATCAGTTTAATTTAGGAAGATGAAAATTTAGGATTAGAAGAGGTTGTCATTCTGATTGGTTCAAGCCTCACAGTGATGGAAAAGTTGCCATAATTTTTGCAGACTTATTGGCCAAATGTGAAAACAATAAATAGGAGCAATAAAAATAGGAACCCTCTCTCTTTCTTTGTTCTTCACTGTCGCCTTTTTCGCTAAAGAAACGGTCACTGGATGCAGATTCACTTGCTCCTAAAATAGGTCTATTGGGGGGTCTCTCAACAAAAGAAAATCAGTGAAAACATTGTTAAATAAGCAACCAAAGACTGGAAGTGCCTTCGCGTCACCGTCAAACTCAATGTGGGTTGCTTGTGAATTTTATTTTTGCAGAAAAGATTTGTTGCATTTTATATAGTTGCAAATAGATTGGTTTTTGTCTGATTGGGTAGAGTTTTGTTTATATTTGTGGTGCTTCAAATCTTATTGGAATTTACGAATCTGCATCTTGGTCAAATTGGTTTTCAATTAGCCTATAGATTTGCTCATCAATTGTTGTATTTTTCCATGTTTGTGTATCACTAATGCTATGTGATGATTTTGTATTGGGTACTGGTTGATCGTTTTTGGTTCTCATGTAATCTATTTATTTGTGAATGAGTGTGGTATACTTGACTTTTGTTAATGGGTTTTAAGCCATTTCATTTTTGAGCTGCTAGGGGTAACAATGGGAATAAGGGAAAGAAATAAAAATAGAGATATATGGAATTATGGATAGTAATAGTAATATTCCATTTCTGCCCCTTAAAAGATAGTCACATGCGACGCACTCTTGTTTTTGACGAATTCTGACAAATTTTTTTTATCGAAATGACTTAATTGATTGCTCATAAAATATTAATGGATCTAAAAAGTCAAATTTATAGGATCTAAATGCCAAAAAATGAAAAATTATGAAAATAAACCGGCTAATCATGCTTAAAAAAAATTTATGGTCCTATTTTTATTTTTCTGGCATTGGACAATAGGACTCTGCCAATCTTTCTTGTTCAGATTCTCTTTTAGTTAACGGAATCTGAGGCTTATTTTAGAAAACAAAAAACCAAAAGCCTTTTATCAATTAAAGTACTTCACAGTGAAAGTCATGTTATTGAAATTCATGGAGATCAATTATAGAACTTAAGATGAAATATGTTACTTTTAGAAAATATTAAATTCATCTTCATATATTTCAAATATATATATATATATATAATTAACTTTAAATTTAAAGGAATACGTGATTTTATTGCCAAAGAGAACTTATTTTAAAGAAATCTTTGTATCAATCTCTACACTCTTGAATTATCTTGGAAAGGTGCTCAGCATTTTATAATCATCAATAAGGGTGTGTTTGTGCTAAAGTAATGTCTCGATTGATTTACACATAAAACATGCTGTATAAAACTTTCAAATTTGATTTAAATTATGCATTAAGCTTAATGAAATAATGATGTACTTTTGTGCAAAACCCATAACTTTTCTTTAGTAAGAAAGTTTGAAATCTTATGCCATGTGAATTTCAATTATTTTCTAACACTTCTTGATATATATTCTCTCGGATAAAAATAAAAAAATAGATTACTAAGTCAAATTTTGTTTAGCGCAGAGGCCTTGCAACAAAAAAAAAAACAGATGGATTGGTTTCTCCAACGTGATCCGTAATGGGATTTGGCGGTTCTGACTTATAATTGACTGGCTTCGATGAACGAAGAATAAAAGAGATTAATTACAATATTATTGGGCCTTTATTCTTTTCCATTTGGGCCAGGAGAAAAGGACATGCCAGCTTCAAAACTATCGAATGATAATAGCATTGGATATATGACTCTTCAGGCATTTATTCTTGATATGACCTCTTCCCCTTTTCGTTCCTTTTTTTTTTTCTTTTCTTTTGATAAAGATTAAGTGAAATGACAATTCAAATGCATTAACAAAGTAACTATTGAAAGATTTTTTTTTTTTAGTATGGGAATTGGAAGTTTGATAATAATATGAAATATAATTAATATATTATTTGAGATTGTGTTTTTAATTTAAAAGTAATAAAAAAATATTATTTATATAAATATGTGAAACCATTTATTGAGTTAGGAAATAAAATTTAATTTTGAATACGATAGAAATTTTGAAATTTTTTTATTGAGATAATGTTATGAAAATTGACAATATTTAAGTAAAATGATTGTCCAAATATAGTCATAATTCCTTAGAATATAATTCTAGGGAAAATAAATTCAACCAAATTAAAATGAATGAATTATTGAATATATTCAATTTATTAGTAAAATATCTAAATATGATTTAAATAGTAAGTTTGTAATAATTATGTTTTAACTTGCTTAAATATATACAAAATAAAATAATTATATTTACAAAAAAAACATATTATATAAAATTGAAAAAAACCACACTTCTCAATTCTTAATGTTATGAATATTAAAAAAAACATTAACATGAAATAGATGATTTCAAATAGATTTAATTTTAAAATATTTTGAATGTATATTATAAATATTAAACGAGTCAGCAGCATTAAAAAAAAAGTTTTATGATTATATTCATTAGGCAATGAACCAGCTTCTTCACTTGTTTTAAGGATTTTTTTTACTTTATTGAATGTCTTATAATTGAAGTAAACATGAAAATTTAAAATTCAAGAAAAAATAATATTTTCTCAAATTAGATTCGTTGTCAACTATATGAGGCCTATGAGTTTCTATTCATTTTAACATATCCATTTTTTGGGGGGTAAATTTAATATACTAGCAAAAAAACTCACTTCAAGCTATAATAGCACTACCAAGTTTATATGAGAAGTTATTTATAAAATATTACTAGTACAAAGTTAAATATTCACATTTTTATTTTAAAATATTTATAATTAATTATTTACTTTCATTAAATAAATATATTTTAATTTAAATTTTTTTAGTAACTTTATTAATTTAAGAAATTTAAATAACACTAAATTTGATTCACTACTAACCACATCAATAACAATAATATTATAGTAATTTTATTAATGTCAAATATTATTATTAATTTTTATATAAAATAAAAGTGAATATTTAATTATAAACTAACGGAGTATTACAAATGTATTAAAACCTTATAAAACAAATAGCACAATATGACTAAAAAGTAAAATCTATGAATTTAATGGTAAATTTGATTTAACATAATTTAATAACAATGAGGATTAAGTATGTTGATTTTGATCTAAGCAAAGGATGGAAATCCTTATAATATGGGCATTCCATCCACTTTGAACTCATTTTTATTTTTTATGGTATGGAACAATAAAAAAACAAAATTTTATCCAAAATATAAAATAAATCAGAACTAAAGAGGAAAAAATAGAAAGATAAAGAATCTGACCCTTTTTTTTCTAAAATTAAATTGTTTTTTATTTAGTACAAAAATTTGTAAAAATATAAAATTCTATTCAAATTATTATCTCACTCTTAAGAAATGTATATGTTTATTTTAAAATTACAAATTCGTATTTTTAAAAAAATTGAATACTTTAATTATGAAAATTTAAAATTATAACAGCATAGCTATATTTGTGCAATCTCAAATAAACTATGAGGAAGGTAGAAAATATGACTACGAAAAAATACCAGTTGATACTTTGATTAGTAAGTAGTTAATACTGCCTAACGTGGGTTGGTCGTTCACATCAGAACGTGACCGTGGGGCCCATTAAGGCGCTCATCAAAATTGAAATATTCTCCAATAACTAACGTCACAAATGACCAATTGTTGAAGTATTCCAATCATTTTTCTCTTTTTAATAGTCTTATAGAATAAATAATTTAGGCGTTGAATTCCAATTCTAAAATTATAATCTCGGTGGTTAAATGTGCGATCAAGTTGGTGATGCTTTCAAAAAATTTCATTATTTTATATATGAAATTCTCAATTGTTATCGAAAGATATGAGATTTATTCAATATATACTCTTAAATTATGAGTGTAATTTTTTTTATCGTTAAAAATTTTAAAAAAATGTTAAATTAATAGTGCCTGAAAGTCTACATTTTAAACATCAATGCTGTTCTTTGAAGTTAAAAACTTTGAAGGAGCCACACTTTAAAACTTAAAGTTTATTCTTGATTTTTATAATACAATCTTTTATGTTTACATTTCATAAATTATGGTGTTGGGTTGGTTTTTTTTTATTTTTTTCCTGTTGGTGGGGCGGGGGGAATATTATTTAAGATAAAAAAAAAACATTTTTAAAATAAAAAATAAAAAATTTGGGGTGCCATGATGATGATGCCATGCTCCCAGCCCGGACTCTCCTTTTTGGAATGTTCTTGAAAAAATATAAAAATTAAGGAAAAGGACTAAAGGAGTACATCTTGGGCCAACAGTAGTGGATTTAGTGTTGCTTGCAACTAAAGAATGAATAACTCCTCTAAAGCGATCCGTTAAATGGACCCAAGCCCAAATGTGGACCATGATTTTTCGCTTTGAGTTGATGCCCTAAACAAGCTTTGCTCGGGGAATTCCATAAAGTCTTATTAGATCGTATTTCAATATAAACTATAAATAATTCTTCTATAAAAAATTAAATATTGACATTATTATTTTTAAAATTATGTATCTATTTTTTTAAAAACATGAAAATTAATATCATTGATTTAGGAGATTTTCATTTAGTGACACATGTAATTTTATCATTATTATCATTAATTATATTAATAATAAGAATAACTTGACAACTTATTTGAGATAAAAAATTATAATTTCATATTAATTTAAATATGAACACTAATTCTAAATAGAGATAGTTTATACTTTTGAAATTTATCTTATTTATTTACTAATTCATTAGTTGATTGTCATGAAATTAAGAAAATATTTAATTTACTTTGAATCTTTTTTAATGATAAGGTATAAGAAGCGATGATCTAACTACGCATAAATTATAATTCTATTTACGTAGTGGATTTTTTTATAAGAAGTGGTTATGATGGACAAGTTATCTGATGTGCTCTCTTTAATAGGAATTATAGTTCTTTATCATAAAAAAAAAAAATTAAAAGGTATGGTGTTAACACGAACCTTCAGATTCTATTAACAAAAATAAAATAAAATCAATAACCCGTTAGTTGATTTTTATTGCTTGTTAAATCATTGATATTGAAGAATAATCTCAAACCTCATATTTTATGAAGTTAATTTTGAAATTCTTAGAATCTGAAGCAATCTCCACATGGACTAGAAAAAAGTCATAGAAAATCTAATCTAATCCATATATTTTTAGCATATATATATATATATATATATGTATATATATTGACATTTAAATGCCTTAACTTAGGATGAGGTTTTCATCTGTATATATTAAAGAAAAAAAATCATATAAGTCTTCAAAAGAAGATCCAAGACTTTTGACAATTAAATTATACTTATAACCAAAGAGAATTGAATATACCAGAGGGAAATATCAGTTGCAATTCCATGCACCAACCAAACAGTGATGGCTAACTTGTATGATCAATCTATTGAAATTTATTGCTTGTTAAAATGATTGTGTAATTGAAGAAAAAGCTCAGACATCATATTATTATAAAAGTTGGAATTGCAAAGGATGGAATCTAAAGCAATCTCCAAAGGGACCAAGTTCTTTTAAAAAGTCATAGAAACTCTCACATGCTTGAGAAAATTTTTAACACTGAAATATCAAATAAATTCTCATATCCTCCTCCTTTTTTCTTTTTCTTTTTTTTTTTTGTTTTCCATCTTATTATTGTAGTGGGGGCAACAAACCTTACTTTTAGCAATTGACAGCTATCAGCTTTTCATCATATGCTTGTATGTTCTCATCAGTTTCATTTGATTTTAATGCTATTATCCTATACTAGCTGCAAGTGTTTTTGTCTCATTCTAACATTTTTTTTTTTCTCCTTTTTGCCCCCTTATGGTTTTGCTTTGATTTATATTTTGGAATGATGCACAGTACATACATATTGAGAGACCTTTAAAAAATAAAAAGAAGAAAACCATAAATTTGTTAGTTTTGATCCACTTTATCTAAAGCCAGGTAAATATTATTAGGACCTTTGATATTCTTTGTTAGGATGAATTGTAGTCCACATATAAAAAATGAGAGGAAAAAAAGTAACATTATTCAATATTCAACTAAATTAAATTATATTTCAAAAGAAAAAACAAACTAAATTCATGATCTCGAAAGAGATTTTAAAAACTACATATCTTCCTAACTTTATAATCTTTTTTTAGGACATAAGTTTTCTTTTAGATCACAAGAATAGTGTTCAAATTGTATACGTAAATGAGAAGTATCATCAAATTGATGCTAATATCTTTAATAAAAAAATTCTTTTAAAAAAAATAAAGGGTTGCTAGGTTAATCATTCCTTTCATTAATAAATTATATTCTCTCATCTTCTTGATTTTTTCTACATTGATAGTGGAGTAGTTGCATAGTCATTCATAAGCGGCAAAAACAAATAAAGAAGGAAAAATGGACAAGCACACACTAACCGCAAAATTTGAACAAAATCATTGTCAAAAATAAATACTCCTACTTTATGTCAAAATATAATACTTCTTTCCTCCACCAAAAAGGAAATTAATTTTTTTTAAAAAAATTGCGAAGCATGACAATTAAAATATGGAGTTCCATGTGATGTAGCCGAAAAGGGTTTTGGATTCTTGAATATATATTATCACTTTAGTTTATGCAAGCAGCTTTCTTTCTGCTTTAAGTGAACTCCAAGTTTCCCTCTCCGTCAAGGTTGTTTTTGGATTTTCCTTTCTTTCTTTTTTTTTTTTACATATGCCATGAGTTGTTGGTAGCTGAATGCTGCATTTTTTTTTAAAATTTAAATACAAGCATTTTAAAATAATACATTTTTAAAAAATGTAATTTTTTATTTTGGAATTGACCGTGCAATTATTTAGAATGTAACCTTATAAAAATAAAACAAAGGTTTTGGATTCAGTTCATGTTCTTATCCTTTAATTCCCTTTGATGCATAAAGGGAAAATGTTGTTTAGATATATTTATTTGTTTATAGAAATAAAACTCAACCCCTTCTAAATATTTAGAGTACTTGTTTTTTTTTTTTCTTCTTTTTTCTTGTGGAGTAAACATACTTGTCTCCTAGAAAATTTCCTTAATTATCTATAACTCTATAAAGTTCTCGAGGCATTTAATTATTGTCTTCTTTTGCTCTTTTTTCTTTATCACTCTTTTTTTAAAGAATATAAAAATTTACATTAAGTTTTATTTTAAAAGGTGTAAAATAACATTTTAAAAACTTAAAATTAAGATAAGGTGTTATCAGTTAATTTTTTATTTTAGATATCAGATAAATTAGTTTGTTATTTCAGTTTGCCTTGATTTGATATGATTTTATAAATATTTGGATAAAAAGTGCACCATGCATCTAAATTTTTACAAATTTTAGTTTTAGTACTTAAATTTTTTTTTTATCAATGCATATACTCAAACTTTTTAAAATTATCATAAAACACACTTGAACTTTTTTATTTTCAATGCATGCACTAAAACTTTATAAAAGTATTAAAGATCGCACTTATGTCCATCTAATTAAAAGTCATTTTTGTCATTCTCAACAAGAATCTAAACTTATTATTCTCTAATCCATATAAACTCATTTATTCCATTTAGATTCTATAAAAATCCAACCCTTTCCAAGTTTTTATTTCTTTTAAAGGTAAAAATATTTTATTAAAAAGAAAATATTTAGTACAAGGTAAAAGAATATGATACAATAAAATAACTCGGAAAGAAATCATACACAAAATACACTTAAACCAAAACTATAAGAGAAATATGAGATAATGTAAGAGAATATAAATGAAAAGACATCAAATTGAACCAGAAAATAGTAATTAGAATTTGAGTATATTGGCAAAATGAAATGTACAAATTGGCTAGCTATTGGAAACAAATCTACTAGAAATAACGAGTTTATATTATTGTTAAGAATGATAAAAAATGTCCTTTAATTATATGGACAAAAGTGCACTTTTTCATAGTTTTAAAAAGTTTGAATGTATATATTGATAAAAAAAAAACCTAAGTGCTAAAACCAAAATCTATGAAATTTTAGAGACATGGTGCACTTTTTATCAAAAAAAGAGAGAGAAGAAAATACTAGAGGACTTTTGATTAATTAAATTTCCATTACTTTATACCATCTCTTAGAATGTGTATATGCATATTTTAGTTATTTTTTCCACATACTTCCTCAGTATCTAAATATAAAATATTATAGTATTGTTCTCTTATCTTAAAATATTAGTTATTCTACAATTACTAATATATAATTATAATATATTTTATAGTTTTAACAATTTACTTTTTATTCTTTCCCTTTCTCTTCAAAGAGAGTGAAAATGTAATTATAAATAGGAAAATAGAAATTTAATTTTAAAAGTATTTAAGATATAATATATTAATATTTAAATTTTTTTATATATGTGCACTGAGTGATAGTAGTGTATTGCAGTTTGTTTGGATAAGACATTTTTAATTTTTTAAATGATTTGGAAATAAAACAATTTAAAAAGATGCATTTTAAAAATTTATCATTTTTAAATTACTCTTTTTGAATTTAAAAGGAGTAAACTTTTCATATTTGTGAAAAAATAAAAATTTAGAGAGAAAAACTAAAATTTTGATTATTACATATTCATGAAATTCTTATAAAATAATACTAAAAAAATAAAAAATATTTTTTTTAGATAAGATAGGGTTCATCTAGTTTCAACAGTGGAATTTGAAAAAACAAACTGACAAACACATTTATGTGGTCTTTGAATAAGAGATTTTGGGAATTCATCAATTGGATTATCCAAATAAGGATTTTTTTTATTATAAAAAAGTGAAAACAGTATGCAAATGAGGATTTTATTATCTAAATTTTTCAAAATTTGAATTAAAATGAAAATATTCTTAAAAATCTCCATCCAAGCATACGTAAAGAGAAAGTAATTTATTATCAAAATCAATTACTCCAGTTCCTCCCCCCCAAAAAAAAGGAATAGGAAATTTATGTAAAAAATATGATCCAAATAACATTTCATTTGTTTATAAAATATAAAATATTTTATCAAAATAGTAAACTTATAATTTTTAAAATATATAAGTGAAAACGCTTACACAAAAACAAATATATACCTTCTTGTCAATAACATTTTAAAAAAATGGCAACAAAGAAATAAAATATCTATCTAAATAGAGCCAAAATCTTAACACTTATCCTATACAGCTTTGCACGTGATTGATAGCTACTTTACCAAGACATGTATTGGAAATCTAAATCAAGATACCAATAAATTGACTTTACTTTTAAAACGAACAAATGAGTATTGGAAAAGAGAAATATTAAATCCTAATCTATAAAATAATGCCAGCATGCGTATTGTTTTGGAATCTCTTTCCTTTTCCACAATATCTCTTTCTATTTTTCCCCTTTTTATTAAGGCCGCGCCCAAAATTCCTACTTCCTCAAGCAATCGGCATGGCACGCTTACCAAATGGTGTTCAAACGAATCGGGCTCTAACCTGCCATTGGTCTTTGCTACTCCGTCGAATATTCATATTTCATATATTAATTAATAAGGATTTAAAAAATTATCGTTTTATTAGTAATTAGTAGAAATTATCAAAATTATTAATGGAATTTTAATAAATATAATTATTTATTTTAAAGAAAATACTTAAATTTAAATATCTCAAAATAAAAATTTTGATATTTAAGATTAGACTTCATTTTTTTCCCTGTAGATATATAAATAGTGTATTTGGTTTGATTTCTCTTTGTGTGTAGTTTTTTTTATATTTTGAAACTAAAAAAAGATAATACATTTAGAATATATTTTAAAATTTGCCTGTGTTAACCTTTGACTCGAATTAAATTGAAAAGTCATAAATGATAAAAATATTAAACTGAATAAAAGACAGTTAATAAATTTTAATTAGAAGTTGTTAAAAATATAGTATTAATAATTAAGTACAGGCCACGTGAAGTTGGAAGAACAAATTTTGATTTTTTTTAAGCCAATAATTTTTGAATTAAAAGAGAATCAGGGGACAAACACAACATTTAAAAATTTGATTTGACTGCTCATAAAAAAAAAATACTCCGAAATGTTTTGACTGTATAATGAGAAAAAAAGGTTTTTGCCAGCTGTTTTTGTGTTAAGCATTTAAGCCTGAGCAGTCAACGGTCTTCGCCGACAGCTTTGAATTTATTACTATTTCTTTTTGCAGAGTTTGGCCGTTTTATTGTGATTGTTTAATTCATGTCTAATAATGTGATGGCATTCCTTTAAAAAAATACTCCGTAATAATTTATGATTACATTTTTATTGAATATTTTAAGAATCAACATATTTTTCCACTCTATAATGTTTTGTGCTATCTAGTACTATTCTAGTATATATATTTAGTCTCTCTGAAAAATGTCTTACTTAAATTATTCTGATTTTTATTGATATACATTGTTTCCGTGATGCTTTTAATTTACTACTTTTAAAATATTTTTTTTATTTTCATAACTTTTTGATAAAATGCATTAATCAAATTATATTATTCATAATTATAAGATATTTTAATAATTTTATGATTATTTATACGTTATTTATAAAATTATTCATACTTTATAAATAAATATAAATAGATAATAAATATTGTAATTTATAAAAAATAATTAAAATAAGTGAAGTTATGATGAAAAGTAAAATAATTTATTAATTTATATAAAATTATCTAAAATATCTTATAAAAATAGATAAATGGAGTATTTCTTTTTATTTCGTTACTTTTTATTTTATTTTATTGCAAAGTCATCTATTTCACTCTCTTCAACTTCATAATAGAGTATTAGTGTTGTTCTTAAATTTTAGTAACTTATTAAAATCTCTAATTTAAAGTGCAGCATTCAGATTTTTTTTTGACTTTTTGGAAGTGAAATTGATAATTTTCTAAAAGGACAGATAAAATAACAAATGTAACATTTACAATTTAAATTTGAGAGATAAAACTGTATTTTACTTGTCTTTCTGCTCAAATATGTCCATACTATTTTGCTATTTTTACACTTTATTAAAAGTATGTTGATTTTATTTTAAAAATGAATTAAACATAAAGAAGTTACAAGAGTAAAGGGGATTCGCTCTATTCTTAGATTGTTATATTTTATGGTATAAACATAATATACTCAGATAAAGATATGTAGCTTAAATTTTTAAAAGATAAATAATATAGCTTAATTTATGAAGCAATCTTGTTTATTATTTTCCTCAAAAAAAATACTGTTTATTTGTGTAAAGTCATGAGTTATGTAAAGTAATAATAATTGTTTTTACATATAATTTCCTCAAACATGTCATCATCAAACATTTTATTTTCCTTCATTTTTTCCACTCTCTTTCCTTTTCTTTTTTGAATTGTATCAAATTAATATTGGTTAACAATTAAAAATTACTATATACATAGGTAGCAGAATTCTCAAAATCACTTTATTAATATGAAAAGTTATGATTAAAAAAAATTAGAATAGAGTTTAAGGGTTAAAATAAAAATTTCCAAAAGTTTAAGAGACGTTAAAATTTTGTTCCCTATTTTAAAAATAAAAGATAAATTAGACAAACAAAAACGAAAATTGCGAGGACTCAGTTAGATAATTTGAATTAGCTCAGGACGGAGAAATCACTATGCGTTAATACTGTACAAATCCACACCATATTCTTAGGATATTATAATAAAAAAATTCCCCCCCCCCCCAATGTAAAACAAAATATTTTTAAATCATATTTTATTTTTGTTAAAGTTTCAACTAAGTTTATTTTTTGAAAAATCAACATTATATTAATTTATGCCAAAATTCATTCAACTTTTAATGATTGTTATTATTATTGGCAAGAATGAAGTAGACTTTTGAAAATTTGTCATCTTAAATTTGTTAAGAAAATGGTTTCAATGAGAGAAATTTTGTTGAGATTTTTTCCCCCCTCCAAATAATGACTTAATTGAGAACTTTGAGGACAAAATTGTATTTTAATCTATTTCTCATAACAAGTGCATTATTATGGTGGATGAGGTGATTATGTTGAAAAACAATGAAATCTCATTAAGCAATCCCGTCCAAAAAAACGGTAGAAATTACATGGAGGAATTCTTACCGTACCAAATTTGCTCATCATCGAGAAATCTACCCCACTGAGTTTAACATCTGAACTGCTATATTTCTTAGTATAAAACTTTAAAAAAAAAATTGTTTTTGATTGTATACATTTATTTTAATACAAAAATTAATGAGATCCATTATCTTTAAAGAAATTACTACCATATTCTTGTTATTAATATGGTTGTTGATCATAAAAAAAATATAGTTAGTGGTTTACAAGAGATAATATCAGAATAACTTAAAATAATCAATATGATTATGAAATATGCTATTCAATCTAAAATTTAAAAATAAAAATGTAAATATTCAATTGTGAATTAATGTACTTCCTTTCTCACATTCTAATTGTCCACTTTGTACTTATTACAATATTAAAAATAATATTATAAATAATAATTATGAAATTAAACTTAAGTTGAATTCATTTAATAGCTAGTTTATATATATTAATCATTCTAAAAAATATATTGTATAATAAATAATTGACAACTCGTTCAATTCTTTTATTAATAATAATTATATAATTATAAAAATACTTATAAAAATTAGAAAGTAACAATTAAAATACGACATAAATAAAATGTGAATGATCGCAATGAAACGGATGAAATATAAAATAATAATAAATGTATAAAATAATAAGACAAATCATGATACCTTTCTTTTCTTGAAGTTAAATCATCATAACTTACTATAATATTTCAGTAATTTAAAATAGTCAATAAACCTACCAAAATGATAGAATGTTATGCGTAAAGTATGTAGTAATAAATTACAAGATGATGTCATTTTAAGTTTGCTAAGTCGGTAGAGTTAGTAAATTAATATTCATTAAATATTTTTCACCATCTGATTAGCTCGACTATTTATTATAGCCATCAAATGGCTGCACAATTACAACTAAGAAATTGTACAGCCCCAATTTAGAGATGAAATATTCTGCATTTAATGCGTTTTTTTTTTTCTGAGAAAACTTGTATTCATGACGTTTTAATATGATTTTTTTTTAGTGAACTTGGTCTTAATGAGTCATGTGCATTGAAAACTTATACACATGCAAATCATTTAGTATATTTTTTAAAGGAAAAAAATTTCTTTAAATATATGGTCTACATATACTTGTTCTATGTCATAATTTTCTTGTAACATTCACGCGTTATATATATATATATATATATTGCATAGTATAAAAAATTTGATTATACTATTTCAAATATATTATTCATTTCGTTTGTAATTTAATATTCATATTGAATTATTTTAATTTTAAAAATAAATTTGACTATAGAAACTATTAATTAGTAAGATGTAAAACTTTTAAATTTAGTAAATTGTAAATAAAACAAAAAATGAAAAATATGCTTATTTTATAAATATAAATATTCAATTTAGAATATCCTAAATGAAATATATATATATATATATATGTATATATATTTAATTTGGACCAAATAAGTATTACATAGTATCTTGTATCTTCTAGAAGGGTAAAAATATTTTAAATATATAGTCCTCAAATATTTGGCCCATGTAACATTCATATGCTTCTATAAAAGGGGGAAAAATATACATATAAATGTGATTATAATACCTTTAATATTTGGGTTAAAATAAATTTTTATTTAATTATGTATTATTTGAAATAAGATTTTTTTTTTAGTTTTACTATAGTCCATCATTACTCCACTAAACAACTATACTCATCTCGTCCGATTAAAATAGATTTTTTATTATTTTCATTAAAATTTAGTCCAAATTCTTCATTTGAGAGTGTGCTTAATTTTTAAATATTCATATTTAACATATTATGTTATTATAAAACTTATTTTTAATTTATTGGAATAATGAATATTAAGTTAAATATTTCATTTTAGGAAAAAAATACGCAAATTTTTGCACACAATTAAATTTAAATTTGATCAACTATCAAACACAAAGCGAAAGGGCAAAGTAAAAAGAATAAGAAAATAATTTATAATTTTAACATTTTTAAATATGCTTTTTTAATATGTGTAAAACATTATACAAGACCATTTTAGTGGTACAGAGGGAGTATTAATTAGTTTTCAATTATTTTAAATATATAATTCACTCAATATGAAACTGTTATGTTATGTTATACTTACCTATTAATAGCGTGCTAAATTAGTGTAACATACAAATTTTGTTTGAGGGAGTGTAATATACAAATATTAGAAATTTCTTTTGTTAGTAAATAATTCTCCTTTTTTAAAATCACTGGTATTGTACCTCCAAACAAAAAGAAGAAGAAAAGAATATCACTGGTACTACTGGTTGGGGTTTCCTGTCCTTCGGACTTCGGGAATATAGAAATAATGAAGGCCGAGTACCAAGGGCCCGGATTCTGAATTTTACGAACTCTGCAGTCGAAGTGAGGCGAGTATGACCCTTGTCTCGACTGTAAGCGAAGCCAATTTCCCTTTTCTTTTTCTTCTTTTTAGAAAGAGAGAGCCAATGAAAATTGGATTACATTTCCTCCCAAAAGAAGGAAAAAAAATAATGATTATGACCATTGACCAGTTTTTATTATATTTTTGAAAGATAGGACCATTGAGGATATATCCTCTCGTTTATAGCGTTTTGTTTTTAATTCCTTTTTATTTTTTATTTTTGGGCGGTGTGGGGTGTTAAAATATTTAGAGTAATTTTTCAATATCATCCTTGAAAATATGTGTAAATCTTAACCAAGTACTTCAAGTGTTGTTTTGCTCAATTTAATCCTTACAGATGTTAAAAATCATTCACAATCATCCTTTCATTATTTTCTCTGTTTTGAAATCAACTTTAAAGAATAGGTAAAAAAAAAAAGGTCAGATAGGATAGAATTAAGATAAAAAATTCAATTCTCAATTGAAAGTCAAAATATTAAAGGTTTAACATATGTTATGAGCAAATAAATTAAACAATGGACACAATGGCCATAATTGAGGGAAATTTGTGGAATGGCCACTGCAATTGTTCTGTGAACCGTTAGTAGGGTAAAAAGTGAATTACCTAAAGAAGAAGAAAAATCATTACGCACGTGCTATTAAGTTTGACATTGGAATATGCAGAATAAAATTTGAATATATCTTAATATTTATAGAGACGAAATTGAGAAAAATAACATTTGAAGGACAAGATTGAGATTTATGAATATTTCAAAGAACTAGATTGAATATTAACTAAATATTTATTTCGTTGTATAAACAATAATATTTATTTTTAAAACTAAACAATAATTTTTTAGAGGTAAAATTATTCAAAGATGAAGTATTGACCAAAAGTGCCACAATATTTTCACTAGTTTATGAGTAGGTCTCCTTCATTTATTTTAATTTTCAAAGCAATTAATTAAACAGTTAGTCTAGATTTATAAAAATAAGAAGAAAAGAAGATCGCATTAAGTTTAACCACGTCTATTCAAATATTTTAATAATTCTAGAAGCTAATTTTACTTGTTTTCGAGGAAAAAAAGAGAGGTAATTCTACAAACTCAATTTCCGGGAACGTGTATTTCAAAAAAAGAAAAAGAAAAAGAAAAATCTACGTGAACATAAAACAACCAATAAGGAAACTTTTTTCACGTGGGCACGCACGCTAATGAATAAATGACAGGACTAACAAATGCAAGGAAGTTATTTAATGTTTGGGATTTAATATTCATATACTTCCTCGATCTCCAATAAAATTAATGTACTATTAATCTTTTTTAAAATATATTTTTTAATAAATTATAAATAATTCATTCAAAAATTTCATTAATAATAAAGGTAAAAATATAAAATTATGTGCTAAAATTAAAAAGTAGACAATTGAAATAAAACACTAAAAAAAAATACGAATAATTAAAATGAAACGTATGAATTATTTTTATTTTGAAATTTAATATTTACATACTTAAAAATAAATTTATTTATTATTTTAAAATTTACTAATAATTTTATTAATTTAAATGATATATGATATACCAATTTATACAATTTTATTAACCACCTAATAATAAAGATATAAAATATTTTCATAGTAAAAAATTGACAATTAATCTTTAATAAAGTTATTACAATATATTTATTAATCATACAATTAGCACTGAGACACACAAGTTACTTAAATGTAAATATTTTAAACTAATGAAATTGTTAATAAACTAATAAATAAATAAAATTATTTTAAAAAATAAACATTTAATTTCGAAACATTCATAATATAATGATTGGGATTTACTTTTGAATGAAGTCAAGGCAATGTATTACAAATGTGGACATTCTCATTAAATTTAAATATTGCCATTAATTTTGTATATATTAATACAAAAATGAACATTTAATTTTAAATTAAGAAAGCGGTATAAACAAAAGTATAAAAAGTGTAAAATTGTCTCACCGTGTCAAAAAATACAACAAACAGACGCTTATGCACCGAAAGGTTAGTAGCCATGATTTGCACAATTCTTTTTTCTCCAGATTTTACCTAACCTGAAATCTGAATTTACTTAATTAAGTTGATTTGTATAATTATAACTCTGAGTATCCGAATGGATTCGGGAGGGTAGGCACCCAATCCATTTCGACTGTTTGCTTGATCCATGAGCCCCAAAGCGAAAATCCGATTTCTGACTGAATCATTCACCATTTAATTTTGTTCTCTAATCAAGTAATTATTTTGTTTTTGTTTTCTTTTTAATAAAAAATTAAATTTCTGTTTGTTTGTGTGTGTATATATATATATATATATATATATATAAACTTACCCCTTTCAGCCAAATAATTTTAAGATTTATGGCTGACTGTACTGAATGAAAATCAACAAGTCTAGTAATTCGATTAAGAAATCGATTTGTTTTTTCTTCTGATTGTAGAGAGAGAAAAATGAAATGGACCCATTAGAATATGAAATTTAAATTTTTCCGAAGCGTTTTGATTGATTGGGTGTAGTAATTTTTTTTTCATTAAAAAATGAAGTGGTTAAAATTTTGAAGTCTAAAAAAAAGAAGGAAGATTTGATAATAGATGACCTTTTCAAACTATTTTTTCAATTTTTAATTTTTTTTTGTTATACTAGAAAATTAAGCCCGGGAGATTAGACTTATGGTGTTTTGGGATTTGAATGAACTTGTCTAAAAAAAATACAAAAGGCGCATTATTTTATACTCATAAGAGTTTGTTACTTTAAGAGCACATCATCCATTGACTGGCTTTTGGTCGGTTTTTCTGAGGTTTTGGAATAATAGTTGGTGTAAAATGTCATTTTACTTTTTGCCCCTTGAATTGCATTCTCAGGCCATCATCATATCATCCAAAAATTTAGTGGAAAATTTTCAATTATGAACATGCAGTTTTTGTGAGAATATTTTTTTCCCTCTATTTTTTGAGGAATCTATAAAAAAAAAAAATCTATTTATGTGAAATTTTTACTTTAAAACTGACTTTTTAATTTCATTAAGTAAGCACTTATTTTGTATATGCATATAAAAACAACATTTATTCAGTAAGATTTCAATTATTTTGAAATGATTTTGTGGAACCAATTTGTATTTAAACATAGTTTTTTTTTTCACGTTTTGCTTCTGTAATTCACTCACACATAGTTAGTATTGAATCAAATAATTTGTGTGTATGAATTAAATATACTATCTTATTTGATTATATAATATAATTGTTATTAAATCATTAACATCTAAGAAGATATATTTAGATAATTCTTTGAGATTTTGCATCATTTTTTTAAATTTATATTTTTTGCATTTAATTTTTAGATTATCAACAATGTCTTTTATACTGGAGAATCAATTGAAAGTTTTTAAAAAATTTGGAAAATTAAATTATTTCAATTAGTTTTGAATATTTCCTGCGTTATTGTTGATTTTGTCATATTTATATTTAAGGATGTGCAAATTTCCTTTTAAATATTCAAGATTTGTTTTTCAAAACAATACAAGTAGTTAAAATTTGAAAAAAAAATTCAATTAGAGAATAAAATCCTCATTTCGTTAAGGGTAATTTGGGAATCCAAAAATAAATATATTTTCCCTTTCCAGGAAATCCAGGCATTAACAATTGACCACAGGAGTATCATTTTTGTCCTTTGTTTCTCTTACCATAGCCATCAATGGAGGGAACTCGCAATTTTACCAACTAAAAACCAAAGTGAAAACTGGCCATGTTTTCTGCTTCTCGCGCCATTTGTTGACCCACTTTCTTTCAAAACTTCTTTCACTGTGTTGATCTTAAATCCACAGGAATATTTTTCATTTTAAGAACTTTTTTTCCCCCTTTATTTTCTTGTTTTCTTGAAGGAAAATATGGATGTTTTTGAAGACAAAGAGAGCACAGAATCTGGGTCGCCGGTAATGAGCGGTGGTGGAGTTGATGGAAGTGGGGTGGTACCGCAGGTGATGAACAAGGCTGTAAGCATGAGCATGGAGAAAAGTCTTGGAGTGGCAACCACCGCAGCAGGAGGAGGAAGTGGTGGTGCAGGTGAAGGAGACGGGGCTGTTGTTGCTACTGGAGTTATGAAAAGTGGGAGTGGTGATCTGGTAAATTCCAGTGGAAAAAAGAAAAGAGGGAGACCAAGAAAGTATGATTCAGATGGAAACTTGAGAGTTCCGTATGCAACAGCTGCAGCCGCCGGTGCATTCAGTACTTCGCCAACTGGCTTTACTTTGACGACCCCGCCTGGGTTTTCTTCTTCCACTAAACGCGGCCGTGGGAGGCCTGCTGGTTCTGGTAACTGGCAAATGTTTGCTTCTTTAGGTGAGTTTTGAAAAACTACCAGTATCTGTGTATATGCGATTTTTTAAAAAAAAAAAAAAAATTTCTGTCAATGGATTTTTACACTCAAAGAGACGAGTTTAATATCTCCAGAAATGAATTATTTTTGTCTCAAAACTTGATTTTCTAGGTTTTCCTTTTTCCATTATCATTTTCTTGGGGTGGGAGTAGTAGAAGATTAGGGATTTGGATTTTGATTAGATTTTTTCCCCTTTTCGTTCCCTGGATCGTTGATGTTGGTGTAAGTGTAGCATCTGTGAGCAAGGGATTACCGTGTTGTTCCCAAAATATATAGCTCAAAGAATTTTCGTTTCGCCCTGCTTAGTTGAAATAAGGAACAATAATATTTGCAAATGGAAACGTGGCGCTTTGTACTATATGTATTTTCCCGTTTCGTTTAATCTTTTTTAAACTTATATTGCTTGGATTTATGAAGGTGAAATATTTGCAAGCACTGCCGGTGGAGATTTTACACCGCATGTGGTGACCGTCTATGCTGGAGAGGTAAAACAAAGAATCAGTGCGCAATGGTCTTTTTTCCATTTACCACCATTGGGTGCATTTCTAATTTTGTTACCGAAGGATTGTGGAGCAGATCCAGTTGTTTTTCTTGATAATCTTTTCTTAGGACTTCTACTATATGCAGGATGTTGCAGGGAAGGTCCTTTCTTTTGCTCAAAAGGGTACCCGAGGGATGTGCGTTCTTTCTGCCAATGGGTCTGTTTCTAACGCTACAATTCGCCAGCCTGGTTCTTCTGGGGGTATCTTGACATACGAGGTAAGTGCCAAAAAGGGAATTTTGAGATATGCAGGTTTGATCTCAGTTTTGTATTTCTGCATTCTTCTAGTTTCCTATTTAGACATAAAATAAGTTACTAATGTGCCCAGGTTGATTCCTTCAACCGAAACCATTCCCTGACTTGCCATGGCTTTTCTGGCATGCTGTTAAAATGATAGTCAATCATGTAGTACAGTACTGAGTTTCAAAGGCTTAGCAAGTTCAATAATTTCCCTGGCATGTCAATATGGCATTTTTTCGCATCCTTTACTGTTGCCAGTATAGGTGTTTGCTATGTTTCTGTTGACATCCAAATTGCCATAGCTCCCTGAGTGGCATGCCATGGTGGAGAGGTACAAGGGGGTACTCTTCTGCTAAGTATAGCACCTTGAATTTTTTAGAATTTTTTGTTGAACTACAAATTTTGCAGAGTATTAATATTTTCCTGCATTTAAAGAAATTTTTTCTGGCATTAACATTTGTCACAAATTTTCAGCTACTATATTGTTCGTGATTTATCCTTGAATGACTCTTTTAGCTTCCTCACCATTTGACTACCACCAAGTTATGCTTCATTGGCCATTATTGTTTCCCTTCTGTCTCATCTTGAACAAGTGAGCTTAGTAATAGGGTTTTACATTCAAGTATATAAGAGATGCAAAGTTAAAAGATTTTGCACTCGAGTAACAACACATTGGAAGTGCAAAGCTTAATCAATATCCAGAAGGGAGTCAGACAGTAGGCGACCATCTTAAATTTGTCTTTGTTGGTTATAAATCATTTTTAGAGGGGAAGGTTACCACATTGTCTATACCTGAATAGCTGTCATCAAAGCTTTTGTAGCATTAACTTCACAGGAAAGAGGCATAACCCACAAATGTTCTTCTCCTTCTTTAGGTTTTCTCTCTGACATTTGATTCAAGTAATTTAGAATAGGAAGGATTTAGCTGATGCATTTTGTTTTTCTAATTCATTTGAATTGGCCATGCAAAAGATATTTCGTGCAACATCATATAATACTCTGACATTTATACATTGAAGGAGATTGCTTTTGAGCTTTGCTGGTTTACTTTCTTTTATCTAGACTTATGTGTAAGCAACACTATTGTTTCTGCAAATTTTAAATTGCTAACATGCAAACGATCAAATAATTGCAGGGCCGTTTTGAGATTCTATCTTTAACTGGATCGTATACAACTACAGAGAATGGTGGCATTAAAAGCAGGACTGGTGGATTGAGTGTTTCATTAGCTGGTCCTGATGGTCGTGTGATTGGAGGTGGCGTTGCTGGTTTGCTAATGGCTGCAAGTCCAATCCAAGTAGGCCTTTTCTTTTCTGTACCTAAGTTGCTAAATTACTGGTGTACTTGCTGTTAGAAATCTATATCCTGTTCTGTCATCCCTTAAAAACAAATTGAAGCTTATCTTTGAAATCTTGTGTGGTACCAAAGATTTGGTTTTGATACATGCGTGCAATGCATACCAATGAAGTTTTGCTTATATCCTTGTGAAACATTCAATTAGAGCTTCGCATGCTAAACATAACTTTGACATATGAGGTATGAAGTCTGATTTTATTTTTTCAAGGGGATATAAGTGTCATATTGCATCTCCTTTTCATTCAGAGAAAACAGGAAAGCGGCATTTGCTTAATCCCATGTAATATCCTGTAATTTGATAATAATAAAATAGGGGTACATTTGACATTTGTTACTATATACCATTTGATTTAACAATTCATGTACATAGAAAAGTCGATCAGGACGATTATATGTTTACGGAAGGAGTAGATATTAACCTCTCCTACAGGCATATTTGTTTCCCATCCTTATTAATGCATCCTGTTTGCAATCAGTTGTTGACTGTTTAATACTAGTGTCAGTTCTTCAGTCCATTAGTGCTGGAGACTCAGCTTCTCTATACAACTTCATCAAAGAGGTCATTGCATTTAAGGGTGATTCTTCCTCCTGCATTTCCTGTTCCTGCACAATTCTTGTACCCTGTCCAGATTAACTGCCAATGGATTTTCCCCTCTTTTTTGGGGGTGGGGTGGTATCGTGTCATTGAAAATTATTTAACTAAATTGCATGGAATCAAGTTTGTACAGATTTTCGCATGTTAATGTTGATCTGTGGTTATATGAATTGGAACCAAACTTTAAATAAGACAATGATTTTGACATTTCTATATTGTGACAGATTGTGGTCGGAAGCTTCATGCCAAGTGGTTATAAGACACCGAGAAGAAAGCACAATACAGAACCTAGAGTGCCTATTGTTGCTAGACCATCACAAGGAGCAGAAGGCCATATTTCCCCTACACCTCCACCCCAATTGCCAAAACCAAGTGAAGGAGTAGCAGATAACAATCCATCCAATAAGGATAATCCAAATCCAAATCCAAATCCAACATCTACTAATACTGCTGATTGGAATGGTTCAGCTCTGAATCTGGATCAAAGGCCACCCCCTGATATCGATCTATCTGTTCCCATTGAACAACAATGAAAATGAGGCTGGACCTTATTAGTTTGTTACATCTTGAGTCCTCTGATGCCAATTTCAGGAATTTAGGATTTTATGTAGAGGCTGACATGGGTAGTAAGAGAGGCTAATTTTACTTCCTTAAATCTTTGTAGTGTTCCTACTAATGTTATTTAGCAAATTATGATAATTTAAGACATTGCTTTGCATAATGGCATTCCCCGTCTTCTTCTTTTCCTCTGTTTTTAATGATCTGCATGGTTGTCATTCTGGGGATCCAATGTCCATGGAATTCAAGAATTAATGTGCAAATAGAAACCTCTTTTGCTCAGGGCTCAGGAGTGCTATTGTTATTGTATTGTTCTAGGACAAGTTTACTCATAAGAGAAACTACAATTACTTATGATATGGTAACTGCTCTCTTAAAGAAATCCTACCAATAGTCATCTTCCAATGGGTGTGGTACATAATAATGCCTAACACTATAGAAGAAAGCATGGATAAAAACTTTATCTAACGGGAACTTCTCCCCTGGAGAACAATATGGAATCTTCTTATGGCTTTTGGAAATTCTTGATGATTTTCTCGTGGTATTTCCAATCAGGGTGCAGAGCTGTAATTGCTGGCTGTCCAAGTGCATGTTTTTCCACGTATGAAGGAACATCATCAGCATCCTCTAGGCCATTGAGAAAAGCTTGCAATTCACCCTTTGGACCTTGGTAAAGGAACATATGAAGGAATATCATCAGAATTGCAGAGGCTATTAACTAGCATGTGATCTTAATAATAAATATATCCTCTCCTATGACCTCACCTAGAAAAGCATCTTCACTTTGATTCGCCTTGTATTCATGTGGGAAAATGGCCGTATTAGGCTGCATAATAGTGCAAAACGAATTGTCTTCACATAAGAGAATGGCTAATCAACGGAAAACTCTCTTGTTTATACACAATATTAAAAATTGAGTTGTGCTTAGTTACAGGGTTCAGCAGGGCCTTGTAGGGTTCGCTGTCTATCAAAAGTGTATTTGATGATGAATATGATCCTTTAGGCCAAGGGAGAGCCCGGCCTTCGTTATTCCATAATTTCTTGAGCTCCTTCAAGAATATTGGCTTGCTCATATTTGTCAAGCTCATATAGCCAGAATCTGTACATCGATTTTGACCCTGCCCGAAAGAAAAACCATGGAAGCAGATTTTTAGTTACATACTATGCATGTACCTCCTCCCATGCATTGTATGAAGTCAACAACATGCAGAAAGAGAAGCATTCTTACCCACACAAAGGCAAATCTCCCTCTTAGACCAGATGTTAGAGCTCTCAGCACTCCTTCAATATTCCGTCTAGTGAAAATAAGGGGTGTACACAAATATTACGTATCATGCTAAAGAATTAAAGAAAAAACAATTAACATGAGATGAATTGTACTCACTCCAAAGCTCCAGACCATATTCCCACTTCAAATCTTTGAAAGCAGAACTTGAGAAACTCATCACAGAAGGGCCTCTTATAAACTGTTCAAAAGAGAATGGTACCATAAATAACTTTTAAAAGGAGAAATCACCAGTTCTTACAAGGGGGAAATAAATTTTAAAAAAGAAAAAAAAAAGCTAGACAACGAAACTTTAGTTCATACCTAGAAAATTTCCCCAAACAAAATCGGGACGACGGCTTCCATATCCAATGGTTTCAGCCCCCGACCATTTCCTCTCCACCAGAAGACCACCAAGACACAGCACAAGTAGTTTTTACCTGGGACCAAGGTTCAACTTTTCCAAAGAGAGACCCAAGTCATTGAAAGAATCCTCGTCTTCGTCGCTGCGGTCATATGACGAGATATCATTCCATTTGAAGCTACTCATTGTTTCGTTACAATTTTCAGATGACTAGTGAATACCCCTGTTGATTCATTTTGGGGATATTCATAACAACTGATTTTAGCATCGATGATCGAAAAGTCCAGTTAATAAGAAGTCCTTTCAAATTTCAAAGTCCATGGAAGTTTAGGAACCACTAATAACGTGGACATGACTTAAAAGAAAAGATAAAGATAAAATTCCAAAATTAAAGTTACAAGTAAACATCTGTCTTTTTATGAAACAACTTTATTCATTAGATACATAAATTTGATACGTGGAGTTATAGTGATGTGTGATCTTATATCTTGGTGTCATATTATGAATTATAACGATACTTCTAATCTATTCATTCATCTTTAACTTTTTAACTTTATCCCTTGATCTCAAGTTTTTAAAACTTTTCTAAATGGGGGGGAAAAAAAGGAACAATTTGGATTTATTTTCGCCCATGCATGGTTTTTACTTGTTAATTTTAGATTGTATCCTTTACTACTAAAGCAGGCAATCTCTTTTATAACATTTTCTATTCAATTCGATATCTGAAAGTAATACAATCACCGATTTTTGTTATGTGAATTGCTGAGTTGTTTTATGCTCTAAGAAAAGGATAATGCCATGATGAGCCTTATCTAGATAAATAATAATACTTTATTCCCTTGTATTCTTATCTTAGAAATTGTAATATTATTATAATACTTTAAATAGAGGATATACGTAATATGATTTGATATTGAATACGAGGTTTAACTCATTTATAGATATAGTTTCAATTTTATATTTGAGCTTTGGTCTTATCAATTTTTTAATAATTTGAATAAATTTGAGATACATTAATTAAAATTTCAAAATTTTCAAGAATTAAGGAAATATTAAATCATTTTTTTAAAAGAAATATCGTTGAGATTAATTAATCTGTTTGTGACTATAAATTTATTTTTAAATATAATGATAAAAATAATACAAGAATTGGAGGGTATAGTACTATTAAGATACCAAATTATAAGTTTTATCGTCCTATATAAAGTAAGATAGTATCAAAACATTTTGTTCTAACGACAAAATTGTTATTCGAGATTGAAGCCTCTAAATTAACATTATATTTAGTTCTATGTATTCGCCTTTCGCATCCCATTCTTCTCCTCCTCCTTTTCGGACAAAAATGTTTTTTTTTTAAATTCTTTTTATAATAATAATAATAATAAAGGGAGCAGAAGAAGAAGCAGCATTGAGCCCATTCATCTGGATTGTAAAGGAACCTTTAAGCCCAATTCCTAAGTATTGGTTGAGTCCAATTCCGAAAAAAGCCCAAAATATCCAATACTAATTAAGCTTACGCGTCCTTACTCCAGAAGGGTCAGAATCTTCTACTAACTTCTACTTCAACATGTTTCCAGCGGCTTCCTTGACGTTGATCCACATCTCATACTATCCTAGGAGTTATATATACATTCCGTGTACCCAGTTGAAGTCCGTGAGGAATCAATCATTCAGAAGGCAAATCTCCAACAAATTCACAGCAGATTGAAAAATTAGTTAGTTCGCTAGTTCACGAAAATCAGAGGAAAATGAAGCCGCCAGTTGTTCACTATGACAAGGAAGACAAGGAGAAAGTGCAAATCCGAGCAGAATGCAGAGCCGAAGATGGGAGAAAGCACGTGGAGAGAGTGGAGCTGAAGACAAAGGACATGGATACCCTCAAATACGTTGAGAGAAAACTGATTTACAAGGGCGTGCAGAGACCGGATCGCCGCCCTGGAGATGGGCTTCCATTGAAACACGATCCAAAGAAGGGCCACGGTGGAAAATACTCGTGGGAAGGCCCAGATAAAGAGTTCGAGAATGAGGTTTTGGCTGAAGCTGCTATAGATGAGAAAGATCCAAACTATGTGGATGAAGAGGCAGAGGTGATGATCGAAGGAGAGGAGGAGGAGGGTGGTGAAGTTGAAAAATTAGTGGTTGGGCAAGTTGAGACTCCTAAGGCTGCCGCAGAAGGGGTAGGGAGGATTGAAGTTCATCCACATTTGAAGACTAACTGAATAGTTGCTATTGGATCAGAAGATGTATTATGCATTTGTTGAACTATTAGTGCCGAGGTGGCGTGGAATGTATTTTCTGAAATGATGTTTGGATTTGTAATTAAACAAAAATAACTAATGGAATTGTTGTTTTAAATTAATTGTGTAGCTTTTCGATTGTCATATCTGATTTGAGTTTCTTCAATACCCACCCCACTTTTTTGCTTCTCTGTTTGTTTGTACAAGATTTTTCATAAATTATCACGGAGTAGATTTACATTAATTTTATGTTATCTTTTTTGGATAATATAAAGAAATAAATAGTTCTGAAATGGATGTTTGAGTTGTTCAATAAGTTAGTTCAAGATTATAAAGTATTAAGTTTGAATTATGTTAAAAGTTTTATTAATGGAGCGTGTCACGCTGTTATATATTCTATGTGATTTGTAGACTAAAACAAAAAAAGTGAAATTTATCCGGTTACACGTCATAATATATATTATGAAATTTATATAATTGGCATAGATTACTTTAATTGGTAAAATGGTTTTTTCTATGATTTTGACAGCTTTACCTATAAGAAGTCATAATTCTAAACGTTTATGAGTTTTGAGTCCTATTTTTCAATTGTAATTGTGGTGTATTTTTTTAAAAAATATTGAGATAAAATGAATTATTCAAAGCAGGTCTGTTTCCTAAAAAAAAAAAAAGGTCTGCATCGCCTTACCGGGGTTTTAGGGAGGGTAGCAACTCTCAACATCATAAAATCGTAGTACTCTTTGATGTTTACCAGATGAAATCCATTTCCCGAGTTACAACGAGCCATAGAAGCCCAATTTTTAAGACGTATATGATATCCTTGGCCCAATCCCAAAAGTAGTTCGACGCCCAAACCAGATTGTGTATGATTTGACAAGAATTACAATAAATCATTACGTACATAGTGATTATAACGATAAGTGTTTGAGTTATATTGCCACGTATTTTAAAATAAATTTGGATTTTCAACTATGTTAATCGATAAAAATCAATTAATTTTTCAACTTATTATATAAATTTTTTTTATGGTATCAATTGAAGCATTAGTCATTGCTCATACAATTCACGAGTGGCCATAGCAATCATAGCCTCTGGCACCACCTCTTTCCCACCTTTCTCCGCTTCATTTCAAATAATTTATTTATGCATGGGTACCAATGCGACATTCAGATCAGGAAGCAAAGATGAAGGAAGAAAAGCTTGTGGAGAAATTGGAAATGGATAGTGTTTTTAGGATAAAATGGGAATATAATCTCTTCGAGGGGATGTCAGATTGATTTCACCTAAAAATAATTTTTTTTTTTTTTTTTTGCATAGCGTTCTGTATTAACTAGTGTTTTCGGGACCATATTTAAATAAAAATATTAGCAACCAGGTGGACTACTATATTACTACTTATTTAACAAATAAAAAGGAAAAAAAAAGAAGAAGAAAAAACTAGAACTTCTCACAATTATTTTATGATTGTAGCCAGGATAATGCACTTTTCAAACCTCCAAAAAAATGGAATAAATTCTAAGGTTACCTTTTCGTTTTTCATTTTTTGAAAAAGTAAAAGAACTGGCTTTAAAAAAAAAGGAAAAAGGGTCCAAATCCTACATTAAACTGAATAATACTAAGGATGGAGTGGTTGATGGATACTGTTACTGTCGGTAGCCACCAGAAAAATGTGCTTGATGGATACTGATTATGATATTCCTTCTAATTTCTTAAAGTTTGTTCTGGCAGCGTTTGCTTCTCTTGACTGCTTCAAAATTCATACTATACTTTTTCTACACAAAATTAAGTGTTCCAATTCCTTTTTGTGATGCTCAATCATGTAATTGATTATTTACTTTTTTTATTTTGAAATATTTTTTAAAATAAATATATATTTATTATAAAAAATTAATTAATAATATTTTTAAATAAAAAATTTCATTAACTCTGTATAATCTTATAACTTAGTTATATTAATAATAAATATAATATGATAACATCATATAAGTCAATATCTTTTATTAATTCTTGTATAAAGGTGTATGCGACCAATAATTCTAAATATATAGTATTCAATTTTAATTTTAAAAGGAAGAGTTTGGGCGCTTTTTCACAATAATAATAATAATAATATTCAATTCTACTTTGAAACGTCAGAACGTAGCATGAACATTTTAATACTAGGAAGGTTCATTTTCTGCTGAACTGTCTATTCTAAACAATAAAGCAACAATTTGAATTAGTTTAATTGCGTGTGGAACCTTCTGTATCATTCAGAACTTATTTAATCTTCGTCAAGAAGCACTAGTACTCAAAGCTTGAACAGCAATGGAGCCTTCATTCCTCATTAACTAGTACATATCTAGATACCGAGAGAACTCGAGAATTTAATAAAAAAATCTCATTTTTAATATTTTGATTCAAAATAAATGTTTTGTTGGGTTATACCAAAATAAACAAAAATGTATTTGATAAAAACGTCTAAACAATTTTTACATTACAATGTGTTTGTAAAACACGTCTACTTTAGGAAAACATAATTACGAATCACGTATTTAGGAAAACGTTTTCTTTTCTTTTTTTTTAAATAGGGAGGAATTTTTTTATAAAAAAAATTAAAAATTTAGATGTGATTGTGAATCACGTTTATAATGAAAAAGTTAGTAAATTTGTAAAAAAAAATTAGGAACTTTTTATTTTTTTAATGAAATAGTGAGTAAATTTCTTTTAAAAAAATTTAGTCACCTAAAACACAAATAAAATTTTTGTCACATTAGTTTTATGTGTCTAACTTTTTTTTAGATAAATTGACTAACTATTTCATTAAATAAAGGCAAAGTTAAAAAAAAGAAGATCATTTTTACTACTATTAGTGTAAAAATAAATTTTAAATTTGTAATTCCAAAATTAATATAATAAATAAATATTATTAATTTATTTTTAGGTATCTAACGTTTTTTTTAGAAAAATTAACTAACTATTTCATTAAATAAAGAAAAAGTTAAAAAAAAAGATCACTAATAGTAAAAATGATATTCTATTTTTTTTAAACTTTGCCTTTATTTAATGAATCACGTCTAAGTTTTTTATTTATTATTATTTTCCTCTCTATTCAAAAAAAAAGTCTTAAGACTTTTTTTAAAAAAAATAATTTACTCACTATTTAAAAAAAACTTAAGTAATAAGACGTGATTGTAAATCACATATTCCAATAGACGTGTTTGTCAAAAAAAAAGTCTAATGTAAGACTTTTTAAAAAAAATAAAAATAATTACTCACTATTTAAAAAAAAAAGAAACGTTTTAAAAAAAACCTTAAGTAATAAGCAATCACATCTTCCAATAAACGTGTTTGTCAAAAAAAAAAAAAAAGTCTAAAGTAGATATCTTTGGCAAACACATCTATTGATGAACGTGTTTAGCAAACAACGTAAAAATTGTTTAGACGTTTTTACGAAATACATTTTGAGTTATTTTGGTACACTCCCAATAAACAGTTTATTTTGAATCAAAATATTAAAAATGTGATTATTTTTGTTAAATTCTTGACATAACTCACACACAAGCCCATGTCACAGTGTAATGTAAGATGTTAAATTTCAATATGCTCTAATTTGAACATATAGAAATATGCTAAATTTAATTATTTAATACATCATTTTAAGTGTGATTAAATATAATTTTTAATAAAAGATTCAATACGGAATAATAATTATATACATTTGTAAAAAAATACCATATTAAAATTACATCTTATCTTAAAAAGTCTAAGCTTGTATAGAGAGTAACCATTCAACATGATCATAAGTTCATACTTAATTTGTCTTTTTTTATAAAATGCAATTAAGTAAATTCTTTTGTCTATAATTATAAGATGTTTTGATATTTTTTATAGTTATTGTGTATGCTATTTTCAAATTTATTGAGAAAGAGAATATATAACAAATACTATATTTTATAAAAATAAATTAAAATAAATGAGAATATTTTCTAAAAATAAATAAGAATATAGTGATAATTAAAATAAATTTTCAATTCGTATAAAACTACTTAAAAACAAAGGGCGGAAGAGGAGTAACTATTTGGTTAGTGTATTACAACTAGAGTTACGAGACATTGAAGGAGGGTTTAGGGGGAAATCTGAGTGAGAATCTATGGGATCTGTGATGGTGCTTTGCAGCTCAATCTCATCATTTAAAATCATTCTTTGTTTTGTTATAAAGTTGACATTGGCCGAGTTGTCCATAGCTCTTTCGATACGGATAATTTTGGCATAATTACTTCTGTTAAGTTATCAGCTTAAGACTTTTAATTTAGAAATTTTAAAATTTGAATTTAAAAGAGAAACAGTTTTGTGATCTTCATTTTCTGCAATCAATACCTTCATTGTTTTCTAAAAGTGTAAAAGGATGATCAAATATTTATATGAGAGGTCAATTTTAATTGGGTCCGGTGGAATTGCAATCAAGAATTCTGGAAAATTATGCTGTTTGTCTGATGATATATGGAGAGCCAGAAATTTAAAAAGGCAAATTGTCCTCATATTTCACGTGGAATTTTGCCTGGAGTCTTAAAAGGAAGAAAGCACCAATGATTATGTGATCATTTTATTCTTGCTGGAAATCAATGTCTCTTGCCATTTGCTCATCCTAGACAGTTAATAAAATTTGCAACGTCATGAATATTAAAATATTTAAGGGATTCATATGCTATATTCAATCATCAATCATATTAATATCGAAAATAACATAATAACTTGAATATGCTAAAAAAGCTTTATTCAGAATCGAATGATCACTTTTTTATTTTTGAAATTTAAAAAATAAAGATACACTTTTTAAATAAAAATTCTATAAATAAACTTCATGAATTAAGGGATTCATATTCTATGCCGCATGATTAACCAAGGAAATAAAAAAAAAAAAAAATCACTAACTTACATTCAATTTAGAATGAGGATAGAAAAATCTACCTGCATTTGAGTACTCCAGATGTTCTGAGCATATTGGATTAATATTTCATCTATTAAGCCTTCTACATCCATCTAACAAATGTAAGTCAGTTTTAGACTCAACATTTCGTATCAAAATATTACTAGTCATTTTACAATTATCAATACATAATTATGTTACTGTTTTATTTTTATTTTTTAAAAATCACCTTTTCTTTAATATTCTCTTTTCAAGGGAAAATAAAAATTGCCAGTCATAAATTACATGCTAGAGTGAATTCCTTCAACAAAAAAGTATGTTAGGTATAAAGTACTTAAATTTTAAATATTTTTAAATAAACACCTAAAACATTAAATGACTTAATTTCGTTTAATATCATTATCGAACATTCCGAAAAACCACCCAATTCCTTGCATAACTGGGAGAGGTTGGCAAGATTTCGATGTTAATTTGTTATCTAACTTCGAAATCATGATGTGTCCAACGAGCCAGCCATCTGCTTCCTACCTTAAAATAACCATCCATTGGAAACTCCAAAAATTGCAAAAACCTATAATTAATTTTCTAACAGTATCCCATGGATATATATGTTAATGTAGGTTAATTTTTTATATCTAATAACATTTCAGGATTCTTAAGAATCCACGAAATATGTAAGGGTCAACAAATGGATTGAAGATAGGGAGAGAACAAAAATGTCACGTGCACGGAACATTACAAAAAGAAAACTCTACTTCTTATCTAAATCTACAAGTTCGGCTAACTGTTTTGTATCAAAAGTTTAGTGAAGTGTTGCATATAATATATTTTTTGATTTCATTTTCTGTTAATTATTGGTTATACTTTAGTTTCAAGACTATAAGATATTTTAATGAGTCACTTTTTATATTTTAATAATTATTTATGATATTTTCTAATAATATTCCTATACATTTCTTTCATTTTCTTATTATAAATACCACGTATATTGTAATATACAATTTTCAAATTAGTTTGATCAAAGATATTTTAAATAGTTTAATTCATATAAGGATTTTACCAAACCAAAGGAAAAAAAGAGAGAAAGAAAAGGAGAAAGATATATAATTCTATCATTTTCAAAGATGAATTTTGAACTCTATGAATTAAAAAAAATGAAAATTACATTAGTCATAAGGTCAATCGTGAATAAAGACAAATTTAAAATAATAATAATGAGGTTTGTCATTAATAAATATACATTGAAAGATTTATTGCTTTGGAGATGACTCTTTCTTGATTTGATTTTTTGGCTTTGCGCTCATATTTGATTTGTGATCTGCATTAACTGAAGGGTGATTGTGTTATTTCTAATGACTGAAGGGTGTACAGTGTGCCTAATCATATATTAAAATCTATGACAAAATCATATTTTTTTAAAAGAGTATATTTTGGATAAAAACTGGGGAAGGGGGAATAGGGGATGTGATCTCAAAGTCAAAGTTGTAATTAATTTTTTAACAGTATCTCATGGTTAATTTTGACATCCAAGTTTCTCAGAGTCTTAATATGACACGACACACTCAAAGGTCAACTTAAGGATGAAAACTAGGAGACATGCCACGTGCATGGGACATTGCGACCAACCTCTTTTTATTTTTATTTTTTATCTTTATAATGAATAGCGGCCAACCTCTTTTAATTACATCTACATTTGACAAATCAAGCTTACAAATTGAAAGTTAACTTTATTTTAAATTTTTATTTTTATAATTACAAGTTTTTATAATTATTTTTTTCAGTAAAAGTTTACATTCAATTTTGAATGAAAGAATTGTTATCAAAATTTATTGATGCTATTACTTAAAAAGTTTTAAATTTTATGTAAATTTTAAATAAAAAGGCTGAGATACCTTTTTATAGATTTTTTTAGTATTATTTACTTTATTATGTAAATATGATTCTTCTCTTAAAAACAATCAAAAAGAATATTAATAATGTGAAGATTGAATGGAAAAGGATATACATCTCTTGTAAAATAATAATCTCATTTGAGACTTGTACAAAGAATAAGAACATTTTTCTCTTTATATAATAATCTCCATATGCATTGAACATTAAATTTCTTTTAGCATTCGTGGAACCAAATAAGATAAAATAATTTACAGTATTTTATTGTCATGTCTATGGGGAAATGAAGATATAAGACATGATATCAATTTATATGCTCCTACAATTTTCGGGTATTTTCAAAACTTTTCAATTATCTAACTCTTACCACTCTCTTCACCTTAGCCCCTTTGACTCAAAAAATAATACTTCATTAGTTCGGAACTGAATGTTCATTTTTTTAAATAAATATATTTTTTATTCAAAATTATATTAATAATTTATTTAATTTAAAATATTTACATACAACTAACTAATGATCTCTATCACTTACCGTCTTAATTTAAGAAATTTTCATTTCACTAAGTTATTAGTCTTGTAATCTATTATATTAATGTTAATGATAATTTGATATTAGATTTTTTTTGCCTAGAAAAAGAAGAAGAATGAAGTGGCTAGACTTTTTAAGTTTCTATACGGATTCTTCTGAAAATGGTTTTACCTAATTAAATTGTTCAACTTCTTCAACTCTCTTTTGTAAAAATCTTTTTTTTTTTTTTGGTAAATGAAGTACTAGCCATTAACATTAACATCATCAAAAGAATGTTCAATACACAATCAGTACCTCTACGGTCACACCAAACAGCTAGAGGAAGTTGAGCAATGAGAATATATATACCCAAATTTACCAAACTTTTTAGCCCATTCAGCCAAATTAATGACAAAAAAATTACAACTCCTAGGGAGATACTTAAGAGGCCAAGACCTACTATGACAAAATCATGAGCTTGATCGGTCACGTGTTTGGCTTGCCACTTGCCACTGATTATATTCCTTAAAGCCTTTAGCATAGAGAATCACTCACAGTGAATCTCATTCAAACTCTACCCTATTGAAATGATCAATGTCAAATACTATTTGTATTTCGAAATACATTTTAAAAGTTATATATAATTACTATGCATCAGACAAATATATTTAATTTTATATTTACAAATTTATTAATTTTTTAACTGTTAAATATTAAAATTATTTTCCCCACAAAATTATTGACAGTGTCACATTCTAATAATTTATTAGTTGTGAGTAGTAATTAAATTCATGATCTTTTTTTTTAAAAAAAAAAAGAAGAAGGAAAAAGGTGATGAAGATGCCAAAGTCAAACCTCAAGTTAATTTTCTAACACATCTCATGGGTATATAATTTGATATTTAAGTATCCAACTTTTCAGGATTCAAGATACTAAATACACGAAATATTCAAAGGCACACATGAAAGTTGGGAAAAATTGTCACATGAATGGGACACTGCGGACACCCTACCTTTAATTTAAATTTATAAGCTCAGTTAATTGTTTAGTTAAAATAAAAAAAGTTGTTATAGAAATAGAAAGATTGAATCCCCTATTGAGTTCTTAATGTTTGTTTTTTTTTAATTTATTGTTTATAATAAGTTTGGTACTCAAAGTTTTATGTTACAAATTCTATAATTTCGGTTCAAGTTAATCGATTCCTAATTTTCTCCTAAAAAGTTGGTTAATTTTAGAATATTTTGATTTTCTTGGACGAAGTAGATGAGATTTGTAAAAAAATCTAATAATTTACATGAAAAAACACAAAAGGACAAATAATGTTCAATATAATTATCGATGACCACGATGATAGAGAAAAAAATTAAAATAATTAATGAGGATCAAAATAGTCCAAGAAAAAAAATAGGAACTAAATAGGGAATTTATACAAAAGAGAAGTATACTCCTCTATTTTATAATTATCACATATTGACTAACTTCTTTTTTTTTTCAAAATAATTAGCATATTAATAAATTAAGGAATTATTCTTATTGATTTTTTTTTCCAGCCTTAGCCTTGTTTTTATGTTACTTCCTTATGTTCCATGGACATTGATAAAAGTAGAGTAAAAAATATCAAAGCTTAAGCCGCACAAATTAGGTGCAAGGGTGAGAACTGAGAAGCTGAGAAAGGTCTAGGGTCTAATTCAATTCAACCACCCAATACCCAGATTCGATTTTTTTAGGAACGAAAAATCAAGTATATGGTATATCTCAAATAATTAAAAATAAAAAAAGGAAAGAAAAAGAAAAGTATATGGTATAGCTCATTCCATTTTTGTGAGAAAATAGGAGACAGGTTAGATGGAACATCATTTCTATGTCTCTTTTCAAAGCCTACCAACTACGTCCCTGACAATATTAGTATTAATTCGTTTAAAGTGCATTTGAATCTATTTATATTACTAAAATATGATTTATAATGTTATTATCATTCACCTTATAATTACTTAATTAATCAATAACAACCTGCTTATATTTTGTTCTTTTTTTTATAACTCAATTTTAAGAATTGCTACTAACTATAATTGAGGATAATAACACCGGTCCATCGCTACTAAATTAAGATTTTGTTTTATTTTCCAAGGAATCCAAATCGCCTTCTTTGCTGGATTCAATCACCTAATGCCTATTTTCCTTCATCCATTAGTCAAGCTTGGAATTGTACATATTTCTCTTGATTTCTTTATTTATCATATCAATTGTTTTTCTTCATATAGAGTTATATAAGTGCGGTTCTCAACCGTTTGTAAATAAGAAGAAAGGTTATAACAAGTTATTGGACTCACTTTTACATAAATCAAATAACTTTTTATTCAAAAAATGTCTTTAATTATTAAAAAAATGTTTTATTGTAACTCTTACTTCTCATTTTATAGGGATGAGAGAAGTATTAAAAAAATATGAATAAATTAAGGTCTAAAAATATTTTTAAAAAGTCATAAAACTACTCATATATAAGAACAATTACAATGATTTTAGTGATTTATATTAATAGATGGAGAGAATATTTGTTTAACATAATTTTTATCATGATATCTCTTGCAATTATAATTATTAATAATGAGGGTTTTCTTGGTTGACGTTGCTGATTAAATGACCTGGACTGGATGCCCAGCTGCCATCATCTTTGGACCACATTGTGGTGCATCAAAGAATGGTTCATATCTAATCATCTAAAAGGAAGATATCGTTAATCAAATAATGAGATCTCAGAAGAAAAAAATTACAAAACAAATATGATTAGAACAGGGAATTGACTGACGAGCACATTAATTTGAGTTTCTAGCACAGTAAAATCTTGGTCTGTCTCAAACAATTTTTTATTTTATTTTTTTTGCTATACCCTGCTTGCAATATTATAATAATGCATCTTTGGTCAAGAAACCGGATCATATTACGTTGATATCAGAATCTGATCGCTATATATCAGTCCAAATAAAATTGTGAACGTTAAGAATTTACTGGAAATTATTGAAGAATGTCAATTTCTCATGATGTCTGAATAAGATAGGGATTCGATCAACAAGCTGCCAATGGTAGTGGGGGGAAAGAATCCAATGCGGTGAAATCGGAAACCTGAGAGGGCCAACCTGCAACTTTTTCACATCATCATGTTTTTTTTTTTTTCATATAAGTAACTTCCAATCACCTACTCTCATCTATGGATTCTACCTTCATTAGAGGGGAGATGATATTAATTCTCGATATTATTAAGTTTTTCTTCTTCTTCTTTTTTTTTTTTTGTTCCTGTTTTGGGTATTATGGCAAGCAAGTTAAGAGGAAATATCACTCTCTGTTCCAAAAGCATGATATGAAGGAGAAACTAAAAAGGAAGAAATAGCATTAGACCTGCCTGCATTGATTGGAAAGAACAAGTTCAAAAGGAAGAATAATTAGACCACATATACTCCCTTTTGAGTTTTGAATGCCTAACTGTTTCGATATGGTGAATGGTGATACTCAAACCTTAATCATTGTCAAGATATATAGTATTTTAGGATAGTTATGACTCTATATCTAATCTACTGGAAACTAGAAATTTTTCAAACTTATTGACTTATATCAATTGTCACACTTTTGCATTTAGACGTCTTTTTTATGAATAAATATTTAAATATTTTCTTGTGAGGAAAATTTAAAAATTTGTCCAAAAATAATAAATGAGAATTTAAGTACTTCGGCCAACCTGACTTTGACTACATTCATGAGTAGAAAATTGATACTCTTATATTTTTATAAGAATTGATCAAGTACGTACTTTATATTCATTTTGTCATTTTTTTATAAGAATTAAGGAATAAATTTATTTGTTTTTAATTTTTTAGAGTTATTTTGTTTATATTAACTATTTTATCCCTATTTATTTTCTTCTTGTTACAAGTATAATAAATACTCTTTAAGCGAGATAAAACAAATACTCATGGTTTCAATACAATAAATAAAAAGTTAATAAGAAGTAAAATAATTACTAATATGTGTTAAATTGCTTATGAGATATTATGAAAAGGGATTATGAAAGTAAATCCTTAAAATTGGATATACTAAGGAATCACAATTTGACCTGCAAAACTAAAAAGAAATTTATTTTGGACCTTTTTCAAAATATACCAAAGTCAGATTATGATTGGGCCAAACCATAAAATTCAAAATACTCAACAAAATAACTTATAAAAAATGACGAATATAATTTATACATATATACACACGTATACATACATTATACATACATACCTTGGTGCCTTGATCTTGAAACTGAATGTGAGTTGGGAAAAATAGTCAAAACAGATGGGGTGTAGCGGCCTCGACAATTATTCTTCCACTTCAGATTCGTTGAAACCAAAGTTTTTTGACTGATGATGGGTGAAGCGGAATGGGCAAAAAGCTCTTTCCCAATAACTCAGAGATACTAACAAGTGAGAAGTCTCATTTCATTACTGGTATGTCGACTTGCTGCTCTTTGTGAAAGGAGCTGCACATGCCACCCTCCCACAAAAAAGTATCCATTTTTAATTAATTATTCTGTAAAATGTCACTACCACTTGTACATGTTCAATAAATTTCTTTTCTTTTCTTCTTCTTCTTTTTATTTTTATTTTTATAATAATAGAAATAACCCACTGATTTTTTTTTTCTTTTTCCTTTCAAACTGATGTTTCCAATGCAAATATAGTTGCTGCAAAGAGCTATTGCAGATATTCCAGCGGATGTTGACAGTCTAGTTATGGGTCAATTCACTTCAAGTAAATTATTGGCAATCTGTATATTTCATTCTGATAGTTACATTAATTCTAAGCAACTAATTCACTTTTATATTGTATTACACGTTTGCAATCTTAAGGAATTTATCATTATCCAAAATGTGCAAGGTAGTTCTAAGAAAAAGTTCTATTAATGATATCAATTTATCTTCGTGGGTCGTGATCGATTTAGAAGATATAATCCGATGACATTTTTCAATAAAAAGTTGAGGAAGTTGGCTCTTTTGAGAAAGGTAGATCTAATCCAATAAAAGGTGGAAATGATTTCTTTTAGGATTAGGAAAGCAAAGGATTACAAGTTAAGGTGCAAATTCATATAGTAATATACATTCTTCAGGTTTTCTGTTAGCAGACTTATATTTTCCATCCCCTATTTTTCCTGTAAATTCATTTTTTTTCTTTTCTATTTTGAAGTCAATAAGGATACGCACCTTTTCTTTTCTTTTTTTGAGTTTTGCATTATCACAAAATCACAGTAGGAGGTTATTTTATTTTTCCCCGATGAATTTAGTTGCGAACCCGGCAATTTAATCTCACGATCAACGCTGTCCATGAGTTGGTAGTGACGGTCACCAATTTTCCCAATCAAGGTGGCCATTGAATCCCATCAAACGATGGCATATGCTTTAATTGGCATGAATCTGATTCGGCAACTACTCTAATAGCTTTTTTATATTTTTATTTTTTTATATATACATATTTTGCTTCCTCTAACCAATTTGATTAGACCTACATCGTTGTGTTAAACAGCATCATTTACCTAGCGGTAGCTTATCTTTGGTGCATAATAGTTTCATTTGCAGTCCTATCTTTTCGTGGGATACGAGTTCTTTTATCATATTAAAAAAATACTTACCAAAGATTCAATAATAATTTTATGAGTATACATGTGCGTGCGTGAGGCAATTTTTTTAACTTAATTATATACTATTTTCATTTGAAATTAAATATATATTTTTTATTTTAAAAAATTAAAGAACTCATTTGATTTTAATTAACTTAGTATATTATTTTTGAATGAATTGTGTGACTCATGAGTTATTGAAATGTAAATTCTTTAAATTAAGATGGTGAATTGTAGTATAGATTATGAGTTAGTGAGATATAAATAATTTAAATTAAAAATGTTATTAATGAAATTTTGTATAAAAATATATTTATTTTTAAAAAATGTGTATTCAATTTCAAATAAATTAAAATAAAAATGTGAATATTAAATCTTGAATGAAGAGAGTAATTTAATTTGCAGCTAGACATGAGTCTATTATAGGTTGATGGAAGTATTTTTTTAAATGGTTGAAGAAAGTGATTTTTTAAAAAAATTTTGTTTAATGTAACATTTTTTTATTTTTAATACATTAATAGGCAAAGGTGCTTTGAAAAAGTATCATTAAGATTGGTTCTCCAAAATAATTTCAAATTTTTTTAAAAAAACTAAAACCAAACTTATAAAGTAATTGAGAACTGTACAAAATAGTTGTTCACATAAAAAAAGTTACAACTTACTTATTAAAACAGCTTTTTACTAAAAGAAAAGGTTAGGGAGTCAATTATAGTAATAAGGAAGTAAAGAAAGGTTAAAAGGTAACTTATACACACACGCGCGCGCGCTAGGTAATGAAGTAAAATTAGAATACAATTACAAATTTATTTTCTTGTAATACGTTCTTTTTAAAAAATACATTTATATTATCATGTTGAATATGTATTGTGCGTATAGATGGCAAAACATGATGTCCATCCTACTCGCTCGGGCCAAAGTGAAAGCGAGGATTGGATCGAACTAGTTTGAATTTTCATAAATCTAAAATCTTATAATCTCACATCTAGTATGTCTGAAATTGTTAAAACAATATTATTTCAACCTAAAAATGACATTTTTTTTCTTATTTGACACATAGATCGATTCGTCCCAGCTCGAAAATTGGCCATAATGATTTTGCTCGAGCGAACCAAGATGGAAAGCCAAGTCTGCCGGGCCAATTTAAAATTTTTACAAATCTATTATTATGAAGTCAACTTAGTCTAAAATCGGAGCGAGCTTAAATTGCTATATCTAATTGTGCGGACCAATCAAATTAACTAATATGAGTAATATTGCAATATTATTTTGTACCATAATCCTTGACAAATTATCTGGTCACGTAGCATTTGGTACAATTACAATTCAAGGCATCCATTATCTTTTGTAAAACTCTCAATATGTGACAACTACTGATACACAAATTCTTTTCTTACATATTCATTGACTTATTAGGAGATTATGAGATAGTTGGGATTGACAAACACTAGCCAACTAATTTGGAAAGAAATTTCAAATTTAAGGAACTCTAATTCTCAAAAGCAAGAAAGTCAGGGGCTCCCAAAAAAGATTCTTGGTGACAGTAAATTAATTCGCTTTCAAATTCTGATCAATTTATGCATATCCTTGACAATGTTAATAACATCAAGAGATCAGAATTGTTATTTCCCTACATAGTAAGACGAAAGCTTGAGAATTAGATTATGAAAAAAGAAAAAAAAGAAGAAGAAAGTCAGGGTCAATTATTGCCTAAGTACTACATAATGTAGTTTCCTTTTTTGATGATTTGGCTTGATTAGCATATGCTACTTTAACATCTTTCCTTGATTAATATGGCACTGACACCTTTTTCAACCAAAGAATGTCCACACTCCACATTATTTATTTATGGGGGGGAAGAATGGAAAAACCAAAAAAGATTAAAAGCATGTAAAGAATTAGGAATGTATTTTGATTTAATAATTAAGCAATTGAACTCACCCAAAGATAGTGACCGCCTTGATAGGAGGGGGCATTTCTGCCCATTGCAAACAATGTCTCTGGATCCCATCATGTGCTGGTCCCTTTCATTCACTTCCTAAGAACTGTGTCCTTCCAAATAAATACCTGAATATAAACAAATTGAAAATTATGAACTTTATTTAATATTTGACCGTTGTGTTTAATAGTTAAACACCTCATAATTTCTACTCAATTATATATATTTATATGTATATATTCAAAACAAATTGAAAATTATGAACGTTATTTAATATTTGACCGTTGTGTTTAATTGTTAAACACCTCCGAATTTTAACTCGATTATATACAGGTGGAAGTGACCCCAGAATGAGGTGTCTTACCCCACTTGATCGGAACCTCGCCGGAATGCAACAAGTACAACAATTACTCCTAACATATATTTCCTTTTCACTTTGGTGTAATTTACAAGCGATAGTATTCCAATGTCTCGTTGATACGTTAAAAAGTTAGATCAAGTAAGTGAATAGAAACAGTTAGGCAGTGTTAATCTAACACTCATTTTATTTAGAATTAGATATACATATTTAATTACGCAGAAATTAAAGAATTTTTTTTAAAAAAAATATTATTATAATATCTTAATAATAGATAGTGAGAAGTAAATATTTTATATTAAAACGATCATTAAGAAATTTTTAAAAATAAAAATAAAAATATTTAATTTGAGATAAAAAAAGTAATTCCAAAAATAAATTTAAGTGATGAGTACTTACTTTACCCTTGGCATAAAAATGTCTAAAGAAACAGCACAAAGCAAAAAGAAACGAACTTAGGTAGAGTTGGAATAGTATTAGAAGTTATGTGGTTATACTTGTTTGGAAAAGAGTTGGTAGAGAGAGAAGCAAAAGAGAGAGGGAACCCAAACCAGAAGCCAAAACAGGTCTTCTATAAAAGAGTGATTCATTTTCCCTCTCCTTCCACCCTTCTGTCTCTCCCATTCTCTCCTTCTCCTGCTTCTGCTTCTCAATTTCCCTCCTCTTCTCTCTCTCTCTCTCTCCTCTCTCTCTCTCTCTCTCTCTCTCTCTCTCTCTCTCCCACCTGTTACCTAACTGCATTTGCACCCATTGGGGTGCTTTCTTGAAGTTTCTTTTGATTATAGAGAGTTGAAAGCTTGTGTACTCTGTTTTAAGTATTCTTTTGCTTACAATTGTCCAGATTCTTCATTGGATTCTCAAGGGTTTATATCTGATATAATTTTGGGTTTGAGCATTCAGGGGTTTCACTTCTTATACTAAGATCCTAAGCGAAGTAGTGTCGGAGTTTCTGCAAAAAAAATTTGGTGGGCTGAGCTGCAGTCTCTGACATTCCAGCTCTGCCACCATTGTTTTGCGTGATCCAGAAGCAAAATCCTCGGGGATAAGAAGTATTCTTTCGCTTTTGGAAAAGAAAAGGCATATAAACCGACAAATAGATCTATTCCTTATCTCTGGTTTTGCCCATACTCTGTTTTAGTAGCCCAAAAAAGAGCAGAAATGGAACGGCTAACTTCCACGACGCTTCTGCCAGACTCCTTCATGGGTACTAGAGATGACATTACTGATCAAATATCGATGATTTGGGCTCAAATCAAAGCCCCATTGATTGTCCCACTCCTGAAACTTGCCGTCTTACTTTGCTTGTTAATGTCTGCGATGTTGTTCATTGAGAGGGTATACATGGGCGTGGTCATTTTGCTTGTAAAACTGTTTGGTCGGAAACCAGAGAAACGATACAAATGGGAGCCTCTAAAGGATGATGTGGAGTTGGGAAATTTAACTTACCCAATGGTTCTTGTTCAAATCCCCATGTACAATGAAAAGGAGGTCATTTTCTTTCTCTTTATATATAGTACAATCCAACATTGCAGTTTTTTTTCATGACTACTTTGAAACAGGCTATTTTTCCTGTTGGTCATATCTGAGATGCCGCCGTTTTTCTTACATATTTTCAGGTTTATCAGCTTTCAATTGGAGCTGCATGTGGGCTGTCTTGGCCGTCTGATCGTATCATAATTCAAGTTCTTGATGATTCCACAGATCCCATTATCAAGGTAATCCCACATTAGCCAAGGCCTGCTTGAGCACAGAAGTTCTTGATATGGACATTGACTGCCTATATTGTTGTGTGCATTAATTGGTTACAGGCTCTGGTGGAAACTGAGTGCCAGAGGTGGGCTGGCAAAGGAGTAAATATTAAGTACGAAATTAGAAACAACAGAAATGGTTACAAAGCAGGAGCTTTAAAACAAGGATTAAAGCACTCTTATGTGAAGCAGTGTGATTATGTAGTCATCTTTGATGCAGATTTTCAACCTGAACCAGACTTCCTTTGGCATACCATTCCTTTCCTTGTTCACAACCCTGAACTCGCCCTCGTTCAGGCTCGTTGGAAATTTGGTAATTCTCAGCTGCTTCATTGGTCCACTAAATTACAATCTTAACTAAAGTATTAGCTCTACGAAATCTTCACTAGTTGTCGTTCATGATAAAGAACTAATTTATCCAAAGTTTCTATATGAAGCCTTAATATTCTATTAATTTTATCTAGAATTTATAATTTTTTAATTCTTAATTTGTGTACAAAATTTTAAAATGGCTTATAGTTGTACCCAAAAAAAATCCTTGGAACTGTCGGTGACTGAACAAAGTATAGGAGCATCATCAACTACAAAAAGGCCACAATTTTGGTACCAAAGTTTTCTTAGCCACGCATGGTGTTTATTATTTGATATTAAAAAGAAAAAAGGGACCCAAGGGTCAAAGAGCCACCCCAAAGTGATAAATCCAGGTAAATTTTGCAATTCTGAGAAAAGTTTAATTGTCTCATGCAATTGGAAAGTAGTGGTAAGTACACCTGGAGAGAGTAAAGATGTTATGCAAAAGTTGTTATTGATTTGGTGATTGGGAATTCATGGGTGGTTGGATGGATGGACATTAATATCCCTCCTTAGAAGCAAGTTTTATGCTGGAAAAGCTGTCATGTGTCCCTTGGCTGGGACCAATTATTTAGGAATTGCTTAGATTTTGGGCCAGCGTAGCAGAGAAAATCTTTTCATTCTAGATAAACAGACGGTCTTTCTTGGAGTTTTTCGTGTAGGCAAAGGGTATATATGTCTTCTAAAGTACAACTTTTTGTATCCCCTACCAATTGCATGTGCCATTTTGTGGTGGACCTCAACCCTGTTTTGTTGTTCTTGAATTTTCTGATATTATTGAAGCAATTTATTATAATAATCGACACCAAACTTTACTAAATTGGAAAGTATTAGGTCCAGTATGAAAATTCGTTACTAGCAGAGATATAAAAAAACAAGAAAAAATTATGTGTTAGTATGGTAATATTTTGGATGATTTTGTAGTGAATGCGGATGAATGTTTGATGACAAGAATGCAAGAGATGTCACTAGACTATCATTTCACTGTAGAGCAAGAAGTGGGCTCATCAACTTATGCCTTCTTTGGATTCAACGGTAATTTAAATTTCAGTAAAATATGCTTCTTTTTACTTCATTACTCTGTTTCTGAAAAGTTTTTGTTTCCCCCACTTAAACTCTTCAATTAACTTCTACAGGAACTGCTGGTGTGTGGAGATTGGCTGCTATTGATGAGGCTGGTGGATGGAAGGACCGGACAACGGTGGAAGACATGGACTTGGCTGTTAGAGCCAGTCTCAAAGGCTGGAAATTTCTGTACCTTGGTGATTTAAAGGTACATAATTTTTCAAAGTAGTGTAGTTTCTGGCCTGTGATCAAGTACCAGTTGTCAATTAGTTGAGAACAAAGAGTTATCTTGATTGGATAACAATGTAACGATCTTATTTGTGTCCCACAAAAAATAGGTAAAAAATGAATTGCCAAGTACATTTAAGGCCTACCGGTATCAGCAGCATAGATGGTCATGTGGCCCTGCCAATCTTTTCAGGAAAATGGCAGTAGAAATCATCAGAAACAAGGTTAGTCAAAATTTTATCCACTCTCTGATCATCTCTGTTTATGATCCGTTTGGTATATTCCAAAAACTCAGTTTCCTTTTTGTTGTATTTCTGTGTCATTGTACAGAAAGTGTCTCTATGGAAGAAGGTTCATGTAATATACAGCTTCTTCTTTGTCAGAAAGATTGTAGCCCATCTTGTCACATTCATATTCTACTGCGTAATATTACCAGCTACTGTTTTAGTTCCTGAAGTTGAGGTTCCAAAGTGGGGTGCAGTCTATATTCCTTCCATCATTACATTACTGAATGCAGTTGGAACTCCAAGGTTTGGTTCTTACTTCTTATTGTTATTCTTGAATCAATCATCTAAATATCACAATGAAACAAGAAACAAGGTTGCAATTGGTGTTGAAATTTTGATTGCATTTGAAAATGTAGATCACTCCATTTGCTGGTCTTTTGGATCCTTTTTGAGAATGTTATGTCCCTGCATCGGACAAAGGCTACATTTGTTGGATTGTTGGAGACAAGGAGAGTGAATGAATGGGTTGTGACAGAGAAACTTGGAGATGCTAACAAGTTAAAACAAACCATGAAAGCAATTAGAAGAGTTCGCTTTAATTTTGGCGAAAGGTACAACTCATCCTTGCATCAATTCTCTACCAATCTTTGTATTTCCATTCCGTAAATCTTGACAAAATGTACATTTTCTTGTTTCCAACAGAATTCATCTGTTAGAGCTTGGGACAGGGGCTTATCTCTTCTTCTGTGGTTGCTATGATGTTGCTTTTGGGAAAAATCACTATTACATATATCTCTACACGCAAGCAATTGCCTTCTTCGTCGCAGGATTTGGTTACGTTGGAACATTTGTTCCAAACTCCTAATGTTAACTTTTCAACCAGTTCTGGGATGGATCATCAGCTCATTGCTTTTTCATTGCCCCGTTTTTGTGCTTCTCTTCATCTCCGCAGCGCCTCTTAGATGTGGCGTTTATAGCAATATCTCCTTGCAAATTTTCCTTCAACGTTTAGGTTCGCTTTTTACTTGTATAAAGAGGAAAAAGCTTGTCATTCTTTCGTTAGGTTAGGGATAAGAATTTGAGCCATGGCTCACGTAATTTGTTTTCATGTATAGTATAGACATCAATCCTTTACAGAGCAAAATGATGCTATCATAATTCTTAATACTTAGATGATTAAGCTAAAGAAGAGAGACTGAGGATACCAATGCTTTTGGATTGTGCTACAAAGCAGATAATAGCTAGCTTTTTTTTTTTGGTTTCTCAGTTGTATTAGATTGGATTGGATAATAAATTCCTCAGCTTTGAACTCAATATTTTATGTAGATGATAAGTATGTTCGTTAGTTGGCTTATGAAAAACATGGCTGTGCCCTCCTTTTTCTGATTCTCTTCTGGGCTTTCCTGCCTCATATGTAGAGAATCTGCATTCTGCACCACATATGTCATAACCCTTGTAAAAATTGTTCAGAAAACATTGAAAACTTGAAAAAGAAAATTTTAAAAATTGGTCCCAACCCTTTAATCATGTTTGATGCACAGAAAGCAATCAAGAAAAAATAAAATATTTTTTTAGGGAAAAAGAATAAAACTAATTTGCTTTATATAACCACAGTATTGAGCCTTTTTTTTTTTTTGGATAAAACCTTTTTTCTAAGAATCAGGATGCCAGCCATTGCAGCATTGCATGGAGATTAAAAAAAAAAGAAAAGAAAACGATGCTAGACTTTCGATAAACAAAATTACCTCGTGCAATTCTTTTACTCATATCTCAGTCAAATCAAATGGATAACTCCTGCGTAATCCATTCATCACACAATGAGAATAAAAAATATATTTTACAACTGGCAAGAGGAAAATTTATAAGTGAAAGCACTTTATTTTATATTAATATTAGAGTTAACTCTCCTCAATAAAGGGAAAAGATCTACTTGGTCTTTATAAATTTCTCACTAGGACTTTTAAATCTCAAAGCTATATATAAAACAATTAATTATATTAGTAATGATAAAAATAGCATCACTCAGAGCATCTTTAACCATGATACTCTCATGAGTTTCATATTCCTCATCTTTTTGTGGAATACATAATTCCACGTCATTTATTTAATTAGTTTTTATAATTTTAATTTTGATCATACTCAATAAATTTCGTATAAAAATCATAATAATTAATAGTATATCTCGTGAATCATTCAAATTTCATATAAAAAATATTATTTTATTTATCTTAAATTAAATGTTTATATTTCTATTTTAGTTTGTTTAAAATTAAATGTCTATTTTTCTTAAATAAATATATATTTTTATAAAATTCAAGTAATTACGATCTTAATTTAAGAGATTTATATTATACTAATTCATATATCTCGTCATCCATTATATCAATATCAAAGATTATTTAATAAATTAATAGAAGTCAAAAATCTATTTTTACTTTGGTTAACCAAAGTAAAAAAGTATATTCAATTATAAATGAGATGATTATCATTAATGATGAACCCTACTTTTTACGAATGCACTCCAAAAATGCATAAGTTGCTTCTATAAAAAACTCTCTCTTGCAACTTTGAGGTGACATCCCCCAATGGTTATGAAACTCTAATTGTAGATGCTCTTATAATTAAAATTTTTATTAATTTTTTTATTGAGTCAAAATAAGATATTCACGATTTTGAACGAATAAATAACTAAAGATTTTAGATTCACAAAATGGGGTAAAAAAAATGAAAAACGAAATTCGGGCGACCTCACCAGTCACCATGATCGATCAGTCCATGTCAAGACCTCACGATTTAAAATAGGTCCATATAAAATGGTCCGGTCCACATAGTTCAAAAGTTGCAAGAAGGCCATTTAGTCTCAACCTAAGCAAAATCTGCTGAGGCGGCCGTACATTTAACGTGAGACACGGAACAATCGTGAGGATCTACTCTTTTCATATGTTGTAGACAGGTAAAAATGGCTAATGCCCGTTTCTTTCTTCCCTCCAAATTCTCCAATATTGCCTTCAATAATCTCAAAAATGCCCGTGTTCATCTCTGGAAGTTCCATTCCTCGTCCCTTGCTGCCCCCGAAGAAGCCACGGCCAGCAACTCGATCAGCAGCGAAAGTACTGGCACCATTGACAGTGATCTCCAAGAACAGCTCCGAAAACTTCGAATTCTACTCCAACAGAGGCGTACAGAAACCGCAAAGAGGCACCTCAAGACCCTCATCGGTTCATACTCAGCCTCTCAGCTCTATACTGTTTTCTCTATCTCCTCACCACCTCATATAAAGCCCTTGTTTTTTGACATGCTTTTATCACTTTGTGCTGAATCAAAACTGCCCAATCAGGCTACAGAGCTCTATGACTTAATCTGGAAAGATGGGCATTTCCCCGCGCTTTCTGCTTTTAATTTGTTTCTTGAAGCATTGGTTACTTCTAATCAATATTCTAAGACCCTCGAGGTGTTTCTTAATGCTGTCAACCGGGGTATTCGGCTTGATTTGTTTAGTTATGGTAAGGCTGTACAATCGGCTGTGAAGATGGGGGATTTGAAAGGAGCTTTAGAGCAAATGCATCGGATGAAGACGTGTGGAATGAATCCTAATGGGTTTGTCTACAATGTTTTGATTGGAGGTTTGTGTAAGGAGAGAAGGATTGAGGATGCAATGAAGCTGTTTGATGAAATGATTGAGAGAAGTGTGATGCCAAATAGGGTGACTTATAATTCTCTCATTGATGGATTTTGTAAAGTTGGAAAATTAGAGGAGGCTTTTAATCTGAGAGAGAAGATGAAAAATGATGAAGTGGAGCCTAATATAGTTACATATAATACGCTGCTTAGTGGTCTTTGTAAGGCAGGGAGGATAGAAGAGGCTAGGAAGCTTTTGGAGGAAATGGGAACTCATGGATTTGTTCCTGATGGATTTACATATAGTACACTTTTTGATGGCTATTCGAGGTGTGGCAACGTGGATGCTTCACTTGCTTTGTATGAAGATGCTATAGGGAGAGGGGTACGGTTAAATGAGTATACTTGTAGCATTTTGTTAAATGGCTTGTGCAAGGAAGGTCAGGTGGATAGGGCCAAGGACTTACTAAGGAAGTTCATGGCGAACAAGCTTTTTCCAACTGAAGTCATGTTCAATACTATTGTCAATGGGTATTGTAAGGAGGGAAATGTGGAGAGAGCACTTTTGACAATTGGAGAAATGGAAAATCTTGGAGTGAAGGCAAGTTGTGTGACCTTCAATACGGTGATAAGTAAATTCTGTGAATTATCTCAGATGGATGACGCAAATGAATGGGTTAAGAAGTTGTTGGAGAAGGGACTTTCCCCCAATTTGCAGACTTATAACATCCTAATTGACGGCTATGGGCGAAGTTGTGAATTTGACAAATGTTTCAAAATTCTTGAGGAAATGGAAAATAATCAGATCAAGCCTAATGTCCCTCACCTATGGTTCCCTAATAAATAGCTTATGCAAGGATGGCAGGCTTCTTGAGGCTGAAGTAGTTCGAAGTGATATGATAGGAAGAGGGATTTTTCCAAATTCACAAATTTATAATATACTTATAAATGGTCATTGTACAGGAGGGATGATAAAAGATGCTTTAAGATTGTATGATGAAATGCAAAGGACTGAAATTACCCCCACACTTGTAACATACAATACACTCATAAATGGACTCTGCAAAAAAGGTAGGACAGCAGAAGCGGAAGAATTAGCTCTTCAGATCACAAGTAAAGGTCTAACTCCTGATGTCATCACATACAATTCACTAATTTCCGGATACTGCAATACAAAAGATACCGCCAAGTGTTTGGAGTTATATGATAAGATGAAAGCATCTGGTATCCGGCCTACCTTAAACACCTATCATCCTCTAATTGCTGCATGCGAAACAGAAGGAACAGGACTTGTGTTAATAGAGAAACTTATTCAAGAAATGCTTTATCTGAAATTGACTCCAGATCGAGTTGTATATAACAAACTTATTCAGTGTCATGTCCATCATGGAGAGGTTGAAAAAGCCTTTGCCTTGCGTACTGAGATGCTAGAACAAGGAATTCCTCCTGATAGGATGACCTACAATTGCTTAATTCTTGGCTGCTTCAAAGAGGGCAAGCCTGTAAAAATAAAGGATCTTTTAGATGACATGAGGACGAGAGGATTGGGGCCTAATGCTGATACTTATAGCACACTAATTGAGGGGCACTGCAAGGTAAAGGATTTTGATGAAGCATATTTTTGGTACAGAGAAATGTTTGAAGTTGGTCTTTTCCCAACTGTCAGTGTCTGCTATGAGCTGCTCTCTGGCCTTAGAGAGGCAGGAAGATTGGATGACGTCCAGATCATCTCCTCTGAAATGAATGTCAAAGGATTAGGTGAATGGAACAAAAATGAGGATCTTCCTACTGTAGCCGAATTGTAGTCTGGAGATGCTGTGGCTGTGTCACCTCTTGAAATCAATAAGTGAATCAGACTGAGAATAGGGATAAGTGTTTGAAAGTAAAGGTCCGTACCATCTGCAATGATCTTGCATTCTTTGTTCATTTTAAGCGGTTAAGAGTTCTCCTGATCTGTAAATAAGCTTTAGATGTGTGCACAGACGTGTATATTTAATTGCTGTTATTTTTTTGTGGGACTTTTCTGCTATAAAATGTTTATGTTATTTTTTTTGGGATCGAATAAATACAGTATTGGACAGGATTCTAATTTAATTGCAATCAAACCTACTGCAACTGGAACCTGGACTGGTCATATAGCTTTCTCCTTTCACTGGTCTTGGACTTTAACTGGAACCTGTAGTTGAGCCTTTTCTTTCTTTTATCCTGTTATCATGTATTCTTGTTGATTTATTTATATGCATTTTGTAGAATCTTGCTGAAGCTTGGCGTGCCTCTTTTTTTTTTGGTCTCTTTTGTTTCATTAACATTATGTTTGTTCTTTCTCTTTTTCTTTTCATGATGTTTAAGGAAGGGTTCGGTCCTTCAGGTTGTCCAATTGATATTTTAGTTCAAAACTATGTTTGTATCAAGCATTCATCATTCTTTAATTTCTTTTTCCTTTTATCAGTCTTCAGCTTCTCTATGATATGCCCTCAAGCTTTCACTACCCTGGGTTCAGCCTACAAAGCATTAGATTTTGTAGTAGTCGGTTCTCATTAAAAGAGTTATAATAATGTGTAGTAGAATTGTTTGTCATCACCACATTCATATTCTCTTGAAGTTCCTGGTAAGATTATTCATTTTTTCCAGTTTCTCTGAATGGGTAAGCATTAGAAGTAGTCATCACCGCCAGGTTTCTGATGGCACTCACCTACATTACTGTTGCAACATTCTACAACCGCATGTTTTCAGAAACAATATTGAGTATTATACACTATAGTTGGTTAATTTGTTTAAAAAATCCCCTACTTGAATTATATCTTCTTCACCCAAACACTATTACTTCTGTTGGTTGCTCTACTTAGAATCAAGACTTAAAGACGGACCTCATATCAGCTTCTGCTTCGGTGTTTTCTGCATCACAAGGTATGTCAGTTATTTGTATATTCATCATTACCATCCTACTGAAACTACCAATACTTGGTTTGAGTGGTGGGATAGATGGTCACCCAAAAAACAACGTTGTTTGGAGCTGATTTGTGAACCACACTTATGGTTCATTGTTCTATTCTCAAGGGACAGGTTAGGTTTGAGAGGAGAAGGATGCATTCTTCTAAGGTTTGCAGGCAAGGTCCAGTTTACTCTGATTGCTACTCGTCTGGTTTTCCAGTTCTTGAAAATCTTGCATCTGCATATGCATGTCGATATATAGACCTGATGCGGTAATGCTGGTTGTCCACCACTCCACATATCCAATATTTCAAAGAGTATCGTGAAGCATATATTCATTTATGAGTTGATAATTCTGGCAGTCAATAATAGCTTACGCAGGCTTTGAGCTTTTGTCAGCAACTTCTGTAGACAGTTCTCTTGATTGATGATGATCAAAGTCACATTATCCTGATATTTTTTGCAATTCCAGGTGAGAATGGTTCTGCTTATGAAATAATCGGTTTTGAAAAACTCAAAAATTATTAGTTTGTCAATGTATGATTAATTTAAGCCTTTTTTCTTTTAAAATGTTGACCAAAACCAGTTTAGAATTAAAATTTATCTGCTTGCCTGTAGCAACATTTACTCACATATGATATAACACATTTACAAAACTATTCCCTAAGCCACTTGTACTTTGTTTTTTATAGGATATAATAGTGTTCTTAGTTCTTACAAAATATATATGCCCTTTGAATATTCCTTGTTTTTTTAATTGGATTCCTTTCAACCATATATCATTTGGGCATAATTTGTGTTATAAGTTGCTGGAGCCTGATACTGGGGAAAATTGGCAAGTTTAGCCTATTTTTTTAAATTTTTGGTGAGTAAGTTTCATTCATTTGTTTTTCGACAGTTAAAATATTAAAATTTGGTTAACAAAGCACTTTTTACCATTTTCTGGACAAGTCAATGGCGATTTGGCCAGAAAAGGATAAAAATGGTCTTATTCACCAAAAATAAAATAAATACGGACTAAGCTTGCCAAATTTGCCAAATTTCCCTGATACAGGTGTTTGATAAGGGGGAATAATATCAGGGGAAAATTCACTTTTTCGTTTTGATAAATAGGGAAAGATCACTCTTTCGTTCAAATTTGTGACAATCTCTCCCATTATCAACGAGGCTCTCAAAATGAACGTTTTACTATCAACGGATTCCCTACAAAATGGGAAAAATTGAACTGGAATTCTTACAAAATTGTAGAATAATGATAATTATCGAACTTTCAAATATCGAACAACCCTTGTGGTAAGCTCCTCACTGTTTTAGTACACTCTCCTCTTTATAATATACTATTATTGTAAAATTATAGTAAAAATAGTTAAAGATTAACTTGCTAAGAAATTATTTATCCAAAAAAAAAACTAGCTAATAAATTGAAGATGCTTCAAGTAAGAAAGATGAGAGAAACGAGTATAAGTAATATTAGAAAAAATATTTAATATATCAATTTTTTTTAAAAAAATACACAATATTTTATCAAGAATATAAATTAAAATTTGCAAAATAACATACTTTAATTAGAAAAGTTATCTTAAAATGTTTATATCACAAATTCAAACAAACTAATTCTTTATAAACGTACAAATTTTACTCTTATATGTACCTAAAGTTTAACATCATAAGTGAAAGATTTTATATTTAGATTTCATTTTGATTTATTAAATAATCTTCTATATGAAATTGAATATCCATATTTTTCTTTTTGAATGTTTATAAATAAATACCTGCTTTTTAAAATTAAATATATTTATCATCTAAATTTTTACTAGTAACATCTTTAAATTCTACCAATACATGTAATTTCATTAGTAAAAAAATCAATTACAGGTATAAAATTATAACTTTATTCACATCAAAAACCCTTTTTAATTCTTAAATTAGTCAAAGTAATCATTAAAAATTTTAATTTGATACTTTAAAAAGAACTTATCTAGCTCAATTAGGTTTATCAACTCCTTTTTATATTAAATGGTTTCAAGACTTTTTACCTAATGTACCCTTCGCTATCTAGCCCATTTATCTAATTATTGTTATTTATTTTTAAAATTTTAAAATAATAATAAATTTTTTAAAAAAAACTCACCCCGTGACACCTAACCTGAGAAACGAGAATCCAACAAGCGTGCGTTGGTTTCACAACCAATTGGCTAAAAAGCTCTCCCTAATTTCCTCCGTTCAGAATTCCCAAATCCGTCCAAGTCAAAAACCCATCTCTAATTTCAAGGTTCACGTTCTCTCACACACACACACACTAAACTCTCTCACTGCAATCTCCAATGGCTACCGCAACCGCTTCCTTCACCGTATCAAAACTCATCTCCTCCGCTCTTTTCTCCCCCAAAACCATTTCCTCCTCCTCCTCCGTTTCCTACCTGCCTCTCAAATTCCACCAGCCACCCCACCCTCGCCGATTCCCTAATTCACTCAAGTTCTCCACCGCCCCAAAAATCTCCGCCACCATCTCTGTTGGTGATAAGCTTCCTAGTGCTACCCTCTCCTACTTTGATGATTCCAATGAACTGCAAACTGTTTCCATCTCCGATCTCACCGCTAACAAGAAAGCCATCTTTCTTGCTGTCCCCGGTGCTTTCACTCCTACATGTTCTCAGAAACACCTTCCTGGGTTCGTTGAGAAGGCTTCCGAGTTTAAGTCTAAAGGAGTGGATACTATTGCCTGTATTTCGGTAAATGATGCTTTTGTGATGAAGGCATGGAAGGAGAATTTGAATATAAAAGATGACGTTTTGCTGTTGAGTGATGGTAATGGAGAGTTTACTAAAGCTATTGGGTGTGAGCTGGACTTGAGCGATAAGCCTGTGGGACTTGGTGTGCGGTCTAGAAGGTATGCATTGTTTGCGGAGGATGGAGTTGTCAAGATCTTGAATTTGGAGGATGGTGGAGCTTTCAATGTTAGCAGTGCTGAGGATATGCTCAAGGTGCTTTAGAGTTTTTCCTTCATTTTTGTTTTTCCTCCCTTGAATTTTCAACGGAATGGTAACTTTCGAGAGAAATAAAGGCAAATGCGATGATGTTTGAGGATTTAGAGTGACATAGTGGACTTTGAGTTTATGCAAAATGTGTTTTTGTTGATTTTTGTGTTTGTTTCTGTCAATGATGTGTGTCAGTGTGTGTTTAATTATACTAATTTGCATATATTCTGCATTTTCATAAATCAATGTGTATATGTTTGTGGTGAGGGCAAATGCAGTTCTTGGTATTGCATGGTTCAGAACTGCACCTGCTCTGTGTTTTACCTTGAAAGATTTGCTTTAAACTGTTTGTTCTGCTTGTGTTAGATAAGCTTTCTCTGTTTGAATTGTTTGGCTTTCTTTCTTTAATTGGCTGTGTTTAGCTGTACAAATAGACGTTAATTTGTTGCGTCGCGCTCTGAAACTGGTGAAAGATGACCTATCTATATGCAAACACATCGATGCTACTGTTATAAGGCTAAGTGAATGCGTTGTTCTAAAACAGTAGATGCTACTGTTACATTCACTTAACCTTATACAGTGAGTGCCATTTTAGCGAATGCATTCCTTTTAGTTCTTGTTTCACAACAATGAACTCCAAATCTTCACGTACTTGCTGTCAAGCCTTTCCACTTCAGGATGCTTGAGAAGTTCGTCACAAGTGTTACAGTAATTCGATGCCTAATTCTTCTTTCTTTTTCACTCTCTGTTCTGAATTAAAGAGTGCATACTTATAATCCCTTGAACTAAGAGTTGTTAAGGTAATTTTAAAAATGCCGAATGTATGAAATACTAATACTTATTAACAATAGTTGTTACTAATTGCGAAGTAGATTCAGTTTAATAGGTAAAGCTAGCGTTTGCCAAGCGGTTTCAATTTCACCTATGACTACGATTATAAAAATACCTAATATTGTAAAGATGTCATAGATTCATAGGTTCGAGTTACTCAAACCAACCTTGGGGAAATCTTGTGCGTTTTGAAAAAGGAAAAGAAAAAAACAATAGTTGCCGCCTCCTATCCTTTTACAGAATAACTTTGTTTGAGTTCTTGCATCCTAGCGCCTGGACTTGAAGTTTCTAGATTCAGGCACAGTTTGCCCTTGAATTCATTATTCTAGTTCTGAGTCCGTGAGTCGGATGTGAGTGACCGTTGAAGCCTCGGCATCAAAATATCGTGGTTCCATGATAATTGTCTATTCAGATTTTTGCTGGACGTATCTAGAGTGTCTTGCCAATTTGAGCCGTCCGTTTTTTTCCTTCTAAATTTGATAGTGATGTAGATACTGAAAAACCCAAACAACTGTTGTTTTGACCTCGCTGGCTTTCTCCTGGTGGGGGACATTATTTTATTTCAAGTATTGTCCTTTCAAGGGGAAAACAAAATCAATGTGAATCTATTGCTTTTGAACGCATTTACTAGAATAGCATAGGTTAGTTAGTTATCAGAAAAGAAGAAGAAAAAAATTAGCATAGCCTAGTTTGCATATAAAAGAAGAAAATAGTATAGAATAATAAAACTTTTGGAAAACTTTATTGAGAGTAGAGTTTGGTCCCTACTTTCAAGCCTTTCGTAAGAGACTCTAATTAAAAGAGCGATCAAGTTAGTTTTGAATCATGAAATGGACACAGTTAATTTAAAACTACACGCTGCTTAAAATTGAAACAAGTTCTACAGTTTTATTGTGCTTCCGTTTTTGGTCTTCTTTTACCTCCCAGATCGTGGAGAACCATAGCCAATGTGACTCAATCTTACTTGAACAGGATCTGTTCTTTTCCTGTCCTAAGGAGACAGGAAACCAATCCTAAAGGGCAGTAGAGGATCGTTCTTGGCTGGTCAACCCGGCTAAGATGGTCGGGTGGCTGTCTGACTGGCTCCAATCTTTTTCTATCACGGGGATCTTGAGCATTTCTAAAGTATCTGACTTACAGATAACAATTATTTCATCGATGCTCTTTAAGCATCATCTTCAACCAACCAAAGGACATTCAATATGAGAACTAACTTACATGAAAAAGAAAAATAGTTGAGGAAAACATATAGATATTTTTTTTATATGAAAAAACATATATAGTTTTGCATTGCCTTTGATAGCTCAATTTTTACTGATTTAAGTTATTATAAGGTTCGCTTGGATTTAATACAATGAAATAAATGTACAACTTTTGAATTAATCAGATGTAAATTTTTAAATTACAAAAATTATTAATGAACTTTAAATGTAAACATTTAAGTCTGAATAAAAAAGCTTATGTTTTTTTCTTTTTATATTCTCATTTGATGGGTTTAACTAAATCTTCTAGTATTAATCTATTAACCTATTTATGAAGGGATATTCTAGTCTTTCCTTCTAAAAATTATTGTAACCATTTTAAAAGAGTATTAAAGTAGATTTTGCAATAAGTAAAAAAAAAATGGAGTATAACCCATGAAGTTTTCTTTTTTTATCATCTCACAATTCTTAGATTATATACTCAAATTCTCGACAAAATATTATACATTTCAAAAAATAATAATAATTATATACCCAAGATTGTGTGCGTGCAGTGTGACATGTAAAGTCACGCGAGAAAGGAATAGCATTAAAGGAGTTAGGGCTTAAGTCTTATTGTCTCATTCCATTTGAAAATTTTATTTTTTCTAAATTATTTGTTTCCTTAGAAAATCAAAATGTATTAATTCTTTTTTAATATTATCTTATATCCTTTATTAGTAAATATAACTATATTAATTGATTTTTTTTATTTCTTACTTTAATATTTTTCTTACTAAGTTACTAGTATTAATTACTATCTCATTCATTCATAATTGAATATAAACATTACAATTTTAAAACGTTCAAAAATAAATATTTATTTTGTTAAAATAATTATATTTTATATTTAAAGTTTTATTAATAGTCTTATTAATTTAAAGTATCTATGTTGTTGTAGTAATTAATAATTTTTATTACTAACTTAATTAATAATAAAAATAAAGATAAAAATGTAACTTTTTAAAAGTTTAAAATTTTTAATACTATGTGAAGGGAATACTACTAATATTATAATAATTTCTTTAATCCTTATACCAGCCTTAAATGGAACAACTATTATTAACCAACGGAGTAGTCGAACCATTACGGTTGACCTCAAAGTTTCAGTAACTCTAATGACTCGAATATTCCTTCCTTCAAATTTTAAAAGATAAATGGAATATTCCTATTTTATACCCTAGCTTTGAATTTCCTTTTTTTTTTCTTGAGAAAAACTTGTAATAATTTCATTTCACAAACCATTGGCTCATCCAAACGATTCACCCCTTCCAAAGATTTCTCCCTCGACAAGTTGACGCTCTTGGCTGATCTTCCCCCGTTTATTACGTGACATACTCATAGTTTACTAGTCTTTTTTATGGAGACATTTATAAAAAAAAGTCTTTGTATCTAGATAGCTTGCCTAAGTGATCAGTATAATTTTTAAAATTTATAGTTCATGATTAAAATTAGGCCAAAGTATCTAGGTGAACCAAAAAAAATGTTTGAATGTTAAAGATGATTTTTTTAAAAAAGTTTAAATGTCATCTAGATACTTTTATTTATTTATTTTAATATTATCATTTTAATTCGTCACGTGTAATTTATGATTTTTTAAAAATAATATTGTCATTAATTCATATAAATTTTTTTTAAAAAAAATAATTATTTTCATTTTTTCCTCTTTCTAAATGTAAATCAATAATAAAAATTAAAAATTTACATAAATAAAAATATATAAATAATTCTTATTTACTTATTTGAGTTTGTATTGATTTTTTTTTATTGATTTTAACATATTTGAGTCGATAGTATGATTTTCAAGAGTTATTAAAAATAAATTGATAAATTGTTATTTTTTAGTTTAAAATTATTATAAATCATTAATTTTTATGTATTTCATTTTAAAAATTATGTTTTGTCTTAATTAATAAAAATTCATCATTTTTTTATAAATACAAACTCAAATTATTAAACAAGAGTTATTGATATATCTTTATTTAAGTAAATTTTTACTCTTTTTATTTATTTATATTTAGAAGGAAGAAAAAATTGGAAAAAAATTCTTGAATTTTTATGAATTTTATATAATGATATTTTTTTAAAAAAATTATATGATAAAAATAATAATATAAATGAATTTTAAATGAAAGCCCAAAAGTTGAATTTTTAAAAAATTTAAATGCTAAAATTTGATAAAAAAATTTAATAAGTGAATGAGAATAGTAATATAGTGAAATTTTAAACAAAAATTCGCAATGTGAATTTTTTAGAAGTACAAGTGTTAAATATTTTAAAAAATTCTAGCTTCCAACTAGATATTTTGCCGTACAAAAGATCTCGCTTAATAAAAAAGAAGAAGAAGAATATTTCAAAAAAAGAAAAAAAAAGAAGAGTGAGAAAATTACCCCACACCCCCAGATCGGTCAGTTGGAAAAGAAATGAGGAAAATGTTTTGGTCCTTTCAAACCCACCGGATCCGGATTCAGAGGACTGTCCGACAAGCACGAGGTAGTAGGCACATAGTTTTTGATTTGGGACTTTTGATGCTCAATTAACCTAGTAATCGCGCAATCCTACGGCCCAAATTAACCCAAATTATACGTGGCGAGTTGGCTACTTCTTCTCCCACTTTCTTAGTCCCGAAACAAAACCACGTCTATATATATATTCACTCTACCTTCCTTTCTCTTCACTAGTCTGCTCATACCAAACTGCTCTGTTTCTAGAAGTTTGCCGATCTGCAAAATTATCTTCGTCCATGGCCACCATCAAGAGCATCAAGGCCCGTCAGATCTTTGACAGCCGTGGCAATCCAACCGTCGAGGTTCGTCCTCCGTTCATTCAACTCATCTCTTTATCTAAATCGTCGCTTTCGATGAGTTCGATGATTAACACGCTTTTCATTTTTTGATCTGTTTCATCCTTTTGGATTTCGTACAATACAACAACAGGACATTTCTTGAGCTAGCGAGATTTGTAATTGTTATTTTACTTCTTTTTTAAAAGAAATAGTTTTAACTGTTTCTGGAATTTTGTATCTTTGTTAATCGGATGTCTTTGGTGAGTGAGTTCAATTATATTTATTTAGAAAATAATCGTTGACTGTTTATAATGCTGTGATCGTGAATTTGATGGTTTTATCCATCGGTTTAATTGTTGGTGTTTTTGCCTGTCCGTAGGTCGATTGTCATCTGTCAAATGGTGTGTTGGCTAGAGCCGCTGTTCCTAGTGGCGCTTCCACTGGTAAGATTTGAGTACCTAATATGCATGTGGACTCCGATCCGCAGTTTTTCTTCAAAATTAACAGTTAATCTTATGCATCCTGATTTATATAGTTTTCTCAATATACTGTTGATTTTAGTTTTACTTAGGATTTTAAGTTAGTTAAAGGACCATGAAACTGGAACTTTTAGTTTTCCGAAACTAACTTGTGAAATTATCGGTTAACTGAATTTTCCTAAGTTTATACTACCGAAATTTCACTGAGAGGAAAATAAGGATTTAGCTTATGTATTTTCGATATGTTTGGTTGGCATTTAGGAATCTATGAAGCTCTTGAGCTGAGAGATGGAGGATCGGACTACCTTGGAAAGGGTGTCTCAAAGGTTAAGTGACTGCTCTGCCTGGTTGCGTTTATTGGACAATTTGTGTTGCTGGTCATTTAACTGTTGTTGCTTGTTGCATGTAGGCTGTTAACAATGTGAACTCAATTATTGCTCCTGCTCTTATTGGCAAGGTTTGTTTCTTAATAATTAATGTTTTTATTAAGCGTTCTTCCACCGTTCCACGTTAATCAAATATTCTGACATGTTGGTATACCTCTGAATATGACATTTATATAACAACACGTAGGAGAGCCAAGAGATTTGAAAATTAAGTGCAACTCTTAACTTGCGACTGTGAATTGTTGGCCATTTACAGGACCCAACCGACCAGACTGGTATCGATAACTATATGGTTCAACAACTTGATGGAACTCAGAACGAATGGGGTTGGTGCAAGCAGAAGGTATCATAATTGAGCATTTATTTGATTTTCATTTGGTTCATTTTTTTTTTTTGTATCTTAATCCTGCAACTTGATTTTTCTTCAGCTTGGAGCCAATGCTATCCTTGCAGTGTCTCTTGCTGTGTGCAAGGCTGGTGCTACTGTGTTGAATCTTCCCCTTTACAAGGTATGTTGCCCATCACTTATTTTCCTTTCAGAAGGATCTGTTTTTTCTCTCCATTGTGGTCTTTTCTGTACTCGATAACAGCATTTCAATTTGGCCTAGAATACTATTCCCATAAACAAATCTCTACTTCTCCACAGAAAAGCAGGATTATGGACTTTCTTTATTCTTCTTGTTTTATTGTCCATCATGCTTTTTCCTGTGATTTGCTATCATTTGAAAACCCAAACACCCAAAATGTGTTGTTTCTTTGCCGACTGTTCTATTTTAATTATGCTTGACGTTGTATGCAGCACATTGCCAATTTGGCAGGCAACAAGAAGCTGGTGTTGCCAGTTCCTGCTTTCAATGTGATCAATGGTGGATCACATGCTGGGAACAAGCTTGCCATGCAGGTGTGTTTTCTTCTCATTCTTTTTTCTTTCATTCATGTTCTAATTCTGATGATGCCTTTTAGATTGCCAGTTCCTTACAACCTGTTCTTTGCAGGAATTCATGATTCTTCCTGTTGGAGCTTCTAGTTTTAAGGAGGCTATGAAGATGGGAGTCGAAGTATATCACCATTTGAAGGTATGAAATAGACAGATTCCTTCAATTTGTTTCTTTTTGTTTCGAGGGTATGGCATGAGGGAATGCCATTTGTACTTTTTGGTTTCTTATTTCAAGGTGTGTGCTCATGCTTGGTGCTTTTTGCTTTAACGATTTGGCATTATATTAAGACTTCGTTTGGGCAGTTTCATTGTTAAAGTCAACTTAGAACATTTTCCCCCATCTATCAACCCTAATATTTTATAATTTTCATTCTTTAGAATTCTCCCAGTTTTCAAGTATTGTCTTTCTAACCTGTTTTGAGTTCCTGGATCTGCAGGTCTCATACTATTGTTCCCATTTAGCACAAAATTTCATTTTCAAATTATAATCTTAATAAGTAATTTTTTGAGCAATAGATGGTTTGTCATAGAAAAAATCCAGTCATTTGTTTCAGTTATAATATTGTTGGATGGATTATGTTTATCTGAGGATATCTATTTATTCGTTGTCTTTATTGTAGGCTGTGATTAAGAAGAAGTATGGCCAAGATGCAACTAATGTTGGTGATGAAGGTGGCTTTGCCCCCAATATCCAGGTGATCTGTTGGATGCTAATACATAAATTTGGCTGCTTATGGTTGCTTTATCATTGTATTTACAGCAAATCTTGGTTTTCAGGAGAATAAGGAAGGTCTTGATTTGCTCAAGACAGCTATTGAGAAAGCAGGTTACACTGGTAAAGTAAGTAGTCTAATTACCTGCCTTTTTCAGTACTCATGTTTGGAAGATGGCTGAGAGATCTAAACTCTCCCCCCTTTAGGTGGTTATTGGTATGGATGTTGCAGCTTCTGAATTTTATGCAGACAATACTTACGATTTGAACTTCAAAGAAGAGGTAATTTCCCTTCTTTGTCATTCCTTTTTTGTTGGCTGCAGTATCTATTTGAAGCACTTGTGGTCTCCCTCACTTGTGAAAGTGAAATACATAATTGCCATTATTATTCTCAACATCGGATATGAACCTTTCTTTAAAATTTCCTTGACGAAATTTATCTTTATTTTATTTCTGTAGTTTTTTAGTACCTTCAGCCTTATCATCATCTCTAGTAGGTAGTTGGCATTTCCTTATTTCCTCATTCTCCTATTGTTTTTTTCCTATTTCTTTGCAGAAAAATGATGGATCACAAAAGATCTCAGGTGACCAGCTTAAAGAACTTTACAAGTCATTTGTGTCTGAGTACCCAATTGTGTCAATTGAGGATCCATTTGATCAAGATGACTGGGTGCATTACTCAAAAATAACTGTTGAAATTGGTGAAAAAGTACAAATTGTTGGAGATGACCTCTTGGTGACTAATCCCAAGGTCAGTTCAATATATAACTTGACTGGATAGTTGCATGGTCCTGTTGTTCATAACTCCGCAATTTATATTGTGACATTTCATTTTTAACTTGACTCCAGAGAGTGGAGAAAGCAATCAAGGAAAAGTCTTGCAATGCTCTTCTTCTCAAGGTATTGCTCTCATCATTAACGTCCATTTTTCTCTCACTTGTGCATGTCAGCAGTACAACTACGGTGATGAATTTCCATATTACAGGTTAACCAAATTGGTTCCGTGACCGAGAGTATTGAAGCTGTGAAAATGTCCAAGCGTGCTGGATGGGGTGTGATGGCCAGTCATCGCAGGTAAAAGAAATACTCAAGTTTGGCAGAATTGTGTTCATGCTTTGGATCAATTTGGCTAATCACTATTTCCATTGTTGTTTTGTAGTGGTGAGACAGAAGACACCTTCATTGCTGATCTCTCTGTTGGCTTAGCAACGGTACTCTTACCTTTTTTCTTTAATCAAGTGAAGATGATCGTATTAGTTTCTTCTGCCATTTGAGTGGCACTAATGATTTGTGTTCGTCAATTTTCAGGGCCAAATCAAGACGGGAGCTCCGTGCAGATCAGAGCGGTTAGCAAAATATAACCAGGTAATGTTATGGCGTATTTTTCAGGAGAAATATACGGTATTATTACTAAGCAGTAAACTGGATACATGAAACCTTTATTGCTTTGTTGATGTTCAGCTTTTGAGGATTGAAGAGGAGCTTGGATCAGAAGCCGTTTATGCTGGAGCAAGTTTCCGCAAGCCTGTTGAACCCTACTAGAGTCTTAAGACTGAGTTCTGCCGTTTTGCCGGCAGATTGTACTTTGAATAAGTCTTGCAACATGATGGCCATATCGAAGGCCTGTTCAGTAATACTCGTTGAGTTTTGCATTAGGCCGGAAGCTCTTTTTGCCTCTCTTTTTTGTTTCCGCAGTTGTACTTTAGGGTAGCCGCTACAATCTTCTGAAACTTATCTTGATGGTTTTGGCAATGTGAAAATAAATCCTCTCGCTTCTAATATATTTTCCTTTTTACCCCTCTTTACAGTCGATGAATAACTTGTGTATTTTCTTTCACTTTTTAATATTAACTGTTCAAATTATTTTCTCTCAGTTGATGGAATACTTAGAGGATTGTATTTGACCCGGTACTCTTGAAGTCCTGGAGTTAACGAATTGGTGATCATGAAATCATGGTCAATCGTTAAATATTTTCTTTCACTTTTTAATATTAACTGTTCAAATTATTTTTTCTCTTACTTAGTTGATGGAATACTAAAGAGGATTGTATTTGACCCGGGTACTCTTGAAGTCCTGGAGTTAACGAATTGGTGAAGATAAAGTCATAGTCAATCGTTATATGTTTTCTTTCACTTTTTAATATTAACTATTCAAATTATTATTTCTCTTATTTGATGGAATACTTAGAGAATTAGTCGAGATGAATGTCCTAAATTTATTAAAATTTAATATTATTTATTTTAATACGGTTGAGTAATAATATTAAAAGGATTTTGAATAGATGACATGCTTTTTGACATTATCTAAAAATATTGACAATATTTTGTATGAATAGAAAAATTTAATAATATTTTTAATTGCGATCATGTGATATAGATTTATTTTTACTGATATTATGAATCAGTGATGTTTGTTATGACTTTTTAATTTTCTTTCATAGATCAACATATTAATTGAAAAGTTTGATTAAGGTTTATTTATATATTTATTATTACATAAGTTGAGTGGTCGAATTTAGGATTTCATGTTCTGGATTAGATGAGATGATTGATGAGTTAAAACTTCTCTGATGAAGACTTTAAGACTTTGATAAACATCTTTAAGGGGATGGAGAGAAATAGATTATCTAGAACAGTACAACCTTGCCCGAATTCAGTCATCATGCCTTCTTGATCTCTCTGTGGAATATACATAATTGTTTCGTTAGTACTTAATTTTCTTTGTTGAGGAATACTGTATCACTTTAGTAGTTCATTTTGAACTATGATTGATTATTTTTCACTTTTACTTTTAGCTTAATACAAATTTTTAAATATAAAAAATATCATAACAAATACTTTTCAAACTAACTTTTATTTATTGATATAATTAAAAATAAAAATATTAGTATATTAATTTTTAAAACAACTTTTTTTTTTCAACCTTGGAAATCATAAAGGGGAGCAACAGCAGCAGTCTTGGAGGTAAGAGGTAAATGAAATTGGAAAAACTCTATATATAACCGTAGCAGGGAAATCTATCCTAAAGCTAGCTATGAAATAGGAATAATATATCCATAGTTTGAAGAAACACGTCTCAGTTCAATTTATTCTGAACATTAGATTATGGACGATGAGCATCAATTACTTTCTCCATTACTCTTTCTAATGTATCGTCTTCTTTTTCCATTTCATGTCTTCAATTCTTGTGTTTCCTTCTCTTTTTCCTATTTCTGCAACTTTTAACTCTTTCTTGCTAAGACATCTAATTAACGGCCGTTAAGACTATAGCTACTTAAGTTTAATCGCTAATGGCTCTTAATCACTTTCACGTAACAAGTGAAAATTTAATGCCACATTCATATTACACAATGTAGTTTGTATTTCTAAATCTCTCAATTCAATATATTCTTACATATTATTATTTATGTATTAAATTTCTTATTTGAAAATTAGCGATTGGTCTAAGTATATCCTATCTCCATTTTGACAAGATTGAACACCGTTTCACCTAGAATTAAGGTAAGATAACTTATTAGAAGGATACAAAAATGTCTTTGAAATTAAAAAATAGAAATGATAAACTTACTAATGAGAATTAAAAACAAAAAAGCATTTCACAAATTGCTGGCTATGGGGTTCGAACCCATGCGCACTTATGTGCAGAAGATCTTAAGTCTTCCCCCTTAACCTCTCGGGCAAACCAGCTCACAATACCTATGGTTATACCTATTTTATATTTAACTACATAAAGACGTTCCAAATAACCATTCTAGGTTTTCCATTTGTCAAAAAAAACCCCATAAAATCTAGCAGTGACCCAAAGGGGATACATAGTGCCTGGAAAACCTAGCAATTCGCTTCCTCTGCCAAAACAAAATCGAAGACAAAACTTTCTGAGGAACAGCGAAGAGAAGAAGGAAGAATTAAAAGCGTCGAGTTTGAAGTTCTAAATAGGGGAAAACCAATTGTAAGCAATGGCGGAGCACTTGGCATCGATTTTCGGAACGGAGAAGGACCGAGTTAACTGCCCTTTTTACTTCAAGATCGGGGCTTGTAGGCATGGGGACAGATGCTCAAGACTCCACACAAAACCCAGCATCAGCCCTACTTTGTTGCTTTCTAACATGTACCAAAGGCCCGATATGATTACCCCTGGAGTCGACCCTCAAGGCCAACCCCTTGACCCGAAAAAAATCCAACAGCACTTTGAAGATTTTTATGAGGATTTGTTTGAAGAACTCAGCAAGTATGGAGAGATTCAGAATCTCAACATTTGCGATAATTTAGCTGACCACATGGTAATAATTTATCTAAACAATTTTATCTTTACCGTTATTATTATCTTTGCATAGTTTCCTCGTTCCCTAGATTTGGTAATTTTGTTGGGTTTGCTCTTGTTTGTTTGGAGCAGGTGGGAAATGTGTATGTGCAGTTTAGAGAGGAGGATCATGCTGCTGCCGCTCTCCAGAATCTTAGCGGAAGATTTTATGCAGGCTAGTCTTGGTTCTTCTCTGTGTTAGATAGTTGTATCGCTTGCGGGCTGAAAGTGAAAACTGTTTTTTTTTTTTTGGTTCTATTTTAGATTGTATATATAATTTGTATGCAAAAGCAATTGTTATTCTTTCTTTTAGGATAATCTTTTTTTTTTGGGGGGGGGGGAGTTGGGATAGATCCATCTCTGTTTTACTATTTTACTGCAAAACTTATAGAGGAGAGAAGCATTAAATCATTGAGATAGAGTAGACCTTTTTACATTATTATACACTTAACCTAATTTGATGGGAAGATACAGTTGCAATGAGAAAATGAGTAAGAATTTGGTTCCTAATGAGAAAAAGGTATGCTGCATAAAGTGCCCCAAACTGCAAACTTAATCGGTATTAACACTTTTGGCATTATGATGTGCTTTCTCATGAACCTTTACCGTTTGTGGACTATACTTAAAAGTGTCTGAATAACATTTTGAAGTTTTGATATCTATGTTAATTTGATGTTCCATGTTCAACAAGGCCTGCAATCAGTCAATTATCGTGATTCTCAAATTTTGCTTGGCATATTACTCTAGCATCTCAAAATTCGATGGGGATGGGCTTGAGATAAGCAAATTTGTTCCTCTTTAGTTTGCAAGATGGGTGAATAACATGGTATCTGGATTCTAGCTTAATCATGGAGGCAGGTTTTGCTTAGCAAACGTGAATGCATATATTAATTTTCCCATTGGTCTCGTCCTATTGAGTTTCATCTTAAGAAATAGATGTATTTGTTTGAAATTGGATTTTTCACTAGAACTGTAAGTACTGTTTCTGAAGTTTGTGCTTAAATTTGATTCACTTCCGTTGATTATACTGGTTGACAGAGAATGCTATAAACAATTGAGACATAGGCTTTTTGTTTGGGTGGGGGGAGTGGTTTATCAGTAACAATATTATAGTTAATGGGAAAATAGTGGAATTATTGTTGTACCTTACTACCTGCTGACAGATTGTTGAAATTCAAATATTTTAGGGCGTCCAATTATTGTGGACTTCTCCCCGGTGACAGATTTTCGTGAAGCTACTTGTAGGCAGTATGAGGAAAATGTATGTGGCCGGGGTGGCTACTGCAATTTCATGCATCTGAAGAAGATAAACTCGTTAGTTTTTCAATCACTAATTTTACTTGTTAGTTTGTAAATCTTGTTATTTTGACATTTGCTTCTCTCTCTCTCTCTCTCTCTCTCTGTTGGGATAAAGTGATCTGAAACGACAATTATTTGGGAGGAGCAAGCGAAGGCATAGCCGCAGTCGAAGTAGAAGCCGTAGTCCTCATCGTCATTCCAATTATGGGGACCGCCCACGTGGTGGCCGTGGTTTTCCTAGAAGAGGTGACCACCACTTCCATGATAGGGGCAGGAGGCCTAGGAGCAGGAGTCCTGGACGAAGAGGTGGACGTAGCAGAAGCCCTGGGGGAAGGAGAAATCGGAGTCCAAATAGGGAAGGGAGTGCTGAGAGAAGGGCAAAGATTGAACAATGGAACAAGGAAAGGGACCAGGGAGAGTCTGGAAGAAGTAATAGCAGTCCAAGAGGAAGGAGAAATAGGAGCCCCATTAGAGAAGGTAGTGCTGAAAGAAGGGCAATGATTGAGCAATGGAACAGGGAAAGGGAACAGGAAGAACCTGCACTAGTTGATGATAATGGCAATGAAAATGGTATTAGTAAGATTGAAGATTCATCTCATGATGACCAATATTAGAAAGAAGGGAATCGTGAAACTTACCAATATGGATGTAAGTGGCATGCCAGTTCATTTATTTTGTTTGAGTGCCATTCGTATTCTTGAGCTCTTTTTAATGTGGTATGAAATGTGTTTTCTAATTTTTATGTTCTTAAATACCAAGATTTTGATTATTATGTTTTCCCTGGCATGTGATTGAATTAGGGAGAATATCATCTAGCAAGATATTTAGATTGCTTCTCTCCATAGATGGAGTCTTAATTTTGGACCTCACTGAAAATATTGACACTAGCATTTTGGATGCAGGTAGATAATTTACTTCCCCTATAGATTCAAATTGTCTTTTGTGTAAAGGGCCCTTTAGAAAGTAGCTTACTGCTCCATTTTCACTTTGCAGGCAGGTTAATGGTTCGCTGTGCAATGATATTGATAAAAGCAAATCCTTTTTTCTGTTTTCTCCTGAGTATCCCTTCCAGTAACTGACATGGTTGTCAAGGGATAAAGGAAGATCATCATAGGACATGAATATATGTAGCATAACCTGAATTTTCTTTTTATTTATTTATTTTTTTGTTTAACCTAGAAAAAATATAAGGAAAGGGTTGGTAGGGTAATCCGCTCTTCAGCTTCTGCAGATATATTACTGTATTTGTTATTTTTCTTGATTCAATCTGGATCTTATACTCAAAACTTCTGTCGTCAGAACACTTTTCTGGATGTCAAGTGACTTTTCTCTTCTAAAATGTGAATCTGGATCAAATAAATGTTTCTGGACAAGGCATTCATTTGTGCAATGACCCTTCCCTATTCCTTCTCAATGCACTCCAAGTCTAGGAAGTTTGGATGTAATATTTTTCCTTAATATACTAAAGCCCAAGAGGATGGGATTGTTTTAGGACCAATAAATGAAACATCTTTCTGGATTGCCTTCTGTGTGGTCCTTTTCAGGTAGGTGTTTATGGTCCTTCCAACAATTTCAATGAAGTTTCCTCATATCTCCCTTTTTGGTAAGCCTCTCTCCCAGAATGGAAGACAATATTTGACTCCAGAGTTGGGTGTTTTCTTATGATCTATCTGCCTGGAAATGACTGATAATTGTTTCTTTTTCTAGCTAGTTATAATCTAAGTGAAAGGCTAAGTGGTTGCACCTCATGTATCTTCAAACAAGACATTTTGTTGGTTCCCTTCACTTCATCTTTTGTCCATAAATCAAAATTAGCATTTTCATGAATGTGCCACTTTTATTAAGACTGGTATGTTCTTCACAAGTTTTTCATGAATGTGCCAGCTGACATTGGTATCTGTATCAGGAAGCAAGGAAAGGATGCAAGAAAACAAGTTCTTTGGTGGAGGTGAAGAAAATTTAGACTGCACTATGAAGTCAGTATTCTGGAGGAATCAGTGGCAAAAAGTCGGTTTGCCAAGACACAAAGGAAATCATTTTAGTGTATAAATATAGATTTCCTCCTAGAATGTCTTTTATTGGTGCTATGTTCTGAATGATGTGTCCTGTGATTCTATTTCTTAAAACAAGGTACTATGTCTGTATTTTCAATCTGGCACTTAGCAAGTGTTTGCAAATGTGGTGCTGGGGATGCTTTTAATTCGTCTAGATTAAGTGATGTTTCTGGAATTTAGTTTGAGGGTCATGCCTTTTTTTGGGATATATTCTTCAAAAATTTGTTTGGACTGTTAAGTGGTCTGGGGCAGTATTATGGTGGATGTGATGGGTATTTTGTTGCACTTACTTCCTATTTAAGTGATGATAACTCACTCCCCTGCCACAAGCACGAGGATTTTGAAAGTAGAAATTTGTAAACCTCAAAGATTCAGTAACATGCCGCCAAAAAGATCATGTTGGCTTTGTTTGGTTGGCGGAGGTCGTGAAAGTTTGAGAGTTCCATTTTTGTATAGTCATTATATCGAGTTCCACTTTGAAGTAATTGTATTAGTTTTCTATTAAAATGATTAGTGTTAAAATTAAGGAGATTATTAAAGTAAATATATTTATTTATAAAAAGAGCATATTTAACTGCAGTACATTTTAACATAAGATTTCATGTCGAGGAATTTGTCTTTTTGGCTCAGATGTCGTAGGTAACTGTGTTTTATGTAAGGTGGTAAAATAGATGTTTAAATTCATTTAGATAATTTATATGGGTGTTAATTTATTTAAACTCAAATTTTTTAAATTCAAATTATTTATGATTTATTTGTAAATAGTTTGTTTTTAAAATGGATCATGAATATTCATTTATTCATATAATTTTGATTATGTTTTTTTAAGATGTAATTTTTTGTAATTGTATTCAATTAAATTATTTAATATCATGTTAACTAACTTTTAAAATATTTAATTATTTATTTATTTATATGTATTTATAAATAGTTTGAATTTAAATGTTTTATGGATATTTATAAACATTTATTTATTTATGTAATTTTGACTTTTTTTAAGAGATTAATTTTTGTAATTGTATTCAATTAAATTTTTTAATGTAATTTTTATTATTTAAAATTGTGTTCAAATTATTTTTTTAATATTTAATTTCATATGTATTAGAAATTTGTAAAAATGATAATTACATTATTAGTTAATTTTTTAAAAAAAATTCCTTTCAAAATGAAATGAAAACTTATCTCCTATCAACAAATTGCATAAATAGATAAAGTTATGAACTTTAAATTTAACTTAACAAATTTATGTACAAAAATAAAAAGTTGTGAGCTCTAAAAATTGAATTAGTAAAGAAATAAAAAAAAACAAGTTGTAAAAATAATATTAATTATATAAAAAACTTAGTTTGATATGAAATTTAAAATTTTTGTACAAATTATTTGTTTTAAAATTTTATAAAAATTTAGTTGAGTTCATGTGTTTAAATAGTGTTATTTATTCATTATTGAATTTTTTAAATAGATGTATTTTTGTCCAATGTTAAATTGATCATTAAAAGAAAATCAGGCAATAATTTGAATACTTTCAAAGAAAATTATTATGATCAAAATTGAAAATTTCATTCTCTGTTATGTAATTTTTTATTTCTCTTTTTTATTTTTTAGAAAAAACTTCATATGGAATTAATAATACATATTCTGTTAATAAACGACTTCTAAATTCTGATAGTTCTAAAAAGAGAAATAGTGATTTTTTTTCTTCAAATATGGAAAAAATTTAAAATATATATTGGATTAAATTATAATTAATTAAATGTGATTAATAAATATTGACAAAGTTAGACTTTTTAAAATGAATATCCATTTAAAATCATTTAAATTATATAAATGAACCAAATGTATTTAATATTGAATAATTTTAAATATTTATTAATTTTCATCCACTTCATTAATTTATTAATTTATTAATGGGATGAAAGTGCAATTTGGCAGCTAACTTTACATTTTCTTGGCGGAGTTGAGCTCCCTTACCTTTCCGTTTGATACATGTGTTATATACTTTATCGTCGCGTGAGTTCTACCTCGGACTTTTCGTTCTGTCCTCTGCCTGATTCCTTCTGATGAAAGAATTCCTCATGTGAACAGTCCACAAATATTACTACAAATTTCTTTGACCTCTTTATTGCTTTTGCATGGGCTTAATTCCCAATGTTATTTTCAGTTCGCTATGCGCAAAAGACGTTTGCGTTCGATTTTCTCGAAATCAATTCTGCATAACGTTGATCTGAGGGTATCTTCTCAGATGTGAAGGAATCTATGTACCGATGCTGAGGTATGTCTTCAACAAATCGACTACGCGGTGCTTATTATTAGATGAGTTCCACGGCAATTACTTCCTTCCGATGCAGATATTACACACTTGCCCAATGGAACATAAATATAATCCGAAGTCAGATTTCTTACATGGGGATGATTGCTATTGCTTTTATAAATATAATCTGGCATATATTGTTTATTTTGGAGGAGAATTATGGTCCTTGACTGTTTTCACCTAGAAGAATTTGCCTCGTGTTATATGAGCTACATTTTTTATGCAACCCTCAGCAGTGGGTATCACATAACTGTTTTCAAATTTCATTAAAAATCCAGCGAAATTAAATCTCAAACATCTAACGAGGCAAATTACCATCAGCGCATCAAGAGCAGGCCACGCATTCCATTAGAAAATTAACTTCCACGAAGCAAAATTCAAAAACCATACAAATGAATGGTACACAACCCCATTTTGCCCATCTGAGACCAACTATAGTAAAATCCAAAATAGTCCACCTAGAGCCGCAGGAAACAAATAAAATATAGAGCAAAGTCGAGTAATCTTATAACTCCGGACTTTACATTAGCCGAATCACCCTACAAAATAGCTTAATGTTCTCTTCCACATCTTTCTGATAATTGCGACCAAATCCCTATTTACTTTCCAGCACTGTGCTTCGCTTTTGTGTGAGATTCTAATGCATTTTCAGAGCCAAAAGACCTGCATGGAATGTAATATCAAGGTGTAAATGGAAATGACATCAAACATCACCTGTTACACCGTCTACCAAAAACAAACACTAAATAAGCATGCACACCTGCTGCAACTTTTGCATGTATGCGATCCACCACTACCAGACTTCGGTGTCTGCTGATTCTTGTTAGCAGGAGTTTTGCCAGCTTGCTTGGAGGGATGAGGGGTGGCCACATGACCACCCTTCTTTCCATCTGTGCCAATTGAGTACATTAAAAGCAGGAAGGCAAAAGAAGTAAAGGACAAACTTTTGGACAGAAATAAATAAATTCCCCCTTCCCCAAAACCACAAATCCACCACAATCTGGAAAATGAAAATAGATGAAGGAATATTTACCAGTTTTCTGAGGGGTAGCCACTTTGGCTTTCTTATCAGCAACAGGGGTTTTAAGTGCTGAATCTGCAGTTCTCTTCTTGCCAGTTTCAACCTTCACAAACAGAAGGTAAAAAACGTCCATCAGTAAGCGACTAAATTAAAGTAGTCATAAAAGTTTCAGAAGTAAACACAAAAAGCAATACCTTCTTTGGTGTCTCTTCATCACTATCATCTTCTTCGCCATCAGAGTCACTCTCATCCTCATCCTGAACAAGGAAATATTATTGGACCGCTAAGGATTTTCATAAGCTTACAGGATTAACATGTGTGATAGTCAAATATTAGATCAAAATAACACGCACAAAAGATATTCCTTGAAGAAAAACAAAACTAGCAACACCCCAAAAGAACTAAGTTACCACTACAGAGCTAAATGGACAAACGTTCTGCAATAAAACAAATCACCTACAGTTGCCAAAAACAAATCCATGGTGCTCTGTGCTACATTAAAACTCATAATTTGTAATAAGAGGATAGGGAGTGTATAGATCTTACTACATAATTTGTAAAAAGAGGATAGGGAGTGTGAATAAGGGGAGGTGGTAATGAAGGAAGATGGAGCAAGAAAGATGGAAGAGAAATATTGGAAACAAAGAGGGGTATACGGTCAAAATGAACTCTTGAATTCTCATTTTTACCGATTGCATTTTGGAGCAGTAATCTTGGCTACAATTTCTAGATTTTACAATCTAGGCCACCAATGACCAGATGATGAAGAACATAAATGGTTAAACAATTGGAAAACCCTTCAGCAAATATTCTATAACCCATCTTTATTTAATTAATGCATTACAAGGGAGATTAGCAATTTAGCACGTTCCAGAATAATAGTTTAATGTATGATTTAAAAACTGCTTTCTAGGTAGAGTCTGAAAATCCTGTCTTGTAATCAAGGTTGTGTGACAGAATCAAGCCCAATGATTCACACCTTAATGCCCAAGACGTGATGCCTAGGGTTTATCCCTACCACTTGTGAGAGGCTATGAGCATTCTCACTTATCTCAATGTTTTATTTTCTTGCTATGGCTTCAGCAATTAAAAGTCCTATTCATTTCAACGATCTATTCTATCTGTCAGATTTTCGCCAAATTCAATTACTGCTTTCTACCTATCTCGCCATTTCAATACCAGCAGAATGTAGTGTAATTTTATGGGACAGCTTTAGATTGTTTGTTTATTATAAAGAAACAATCTAAGACAAACTAGCATCAAGATATAAAAGATTCATGCATTTAGCAGAAAGACTAGAAAGTATAAACATCAAAGCACCGCACCTCATCCATATCTGAGTCATCCTCGTCTTCAGACATTGATTCATCATCACTTGAATCCTCATCTTCCACGTTTTTGCCGGAACCTGAGCTGGGCTCAACAATCTTCACCTTCTGCTTACCTGCAGCAGACTCCTCTGCACTGACTTTCTTAGCTTCAACAGGTTTCTCAGCCTTAGCCTTGACTGCAGGTTTCCCTGAAATCAGTAACAAGACATAGGGGAATCATTTTTTTGCGGGTATCCAACTACTTCGGGCAGAAGAAGCAACATAGATGTAAATATACCATTGTCAAGTGTAAGTGGGATGTCCTCTTCAGATTCAGATTCTGATTCTGAAAATAACAAACATATATAAGTCCAATAATTGTCAACAATATCTTGTAAATGCGAGACGCATTAGTGAGTTTTTTATGCATACCAAATTCGTCTCCTTCAACCTCAGTGACCCAGGAAAAATAAAGTTAAGGAGAAAAAGGACGTCTGTTTATGGCAGCACCAACCATTGTAATTAAAAATACAGAGTGCGAAAAAAATTACAATTAGAACAGAAAGTCAAAGGATATTCATCAAAAGGGTTAGCAGCAATATATCCATAAAAGTAGACACTGCCATTTTTCCAGTTGTGTGATAGCTCAAAATCTCTATCAAACACCAAATCAAATTGCTGTTGGGGCAACTTGTCAGAGAAAAGTGTTCCAAGAACAAGCTTCTTTCCATCAACGTTCACAAACAAGCAAACAGATTCTCCCTTTTCCTTCTTGATCTCACCCAGAGAGGCCTGCAGTTACATCAGTCAATTTCACATTCTCAGCCAAAAAGAAAATGGAATTGGATGAAACTGGATAATTGTCAACTAGACCCATCTATACCTGAGAAAGATGCAAAACCATGCCATCGCCAGGCTGAACCTTGAAAGATTCTCCACTCTTGACCTCTGAAGCTGCAAACAAAAGAGGATTATGAACAAAGACAAATGTAAATGAAAGTATAAGTAGACAAAAGATATGATAATCCTAATGTATAACATAAAAAAAAGGTCTACAGCAGACACCGGTAGAAATTCACAAAAAAATTGTTCAAACATAGACCGCATAAAATCCCCCATCCACTTAGTGGCAAGTAACCAAAGGATGAATAGCAGGAATAATAATACCCTTTCCGTGACAGTCACTCTTAATAAGCCAACAGGGAATGGGACAGGATATCATTCAATTAAAGATGCCAATAGTGCTTATAAAAAAATTTACCCAAACCTTAATTTTTATGATAAAATCAACAGCAGCAACAACAATAAAGATACACTCATTGTCTAATTTCCAAAACTGAGCACATAAATGCAAACTGTAAAAAACTAAGCCAAATACTTTCCTCAAAAAAAACTAAACCAAATACTAAACATGAAAGGTAGATTTATTTTTTTAAAATAAAAACAAGTTAAAAAACGGACTCACCCCTCCTTCAAGTGTATACCGATAAATATCCCAAAAAGAAATAAAAAACCCATGTGAAAATAAAGCAGAGACAGGCTAAAACCTCATGCTGACACCAAAGCTAAATGGAATACATAGATACAAAAAGAACAATAACAACGAAGAGAAACAGGGAAAATGAACATGCAAAATGCGAAGAGAGTTACCCCAAAACTCCATTGCTAGAGAAGCAAGATATACTTAGAGAGCGAGAAGGCTTGGGTTTTAGAAGTGAGAAATTAGGGTTTATGAGAGTGAGGCTCTAGCGCACTCTAGGGTTATAAATGTTGAGTATTTAAAGGGGCAAAACCTGTTGGAGCTTTGATCTCCTGTTTCGCGGATTATCGTAGTTTGAATTGGAACTGTTAGATGAATGGGCGCCGTTGCCTTATAGCGTAATTTCTGTGGCTTGCCGCTCGACCAATTACACCGACAATATCAGGGTGAATAATATTATTTATTTTTATTTTAAAAAGTAAATGTGTTTTCATTTAAAATAGTTGTCTTCTTGTCTTCCTAATTTAATAAAATATATATATATGATAAAGTCAAATACATTTTTATTTTAAATATATATATATGTTCAAATTGAAATGTTCATTTGCTCAAAATTAAATATTTTTATTTTTATTTCAAATTACCAAAATTAATTTTGTTTTTTGAAAAAATAAATATATTTTTCATTAAAATTTCACCAATAATATTTATATATCATTAAGTTATATAACTCTTACCATTAAATATATAAATAACGATAATATTTTTCTCTTGGGACTTTGCGGACTCATCCCTGCTTATATATAATCAATACTATTATTTTGAAAAAAAAATGTTTGATATATTTATATTATATATTTATATTTTTATAAAATATTTATTAATTATAGATATATCTATTTTTATCAATTGTTCATGATAATTATACTGAATGCGATTCTCTAAATTTTATTTCCTGAAAAGTTTTGTACTTACTATGCTGAATGACTTGGATAAAAACTATAAAAACCATTGAACTTCTTAACTACTATTAATTGCTTGTGTGTTGGTTTATATCATGACTTTAAAGAAGCATTCTCTCACCATTATTTTTTTGTGTTGAATAATATGATTTTGAATTACTATCTTTCTAGTCAATCAAATTGATGATTTTTTAAAGTTTAATAATTGCAGGGTCAATTGGCTTTCTTGTGAATTTTGTTTTTTTTATGGTTGTATTATAGACTCGATGAATTATATTTTTTATGTTAGATGGTAGTGTTATGGACTTCATTGCTTTTAGAATATATTTTAAAACTTTATGTATTATATATTATAATTTTTTTTATTAAAATAGGACAAAAGTTGAAATTATTTTATCTCCATGGATGAGGATAAGAATTCTCGATATTTTTAAAGTGATGACAAAGTTAGAATAGAATGAATATTAGTAGTGATAAGGTTGATGCTCTAGTCAACCTTATCTCATGTCATATCGTATATACATTTTAATGACGCCTAACTCGATCAAGCCAATAGAATATGATTTCATTGTAAAATTAGTGACTATTCACAAATAAATATTTATTTTTATAATTAAATGTTTGTAATTTTATTTTTTAAAGTTAAAATATAAGTAACCACTTAAAATAAATGTATTTTATTTAAATGTCATTAAAAAAATGTATTGATCTAAATGATTTGTATCTAATTGACACGTGTGCGTGCACACACACACACACACATATATATATATATATATATATTCACATAATTACAATAATAATAATAGTATGAAAAAAACACAACAAAACTACTTATAGGTAAAAAAACATTTTTTTAACTTTTGTATGAATTAAAGAAAATCAAATTTCAGACAAAACATATTTGATGGTTTTGTTATCTCAAAATAGTTTAACAAATGATCCATGTTTTTTTTTTTTTAAACCAAAAAGGAATATTTCATATGTTTTAAGTATTGTCCTTGTTTACAATATCGTCAATTACTAGTTCATAATATTAATCTATGAGTTACCCTTAACTTTTAGAAATTGAATGGTAGTTTATTATTATTATTATTAAGAAAAAATGTATCATTAAAATTATCTTGAAATTTTAAATAGTATAGTTGAATTTTATAATGATAAGATTGCCAATTTTGTTTATTTTTACGTAATTTGGTCTCTTATCCAAATAAGGCAAAAAATTAATGTTTTAACTAGAGTTTTGAGCTAAACTCTCAATGGTATTTTTGGAACATAAAAAGTTTGTTTTAAAATAAATTGCAATAGTCAAAAAATAAATATACCAATATGCATATTCATTCTTCAACTTCTTTAATTTCTTCAAAAATTCCTTGAGAGTTTAACACGGAACTCTAATTAGACCGAGTTTTTTTGTCAGATCTGAGTAAGGGACCAAATTGTGTGCAAATAAAAAACTATGAGGACCAATCTTACCAAATATTAAAGATAAGGACCAAATATGCTAAATAAGAAAAAGCTAAATAATTAATTCACCAAAAAAAAGGAACAAATAAATGAAAAAAATAAAAATAAGGACCAAATCTACATATAAAGACAAAATAGCGAGGTCCATATTCACCAATCAGTCTAAATACATTTTTGGTAGCTAGAGTTTTAACTCGAATAACCATCGATATTAGATTAACTCCAAAGACCTCACGTACTATTTTTTCTCACGTAGAACTTATTTAAAGAAAAATGTTGAATTGGTAATTTGAACCCCCAAACTATTTATTATTTGCAAAGTATGTCCAAATATTTTATTTTTTAATTTTAAGGTCTCATATTTTATTTTTTTGTAATCTAGGTCATTTTGTTTTTTTTGTGAGTTTGGGTTAAATTTAAGGGTCAAATATTATTGACCATATTTCCACCATTTTGGTATTTTTGATATTTTACTGTACCAACTAAAAAATTTTGCAACTTTAATCCCCAACTTAGAGTTATATATATATATATATATATATATATAAATTCCTTATTTTTTTCCATTTATCTCTCCCTTTCCTCCCTCAAATCACTCAAATCACGCCCTTATTTCTCTTAATCTCCTTACTATAACTACTCACTATCTTTATCCTCGTTGCTGCTATCAATGCTCTATCTCTTATTTATACAACACACTAATCATCATCTCATTCTCTTCCATATTCAATCCCAAAATGTTTTCCTTATTTCCCAAATTCAACTCCTCAATTTTCCTTTACAAACCCCTTAAGAAATCATTATCATTTATCCATGAAATCTACAACTAATTGCCAATTTATTTTATTTTTAGTTCAAGAGATCATACAACACAATAGGCACCTTAGAAATGGTAAAAACAATGAATAATCAATAGCAAAAGTCAGATATATAGATTTTCATTTGGACATTGTAAATGATATAGACATTCAATTCTTCTTGTAATTTAATCATAACAAAAATTCAAAATAAAATCCATAATTCTCAAAAATCATAAGCATGTCAATTTTTTCATTAGAATTTGATTTGTCTTTTCCGTTTTTGTTGTTTGATTCTTAAATGTATTTCGAGTATACCCTAACATTATATCTAAAACTGGCAAATAGGTCAACCCGACCCGAACCCGATGAGCCAAAGTCAAGGTCGGGCTGGGGCAGTCCGACTTTTCCATGAGCCAGTAATTTCATAACCCAACATAGTCCATGCTTAGCTTGGGCTAGCCCAGCCCAACAGGCCAAATGGAAAAAAGTTTCAGCCAACCTAACCCAACCCGACGATGCAAATGAAAAACTTGGGCCCTCCCAGCTTGACTCAAACCTCTATTGGGCCATGATTTTTAAAATTCAACCTAGTCCAAACCTCAGGTTGTTAGGCCAGACCAATTTTACTATCCTAATCGTATTAGATCGAAATAGAATGATCAGGTGTAATTTCCAAATCAACTAGTCTACCATGCTTAGTATTGAGATGCAATGTAAGACAAAATCATTGCCAAACAACAATGGTTGGATAAGAATCAATTTAACCATATATTGTTCATTCAAGAAGTTTGATGCTATTAAAAATGAAAAGGGTTTGTTGATTGCTAAATTAGAAAGTATAGAGGTTAGGGAGCATGAGGATAAAATTAGGGGTTTGTAGATGAAAATTGAGGAATTGAAATTGGGAAATCAAGAAAGAGGTTATGGAGTTAAAAGATGGGAGAGAATGAGAGGACAATGAGTGTGTTGTATAAAAAAGATAAAGAGATAGACATAAGTGGGACTTGATGAAAGAAAAAAAAGAACGAGATAGAAAGAAAGAGAAAAAAATAGATAGAAACCTTTTTTTAAAAAATAAAATTATTTTTTTTAAGGACCTTGGATTTTTTTATAAAAAATTATATATTTAAGTTGGGGATTAAAATTGTAATTTTTTTTAGTTGGTACAGTAAAGTACAAAAATGCCCTTAAAAAATTTTAGTAAATATGGTCAACTTTGTTTTGACCATTAGATTTAATCCAAATTTGATAGAAGGACCTAAGTTACCAAAAAAAGAGGTTATGGAACCTTAAAGTTTGAAAAATAAAAGATTGTGACTTACATTGCTACAATATAAATAGTTTGAGGACTAAAATTGCCAATTTTCCAAAAGAAAGTCACAGAAGGTTTTTTTTATTATTATTTTAAAAGTGACTATCGCTATGACAATGACGCAGGTCCTCTTCCCCGTACTCTAGTCTAAAAAAGGTAAACCACGTTGGCCGTCAATAAAAGAAAAAGGCACGACAAGACAACAAAGATTATATCACTAGTAATTATTTTGTATTTTAAGAAAGAAAACAAAAGAAAGAGAAAAAGCTACCAAGAGAAAATGCAGATTTGTTGAAAATTTTTCAGTGAATTAGTACTGGGTGGGATAGCTCATAGCACTGCTGCAACTTCATTCGGAGAGCAGCCACAAGAGCCATCCGTCCATGGATCCTATTCCTCTTCTCAGCCCTCTCATCCCCTCATGGACCTCAGTCAGTATTTACACTATCTGTCTCTCTATTTTCTGAAACACTTGCAAGTATCCTAATTACGGGTTTGTTGTTCATTGATTTATTTATATACTACTATCCAGGCTGCTATGCTGCTTTCATTCTTCACTTATTTGGGAATTCTTGGATCTATTTTGCCCGGGAAAATAATTCCTGGGGTCACTTTATCGGATGGGACTCGCCTGCATTATCGTTGCAATGGTCACCTTCTGTCTATTTCACCTGGGAATTTAATAATTTTAATAAATTTTTATTCTTTAGTGCGTCAATTATCTTTTTTGTTTGTGAATCCTGATTTGCAAATTCTTTTTTCTGCGCCCAGGCTTGTTGTTGCTTCTTTTATTGATTTCTCTACTCGGAATTGGGAGCAAGATGGATTTAGTATCACCCACTGTACGTATCCTCAATTTCTAACAAGATGTCAGATTCATGTGTAAAACTGAAGTGTCTAATCATTTGTGATGGGGTTTAGTGGATTTAGGTTCTGAAGGCTTTGAGTCCACATTCGAGAACAGTAGAATTTGAGTGAGCTGAGCGTTTTCAGGAATTTCCAGCCATACCTGGATAAGCCCTAGTCAATAGTATCTGATTATGCAAGTACTTGCTACATGGAAAGTGCCTAATTACCCGAATGTTTGCTGTGTCACAAGATACATTCTGGCGTGTTATGGTTTTCTTCATCCTATCATGCTACGGATACTATCAATATGACGCTCTAAGAGTGTGAAAGATCCTCAAGTAACTACGGGTGAACTCAAGCTCGTTTACATTATAATGGCTCAAGGTTGATCTTGAAAACAAAAGGCTAGCCTACAAGAGTTCGAGATCGAGTTTTTTTTTTTAAAAATAATTTGTTTAAAATTTGAAAAAAAAGAAAAAGAAAAATATAGATATGCAGGTGAGCCACAAAGTAAATAATTTTAGGCTCGAGCTTCTCAGCTCGTTTACAGCACTACAAGGAACTAAGTAATTTTCCTTTCTAATTAGAAAAACCCATGAACCAAAAAGACCTCTATGGCTCAATAGTTCTATTGTGGGAAAGGGGGTAAGGTTATGGCCTATAGGATGAGATCCAAGCATAGCTTGGTGCATCGAGCAACCTTTGGCTGTCACCTAGTCATTTTTATAGACAATTAATTCTAATTGTTATGCTTATGTCCTATTTCTCAAAATTGCATTTGCATATGCGCGGCGAGCATTGTGCTTGAAGTGTCAAATTGACAGAGATATTATGAGAATGCATATGATTTAAGTTGATAACATTTGCAGGCAATAGCAGATAGAGGACTTGAGCTCTTGTCAGCAACTTTTATATTTAGCTGCCTAGTAAGTTTGGGCTCATTTGAAATATAAGTGCTTATTCTGTGTATTTTGGTATTATCAAGCTCTACCCACTAATAGTTCTTCTTGTCTTATTTATTTATTTAACCATTAATAATGTGTTTGAAATGTATTATATTCTTTGTTATTTGTGTATTTTACTTGTGCCTTTTTCCTTTAACCTTGTTTCTCTTTCATTTGGGGTTTGGGATGTGATGTTAGACTGGTTAGCAGTGATTTAATCACTTTTAATATACTTGTCTTTAAGTTTTTAGTCCTTTTTGTGGATATTAACTTGGTATGTCAATACATGATCATTGGCCCAATTGCAGAGGGGCCTTTTTACATATATGTATCCCTTTGCACTGGGCCTAATAATTCTTCTAGCTGGTTTAAGGTTAGCTTGTATACTGAATCTGCAGGTGCAGCTCCTTTCTGCATGCATTGCTGCTGTTTGTTTGAGAATAAGTATATAATTACAAGTAATGTGCTTTCATAATCATGTCTCGGGTAAGTTTGTATACCTGAAACATATTCAAAATCACTATGGAGAGAAACTAAGTAAGTAAATGCAAAATTAGAATTTCCAAAAGATTTCTAATTTGTATAGTTCTAGTTTCACACCTCATATTGTTGAATGTAGCAAACAGGTCTTATATTGTTAATCATTTGTGTCTGGAGGACTCATTTAAATAGAGAAAAATTGCATTTTCAACTCATATGTCATTCTAACCATTGATTGTACTGTTTTCTAATTTCTTTTGCTTGCAAATCCCAGGCAACATTAGCACTTTATGTGGCTGGTTCCATGTCACGTGATCAGAGTTCATCTCTGAAGTCTCATGTCACAGGAAACTTCATTCATGATTGGTAAGTCTAATATTTCCTGTAGAATGTTGAAGGTTATACTTAGTTGATAAAATGGACTCCTACTTCTATTTTTGCTGATTAAAGTGTTGCATTTATCATCTATGGCTGCTGATGTTTGTGAAAAGGAAAAAATCCTGTTGGATTGCGTTTGCCTGAATTAAATGAGTTGTATAGCCTAATAATATGATATGAGATTATTATCCTACTTGCTTGCACAATATGATTTGGTTATCAGAGATCAACAAAGAGGAGAACCTGTATACCTGTGAAGAAACTGTGTTGAGCCTTTCTCATCTGATTCTAGTTGGCTTGAACTAGAAGTCCTCAGAAGGAGGAACACTTCATTGCCTACCAATCACTTTGCATTTTCTTTCAATAAGAAGCTTCACAAATAGAGTTTTTTGGATTGACCTATATTTTTGTTTTGTCAGATGAGCTGATCCATCATTTTAAATAGCATGCATTGCAAAGACCATAAGTGTCTTTCGTTCAAGATATAAGAACCTTTTATTTTGTTTCACCAGTTGAATATGGATTGAGGTCTAACTTCTAAAGTTGTTTTCATCAAATTTATGAAACTCATGTCTTTTTTCTCAAGTTGATATCTCTGCAATTGCTAGTAGTTACAAAAGTTTAATAGGAATGAAATTCTTACTAAAGATGGTAAATAAAGGTGACTACAATAATAGGCTGCTTGGTTCAGATAACCAAACAAAATGCTGAATATTACCTGGGATTTATGCATAAGACTAGGGCGAATGTGATACAGATTTCTCTACTTTGTGCCATTTTGACCTCTTTTGTCGAGATACCTGCTGCATCGTGTTTCCTCTCCACTAAATTCCTTTTGATCAATCATTGGTATTGATATCTTCCATTATAATACGTCATTCAACAGGTGGTTCGGGATACAGTTGAATCCTCAGTTTTTGGGCATTGACCTCAAGTATGTACCCTAAACTAATGAGCATCAAAGCTCAATCAGTTATGCTTTATTATTTTAGGTGATTAGCTCATATTGATGCATAAATTATCATTCTCCTGTACTAAGCTGTACTCTTACGTTCAAAAGCATATAACTACCTTTGGATTGTAAACTTTTCTGGTCTTAAAAGGACAACTTAGAACTTTGCCTTCTTCCTTCTAAAGTTAGTTTGTCTATTTACATTGAATATAGTAGTTTGGGCTTTAGAAAGGGCGAAAAGTAATTGTATTGGAATCATTTTCTATTTTGTAAAACTTTGTGCCTATTTTTGGTTGTTGGAGGTCTCTTTCTGTCTCTGTGTTTTTTTTTTTCTCTAGATAAGTGGTTGGGAAAAATGCTTTTTGGAAAAAAAACTTTTCAAACTTACTGTTATAATCTTATTTTTTCCATAAAAAAGTAAGAATCTTATTTTTAACTGCATCAATAACCAAAAGTTAATTTGAAAAGAATTCTTAAGGTATTTTCTCAAAAATAAATTTTTTCAGCTTTCCTTGAGCTAAAATCAGAAAGAAAAAAAAAGCTGAGAATAATTTAAAATACTTTTTGTTGAAAACATGCTAAAAACTGCTTATTTTAAGTAACAAAGAACAGGGCCTTTGAAGTTTCCAATAAACATTGATGTGAACTTTATTTTCTATACTTAAAATTTTTTTGTTTCAAAATTTAAAGAAATAGAGGAGATCATGTTAGGCATAATCAAACAATATGGTCCAAAAATATTTTCCACCCCGAATGGTGAATGCTTAATATCAAATTTTTAGCACCATTTCTTGCAACATCTATTGCTAAAGTAATGAAGTGCCTCCTTTTTGTAGGTTTTTCTTTGTTAGAGCGGGAATGATGGGTTGGCTCCTCATTAATCTCTCAGTTCTTGTAAAATGTATTCAACAGTCCAATTTAACTCAGTCAATGATCCTTTACCAGATATTCTGCATGGTAAGCTGAAAGTTCTCTAGTTCCTTCAATTGTTATTTGAGAGAGAGTATTTCTTATCATTCCTGTATAATATTAATCTATTTTTGCAGCTATACATTCTGGACTATTTTTTCTACGAGGAGTACATGACTTCCACGTAAGTATCTATATCTGCTGGAATTCTTCTTCTTCCTAGGATAGTGGACTACCTCAAAATGAAGTTGATCATCTTCTTTGAATTTCTTTCTTTTCTTCTTCAATTAAGGTAATGAGAACTGGTTTTATATCTACATAGAACTAAAAGCTATGATTGGAATGAATAAGTTATACATCTTTGTTTCTGAAGTTCTTTTGGGTGGTCAAAAGATGAATAGTAAACTGTTAGCATCCAATAGTTTCCATGTAGTACTCATGTTTCTTCTTTTCAGTAATCTCATTCTCTTTAATAGATTCTTATTTTTCAGAATTTTTCTCATTGAGAATCACTGAAATGACTGGTTCTCATGCTTTAATCCTGTCATTTGACTTATTTGGTGAAGTGCAAGATATTAGCATTTTTGTTGTGAAGATTATTTATTTTTAGTCACTCCCTTTTTATTCTCTTACTCTGGGATTCCTCACTAATCAGTCTGAGGATACTTTGTAACTTGCCCTATTTATCCTTGTGTCCATTCTTATCCATGCTACATCCCTTTCTTAAAGATAGAAACGGATTACAATTTATTTTGCTACGAACCTGTAAGTTTTACACTGGATGCATGAAAAATAGTTGCAGCAAGGTTGATCATCTTGATATTAGTGCCCTCACTTTCTCCTCTTTTACTACTTTGCTCTCCAAGTGTGATTTATATACGAGTTTTTACATTTTTCACCTACATATGTGTTTAAAGTTTGTAACCTTGACATTTGTTTTGGTTTTCCACTGCAGATGGGATATAATTGCAGAAAGGTTGGGGTTCATGCTGGTTTTTGGAGATCTAGTGTGGATTCCATTTACTTTCAGTATCCAGGCATGTGAGAGTAATTTCTTGCAGTTATCCAAAAAATTGTTTCATTGTATCTTCTACTTCACTTTTTTTTGTATGTGGATGTTAAGGTGGGGTTTTTTTAATCATTCTAATAGACACTGATAAATTTTCCAGTCAACAGTCTATTTCGAACTTCCAGCTTGCAATTATTTGAGTTCTTCAATAAAAATTCTTCTGATCCTACTTTTGCCCTGATTTTTGTTTTTAAAGAAAAAGGTTGCTTTCCATGAAATAAGATAAGAGGCCCACCATGCCCTACTTTTGCTGGGGAAAAAAATTCGTGAACAAAAATTGTAGAATGCCCATTGTAATATTCAAAGTTTGACAACCTGTAATCTACAACCTCTCTATTTAGCAAATTAGGATAGAACTATCTCCGACTCTCCCACATCATTAAATAGAAAATTATGAAAAAGAAGAAAAGAAAAGAAAGGGAATCTACTTTTAACTTGTAGTTTGAGGGTATGACACCACTGTTCTTTGTCGCTGTGTGTTTTGTGTGTTAAGAGGAAGAAGTAAGGAAGATCTAGACAATTATTTCAAATTAACATGGATTTGCTTTCTATTTTTTATAGGTTCACTTATTTTTGATACGATCAAAGTGAAGTGTTGAGATTCCTTTTCATAAATCATATGAAATATGTATTTAGTGTTACTACCTTCATGAAAATTAAGAAATGTTGAATTTCTTTTGGATTCCAAGTAACTAGTTTTTTTCTTTCTCTCTTTTTTTCTTTTCTCTCCTCTTCTTTATAGGCTTGGTGGCTCTTAGCTAACAGAGTTGAGCTAACTACAGCTGCAGTTATTTCGAATTGCCTTGTCTTTATGATTGGGTAACACTTTTTTTCTAGTACTGGCTTTCTATGCTATGTAATACTTGTGATTTGGGGCATGGACTTTTATCTTTTCTATTTTTAGTAATTTCTCCCCCCATGAAATTCCTAATTTTTTTTTATAAGTAAATCATCTTTTGACATGTCATCCTGTTTTCTATTGGAAGATATCTTGTGTTTAGAGGTGCCAACAAGCAAAAGCATGATTTTAAGAAGAATCCTAAAGCAACAATATGGGGTAGGCCTCCAAAAGTTATTGGAGGAAAGTTGCTGGCTTCAGGTTACTGGTAAGCTTACTTAGCTAGTGCCTTCAACATATTTCTTCTGTCTTTTTCCCCAAAGATCTAGAAGAATTACAAATTCATTTCGGATAATGTTGATTAATGAAAATTAAAATTTGGTCAGGAACCATGCTAGAGCATGTTTTTGCAACTTCTAGTGGATAAGCTTTTACTTGTATTTTGAAAGTTGAGCATTAAAATGGGTACTCGAACAACAATATCAAAATGTTGATCAGCCTTGGTTCCAGAATATATTGTTAGCCATCATTGTTCATTAAGGCCTTCCTTTGAAGCCGAGATGATTTTCTTTTTCTTTTTTCCCAATTTTCACCCCGATGGATATTTGGGATGAAATCTCTTGCAATCACACAAGTTACTTCCAATTGCTTTATAATCTGTGATAATCATAATTTTCACAGGTATTATTAATATTTTTCTAGTTAACTAAAGAATGCTTAAAGGTGTCTATACTAATGTCAGTCTTTGCTTCTACCAAATCTCAAATTTTGTATGAGCTGGCTCTTAGGTTGCTGAACATCAATTTCCAAACAGTTTTGCGCACCTGGTTAAGAGTAAGATATCAAGGAAATCACTGGGTTTCCAGTTAAACTGATCTGCCAAGCCAGTTTTTATCGAATGTAATAGGAATGATCATTTATTCTGATACAGGGAAGACATAATATCTTTACCCTTAAGCTTAGTAAAATCAGCCTTAGGCACTTGGCTAAAGCTGCAAAAAGACCATTCTCGAATATAAGGAACTTCTTAGGTATTTTACTTCAGAATTAGGATCACAATACTGTTATATGATTGACCTCTGAGCTTAATGGCTTTGTATCTCTCTAAATAGTTTTACACTGGTGGGAAATTTTCCTGTATCATGTAATTATTTGTCCCAACTGTCACTCCATTGAAATTTTAGGATTAGAACATTTTTCAAGTAAGATGGAATGATGGCCATACAGATACAAATAGATGGTGCCCACAATTTGTCAAACATACCAAATTTCTATTTGAAATTAGCCAGAAAGATGAAATAGAAAAGAATGCATGTTATGTCTCTTGATTTGTCTTAATTTCTCCAATAAATTTATTTGCCTATTTGTGTCCTGAAGGGGCATTGCAAGGCATTGCAATTACCTTGGAGATTTGTTGCTGGCACTGTCCTTCAGTTTACCATGTGGCATAAGGTAAGAACCTCTACTCTCTTTTCCATTTTAGTAATCATAATCAAATAAATATTAACTCCGAGATCAACATTCAACTTTGCAGTTCCCCTGTTCCGTATTTCTACCCCATCTATCTTCTTGTTCTGTTAATATGGAGAGAAAGAAGAGATGAAGTCCGGTGTGCACAGAAGTACAAAGAAGTCTGGAGAGAATATTGTAAACTTGTCCCATGGAGGATACTACCATATGCTTATTAGCTAAAATCTGTTGCCAGCAATTAGGACTTGGGATGAGTCAAATGACAGAAAACCCCCAAATAAGTTGTAGGAATGTGTAATGCAGTATGGATAGAAGCTGAGAGTGGTCATTTCCTACTGCTGGTAAAGTCCTTCCATCTAAAAATAATGATTTGTTTGTATCTTTTCCTGTGTCTCTCTCTTTTTTTTCCTGCTGGGTATGATTTAGAGTTATCTTTTGATCCATGTGTTTATGTGCCGCGAGCGAAGCCTGGAAATGAGACCCAGAAGTTAGATAGCTACTATAGATCCATCTGTAGATTATGGGCATAACGGTACATGGGCTTGGGAATATGACCCAGCAATATTTCACCAAAAGTTGAAAAAGCTGATCACTTATAAGCCCATTATTACTACCTGAATGCTACATTTGTCTATATGTATGTGTGAGTGTGTGTGTATATATATATATATATCCAAGGATAACTTGTGTATAATTATTCAACTATTTTTAATGGAGAACCTATTAATTACAAAATAAAAAAGAAAGAATAAACAAAGATTTCTGAAGCAGTTAACTAAAAACTTAAATATTTAATGATTTAGTTCTTTGACTTGCAAAAGTTAACACTTCAGTTTTACTGGTGGTCTTATTTTTCCTCAAACAAATAGTAATAAACAATCCGAAGTTTCTTCTGTGGGTTGTTGCTTAAACTTCTAACAAACCTACAAAACCCTACTAAAAGACAGCAGTATAAATAATAATAATGATAATTGACTGCAAATTTGATAGCCTTTTCTGCGTTTTGGTAAAAGAACAAAATGACTCATGAAAGAGATGTGGAAAGAAGCGAGGACCCCTACGGCCATATAAAAGAAAAAAGGAACCATTCACTGCAAGCTTTGTCGATTCCCATTATTATTGAAGTCCCTCAGTCTTCGACCTTGGCTTTTGTCACATAGCTCCAATAGCTTTGTTCGCATTATTGTTTTTTGCGTACCAAATTCAAAGTTCCACTAAAATAGTCTAATTAGGCAGGACATTTTCAGCTCGAAACTTACTTGTTTGAGCTACCTAGGTAGAGAGTTTGCCAAAATTGATATAAGATCCATAAACATCCAACTTTATTTATTTATGGATCGTTGGAATATTATGATAAGTCATAAGTGTGTATAAAGCAGTTAGTATTCCCTCAAAGAACATCTTAATTTGGATTCAATAATCATAGGTTTCCTCAGTTGTCCTACTCCTGTCTTCTGGTCCGTCATCTTTCACTCTCCTTAAGTCAACGTAATTTTCATGTAATATAAACCAAATTTACAAATCTGATTCCTTTCCTCTTTTTTCTTTTTTTAAAAAACGAATCAAATCAAATAAACGTTCAATGGACAATGCATCCCAGGCTGTCTACAACTTTTACCCTGGTAAAACTCCCTGCCGAAACTGAAAAGGATGTGATCCGTGATTCTTTTACATTCATCATGTATCGATGGACTCCATTGTACCCGTACAGCCCTAGGACAAGTTCTTTTAGAGATCCTCAAGGAAAGAGAGTAAACCGTTTCAATTCACTACTCGATCCGTGACAATTTTTTTTGCTTTCTAGTGTAAATTAACTGCCCGTAGTTTGCAAACTATTGTATAAAATTGAGTAGTGGTTCCAAATTCCATGTCATAAAAATGAAAAGAAGAACACCCTTTGGGTAACTCAAAATCAGGGAAATAATAGACATGGAAACAAGACTCCATGCGTAATTGTTACACATTCAGGACGAAGGTTAATTAGGTTGCGATAATGACCGGTTTTAGTTTTGCTATGACGCTGCGACGCCGATGTAACCCTTGTGAAAATTGCAAGACATAGTTTTTAATTAATATTTTTGATAATATAATAACTTTTTAGAGTATTTTTCGTTTTCTTTTTTTATTTGTTTGTTTTAAAATTTATTAGTTTATTTTATTTATATTTTTATTTGTCGGTATATTTATTTTCCTTAAATAAACATTATTTATCCAAAATTTCATTAATAACATAATTATTTTAAAAAGTTTATATCTCACTAACTCATATTTTTCATCACTCATTACCTTAATTTAATGATTTACATTTCACTAATCCTATAATTTATCATATTCATTTATATAATGTCAAAGAGAATTTGATAAGCTAATTAAAGCTAATGACATTTCTTAATTTTAAATAAAAATTAAAATGGATATTCAATTGAGAAGAAATGAGAGTATTTAATATATTATGCCATTTTATATGTTTATTTGTGAAAAATATAATTGACCATTTTTTTAAGTTCGTGTTAGCCGGTCGACCCATAGAACTGCCCTGGCGATACGTTAGAACTTAGGAGTTCCATTAAAGAGACATGTAAGATGTAGTTGATGTCAGGTCGTTTTCTTGAACTGTCTAAAAGGCCACACTGGTCCATACCATATATCCTCATTTGTTACTTATGTTGCTACAGTTACTATTTGGGAAGTATCACGTTCACGTGCTTGTTATTATTAAAGAGAAAAAAATTCAACATGTATAAGTATTTTAATTTATTGCAAGGAGGGCTTTTGTGATATGATGGCTACTGCAGATCATCTTGATGATATCTCAGATCTGAAGTTTCCAACTTAAATCATGAGTTGAGGTGTGTGTGGAGCATAATTTCTGTACCACTTGATTCATCTCTATGAAGATCCTTCCATGGAATTGTCGACTTTTGATGATTTTCTAACAAATTTGCTTCAATATCTGTCATTTGGTATTGGCATAGTAGTACTAGCTAGCCTAGTCCATGATCCCAATTTCAGCAGCTCTGATGTATTTGCTATATAAGCAGTTGTGTATCTATTATCCCAATCCAAACAAGCGCTCTTCTTTAGTGTTTTGATCACCACGAATAAGAACCCAAAACACCACCCCATTGCTGCTGATTTCAACGTAACTTAGACTGAATTTGAGAGTGATGCATTAAACGTTATTCTTACAATGAAGGGCCACTACAGAGTATGAAGACTGGCGCATTGAAGAAGCCATGCATGATAGTCAGTCTGAAGGTTCTCTCATTCTGCTCTATGCAATAAATTGCCTTTCAAAAAGAAAAAAAGAAAGAAAGAGAGGAGTCTGCATGATCGAAAGAATTTGATACTAAATTATGTGCTGAGATTTAGTAACAGAACACAGCTCACAACATTGCTCAATAGACAAAAAAATCACTGTAAAATTGGCAATATTCCTGTTCTCTTTCTTCCAAGTTTGGTGTGACAGTGGAGGAACTTTTGATACTTTTATCATTGTTAATCACGGAATTATTTTGGAAATTGAAAAACTATACTATACCTGGCAATGATAGTACTAGAATACAGGCAAAATTACTCCTATAGTGCAATTTTTTTACATGCGCACTTAATCTTCATTAACGACATTGTAATAAGAATAGAAACTTCAGCAAATTCAAACATCATCATGCATTTATATATCGAAACACGACCGAAAAACTCTACCAATGAATAGAAACTTCAGCAAATTCAAGACTGAATAAGAATGGTGGAAAACTGCAACTATTAATAAAGAAGAAAGAAACCGAAGAAATTTATCCCGCTAAAACAGCTGCCTGCCACTGACTGCATCTGCATGAGTGGCTCCGTCATCACCCAACACTATGTGCTGTTAAGACTATTTAGGCACAAGTGGCGCTGTGCATGCATTGATTATCTCATCTCCCTATGGTCCTCACGCTACCGATTCAAGAGGCATGCCAGTCAAATTTAGGCAGTCTGGCACGTTTACTTCCTTTTCCTTAATTTCAATTCAATCCTAGTCTACTATGCTACGGCCTTTGAGGTGTAATAAATCTTCCTTTTTGAAAAATGTTTTAAATGTATATAGGTTTTTTTTTTTTGAAAATATGCAATATGTTACAATATTAATATTTGAAAGTATAATTCGAATACACGATATTTAAATTACATATGAGATTGTTTTGCCAATCAAATTGTATCTAATTGTCAAATATAATTATGAAATTGAATAAGAATATTTTCTTAATTTCATAATAATGTTGACATTAATTTTATGTGATGCTCTTAAAAGAGTTCTTAAACATTTTTGTTTTACCATATTTCATGAGCATATTGTGATGTCAAATAGTGTATCAAATATTTGAAGTGAGCATATATTTATTTTTAAAATAAATACTTATTTTTTTAGATACTTCTAAACAATTAGAGAGAATGTGTCTTGAATTTGTTACCTTTAAATCATAATCGTGTTCGAATTATCAATTAAGCAACGTTCACTTGTCTTAAAATAAATAATTGAGACAAATATTTTTATAATAAAATTTTAATTAAAAATGATTACTTGTTCTTTTTTTTACTGTAATTACCGATTGCAACAACTACAATCTATTTTGTGGAGAGGTTTACGGTCTACCACAGGTCTTTCTATATGTTTGGCATCTAATAATAAGCCAAAAGATTAACGTTTTGAGCATCAACAATAACCCAAATGACCCACAAATAGATGTGGAAAAATTTCTGTAAATAAGGAACAGACTCAAATGGCTGGGGATGAAGCGGGATGAGAATCGGCTTTTTTCATTTTTGTTTAGCCATGTCGGTCGTATCTTCACTCTATTTATTCGTTTTATTTTCACTACATTTTTTCTTCTATTTATTTTTTACGAAATAATAATATTATGTATATCCTTTTAAGGGAATATAATGTGTGTGTATATATGTTGTGTTATTTATGCTTACTGTCTTATATTTTAAACGAAAAATAGAGAGATATTTCTGTGTTCAATTTGTATATTTATTTTCCTTTTTGACTAAGTTTTTAAAGTGATCCTTTTTTGCAATGTTTTACGAAAAAAAGTTATAGATTTTTTTTAAAAAACAAATACACAATTTATGTACAATATGACTCAGAATCCAATGTATCTTTTTAGATAGGGATGAGTTCTTTTAAATATTTGCCCTATCTTTTAAGATAGGGATGAATTTTTTAAAAGAGATTTTTCCTTTTTTTAAAAAAAAAAAATTCTCGCTTCTTGCGGCCCTACGTGGAAATATTTGCCCGTTTTACAATTTGGAAATGGAATGAGAACGGAGTCAAACCAAAATAGGACACTCAGTGGTGAACACGTGAAGAAATCCACTGTCTCCAGCTGCTCCCGTCTCGTCTGTCATTTGGTTAAAGACTTGTCTTACTATCTAGAAGTCTATGATTAATTGAGGTATCTTGAGAAAGCAAAGAGGAGGGGAAATAAATGTCGTTTGGCTAGAAGCCGTAACATTCCAGATTTTCTAAAAATTCTTAAAATAGAAAATATAATATAATATTTAAGTCACAAGAATAAGTTTAATTTAAAATAATCAAAATTCTCAAATAGTGAATAAAAAAATTTTATAATTTCAAATAAGTATCAAATTATAAATTTTAATTCAAAAACAAACTTTGTTAGAATAAAATATTTATACCAAATAAAGCTAAAATATAAGCATAAATATTCTTAATTTGAAAATGAAAACATAATTTAAACTGATTTCAAAATTCATAAATGGTTGGTTATCTTCCGTTCACGCATCGAAATTCTAAATGATTTTAGAAAAAATATAATATATAGGTTAAGTATAAAGTATATAGTAGGAGTAAAGTGTGACATTTTACAATGATATACACATTGAAAAAATATCATTGAGTCAAAGATTCTTGTTTAATTGAGCTAAACCCTCTGTTTAATCGGGTCTAATCCCCTGTTGTTTGATGACATATGTAATAGACGTTTATATGCATAATTAAAAAATCATTGTACACATATCATTATATAATTTAAAAGTGCACAATTAATCATGAAATAAATAGCACAGATAACATGTAATTGTAAGGAATTAAATAATTAAATAAGGTTAGAACTTCCATATCAAATGCAGATATAAATGCATGCTAAGTTGAGTGGAAAAACTAGTTCCCTAAATCCTTGTTTCCTACATTGAAAGTATTCAATGAATTAGAAACTTGAAATGCAAAACTAAATAATTGGTTTTAAATAAATAAATAATCTATATAAAAGAAAAAGAATGGATTTTTGAAAATTTAAATGAAATATTTGGAATTTTGAAAAGGTTTAGGAACACTTTTGAAATATGAAAAATGTAATATTCGAGTTTGGAAAAGTTTAGGGGTCAAATTGTAAGTTTTGAAAGTTTGGAGACTAAAAATGAAATTTATGAAAATATGGGTTGAAACATAATTTTAATAAGACTTGTGGTATAAAAAGGAAATTTCTAAAAAAATTAGGTAAAAATATAATTTTTAAGAAGTTTAGAGTCAAATTAAAAATTCTATAAAAGGTTGGGGACTAATTTGAAATACTAAAACATTTGTGTGTAAATCTATAAATTTGTATATGAATCTGGGAGAATTTTAAGATATGTAAACCTTAAGGACCTATTTGTAAAAATAGATAAGTTTTTAAGAAAATTACTAAAATACCCCATTTTTCCCCAAAATCCTAATTTTCTCCTCCTTCTTCTTCCTCTCCTAACCCTAGCCGCCGCCCCCCATACTGCCTACCCAAAACTCCCCCCTTCTTCTTCTTTTCCTTCATTTCTCTTCTCCCTTCTTCTTCTCTTCTATCCCATGGCTACCCACCTCTCCCTCCCTCTCTAGGCCTCATCTCAGCCCGCCCCACTTCCTTCTCCCTCCCCCTCTCTCGACCTTCCCTTCTCACTTCTTCCTCCCATTCTTTTGCCGCCTCCCCTCTTCTCCCCTCTTCTTCTGTTGCACCCCTCTCTCTCTTCCCCCTCTCTTCTTCTGTCGCACCCCTCTCTCTCTTCCCCCTCTCTGTTAAAAAAAAAACACTATACTGGAAAAATAAAATAGTAAGTAGCTAGGGAGTAATTCCAAAAATAATATGATTCTTGAATATGGAATGCTAAATTGTGGGGGAAAATGAATGTTTTTAGGCTTATTGCCGCCGCCGACAGCCAGTCATGTGGCGATGAGAGATTTACGTACCTCAGGATTCGTGATTAAATGGGAAAAATAATTAAAAGTCTTAACCCTCATTTATTTATATGTGAGAGATAATAAATCATAATGGGTCAAGTTAACTAATTCTAATAGAATAATTTATAAAGCCCATTAAATTATTAAATGGGTATTACATAAATAGATTCAGAGGAGAAGGAAATTAGGAGGGGTATCCTCTTTTTATTAATCCATCTATTTCATTTGTCCACTTTAAACTTGCAGAATTAAAATAAATATTATAAATAATAATTATATAACTAAATTTTTTAAGTTGTTCTGATTTAATATCTAGTGTATATGTATTAATTCTTCTCATAAAATACATTATTCACTAAATAATTAATAACTCATTAATAATAAGAGTATAATTGTAAAAGTACATATTAAAATTATAAACTGGATAATTAGAATGAGACAATCAAAAAAATATATATGAACAATTAAAATGAGACGGAAGAAGTATTATTTTTTCCGCTCCCAAATTTGAGGAATTGAAAAAGGGGAATTAAAATGTGGGATGCATTAATGATGACAAGATTAACACCACTTTTAACATTAAAATTTTTAATAAATAGAGAATAAAGGACGAAAAAGTAAAAGGAATGAATGATTATCTCTCTTTTCTCGTCCTCTTCACTTCTTCCCTTCCTATCAAACAAAATAAAAAGCAAATGTAATTACTTAGTAGATGTAAAAGTGTCTCTCATCTTTTTTACAAGCCAACCAGACAATACCTAAAACTCTTTGTATATAGTCACCGAGACTTCCAATTTAACTCGTTCGTTTTTTGTTAGGTTTGTCAATCGAATTAAGAATTTATAAACTATATATCATCCTTTCGGATGTTTGGGCCCGTTTTTATCATATATGCATATTTATCAACGAGGAAAAAGGGGGGGAAATTATAAATCTTGATGCTTGAAGTTCTTGTGGCTCCAGGCATAACCTTCTTGCGAATGTTAATGGTCCCCCTTCGTGCAATTTGGATTTGAACTTTATGCCATTTGGATTTTGTACTCTATTGTTCCACATATCTGTTTCTATATCTCCTTTGTATAAATGAGTTATGAAAACACAATTGAATCTTGCAATGAAAGACAAAATAGTAAAGGTATTAATATTACATAATGTAATTATGTATTTGTGAATATAATAAACTTTTTCAAACAATTGAGTCAAAAATAAACAATTTGTAAAACTCAAAATATATCAATAATTAAGAGAGAACGGTATGTATGACTTTATTATTATACTGAACTAATTTTTCATAATTATATACTTGTAAAAATTCGAATTGACTTAACTTGTATTTCTCTTTTAGCACGATCAGGCCACTTCAAATCCCGTGCCAGTTCAAATCTCGAGTTGGGTCAAGCCAGCTCACGAGCCAAATGTAAATTGTGTTGTTTTTATATAAAAATCTCGATCACTTGATCAAATATAAAAATTAAATTAAGATTCATGATTTTAGGCCCGTCATAATTCCGATGGTCTGGCCCTGCCCACTCGATTCGGGCCGAACAACACGTTTCGCCACTCATAATTAATGTGAACAATTTATAAAATTTGTGCGTGGGACAACGAGTTTCTTTTTCATTTTATGAGGTAACAAATGGACGATAAATGGTTAGCTTACGTTGGGCTATATCTCTATGTACATGATTTTGGCCCATGTAGCACTATTTTCGTACGAGTGTTTTATAATTTTTTATAAGAATAATTTAATACAATTGATGTATATTTCTAAAACCTTTAATAGAAAATTTAAAAAATATTATATTTTTAATAACTTCTTCTAGTAGCTAAATTATAATGTGTATTGAATATTTGCACATAAACATAATTTTAAAATAAAATAATCTTCTTATGAATATGTAAAATACTAGACATATACCAATTTCTTCCCAATAATTCATCTTTAAATATTTTAATCAAACATTATGATATTTTGATCCACTAATGCAAGAAAAAATTTCGGATGTACTTATTGCAAAGGTGTGATAATATAAAATTCTCTCACCAACTAAGAATTATAAAAATGATGATCAAAGAATGTCATGATTTTTAAGATGAAAAAGTCAAACGAATTGCTAGACTGTGTTAACTATAATTTATATGAGATGGATCATTTACACTGAGGCTAATCGCGTATTTTTTGCGTTCGAGATTCATGTTATAGAATTGTAAAGAATAGAAGTTAAAATTTTCAATTTCTAATAATTTATAGGACATTTTAAGAAAATAAATATAAGTATTTATTCATGTTGGCGTTTGATTCCCCAATTCACTGCTTTTTGCTTAGACAAGACAGAAAATTATGTAAAATTAATTAATCTCATCTAGCTGGTGGACAGTCGCTCTCCAAGGCCATCAAAACATTGGTATCTCCACGATATTAATGTTTTCCTATCAACCAAATAATAATTCTAAAAGACAATGAAGGAAGAAAGTAACATGATTCAGTCTCATTGAAAATTGTACGATGAAAATCACTAAATCCTAACACCATTGACCAAATCTGAAACTTATCTTTGGGTGAAATGAGTTTATTTATAGTCGAATGGCCATTCAAACGTTTGCCGGAACAATTTTGGGAAGTGACTATAAGGATGAAAATAAAATAATCGGAAGAAAATTTCCCCTTTCTACTATCCCATCAAAGCTTCGACAATTGAGCAATGTAGGGACAATAATTTCTTATTAATTTGACAGATGTTAATACGATCTTGATTTTTATCTAATTTTGGAATGAACAACATTCAAAAAACAAATGTTATGAGAAGTAAATTGAATTGATCTCTATTTCATAGTATTTAACGTATTTGGTCCCTTTTTTTTTTTTTTACCATTTAGTTGTTACAGTCCCTCCTTCAAAGATAACGAAAATTGTCTATTATGGTGTTAGAAAAGACTAAATTCTTCCACGCAACTGAAAGATGAGTCATTCTACTACGTCACGCATATGTCAATTATATAATGTGTTGTATTAGGTTTTAAATATAAAATAACATTAATTTAAATTGCATAATTGTTTTGATTTTCTTTTGAGATTTTATGTATTTTTTAATTCTTAATTACATAATTTTATGTGTCTTGCAACTCTCAATTGCTTACTGGAATTTTCAATTAAATATTATCCCTTCTTTACAAAAATGCAAGGGGAAAAAAAAAGAAAACATTACACATTTTAATGCAATTTGTTAATTTCATTTATTATAAAATGACTTTTCTTAATGGAATTAGTGTAAAATTATTTATTGGAAAGTATACCTTACAAACTCTATCTAGTGTGCAAATAAGTGTGTGAACGGAATATCGATGCGAAACTTCTAGAGACCAAATTCTTGAAATTACAATAAAACTTAAAGGAGAGATGTTTAAAAAGCTTAAAGGGATTGAAAAGGAATTCCATTCCCAAACAATAAAGACCACTAACTACTACTATAACTAACTACGAGAACAAATTCCAATTCTACCAATCCCAATAATTTACACCTCATAATCCAGTTCGTGCAATTTACACATCATTTAATATTTTAGGCAAAAAAAAAAAAGTTTGAGCTTTATAAAAAGCAGCCATATTCCGCTAACTTTCCCATTGTTAACGATGTTATCAATAGAATACATATGAGCCCCGGGCGTTTCAGAGAAGAGTTTGCCCACGTTGTTAAGTATATACAACCAAATAAAAATGTCATAATTTTAGTGCCAAAATAAATTATAATTAATTTTTTTTAAAAAAATTGACTATTAAGAAATTACTAAATTATTTTCATCATTAATCTGATTGATACTAAAATTATGTAATAGTGGAGTTTGAATTTTTTAAATTAAAAAAATTATAAGTGAAACTTTAAATGAAAATTAAATTTAATATTTCTTTTTTAAAATACATCACAATTGAATAGAATATGACTCGAACTTATAATCTTTAAAAAAATTAGTGAGGCATCTTTTACAAACTAAAGTAAGTGCAGTTTCATTAGTTAAATCATTTAACATATGACTTAATATCACATATTCAAATTATACTCTTGATAAATATTATGTATATTTTAAAAATAATAATAATAAATATAAAAATCAAATAATGATTTGTTGTCCTATGGTCTTCTAAAATAGAATTGTATTTGTGTTTTCTGGTTAGAATTTAACAATCTATTTGGTAGCTAGATTTAAGATTTCAAATTTAAAATACATGTTAAATTGATTAATTACAAAATTCCAATTATTGAAATAATTTGTAAAATTCATAAGTTACGTTTTCAAATTTATTATTTTATAAATTTTATTAATAAATATTAATCGTTTTAAACAACTTTTAATTTTATAAAATCAACTAATTAATTAAACGTCGACAGTCGACAGTTGACTCGTATATTACTTTTAAAAAACGATTAGTCAAAAAGTTATCCCTTATAATACTTTTAAAAAAACTATTGACTATACTTGACAATTTAAAAGTTGGATGGTCATTGCCATAATGTAACAAATATACACGAGTGCCGCGAATCAAAAAAGACAAATTGCCATATATTTTCGTGCCCACAAGTGTAAAGTCAATCAGTTAACTCTGACTGATTGACTCACTCCTCTATCTGAAAATATAAATAATTGAAAAAGTAATTCACACTTTAAATAGATAAGTTTTATATATATATATATATTTTTTAAAAGAACGTTTCATTTTATTATAATTTTTTTCATAAATAACATCTTGAAGTTTAATTAATAGATAAAAATGTTCTAATTACAAATTAATTTATTTTATTTTCATCAAATTTTTAAAGTTTAAAAAGAGTGAATTTTAATTCTCTTTCGAAAAATGAAAAAAAAAAGAAGAAAAGAAGAATTCTAAAGTACAGTCTGACACTTAATACTTAAACCATTGTGTTAATAATAATAATAATAATTTTGTCATCATTCTACTAAAGTTGTCGCGTATAATTTTAAATTTAAAAATTAAATAAATCATGAAAATGTAAAATATATAATGTATGAATACCAAGGGTAAAAGGGGAAATGAAGAAAAAGCAACACAACAACCATTAAGAAAAACCTTATCCGGATGACCGCAGCCATGTAATCCAAAATAGGTGCCAAATCACAATCCTTCAAAAGTTCAAATCACACGAAACATGACGAAATAGTGAAACGGAATGGGATCTAGGACCACGTGTCACTAGGAGGAAGCATAGCACGAAATCTTCGTGGCACCTAGGGTTCTTTGATCATTTAACCCCCAAGGGTGGGGACCAAGCACTCTGAGCCAGGAAAATAAAAGTAAGAAAAGCATATAAAGATTCGCGCTTACTCACATATGGATTCTCGAAAGTCACGAGTGTATGGCGGTGACCGACATTTTACGGTCAGCAAACGAGCGGATTATGTGGTTCGCTACTTCATCTTTATCCGTTAAAAGCTGTGGGGGCATGAGATGCGTTCCTCTGTGACCTTTGTTTTCTTTTTCCTCTGGAAGCTAGAGACCCGCGAAGCTGTTTGTGGCGTCCATTAAGAAGAATATTTTATTCATAATTTATAGGTTTTCTTTTCTTCTTCTTTTTTTTATAAAAATAATAAGTTCAAGATGAATTATTGAAGTTGTTTACAAGTGCTTGGATAGGTTTCTTAGTACGTGATTGGATTTAAATGTAAGTGTTATGGAAATTTTTGTACTTTTTTTAAAATAAATTAATGCATTTATTAATGAGCATAAAAAATTTCTTTTAAAATTATTATAATACTCATTCAGTTCGAAATTTAATATATATATTTTACTTAGTTTAAAAATTAATAAGAGTATTTGATTTCAAGAAATTTATATATTTATACTTATTATTAATTAAGTTAATAGTTGAGACTATTAGTATATGTAAATATTTTATATTAAAGATATTTTTAATGAGAAATTATATAAAAAATATTTATTTTATGAAAATGAATATTTATTTTAAAATAAAAATATTAATATATAATTCTAAATGAAATAAGTAAAATAAAACTCAAATTCATAAATATAATAAATTTATATTTATTTTATAAAGTATAATAACTTTTCACTTAACAAATAAATATGCACTTTTATCTTTTAAATACTTGTCAATCAATCATTGTGAATAAAAACAAACTAGCACTTTTCTTCTGTTGGGTTATAGGATTGTTGACCATAATAATAATAGATATTTTAAAATGAAGCTCGTACTTATATAAATATTATAAATTTAATAAAATTGTATATGTGTTTCGCTAATTCCATTCTTAGACAATCATTGTATGGTAAAAGACAAGTATTTTCTTTCACTTTATGTATGGAATTGGCGGCGGAAAAATAACCATAATAACAATAATAATAATATTTATTTATTTTTATATATTACATTTATTTTAAAACAAAAGACTAGTGTGATATAGTAGTAACAGTTAACTATACCGTCCATAAATCTCACGAGTCTATGTTTCTTTTAGCTCACTAGTGTGATATTTAATAAGTCTTATGTATTAGCTTTTTTAAAATAAAAGTACACTATAATTATAAAGAATATAATTTGAACACATAGACTTGTAAATCATAAGTAATGTTTCACTAACTATGCTGCACATATTTGTCATTTCAAGTATTAGTTTTTAATATAAAATAATTAAAATATAGTTAGTATATTATTTAAAGATGTAATTTAAATTAAACATTTGATAAAATATATTTAATGCAAATACTTGAGACCCACAATTCCTGCATATCGGCTACAGGAAAGCTTTAAATATGAATAGAAAAGGCATCAACACTATATTCCAATTTTTTTCTTTCTTCTTTCTAAATGATTTCATTTCTATTTCCTTTTTAATTGATTTTCCCCCCATGCATTATGAATTTAGAATTATAATTTATTTTGTTTGATTTGGTTTTAAAATTGAAAAATAAATAATCGAATTGAATTAAATTCATTTATTAAAAAATTGAACCAAATTGAATTGCATAACTAAAAAGTTGAATTTAATTTATGAATATAGTTTGGTTCCCTCCGAAATCTCACGCCAAGATAAATAATGCATGTCAGGTGAAAAGTGCTTTAAAAATTTCAAGAGAATTGGAAAATATTTTGAGATGATAAAAAAATACATAATTTTTTTATTATTATTTTTTTGTTCTCAAAAAACTTGATCATATACTTCTCCACGGGGAAACAATAATCCTAATATAAGATTAGATAGACTAAACTATATGCTTTGATTATCTCCACTCTTAAGATTTTTTAAGTTACAAATCAGTAATAGTATGTAAATTATATTACTTTCATTTTTAAATATAATTGATTTAAATTTTTATATACAAATTAAACACTTAATATATTTTTTAATCAAAGTACTTAAAGAGCTTTAGACGAAGTATTTAAGAAAAGAACACATATGTAATGCTTAATATGAGGGAGAAGACAAAAACAAGTATGGATTGTATTTGAAAAAAAAATGTTAATAAATATCTATTGTAAAGATTTTACCCACTCTATAAAATGACTTATATTCAAATAGATGTAATGATTAATTTATATAAAAAAGTTAAAATTAGTATTGTTTTTTTTTTTTATATAGATAAAGTTCTAAGCATTCCATTCATCAGTCAAATCATTCAATACAGTATTTGTATCCTCTCAATTACACTAAGTTTCAGGGGTAATAAAGGCAGTGGAATATATCAAGATTTACAAGATTTCCTAGCCCAAGCAGCAATATTGTGGGCAAACTAATTACTATCTCTAGAAGTATACTCTAGATTCCAATTTCTACAACCAAACCACAACTTCCATGATTTCTTCAATGTGAGTTTTTGCCTGCCATTCAACATAATCATCATGGCCTTTGGCTGCAAGAATTACATCAAGAGCATTTCCCTCAATAGTAATATTTTGGAGCTTGAGTTCAAAACAAATCTGGATACTCATTTTAAGTGCTAGAGTTTCAGCAATGAAACTCTCAAAAGCTTGGACAGATTCAACCTAAATATAAGTAGGAAAACCTTCATGATTCCTTACCACAACTGCTATCATCGATTGAAAAAAACCCACAGAAGCATCAAAATTTATCTTGTAAGCTCCAATCTTTGGTGGGACCTATTCTTTATGTAAATTGGGAGCAAGATGTGGTAACTTCCTTTTTTGATTTGTTATTCAATATTCCTTTGCTTTTTTAGAAACAAGGTCACCGAAGGCTTGAAGTGGCAAGATGAATTCACCAAAATTAGTATTACTTTTGTAACGCAAATGAATACGCGCTCTCAGCAGGACCATGGGTTAAAAAAGTTAAGATTTTTTCTCTTTTTTTCCATTCCTTCAATTAAAACTGAATAACAATTTTTTTTGTTAATTTTAAGATATTTAAATAAATATATTTTTTATCCAAAATTATATTAAAAACCTTTTAATTATTAATACACATGGCTCTATTGCTAATCACAATAATAATAAACATAATGTGATACCTTATGTCTTTCTTAATATATTAAATAAAAGAATAAAACATTCAATTTTGGACAATGATAATATTATTTTTCTTTAGATAAATTAATTTACTTTCTTCAAATAAACTTAAAATATATTCATATTTTTTTAAGGTTTCAAATTATCTTTAACATATGGAGTTTTAATTTACAGCCTCCACATAGTGTGTTATACTTATTCCTCATCCCCTCTAAAATTGAATATTTATTTTTCTAAAATAAATATATTTTTCATTTAAAATTATATTAACAATTTCTTTAATGTAAGTGATCTATATCCCACTAACAAATGATCTCACAATTAATCAAAGTAATAACAATAACAACGGAATAGTTTTATAAAGGTTAAATGTTTTTAAAAAATTTTAAATTAAGTTAAATATTAATAGTCAATTTAAAACGAAATGAATATTTAATAATACTATATGTGTTACATGTTAGTTATGATAAAGTTATTATGCACATTTTATTTGACACAAAAATTTCAACTAAAGTTAGTGTGACATTATCAGCTTTATGGTATAACAAACTCTATACTTTTTCACAGAAAATGTCAAATTTTTTAACACAATAGTATGCTTTTTTAAGATTAAACAGAAATTTCTAATATTTTTTTTAAAAAAAAGGAAGTAAAATGCATTCGAGAGGAAGTGAATATCGAATTATTGCTATCTTGAACTATTACGCGATTTCATCAAAATGATGCGAGTCGAGGGCTCAAAATAAACTGTTTGTAAAGTTACAAATGAGTAGTTTAATTAATAAAGATGCATTATTTTCAAAACAAAAGGCTTTAGTTCTAAATATTGGTTCCTTCCTTCTCATATTTTGAGGGAAATAACATTAGAATTAATAAATCAAATGAATAATATTTGGCCCATTAGAAATCTTCCAAACCACTAAAGAACGATATTCCGGCTAAAAGAGAACTGCTATTTCTTTATTAATTAAAAGGAAAAGAAAAATGGATAACTAAACTTTTTGAGGAAGAAAAACTTCAATTTTTTTTATTAAGAGGTAATTAAAAGTACTTTTATAAAATAATAATTAAAGAGCTCTATCAATCGTATATAAATATATTATTAGAGTTGAATCAGAAAAAATGGTGGTTGGCGGAAAGATTTATAAAATATTAATTTTTGAATAGAAAGTCCAACCGTATAACTGTCCTAACCGATCAAGACTTCTCCAAAGTCAAGTTCCTCATCCTCCTTTTTTTTTCAAAGGCGGTGCTTTGCTTTCATTTGCGTATGAGATGGGATGAAAACAAACAACACCGTATGACCAAGCCTTACAAAGTCCTGTGCACCGAACAATAAAGGAAAAAAGTTATTATGCGCAAGCTAATTTGGAAAAACGTGCGTCACTGACTCACTGGTAACATTACACGGGGACCATAAACGTCGTCAGTTAACGGCAATTCACTTTTCTTTTATAATCAAATCATTCAAAATAAATCAAGTTTAGTTTAACTTTTAAAAGTAACTTAAATAGAATTAAATATCGTATATGTTCTTTAATCAATTTTACAAATAAACTCCTCTAAACAAATCACAAATAAAAAAGATTTAGTTGGCAAAAAAATTTAATCAATTTCTCAAATATGAAACAAATTATTTTTTTATAATAACTTGAACATTCAAAGTGTTTAGTGAATGCATGAAGACTAATTCTAAAATTATTATCTTGACTATTTACATAGACTGTATATTTATGTTGATGTTTTTTCATGCATATTTAAATAACTATTAAATATATTAAAGTATAAAATAAGTAGACTAAATTGCCCATTTTTATTTAGTAAAACATTACTCCTTATCTATTATTATTCACTACTATAAAGTCTATCACTAATACACATGGATTCATTGAAAATGTATAATAAGAGTAATATTAGATATCAAAATTTTGTGTTGAGCATGTGCACTTTGGTTGATGAACAACACCATTTATATATTTAAAGAATATTGGTTTGAGTCATATTTTCAAGAAATCTCGAGTATTTTAAAAAATATAACAAATATTTTTTGCATTGAAATCAATATTAATTTCTTAGGGAAAAAAATCATGTAATTATTGATTGAATTAATCAAGATACGAGTAAAATTACATATAAAAAGTAATTTATTTATTTTGTAAAATAAAAAATGTTCCATTCATGTTTTTACTTGTCACAAAATATACTTTCACATATTTTAAAAAACACTAAAATTTATTTGACTTTTAAGTTTGAAAAAAAAACTAAAATACCATGGAATTAAATGGAGTAGGAGTTTGAAGCTACACTTGAATTTTTAAATAAGCTTTAGTTAGAAGGGTATAATGGGAAAAAAAAGTAATCAATGATACATTGATTTCATAACATAAAAAATAAAAAAATAAAAAAAACTAATTTTTTTTTATAAATGCAACGTAGATTTCATAAAATGAAAACATAAAAATTATATTAAAAATAAAAAAGTTATATATAAAATTATCCAATTCCTAATGAATAATTGATAAAATATGGATAAATTATTTTATGCATTGATCTATTCGAAAAAATAATTAAAGAAAAAAAAAGTGAAATGAAGATAAAATAAATAAATATGAAGTAAAAGAAGATCCTTCTCAAGAAAAAGGAGTGAAAGAAAGACCAGACTTTAACGGCGTCACATCTTGTTTAATGTCACGTGGGTTTGGTTCTTCTCAGTTCTCACCTTACACCCCGATTCTAGCGTTGGATTTCAAAGACAACTATGTCCTTTGGATAAATTAATGTTTTTTACCATTTTTAAATGTAGAAATACTTTCAGAGTATCTTCTGTTACATTTATTTGGATTATTAAACGCGGTGAAACAGTGCACTTATTTATTACGTGTTTACCGGCAAAATTAACTTAACAGTTGGGAGAGAGTGTTTCTTCACTCTTGTAAATATAATATAAAAATCAAATACCCTGTGCTTCACCTGTCTTCTCTGTACATTTCTCCTCAGAATTCCTGAGTGTACTCGCCGTTCACCGGCTTCTATCTGTGAGATCTCCCGGAAGAATCGAAATTTCAGGCGAGTTTAGTCAATGGGTGAGCTGAATTTGTCCTCTTTCTTCAGTTTCTTTTTAATGATTTTCTTGGATTTTGATGGGCACCAAAACCAGCAGCATTTTCACTTACCCTTGGTTGTTTCTCTTTGTGATTTTGATGAATTTTGTTTAAAATGAGTTTTATCCCAAATTCCATTGATCTCTGTTCATCCATCACCGATTTGAGGGGGATAGCTAATAAAATATCTTTTCTCAAAGATCTGAGTTTTTGTGGTCATTTTGCATGTTATTGGGAAGAATTTGTAAAACCATGGTTTGCATGTAATTTTTTTTTTCGCAATCTGAACGGTTTTTAGTCATCTGGTCTCACTATTTGTGCTCATTTCTGCCTATTGCAGTTGGTCGGGTGGTTCATCACAGTCAAGAAAGTCTTCGTGAAATGGGTTAGGTGTGGACAGACATTGAATTTCTACACTTCATGGTCTTTTCTACTGTTCTGAGAGGCATTCTTTGCCCAAGGCAATTGGGGGTTTCAGGGATGTACAAACACAAATCTAAGCAGATATCACAAAGAAAGCAATAAACTTTTTACTCGGCAAAATGGAACCAGGATCTGAAAATTCTATGTTGCACGTGGCTGAAACTGAGAGTTCCTGGATTCCTACCACCCCAGCAAAGCCTGCCCTCAAGGAACCTCAGTTGATCTGCAGGGCCAAACAAGTCGAATTACCTCAGGCAGATTGGAGAAATCTACAGCAAGTTTCCCCACAAACAGAGGGGTATCAAGCAAATTGCTCAGAATCAGGTAAATTTTAATGATATTATCCGCAAGGAATCATCTCATTAGTGAGCGTATTTTGACTAAATAAATTTGTGTAAATGAAGGACGAGATTTTGACAATTGGGAAGCAGCAGTAGCCTCACAATCACATGGGGACGGCCTTTCTATCTATAATAAATTCTCCATGGAGAATGCAGACAACTGGAGCAATGTCTCTTTTAAAAATCTGTTGGCACTGGCTGATGCTGCAGGTGCGGCGGCAACTGAAAATGCAAGTATATGCACTATTTTTAATGCTGAAAGCAGGCCACAGATGGAGTATACACATTTTCAAACAATATCCAGAACCTCTTCACCTGGACTTTCCCTCAATGAACCAAGGCCTGCCATAGCTCCTGATGCATCTAACTGTAAGTCTGTTTTCTTCATTTTTAGTCAATTTGAGGGAAAACTAGTAGATGAGCAGCTTTACTGATAGGGGTAGAAAAATAGTCATCGTACAACTTAAACATATCTTCTGTATTATTATACTATAGAAGCAAGCAATAATTGTCTGCAAAGGAAAAAATATGTGCATAAGATCAGATTTTAAGGATGAGGAAGGACTCGGGAAAGGGAGGGCTATACGGGAATGCTTGTGAGAACTTGACCAATATATTACATTTTTGCTTTTGACGAAAATATTAATATGAACTGACTACTTTACATAGCATACATTTCCTTTATAGTATTATGCCAATTACTTGTTGGACAGAAAAAAGAGTCAAAAAGCAAACATTTTTTGATCTGTAAGAGCTGCATAGATCTGTAAATGAATTTTTCCTATCTGTACTTTGATACTAATATGAAATGGAAAATATGCTGTGCAGGCGAAATTGCAATTCCATCTGAGCTCTCCTTTGATCTTAACTCGCCACCTATATCAATGACAGATGCAGGTTCAAGTGCAGGCATCTCAGCACAATTTGTGCCAATAACTCCAGACCAGAACAATAGAGCAAAAAGAGATAAGGCATCATATCCACCAAATCTGGACACCAGTGAAACTGCAAAAGACACAGTTGGATTGAGCGAAGTAACTGTTCAATTTGACTTTCATGAGCACCAGAACAGGGAACAATCACAGCTGGTTGAAGACCAATCATTTGCTACCAAGTCCCCCATATTATGGGAGAATCACAAGCCTGAGAAAGGCAGTGACCAGCTCTCTGACCTGGGTAAGACCCCACAGCAGAAACCGAGACGGAGAAAGCACAGACCAAAAGTGGTTAATGAGAGCCAAACTAAAAGGGCAGCCAATCCAAGAACTTCCAAACCTACTGGCACTCAGGGAGTTACAACACCTAAAGGGAAATATATTAGAAAAAATACAGTAAGCAACCCTGAAGAAACTCCTTTGGAAGGCAGAGCAGATGGGACAGAGCTGGAGACACAGCCCCTCGTTTCTGTGGAAATGCCAAAAAAGAAGAGGAAGTATGTAAGAAGGAAAGGAATAAATCAATCAACACCCATTGAAGAGGGAATTAGTGGAGCAATTGATTCCCAAACAACTCGAGTTACTCGAAGATCCTGTAGTAGATCATTGAATTTTGAATCTGAAAGCCAAGTGGCAGAAAGGTCTAAAACCCAGTCAAAGCTAGATGTGGATAGCCAAATTGCAGAAAAGTCCACAGATAAACCATTTTCAAATGCTAATAATGCTGACCTGAATACAGAGATCTCTTATACACATGGTCAATCAGTATCAACCATGAACCTTGGACAAGGAATGAATTTGATGATTGAAAAGACAGCAGATGGCATTTCTTATGACCTTACACAGTCCATGAATCATGCAATCAAGAGTTACCTTTCAATTGAAACTCAAGACCCTTGTCCTTCAACTTCATCCAAGATTGAAGAATTAAGAGACAATTCCTGTGTCAGCCATCCAAATGAATGCACAAGAGGAAAATGTCAAATAGTTTTCTCAGACCTAACTCATGACAAAGAAGCAATAAATTCTGATGAGCACTGTCCAACAAGAACTAGTGTTTCTAACTGCAGCAGCAGCACATGTTTGACCCAGGAAAAGCGAACGATGGGATCAAAGAGACAATTCTCTACTGAGGAGCCAAACTGTTGCAGCATAAATGCTACTGGTTCCCACCACAATTCTTTGCAGGTATATCTACATATGTGTCCACCGAGTGAATACAGCAAAGAAAGCACTCCAAGCATGTACTTCCCTGAAATATATAAGAAAAAGAGGACTGAAAAGATGCATAACCACAGCATACTGAAAACAGTATCTTCTGGAAGTGCTTTTCCTGAGGTGCCAGTCACGCACTATGATTCTTGCAGCAGTCAATCCCAACTAGCATTAGCTGATGTTGCTCAGCATGAACGGCATAATTTTGAGTGTCTTATTGCCATGGGAAATAAAGAGAGATCAACAAGAAAGAGGTCCAAAGGTCCCACTCGAGTGCGGGATATGGCTTCCCTCCTTCAAATTTGTAGGCAGAGGCCTAACTCTTCTACAGATGGCATGATGCCCTGTGGACTTTTACATCAAGGTAAAGCTTCACAAGGACCAGACGCATGCATGGATGCCCTAGTCGCTGACGCCAGTGCAACACCAACAACAAAGAAGCGGTCAAAGAGAAATGCCATTGGTTTGTTTCAGAATGCCTACATTTCTCTCGTAGTTATAATAAATTGTACTCTCTTATCTCTTATTTAAATACATAACCTGCAGGTCATGCACCACCCATGATGTCGAATAATGTCCCTCCAATTGATGCTATTACTCAGCAATTAGATCATCTTGATATAGATGGAGAAAACAATAAGTTTGTCCCACAGGAGCAGCATGCCCTTGTTACTTACCATAAAGGATATACATGGGAATATGCAGGGCAAACTGCCCTTGTTGTTTATCAAAACAATGGTACTATGATTCCTTTTGATGATTCATTTAATATCAGGAAAAGACGACCACGTCCAAAAGTTGACCTTGATGATGAGACAAATAGAGTATGGAAGCTTTTGTTGGAAAATATAAACAATGAGGGGATTGATGGAACAGATGAGGAGAAAGTAAAATGGTGGGAGGACCAAAGGGAAGTGTTCCGTGGAAGGGCAGACTCATTTATCGCAAGGATGCGCCTTGTACAAGGTATACAACCTTAGGTTATTTTCCTAGTAGTGGATATGTCTCTCAGATCATTGCAGAAACTTAAGATATGGTTTTTGCAATTCTTTGATAAATGTCATTAGAGGACACAACAACCATTAGAGGCAAAATTGAGAATGCTGGTAAGAAGAAAGGATCAAAGGAACTTCAGTAAGATAGGACTGAATACTTGTGTATAAGAAGCATTTAAGAAGATGAAACATTATCTCTTTAGTTGCTTCAGTTGCTAAATGCTAATGCACGAGATTCCATGACTTGTGCATTATCATATTTAAATAATAAAAAAGTGCTAGCTTAGTACTCAACGAATTCCTTAGTATTTACCTGCTGATTTCTTTTACAGGAGACAGACGCTTCACCCGCTGGAAGGGATCTGTTGTAGACTCTGTAGTTGGAGTTTTTCTTACACAGAATGTCTCTGACCATCTTTCAAGGCAAGTTGGATCTTCAAATTCTTCTCCTGCACCTCTTTTGACAGACATGATTCATTCCTGAAAAACCACTATGTTGTGTCTTTTGTTGCAGTTCTGCCTTCATCTCTATGGCTTCTAGGTTTCCCATCAAGTCAAGTACTCCAGCATCATCAGGTGAAGAGGGAACATCTGAAGGGCCTGAAGTATTGGATCCTGATGATAAAATTGAATGGCACAAAAAAGTTTCAGATCAACAGACCTCTTACCAAGATTCCAGGACTCTCCAAAGTATAAAGTGCAACAAAGAAGTAGACATAGACAGAACTTTCTTTGTAAATGCATCTGAAGGCATTAAGTCAATAGAAATCTCAAAATCCCTTTCTTCAGATTCTTCAGATTTTGGTCCCGATATGTACATTGCACCACAAGTCAATAGCTTAGGTACTCCGAACAACAAAGAACTGCCAAGCTTGGAGGGATATCTAAGGGAATTTGATGATGTAATTTCTTCTCAGAATTCTGTGGTTTCCCCTCAGCATTCTGTAGACTCGATTGGTCAGACTGCCAACAAGACTGAATCATGCTGTCAGAGCTCCTCAGTAACGGAACCTACAGGCAATGATTGTAGCACATCCTTTGTGGAGCTATTACAGATGGCAGGAACCACAATGTTGCACGGGATTTACTATCAGGGGAACATAAAAGAATCATCTAACATAGATAAATCAGCAAAATCAGAAGATACAGCATCTAACTCGCAAAGTATGAAAAATAGCAATCATAATCCTTCTCCAAGCCTTGCACTCTTGTGCTGATAATTGTTTTCTCTGGTTAATGCAGGAGATCAAGAGCCAAGGGACTTTGCCCTGTTGCAAAACAGAAGATTGCCTGAGAACTCCAAGGAAAATGAGCTTTCTCCCACTGAACAAAGTGAGTTGTCAGAAGAATCTGCTGGCACTTCATTTCAAGATATCTTACCTGTGAATTTTGAAGAACTACAAAAGCTTTCCCTTGAAAATCATATCTCAACCCAAAACAATCAAAGGTTGGCTGAGGTGCAAGACTCTGAACTTAACTCGAAGGTTCAGAAGCAAAGAAATAGCAAAAGCACTAGTCAACTAGCAAATGCCTCAGGAAGAACTAGCACCACACTAATATCGAGAAATTCCAAGGCAAAAGCTGTTGAGTCAAATTTGAACACCTATAGCAATCTTGTGGAGACGGTTCATGAAATGTATCCTAGTACATCCAATGCAAAAAGGGGAAGAGATGGAAAAAAGAAAAACATTGTATTCGACTGGGACAGCTTAAGAAAACAAGCGCAGGCCAATGGTAGGAGAAGAGAGAGGACAGCTGATACAAAGGATTCAGTGGATTGGGAAGCAGTAAGGTGTGCAGATGTTCAGGAGGTTGCCGATACTATTAAAGAAAGGGGAATGAATAACATGCTAGCTGAGAGAATCAGAGTAAGCATTCTTTGCCTTAAAATGAAATTAAACTCCAATAGCGGGCAGCTGCAAAAATGCTCATGCAGCAAGTGACCTCTGCTAATGATGCATAAAATTATTCTTGTAGGATTTCTTGAATCGGCTGGTTAGAGAGCATGAAAGCATCGATCTGGAATGGCTACGGGATGTTCCGCCAGATAAAGCAAAGTATGAACTCAAAATTCTGCCAAATCTTTCTTATGCTCAATATAATTCAGGCTTGAGACATTCTGACATCATTGTGTCATATTTGTGGTTGCAGAGATTATCTGTTAAGCATAAGGGGCTTGGGTTTGAAGAGTGTGGAGTGTGTCAGACTTTTGACACTTCACCATCTTGCCTTTCCTGTAAGATATAAAACAGATTTCATGTAGAAGATGAGACAAATCTGCTTTTCAGAAATGCTAATGCATAGTCTATTATTTAGGTTGATACAAACGTTGGAAGAATAGCTGTGAGACTGGGATGGGTACCACTTCAACCACTGCCTGAATCACTTCAGTTGCATCTTCTAGAACTGTGAGTATGAAGTCCTTGTAGAATTTTCTATTGCATTAACAACTTAATAAAATGTTGTCCCTGCATAGGTACCCAGTCCTGGAGTCGATACAAAAATATTTATGGCCAAGGCTCTGCAAGCTTGATCAAGGAACATTGTAAACCAATTCTTTTCTATGCATCTTCTGAGCTATCTTAATATATGTCTAGTAAACAGTATAAAACAAATCTGTAATTCATCCAAACCCTGCCAGTCTCTAATTGAATATGCTACTGAATTACAGATATGAGCTGCATTATCAAATGATTACATTTGGAAAGGTATGCCAGTGGTGTGATTTCACTAGCAGATATTTATGAACCAATGTTTGAGATTTTTTATCATTAAATTGGCAGGTCTTTTGCACAAAAAGTAAACCAAATTGCAATTCTTGTCCTATGCGGGGAGAATGCAGGCATTTTGCAAGTGCTTTTGCGAGGTTTGTCTAGTTGTTAAAGCAGTAAATATTTTTCATTATTCACCTCTGTCCACCACCTGAGAGCATGGTGGCACCATTTCTGCCTGAAAATGATTCATGCTGAGAATATTATCTGATGTTTGAGAAGTAACCCAGAATAAGCATTATTTTCCAGCCACCTCCATGCTATTCGAATTAATATAAGATGAAGACAATTAATTCCTAACCTGTTGCATGTAAGTTTACCTTGGAACTATCTACAAAAAGGTCACTCTGAGATTGTAAAATTTTAATCCAAGTTTCAATGACAGTGCAAGTCTTAGATTCTCGCTTTCTAAAATCTCCTTTCTTATTTACCAAGTACCTCAGGTAAGAACAGGGAACATGCGACACCAAGATTAAACTATAAGATTCCACTTAATTACACTAGATAGACAGTGATATCCAAAACACATAATTCTAACACTAGAAAAATTGCAGTGCTAGGCTGGCCCTCCCAGCACCAGAGGAGAAAGGCATCATTAGTACAACGGCAAACAAAACAGCTGACAGAAATCAAGCTGAAAAAACAGATCACCTGTTGCTTCCTCAACCTGACCCAAAGCAGCACCTGGGAGCATGGTCTCAATCCACAATCTCAGAGCCTATCATTGAAGTTCCTGCAACACCAGAACCCCTTGTTGAAATCCCTTCCACACCAGAGCCAGAACAGATACAAGGACTGGAAATTGATATTGAGGACACTTTCCCTGAAGATACTGATGAAATTCCTACAATTGACCTCAACATTGAACAGTTAAATCAGAATCTTCAGAACTATATGCAAAGGAACGTTGAGCTACAAGAGGGTGAAATGTCAAATGCTTTAGTAGTTTTGACTCCAGAAGCCGCATCAATCCCGATGCCTAAACTCAAGAATATAAGCCGATTAAGGACTGAGCATAGAGTGTAAGTAGATTTTTTTTATATGCTTCAATTGATTTGTTCTATGCAACAATTACTTCAGAAATTATATTCAAAATTATTGAATAAACATCTAAAACAAAAAATCATAAACCTCGTGAACTGAGCAAAGTTTAGTGTTAAGCAAGTTAATAACATTTCCTGAATGAATAATGGTCTAAACAAGCCTCTACATATTCTACAGATATGAAATCCCAGATACCCATCTGCTACTGAATGGGGTAAGTAGTACATTGCTCTTCTTTAAAGAAAAACTCTTTTGCTGTGGTCCTGACAACAATTTTTTGCATGTAAATATTTCAATATCAGTTCGACAGACGAGAACCGGATGATCCATGCCCATACCTCCTCGCCATCTGGACACCTGGTAAGCAGAAAAAAATTGCAATAATTTTGAGAGCACTTCTAAATGAGTCAAGGGAATGAAATCCAAGCATGGTAGCTTGCATTATGCAAACTATTAAACAAAGCAAGTTATTGGCTAATTAATTTTTTTTTCAACGCAATGAGCCCAATTAATTTGAAAACCTTTTGTTTTAGGTGAAACCGTAAATTCTGTTCAACCACCAGAAAGAAGATGCAGCTCTGAAGAATCGGGCAAGCTGTGCAATGAGGAGACATGTTTTTCATGCAACAGCATACGTGAAGCAAGGTCTCAAACTGTTCGAGGGACACTTCTGGTGAGAGTAACATATACTTTTGCACCTGTTATTTACATATCTGATAGGAAGCTGTAAGCACTTAGCAATGTAATATCTAATCTGATCAAATAAGACAACCATGGACAGATACCGTGCCGAACAGCTATGAGAGGAAGTTTTCCACTTAATGGTACATACTTTCAAGTGAATGAGGTATATAAGATTGTACTTGCACTTACTTAACTATTTGATGAATGTCAAAGCTTCAAAATTAAAATCATCCAAATGCAGGTGTTTGCAGACCATGAATCCAGCCTCAACCCTATTGATGTACCAAGAGATTGGTTGTGGAGTTTGCAACGCAGAACAGTTTACTTTGGAACCTCCATACCGACAATTTTTAAGGGTAAGTGATAGATATCCCCCTTTTCTGTAAAGGAAGTTATTACCATTCAAAAAATATTTCCTGGGAACTAACGCTAAGCTACCTTGTCATTAGGGCTGTCGGATAAGGAAATCCAATATTGCTTCTGGAGAGGTATGTGGAAGATGTCAAACTAAGTTTGCAGTAATTTCAGCTGCTTTACTCATTTCCTAGCCACTAACATCATGTAGCATGGTCAAACATAGATATACTCACAGAAATTCTCCTTGAGACAGTCAAGTCATTCTTGAAGTTCAGTAGATAGTTAATTTGACTTAAGATTCCAAACACACTGACAAATATGATCTGTAAGCAATATATATCCACTTAAGATGGATATGGAAGATATAAATTCCTTAAACACTCCAGTTAAACCTCAAATACAAACTGAGCAATCTTATAAGAAAGAACAAGACGTGAGTTCTGATAATCCAGTTCATTTGATTATTAGGAGCGTGGTTCTCACATGGAGTTCATTTCATTTTTAAAATGTTGGCTGAATATCTTGGAACAGAAAATCAAACTCAAAATTAACCAAAGGAGAAGACCACTGAGATTGAACAGTAAATTAGTTGTGATATGAATCTTTCTTTTGGTAATAGCACTTAACACGGGAGTATAGCAGAATACAACATTACAGAACTTAACATAGAAGTATTGTAGAATACGACACAGAGTTGATATGCAACTATTCCTATCGGCTGAGTTTATTTCTTTCTAGTTTCCTAACTTCATAGAACATATGTCTGCACATTTTCCAGGATTTGTATGTGTACGGGGATTTGACCGTAAGATGAGGGCAGCTCGACCACTTATTGCAAGATTGCATTTCCCAGCCAGCAAGTTGACTAGGACAAGAGGAAAGATGGATGAAAGTTAGGCATCTTCTCATTTCCCAGCCAGCAAGTAGATAAGGACAAGAGGAAAGATGGATGGAAGTTAGGCATCATTCCTCGTTTCCGATCTTGTACAAAAATCAATAGGAAGCAACAGTCAGGTGGCAGCCATTGAACTCATTTCTGGGTTCAAAGGGCAAGCAAGACTCAACTAATTCTAGATAGGTAGACCGTCACCTGTATTAGCGGATTACATTGGCTTATTAGTTCTTTCTTCTCACTCATTGTTTTTTCAGTTGTAAAAAATTTCTGAAAATATGATAATTTGGTTATTTTACTTTTTTAATTGATAGTGTCCTTTTTCCCTTTTAATTTTATTGTGCTGGAACAATAGGTTTCAGGAATGAGACAATGACCAGTAAATGCGGCATCCTAAAATGTCTAACAACAAGCTAAACATAAGGCCATGTGGAGAAAGTTTCTCTGAGGGCTGCATGGGAATGAACACAGCCCGCAGATTCTTCAGCCACAGTTTGATTGGAAAGGAGTGGGTATAGCAAAAAAAGGGGTGAAAGTGCCAGAAGATCCCTCAAGTGAATACAACTAAAAAATAATTTTATGAGATGCAGAGTGGTATACATGAATAGCCTTACCAAAAAAAGTTGCACGACAATCCAGATAAGGTAGATCTTCAGCAGTGTTTTTTCACCGGACGCCTGTACGGCCGCAGATTGCCCATTGTTAACTGTTCAGAAAGGAAGTGTACAAAATTAACTCAATTTATCAGGGAAGGCATTCATTTGATCAAATTCACTATAAAAGCATCCTTGTTTGCTATTGAGACTTTCATCAATTGTGTAACTGGTTCAAACCAAATTACCTAGAAGCTCATAAACTCAAATATTGTAGCTTAATTTTCCCTCTGAAATCAAGTTTCAATTTCTGTACAACCAACCATGGACCATGAAGGTCACTCTGGGAAGACTAACACCCTCAAATTTATTTAATCTCCCCAATATGCCTAATAAATCAACCAGGGAAATCTATGCTACTTACCCTTCCCAATTTATTTTCCGGCCCCACATCGCGCCCTTGAAGCCTGCAAACCAGAATCATCAGGCCATCCAAGAAGCCGATGAACTCTTCCAATTCGGGGGAAAAAGAAATTATATAATTCTCCGGATAAAATACCAGAGAAAACATATCATAATTCAAACTTCAATAACCTTTAATTTTCTTCAGATCTACATCCAATGACTAAATAATTCCATATTGAATGCCTAGAAATATTACTTAACTTTCTACAACTCAAATACAACACGAAAACCATATGAAAATTTAACTTCGGTGAGAGAAAATTGTAAGAACATTTCTGAAACACCAATAATATGATTCACATTCTTCATCCTAACATGATCGGTAAGAAATTGTTACATACACAATACGGTGTAACTTACGAAATTACTCGAAACAACAGGGAAACTATATATTATTCGTTGCACCATCGATCAAATCCAGTACTACGAGTCCTCTCAGACCATAAAGAGCTCATTTTCTCGAGAAAACATAAACTAAAACTTCAAAATAATAATCTGCATTTACTCGGGCATAAAATTAACCGACCTCTCTAAATTGATTCAACTGTGAGCTTGCCAGTATCAAGATTTGCATACTGCGAGCGTCCATGAGAAACCCTTGCAACTTTGTGAATCCGCGTGAAAAGAGAGAGAGAGAGAGAAACTCAGTTTTGCAACTTTTTGCCGCCTTCGGCCTTCCAATATTTGGAGTTCCCTCCATTTTCTCGGATTCCCGCCAGGACCGCCAGGACGCGCACGAAGTTGCAAGTAGATTGTGACTCTCATTTCGGGTCCGATCAAATATTGGGCTATGGCAGTATAAGCCCACTGATTGTCGAGGGAGAAAAACTCACCGCGTAAAAAATTCATTCTCAAATTATTCAAATACGCGCGCGCGCGTGTAAATATAAGCTCTTTTACCTAGACTAATAAAAAAAATTAAATGCCCTATAATTAAGTATTTAAAATAAGAAAAAAAATAAAGTTTATTTTTTAGAAAAATAGCATATAAGAGCTCTGTTTTGAAAATAATAATTATGTGAAATAAGATATGAAAATAAATAAGCATAATATTTTAAGTCAATAATAAAATATTCATTAAATTTTATAAAACGATTATATTTGAGACAATAATAAAATCATATAATAACTTATATTTATGAACAAATAGAATATTATTTAAATCAAATATAGTCACTGATATAAGTATATTGTATAGGATTTATTATAACTTTGAGCCAGATTTACAAGCTATTAAGGACTTTGAGATTTATATATTCACATAAACAAAAAAAAATTTATTAATTTTTAATTGAAAACACGATTTTAACAATTTATTCATTAAATTTTATATTGTTATCAATAATATAAGACATAAAAAAATTATCAAACTTTTAATTCTCTAACTCAAAAAATATATTTTTTCAATTACTAATAAAAAAAATATTATCGAAACACAAAAAACTATTCTAAATTCAAAACAAAACAAAAATTTCCTTTCAAATTTCAATCTAAATACACCATAAATCTCCATTTGTAACGATATTTAAACCAAATTCATTCCCGCACGTGGGATGGAAATCTAAAATTGGGACTTGATAATTAGATTTAAGTGCAAACGTCCCAAATTTGAATAGTGAATACTACCAAGACATTGCAACAATCAAGTTTTTATAAAAAATGGATGTAATTTAGTTGGTAAATTAACATAGCTTGTCAAGGTTCAAGTCATAAATGATTACAAGTTTATAGTTCTAACTGAATTAATCAAGTTAGAAAGTAAACGAGTAGGAATATTAAACGGAAAAAAGAAAAAAAATTTGTTCATTAGTTGAAAAACTTATTGTTATGAGATATCTTTGCATGCTTTTTATGTATTTCTATAGTTTATAAGTATATAAATATAAATATACATTTATAAACATATATTTATATATTTTAACTCAATAATTAAATTCGCTATATATATGATTACAATATATATATATATAATTATTATATGTGTTAATTATATTTATATGTTTATTTTAATAATTCTATAATTATAAATATACATTTATAAACAAAAATTTATATATATATATATGTTATTATAATAATTAAATTAATTGTGTACGTATATGATTATAACATATACAATATATATATATATATATATATATTATGTTAAATGATATTTATATGTTTATTTTAATAATTATATATATAATATACAAAAAAATTATATAGTATAACTATATACACTACTATTTATACACATCTCTTTGGTACCCATTGTCCCTGATTCTATTCTCTTAGCACCAATCCAGATAATCGGACAATTCAGGCGTTTTAGTTGGACTGTATTTTATTTGCACTCCTAATATTGATGTATTTTTTAAAAAATTTGTTTTGTTTAAATAGATGTATTTATATTATTTATTGGTTGATGTTAAATGTGTAATAATTTTATCAGTGTAATTTGTTATTAAACAGTTTATATACTATTTGCTATAAGAGTTACTTTTAGTTTAATTATTATGATGTTTATGTTTCGTACTATTTTTCTTCAAAAAAATAACTAAAATCTAAAAAAAAAATGAAATGAATGACATTAACATTAGTATATATTTTAAACTTTTAAAATCTATAAAAATTATATATAATTAATAAAAATTTCATACTGTTTTTCTTCAAACAAATACTAAAATCTAAAAAGAAACTAATGACATTAATATAAGTATATTTATATATTTCTTAACTTTAAAATCTAATAAATTATATATAATTAATAACATTGTCCACTAAAAAAATAAAAAGTTGATACAATTTTAAAAAAAAAAAACATTAAAATTTTAAAATAAATTAAAAGGGTTCGACAAGACCGTACCATCCCTTCCATCTTGCTCCTGTCAGTCCCAAAGTCAAGGTGATATACGGCCTGTTTTTTGCATTATTGTCTGGTATGGTTCAAGGCAAGCTCCGTGCTTGGCAATTTCGTCACTCAGGTCCGTCGTTCCCATTAACAATAAGGCACCTATTGTGAATCAGTTTCCATCCAAACGGTCGGAACGGACTATATCTATGAGAAATGAGCTATTTCGTGTAAAAACTCCCCAGTCAAAGTTCCGTCTTCATTCTTGCCACTCTATATTCTTTCTAGTCTATATCTTGTTTTTACTTCAAAATTATTGAGATCACCATCTCTCTCACGCCTATGGGAATAAGTTCATTTCATCCCACCTTATTCCTTAGTGAATAAATGAGACCCAAAAAAATTATAGTTTTAACTCAAAGAGAAATGGGGAAAAAATTCATACTTAATAATATTTTTAAAATTCATTCCATCCCACTTTATTTATAAAAAAACATAAGTACTCAAATATATAAGTATTAAGAGATATATTTTAAAAATGAAATATGTATATGTAGTTTTATATATGATGTGTGTATATATGTGAAGAAATTATATGGATAGTTATTATATATAAGGAATTAATAAAAAGACAACTATTTAATATTTACCACATTAGCAAATAAGTAGTATAGTGCACATAGAGAAGTACATATCTAAATAATATGTATAATATATAAATATGAAGAGAATAACGGATCTTCATAATAAACTTGCAGACCCATTATACGTTCAAGATCAAATTGTAAAATTATCGTTTCTAACGAGATCGGACCGCTTTAAATGGAAATTCATTTCTTTTTTTTTTCATCCCTATAATTAATCCAAGGTTTCATTTTCCTCACGTGTCAAATTGAAAGGGGGAAAAAAATAATATATATATATATCATGCTCGCTGGACAATGAATTTAAATCAGCGAATCTGAAAAATGCTCATGGAATCTAGGGTTTTGATTGCAAGTTAGGCATCTTGCTAAAATCTTTTTAAGTTTTAGTAGGGAAAGAGAGGCAGGAGGGGGAGGGGGGTGGAGGAGCAAAACCAATGGTCATTTCCGGGATTACCATAACAATGGTGCTGTATATGAAAATCCAATAGGGCATAATTATATTTACATAAATTATAACACTAAATTATTCGTTCTGTTAGATGAGTTTGATTTGTATCACGCTTAAATTATTCATTCAGTAATATAAGTTATTTGATTCACTTTTACATATATTAATAAATTTTTTTATAAAAAATATGTTATTAATTAGTATATTTTAAGAAAAATAAAGTATATATTTTAGAAAAATAAAATATAAAAACTCTATTTTTTAAATAAGACTGATGTGAAATAAAATTAAAATAAATAAACGTAATATTTAAAGTTAATGATGAAATATTCATAAAATTTTGTAAAATAATTTATATTTTAAGACAATAAAAAATTCATATAGAAAATTTATATTTTTTAACAAATAAAATATTATTTGAATCAAATCTCGACACTTATATGAGTATGTTGTATAAGATTTATTGTAAATTTGAGCCAAATTTATGAATTATTAAGGACTTAAGATTTACATATTCATATAAAAAGATATTATTTTTAATTGAAAACACAATTTCAATTAATTTAGTCATTATATTTTATACTGTTATCAATAATATAAGAAGGAAAAAAATATTTTCAATTATCAATAAAAAATTATTATCGAAACACAAAAAATTATTCTAATTTAAAAACAAAACAAAAACTTCCTTATAAATTTCAATCTAAATACACCATAAATCTCCATCTGTAATGATATTTAAACCAAATTCATTCCCGCACGTGGCTTGGAAATCTAAGATTGGAACTTGATAATTAGATTAAGTGCAAACATCACAACTTTGAATAGTGAATACTACCGTGACATTGTGACAATCAAGTTTTTGTAAAAAATAGATGCAGATAAATATTACTAAAATAGAGAAATTATATGATTTTTTTATTTGTTGAACATGTCAAGAAAAATTAAAAACAGTAGAGAAAAGAAAAAAGAATGTACAAATATAAAAGTTTTAATAAGATTTTCATAAAGCAAAATAAAGTCAGTATGCATCAAATAAATATTAATATTCATACCAATTCATCAAAATATATAAAAATTTTCAATATAGAAATTCAAACATTTAAAATATATTTCTTTTCTTGACTGTTTTAAATATTATAATGTGTTAAATAAAAAAAATTCCGTCACATGTTCAAATAAATACAAAATTCATATAATTTATTATTTGTAGTAATATTTTATTTTAATTTATAGAAGTTAATAAAAAAATAAAAGGTTAATTGACAAAATTGATAAATTGTAATAAAAATTATACTTAATTAAAATAATTGAAAAAATAAAGAGACATATTGATATTAAAAAAAAATTATTTTATACCAGAAGTTTAAGGGTTTAATGAACCTATTAATTTTACTATTTTAATAAAATTAAATAATTGAAGAGACATATTAGTTAAGTTAGTTAGAAGATGAATGTGGGGTTCAGTTAAATTATCCCAAAAATTTATAAACATAACGACATTTTTCCAAGCAAAAGATTAAAAAAAACAAATCTGCACCTGTAATATGGGAAAAAACCCCAGTGACTCAGTGTAGATCCTAATACACTATCCCCATATCCTTGAATTCTCTTTCTCCCGCCATAGCAGTATAAAAGCATTCTACTCCAATGGCTGCTGCTTATAAGGGTTTCTTGGGTTTTTTTTTTTGTCAATTTAGAAGGTTATAGAATAGAAAAGGCTCCGATAGAAATGCTTAGCGACCGATTGGACTACACCGCGAGTCAAATTCTGCCGGATAACCACCTAAACCAGGCGACTTCTCAACCGCAGTTTGCAATTATGACAAGCGGCGGTAGTGGTTTTGGGGTGGCTTATTTCCACTCTCACAATAAGAATAACGCGGGAAGAGGGGATAGAGGAAGATTTGATTGGGATTTAGTTGATCATCTTTATATGCAGATTATTTCTGGCGTCCATTGGAGTAGAAATTGTTTCGGAGAGCTCGAGCTCGGGATTATTTTCGCTTGCCTTCGCTTCAAGGTCCTTCCGCTTGGTCGGCATGGAGGCATGTCAATGTCACTTCGATTTTGGGTAGTTCTGGCCTCTTTCTATCTGTTATTTTAATTTTTTCCCTTTTCTTATTCTCTATCTTTAACGGAGCTGATTGTCCAGTGCTTGACTTAACTGATTAGCCAATATGAATGAACACTGACTAATTTCTTAACAAAAGATTATTTCTTTAAAAAGTTTCGGGCCTACCCACGGAACGGAAATTTTATTGGTGTTCTCTGAAGCCATGCACATTTTCCATGAAAAGATATTTTTGTGAATCTATAATATTTTGCATAACGAAGTTAAAGAGGTTGGGTACCTGGAGGTTTCTTCAAATTTCTTTTAAGAGAAGATTGTTGGAGTACATTGTGGTGCCTGTCACGTTGTTGCTCTGGGAATAACCATTTTTATTAAGTGTCTTCTCAAAGTCTAACGGTCTTGGTAGGGAATGTAATGTCTATCGGACAGAATGTAACAAGTACACTGTAGCTACTGTCGTTAGGACTTCCGTGAAAAGGAAAATGTACGAGTATTACCTTTTGGGAATACAAATGTGCATCAGATCGCTGAATTTAGCAATGGCTTCATAAGCCTTGTAAGTTTTTTATGTCCTACGTAAATAGCAAGTAAAAAGAAATGATGGAGGAAGAAGAAAATGGGAGAAAATTCTTAGTTTGTTTTTATAGGAGTGAATGAAATTGAGTCATTGAAGATGAAATTTGACTACTTAAAAAGGTATGTTGAGATGTGGTTCTTTGTAACTCATTGATATCTTTGTGAAGGAAAGGGTAACTCCCACGTACTTGATGATTTTTTGTGTTTTGTTGCTGTGCCTTGAGTTATATCTATTAATCGAACTATTGTTTTGTTGTAATCATTTGATAGCATTGTGATTACTTAATTTATCAACATCTCTTCCAGGAATTGTGTTTTGTCTGTCTACCTGTTACATTAGGGACTCATTTCCTAATTGATGAATTATGCTTTCTAAATTTCCTATTTGGATCAGATGAAGGTTGCTTCTCTTACTTCGATAAATTTCTGATGATCTTTACTTGGTTTTTTGGATGGACCCATATGCAGTGACTTGCAAAAAAGTGTTATTTGTCCATGAATGGAATTTTTGAGTTCTGTTGAACCTTCTGCAGTATCTTCAGTGGAGGTAATTCAATGATAAGCATAAAGATACGAGCTCAAAGGAGTTGCACAATTGGGTTGATAGAATGTCCTTCAGTATCACCAGAACAGAGGTTGCTGAGCAGCCTGCAATGTTATCATATGGGTGGGTATCAGAGATCTATTCAGGAAACCTTTTTGGTCTTTTGTGGCCTCCCCTTTTTGTAATTACTTTTTTCATGTCATCTTAAGAGGGCAGCTTCCATGGGTGAGAAAGACATGGTTTTGAGCTTAAGTGAGCACAGTTATGAGCTGAATGAGTGTCTTGGATCTATTGAATTGGTTTTTTCAGACACCAGGTACTGTTATTTCAGGTAAGTTTTGTTTTAGTGTAATGTCAACTTCATCATCTTGCTTTTCACATTCAAATTCATTACGATTGGAGAAAAAGTGAAGACCCAATCTTGACCCATGAGGAATTGGCTATTAACTTTCTTTTATTAGGCTCCCATTGTGTTTTTCCTTCCATTTGGTGTGCTTTTTGTCCCTCTCTTTCTTTCTCAGCATATTGCTCATTCAAGTGCCATGGATGTCCTGGGCTATTAGTATGAACCAGTTGGATCAAAGCTTTGCTAGACTGATGATAGGAAGTAAATAAGTGAACTATATCTACACAATTATGTTAAATAGGACTAAACACGTACAAAAGACAGAATGGAACATAAGCAACTCAGGGCCCAAAATTTCTTATTTGCATTTTATATCTCTGCTTCACTTGCTGATGTTAATTATTTTGCATAGATTATTAAAGAATAAGCCGTTCCAGAGTACATATACTAGGAAAGGATTGACCATTCTAGCATACATAGACCAATAAAGAATAGACTCTTCCATGATACACCTTTAATGGTGCTGGAGAATCCAAACTGTTACACAAAAAACTGAATAGATTCTTTAGGCCTTCTTCCAGAAAATAGTTTAAGTATGCAGAATATTCAGAAAGATTGTAAAGCTCTTAGGGTCACACTAAGAAGAGAACATTAAACGTCACACCTAGGCCAGTAAGGATCACACCTTAGGATTTGATTGTGTCATACGACCCATTACAGGAACAATTTGCAGATTCTTGTTAACTGAAATAATCAACTTATTTAATGTATAGAGAATTTCTCTGTTTCTAGATTCTAAAACAAAATTGTTAATCCACTAAGAGTAGACTCTTAAACTGGAAACCAATAAAATTAGTAAAACTTGGATTTCTAAATCAGAAACCAAACGAGAAATGTTAACCTGGAACATACTAAATTACTTGCATCCCTAAGAATGCATTAATTAAATGAAAGACGATAAAAGACTTGAAGACTAAGGCTTCAACAAACCTATCCTAACTTTCGTATGGGCTGCCTGTTCTAAGTATGCGAAAGGAAGGTTTGGGCTTTAGAGGAATCTTTCTACACTCCTTGCAGACCTTAATTGGTTGAGGCCACCTGTCTCTATCAATTCTTCTTGCCTTGAAAACACTCATCCTCGATGAGTTAAAAGCATGATACCTCTCATAAAGATCTTGAGGTCTTGATCAGTAATCCACGTAACCTTGTTTGTTGGACGCCCTTTCCTTTCACTAGATATTTCTGATATCCTCCACCTCTGGCAGACATAATTTGCTCATCAAGTGTGTCTTGAATCCCTTGCTTTCCATGAACTACTGGCAGTAATTTTGCTGTAGTGGTTCCAACAGCTGATTCCTGTTCATGACCAGTATAAGAAGTTGAATCTTCAATGTTGAAGATATTTCTATTACCCATATCTGATGTCAATTCAAGACCACGAGATTCAAAATTTTGTAAGATTGTGCACTCCTGGAGTGAAGTTCTTGTAAACTCCCGCAGGATATCTTTCTCGAGAAATGAGGACCATCAGTAGATCTCTCCTTCTCTAAATTCAGCGCATCTCCTTTTTGGTTTGCAACCTTTCATTGCTCATAGCAATCCTACTGATGCAGGACAAACCTGCAAACTGTTGCACCAAAAAGCTATCGAAGTTCTGGAGAATTTATGATTAAGAACAGGTTGCAAAAGATTGCAGAGGATGCAGAAAAGTTGCAGAAAAACAATAAAAATAGAAGAGTTTTTATCATTACACTAAAGAGAAAACTATGTGTCACACCTAGTCCATAAGGCGTTGAACCTTAGGGTTTGATTGTGTTGCACAACCGAAACACACTGCAAACCTTGAGGCCAAAAGTAGGAAAAATAGGACAAGAATTAGGATTTCTATAGTATGCTTAGAGAAAGCTTCCGCACAAGAACTAGGACATATCTGTGTAGGAAAAGATACCAAGTATGGTAGTTTACAGGGATTGATTCCCTGCACCATCCCGAAAGGACTACATCCATTGGAATTGTTTATAGAACTACAATAAGCAAATTCTGCCATAGTTTGCACTCTATCCCAAATAAAAACATCTTCCCTAACCAAACACTGTAACAAATTTCGAAGGCTGTTACCAACAACCTCTGTTTGACTAAAAAAATCATTCTAGAACACAGAAATTGCACTTATTCAAATTAATGTTCACCTTTTCATGTTGAATTGCTTTCATAACTTGCTGAAGATGATCTATGTAGTATTTAGGCATGCTGTCAATGTGCAGAAAAAAACACTCAGTACATGATTGAACCACCTGCATCATAAATTTCATGAAGCTATTTGGGGCACTGGTATGATCAAATGTCATATCTGACCACTTGTATAGTCCAACTTTTGTCTTGTAAGCTGTCTTTCATTGCCTCATGGTAGACTTCTTTGCTGATAGTATCCCCATGAGGTCAATCTTAGTGTAAACGGTTGAAGGAACCATCAAGTCATGGTGTAGTAAACCTATATTTTATAATTATCTTGTTGATTGCTCAACAATAACACAGCACATGCTCAAGTTCCATCATTTTTAGGTATAAGTAGAGCAGGAACAACACATGGAATTAGTCCCTTGTTGAACAACTCCTCAACTTGCTTCTTAAGTTCAGCTTGTTTAGCTGGACTTATGTGATAGCTTGGTAGATTAGGAAGTTGTGAACCAGTTATAAGATCAATAGCATGTTGAATATCACAAATTGGTGGTAGTCCTTTAGGCAAATGTTTAGATGCAACATCTGTATAATCATCAAGTCTCATAGATAATTCTAGAGTTTTTGTTTCTCTATTTAGGTAAATTGAATCTTTTACTTCCTTCACCACAACCAAAAAAACAATTCCAGTTTCTCTAGCTTTCATCCTGTTTCTCCATGAAATATTCCAGGTTTTTATTTAGAATCTGAAGTGTTTTTCTTCTTTGCCATGGCCTTCCAACCATGGTAGTTCTTCTTCATGTTTGCTACTTTTTTGCTTGTTTCACCTTCATAGTTTCTACCCTAAAAAAGCCTTAGAACAATTCATGCTTCACTTTCCGATCATATAACCAAGGACAACCCAGTAAAATGTGTCATGGTCATTGGAATAGCATCATGCCAAATTGAATTGCTCTAAGGTCCATGACTTAAAGTCTCCAACCAGTCTTTAGTTATGGGAATAGAACTGTTATTAATCTAAACTGCCTTATAAGGTTCTGGATGTGGTTCCATAGCTACCTCCATCAGTAATGAGTTTTCTGGTCATATCTCCGCATCTGAATTAGTTGTGAAAATTTGATGTTCATCTCCAATCCTTTCTGCATCTTAGGCACACGATGGATGCCCCGACAACTGAAAGTAATGATGTATCCTCCTCATCTTCAAGTCCATCCTTGTCACAATCATTTCCAAAGTCCTGCGGATTCATGTACAAAAGTAGCTCATTCAGTCTTAACTTCATAGTCTCTATTAGGTTCCACTCCATTGTGCAATTTTTTCTTCATCCGACACTGCAACTCATAATGACCCACAATTGAAACATTCATGATTTGAGTCCTACCTCCTAGCATCTGCTGCAATAAGAGCCTTATTCATGATGCTAGTTGGCTTGTTATTGGTTGTTGTATCATAGGAACTTCTATGGTATTCACATCATCCCCAGCTTAAGTAAATCTCTTAGCTGGTTGTTTTAAGCCTCTCCCAATCACATATGTACACTGGAATGCATCTTCAAGTATGTTTAATTGGATGGGTCGTCATCTGATTGTGAATTTCAAGCCTCAATCCTTGGTTCAATCAAGATTGAGTGTTTCTATAGTCTACAAATCTCGGCAATGAATTTCCAACTCTTTGAATTTACTCATATATTCCGTCACAGTAATGCTTCCTTGCCACAAGGCAGTGAATTCATCATAGAGATCTTGTTGGTAATATCAGGGTAAATATTTGTGCCTTAGTTTCAATTTCATCTCTTCTCATGTCGCTGCATGTATATGTCCATCGAGCTGTATATCATATTTCTTCACTAGTCCACCAAAAACCAAAATAATTTTTAGAAAAAAACTAGGGTTTATGAATCAAAAGACAAACCAAAGACAATATTTTGGAACTGGCTAAATTATTAGGACTAATAATAGTTAAGCATTTGACATTAGAAGACTCTAAGACTTTGGCTTCAACAACCCTATTCGAACTCCCAGATAAGGTGTCAATCCTGTAGGTAAATTTTGTTATGGATCTTCTAGTCCTAAGACTATAAGGTTGGCTTCGACCACCAACCTATTCTAACTCACATATAAGATGCCAATCCTCTAGGTAAATTTTATCATGGATCTTGTAGTCCTAAATCAGCAAAAATAGCAAAAACAGTGACCCTACCATAATGTATAATGTGGTGGCGAATTCTTGACCATAAGGTCCACATGGACCCGGTCCATATAATAATTTCTCATCTTTTGAAGTTTGCCAAATTAAGGTTTATGCTTTAGAGAAATCTTTTGCTCGCCTTTTGTGGACCTTAATTGGCTAGTGATTTGTCTCTCTCATTACATTTGATGTTTCTTCCCTTTATTCTTGAGAATCTAAAAAATTATTTTAGCTTGTAATTTAAATTTGTGAACTTTATACATGGATTCTTGGCCAAATTTAGCTTTTTGGATATTCAAACCCTATAAATACATGAATGTGATATTATTTCAAAAAATGCATTCAATTTAAATGCGCTGAGGTCATTTTTGATACTCTAATTAAGTTTGGTCCATTTACGGAGCTGATTAGGGAAGGAAGGTCTAAAACCTATCGAAAGTTATATATACGTGAATGCATTCTTGTCTTCCAGCAATGCATTCATTGAATACTCAGACCATTTATGAACTCTAATTACATTTGGTCCATTAACACAGTTGATAAATGAAAGAAAATCCAAAACATATTACTCACTTTACTCCTTCTGTTCCAAATTGATAAACTTGTTTGATTTTTCACGCCGATTAAGAAAACATAATTAATATTATTAAAAATGTTTATTTTTCATAAAGTATTTCTAAAATATTCTTACAATTTATCATTTTAAAGTAAATTTAATGCATTTTTTAGATACAAACAATTTCACTTTAAATAGGGATATTTTGATAAACTAATAAATATATATACTTTTAATGAGTAAAGTGACATATAATTTGTGACAAACAAAAAAGAAAAATAGGCATATTAAATTAGGATGGAGGGAGTAAAATTTATATATATACTAATACGAATGCGTACTTATCTTCTATATGTGCACTTTAAGCACATTAGGCCATTTGTCAGCTTAACAAAACTTGGTCCATTTCTACGGAGTCAATTAAGGAAAGAAAGTCAAACATATCAAGAACCACAAAGTACAAGCATATTCTTGTCTTCCAAAAGTGTACTCACTAAATGTATTTATGTTAATTTTGAAATCTGCATTACAACTAATCCAGTTACGGAGTTAATTTAGAAAAGATGGCCAAAAAGATTAAAAAAATAAAGGCCAACAACATGCACAAGAGGGAGCGTATCTTTTGTTTCCTTTACTTAGAGATATCAAATACAATGAAAGTATCCACTAATCTGTATCATTTTTAGTTGTTGCAAAATACAATTCCACACTTACTAAGAAAATACTAAAATTCATGTATTTTTTAATAGAAAGATCACATAAATTTTCTCACCTATAAAGTTGAAACTAGTAGCTAAAAGTTTAATTAAACCTTAATAGGAAAAAAAAAGTTAATGAATGCTACCTTGATTTCATATGGTGATAAGTATTAGAATTAGAAAAAATAGTGAATATTTTCTTTTCTTTACATTCTATCCCTCATAATCCAACGCTACGCTCTAGTCTCTGCCGTCCATTGCATCTCTCTCTCTCTCTCTCTTCTCTCTTATCTTTGGTGAAGATTCAACTCCCCAATTGAGTTAAGGAAACATATTAACTAAATTTGTCCTTTTTCTTTAGTTTTTCAATAGGGTTTTATCATTAAACTACCCTCTCCTTAATATTACTACCAATTTAGTACGCTTCCCATTATTTTTGTATCACATCAATATCAATCAAAGACTAACAATGTTAACTTTAAAAATAAAATTACATTTACATCCCCTAGCAATAAAAGAAATATGCGTTATTAATGGAGATGACAAAATCTCTTGTTAAAGCGGATGTGGACGGGGGCAAGAATGAGAAAAAAGTTAGGGATAAATGAGGATGTGGATGGGGATTGGTTCTTTCTTGCATGGATATGTTCTCACCCCATCTACGTCTTCGCTTAATCCCTGTTTTATATGTTATCTATATTCTTTTTATTTGGTAATTTTATGCTATGTATTAGCAATTACCTATGTTGGAGCGGAGTAATTTACGTTTTTTATACTATACACTAATACATTAAATATTTTTATTTTTTATATGATTATATTCCTTCCGTCTGAAAGTGAATGTTTCATTTCTATTTTTGCATGTTCGAAATTGAATATTCATTTTTATAAAATAAATATGTTTTTTATCTAAAATTTCACTAACAACCTTCTTAATTCAAGAATTTACATTCCACTAACTCATATAGTGTTATTAAACACGTTAAAAGGATAATGAATTAACTTCATTAAAGTCAAAGCTTCTTAATTTTTAAATTAAGTCAAAAGCGAACATTCAATTTCATTCAAAGGATTTTTTTTTTAACATTTCTAAAAATACCACTATCGTTAGCTGTGTCATAAAGTTATTCATGTAGTTTGGACATTTTAAATTTGTTGAGAAATAATACTTTTTTAGCTAAATATTTTATTTTTATTTTTAAAAATAGCAGAATTTTTAGCCCCATTTTCTCATGAGTGCAAGTGGGGATCTTTTGCCTTGTTTCCTTGCTTAGGGATAGGGTTGGGATGAGGATAGTTCCTCCCCGGAGGGATGGATACGGGGATCTTTGATAATTTTAGAATGGGAATAGGGTGATGATTTGGAAGGGTATGAGGTGGCAAGGACGAGGATAGTTCTCGGGGATCCCCAACCCCACCTATCCCTGTGGTCAGTCCTATTTAATTACAAGAAATCCCATCCTTTTACAAAGCCATTTCTCCCTTCCTTCAAATATATCAGAACTCCATTTCTCGCTTTCTTCATATAACATTGGAGGAGAGCATTAATCAAAGCACAGTTGAGTATGAAGATTGCAAAATTACTTCAATTGGATTTGTAATTTACCAGGTTTGTTTTCCAATTACTGTGAATAGCACTTTTCTTGTCTGTTTTTGAATTTCACCTTCTTTCTTCCTTTTTGTTTGTTCTTTTTACTCAAGTTTAAGTTTTTCCCCCTATAAATCTTTGCTTACTGGACTTGTACTGGCTATCCTTTTTTTTTTCTTTCAAAATTCCTTATGTGTTATTATTGGTTAATGACTTAATGTGATAATTTTTATGATTTCACGTTAGGTTTGTTTGATGTGGTAAAGAATTTGTAGATAAAATTTGATGTTTTAATGAAAAATTACATTGTTGTTAACTTTCTTTTGTTAATGAGAAGTACCTCATTTCTTTAGTTTTAAGAAGCCTGAACTGGATCACTTAAATCACTTCTTTGATTTTGCTGATGCATTACATAAATGCTTTAGAAAGAAAAATTCTGGAATTTTTTTTTTCAATGGCTATGTTAATGCAAAGGATGCTTTGTGAAAATTGTTATTTTGTGTGTATTTTTCATGTTCTTGGTTGAAGGAGATAAGGACTCTAACTAGTTGGAAAAATACAGTTTAATTTCTTTGGAATAAGGTTGATGTTGGAATAAGAAAAAGGCTTCTTTTTCTGCAATTTCCAGAGGGTTATCAAGCAAATTGCTCTGAAGCAGGTAAGTTTAGTGATGTTTTCTGCAAGGAATTATCTCAAATGTCACCGTTCCGTGACCAAATGAATTTGGGTAAAATGTAGGACCAGCTTTTGACAACTGCGGAGCTACAATGGCCTCGCAGTCACAAGTTAACGGAGATGGTCTTCCTATCTATAACAAATTCTTCATGGAGGATGCAGACACCTTGAACAATGCCTCTGTAGCTGAAGCCACAGGTTCAGCAGCAACTGAAAATGCAATTGTACATACTGGTCTTAATGCTGAAAGCAGGCCATCCATTTCCACCTTCACCCCCCAGATGGAGCATAGACATTTTCAAATAATATGTGGAAATTCTCAACTTGTGCACAATGGGCTTTTCTTTGAATTAAGACACCAGACTGCTGCTCATGCACCCAGCAGTAAGTCTGCATGCTTCTATTTTCTTAAGCAATTTGCGACACTCATTTTAAAAAGACTGCAAACTACTAAAGAGGGCAGGCAAAGTAATAGTTTAATGACTTTTACCAAGTGAAAAAGCAGCATATAGTCATCCCCACCACTAGCACAAAACATCATCATCTTTATAATGTTTCAATATAGTTTTACTCTGTACTGCAGAAACAATACAATGTGTCTGCAAAAGAAAAACATTTATAAATGGGCAGATTGTAAGGATGACGAATGTTGGTACAATAGTAGAATAACTTTTAGAGTAACAGAGCAATATGTAGCATGATGCAGTGAGAATTCGAACAATCTATTAGGTTTTTGGTGTTCAAACTAGGTCAATATTGATGCGAACTTCATTCTCTACATATACACCAGCAAATACTTTCTTAGAATATTTGTCTAACTCCGTTTAGTCAAGTAGAATCTGGTAAAAGATGCATCTTTTGACAGTAGGAGAGATGCATAGAACTTTGCAATGCTTTAGTTCAAGACCTGCAAGTGAATATTCCTTTATCTGCACCTTGATGTCCTGTGTAGGTGGAACTGCAATTCCTTCTAAGCTTTCCTTTGGAACTAATTGTCCACCTGCATTGATTATAGATGCAGGTCTTAGTGCAGGTATCTCATCAAACTTTGTGCCAGTAACACCGGACCAGAACAGTAGAGCAAAGAAAGAGAAAGATATGGAGTATTGCATGCCTAATTTGTGGCTATGTGAGACAGCAAAGAGCATAGTTGGATTAGGCAAAGTACCTGTTAGATGTGACTTTGATGAGCAGCAGAACAAACAACAGTTACAGTTGGTTGAAGATCAATCATTTGCTCCCTTACTACAGGAGAATCTTGTGACTGAGAAATGCAGTGACCACCTCCCTGACCTGGGCAAGACACCACAGCAGATGCCGAGAAGGAGAAAGTACAAGCCAAATGTAATTAGCAACTACCAACCTAAAGGGACAGCCAATCCAAGAACCGCTGAGCCTAATAGCTCTCCAGGTGTTACAACACCTAAAAGAGAATGTATCAGAGAAAGTAGAGCAGGCAAACCTGAATACACTCCCTTGGGAGGCACGCCAAACAAGGTTGAGGTTTACACCCAGTCCCCTGTTTCTGTGGAAATGCTGAACAGTAAGAGGAGCTATGAAAGAAGGAAAGAAATGAATCAACCAACAACACCCTTGGAAGAGGGAGTTAATGGAGCAACTGATTCCCAGGTGACTCTAGCTACTCGAAGATCATGCAAGAGATCATTGACTTTTGAATCTGAAAGCCAAGTGGCACAAAGGTCCATGTTTCAATCCTCTTCAGATGTGAATGCCAACCCAAATGCAGAGATCACTTATGCATGTGGTCAATCAATATCAACCATGAACCGACAAAGAACGAATGGGATAATTGACAAAACAGTGGTTGGTAATTCACATGATCTTACACAACTCACAAGTGATGCGCTTGAAAGTTACCTCTCGATTGGAACTCAAGTCAGCCATCCAAATGTATCCACTCCATTAACTCCCTTGGAAGAGGGAGTTAATGGAGCAACTGATTTCCAGGTGACTCTAGCTACTCGAAGATCATGCAAAAGATCATTGACTTTTGAATCTGAAAGCCAAGTGGCACAAAGGTCCATGATTCAATCCTCTTCAGATGTGAATGCCAACCCAAATGCAGAAATCACTTATGCATGTGGTCAATCAATATCAGCCATGAACCGACAAAGAACAAATGGGATAATTGACAAAACAGTGGTTGGTAATTCACATGATCTTACACAGCTCACAAGTAATGCGCTTGAAAGTTACCTCTCGATTGGAACTCAAGTCAGCCATCCAAATGTATCCACCAGAGGAAAATGTCAAACAGATTCCTCAGAAGTAATTCATGGCAAAGAGGTGATAAATTCTGAGCAGTTTCCAAAAAGAATTAGTAGTTCCAACAGTGGCAGCAGAGTTTGTTTGACCCAGGAAAGACAAGCAAGGGGATCACGGATGCTATTGTCTACTACTGAGAAGCCAATGTTTTGCAGCATAAATGGTGCTGGATCTCATTCTAATACTTCGCAGTTGTATCTAGATGTGCATCGACCAAATGAATTTGGAAAGGAAGGCACTCTAAGCATGTTTGTTCCTGCAATATATGATGAAAAGAGGACAAAAAAGGTGCACAACCATGCAGAATCAAACACTCTGCGAGCTGTAGCTTCTGGAAATGCTTTTGGATCAAATACTATTTCTCAGGTGCCAGACACCCGCAGTGATTCTAGCAGCAACCCAACACAAGTAGCAGCAATTGTTGGTGCTCAGCATGAAGGGCAAAATTTTGAGTGTCTTCCTGCCATGGGAAATACAAAACAATCAACAAAAAAGAGATCCAATGGCCCCACTTGGGTGAGGGACACAGCTTCCCTCCAAATTTCTAGGCAATTGCCTAACTCTGTGGGATTTGCACGTCAAGGTAAAATTTCACGAGGACCACACACATGCATGGATACCCTCGGGGCTGACACCAGTGCAACACTGACAGCAAAGAAGCAGTCAGAGAAAAATGTTATTGGTTTGTAACTGAATGCCTACGAGTTTCTCCAAGTTATATATAAAGTGGACAATCGTTTCTCTTTTAACTCACTGGGATACCCATCATGCAGGTATTTCACCCACTATGATGTCAAAAACTGTCTCTACAGTTGATGCTAAAGTTCAGAAATTCAATCATCTTCATATAGATGGAGAAAGCAATAAGTAAGTTTGACCTGAATCAAACAGCATGCACTTATTGTTAATCATAAAGGATATGCAGGGCAAACTGTACTTGTAAATCAGAACAACTGGTACAATGACTCTTTCTAACGGTTCATGTTACCATATCAGGAAAAAATGCCCGCGTCCAAAAGTTGACCTTGATGGTGAAACAAAGAGAGTATCGAAGCTTTTGTTGGAAAATATAAATGATGAAGGCATTGATGGAACAGACGAACAGGGAGTAGATTTGTTGAATGAAGATCGGAAGCTGTTCCACAAGAGGGTAGACTCATTTATTTCAACGATGCACATGCTACAAGGTATACAAACTTAAGTTAGTTCCCCAGTTATGGACATTTGTTCTCGACAATGATTTCACAAAACTTAAGATATAGTTTCAGTAATTCTTTCACAAATGCTATGCTTGTTTGCAAAATGGTTTCTAATGGTAGAGATAGACTTGAATAACCTGTTAGTATGGATAAGAATCAGATATCAGAGCATGGAGCACAACTTCATACATGCACATGAACATCAGATCAAGGGATGCATGCAATCTAATATTCCTATAGATGGGTATACTTGTCTTCATGCTCTAGAGAAATCATCTTAGGTTTCTGTCTGGAGTGATACTTATTGGCAAGTCTTATGAACACTAGCAGAAGAAATTCTCTAAGGTTGACATCGTAATTAGAAGCTGAGGATGAAACTGTGATGAAATGGAGACAGGCTAACAAATGGCTCCATGAAACTGTAATATTCATTCTCTTAAGAGCTACATATGTAAACATTTGGAAGTAAATGGCACTGGAGAAATGGTCAATCACTCACCAATTCTTCTTGACTAACAAAGTTATCACAGGCATAGTTGAATATGCTGGTAAGGGGAAAAAAAGTCCATATGACCTTCAAGCAGATGCAACTGAATAGTTGTGTATCTGGAGCAGTTTAGAAAAATAAATGTTCCATCTCTTGTAGCTCCAGTTACTAACCCCAGAGAAATTCCGCAATTAAGTGTTTATTTTTGTTCATTGTTATTTTCAAGTTAAAATAAAAAGGGTTCATCTAGGAAACATTGAAGTTCTTAGTGTTACTACCATCATAGAATTTTCTTCTACAGGAGACAGACAGTTCACCTGCTGGAAGGGATCGGTTGTAGACTCTGTAGTTGGAGCTTTTCTTACCCACAGGGTCGCTGACCATGTTTCAAGGTGAGTTAGATTGACAACTTCTCCTTCAGCCACCTCTTTGAGCAGTAATATTAATATGCAATGAAGTTCCCAAAAAACAACTATATTGTGTGACTATTGTTGCAGTTCTGCCTTCATCTCGCTGGCTTCTAGATTTCCCTTCAAGTCTAGTAGTACTCTGGCATCATCTCCATGTGAAGATGGAAAAACTAAGGGACATGGAGTATTGGATCCTGATGTCAGTCTGGAATGGCATGAAAAGTTTTCAGATGAATGGATGTCTTACCAAGATTCCATGACCCACCAAGACATGAAGTGCAAAGAAGTAGAATTTAACAACACGAATTTCAGTGGAAGTACATCAAAAGCCATTAATTCAACTTCTAATTCCGAAGAAGTGCAAAAGGTTTCCCCTGCAGTGAAACATAGTACATCAAATGCAAAAAGGCAAAGAAATGAAAAAAAGAAAAGCATTGTAGTTGATTGGGATAGTTTAAGAAAAGAGGCTCAGGCCAACGGTAAGAGAAGAGAGAGGATTGCCGATGCAATAGATTCAGTGGACTGGGAAGCAGTAAGATGTGCAGATGTTGCGGAGATTGCCCATACTATTAAGGCAAGAGGATTTAGTAATAAGCTGGCAAAGGAAATCAAAGTAAACATTCTGAATCTTAGATTTTCTGTGCAGCAAGTAATCTCTAGTATCTGCAAATCATGTATAAAATTATTCCTGTAGGATTTCTTGAACCGGCTGGTTAGGGATCATGGAAGCATTGACCTGGAATGGCTAAGGGATGTTCCACCACATAAAGCAAGGTACAAATCCAAAATTCTCCCAAATCTTTCTCATGTTCTACATAATATTTTGCCTTGGCATATACTGACAACCCTGTTTCATATCTTGTTCCAGAGAGTATCTATTAAGCATAACAGGCTTGGGTCCGAAGAGTGTCGAATGTGTTCGGCTTTTGACGCTACACCATCCTGCTTTTCCTGTAAGATATAAACAGATTCAAGTAGGAGAGACAATTCTCATTTATAGAAATGCTAATAGCCGGTCTCTTATTTAGGTTGACGTAAATGTTGGAAGAATAGTTGTGAGACTGGGATGGATACCGCTGGAGCCACTTCAGGGGTCACTCCCAGATGAACTACATCAACTGGAACAGTGAGTATAATGTCTTTGCAGAGTTCCTGTTGCATTAACAATTCGAATCAAATGGTATTGTCTGTTCATAGGTATCCTGTGCTGGACTCAATCCAAAAATACTTGTGGACAAGGCTCTGCAAGCTTGATCATCAAACACTGTAAACTAATTCTTCTATCTCAGTGCATCTTAATTAATGTCTACTAAACTGTAGCAAGCAAATCTGTAATTCATTCAATCCCTGTTATTCTCTCGTCTAATGTGCTATCCAATGACAGCTATGAGCTACATTGTCAGATGATTACATTTGGAAAGGTATACTATGTGATAATGTGATATTTCTTTTCCAAATATTTTATGACGCATCTAAGAATTTTTTTATCACTAATTTGGCAGGTCTTTTGCACAAAAAAGAGACCAAATTGCAATGCGTGTCCTTTGAGAAATGAATGCAAGCATTTTGCAAGGTTTGTCTAGTTTTTAAAGCACTGGAGATTTTTCATCTACTTCACTTCTTTCCATGACCCGAGAGCTTACTGCCCCCATTTCTGCCTAAAAATGATTCATGTTGAGAATATTACCTGATGATTGAGTTGTACCTCACAATAAGTAGTAGTTTCCAGCCAATTCTTGGATCATACTTTCTGAATTCATGTAAGATCAAGACAATTAGTTCCTAATTAAATTATGTAAACAAAGATTTCACAAACAATTTTTACATTTAAAAAATCGCTAGCAGTGCTAGGCGGGCTCTTCCAGCGCCTAAGGAGAAAAGCATCATCGGTACAACAGAAAACAAACCAGAAGTGCCAGAAACAGAAGAACCTATCATTGAAGTTCCTTCTTCACCAAAGCCAGAACAGATGCCAGTACCAGACATTGAGGACTTATTTCTTCAGGCTGCTGATGACGTTCCTGAAATTTATCTAAACAATGAACAGTTCAATCAAAATGGTCAGGAGAACTCTATGCAATGGAATGTTGATCTACAAAAGGGTGAACTGTCCAAGGATTTAGTAGTTTCTGTTCCAGAAGCTGCCCCAATACAGATGCCTAAACTCAAGAATATAAGCCAGTTAAGGACAGAGCACTTAGTGTAAGTGGATACTTCTATGTCTGCTTCAATTGATTCGGAATTTCTATGCAATTATTATTTGGATGTTATATTTGAGATTTTGCTCCAACATTCACACCAAAAGTTCATACACTTAACGAACATCAATGGTCTAGACATACTAAATTCATGCATGTTCTCCAGATACGTAGTTCCAGATGAACATCTGCTTCTGAATGGGGTAAGTAGAATATTAGTCTTCATTAGAAACACAGCTCCTTTTTCTATGGCCTTGAGATTTTTCTCATGCATGTAAATTTGTCAACCCCAGTTGGACAAACGGCAACCAGAGGACCCATGCCCATACCTCCTCGCCATCTGGCCACCTGGTAAGCAGATAGATCACATTATTGTAATGAAAGATAAAAGCAATACTTTGGCTGACGTCCAAACAAATTAGTGACTGATATCTGAACATGGGAGCTTGCAAATAATGGATAAAACAAATCAAGCAATGGGCAAATTAGAGTTTCTTTGGCAGTGGAACCAATTGATTGGGAACCTTTTGTATCAGGTGAAACCATAGTTTCTGTTCAGCAATGCGGCTTCAAAGAATCTGACAATCATTGCAGTGAAGCAAGGTCTGGAACTGTTCGAGGGACAATTTTGGTGAGAGCAAGATATACTTCTCTGCCTGTAATTTACATATCTGATAGGGAACTGCAAGCATTTAGCAATGCAATATGTAATCTGATTTAATTTAATGTGACCAATGTTGACAGATACCATGTCGAACAGCCATGAGAGGAAGGTTTCCCCTTAATGGTACATTCTTTCAAGTGAATGAGGTATGTTATTCTGCATCCTGGATCACTTAACTATTTGATTAATGTCAGGGCTTCAAAATGGTGATCATCCCATGTAGGTTTTTGCGGATCATATATCCAGTCTCATTCCTGTTGTCGTCCCAAGAGATTGGCTGTGGACATTGCAACGTAGAAAAGTTTACTGTGGAAAATCCATACATAAAATTTGTGAGGGTAAGTGATTGCCCTGTAATATCACCCTAAGCAATTTTTGCTGCAAAAACATTTCCTGGGAATTAACGCCAAGTTTTCCTCATTATTAGGAATGTCAGAAAAGGAAATTATGGACTGCTTCTGGAGAGGTATGTGGAAGATGCTGACTGCTTGTAGTTAATTTCTGCTGCTTTACCCCTCTTCTTAGCCGCTAACATTATTTAGTATACAAAAACACTCAGAGAATTGCATGATTGCTTAAGTGTCTGAGTAAATAGTTTCTTTGACTTCAGACTCCACATAGATTAACAGATATCGTTGGCAACCAATATGCATCTGTTTAAGATGGGACATAAATTTAGTATATGTTCCTCAAACGCATACTGAACAATCTTAGGTAGGAAATGTAAGAATAACAAATGTAGCAGCATTGTTGAGTAAAAAAGAACCTGAATTATGATAAACCAATTCATGTGATTATTAAGCTGGTGGTTCTCAGTCATCATTCATTTTATTTCGAAAATGTTAGGCGAATGACTTGGAAGTAGAAAATTCGAACTCAACACAGCCAAACGAGAAGGATCACTGTGATTGAACAATAAACTAGATTTTCCGAATTGCCCCATTTCTTTTGGCTGTAGCACATAAATATAACATTGTTGCAGGATATAACTTGAGTTGATATATAACTATTCCTATTGGCTAATTTGGTTAGAACTCTTCACATTTTCCAGGATCTGTATGCTTATGGGGATTTGAGCAGAAGATGAGGGTAACTCAACCGCTTACTCCAAGACTGTATTCCCCGGCCAGCAAGTCTACAAGAAAAGCAAGGGTGAACAAAAACGATGAATAATAATAATAATTTCGGAATCTTAACGGCAAGCAAGAAATAGATAGACCATCAGCCTGTATTAAGTGGATGCCATTGGCTTATTAGTTCCTTTTTCAAAAACTTGCTGATGTATGGTATTTGATTATTTTAACTTTAAATCATTTTATTGTTTAATTTCCCCTTTTAATTTTTTTCTGCGGGAACAATAGTTTCGAAGGATACTAGCCTAAATTGAACTTTGAACAGCCAATGCAGCATCCTAAAAGGTCTACCAGACTACCACCAAGAAGTTAAACATAAGACCAAGCCGAGTAGGTCTGTATGAGGATTGCATGGGAATGAGTGGAGGATAGCTCCCTTAGAAGTCAAGAAGGGGCCGAATGTATACTCAAAAGATGGTTGCAGCTTGAACCCAAGCCATGGTTGAAAATGATGAAGCTAGTATTGAGACTCGGGTGTCTTTGATTTGGTTCTCTCAGTGGTTTCGTATAAATAAATAGAATAAATAAGAGACATTCACAGGTTGCGAGGCCAAGGAAACCTGCCAAGCCAGAATCATCTCAAATCTCAAATCTGGCAGCCAGGGCAGTTGATGAATGCTCAGCAAATACTGTCGCCTAAAAAGGAATGTGTAAAACGCTGGTATAATGTTCTTTTCTGCGACTCAAGAAGGCAGATGATTTCTCTCCTATTGGGGGATTGGGGTGGGGGGACGGAGATCTCGGGCTAAAATGTTGGAGGAAATACATCACAATTCAAGCATTCAAGAGTAACTTTATCCATCATCCAATGACTAATAATTCAAATATGAATTCTTAAACTCCATCCCCTTCTCCTTAAACAGTAATAATGTGATGAAGAAATTGTTACTGTCAAAAGACGGGGAAATAATGCACACAGATACGATAAATTGGAAAAATTGAGTGAAAAAACCATGTAATATATCAATCAAATCTATTACTACGATTACGAATCCTCTCAGAACATAAAGAGCTCGATGAAAACATGTAACGCTTAATGAATTCAAGGAAAAAATAAACTATAACTTGAAAATGATAATCTGTAATCTGCTCAAGTATGAGATTGACCAATATCTCTCTAAATTGAATCAAGTATGAGTTTACCAAAATAACATGATTTACGTACTGTAATCATCTATGAGATGAAAAGGCGTCCATGGCGCCTCTGCAACCTGCAACTTCGTCTATCTTTGTGTGAGAAGAGAATGAGGAACGCATTTGCAGCCATGTGCGAAATTTGCAGATACTTTGCTGAGTTTCTAGATTTGGAGTTCCCTCCATTTTTTTTTCATTCGTGCCTGCACGCGTTCAATAGCAAGTAGTGTAGTGCCTGTTCCTCGCTCGTTCTGGGGCTAATTCTCGTAGAGTGTAATTGGGCTTCTGGCCTATAAGCCCATTGCCTGATAAGGGAGACAAACTCATATTTGGACTATTTTTCTCTGCCTTTGCTCTTTTCTTCTTTCTTTTTTTTTCTCTCATTTTTCATTTTCTATTCAAATTTAATTTTGTATAGAATTAAGTAAATTTCTGAGACTTTAAATGGAGTTACTATATTATCCTCAGTTATAATATTATTATTATGCCGGTGATGAGATCACATTAGTTAGTCAATGTAAATAATTTTACTCAAAAATACTATACATATATTTTTTTATAATAAATATAATTATTTTTAAAAAATTATGTATTTAATTTTAAATATATTAAAATAAAAATATAAACATTTAATTATACACGTACAAAGTATTCTCTAAAACAAAGGGAAAAAAAACATTATCATCGATTAGTGTCAATATAAATATTAGCTCCTTGGATTTGAAGAGAATACTAACCTAATACAAAAGTTGGCAAGTTGCCTCTTCTAGCCTTCTTTTGATAAATCACACTTTCAAATAAGTACCATTTTAAAACTCCTCGTTATGAGCAATGGGGGGAAAGGTCTCCAATTCATCTTCCGAATTGAGGCAAAGTCACAATACTTTTAGAAGTCGGTCTTCACCTTAATATGATGCCAACTCTGGCCCTTAAAAATTATAACTCCTCCAATTAGATTGACATTGCTTCTACACGTTCTGGAGTGGGTGAACCACGCAAGCTTTTGAAAAGGGTAGCAATTGACAGTGTGATATGCTCAGAATCTGTCTATTACTAACTAAATTAATAATAAGCATAATATGATAGTTCTCTTAAGATCAAAATTATTTATTAATTTTTAAATTAAATTAAATTAAATATTCTATTTTTATAAAAAGAGTAAAATTTATCTTAAAGTATATATTATCAATATAACTTTTCAAAAATATCCTTTTTCTGTTTTTTTAAGGCTAAAAGTAAAAATAAAAAGCAATCAAGAACAATCAAAGACTCCTCTCAAAAAAAAAAAAAAAAAAGCAATCAAAGACATCATTTTTAATTTTTAATTGGGGGGCAGAGCACTGGTAGTCTTCGAAGACTTTGTGCGCCTTTCAGGCAAAAAGAAGAGAAGAGACAATAGGTGAAACTCTATCTTTATTTTTAAGTGAAAGTTAGTACTTAGCTAAAATTGTTTATCTTTTAGCTTGAATAAATCTAAAATGCATATGAGAGAAGTATTTACTCCTTATTTATCATCTCGTGTTTCGTGTTCTCCTTTCACAAATATCCATAGATCTTTTTCTATCCGTTTCAAACAATTAATCATTTCATATGAAATTAAAGTATGTTTTTAAAAAAATAAATAAATGTCTACCTTCTTAGATCATACTATTATTTATATAAATTTTAATTAGAAATTTTAAAATTTTTATAAAATTACATTATATTAACTCACGTATTTCTAATGTTAAACAACAACAAATTATGGTAAATTCTGCAATGTCAAATACTCTAAAAAACTATGGTAAGTCACGAAATCAAAGATTTTTTTTAATTCTTATATTAAATTAAATTTAAGTATTCAATTTTAAAATAATAAATATTTAAATATAAAAATAAATTTATTTTCCTAAAATATGTTTAATAGCGCTCACTTTGTATATGCTACTAATACGACTAAAGTCCGAAATGGCATAACATAATTAAAGTTGCATCAATCTAGTATTTAGATACATCGAACGTGACCTCGCCCTTCCATTTTTATTTTTCTGTGTACAGTTTGACCATTAATAGTGTTGAAATTTTAATTAAACTCAATTTGAGATATTAAATTCCCACCTCTTACCAAATTTCAGCCAAATAGGATAGCACTTGTGGAAAAGTAATTAATTTTGGAATTTAATAATCAATTTTCGATACAAGTATTGCAACTTGCAGGTTAGTGGACAAAAAGGCTTTGCATAAAAGTATTCACCAAAAAAAGCTTGGGTAAAGTAGAATTCCTCATCCTATTATTGAACTTATACATCAATACCAAATTGAGGAACAAATAATTAGTAGATTGGTTGAGAAAGTTATTGTTATCAAAAACCCCTTTATAGATTGGTCTTTGATCTTTCTTGTGGAATCAGCAACCATAAATGGTGACGCCTTGCCTTTTAATTAGAGGACGTGACATAGAGGATTTCATCTCATGTTTTTCCCCATTAATGCATCAAATAAAAAGAAAAATTATTAATGTACAATAAGGATCTTTTTACTAGTAATATACTGTGGAAAAGCCATCATTTAAATTTCTACTCTCCTCACTTTTCATTTCTTCAAGGACCCAAAATTAAGTCGTTTTTTCCAGCTAACTAGCCATTTTTCAAATTTTTTTTTAATGATTTTCAGTATATTTAAGTTTTATGTCATGTTATGCCATGATTGACTAGATGAGCAATCAAAGTCACCAGTATAGCAGTATTTTTAGATTTTCATATACTCCATCTATTTCATTTTTATTTTACATATTTATTTTTTGAGTTATTTTATTTTAATAAATACGTTTATAATTTTATTTTTATTTACAATTTTTGAATGAATTGTTCATTTTTCTTGATAATACAGTTATTGATAATACATTGAGTATTAATAAAGATTATTTAGTTGAATTTGATCAATCTCAATAATTTTTAAAATTATAATATAAATGAACAGTTAAAATAAAATGAAGAGTACCGTATTTTATTCAAATGGGGTCGACTTTTAGAGGTAACTCTAGTATAGTTGTATCCTATTATACTATGAGAACTTCTCAAAGTATTAAAGTAATAATAAAAAAATGAATATATAATTATGATATTATATAAAATAAATGTATTTAAAATAGAAATAGGCAGAAATAAAGTTAATGTAACTTGCACAATTATGATTGTCAGATGAGTCATAATCATCTTATCTAAATGACAATCGCAAGTCAGATGGATTAATTTGTATTGCTTCTGATGATCATCATAATAATTTTATTTTATAATAAATAAAAATCACAATTTATTTACTTTTTTTTTGTAAAAAAATAAATAAGAGTGAGACATTCAAATTTAACATAATATATTTTCACTTCATAATTAAACAATTTGTAATTTTTCATAAATTTGAGTTACGTATTTTTTAATCGAATAATTTATTGTGCCATTTTTTTTATTATTCCCAATGACTCCGACATTATCACATCATACACACAACTGATAGTGACGTGATGCATCTGACAGTGATGCGATTGCAGTAACAATATTATCGATTAAGCTTTGAACTATTTTAAAACTAGTAAATAAACTATATTTGAATTTCATTGAAAAAATTGTCATTTATATAAAAAGTTCAATATAGTGCATAGTACAGCTGGGTACACACGTGTCCTATTTCAATTTATAGTGCATAATACTTTTTAAATTGAAATAATATTTCTTCAAAATTTAAGTCACTTTATAGAATTTGATAATTGATATTTATTGATACTTTTTTCTAACATTGTTCTTATTTATCTTTCTTAAGTGAAATTTTCAAATAATTTGATTGAAGACTCTTGAGATTATTTGATTAAAAAATACATGATTTTTTTTAATTATTACTACTAATTTATACATAAAAGTCAAAAAAAAATCTAATTTTACTGCATAAAAGCCATACTATTGTATACATTTAGACTTTGAGGGCTTGATTAAGTGAGAAAAAGGTCTTGAAAATTTTGACACTACCAATCGCACGTGAAAACTCTAAACCCGATGATTGCCTTAATACTGTATTTATAATGAATTTATGGGATGTAGTAGCATTGTGTTGATTTACGTTAAAAATAATTAAACTAATCTTGGGAAAGGTAGTAAATTATTTGCACCATCGATTTGAATTTTTTCTTTTAAAAAAATATATATATATATATATAATTGTAAATTTTGGGATTGTGATTTTGAATTGAAAAGTATAATATATGAGATTCATATATGAAGTTGAAAAACTCGGCAACCTTTTTGGATTGAGGCTCTACTGATATAAGAATTTAAAATTTGGGATATAAAAAGGTATTTTTTAAAAAAATTGAAAAATCTGATAGTACAAATTTAGCTATGCCATTCATTTACCTAATAGCGCGTGCAGAAAAGAAACCAGTCACATTTTCTTTCCATTTAATAATCTCGTGGCCAGAAAGCCCACACAATATTCTTCGTATTGAAGGTCGCTTTTCGACCGGATTCACACAAAACCGGCTGCCCTCCTACCTAAGACAAATTAGTTCCACAAGCGGAAAAGCGAAACCGATAAAATACTTTAAAATACTTTTTTCTATCATTATAAATGATTCCCACATCATATAAATAATATATTTTTATTACTTTTTAATTAAAATTACAATATCAAATAATTTATTAATTATATTTTATAATATTATCAATCATGTAGGACCTAAAACATATCATTAAACTTTCAATTCACAATAAAAAAAATTATTATCCAAACATAACTTCATTTTAAAACAAAACAAAAAACACTTTCATGCTACTCTTTTTTTCTTTCTTTAAATATATATATATATATATATATATATATATATAAGAATACACTCTACTAATAAATTATACTTATCCAATGTTATATTTTCATTTCAAACTTTTTGAAATTGAATATTTATTTTTTAAAATTAAATATATTTTTATTTAAAATTTCACTAACAATAATCTTAATTTAATAATTTTACATTCAACTAATTTATGTGATTCTAATTAATAATAAGGACATTGCATCAAAGAGTTTTGTAATTTAGTGGTTAACGCACTTCACTCTTTACTTAGAGCTTACTATTATCCCATGATGTAATTATAAAAAAAACAATAATATCGTAATAATTGTATACAATAAAAAACTTTAATTAATTATTGTATCAAATAAAAAAATAGTCATTCAAGTTCAATTTTTTTAAAGAAAGTACATATGAATCAAAATTCTAACCATATTATGGTAAATAATATTTAGACAGTAAAAGATAGTATCTCTATACATATTAATAATTTACAAAATTACATAATCTAATATAAATTATCAAAAAATCCTATATACTATCCCTTTATTGTTTTAAAACGTACAACTTTCTTTATTTTTTCTTTGAAAAGTCATTCAATTTTGTATTACAAAATTATGTCCGCTTTTTAAAATTTTATCTTTAAGAATTGAAGTCAAAATGGTGAGAATGAAATTTTGAAAAAATCTTTGAATTTTCTACCAAAAGAATCAAAGTCAATATTGAATAATGAGAATTCATATAGAACTATTAATATGCTGAAAAGTCAAGTCATTATTAACGGGATGTTTGAATAACGTAAATTTGGAAAATAAATCATAAATAGTTTTTCCATTGAGAAATACTTATGATGCATAAATTGAGAAAGACAGAAATTGGATATACTTATTTTTAAAATGGAAAGTGAAAAGGGAAAGATAAAAAAAGAGTCAATCAATATTGCTAATAATATATACACGTCCATTTTTATAAAATAAGATGTTACAAATAATTTTATTTAGATTAATAAATTATATATATACACAAACATTGAGTTTTAAGTTTGAATGCATTTTTCACATAAATCTATATATATACATATACAAAATATGTTTATTTGTTAATAATGTAATTTTAAAATACGTTCTTTTTGTTGTTTTACTAAATACATATAGATTTGAAGCATCGATAGACATTTATTTTATAATAAAAGAACCAAAGTTAATATTGTATGACAGCAATTCGATATAGTATTAGCATTCTTAAAATTTAAGTCACAAATGTGGGAAGTTTGAATAACGTAAATTTGGGGAAAACATTTATGTACTTTATTTGTCTCTTGACATAATTTGAGAAAAGAATGAAAGTATATACTTATTTTTTAAAGTAAAATGAAATGCTCTTCAATTATTAAATATAACTTGTTAGAGACTCTTCTCATTCTTGTTGTCATTAATTATTAGTTGTTTTATGAATTTTTTAAAATACTTTTTATTTTAATAATGCCTTCAACATCATCTTTCGGTAAACAGAGACTTTCTATTCATATTATCCAACACATGGAAAAGAGATGATAAATAGTTGATATTAAAGTACACAAACATTAGAATAAATAAATATATTTTAATAAAATTAATATAAATATTTATCTTAATTTTATTAATATTAATTTGTGTACAAAATTCTTAATGACTTATATTTAGAGAAAGGAACTAGAAAGTGAGAACAAAGAAAGATTCAAGGGTGTCCTCATTATAAAATTGAATGCTTTTTTTATATTTGTGGAATTTTATGAATTTAATAGATTTTCATATAATATGTCGGATTCAATAGAATTACATGAAATTCTATATTATTGATTTTAGTGGAAATTGATGGATTTTTGTTCTTTTTATTATAATTATAATGAATAGAAATTTATTTTTTTATATAAAAAAATATAATTCATATATATTCTCTTATTTTAATGTGATTTTTTTAGAGTTAGAAGCAAATTGAACAAAGTTATGTATGTAATTATTGACCATAAATTTTTTTAATAACTATGTCATTTAAAAGCAAAATAAAAATCTTATACTTTACTATTAAAAACTATAAAGTACCAAATTTATTAACTTTGAAAATAATGACTCATTAATTGTTTATAATCAATTTATATTCAATGCATTTTTTCACATATCTTAAACAAAATTATTTATTCATTATTATTTTTTTAATTCAAAATATACGATGGGTGTCCCCACATGAAAATCAATAGAATTTTTGTCTTATGGATTTTCATAGATTTATTGAATTTTAATATAATTTTATATAATTTAATAGATTCAATAGAATTACATGTAATTATATGTCAACAGGTTAGTATAGTTTAGTGAATTTTTATTGGAGTTTCAACAAAATAGATAAAAAAAAGTTTGTATATAAAAAAATAGACGAACTAATATATGTCTAAACTTGACTCAATTATCCATCAAATTTTTAACATACATTTTGATTGGTTTTTCATTCATTTTTTATTTTATACTTTTTGATATGCTTTATTTGAAATATGTATATATTCTATTATATATATTTCTAAATATAAAATTCTTAATAAAACTTTTATATTCAATATACTAGTTTTATTGCTAATAAAGTTTGAATAATAATTTAAAGAGAAAACAAATAACAAATTTTTTTACATCAAACAAAATTCATATGTGAGTTATAATATAAAATACCAAATTTTACATGGAATTTTATGCCATAACTTTTTGTAAAATTTGGTGAATTCTTATTAGAATTTTTAAATAAAATAAATACAATAATTTGTACATAAAAAATTACATATAACCAAATCAACATATGTATAAAAAATTATTGTTATAGAAAGAAAAACATAATATTATTACAATTAAGTTGAGAGATATAAGTATAAAATATATACATACATTTTATCTTTTATATTTGTTATTTTTTCTTGACAATAAAGAGACAATAAAAAGATGAATTTTACGAAATTTCGAAGAATAATCGATAGATTTGTGTAAAAATTGTTTTTTCATTTTTAACTTCAAATTTATTTAAATTATATTAAAATTCATAAACTTTTAATGATACCAAAATATTATAAAATCTATTAAATTACATATTAAAAACCTTTATTTAAATAAATTTCATAAATATATAAATTAAGAATACTTAAAATATCATAAAATTTTAAATTATATCAAATCTCATACCCAATCTTACCATTGGCAATAGTAAGGTTTGAAAACCCATGAAAAGAAATTCTTCGAATATTATGATTACGCCACCGAACCAAATACACTGCTCTCCTCCTTGCATTCTCTCTCCACCGGTCCCCCGACCATATTAAGGATTTGTAAAAGAGAAAGTAAAAGTAGTCATTCTCTGCTGTTTACCTGCTAATGGCTGCTTCTAGGTTTTTGACAAATTAAAAAATTCTGAAAAAGATTTAGATGGAAATGCCTGGACGGCGATCGAATTACACTTTACTGAGTCAGATTCCGCCGGAGGATCACTTACTTCAACAGCCTCCTCAGCCGAAGTTTGGCGGCGGCGTGGCTTACTACGAGTCTCATTCAGGGGATAACAAGAGTAATAAGGGGAAAGGGGATAGAGGAGGATTTGATTGGGATTTAGTTGATCATAAGATGCAAAGTCGAATCGGTACAGGTTCTTTTCCGGCTTCCGTTGGGTTACAGAGGCAATCTAGTGGAAGTAGCTATGCGGAGAGTTCGATCTCGGGGGATTATTTGGGTGTAACTTCTTCGCTTTCCAATCCAGACGCTACTTTGGGGCACTTAGTGAATGACGGTGAATCGAGGTTGAAAGGAGCTGAGACTTCAGGAGGTGTTGGCGGAGGGTCATCCTCATCTAAAAGTTGGGCTCAGCAGACGGAGGAGAGTTACCAACTGCAGCTGGCTCTAGCGCTCCGACTTTCATCTGAAGCCACCTGCGCGGACGATCCCAATTTCTTGGATCCCGTGCCGGATGAATCCTCTTCAAGGTCTTCCACTTCATCTGCATCACTGGAGTTCATGTCGCATCGCTTTTGGGTAGCACTTACCTCAATTCTCTCTTTATCTGTTGGTTCTTATTATTATTTTTCTCTTCTTATTCTTTCCCCTATTCTTGCTTGGTTGAAAATGATTGTCTTTGGCCGTTAAAATTGAATAACATGTAGAAAGTAGCCGACGGGAGTGAACACATATGTCAGCACTAACCAACCATTACTCTCTTAATAAAAGATTGTTTGTTTTGCAAGTTTCTACCGACCCAGGGAATAAGTAAGGAAATTCACCACTGTTCTCTGAAACTAGGTACATTGAGAAGAATTTCTATGAGATCATGATATTGTATGAATTTAAGGAGATAATATAGATACCTCTAGGTTTCTTCAAATTTCTTTCAAGAGATGAATGTTGGAGTACATTGTCATGTTGTAACTCTGTGAGTGACTATTTTTATCCAATGTCTTTTTCGCAAAGTCCAAAGTTCGCAGGAGGTAATGTAATGTCTATCAGGACTGGAAGTGTGTCATGTTCTATCTCGGATAAACTGCTTTCATCCAACGTCCTCTTCTCAATGCCCAAAAGGTCTCGGAAGGGAAATAATATCTATTGGGAAAGGATATAACGTGGACACTCTAGCTACGGTTCTTAGGACTTCTGCAAACAAACAAATAGGAAGAGTATCCCTTTGGGAAGTCAAATGTGCCTTTTATCACTGTATTTGACAATTTTTTCACAAGTCCTGTAAGGGGTTTTTTTTTCCTGTCTTGTGTAAAAATGAAAAAGAGAAAAATGGGAAAAGAAAAGTGGAAAAAGTTGTAGTTTGTTTTTAGGGTTGAATAAAAACAAGTCATTAGAGATGACTCTTGACTTCTTAAGAAGACTTGTAGAGACGGTGGTTCTTTGTAAGTCATTGATATCTTTGTGAAGGAACATGCAATCTCCAAAGTACTTAATGTCTTCGTGTTTTGTTGGTGTGCCACTAGGTCTTACTGTTGCAGTGTATTAACCAAAGTATTGTTTTGTTATAATTATCAATAACATTGTGATTATTTAATTAAGCAGCACTCTTCCAGGATTTATGTCCTGTCTACCTGTCTCTCTCCCTCCCTCATATCTGCATTAGGGAATTAATTCCTAACTGATGCATTAATGGTTTCTAAGTTTATTTTCTTTATCAGGTAAATGGCTGCTTATCTTACTTTGATAAAATTCCCGATGGTTTTTACTTGATTCATGGTATGGATCCATATGTATGGACCGTATGCAGTGACCTGCAAGAAAGTGGTCGTATTCCATCAATTGAATCATTGAAGTCCGTTGATCCTTCTATAGTATCTTCAATGGAGGTGATTCTGATTGATAGGCATAGTGATTCCAGCTTAAAGGAATTGCAGAATCGGATTCAAAGTGTGTCCTCCAGTTGCATGACCACTGCAGAGGTTGTTGAGCAGCTTGCAAAGTTAGTCTGTAATCATATGGGGTGAGTATCAGAAACCTATTTGGGAAGTTTATTTGGTTTTTTACAGCTTCACTCTTTTCATAACTAAGTTTTAATGTCATCAAAAGGGGGGCAGCTTCCACTGGTGAGGAAGACTTGGTTCCTAGCTGGAGAGAGGGCAGTGTTGAGATAAAGGAGTGTCTGGGATCCGTCGTACTCCCAATTGGTAACCTATTTGTTGGCCTTTGCAGACATCGGGCGGTGCTATTCAAGGTAGGTTCTGCTTTCTAATGTCCATTTATCATCTCTTTTTTCACATTCAAATTCATGAATCTGGAGAAATGTGAAGACCCAGTCTTGACCCTTGAAGACTTGGTTATTATTTGTCATTCTTTTTTAGTATCACCTTGTATTTTCCTTCAATCTACGTCTTTCTTTTTCTCTATCTGCATATTGCTCATTCAATTGCATTATATACCCCTAGGGCTATTATCATGAATAATTTGGACCAAACCTTTGCTAGATTACTGATAGGAAAGAAATATATCTGCATAATCATGTTAAATATGATTAAGCATATGCAGAAGACAGACGGAAATAAAAGGGGGAATTTGGTAGGGTTTGGCTCTTTTGAAACTTCGCATTCGATTGCTATTTCAGGAGTAGAGAGTACCAGACATTTTGTAGGTGAAATTAGGTTCATAAATTAGAAAAGAGAATTTCGTGCATTCAGAAACCTGGTTTTGTGTTCACATATAATTCGGAATATGTGTACAACTGGGAGAAAAATTTAATTCTCCTCTTCTTGAGTAAGATTATATCATGCAAAAGCAGCTTCTCTGTATACTCTAGAATTTGATCTCAGAAAATTTGCATCTCAATGTGCTCAGTCCTATTCTTGCAGGTCCTGGCTGACAGTATTGATTTGCCCTGTCGAATTGCAAGAGGATGCAAATATTGTAATAGAGATGATGCTTCTTCCTGTCTTGTTCGATTTGGGGTTGACAGGTAGAGCATGAAGACTTATAGAGATGCTGACTGCCTTTATTGTTTTGTTTTGTTTTTTCACCATGTTGTGTGTGTGCATGCATTTGTACTGAAACTTCTGTTACATCATATGTGGAGGTCAGTACAAGGTAAAAAAGGTGCATCCTTTTAGACTGGGGTTTCTAATGATATTTTGGGACAATGCACAATTAAGGAATACACATCTAAAAAACTACTTTTCTCTTCTTGAGTCATTTATTAACTTATTTTTGTTGTTCATTTTTATACGCATCCCTCACTAACGATATGAAAGTCAAGGTCCAAACCATGTCAGTCTTGCCTATTCTCTTTATGTCATGTGGTTTGCACTTGTGCATATGATACACAGAGGATTAGGTCCATCCAAGCAGAAACATTTAGCGTTTGATACTGTTTCTACTGACAGTTGTCTTTCAGGATACTTTTGCTCTTCTTGTTCTCTCGTTTTTCTCAAAAATCATTTTATATTGTCAATTTTGTGATATTCACGTGTCCCAGTCTCCTAACTTTCTTGTTATTCCCCATCTCTGCAAAGGTGGAGGAAAAGGTTAACAGGCCCAACTGTGGTGGATTTAGCTAAATTTTGTTCTTGGGGTAACTACCATTGTTCTTGAAAGATCATGATTTGGAACTGGTCTCCTGGAGCAGTTGTATGGTATTATTAGCACTAAAATTGAAGAATTTGAAGCTCTCTTTGAATTAGAATTTTACATCACAGTTTTTGTTATCTAAATTTCAAGTGGTTTTTAATAAAATTTCTTGTTCTGCAGGATTGAAAAATTTCAGATACGAGGCTTAAAAAATTTCAAAATTGAGACTATACACTAATCTCAAAACTCAAAAAAATTTGCCAGAAGATTCTCATCTTTTCTTCCATATACTGTTTTTCTCCTCTCTCCACGTGAGTCATCATCATATCCCTGTTCTCTCTCCCCTTGGTCCTTACCACCAACTACTGAGCCCAATAACTTCCACTGTTGCCTCCTTTCTCTCTTTCCCTTCCTGCCTTTCCTCATTCCTAGCCATCACCATGGCTCTCTATCTAGAAGCCACTCCCACTCATCTCTCTTCCCTCTCCTTCTATGCCTTTCCCTATCTCTGCCTTCTCTTCCTCCAGTCTTGGCACCACAAACAGATGCAAGTAGCCATCATAATTGAATCAATGGATTCGTTAGTTTGCTTCCTTATTTCTTCGAAGTCTTAGATTTTCCTTTTCTTTCCTTTTGTAGTTGAGCCTATGCTGAATGAGAATGAGTGTTTTAAGCAAGGTAACATATTTGATAGCGGTGACTAAATTGAGGTTTTGATATATTATGTAGAGTAGGAATTGTTTCCAAATTTTGAGAAATTTCCAGGATCAAACTGAGTATTCTCTCTTGCAATAGTTGAAAAATAGAATTGGAGAACTGTTTCTAGATGCCAAAAGAAGAACTGTTTAGTCCCTTGTGGCAAATTGCTTGATATGTGTGAATTGGGAATTGGGGATGGATATGAAGTGTTACTTTATAGTTGAAGTAATTCTATGCATGATAAAGTGGTGACATGATGATAATTTAAGCCTCTATTGTTTGTTGGATTTTCCCCATGTTAAACATGCAACTTTTCCCTTCTTTCTCTGGATTACATTTTATAGTGCCTAAGCTATTATTAGATAACTGTTCTCAATATTTGGGACTAGACTGCTGCACATTTTAAGATGTGAATATTTTGCATCAGCACGTACACTTATAAATCTATTTGACGAATTACCTTTTTTCTACGAGTATCTGACTGTGTGTATTGTCACAGGGAGTGTCTTATTGATTTGGTTGTGAATCCAGGCTGCTTGTGCGACCCTGATTCATTGTTAAATGGTCCATCTTCCATTTCAATTGCCTCACCGTTGCGTTTACCCCGGTTTAGAGAAGTTGAACCTACAATTGATTTCAGGTCACTAGCCAAACAGTATTTCTCTGACTGCCAGTCACTTAATCTGGTATTTGATGATTCTTCAGCAGGTGATCATTTCTATATCTTTGATATGCATCTTTAATTTGCAACTATTATTTTCTATGGGCTATCTGAGAAAAGAACTCTTTGATTTTCTAGAAACAAGAAAGTATATTGGGAATGTTTAGTACATATCCATAAATCTATTTCACCATTCTTTAGTTAGTCCTATGGTACTTATTTATAGCAGGGCAGAAGCATTGGTTAAATATTGCTCAACTAGTGTTATTCTTCTCTAAAATAAAATTCCTTTTTTCAAGTTGTGTTTACAGTGTTATGTCAAGAGCTGTGTACTGTTTCTTGTTCACCTACCATGGAGTTTTGTGCTCCATCACATATAAATTTATGAAAGAAGTCAAGACATTAACATAAATTTGCTCCTTGAAGTTCGGACTTTTTTCATTATTCTCTTTTTTTTTTAACTGTATGAAGAGCTTCTAGAGCATAAACTATTACATGTAATAGCTCCTTTTGGTCGAGTTTCTTTATACTTGTTTTTTGTGCTAGTTTTTTTGTAAAACTTGTATCATTCTTAAAATAAGTGAGTACAATTGCAGCAACATAATTCAAAGTAATTATAGTTGCATTAATCCTTGGTCTTATTCTCTTCTTGGGGAGCCAATTGCTTATTGTATAATTTCCATTATTCATTTACACAGGAGCAACTTTGTCTCCATTATTGTCATTATTGTTTAGAATTGGCTAGTTTAAATGCTCAAAACTTCCCATATTCCTTTCTATGGGATTGCTTCAGGGGCTATTGATGGGGATGATGGTGACTTCACATATCAAAAACGACCAGATAGCATCTTTAATGACAAAAGCAACAACATAACTACTTCAAGCAATCAGGATGAAATTCCTTTAGCTATGCCGCTACAAAATGCTCGGATAAAGGGTTGTGACACAGAATCTCAGCTTTCCAAAGCGCGTAATCCTTATCATGTGATGGGCTCGTCAAGTATAGCCTTGGTGCCCATTCCTGCACGTCATGTTCCTGCACTTGCTCATAGAGATGGTCGACCACCTAAAGGCTTATTAGAGGCAAGTGAGAATACGGTCAAAGATGGGAGGTTTATAGAGAGTGGTCATATATTTACAGCTGGATCAACTAGAGAACTGGCTCTGGATGTCGAAGATCTGGACATTCCATGGAGTGATCTTATTCTGAAGGAGAGAATTGGATCTGGTAATTTCTATATGATTTAGATAATTGCAGCTTGAACAGTACTTTCTTCAATTATTTTCTTTGGACTTCCGTACATATCAGAATGACTGTTTTTTCAGGTTCTTTTGGAACTGTTCATCGTGCTGATTGGAATGGCTGTGTAAGATATTTCTTCTGTTATTTCCTTTTTGAGTCTTTCTCATTTCTGTTTGTATGTCAAGATAAAAGTTTGCCTGCAGTTAAGGTTCACAGTTGTTGCTACTTGGCTTGCATTGTATGTTTTCCCATATCATCTCCGTGCTACTACTTTAAGTTTCTGCTATTGTTTATTTTCTTTTCATCTTCCTGGAAATATGAGTCATCCTACGATGTTTGGAACGCTTTCTTTTGCAGTTTTGTTTCATTAAGATTATAATGAATAGGGTGACTGTCTTTCAGGATGTGGCTGTGAAGATTCTCATGGAGCAAGACTTCCATGGTGAACGGTTTAATGAGTTTTTACGGGAGGTAAGGCATGAACGTACTTTCTATTTCATCTGAGTTTCTCTTTTTGCTCTCCAATTAATTTTTATATTTAACATCAAGGAATATGTCATCCGTAATTTTTTTTTTGTAACAATGTTTAGAATATATTTCAATGCTACTGTAACTGTTATTTATCTTTTCTTTTTGTTGAAGGTAGGTTCAAATTATGAAACGTTTGCGCCATCCAAATATTGTGCTTTTTATGGGTGCTGTTACCAAACCACCAAACTTGTCTATAGTCACAGAATATTTATCAAGGTTTGTTTTACATTTCCAGTACCTTCAAAATCTCTTTGGTACTCCTGCCATATATTTATACCAGTTTTCACTCATACACTAAGTTATTTAGATAGTGATTCCTGATTAATACCTACAACACTTTCAATTTCAGAGGTAGTTTATATAGATTATTACATAAGCCAGGTGCCAGAGAAGTTTTGGATGAGAAGCGTCGATTGTGTATGGCTTATGATGTGGTTTGTACTCTCGTCACTCCCATCTCTGTGATATTTCTTTCTTGATAACATATCATTTTAAGGTTTATGTGGTTTTTTGCAGGCAAAGGGAATGAATTATCTTCATAAACGCACTCCTCCTGTTGTCCATCGAGATCTGAAATCTCCAAATCTTTTGGTGGACAAGAAGTATACAGTGAAGGTAAGAGTAGCCAAACCATTTGCATGTGGGGTTTCAAGCTAGGTCCTGTAATCTGGTGAACTGAATGGCTTAAAACTTCAGCTGGAGTTTTTGATGCTATATGACTCTTATGAGTGAAATTTAAGACTTGCTATGTTTTCCATTGTTGAATTGAATGACGAGCCAAAAATATGTTGTACCTTTCAGTTAGTATGATTATTAGATGCTTCCGTTGTCAAGTCCTGTCCTAGTATTACTAACCTGGGCATATTCATATTCTAGACCAATCGACATTTTTTCAGGATAATGTTGCGATGATGGGCTTTCTATAAGAACTTTGCTCCATGCTGTCTTAAAGGCTGCTTCTTCACATATTATATAAGAAGTTTGCTCCATGATTGTTCTGAGACTTGTGCAGGGAACATCCTCCTTGGCACTATAAGCTTTCCCAAAAATACTTGGTTGCTATCCACGTAGGTTGTTTTATGATTGTTTACCATGCTATATCGACTCATGTTCGGCTGTGTCATTCTCTGCTTTGTATTTTCTGCCACACATCATTAGTTCAGTGTGCCTTGGTCTCTGCAGCGAACTTAACTGTTAAGTTTCCCTTTGCTATACGAGTGCCATGCTGTATTTACCTTTGCTTCGCAGTGGTTTACATGTTTCACAAGATGCCTGATATTCTCTGCATCAGCTATGAATTGAGTTTCATTACCTTCTCATGTGTTTACTAGGTCTGTGATTTCGGGCTTTCCCGTTTGAAAGCAAATACATTCCTTTCATCGAAATCAGCTGCTGGAACTGTAAGTTCTTATTGATGTTCCATTATCCTTATTGGATGCATCTTATCTAAGACCGTTGACTTCTATTATTTTCCCAGCCTGAGTGGATGTCCCCAGAAGTTCTCCGTGATGAACAATCAAATGAAAAATCTGATGTATATAGCTTTGGTGTAATTTTATGGGAGCTAGCGACTCTACAACAACCGTGGGGTAATCTGAATCCGGCGCAGGTTTGGTCTCAATCTTTTTCAGCGGGGATCATATAAGTTGGAAAAACTGAGCCATACATTAGGCATTAGATTTATTCCATTCTACACTTGCTCTTGCATTATATTTAACTTCAAAACTTCTAGAGACAGCCACCTATATATTGCTCAATGTTCTTTTTCTGCTTTAATTTGTGTTGGAGTAGCTTTATTCCTTTTTTTTTTCTTTTTTTAAATGGTGGGAATTGCTTGCTTCCTACGTCATTCTTATGTATCCAAGTCCATTTTTTATCGTTATTATAATGTTTGAATGTGATAGTTAGCTGTAAGCCATTTGAAGTAAAAACTGATACATGTTACTTCCTTCGTCCCAAATTGATAGGCTCGTTTTCCTTTTTTGTTTGTCTCAAATTATGGGTCACTTTCCTTGTAAAAGTATATATATTTGTTAGTTGATCAAAATATCCCTATTTAAAGTGTGATTGTTTGCATTTAAAAAGTGCATTAAATTCATTTTGGAATGGTGACGGTATTTAAATACTTCATGAAAAATATATATTTTCAATAATATTAATTATGTTTTCTTAATTGATGTGAAAAATCAATCAAGCCTATCAATTTGGAATGAAGGGCATATTATTTATATGCTGTTGCAACATGTTAAATGATCAACTTGAAAAGAGAGACATTGTAAAGGAAGCTGCACACCTTGCCTACCTGATTGGGGTCTTGTGACTTATTTGGCCTGCAAAATGCTGGCAAGTGGTCATTGAGTGAATTATGAGTTTGAATTACCTGGCCAAATTTCTGGCTCTGAATATGCTGTTTATATAAGTGTTCAACTGTTTGTAAAAATTAAAAGAGGAGATAAAAAGGTATCCAGAAGTGGGTGCACATTGTTTGGATTTGTTTGCAAGGTTCGTAGTATGCAATTAATTATCTTATGATTCTTCATAATCTTGATTGTCTGATTCCTGCTCTGAGTGAGCATAGGTTCTTGTAAATTGTTGCAGTCTTTAGTTCAGCCAGACAGGGTGCATAATGAGTCTGGTTTTCCTATTTATCAGGTTGTAGCAGCTGTGGGATTCAAGGGGAAGAGGCTTGATATTCCAAAGGATCTAGATCCTCGAATAGCTTCATTGATTGAAAGTTGCTGCGCAAAGTGAGCCTAATTCTGTGGTTTCCTGAAATCAAAGCTCTTAAACCTGTCGTAAAATTCAGTTTGTTTGATTAACTTCATTTGGGTCATTTGCAGTGAACCATGGAAGCGCCCTTCCTTTGTCAGTATCATGGAATCTCTTAGACCCTTGATTAAATCTCCCGCCACTCCTCAGTCAGGTCATGCGGATATGCCTTTACTGGCATGAATAGTTTGAACACCTTTCAAGTTTAGTTGTGCTCTGGTGTTCTTTTATTGGACTTGTATTTGGCAGGAATGCTGCTCAAGTAACCAGGTGTGTTCTCATTTCCGAATTTGTTTCTGTAACTCATGTTTGTATGTGTAATGTTCCTTTGTTAGGTTGTGCTATTCTCAATCTGACTCTTCAGTCTTCATCCAGACATCTGCTAACGTGTAGTCCAGCTTTTTTGTAAAGAATTGACTGCATTTTTCACATTTCATAGAAAATTTCATCTGAACTTGAATTTTTTATATTTTTAATTGTTGAAAAATGTTTACTTTGTTCAATAAAACTTATTTTCAATTTAAGACTTACAAGAAAAAGGATGGATGTGGAACCATATTCATGCATGGATTGCATAAGTGTTAGGTGGCAATATGAAGATGGTCAAAGCTCTTTTGGGTTTGTGTCAAGTTAAATGTGGATCTTCAATTTAGGATGAAGGGTCTATTATCTTCTTGTAATATCTCTTTCCATAGTTATGAAGAGATAAGGGAAGAAAGAAGAAACAAACAAGAAAGTTGAATTTTTTATTTTGTGACATGAACAAAGTGGGTTTTATTTGCGCATTTCATAATGTTATATTGCCTGAGGACTTATTCGAGTATCTGTTTCTCTATTGTGGATTTCTGAACTGATTGTGCATTTATTTTTAAAATATTTTCCGCAGGCTTATTCCTGTACATATAGATCCATAATGCCGTTAAAAGATACTGATTTTTCCCTAAGCCGGGAGATGCAATTTCTTTAAAAGGTGATGAGTATATCTCTGCACTTCTTTTCGTGCTTCATATATGGTTTAGCTGAGAAATGTGGAAATTTCTGCTCATGTCTTCCCCATAATTTTGTATGTAAATTAGGTGTACAATTTGCAGAATCACTTGGAGTTCTGAATGACATTGTATATTGTATTAATTGTTCAGAATGTAGTCCATTTTATCCATCTTTAGCTGCTGCTGCTCCACAAATCTTCGCCAAATGCGTTCAAAACGTGCAATTGAGTTCTCTCACGAAATGATTGGCAACAGATGAATATAACAACTCTGTACGTGGTTTGAGTTTGATCCAAAAGCGCAAGGAGTCTCTATTCTAATTTTCCTGGTGACATTTACTGATTTACACGCTTGTTCATTAATTACAAGGCGTAATTGAGTAGAGTTTGACCCGATTAAGTTTGAAATGAAGCTTAGGGATCGATTCCTTAAATTTTAAGTAGGCTCGATTTGGAACAAAATGTTAATTTTCAAGTCAAGTTTGATATCGAGTTCTGAGTTATTTTTTAAAATTTTAAGTTAGAGTCAACTTCGACCTCAAATTGGTCTGGGTTTGACTCACTTAGAGGGATTACTCTATCCCTTTTCTGTGCCATTTGAGGTTACATTTCTATGGTCGTTCTGGTACTTGACATGTCAATATTGAAAGTTCTTATGTGAATTTGGCACTTAGAGTTGGACTCTATATAAGGATGTAATTATTTTAAACCTGTAGATTGATCCTCATAAATAATCTTACTTTAGGTGTGCACGGACATGAATGTTGAATATAAATAAGAAGACATGAAAAGCTCAAAAACGTTCCTTAGCGACTTCCAATTTCTTATCCAAATCTAGAAAACAAATGAGAAATATTAAATATGTATTGAGATTTTTAATGATTTTTTAGAATTTTAGAAGTTTAGGAGCATTTATGAGCTCTTTAGAAATCTTAAGGTATGTAATTAAAATTTTATAAGATTTTTAAAAAGTTTATAAAAATCATGAAATATTCAATGAAGGCATTTCAAAATTTCCAATAAATGATGAAATATTTAAATTGAAAAGGATTTTTAATGACATTTATAATATCAAGAATTTTCATGATTTTATATGTAAAATATATTTAAAAAATGATTTATTTAAATATTTGTGTGAGATTTATAAATAATTTTAAAGTATTAATTTTAATTGATTCAATTTTATCGTAAAATTTTAAAAGTCTAACTCATTCTAATGATTTAATCACATTTAGGGTTGGCAAAGCTGGTTATAAGGCTTTGTCTAGCACGATTAATCTAATTTTTATAAGTCTATAATAATAAAGCTTAATCCAGTCCTATAATTGGATTGACTCTTTTAAGAAAATTATTTTTTAAAAATATGACTCGTGAGTTTAGCTCGATTCAAATATTGACTCGAAATGACTTGGTCAGCAAGGCAAAGAGAAGTCTGAGCTAAGATGAACCAACTCGAATTTTTCCAAATCTAGAATTTCCGCTCATATTTTGAAAGTAAAAAAAGAACAATGAGGAAGTACATTATAATTCATACTATCCCAAATGTTTGCCAAATATCAACGTTTTCCAAGTCGCATGAGGACTTCAAAGCAAGTAAGCGTCGTCGTTTTGAACCGGATCCTCTCAGATGCATCTGGAACGGTAAGGCCCCATCTCGTTTCGATGCATCTTCTGACACTTGTGAATACGTGCCATGGATTCTATTTTCTTGGGCATACTCTTCTCTTAGAGGCCAGCCAAAGTTTGAGACAAAATTCTGGCTTAAATTTTCCTTTGGAAACTCAAGTTCTCTGCTTCCGCCTGAATCCAGGTAATAGATACAGTGCATCAATTCTTTTGGGTTCAAAACGTGTTTGATGCTGGAAAATATAATCCAATATATCTTGGAAACTTCGGGGATAAATTTTATTTTCACTTAGTCATATTACTTTGTTGAACTGGATAAATTTCGTTTAGATTTTATCTATCCATGAAACAGAATCTCTGCAAAACTGGCTTCGTTGGGGTTATGCAAGGGCATATATGGCCTTAATCAGCCCAAAGAGAACAGCACCGGAGCCAATCACGCATGGAATGGAATGGAGCGTGAAGAAAAGAAGAAAGCGATTTGTCAAGAGATTACGAAAAGTTGGACGCCGCTCACCGCTTGCAGGTCTGATGGGATGAAGTCCTCGCTGAATGTCTGGTTTTTATTTTTTTTCCTCTGTTTCTTCTAATTTACAGGTTTAGTGTTTCTTCTACTAAAGAAGTTATATGCATAAATAGGTTCAATGAAGTTTTGCTTTTAGCTGAAGATGTCAATCAATGTGGATGATTACTTTATCATTTGTGTTAATTCTGTTTTTGGTGTCTTTGTCTCGTGTAGAGGACCACATCACTCGATGAGGAGTTGGAGTTGCTGCTTGCTGGGCTTTCTATCTGACGGAAGCAATGGTCAGCTAAATTTTTCAGTGGGTTGAATATCCGTGCTTATAGTCTCCGTCATATTTTCGTATACTTGAAAGCTTCATGTTTAATGATTCGTGGAATCATAGATGTATGCATCCTAATTCGGGTGAGATGAAGATGATAATTTCTTCAAGGCTTGTTGACGATATATGTAATGGTTCAGCAGTGAAACCCACCAGGTGAGCATCAGCAACTGAACCGAAAATGGTTCCAAGGGAAGGCCTTTAGTATCGGAAGCTTCGGTGCCAGAAGGGCAATTAGCTCTCGTACAGGAGATGGAGGTCTCAAGTGTGTAAACATTACATAATATTTTTGAACTTGTTCCAGTGGAAGTAGTAGTATTATACATACTAAGATGATGGTATGGGGTTTGATTGACCTTATTTGCACAAAGCCAGAAGATATGACCTATAATCTTCTATAGTAAACTTACTGTAATGGTATATTCTTCTTCATCTTAAATTTCAATTTTTCTTGTTGGTCCAAAATCCATGTTAAATGTCATTTTGCCATGAATATTGTTCATGAATTTCGTTTTCTTTTTTCCTTTTTCTTCAACTGCTTATGGTTGATTGTAATGCATTGCAGAACCTCATTGCATTGGGCATGTGATGCGCTGAACTGAAGAGTGCAAGCTGAACCTTGTGAAATACAACTGAACCAAGAGAACTGCTAGCCTGGCTAAGTAGAATGCTTTTCGGTTTCACAAAAGACATCAGAAGCTTGTAATTATGTTGACTCTCTCTCTATGCGCAAGTTTGTTAAGGTTTGTTGTGATAAAACTGCCTGTCTATTTTAGGATTTTCTCTAGATTTTAAATGTACCTGATATTACCCATCTGAAGTCGTGAGTTGTTTTCTGATGTTAAATTTCATGCAGTTGCTCTGCTTTAGTCCTATGTTGCTGAGTAAATATAGTTTCCTTTCCCCAAGTAATTTTCTGAGATGGAGGACGCTTAAAGAATTAAAATTTGAAGATAATAAATTATTTTGAGAGATGTTTTTATGGAAAATGATGAATTTGACAAAAATTCTTTGCCAAATAGAGCTTGGTCTCTCGAGAATCAAGATAGATATCAAACCTCCAAATGAGCAGTACCATTTATCCCAATGGTCCTCGCGAAATGGCAGCGCCCCTTCCCGAAGTTCTAAAAGCCTGCAGAGTTCACAGCTCTTAACATCTGTTAGCAGGACATGCCTACAGAGTTAGACCAGGCAGCCAAATGGAGAATTAATTGAATAAAATGAAAGGTATGAGGTTGTCAAGAAATTGGGAGCAACAAATTTTGGAAATCAACCGAACAAATTAATATATTGAATCCTTCAATGCCAAAGAAACCCTGATAGAATTATTAACTAAATCTAGCAGGGCATGATGACTTAATCCCATGGATCTAGATTCTTAGGACTATCATTATGCTTTGCAGCCTGTTCATCAACCTCCCCGAAAGGAGATTCATCACCAGGCCATTTCTCAACCCCAGAACTTCCAGCTGCCTGTAGAGAACCTAATTCCCAAATGTCTGACAACCCACTGCTAACTCCTAGTTCTGGTATCTCATAATTGCTAACATTACCCCACAACTCATTGCTAGAAGGCATACCAGGACCAACTTCAAAACCCATCCATAGTTCGTCTTCTTTGACCATGCTTTCAAGTCCGAGCGATGAGAATTCAGGAATACTCTTCTCCTTTCTCAAATCATCAGGGAAAGATATAAAGTATTCAGGCATGACCTCTTGTGGAGAACTAACTATATTTTTGCCTTTGAAAAGTGGATCTTCAACTCCCTGGCTCGGTACTTGCTCCGAGGTTGTCCTTGCTTCATGTACCATTATCAAATTATCTGATGCAATATTTGAAGTTTGAAATGGTATGTGCTCTGAATGCAGACCCAGAATTTGCCCCGATTCTTGAAAAGGAAACTCAGAAAGTTGTTCAACTGCAACTGGATCAGGGGTGGAGGCACTAGGTGATGTGATGAGGCCATCAAAATCAGGTCTATACTTCACCATTTGCCTCTCCATGGATGACTCCATTTCATCTGATTCATGTTGCTGATGTTTGACAAACTTCCTCATCATTCTTGAGGAAGTAATTCGTCTTTGCTCCTTTCTTTGCCTGAGGCGAGCATAAAAGGCCGGGTTTTGAAATACCTTAGCCAAGAAAGAAACCATCTGTTTCTGTCTCTGCTCTGCTGCCTGGAGTTTCTCATCAACTGTCTCCATTTGTTGAATTGTTCCACGCTGCTGCTGCTGCAATTCAGCAACTTCTTGGATCATTAAGCTCCTTTCTTTCCTTAACTTCACTATCTCACCTTCCAACTCATTTTGCCTAGTTTCACTAGCCGAACCAGATGAACTCCCAACATGCTGAGACTGAGGTGATTTGCGCCTTTGTATGTTCTTCAGAAGATGTTTCTTCCCTCTTAAGAAACCTTCATTTGCGAATTCCCACTTGTCAGCATCAATCTTGCGAAATCCCTATATCAATCAATTCAACAATAACGATTGATTAGAAAAGTGAACTCTACTACAAAATTAGATAAGATAAACAGTAAATTCTTACACAAGCTTGCACAAACCATGGATTTTCATGCCTATACAACTAATGCAATCACAAGAGATCATCAGTCCATCTGTATATCTAAGTACAAATTATAGAATACAACGTTGTGAAATTCATATGTGAGTTAAACGTGTTTCACCAAAACCTTAAATTCTGACCTGTAAAACAGATGAACCTCAGAATTACAGCAGTTGAGTGGAGGAGAAAGGTTTTCTTATTTCCAAGAGGGAAATGTAGCATCTCAGCAGTATCTACAAGTTGGTGGCATCTTCAAGTTTCCCAGGGCACAATAGGAACTCAAAAGAGAAACCACTTTACAAGATGCACGGCATACATGTAAACAAACATAGTACCAGAACACTGATTGCAAACGAACCAAACCAAGAAATTGAAGTAAAATTCGCTTCCTTCTCATTGTAATTAATTTACAGACCATCTCCACTTTCAACAAAATTAGCATACAACTGTAGTGTAACTGTTACAATTTCTCATTGTGGTATCAAATTACAAGACTTACAACAACAATACTAAAGAATTACAAGAATAAAAGTACATGAATCATTGTCAAATCAAATTACAAGGCGTACACCAAAGAAACCAAAAAAAATTACAAGAATAGAAGTACATGAAATACATAAAAGGTAAGCTTTGACAAAAAAGGATTTTACACAGAAGACAATGAAATACAGCCACCAAACTACAAATATGATCAGGCTGCGAGTTAAGAAGCGATAATACCCACATATGTATTTAGCTGACGAACGAAGCTTGAGAAATTGTTGTGTTTGAAGTTCCTGGGCAAAATTATCCGAGAGAACTCCACCGGGTCCCACACCACGAAGCTCTGTCCACTGGTTCCCCAGGAGATTATCGCATCCAACGCAATGTCATCCACAAGATCAAAAGTCTTCGAAAGAAACGGCGGCACCGGAGTCTCATGCAGACATTGCAGTGGCTGCGGCACACCAGATATCTCCCCACCCTCTGCAGCAGTGGTTGTAACAGCGGGCAAAGCTTCATCGAGATTTTGGAGAGATTCGAAGTCCATAAAAGTCGAATCCATCGGTATAGATATATCTGTGGAGGTAGAAAAAGGCGAAGTGCCAGAAATACCGGCGACCGAAAACTCGGGTCCAAATTGAGCAGCGGATATTGGAAAGGGCATTGTATATGGCGGTGGAGGTGGTATATCAGAGTAATGTGTCCCGGGTGAAGGAGGGGATGAAGAAGGGGACGATTTCAACGGAGAAGAAATCGGGTTCTTATTTTTATCGTGTGGGTTCATTTCTATAAATAATCAAGATTGAATTCCCCTTCAAATTGAGGAAGAAACAGTTGATTTTCCAGAGAAGTTCAGTGAGAGGAAGAATGGGGAAAAAATGTCTTGAAATATAAAAATGTTCGGTAAAAGTAAAGGTAAGGTCGAGTTTATATAGGTATTGCCGACATAGGATTCCAAAAATATCAGAAAATTCCGTTGAGGCGGTGGAGTCTCTCCTGAGCCACGCCATTACCTTTTCCTTACTGTTCAAATACACAGTAGTTTTGCCAATAACCAGTAGATTTAGAAGAAAAAGAAATGAGAGGAACTCGTCAAAAACTACAAGTAGAATTACTTAGGGAAGTATAAATTAGTGTATTTTTTGTGGTTTTTGGAATTCTGGGATCCGAAGAAGCTCCTCTGTGGTTTCCTGGGAGATACTACTGGTTATGGGGTGGCTGAGATTGTGGAGAGAAGAGGGGACAAGTGGGGACTAGGGAGAAAGGGAATAAGATATTTTGGAGAAAGGGAGGGTTTGATTGGATAAAAGGATGGAATTGAACTTTTTTAGGACAGTTGAAAAATGTACTGTTGGAAGTTTGAAGGAGAAGAAAGAAATCAACTCAGGTTACGTGGCCGTGACCAATGGGAAGGCAAAGTGAGATTTGGAGGTTATACAGCATAGATATGGTGAGGGGTCCACACACTGACAGACTTCTTAATTAAGAAATTAATTTTTTCTTTAATTTTTTTTAAAAATTATACATATTCACTGTGCTAAGTGCTCGCAGTGGCACTGTGCTGGTTGTGATGCAAGGCAAGGAAAGCCTCCACGTCAGTCGTGCGACACCTAGGTTCGAAATTTAATATTCAATATTTGTATTTTAATTTTTTAATAATTGAATATTTAGTTTACTTAAATAAATTAATTTTTTATTCAAAATTTCATCAATAATCTTTTAATTTAAATTAGTTATATTTCACTAAATCATAATTTTTACCGTTCACTACTTTAATTTAAAAAATTTGTATTTCATTAACTAATATATCATACAATATATTATATTAATATCAAAAATAATTTAATAAATTAATTAAAGTCAAAAAAATTTTAAAATTTTAATCGAAGTTAAAATATGCATTTCATTACGAACATAAAAAATATTAATTATATAATAAATTAATAAAAAACACTACCGTACCACTTGCCCTTGAACTATGAAAAGTTTATCACATTAGTACTTCCATCAATTTGAGACGTTAATTGGCAAATGGGATCCTCACGTGACTTACGAACCCTTAATTTCATAGCCATGTTTGTCATCTTTATAATGATGTCAATTGCAATGTGCCAAAATTTCCACTACCTACCCCAATATTTTTTCATTCATTTTGTCAAACACTATCCTTACATAACTCATCTTTCCTAACTTCTCACACAAAACCCACTTTTCCTTTCAAAAAAGCCAAATCAAGGCCACTACATGTAATAAGAATCAAGAAAATGTAATTATTGTGCTTGAATTCCACATTTGTCATTGGTTCATAATTTTGGGTATGATGGATCTACTACTAAAATTTGATCTATTTTGACGGTTGGGTCCATTGGCAAATAAGGTTGGGCTTACAATCTTTTGGTGAGTTTCTTGGATTTACTGGAATAATGATGCATTCCAGAGAGAATAGCTTTTCTGGTGGATTGAGGTAAAATATTCCGTGATATCTCACCAAAAAGGTGTCGTGGCTTTCTCGTTTGGACTCCATATCCACTAGTTCTTTGGTTAAACAAAAAAAAAAATTATATAATTTTATTATGTTATTTGTGTTTAATTTCATTTAAGTTATATTATTTTATGATTATTTTATATTTCAAATTAATTTTTTTAATGTTTTTAGATATTTTTTATAAAAAAATGTTATAGTGTATAACACGTGACAGTGACACGTGTACAATAGGAGTCACGTCAATCTTTGCGTCAGTACAATAAGCGAATTATACAACGACACATATAACTCGACTTTTATATATGAGAGAATCAAATGACAAGAACATGTGTCACGCGTAGAGAATGACGACGTGATTTAATTTGGATGCATACCGTATTTGGCAATGGTGAGACACGTGGCACACGCGTAAAACGAATGGTGATATATGTGTTAAACTTCGGACAAATCAGATGGCACGTGGCATGGACGACGGTTGAATAAGGGCGCGACTAATCAATTACTACACGTAACTACTGATGCAACTTTTTTCAATTCACGTTTTTTGCCTCAACTTTTCAAAAACTTCACTTTGTCCCCCACTACTTTTATTTTTGTCATATTTTATTTATTTTTATTCCTAATTTACCCCTGTAAATTTTTATAAATTAGGCACAAAATTTACTATGTTGAGACAATCTTTTACAACAAAAAAATTTGCTAACTTATCTTACCAATATTTTGTAATAGATCTTAGGTATTTTTAGGAATTTTTAGAGTTTATTTTGGAAGGTTTTTGGATGAGATTTCAAGAATACCGATGAAGTATTACCATGAGAAATCCAAGGAAAGTTATCATTCTTATTCTTGATTCCAATTCTTAAAACTCTTCATTTGTGTCATGTATTGTGAATAGTTTATTTAACGTTAGTAAGGACGTGTATTAAAGTTATTAATTAATGAGATTTTGAGAAAATTACTGTTGCATAGAACACTGGAGTTTATTTTGAATCAAGACTAAATTAATTTAACAATTTCCGATTTTACCACTCTAACTTCTAACTTTTAACTTTTACTTTTCTTTTATTTAATTTTTATTATTTATTTTCTGTCATTTATTTTATTGTATTATTGGTGAGTAAAATCACCAAATTTATTTTTCGTACTTTAAATTCCATAAATGTGGAGAGTAATATCTTCATCTTTTATTTTTTTGTACTTTTTATTGTGGGAGTTAAAATCTCCATATTTTTACTTTTTATGACTGATAAAATTGCAAAATTTATGTTTTTTAATATTTATAATTTTGTAAATATATAATTGTGTAACAATTTTCTTTTATTTTGTAGGTTTAATTGTCCAAATTTGTTTAATTATTTTAATCATGTTATTTAATAATTTGAGTATTTATATAATTCCAATTGTTATTATTAAATAATCATGTTTAATTAATTAGAAAGTCTTTTAATTGTATGATTAATTAACTATGATTATTAATATTTGATTGATAATCATAATAGCATATGTTAGTTTAATTAAGTTGCAGCTCTTGACTTAATTAATTTAACATATAATTATATGATTTAAATTATATTTAATTCAAGCTCATTATTATATATATTTTAATATTGGTGATACCTTATAAATTTAATATAATTTAAATAAATATTATATTCACACCGATCAATAGTGATATTTAATTAATTAAAGATTTTATCGAAATTAATCTAATTAGTAAGTATGAGAATCTGTTTGAACTGATCGAGATTTTAAAATCAATTACTCAATAAGTTCTATATCAATGATTTATCCCATTAAATAAATAATTTGATACAAGTTCATTACTTACGTTTTTTATTAAAAAATTTCATTAAAAATCCTTTGTATAATTAATTATTTTTTAATATATATATATATATATATAAACAAATTTATTTCTTTTAAGTTTGTTTAAATTAGTTTTGTCTTTATATAATTTTAAAACTCCCCCAAATTTAATATTTTTTTAATAAATTTTAATTTAATAATTTTTTACATATATCTATGGATACGATCCTTATTTGTCATATCTATATATGAGTATTAAAAGTTAAATTTGATATTTACACGACATGCTCATCATTTCTCTTTGGTTCAGAAACTTTTATCTCTTTATAAGCTTGCATTTTTCTCTTAGACGATAGTACTTTTATGGCATTTTCCTTATGAAACAATAGTACTTTTATCGCAATCGTTCTTTATACCTCTTCAATTAATGGATCAACAACAACAACGTATATTTTTTATTGAATTTCTTCATTTGTATCGATTATTATTCATATAAGATATGATAATTTTTTATTTATAGAGAATAATGGGTAAATAAGGATTAAAAGAAGATGAGTGGGTCGTTGGAACTGTTGTTGAGATTATTGTTAAGATGAAGAAAATGCCCCTGAAATTAGGGGTGTGAAAATCGTGTGAGGATTAGTCTAAAATAGACAAAAGTGCTAATGTGATCAGCTTTTAGTAGTTTATAGGTGCAAGATCTAAAAGAAAAATAGTATGAGTGCAAAAATAAAAATTTTGAAAAGTTTAAGGGTAAAAGGTATAGATCACTTTATATAATATGTAAACATATATAGTCGTTATACATTTTAATTCTAATTATTATAATTCACAAATGTCTTATCATAACTTTTAGTACTTACAATTGCCAGTTATTATAGTTTAATAAACATTTTCACACCTCATGAAATAAAGTTATTAGAATAAGAGTATAATTTTGTCCTTTTATAAGAACACATTAGATAAATAATATGTGTACACATGTATTAATTTATAAATGTTTTTAAAAATACATTTTTTTTTATTCTAAATCCCTGAAAAATTTAACTAGTTCAGTTCTAATTCACTAACATGTTAAGGGTTTACCATACCAAGAATTCCTCCAGATTTTAAAGAGAAGTAAAAAATTGTCTTCATTCTCTCACCTTTAATTCTTTCCGTTCTTCTCTCAATATCTTGACAAATTGAACAGCTTATTCAAACTCAACCTCATGCTTATATTCGATTGTATATTAAATATGAAATAACTTGTCTTTACTCATATTTTAAAAAAAAGAAGAAGAAAAGTCCTTATGCTTGTATGTGCCCAGATCTAACTCTTAATACAGGTAACAAACCTACCAATCTACTCCTTGCTCCCTTTCTTTTTTTCTTTTTAATTTTAAATTCCTCCACTGTCAAGCAATTTTTAATTCGATAATAAAATACATTCATTTATCGAATAAATAGCATGGGATTTTTTACTCTTAAAATATTTAAAAGTTAAAAGGAAAAAAAAAAGAACAATCTAAAAGTTAACCCTTCACATATGAAAAATATGATTTTATATAATTGTTTGTTATGAAATCATAGTATCTAGCCTTTGATTATATTCAAAACATAATATTGTAAGTAAGCAAAAGAAATATCAAATTACCATTCATCGGTAACTACTAATTTAAGTGTCTATTAATGAATTAGTGAGATTATTTTATACGATACGTAGATTGATGAGAAACGCACAATTTTAAATTGTATTTTTGATAATACATTTTTGCTTTGAGAATGCCTTTTAGAAATCCATTTTTGATGAGAAACGCATTATGTAAATACATAGTTTGCTTGAAAATGCATTTTTTATATGATAATTTACAAAAACACATTTTATAAATGCTTCGAGCAATAAAGACTACCATCTATTAAATTGTACAATATTTCTTTCATGGTTAGTAATAGTTAAATAAAAAGCTAAAATTATTCTTTTGCTTTATTTTGTAATTTGTGTATCAAACAATAGTGCTATTAGAACAATAATTTTTATTATTTATTTATTGCGCTAATAGTATTTTTACTATTTTAGTTTCATAATAATCGCCAAAAAAATTCATAATAATGGTCAGAATCCTAATTTTTTCTGACTTATAAAATCAAGAAAGATAATTTTTCTGATTTATTCTTAATTTGTATTGATTTACTAAATTATTATCTAAAAGAACTCAATCTTATTTTTTAGAATAAAATTGTTTTAAAGCATATGGAGTCAAAGTTACTAAATTAAATAGATTTTCAATAACAATTTTCTTTTAGGAAGTTTCAATAATAGTTCTAGTGAATCTTGGATAAATATATTGATCACTTATTATTTTTGTATTAAAAATAGTATTTATTTTAAACGTGGGAAAATAAACAATTAAGATAGTGCAATATTTTTAATAAAATTAATGAATTATTATTTTAATTTGTTCAAAACAATATAAATTTTTATAATAATTTAATATGTGGATAAAATATAAATGTAACAATTATTATAAAATAGGATGCCAAAGGATATAAGTATGACACTTTATCTATTATTTTTACTGGTCACGAAACATATTTTCACATTGTTTAAGAAAATAGTAATTTCATTATAAATAAATAAAAATACCCTCAAAAACTCTTCAATATTATTAATTTCTATTTATTTTTCCTAAAATGTCAAATATTAGTTGGAATTTCAATTAAAAATTATAAATGTATTTTTCATGTTGCAAATTGTATAGAATTTTTTGATGCTTAATTAAGAAAGATAAAATAAAAAAATTATACTTAATAAATACTACAACGATTTTATAACATCATAAGTAAAAAAAATATAAAGTTTTCTAAAAATAGTAACGAGTTAAAAAAAAAAAGAAGGTCTTATCCAATATTACTACTATTCATATAGTAATTTTTACAATGTCAAATATGCATATGCATTAAAAAAAACACTACAATAACATAGTAAAAATTAAATTCATGAACTTAAAAATCATAAATAAAATTACTTTAATAATTAAGTTGTATCTAATTATTCATGTCCATTAAACTTTTGTTATACCTCGTGATGAATTCAGCAAGAACATAATCATTATGTTGTGTTTTGAATAATTGTTATATAATCACTGACATACGATCTCGACCCAGCCCAATTCTTACCATGTTACAATTAAGTACTACCCAAAACAGAAGCCCACAATGTCCTAACCAAATCTCAATTCCCACTTCGCCCTCTGCCCTCTCTCATCACCCGAAATTCATATTCCATCCTCGAAATCAGGCCAAATTCTTCTATATATGGTATATACTCACGGCACAGCCCACAATGTCCTAACCAAATCCCCAATTCCCACTTCGCGCTCAGCCCTCTCCCACTGTCGTTCACCCGAGATTCATATTCCATCCTAGAAATCAGGCCAAATTCTTCTATATATGCTAAATACTCACGACACAGCGTTCACCCACACTGTAAATCCATCCATACTTCCAGTAGCAATTGTTTGTGACCTCCCATCTCTATTCAATCAAAAACCCTATATCTCGGGTCTGCAGCGGCGGCTGCATAGCTCATCTTTCCTGCAAATTCTCTCTCTGTCGCGGAAAGAAGTCAAAGGATTGTGCTACCCAGATTTAAACTTCGGGGCTGCAATTAGGAATTTTAATTTAAATTTGTTCTTGTATTTGAATTTTGCAGTTTTTTTTTTAATTTTTAAATCACTTGTACTTTACGGGCCTTGATGTGTGAACTATGTAACTTACGATTTATGAAAACTAGGGTTAGGGTTTTTTAATTTATGTCTAGTTTTAAATTGATGGAGATGGAGAGTTCACGTAGACCGTTCGATAGATCTCGAGAGCCAGGCTTGAAGAAACCTAGGCTTGATGAAGACCCAATCGGACTGGATCGCAGCTCCAATGGCCGTAACAGCAGCTTTATTCAGCGCCCTACAACTTCTGGCACGGCAGGGTCAAGGTTCCGGGCCAGTGAAAGAGGCGGTGATTCCGAGAGTAGCGACTCAGTGCGAGGACCTTATCTACAAACACAACATCAAGAACTTGTGAATCAGTACAGGACAGCCTTAGCTGAGCTCACTTTTAATTCAAAGCCGATTATTACGAACTTGACCATCATTGCTGGTGAAAATCTCCATGCTGCCAAGGCAATTGCGTCTACTGTTTGCGCTAATATTATTGAGGTGAATCAAGTTCTGACACTGACGAAATAGTGCTATGTATGCTTAATACTACAAAATGTTCACCTGAATTGTAAGGGGAATTGGATTGAGAAAAAGATTCCATTTTTGATAAAATGATTAGGGTAGGTACGTTTGATCTTTTTTCTTATAATTTGAATTATAGTAGAATTTAAATGGAGAAGGAAAAGTAGAATTGTAAACTTGATGCTGGTTGGGATTTCAAGGTAACATAGTGTTCTTTTTGGTAAATATTATTGCCAGTAGATTTTGTCACGCATCCTGCTAAGACGGAAAGATCGTTATCTTATTTCTTTTGGTGGCTGAAATTGCCATAAACTTAGGAGCACGTCGAGTTTTTCTATTGCAAAGCCAATGTATCATACACTATCAGCTGCTTGATATTGATTATCATGGAGTGGTGATGTGAAATAATAAAATGCAGAACGAGTTACTTTTATTTATGAATGAATTTTGAAGGTGATGATTATTTATTATCTAGTTACTGCGCTTTGAATGAATTATAATGCACATCCCTTATCTTGATGGCACCATTTGCATTTTGTTCATCTCCAGTTTGTATAATGGATTGCTAATTATTTCTGATCTCTTCTTGAAAGAGATGCGTTGATCCTTTTGTGCTTGGAACAACAAATTTCTGTTATGTCTGCATCTGCCAGTGAGAAATTTTTCAGCCCCTGCAAGTATCGAAGGATTGCTTTTGCCTATGCTTATCTTGTTACCTCTTATAATGAATCGACATGTCTCTAAAGCAATTGCACAAGGCTTCCCATTCTCAATTCGAAATAGGAATTGACTATGCATAATTTTCAGTTGCTATATTTTTGTGATGGAGCTCCTTAACTCTATTTTGTGTTTCTTGATGCTCAAGATGGTATTATCTGGGGCTTGCCTTGTCTTATGTACTGTGCAAGCATGAGATGTTGCATCCCCTGAATGCAGGGAGTGGAAGATGAAGCTATTTGAAATTATTGTCCTCCACATCCCTAGAATATCATCATACTATTATGAATTGATCATTGTGGGAACATTTAGACTAGGGGTTGTGGGTTATATTAACCATGCCCATATTCACTATTATGGGATGTTCCATGCGTTACATGTCAAGACGTGGCTATTGTGATTATTAGCAGAGGATTTGGATTTTAGTTCTCCTTTCTATTATATTTGTTATTGATGCATATGAAATCGGGCTTTTTTATTTATGCTTTCTTAGTTTCAAATTTGCACTGACCTTGTTTTGGATAGCAACTTTTGCTTGTGGATCCTAATCTTCATCTTTGTGCTATCTCTTAACTTGTAACCTGTGAATGAGTGATTCGATTTTTGTAAAGCAACCTAATTTTTTTTTGGTCATTAATTATTTTACCTGCTGCTCTTGTGATTTACTTTAGTAAATATTTTTTCAGGTTCCTAGCGAGCAGAAATTGCCATCTCTTTATCTGTTAGACAGTATTGTGAAGAATATTGGAAGGGATTACATTAAATACTTTGCTGCCAAGCTACCTGAGGTCAGATTCTTATGTTCCTTTTTCTTTTCCATATATATATATATATATATGTATATATTTTGCAATTAGTGTGGAGAATCACTTATTCTGCATAAAACACTTTTATGTAGTCTTGTAAAATTCCTACAACCATCTGGTTATATGCTTGGGAATCCTTTTGTTTATCTGCCCATGATTTTTGCGTGCACTGATAGAAACTGCTATAACGACATGCTTTCTTCTACTTACTGGGGAAATAATCTTTATCCTTTCTTGCCACTTATTTACTTTGTAAGTCTTGTTGTTGTTGCTTTAAGTGCTTGCTTCTGATACCTCTCTAGTTCACTTTTAGGTTTTCTGCAAGGCATATAAACAGGTTGACTCTTCAATACACCCTGGCATGAGGCATCTTTTTGGAACCTGGAAAGGAGTGTTTCCCCTTCAGACGCTGCAGGCCATTGAGAAGGAACTTGGTTTTGTTGCTACTTCTAATGGTTCGTCTTCAGGAACATCTCGACTTGATGCATCTATTCCCCGTCCTGCACATAGCATTCATGTGAATCCCAAATACTTAGAGGCAAGACGTCTCCAGCAGTCCACAAGGGTAAGGGAATATTATAGGTTTGGCAAATATTTATTCCCTATTAAACTAATTCTAGGCAGAATATAGCATGGATGCTCCTTTAGTCCTCCATTTTATTTCTACCTTGGCCTTACTCAATACTGAAACAAATTGATCCTCTCTATTTGTCTTGTTACTTTTTTTCCCTCTCATTTTGGTGAAGACGAACGTGCCTTAAGATATGAGTTTGTTGGATGACTGTATAATCATGATGGAAAGATTTGATATTGTCAAATTGATTACTTGTATATGTTGAGATTTGACGTATGCATTTTTCACATTTATAATGTTTTCTTAATGTGAATATTCCTTACGGACATGATACTTAAGGCCACTGGTGTTTTCTCATGGTGAAGGTAAAAGGTGCTGCTCCTGCCAGTGATGTTGGTGGAAGCATGGTAAGCTCATCCAACCATCTGGAGAGACTTGAAATAACTCCCAGCATTAGCTCTGGAAGAACATGGACTGATCCTTCTGTTAAGGTGCATTGTCAAACTTGAATTGCTAAGTATTTTGATACCTATAATGAGCTATGGGTTTACATACTTCTGAACTTGCAGAGTACTCAGCGTCCTCAAAGAGATCAACTGAGTGATACTGTTCATGAGAAAAAGGTGAATGCCACATATGGTGATTCTGAATATGATGCTGATATTGTGAGGATTGGTGAAAAGTTTAAGCAGGATAAGCCATGGTTTGAATCTGGAAATGTCTTGGGGACAATATCTAACCAAAAGAATGGCTTTGATGTCAAGCGTGGATTTCAAAGTTATCCACCTCTGAGGTCTGCAAATTCTGCCACAAGTATACAACACACTAGTAACTTTGGTAGTAGCATTGGGACGAGTGAGAGCTGGAAGAACTCTGAGGAAGAGGAGTTTATGTGGGAGGATGTAAACTCAAGGCTGATTGATCATGGTGCAACCAATAGCTCAGGCAGAGATCATTGGACACCTGATGATTCTGAAAGAATGGTAATTACTAAGTGAAAATTTTCGTTTTAAATAGCTCTGCCTGAGCTTTGGCTCGTGTGTTGTATGTGTTTGAATTTATCATTCCTTCAGCTGTTCCACAAACTGAACTACGAAATAAGGATCATATTTAATACCCTTTCATTTATTTTTTTTAACACTACATGAATTTATATTCCATATTGATTCACCTGCACATTTGCATGCATGTTAATTCATACATTTGTATCTATACATAGAGAGGAGTTCTTTTGTCCTTGGATGTTATGCAATGTGGCTGCTGATTGAATGATAATAAGTGCTGATATTTTTCTAAAATTATATTGCATGTATCCTTGCAGAGTGAAGCTTCAGCTGATTCTCTATCTACAGAACTGAGAGGTCAAGCAGCTTTTGGAAGTCAACTATCATCATCATGGTCAAAGGAACCAAACCTTCCAGATGGGAATAGGCATCCAATGCCTGCTAGAAACATCTCTGGCTATTCCGAAAGTTATCCAACCTCTCTTGGGGCATTGTCAAGTGCTGCTAGTGGCAGGACTTCTTTTCAGTCGAAGTTAGGGCCAGGCTATGGGTTATCAACAAATTCAGCATTGGGTTCCATTGGATCCATAGGGCAACAGCGACAGACACTTGTGGGTGCATCACCATCTGCACAGTCACCCATGCACCAGCGTCCTTCCTCACCTTCTATTGCATTGCATACCACCAGTCAAGTTGCTCAGCATCTGCCTGAACTAGACCAACCAAAAGTTAGGACTCGTTCCGATCCGAGAATTTCTCAGTTTTCAGGATCTTCAAATGTTGACCCACGAACTAAGTTTAATCAAGATTCGTTGCAACTGCCACCTCGGAGTGCGCATCTGGCTAATCAGAAACTGCAGTCACCAGATATCCACAGTTCTTCTGTAACACAATCACAGCTGAGACGTCCTGTTTCCTTCACTCCGCAATTAGAGGCTGAGCCCTTAGCTTCTGAACAGTCTCGCCACCTTCAGAAACCATCATTGCCCCTAACAAGTCACTCCTCAATCAGAACAGATTCATTTCTGGATGATGAAAATCCACTTCTGGCACAATCTTCAGGGCAATCCAGCACCAGCAGTTTGTTGGCTGCTGTTATGAATAATGGAATTTTTTGTGGTAATTCTGTTGCAGGTAGCTTGCCTCATCTAACCTCTCAGGAATCTACAGCTGTGACATCAAAAGCAAACAAGCAGCTTCCTTCAGCACATTTTTCTTCACTGGGGCCAAAGATAACTACTTCTCTTCCAAGTCAGCCATCATCAAAGCGCCCGTCAGATACTTCAATGTTATCCCAGAGAAATGTAGAACAACCAACACTATCTCCTGGTCCACCTACCTCCTCTCTTACAGGTAGCACCTCAGCAAATTCTTCAAGTGCAACAAATGCCTCTACTACTCCTGTCTCTAGTCTTCTGACCACACTGGTTGCAAAGGGATTAATATCTGCATCCAAGATGGAGACACCAGCTTCTATTACTCATCAGGCACCTGCTCAACTGGTGAACCAGAGTCCAGAAATTGCAAGCAGCAGTTCAACTCAAGCTTCTTCTACCTCAGTTTCTGCAAGTCTTTCTTCCTTGGCTGAACCAAGTGAGGTGCCTGATGCCAGATCTGGGTCCAAATCTCCTGCTTTGCCTCAAACCACTGGGTCCAAATCTCCTGCTTTGCCTCAGACCACTGGGTCCAAATCTCCTGCTTTGCCTCAGACCACTGGGTCCAAATCTCCTGCTTTGCCTCAGACCACTGGGTCCAAATCTCCTGCTTTGCCTCTTACTACTGGGTCCGACATAAAATGTCAAATTGGCTTCAACTTCAGGCCAGATGTACTTAGAGAGCTGCATCCAGTGGTAATCACGGAACTACTTGATGAACTTCCACATAAATGTAACATATGTGGTCTTCAGCTCAAACTTGAAGAAAAACTTGCTAGACACTTGGAATGGCATGATTTAAGGAACCAAAATAAGAATAATTTGAATAAAGCATCAAGAGAATGGTATGCTCATTCAAATGATTGGATAGCAGGATGTGGTGGATTCCTTTCTAGTAATGAATCACAAGGCATTCCAGCTGGCCATAACAAGAGATTGGAGTGTAATGAGCTGATGGTTCCTGCAGATGAAAGTCAATGTTTATGTATTTTGTGCGGTGAGTTGTTTGAAGATTTTTATGAGCAGGAAACAGACCAATGGATGTTCAGGGGTGCTGTTTATGCCACTTCACCCTGTTCTGATGTAGAGGGTGTTGGAAGTGATGCTGTTGCTCAGGGTTCAATAATCCATGCTACCTGTATGTCAGCAACTTAGGCGCTTGATTTGGGGCTTGCCTAGGATGTTTAACAGTAAGTTTCCTGATAATGCCATATTACTATACAGGTAGGATAAAAAGTCTGGCTAGGATGTACTCGTTCTGCCTTTGGTTTTTGCTGCTGGAAGACTAAATTTGTTTGTGTTCTGATGCAGGGGATGCATCTGCAAGGTGGAAACCAGGTGGGTATAAAACTTGTTTGTGTGAGGTTAACGGTGCACAAACTATCCTAGCATTGTATAAGCTTTATGTATCCCGAGGTCCCCCTGGGTGCAAGTGTTAAGCTACTTCTCTGCTTTTGGGGGATTTCTTTGCTTTATTGTAATTCCTCATTTCACAGATAAAGGAAGTATATATCATGGTAGATAGTTTGTCTCGATTTCCCTTTTTAGTTTAATGAGTTGGCTTTTATGCTTTTGCAAGCATAATGGCTTTTTAATTCGACGACTATACTCTAGCACATTTTGCAAGCATAATGGTAAAATGGTCGAGCTGCATTGGCCGTACAAGTCCAAAGCTCAGAATCTGCCCAAGACATAATTGTATCTTAAAGCAGCATGTGATTTATCTTTTTTATGCTTTTCCCGTAATATTCATTTTCTTGTCCTTCAATTATATACCTTTATGGATTCAGAAGTAATTTCCCTTTATGGATTCAGAAGTAATTTCATCTGATGTTGCACTCTTAACTCTTTCCTACACTGTTTGCTTGTCATATTATTTTGGTGAATCATTCATGTCCCCAAAATGCTGACTCTCCCATGCTCTTGTTGCTGAGTGATGTTGGAATGCTGAATATATACGCGCACATCGTGGGCTACCAAGTGTACTCCTGTTTGAATATTGAAGTCATTCATATTCCCAGAAAATCAGTATGTTTCTGTGAGGGACCTATAGGGAGGATCTGTGTGTGTGGCTGTGTGCCACAAGAATCTTCATTTCCCTTCGAACGGAATGTAGATTGAATACATTCTAAAGGGGTCTAACAAATTTAAATTTGCAAAGTTAACGCATGCATACAGCATATTTAATTGGCCAAAATGGAAGATATCATTGTCTCAATTTTTTTTTTTGGATGTGATTCCCATGTTAAATTAAATAGATGTGAATTGTGAAACCGCAAGTTGATTCGTATGGATGAGATCCAGGGGAAACAGCTAAAACAGATGTTTTGCTTGCCCCTTAAAATGGGTCGATTAAATGAGTGTTGCTTATTGTTAAACTCTGATGTGGACATTATACCTCGTTATGTAAGGTGTCAACGTTTGGTTTGAACGCTCAAGAATTCCCGTGTTCAGGTATTCCCCCATATTCAGATAAGTTGCTAGAAGTTCCTCCAATTTTATAAGTTGTTAGAATAATTGATTTTGAAGATGATTTTAAGTTGTTCTATGATTTTTTAGAAATGTTTTGTCAATTGTTTTCAAAATTACTCTTATTTATCATTATTTTCCTCTTCTTTTTTAATTTTTAAGAAAATATTTTATTTTCCCTTCATTTCTTTCTTATTTCTAATACAAATAAATTATTTCATTTATTCTTTCTTTTTCTTATTTTAAAGATAAAATAAGGGTATTATATAAATTAAAATACTTCATTGGTATGTGTGAAAAATATTATAAAATGAGAAGAAGACAGTATTTATTTTTAACTTTGTAATTTGTCAAATTAATACTAGGTAAAAAATTTTATTCTTAATGTATTATCAGATCTTTACGAAGATGTGAACTTCATACTCAAGTATTTGACCATTTTCCTTTTTTGTAAGTCGTCAAAAGCAATTTTACTCAAACTATAAAAATATTTTAGTTCTTAAAAGAAATAAATTTTTTTTTTTGAGAATAAAAAAGAGAGAAGAATGAGATGGAGACAAAATAAAGTCTCTTTTAGAAATAATAACAAAGTAAAGAGAGAGATATTGATGAATTTCCAAAAATCGTCAAATAACTTACAATTAAGGAATTAAAGATAAGAGAAAAAGTTTTTAAAGACTTACAAAAAGGAACGGACAAATTTTTTTTTTTTTTGAGCACCTGTTATATTAGACGATCAACTATATTAGGGAGTATAAAAATGGCTAATTTACCTTTTTAATTTTTTTTTAAAATTAACTATTAGATTAGATAATCGAACTAATTATATTCCATCGCTCTTCAGATGATGTTATATTAGCAAATTACTCCATCCGTCACACTAATATAGATTTTTACTTTTTGTATTTTCCATATTATAATTGAGTTTCTTTATTAAGGGTGTTATTTAATTTTTAATTATCTAAATACTCTTATTTAACCCATTTTATTATTATAAAACTTATTTTAAAACTATTGAAATAATACATATTAAGTTAAATATTTCATTTTTCAAAAATAATTATACAGCATTTCATACACTTCAAACTAAATTTATACATTTTTACAAAATTAAATTTAAATTTGACATAATTTTAAATATGAGGTAAAATGACAAAACAGGAAGAATAATTAAATATTTTACAATTTTAACCTTAATCTATTGTAATTTTTTTTATTTCTCTATCTTAATCAAACAAATAAAGTACTCACACCGTTCTATTTTAATTGTTTATTTTGAACTTATATAAGAAATAAAACAAGTATTATAAATAATAATTATAAAACTAAACTTTCATTTAATAGTTATGAATAGATAGATATTAATCATATTTAAAAAATACATCATTCAATAAATAGTTGATAATTCATCAAAATCTTCCATTAATAATGATATAATTATAAAAGTACATAATAAAATTTAAAATTAAAATATAATACTAAAAAAATTCATTAATAATAATGATATAATTGTAAAAGTACATAATAAAATTTAAAATTAAAATATAATACTAAAAAAATGTTCATTAATAATTGTAAAAGTATATAATAAAAAAATTAAAAATATAATACTAAAAAAAACATAAATAATTAAAACCGGACATAGAAAATACCTCCTTTTAGAGGTCATCACTCTTGGAGATCACCGTCCGTAGTGTAAAGATATAAATAATTGCTTGTAAATGTCAAAGATACGAAGAGTGCAAATTGATAATTGAAGAAGGTATTTTAATATGCTCAGCCATTTAAATTTTCGCCCAACTAAACGCCACATTTTAAAAAAAAAACTATCTCTACCCTAGAATGCAAGTCTTTTCCAACTTTTTAAGTCTCTTAAGTTGAAAATTATATCAAAATAATTTTTTTGTAAATTTTAGTCAATACTTATTTTTTCCATCTAGAAATATATAACATCAAATCTACTTATATATATATATATATATAATATTATTAATTATTATATCTTGAAAATTAAAAAGAAGTAAGAGAAGAAATATAAATAAATAAAAATATTAAAAGTCAATAGTATATATATATATAATTTCATAAAATAATTTATATTTTAAAGTAAAATAAAAATCATCAACTAAAGAAGTATTATTTTAGTAATATAATCTCCTTTGTGTTTATTAATTATCTTAATTTCCCATAAAAATTCTTTAGACTTTTAAAATAACTTTAAAATGGAGAAAGTTACATACAAGACGTCACGTAAGTAGTTTTGGTGGGATTAGTGCCGCTTTAATGATCACAGAGATAGTTCCAAACATGGTAGCGGAAGAGTCAACTTTGGGTCCAACGATTTCCTAAGTGCTTTTGAATTGACCCAAGTTTTCACTTTTCACCGTGCTTAACTGCTAAATATCGTTGCCAGTATTTGTGGGTTTCTTCTACATTCATGGCACTAAGAGAATATCTCGAGGCACAAGTCAAGCAAGTACAAAATTTGTTTGCCAAAACAATTGGCCCATGGACTAAATAATTCCTTCCGTTTTTAAGATATATCCTAAAATATATAATTCTTTAAATAACTTTTTTATTAAAAAAATATAAGTTGCTTTAAATATTTTATATATTTTTTCTAATGTTACATTTACTCTTAAATGAAAAAAAGAGATAAAATAAATAATATAATTTTTAATTTTTTAAAAAATAATACGACATAATAAATTATGATATTTTAAAAAATTACTATCATACATAATTAATATGGAGTATTTTATATTTTGTAATGAAATGAATATATTAAAAGATATTATATACATATTAAAGAATTACTTCCTTTTTATTTTAATTATTTTCCATTTATTTTTAGAATATTCTATTTAAATACTTCAATTTTTAATTTTAATAAATACTTTTATAATTTTACTATGGTGTAACATTAAAATTTAAATTTTAAAAATATGTATAACATTAAATTCAATATGTTTTTAATGAAGTACAATAAAAAAATATGAATATTCACTAGTTTTTTTAAATGAAGAAAAATATATTATTTTGAATAAATTATTCACTATTTATCATGAAATATATCTATTTGAGAGTATTATTTCACTACCAAATTTGAAACTATTATAATTTTACATTAATTATTAAATAAAGGCATATTAAAAAGCTCAATTACATAATTATTATTTTCAATAATTTTATTAATTCTAATGTAAATCTAACATGAATGATTAAAATGAGTTGAAAAAAACATTTTACTTAATTATTAAATAAGAATCACATAAACTAGATAACTCAAAAAGTAAATCACCTTATATTTTAGGAGAATTGTGTTTGCTCCCACCAGGGATAAAGTATATAACAAAAGATGATTTATTTATCGGTACATATTCTTAAACTTTATGTTGTTTTATTTCACGTCATAAATACATTTGTCTGAATATTATAGGAACACTTAAACAAAGAAAAGGGTACACTGTCAACAATTTAGAATATTTTCATACTTTGGACCTATTTTATTTAGTACTACTGTATTGGATTAAACCTCCAAGGCTCCAACCGGTGAGGGTTTCTTGCAAGATAGCTTTGTAAGTTTCAAAATATAGAATGTAAAATATGGGCATTTCATTACATCCCCTCATCCAATATCAATAGTACTAACTAATTACTACTTTCCTATGGTATACGCTTGGGATTGTGATGTTGGGTGTAGATGTAATCCAAGTGAGCCTCAGCAACCATCCTTCTTTTTAGGCAAGCTTCATTATTTTGATGACATTCTTCCAAACCCAACAGCTGTAAGAACCCGTCAAGATAATTTAGGCACACATTTGACAAAGATATTAAAAACTGAAAGAGGATTAACTATTAATTTATTTCAAACCTTGGCCATGTCGTCTTCTTGAATCTTTACTAATGAATCTGCATGGAGTATGAAAGTAGGATTCCGTTAACTATACATGTAATTAGACACTGAAAGAAAAGAATCCCTGAATTTTTTAGCTAAGTTGATTACCTGATTCATCATATGATGTGGGTAGAAGACGAGCTGAAATTGATTGGGAAAATAGCAGAGAAACCAAAAGGGAAACAAGAAAAACGCAAGCGACTCCTTTCATAGTTTCTTTTGAAAACATGCAAGAAAAGAGAGAAAAGAGAGAGTTATAGCTCTGATGGAGGTGAAGGGGGGTTGTATATATATATATATATATATATAGCTGCTCTAGGGAAGAGGAAAGCGAGTGAGAGAGAGATGAACACCCGACTCACAAGAAGACCAGTTAAAGTTAAGTTAGAAAGATATATAGACAAGTGAGGAACAATGTTGAACTTATCTTCGAAAGTTGACTCTGGGCTTTGCTAGTCTGTTTAAATTTGTCATTCTTTGGTTGTGATCGTGATGATGCGATGATGCGACCTTTCTGAAGAGTTACAATACATAATATAGATGGTCATCTCATATTCCATTTTAACCGTGGACCCGTGGTCCAGTACACAGCATTCCAGAACAGATTCATCATTATGTGCAAGTTCAAAAAAGAAAAAAGAAAAGCTCTGGGCATGTATGTGATAAAGGACAAATCTTATAATGCTACAAATTCGATTCTCGAGTCAGTGGCACGCATCTCGAAATTTACCTCCTTAGTAAGATTTCAAAGACAAAATATGTTGGGGCGTTAAAAGTTTTTAAAAAAAGTCGGAATTGGTATTTTAAAAAAATGAAAACGAGTCAAGCTTTCAACTATAAAGATTGCCATGGCCGACAGCTGTTTTCCACGCCTACCATCTGTTTATTATGTTTGGGATAAATAACTTCACATAACCACGTGTGAGGTACCATCTGTCTTAATTCTTTAGTCCTTTTTCTTTTTTTATAACCCAATTCTAAAACTAATTGTTTATTAACAAACCGCATCTCCTCGCCCCCCCCCCGCTTTTATTATTATTAGTTATTTATTTAGTAGTAGTTTTCCTTGAATTGAAGAGAAAAGTTTGCATTGGCATTCGATGACTTGCTATATGCTTATATTGCTGTCTCCATTTTTAAATATAAATTTAATATTTTTTTTCCTTTCAAATTAAAATGATAAATTTTTTATTTACATGATATTTAAATTAAGTATCTATTTCATATTTTTTTTTAAGGTAATCTAAGATTCATAACATCATGTTACAACAATTGACTGTTAATTTCTCAATATTATCAAATTATTATATAGTAAGGCATAATTTTATTAAGTTAAATAATTTCAAAATTGTCAAATCAGTTAAATAAATATTTAATTTTTTAATCGATAATATCATTATTTTAATATAATTTAACTAATATTTTAATTTTATTATCGCTAGTGGATAAAAATAGACAAAAGTTGATTTTAAAATGAAAGTATACTTTTTCGGTGTTGAATATACATATGTATTTTAAAATTAAATGTTCATTATTTTAAAATAAATATATTTTACATTTAGAGTTCCATTGATAAATTATTTAACTTATATAGTTTCATCATTAATCAGGTTAATAATAAGAATATTATGATATTGTTTTTAGAACCAAATGTTCTTCTTAACTCGTGTATTAAGTCAAATGAAGATATCTAATTTTGAAGGGGGAAAATCCTTTTTTTTATGGGGCAATTCTTAGTGTAGGGTTTTCTAAGAATTAAAGAGCTGAAAAGAAAACTTTTAAAAATGAATATCCTAATAGAATTTCTTATAATAATAGGGAAACTTCACGTAATAACTCGTCTTAGATAGAGGGGAATTGTCTATGTAAATTTGTTAGATGAACTTTAGGAAAGTCATGTTTATTTAACTTTTTAAGGGTTTTCTATGAATTTTACTTTTACTCTTGTCATTCCTCAATGGTAACGGTAAAAAAAAAGGAAAAAAATGAGAAAGTAAGAATTGAAAAGATCAGTCCTTTTCTTTTATCTGAAATTATTTGTCATATTTTTAAGTAAAATTTTTATTTGATTTTTTTCCAGTTTTACCCTTATACTAATCTTTCTATTAAATGCTAATTAACTTTTCGGTACTACTGTTATCCATATTGAATTTTAATTAAACAAGATTAACTAAAAACTTTTCAAGGTTAATTTTTAAAGTTTAATTAATGGAAAAAATTCGCTTATTCCCTTATTTTAAGAAAGAGATAAAATAGTAAGTGAGAGAAGTAATTAATCAGAGTGTTATCTTGTTAAAATTAATAGAAAGAAAAATTAATCAGAGTGTTATTTTAAGAAAGAGATAAAATTGAAGGGGTAATAGATTTCTTGAATCATTTTGGAGCCAAACTTAGCAAAAATGTTCTATTAATCATTTTTTATGCGGTCACTTTTTTTATACATATTAATAATATATCTTTAATATTGTGAGAATTAAAATTTTATTTTAAACTTTTCATATTTTGTTTTTGTATTGACCTGATGTTTAGTATTTCAAAAGATTGATCTTAAATTTAATACTGTTTATATTAAATAAAAACATTTTAATATGCTAAAATAAATAAATAAAATTATAATTTAAGACATGACAAAACTAAAAAACAACGGAGCAAGACTCCCTTAAGTATTTTTACTCATAGGACAAACAATATTATACTCATAGGCTATAAGTATTTTTTAACCTTTGACTTCAGATTACAGATAGACATGAGCATGCACCAATTTGATACTTTTTGTGCGCATTCTGAAGAAGACGACTCTCTTGACTTTTGGAACGAAGCCTTCGGGCGTGCTTGGCCGACTATCAACTAAGCCGCAGCATGCAGAAGACGTGTGTTCAATTGTCTGGGAATTTAATGAAAAGTTTGGGGTAGCTTTTCTTGTGCTATTAGCCTATTACTTTTCCTTTTGTTTTTATTTTTATTTTTGGTATGGGAAGTAATGTGAATGTTTAAATTTATTTGGATAAATTTAAATGAATATTAATTAATTTAAGTCTAATTCATTTATAATTCACTTATAAATAATTTAGATCTAAATGATTTATGAATATCCATGGACATCTATTTATCCATATAATTGTAATTATTTGTAATTCTTTATTAAATTTATTAGTGTAATTTTTATTATATACATTTATATTCAATCTTTTTTTTTTAATCTTAGTACTAAAATAACTTCAAATAAAAATTATATATATTTTAATATTTAACATCTAATTCTAAAAATCATAAAATAAATATGCAAATATTCAATTTGAATGGAAAAATCAAGATTATGTGATATATATACATATATATTTACTTTTTTTACATGAAAATTAGATTTTTTTTCTCCTATATAACCTTATGTGTAACAATTATCATTGCTATTATTCTCAATTACCATAATTGTAGGCGTTTATATTATTGTAATAACCATTTTCATAAGAATTTGAGAAGATAAATAATTTCATTTGACCATATATATATATATATATATATATATAATAGGAGTAAACAAATAATTACAATGAATTTTATTAATTTATTTTAGAAAAAAATACATAAAATAATTCATTACTAGTAAAGTCATTATTTGGTCTAATTATCTAAACTACTTAAAAAATTAAAGTTAAAATTGTAAAGGAATTTTTAAAATAAAAAATTTATCAAAATTAGTAAACAACATTAGTGAAAATAAATTTAGTTAATGTAAACTTTATTGGTAAAGTCCTTATTTGCTCAAATTATCTAAACTACTTATAAAATTAAAGTAAAAAAATTGTAAAGATATTTTAAAAGATAATCAAAATTAATAAACATCTTATATATGAAGTATATATATTGATAATTTTCACTTTAAAACAGCTTTGCATTTCCCTTAAAAAAACTTTGTATATGAGCTATACTTTTTTTTTTAAAGATAAACCTTAGATATATAGTTTGTTTTTTTTAAAAGTCAATTTTATTTATTGAATGAGGAAGTCTCTCAAGCTGAATAAATTTAAATGGATATCAATCCATTTAAGTCAAAATAATTTATGATCTATTTATAGATTGTTTAAATGGCTTGAATATAAATAGTTTACGGATATTTATAAACACTCATTTATTCATATAATTTGTAATTATATTTAATTAATTGTCATGGTGTCATTTATATTATTTATATACATATTCAAAAGAAATTATTGAGATTTGAAAAATAGATCGTACAATTTATGCAAAATATAATTTTAATATATATATATATATTGAAAACAAAGTTTAAAATGAAAAATTAAATGAAAATAAAATAAATTGAGAAATAGGACCTCTTAGTAGATTTTTTTTCCTAAATATTTGATTTCCTCGATAAGTATTTGATAAGAGTAAAAAATAAAATAAATTTGTTTTTTAGCCTTTAAATAGATAGTAAAAGGATTTATAGATTTTCAAAATATTTGAAATTGAATAAGAAGTCAAGTTTACTCATTTTATTTTTTAAGTGGCCACTAGCTACAGTAATTATAGGAAGGTTGACACTTCTAAATTATTTTTTTTTAACATAGAAAATCATATATATGTTACAACATAAACTTAATTAGAAAATGTAAAAAAAACTATATGCTATCATAAAAAATTTGAAATTACAATTAATAATAAATTATAGATTTATTTTTTTATCAGAAGGGTAATTAGTATATTTGATTAGTGAAATTGATCAAGTGTTTACTTTTTAAATGGATGTTTATTGAATTTGATAGATATTCATTTAAATTCATTAAGATAAATGGATTTAAATGGATGTTCATTTAAAATCATTTAACTTATATGAATTAATCAAATTCATTTAATTATAAATGAATGTGAATATTTATTAAATTTTCATCCATTTTACTATCATATATGAGGGTGGGGATTAAGGGACTCGATGGAACCTCAACTTCCTCAATGAAATGTGTGTAGAGCAACTTGCCAACTCAATTGGCTCTTTGTCCCGTGCTATATTTTCGAACAAGCAGTCATTTTTTTCTTTTAACTTTAAATTCATATAAAAAGTTAAAACTCTTAAATTTACCATTATAACTTCTAAAATTAAAGACAATTTTTTTTTTGTAAATAGACTCGAAATAGATCTTTGATTTTGGAAGTCATAACAATAAATTAAGAATGTCTGGACAAATATGATGATTTTTTTTTTTTAAAAAAAGAGAGTTGAACAATGTTTACAAATTTTAAAAACAAAATAGGTGACCCGCGGGGGCATGGCTTCGTGCAACAAAGTTTTAGGGTTTTTGCTTTGAAAAGGAAGAAGGTAGAAAAAAGAGAGAGGAGAAAATCAGCTCAAAGATCAAAACTGGTCAAACGAGAATTGCTCACAGACCAAAATGATTAATTTTCCCTTTTTTTTGGGTTAATTTAAAGGGAATCCATTAAAGTACCAATTTACGACATGTGCATCAGTACATGGCTTTGCCAGAGACCAATATAATTTTTTTTTTCAAAAGAATAAAAAAAGTTGATCGAAAATCGTTGAGGGATTTAAAAAGTAAAACAATTATTAGGATTTAGAAATCAAATTAGTCAAACAAAAATAATTCAAGGACTAAATTGGCTAATTACCAACTCCACAATTTCTATGGAAATTTACCATATTCCGTTCATTTTAACTTCAAGGATGTATATTTTTTTTTTCTTCAATAAAAGCATTCATGGATATAGCAGCTATCTGATAATACATAAAAGAATATTGTCAGGATTGCATTATTATTGTTGTTCTTTTATTTTATATATATAAAGATGCAATCATAGCTTTGAATATTTGATGCCTTATTTTTCAACTTCATGGCTATTTGATCATTTGATGGGATGGACATTTCCTTCATTTGACTGGTGTCAAATGATCTTTTTACATGGTCTCTCATTTCTACCCACCATGAACTTTACCAACTTTGGAAGGTGCTTCTCCAAGTCCACCACATGCTGTCGAACCACAGACGTCAGCACATCCAAAACTTATAAGCATAAAAATTACTGAGGTAGCCCTTGGATTGAAGCTTGAAAGGAAATATAGATTTCTCCAAATGCCCTTGGTCTGCTTATCAAGGATGCCGGTCATGACTAGTGAAATGTATATTACTATATATGTTGTCTTTTTAGGGGTGGGGGATCCAATGCTTAAGGCGGTTTGTTACATTTGGAGCTCTGAGTGGAGATTTTACTGTTTCTTTTTTTATATAATAGAATTAGAAGATAGAAAAAATTATTGCTACTTTATAACCTAGTTTTCTTCTGATTTGATTTCTTTATTATTGAACTGATAATAAGGTTTCTATAATATATGTATCCATATCAAGGTAGGCAGATATTAATCATAGAGTTCTTTCAATGGATAGACCTTCCATTGCCTTTCTATAAGAATATGTTAATTAATGATATGATTGATAGAGAATAAATTCTTCCTTTCAAAAAAAAAGAAAAGAAAAAAGAGAGAATAAATTCTTTATATTATACAATTGATTTCTTTTGAAAAATTCATTGCACAAGAAACATGAATACGTTTGTTATTGCACAGAAACAATTATAATGTTGTCAAGAATATAATATTGTTTTCTTAACACATGTGATAGTTAGCGGGTTTGGTTTGTATTTGGAAGTCGGCAAGATATGTAAATGTGAAAAGAATTATGCAAATGACCACATATATTTGTGAACCATTGAATGTTGGTATTGTCAGAGTAGTTGCGGTGTGACCTATAGTAACTAAAATGATGTATCATCCCTTACCTCATCAACTTTGGATACATGGAGCAGAGTCAAAAAGCAGAATTATTCTCTTAGGGCTTATTGCAAAACACACATGATTAATGTAGTAGAAGGTAAAGTCTCTCCTTTTCTATACCACATGGGGTTGTGCATGCAATGTCACCATCCAAACTCTCTTTTAGGAATTTGTCCAAAAGCTGAAATTCAATGAAAAAATGGGTGCAATTTGTATATATTAGAAGATAATTGAAATGTGCACTTTAGAATGAAGGATTAGACGTGCATTACCCTCTTTCCTTCCTGCGCCATACGTGCATTATCGAATCATGATTCGTGTATGAATATATGAATGTGATGTATACCTATAATTTTGTTGAAATTTATAATACTTTTGTATGCATTCTGGTACTAGTAGACCATGTGAGATGTGACTACATACATTCCGTTTTCCTAGTGAAGAAACACACACCAAAAATGCTTCGTAGAAATTCAAGTAGGATGAAATTTTGGATTGTGGTCAAAGTCTGTTGCTCTCAAGCAATCCTTGACTTCTCATGTCATAACCAAGATTTTTGTAGTGGAAACTTTAAACTTTGAAATGATGTTCTCTCCTTAGTGACTTATCTCATTTTCATCCATTCCTAAAGGGATGGTAGATAATTAGTCTAGTCGCTGATGCAAAAGGAAAAAAGGGAACATGGGGAGGAGTGCAACAGTCTTATTCTAATAAATCAACCACCAATTCTATGGAATCAACGACCAATTCTACATTCACATTCTTATATATTGCACCTTTAACAGTCAGGTAATATTTCACATACTAATAGTTGAAATATTATCCATTCCTTCAAAATTAGATGTGCATGTATCTTCTTTTAAAGGGGTTTAAAATTAAATATTTATATTTCTAATATAAATATATTCCAATTTTAGAAATTCATTTCTATTAGACATCCTATAGGATCACCTATCATTCATATTCTTCTTTGTCCGGTCAATAGAAAAATGTCACATGCACTTTTATTGTTTTAGAAACTAATCACCAAGTTAAATATTCTCTCTGTTTTTTTTTTTATAAAAAAATATATTTTCACATCATTTAAGAAAATACAGAGATTCATGTGATTTTTTTTTATAGAAAGACCAAAGTATCTTTAATAAATATTCTTAATATTATTAATTTTATCTTTCTATTTTCTAAAAATTCAAAAAAATAGTAATTGAAAGTTTAATTAAATGTTCTAGATATTTGTAATTTTGTATTGGAAATGATAGATAGAATCTTTTGATTATTAATTAAAAAGGGTAAAATGAAAAAAAAGAAGTAGTAAATGCCACCATAACTTTATAACGTGACAAATAGAATATTTTATATTATAACAATCTCTAAATAACAAGAAGAACAAAAAATGCTTAAAAAATTTTCGTGGAGGGAACATTTTTTAGATTATTATAAATGAGACAGAGAAGTGAATCCTGATTCTTCACTATTGGTATAATTTATAATTACCACAAAAAACACACACCATAAAATAGCATATTGGTCTGGCCAATTATGGGTTTTTTTCCTTTTGGATATTGTAAGGCCTAAATGTCATGACAAGGATTTTTTCCTTCCAAGCTTTGCATAAGTGCGCACCAAACGCCAATAGATTTGTGTTCTTTAGAGATCTAAAGATAATGACATTTATTATGAAATCAATAGATTTGATTTTTTTTTTTTTACTTGTTATCTCGTGACATCAACAGGACATTTATTAATTTTATATTATATCTTTTTATCCAATACAAAAATATTAATATCTAGAAGGTCTAATTAAGTTTTAATTTTTTTAGGATACGTAAAGAGAAAATTAATAATATTGGAAAATTTTAGTAAAAAGTATTTTTAACATTTTCTTTTAAAAATTACATAAATTTATTTTAAAAAATTAGAAAGTGTAAAACTCCTAACAAGCTGAAAAAAAAAGAAAAGAAAATAAAAGAAAACTGAAGGGAGTAATAGCCGATATGAATGTTTGCAATATAGGCCTCCGGTTGTAATGGTTGGTTACTCTGGGGGCTCCGGCTGATATATATATAACAGTTCCATATAAGTGTGATGGTTGTTTTTAGGAAGAATATGAGTTATATAATAATTACTTCTTCATTATCTAAAAAATATTGTAAAATATTAATATTATTTATGTATGGAAAGAAGGAATATAAATTTAACATAGACGTGCATCTTTTTAGTTGCACTTAGAATTCTTAATTAAGAAAAAATTTAAAAGTTCCAAATTAAAGGATTCATAAATTGTTTAATACATATAAAGCAACATAACATTCAATGGTGTTGAGATGGCCGAGTTGGTCTAAGGCGCCAGATTAAGGTTCTGGTCCGAAAGGGCGTGGGTTCAAATCCCACTCTCAACAGTTCCGTTTCCTTTTTTGACATAGCCTTTCACTTCTTCTTGGGCTTTTTTGACATCCTTGACAATATAAACCCAATTTATCATGATATCGATATACTTGGGTTTTTTTAAATTTGTTTTATTGATCCATAATACCTCGCACTAATGCAAGTCCTGTCTTGCATAAAATATATAAATGTTAGTCTTGCATTAATATTAGTCTCTACTCTCTATCCACTATTAAATATATTTTTTTTACTCATACCAAATTCAAGAAGAATATTTTGGTATAAAAAAGTTGTATGTTATCTTTATATTAAACTTATATATTACTGTTTCCTCCACGAAAAAAAAAACTCATATACTACTAAAGATATGAATTCTTTAATTAAGAAGTTACTTGTGCAATTTTACATTAAAAATATATTAATTTTAAAAAAAATCATTTTATTTATATAAAAGATATGGTAATATTAAATTTCGAAAAAGAGTGATTAGATATATATATATATATATATATTTTTTTTTTTGTGCAAGTAAAGAATGTGAGCTTAATAATCACTCGGGCACTTTAGTATTGTTGACCGCTATTGCAAATCATTTGTATTTAGAAGGGTAAAACTGCTATGGTCATAATGTATAGTCATTGCATTAACTGTTCCATACGAGTCCGGGCGGTTTAGTTAATATCTTGATATGCGTAAAAAAAATAGTATATTCTTATAAAATTGATCGCTGTTACAAAACAAAAGCAAGTTGTTTTAGTTAATTTTTAATGCCATCATATTTTAGCATTTCCATTTCCACTTTCGAGGGGAAAACAGGAAAAAAGCAAATCGAACGTACAACTGAAACGATTCCCGTCAGTAGTCTTTTTGAGGCTGATTTCCATCACATTTTATATTGCAATTACAATGAAGGAGCGCAGGCTATATTTGGACATATTCTTAAAATTAATTTTTCAATTTTACATAAAAATATTTTTTAAAACACTTTTTTAAAATTTTACACATATATCTCACTTAATCAGATAAAAAAACAATATTTTATTATTTTATAATTAAAATTAAAAATCAAACAATTTATTAATTATATTTTATATATTTATCAATAATGTAAAATCCAAAACATATCAATCAACTTTTAATTTTTAATAACATAATTTCATTTAAAAGCAAAATAAAAAAGACTTAGTTTTTTGGCGTTGGAAAAAATTCTTGAAGTAAAAGAAAGAGCTGACTTTAGTTTCTTGTTATATTTGATTTTGGAACGAATGATGTACTTTGATGAATTTTCACATAAACAAAAATAGTATAAAAGTTTTCTAGTCGTGGATGTAACTCGCGTTAGTCGAACCGTATAAATTCTGGTATCTTTGTTTCTCTTGAATTCCTACTGCAACACTTTCCTAGAGTTCTAGATCTTGCACTAATCGGCTTCTGTCAAACTAATCTTCCTCCAATTGTCAAATTATATATATTTTTTTAAAGAAAGAATAATATTTTGTAAATCTAGAAGTTTTTGACTCATTGGAGATTTCAGTAAGGTTTTTTAAACTTTTTTGTTGTTAAAATAAAAAAAGAAAAAGAAGTTTCAGCACCCTATATTAATAATAAAAAGGAAAAAAATTTGACCAGACCTATGTTCTTTTCAAATTTCTTGCTTCTGAAATCTATAATTCAGGCCACGCAACGGCCACAATCTTTGAATTCGTCTTTCTTCTTCTTCATTTTTCTTTTTAATTTTGTTTTTAAAATTCTAAGAGACAAACTTATTTGGCACCTTATGCTTCTACAAAAAAATTGGCAAAATTTAAGAAAAATATGCATTAGTAAAAACCCTAGACGATGCATCTCCCTAAAGAATTGTTTACAATAGCAGAAAAATTCATGAAAACCAAACATCGTGTCCTTTGGTTTTTAATTAAGAAGATTGTATTGGAATTGGTGACAGCCAATTCTAATTCATTTATATTGGTAATTTAGAGTATCATGTATTATCTCTATCTCAAAATATAATTCATTTTAAACTTTTATAAATAATTTTTTTAAAATGTATTTTTTCTAGACAAATTATGCAGGAAATTAGAGTCAAAATGCAAGTAGTAGGTAGTACTAGTAATAGAAAGAATCAATAAATATACTTAATTTTATAAAACAATTTATGGTTTGCGAAACTATTCATTTTAAAAAAGATTAAATTCAATATAAAAATACTAAATATGTAGAATACATATATATATATATATCTACTCTATTCTAGTCAACGTCTCAACGGGTGTATAATGTTTTTTATTTGATGAGTATATGAAAGGGCTATTAATGCTGAGCCAATTGACGATGCTAGTAAATGATGGAAGATTTCGATGACTATTTAGGTCAACAAGTTGCATGTTCTTTAAATGGAACCCCCAAAAATGTCAAACCTTACCTAAATACGCTGTCCAGTAAATAAGTCAAACCAAAACTAGAACGCTATCCACGTCTGATCCTGTGTATTGTAGTAACCATTTCCTTTTTATTCTTATTTTCTTTATGGGTTGTTGTAGACTTGTAGTTACCAATCCATTATCGACACGTAGGAAAATGAGAAAAAAATGAAAAATATTAAAATTGGCCGTTGCTCAGAATACATAAATACAGTATGATTTATAGATTATTTTTTCAAAAACAAATTGTATCTCATGCATAATACTAGTAGTTGTGGTTGGATTTATGTATTTTTTCCTTTGTTTCTTACTGGAGAAAATTCCAAACTACCGAGGAAACGGTTGTTTGAGTTTCGGCTTTGAGATAATGGACTGAGATAGCAGAATTGTGGGTGTGGCCTGGTTGGGGAAGATCTGGACTTAGGTATGGTTCAGAATATGTAAAGTGCTAAAATCTCATTGAAAGTGGTAAGCCTAACTCAACTACCACTTCAAGATTTTCGGGTCTTTTCACATTTCTTCATAAAAAAATTGTAGTTAACAAGTCAGCGCATCTTATGTAAAAATTGTAGTTAACAAGTCAGCGCATCTTATGTAAAGTTCAGAGATAGGAAAAACAAAACATTACTCTTTCAAGGAAAATAAAATTAAGGCATGTAAAGAGGATAAAAGGAGTATGAACTTGAATTTAAAATGAATTTTTTTGGGTAATTAAGTAAAAATAAATAAATGTATAATTAATTCATGATATGCACACACACAAACCTTCTCAACAGTTGCCCACTACCAGTGGATCCGATTCTCCTTTTTTTTTAGGGGCAAAAAAATGAACTTATTTATAGCTAGGGAAAGTTGACCTTCTTAGTATTTGAAGAGATCACATATAGCTAGCATGGTTGATTTCTCTTTAATAAGTTCGCCTTTTCCTTTTGCTATATAGAAATCAGATTTGAATATTACAAGTTACTACTAAAACTATACAGAATAAATTCTTTGGTCAAAGATGCATTGCAACTAATGATCTATCACAAGTGATGATCTTTGTATATTTATAATTATGAATATACGTTGTACAATTAGGATTGGAAATTGAAGTCATTGGCCTCATGCATTTCGACAAAAACACATAGTAGTAGTATAAGTAATATTTAGAGAATTTCACAGAATAAGTAGAAAGCTGCTAAAGTAAAGCAACTCGATATGCCGTTTGATTTCGGCCGGATCCGCGTGCCTATTAATTTATACTCACAGCACAAGTGCATTACATGTCTCGTTCAAGTGAAAATGAAATTATACGCATTAAAAAAATGCTTCTTGATGGATCAGTAAAATCATAAATACCTCACCATTTGTGTGCTAGTAATTAAGAAATCACTCGCTTCTTTATATAATCTGCTATATTTGCGGGGGTTGTAGGGCGACGTCAGACACTACAAACAAAGACACGGAGTCTTAGGGCGGCTCATGCAGAGCTTTGGTGACGTCCACGTGTTTTCATGGCTTTTCTCCTTCTTCCATAGCTCCAGAGGGAATACCTCAGAAACTCTTTTTATCTAAATTCCAATTTCCAAGCATGGGGATTCGGATGACTCAGATGCTCTTACTCAGTCTCTTTGCTCTCATCTTCGTCAACACACGATGGTGGTTGCTGGTGGAAGCCTCCGCGTCCCAAGAACTTGCGAGGGGTTTCAAGGCTACTCCAAATCCAAGTATCTCATCTTTCCAAGATATTCTCACCGATTCCACTGGTAATTACTCACTTGGTTTTCTCCGTGTCAATAAAACTCAATTGGCGCTCGCGGTCCTCCACGTTCCGTCCTCTGAAACGATATGGCAAGCCAATATGCCCCGGTTGCCAAGATGGTCTGACCCAACTCGGGTCATCTTTAATGGCAGCCTTGTCATATCAGATCCTCACTCGAGGGTCTTTTGGTCAACTTACACTAATGGAGACCGTGTTTGGCTCTCCAATTCTTCCAATCTTCAAATCCAAGCATTAGATGATTCACAGAATGTTCTATGGCAGAGCTTTGATTATCCCACAGATACCCTCGTTGAAAACCAAAATTTCACTAGTAATATGTCTCTCATTTCTCCGAATGGGCTTTATTCTCTGCGTTTAGGATCGGATTTCATGGGTTTATACGCTAAGTTCCAATCCAGATCGTACCTGAGTCAGATTTATTGGAAGCACAAGGCATTAGAAGCCAAAGCTGAGATCATTCCGAGTCAAGGGCCCATCTATGCAGTTCTCAAGTCAGATGGGTTTTTGGGTATGTACCAAAACGGATCAGCCCCGGTCGATGTGCAATCTTTCAACAGTTATCAACAACCCATTTCGGGAGTAAGAAGGGTTCGTCTGGAACCCGATGGGAATCTGAAAGGCTATTTCTGGAACGGGTCAAGTTGGAGTCTGGATTACGAGGCAATATCCGATTCATGTGATTTACCAAGCTTTTGCGGGTCGTACGGTCTATGTATGCGCGGTAAAGGATGTTCTTGTCTCGACAACCAAACAGACTACAATTCCGGTCATTGTTTGTCGGCGGATAATCAACATCCCGGCGATTTTTGCAGTGCATTTGATAATAAATACAAAACCCTGAGAAGGAGGGGCGTTGAGCTACCATATAAAGAGTTAATGAGCTACCAAAAGATGGCTTCTCTTGAACAATGCGAGAGTGCATGCAAGGAGAATTGTACATGTTGGGGAGTGGTGTACAGTAACAGCTCTGGGTTCTGTTACATGCTAGATTATCCCATACAGACACTAGTGGGCGTTGGGGATGAGTCCAAGGTGGGATATTTTAAGCTGCGGGACGGTGTAGGTAAAGGGAAGATGAATCCGGGTCTAGGGGTTGGAGTTGGGGTGGTTTGTGGGGCCATCCTGGTGTTTGGTGGGGTAGTGGGGTTATTGTGGTGTAGATTTAGGAAGGGGAAAAGAGGTGTTAGTGGGTACGTGGATGATGATGGGGTAGTTGGTGTGGGCCCATACAAGGATTTGGGGGCTGCCAGTTTCGGATCGATTGAATTATCAGAGCGGTGACGCAAGGGGTGATGACATTGTTGGATTTGAATGGAGCCTTATCATCTGGTATTGTTTGTGGGGCCGGAAAGATCCGAAGGATCAATGGGCTTGGAAATGGGCCCACAGGTTTTCACGTGGGAGGGCTGAAACTGGAATGTTGAAGGTGAATGGGAATTTCATTTCCTGAACCACGTCGATAGATGATGCCAAAAGACAAAAAGGAGGCCAACGAAACGGGGTATTGATTATTTTCGGAAAAATAAAATAGGGTTTTGATTGTAATTGTTTTTCCTTTTTTTGATTTTAAAAATGTACACTTGGTAATACTTTTTATTTAGGAGTGATTATCTGACAATGACAGCCCTTACTATTTTAATGTGATTTGGCCCAATTCCACTCAGAATCCCACTAGTACACTTTTGTCTGGTGCCACGCCCTTTTTTTATTATTGTTTTTATTTTATATTTATTAAGGTGACAGGAGCTTAATATATTAAAGTGACAAAATTATAAACCGAATGAAAAATGAAGAAGCGTTTTTAATTAATTAAGTTATTGTTTACCACACGGGTACTGCTGTTCTGGCATTTGTTTATAGTCTCCGGTGGCGTTATTGTCTTCGATTAGATGGGCAGAAACGGAAGGACGAAGCCCTACATATAGCCTTAATTTCCCACTTGCCATCGGCCATAATATCTACACTTTTGATCCACATGTTTGCCGTATGGTCCGTTGAAATCCAAGAATAAAACTGGCTTATCATATTATGAGTTCCAAGTTCAGCATAATTTATTAGATGCACAGTTCATACTCTACAATCCAATTTTCTCATGTACACATTGGCCCAAGTTTACATCGGGCAGAACAATCCATTAAGCCCAAGTTATCGGCGGTATCTCTACCTAATATATTGGTCCTGGTTCCAATCTGGTTGACCCACTCTATGGATGTCCTGCACAAATAGGATATTGGGAGGTAGTTCTCAATTTTCCTTCTGAAAATTAAGTCAAAATGAATTTGAGGGAAAAGACTTGACATACCTTCTTAAATCCCGGTTGCCGGCGTTTTATAGTAGGATTTGATTACTGTTACAATGGTGGAGAAAGGTGATACGTGCCATTTCTTTTGGACAATATGTATGATTTATTGCTGTGCTTGCGGTCTTTTAATTTTTTTTGTAGTGGATTATTTTTAAACAATCGTGGGCTTAAATTAGGTATGGCTACTGAAAGAATGGATTTAGCTTGGGATACACAGTTTTCGGATTTATGAGAAGATTTCCCCAATTTTCGCTGAAGGATTACACTAAAGAGTTCACTACAGTTCCCTTTGTGAAAACTCAATGCAAAGTTTTCCCCTTTCTTTTTCAATCTCTGATTTTTTGATAGAAGTTCTAATCAAGCTCGTTCTGGGCAAATTGCGAAGGACATATTTTAGTTGCAAAATTTTCCGTATTCTCCACTGCAGAGTCTCTCCAATAATCATGAGTTTCCTGGAAGAAAAGCTTGCTGCAGCAGGCAACGCTCTTTCTTGCTTCCAAGTTGTGAAATTTCCAACATCTTCCTTCATTGAACCAAGTATTTGGCAGCAAATGGGACCCGTAATGAGCATAAAAATGAGATAATTATGCTTGCAGAATGGTCCTTTTAGAAGTCAACTATGAAGTATGACTTTCTAAAGGTTTTCTGCTCCCTAATGGTATGACTTGGAGGTTCCATGATGGAACTAGGCCATGGTCATTTTCCTATAAATTGATGGTTTTGTCTGATGTCTAAAATTACCAGAAGATATGAATGGTGCTCTTATTTTGTGAAATCTTGTGGTAGATCAATCATTTCAGTGTTCTTTCTCTGATGCAGCAAATTTAACAACTGTCGGTGATGTGACCCTGATCTTCCTATTATGTTTTGAAAATCTGTGTTCAATGGGAAACCTTTAGTCTTTATCAGAAAAATGTAAAAAACTTGAATATTCAGTGGACTTAAATGTAGATATCCTCTATAAATCTTCAATGCATGAACATGAAACAGAAAACAAAGGATAAGTAAATAAATTTATATATTGTTTGTGAATTATCTGAACAGTACAGAAGGTGTGCCAAGGTGCTGATTATGGGCACACATAATCAACTGTCTTCTGTGTTTCTAGAGAATTTTGAGTATTTTCATTGCTTTGAATACCAGAGTGGTGTTTGCTATAAAGACAGGGAACACAATCAAATAATTGGCACATCTAAAGAAAAGGAGTGCCAATTTTTCACCATTTTCTATTGTGAGATAGGTGGGAGTTGGGGGGGATTCTCCTTTTTTGTCTTGCTTACCTTTAGATTCTCCTTTTGTCTGAACAAGCCAATCTGCTAGTAAATGAGACTTTATGCACAGAGTAATTAGTACTAAGGCTGTTCTTGAAAGTAGTTTGTTTTGACAGTTTGATTCAAAGAGCTAAGTGTTATGACTACCTACTCTCCTTGAGGCAGAAAGTTCTCTTCCAGTTAGTCATGGAAGAACCTTAAAAAGTTAATTATTGAAGCTCATAATGCATTTGATTAGTTTAGTTGAATAGTTTTGTATTAGTTGTGTCCCCATGGTTGATAACTAATAGTTCATTATGCAATTTTTGAGTAGATCCACCACCACTAGTTGCTTACCATTCCTTGAAAGTTTAAGTTGTCTCAGAGTTATAAAGTTAGTATATAAATTAATGATTCGTCTGAGATGTTCATTAGTGAAGAGTTGGTGGGAAACTTCATTCTTAGGAGTATTTCTTTAAATCAACCCTCATTTTCAAATAATATAATATGATAGTTCTTAGGAATAAGGTCCATCTTCTTGATGATTAGCTTAAGAGATTCCAATTTGGCATGTTAAATAATACTCCTTCCCCATTTATATTCAATTTCGAACAAAATGAATTAAATTTAAATAATTAAGTTTATCTCATTCAAAAAGAAAATGTAATTCGGTCATCCCGCTTGAGCAACAATGATGTTACTTTGTCAATGATGAAGCCATATATGCAAACTGCATGTGTGCTTTCAATAAAATTTTGCCCTTCTGTTGGTTGTCCTTCTAAATTTTTTGAACTTGTAAACTTCTATTTTTTCTGATTTTTATAATTTAAGAATATATTCCAATGGCTGGCATACAGATTTATGTTATGAGGTGTTTGAAAGCGGTTGTCTGATTGTGATTGTCTCATGGTTTTTGGGGCATATGTGTAGTTTAGTACACGAAATGGAGTATAATATAGTGAAAGCCAAAAATACTTGTCCACCTGGTTCTCGAGTTCAACCGGAGGAGGGGAAGAATAACCAGTCCTTTTCTTTTAATGAGATAGGTCATTAGGTTTTCATCAGATGATTTAACCTCAGAAATCTGCATCTTATAACATGATGAGTAAAAATCTCAAATTACTAGGAAAGAAAATAATCTCTTACATATTGCTTGGTTTAAAATAAGAGAGGTAATATATATATAGCCGGTGATAAAATCTCCAATAGTTTGTAAGAGAATGAAAGGACAAATAGTAAAAAATTGACTATTAAGACCCATAAAAGGTTTTTTTTTTTGTTTTAAAAAACTATTTAAAGAAAACACAATATCAAAAGCTAATAACAAATCTATAATCTTCATCTTCCTTTTAACTATTAATAACAATATTTAAATCTAAAATGTGTATTTTTAATTAAGTTATTATTATCTAAAATGAAAATTATAATAAGTTATTAAGTATATAAAATAAATGTAAAAATAAACAAGAAAATACATTAATTTAACTTGTGTAGTAGTGTCATTCTAAATATTAAATACAAAAGTGATTTTTAAAAAATATTTTAGAACTAAATTAACTCATTTTTCTTGAAGAAATTATGCGAGAGGAATAATGTTATTACTATAATATTTATTAAGTAGTATAACAATAACAAAATAGAGATAATATTTTTCAAAAAATACTTAAAATCTTAGATTTTTTTTTTGGGTGAAGTTTATAATTAATCCAAAAATTGTCCAAGCTCGCTCGAGTTGCGGGTCAAATGACTTGAGATTATATGGATTTTTAATTTATGAACCCAATTCATATTTTGAAGTATCAAAATGGGCTAGCACGCTAATTTGTAATAAATTCTCATCACTTATCATCCACCTAAATACTTTTATAATTTGACTCGATAATTTTTTCAACCTAATCTAACCAAACTAGCTATATATAATTAAAAGATTAGTTGGAATTAAATTTTTATTTGAGCTCACAAGTCAATCTCTAAGTACCATTAAAAAGTTAACCGTCTAAGTTCGAACTTAAGTAACCTCATACCGTGGGTTCATTCAGTTTTTCTACATCTCTAATTTTACCTCAAATTTCTCCCCACTCCTCACCAACATTTTTAACCAGGAGATCAAGAGACTTAAAAAAGGAAAAAAGAAATTCCCCTCCCTTCCCTCACCAAACCCCTCGGTATTTTATTTTATTTTATTTTTTTTGAGAAGGCTCTCCAACCAAATATGATACTAGAAATGCTGCGACAGTTACTGTATTACGAAGAAATGCAGAACTCTTAAAGTGCCAGTCGTTTTTTCCCAACACTAGTCCCCTACATTGGGGCATAGTGTTTGTGGTCCTCTAATGGTACTTCCCCATAATTGTAACAGAAACATTCTCACTGTTACGAACGGGACATCATTTAGACAGTTGCTTCTGAATTAAAAAAGAATCTTGTGTCCACTCGAACCTTTCTTCAGAGACTTCATCATTATCGATTAGGCCATGCTCCCCATAGGCAAATGTTGCTTCTTTTTGTATATCTTCTTACAATTTATCACGGGATTCGAATCCACAGTTAGTTCAGTGCCCTGCAAATTTTTGTGCTACTGATTTTTAGAACAATGATGACAAGGTTTGGTCATTTTCTTGAATTGGATAGGATATCACCCCCTTCTTAGTTATGTAAAATAGTTTTTTATATGTAAAATGCGACTCTTTTTAAACTATACCATGTAGATCTTTCCTAAGGAAAGAAGAAAAAGAATTTAGATAGATTGTCATGAAGTAGATGTAATAATTGTAAATTCAAGATTTATATCCATAATGTACTGTTGGCTAACAATGAAATTTATGATTATCATTTTAAAAAGAGTGGAAGGTACAAGATTAATGTGAAGGTGATTGAATACGAACATCACTCATGGAAGTTTTCAAAATTGGTTGGAAGTTTTGGGATTGTGACATTTCTAGATATGATTTAACTACTCTCCATTCTTCTTCCTTTATAATTATTTTTTTATTTAGTACTACTAACTTCACGTGAAAATGACTAGTTTTTGAAATAATTAACAAGTCGTCTTAAAGATTTTTTTTAAAAAAGAGAATAGAAAAGAATGGCAAGTCAATTGTGAAAAACCTAAATCATCCATAAAGAAAATCAAGATACTCTCTCACCTTGTCCTTCTGGAAAGAGAAAAAGGGACAACAAAGATAACTTGATACAATACTACATGAAAAACGTTGGGTTCCTTAATCAAATTTAAACTTTTTTTCATTTCAATCGTGGTAAAATTACATGACATTTTATGTATTAAGTATTTAACTTATCGTTCACGAGATCAAAATTCATTAAATAAATTATTTCTTTCTCCTAGTATTTATGAAATACATGTACACTCTCCCTAATTTGATTGTTTTTTGTGGACAAAGTGGTATCAGATTGGCTCAGAGGTAGACATTTTGTGGGGTTTTGTATAAATATTGTGTTCTTTCCCAGATGTTAGATCCGATGCTCCTGGCTCCTAACTGCAGGTGTAAACAACTAAACAAGGGATTTAAAAAATCAATGTTGTTTCATGGCTCCCAGTCATTTTAAATTAGTTAGGCAACCAAACCAAACCCTTCGGGGTGGGTCATAAATATTTTCTCTAAATCTTGCAATGATCTTGAATGTGTACGTGCATTCAAGATCCCAATTTTGGGAAAACCAAACACTTCCCTTTTTCCTAACAAATAGTTAAAGACAGAAAAAAGCATTTAGGAACCCAGTCGCTACCAACTCAACTATAATCCTACTTTCCCCCATTGCCCATTGGTGAAAATCACCTCAAACAAACAGTAACACATGCTATGACTTCAGGCCCTTTATCTAATTTTATTTCAGAAAAATACACGAGCTCGGAAATTTCTTTCATCACGTTGATAAAATGAATCCCACTTTCTTCATATCCGACATTACAACTTTGCTAAAAGGGAAGATATCAGTACTATATATAATTCTAATTTTAGTACACTTAAAAATAATTAAGCCAAGGCAGAGTACTTACAGTGAAACAGTCCTTGATTCAAAACTTTGTGTACCTATAATGTTAGCTATTTCTTCTCTTCAAAAAATAAAAAATAAAATTTAATGTTCGCGTGAGTTAATCCTTTTTTTTTTTTTTACTTGCCTTGAATCCCACTTGATGAACAAGTTACTTATAATGACTTACGAATAATAATAGTAATTTATACACATATTAGGAAGATATTTTGATTTTTAAAATAATTTCATTTATTTTGTTTTTTTTTTTATAGAACTAACTTTATGCTCTTTACGAGATAATCTCTCTCCACAATGATATTTCTTAAAGTTTTGGGGAATGATAATTTTTTTTACTATGAGAGGATATTAATATTAGAAATAATTGGCAAAATATATCTAAGAAATAGTAAAACATTTTATATTTATACATAAGACAGATTGTTTATATTATCTTATAATAAGGGACAATGGCATAAATGGAGGAAGAGGGAGTAAATTGATTTGTTTTCCTTTTTCTTTTTAGAATACATATAACTTGGATTTGATCATCTTTCTTTCTCCATGACATATATAGATACTAAGACTTATATGAACAAATACTTCTATACTTAAATATTTAGTTGGTTACCCAGGAGTTACAAGGTCTGGTTCCTTCATTTTTCCCTTTTAGCAAAAGTATGGCAAAAGGAAAAGAAAAAAGAAAAGAAAAGGAAGGCCGGGTCAAATTCAGCCTTGTTCGTTTTAAGTGTCATGGCCTCATGGGAGTAATTTAATGTAGAGAGTTTTAAGCACACACGTTAGACGAATTGCAGAATTGCCTAAGAAGTATACAAATTTCGTGTTGCTTCCAAGTAGAAGTATTAGTTGAGTAATTTGTAGACCTAATAAAATGTCTCAAAGGGATACCAAAACTTTTTAAATTCGGCTTTATGACTTATTTGACCCTCTTTCTTTAATATCTTTACAAATATAGGAGGATAAGAGTTTTAGAAATGACTTTGAATGGTAATTCCTAAGGCGTTTGAAAATGAACCAATTTAAAAAGATACATTTTAAAAGTTTAGAATCTTAAAAATTAAAATTGATGTGAAAAAGTGAAATGAAAATTATACATTTGTGAAACTCTTATGAATATAATAATACAAGAAAACTAACAATAAAAGAATAAAGAGAGTGTTTCTATAGTTTCAGTAATTAATTTTTTTTAATAAAAAAATTTCACCTATTTAGATGGTTTTTCAATTAGGGATTCGAGAGCTCTAAGAACTCTAGTTAAAAAAGTCAAGAATTTTGAAAACTCATCCATTAGATGATTCAAAAGGTAAATTTCACTTAACTCCATTCATCTTTTGTCCAAAAACACAAAATCTCCTTTCATTTTATAATTAAAGTAATATATCTCTTGATCTATTTAATTTTATCAAAATAGTATAATTAGTAGGCTTAATTAAACTTTCCATAGAAAGCAAATTCTTTCCACAATATTTCAATTGTCTCAATATGTCTCCTTCATCTTTTCAATTAGTTTAGTTAAGTATAATTTTTATTACAATTTATCCTTTTTTATTAAATCTCATAAATTAAAATAAAATATTACTAAAATATATGAAATTCTATGAACTTTTTTATTTGCCTAAGCATGTGAAGAATTTTTTTATTAAACGCATTAGAAAATTAAAACTGTTGAAAAAAAAAAGAAAAGAATTGTTTTATAAAGAAAACAAATTTTTTTCTTTTTTCAACTGTTTTAAATTTTCTAATGTATTAGATTCAAAAACAATTCTTCACTAAACACATAAAAAAGTTCATAATTTTTTATTTTTTTTGGTAATACTTTATCTTAATTTATAAGAGTTAATAAAAAATAAAATGTTAATTGACAAAAAAATGAAAAATTGTAATAAAAATTATACTTAACTAAAATAATTGAAAAGATGAAGGAGACTTATTGAGACAATTGAAAGATTGTGGAAAGAGTTTGTTTTCCATGGAAAGTTTAAGTAATCTTAATGAAATTAAACCTACTAATTATATTATTTTGATAAAATTGAATAGATCAAGAGGTATATTATTTAAATTAAAAGATGAAGGGAGTTTAGTATTTTTGGATAAAAGATGAAGGGGATTTAGTGAAATTTACCTTTATTCAAAAATGATTTATTATCTAAAATTTTCAATACCTAAATTAAAAAGAAAACTCTCCTTAAAAACCTTCACCCAAACACATGGTTAATCAATCGGCTGTATTTTTTATAAATAATAATAAAGGCATATTTGATTAATGTATTATTGATAAAAATGCTGATAAGAAAATTTTGGACAACCATTTGATGTAGAAAAAGTATATGTTTTTTCTTTTGTAACAAGAAAAATGTTCCTCTAGATAAGCATTTTTAGTCTTATGGATTGATTGAACGATTCAATGTGATGTGAGTGTCCTATGTTGGATAGATTATAATTATTAAATAAGTGAATATGTGAAATTATATTTAAAATATGTAAGAATGTATATTTAATGCGTGATGTGAGATCCATAGGTTAGAAATGAATTTTAGTGGAAAAGATTAATTTCTTAAAAGAAGATTAGCAAGAGAAAAAGTATTTAGGGCAATAACAAATTGGAAGGTCATTTTTGGAATTCTAACTAAACCCAGCCTATTTTGATAGGTTGATTAAGAAAATAGGGTTAGACAGTTTTAAAGATCCCACCAAATATTAAGTAGATAGATTATCTCTTCAATTAGTTCAACCATACCTTATTAGGAAAACTAATTCCCCTGGCTTTAAATTTTAAATCCGTAGAATCAGATCGGGTCAATGAGCAACCCACATCAATCCCTTTCTTTGTCTATAAATTTTTTGTATTTCTTAGCATCACCAAATGAACTGTCACTGAAAATGTGGTATAAAGAAAACCCTCTGTGAATTAATGTGGCTTTTCATTCTTCTTAAAATAATGGCAAATGTTTAAGCCAAAGAATCGTATTAAATGTACTTGACCTGGCCTCAAAACAGGGTTTCCTCTATCCCCTTTATTTTCTCTCAATTTGGTTTTTCAGTTACAAGGAAGCCAAAAGATCAACTGTTTAGAAGAAGAAAGGCACATTCATAAGCTTCAAGAAGTTGTCCATTTTTCCTTCTAGCTACAGGAAAGGATATAATTCCTTTTTGTCTTTTTTCCCCCTCTCACAGACGAAAACAAGCACAGACACAGTTCTGCCAAAATTATTTGTTTTTTAGTGTTTTGTTTCATTGGAGACTCTGTTTTCTGATTTCTTTGATTGATTCTTGTTGTTTGGTTTTTCTGTGCAATGAGGAGTATAACAACCTGCTATAGTGAACAAGCCATCAAAATATCCAACTCTTATTGTTCAAGCCCTGCAAATCGGGATTATCTTTCCCCAAATTTGATCTCTTCAATACAGAATGCGGCTACATGTATCTACAAAGTCAAACTCTCTACCCAGAAGCTCTTCTTTATCAGAATTACCTGGTGCAATCTTTCTGGCCAAGGATTCTCCATTGGTATTGCTGAGGATTCATGTTCTCTTTCCAAATTCAACAGAAACTCCAAGCAGTTACGGAAGGTCAAAGGCACAAACTCATTTGAGTGCTGCAATTCTAGGATTGAAGTTTTCTGGGATCTGTCTGAGTCAACCTATGATACCGGTCCGGAGCCAATCAGTGGTTATTATGTTGTGATTTTGGTGAATTCAGAACTAAGTCTGCTTCTTGGGGACATGGATGCAGAACCAGAGTTAAAGAAAAGCATATCTAATATTCAATTCTCGAATTATACGTTGCTTTCTCGGAGTGAACATTTCTCTGGCAATACTCTGTATTCAACAAAGGCTCAATTCTCAGACGGTGGAACTTGTCATGACATCGTAATCAAATGCAGTGAAGATAACGGATCAAAGACTTCAGTATTGTCAGTTTTCATTGACAAGAAGAATGTGATTCAGGTAAAAAGGTTACAATGGAATTTTAGAGGGAATCAAACAATTTTTGTGGATGGATTGTTGGTGGATATGATGTGGGATGTTCATGGTTGGTTCTTTAATCCAACATCTGCATATGCATTCTTCATGTTTAGAACAAGAAGTGGGCTTGATAGCAGATTATGGTTGGAAGAGAAAATTTTGGAGCAGAAAGAACAAGGGAAAGTTGGGTTCTCCTTGTTGATATGTGCCAGTAAGAGCCCTGACTAATGAACTTTCTTTCCCTTTTTTTTTAAGTCTTACTTTTCACCTTTTGGTTTTCTTTCTGCTTGGATTTGGGAAGTTTTGGGAGCCTTTTTCCTAATCTTATTTTTCTCCTTAAAAATATACCTATAGTTATATATATAATCTCAATTGTGAAAAATATAAGATGTTTAGTGGAAAGACTGCCAAAATAAGTTTGTTTTTTTTTTCCATACATGGCTCCTTCAATGGATAACTTGGTGATTGTGTTGCCAATAGTTTCCTTGCTTCTGGTATATAGTAGCAGTAGTACTTGACAGTGATTGAGAAATGTACATATTCTCTCTTTATTCCCTGTAATCATGGAACTAAATGTTTTGAATATTTGGCTTCTCATAGATTAAGCAAAAAATATTCACCGGGTGCAAAATTTTATTTTATTTTTTGGTATTTGTAGTTTGCCTTAGATTCTTTTAATGAGCCAAATGATGTATTTATGATCTCTTGGCATTTCCTACATTACGAACAACCCTGGAAATAATGATCATATGGTGCGGGGTCGCACTAGGAGTTCAAAATTTGAAGCGTTTGAAAGCGAGCTTCTCACTTTCTTTTCTTTCCTCCAACAAGAAAAAATAGTTTGATTTTGAAAAGAAATAATAAAGCAATAAAGTAGTAGTGCATGAAGTCCTCGTTTTGCTGTTAACATCAGCATGCTATTGCAGGTGGTAGCTCAGCTTAAGAAAATAAACATTGCTCAAGAATAGAGCTGCATAATTAACCAAGGCATTAGGCCGTGATAACCCGAAAGTGCCTTTTTTTTTTTTTTAAAAAAAAGATCTCCTAAAAGTACCTTTTTTGCCTAAGAAAAAAAAAAACTTAAAAGTGCCTTTGCTGCTGCACCTTTCTTGTTTAGAGAAGTCGAGAAAGGTTTGGGCTCTTTGTTTTCGGAAGGAAATTCAAGTTATGTGTTTGAATTTTATAGTTTTTGTATTTAAATGATTGATGTGAGTTAAATTGAGCCTCACATTATTGATAAAATTATAAATTATAGTGAATAAATTATTTTAAAGTGTGATTTTAATTAAAAATAAAAAATATTGAAAAGAGTAACTTCATATGAATATTCATTCAGGTAGGATCTATATGCAAAATTGGGGAAAGAATGTGAAATTTAAATGGGATAGAAATTCTAGGGGTAAAAAATATTTTGGGTTGAAAAATTCAAGAATCCAAATTCAACTTTTGGGTTGAGAAGCACAGAGTTTCAGAATTAATATCATTTTTTTAATAAAAAAATGGCAGAAAGAAATCCAACGGAGCTAGTATGTAAGGGAAGAAATGCAGAGGAGATGAGATATTTAAAGTGGAAGTTGATTTGGGATGTTTGAAAGTTTAAAAAACGAAGAAGATAAAAGAATTAAAGAAATGAGCGGTAGAAGTCACCTCCAACACCAATTCTCTCTCAAAGGATGGTGAAGGCGGAAGAGGTAATGGCTATATTTGGAACTGATTTTAAAATCAGTTTCAAATATTTTAAAATATTTTCTCATAAATATATATTTTAAAATATTTTTTTCTAACTTTATACATAAATTTCACTTAATCACATAAACAATATTTTTAATTATAATTACAATATCAAATAATTTATTAATTATATTTTATAATATTATCAACCATGTAAAATCCATAACATATTAATCAACTTTCAATCGTTAATATTTTTTTTTTATCCAATCATAAATTCATTTCAAAACAAAATAAAAAATACTTTCAAAACTTAATTTAAATTCAATCAAAACAAAACAAAAGATATGAGAAAGGTGAATGGAGACTTAAACTCAATACCTCAATTTACCACTTAGATACATTATTTTCATCGTTGATAAATTTGGTTCCTAATGTCTCACCTCACTGAAAACCGAGTAATCAATTTTCTTTTCTTTAGTGCAACTCAGAATTGAATTAAAATCATGTCATTTTCAGGCAAAGACATCAACCTTATTTCTTGATCGCGTCCTTTTCTATGTTTATTTCATCCAGATAAAGTCGTGAATTTTGAAAACTCAAATCCATCCAACTTTGAATAATGTCAGGGCAAGAAAAGAATTCCAGAGACATCCCATTAAAACAAGCAGCCTGACCTGACTGAATGAGTGAGGAGGAGCGTCCCCGTTCAATCAATTGTTTTACATTTTTATTTTAAATTAGAAAAAAAAAACTAAAGAAACTATTTTGGAGAGGTGACCTGCCTCTGTCACGAACCGTGCCATCAAAACGTCAATTCCTCAGCGATAGGTGTCATTTATGACAAAATTGATTTTCAATTTTTCTGCACCCAAAAACCTATTATGTTGTACTAAAATAAATATAATATTTCTTTCATACAAAATTAAAATTTTCATTTTAAAAAAATAAATTTATTTATCAGTAAAAAATTCAACTAATAACATGATTCTATCATTACTAACAAATATAATTTATTATTTTTTAAAGTCAAACACTCTCTTTTAATTTTATTTCTATTAAGTTTAAAATATTTTAAACGAATGAAACATATTTGCTAAGTGAGATTTGATATCCAAGAATATTCTTGAGAAAAAAAGAAAAAAAACCAATCCCGAAATCTAGCCAAAAAGAAATATCAAGAGAAGAAACTTTCTAAGATTTGTAGCTAAAAAACTAGTGTGAAAATAAGGGGAGAAAATATTTTCGAGGAAGAGTAAAAAACCCAAAAGAAGAGCTACAACACAGGAACGGACGAGAGGAAAAGAAAAAAGGAAGAAGACTCCAAGGTGGGCTAGGCCTTTAGACCTTTGTGAAACAATCTACTTAGTATCTAGAGGAGAAAGGAAGTACAATTTTGGTTTACAATAGTAGAACAGAACAATTAAGAATTATACTCTACAAAATAAAATGTTAAAAAATTTACAAATTTTATCTTTTTTGAAACCTTTTTCCTTTTAAACTTTTAATCACAAATTTCATATGAACATGATTCCTCATATATTTATTTTAAATTTATGTTAAAGTACATATGTAACCGATTCTATTGGTTTGGGTTTGGATGGTAGGGTTGTTTATATGTGGATTTAGTTGCCATTTGTTTAGTCTGAGTGTTGGGCTGGATTTTGGGTCTTCAGAAGGCTGGGTAAAGAGGTGTATAGAAAGGCCCGTATTGTTACGGGCCGAGGGGTTATACAATGTCGGAGTTCAGAGAATGAAGAAGCCGTAATGTAAAGAGGCCGACGTCTAAAAATATCTCTCTCTTTTTTTTCCTTCTTTTTTCTTTTTTTGAAAGTGCGTCTAAGTATATGTAATATGTCGCTTGGAAATATCCGAAACTAAATTTTGACAATAGGAATGAATATTCGACCATGATCATTGATGCCATATTCCTATTCCTATACCCAAGAAGCAATTATGAAAGGGGAGAATTTTCCAAATTTTATTGTTGTTTTAAAAAAAAAACTTAATATATATGTTGTGCGAAACTTTAATTTATTTTTATTTTTTATATAAAATACTTGATGCTCAATAATATTTCTCTGTTTGATACGGCTGGTAAAGAATATGGATCATTGCATCACCCCTCGCAAGTTACTCCAAATTTGAATCCGCACAATATGGGGCTCTCAAATGATATAGCAATTTTCACACGAGTTAATCACCCTCATTTGTTGATTGAATTCATATGTTTTAGATTAGTTTAATAAGGTCAGTTATGAAAGTGAAAATGATAGATATATTTTTTATAAAAAATAAAAAAAAATGAATATTTATTGTAAAACCATTTTAAACAACTTATCCATCTTATTCATTTTCTCTATTTAATTAAATTATTATAGGTAAGCACTGCGATAGTTTTTAAAAGTAAAAGAGAAAGCATATGATAGTTGTAGATGGTAAACACAAATATTAATTGAATTTACTAAAGAGAAAATAAATAAGTATTTTGTTACACACTTTTTCTATAAATAGAAATTGAGGTTTTTTTGAAAATACACCTTGCAAAATTGTAACCAATTTCACTCTAAAAAGAAAAGGAACAAGGGCGGAGCTACGTGGGGATGAGGGGAACTCAAGTCCCCTGAAATTTTTATTTTATTTTTTAGAATTAGTATAGAAAATTTTGCATTTAAATCTCTAAATTATAATTTATTACAATATTTTAAAAAATTACGTAAGTCTCCTCATCTGAGTAGCCCTCGTATAGCTCCACTCCTGAGAAGAAAGAAATAATAAAATTTTCACGAGTTGGTAAGTGAGTGAGAGAATTCTCCGATAAGCTGTTGATTATGTCTAATCATGAGTAATTTTTATGAAATATATGTCGTTGCTGGGTTTGATCAATTAAATATTATATAGTCGAGCGCATCCCTCAATTTAGAATCCGTCTAATTAAAAAATTCTGACACATATTGGGAAGTTCTCCACTCCCCTTATCAAAAGAAAAGAATAAAAGAGCAATAATGTGGTAACCCAAATGAAGAAAGTAAAGGGAATTTATAATGTGGTTACCCAAATGTAGCTAGATTCTGTGCTCAGTGGAAAATTATTAACCCCTTTAGTCTGTAGAATATTAAAGAATAACGATTCAAGTGCTCAAAAAAAGAGGAGTCATTCCATAGCGATATTCTCCTTTGTGAAGTGTGCATTTTGGCGTCAAATTCCGGTCATGATTCACGCCTGCACAATTTCTTATTGCAGGCTGACTTTTCAGGGCTCTTAAAGAGTTCATATGTTTTTTATGCTATCTTTCTTTTATAACGAGAAGATAAAAACATAATGCAATACTTTCCTTGTCTATAAAAAAAAATGTTTATTTGTTAAAAATAAATACGGTATAATTTGTATCTAAAATCTTACTATAATTTTTACATTTAAATATTATCTTCTATTAATGTATTGTCTCGTGACTAGTCATATTAATAATAAAAATATTATGATTACTTGTTCATGATTAAAAATTTTCTTTTAATTGATAAACTAAGTTAAAGTAAAAAAAGATGATTTTAAATGGCATGAGTAATAAATAATTTATTAGAGCCATTATAAAGAGAAAAAAAAAATCATAAGCTTTAGGTGACTAAGAGTCTAATAATACTAATACTATTTTTTTTTTCCAAGTCAATCGATAAACATCCTTGGAAAAATATACTGAAAACCTAAGCCGGCGGAATGAATTTATCGAAATAAGAGTTTTCATAATCACGATAGAAAAGATGAAATCCATGTTTTCTATTTGGATTAAATTTAAATTCTTCATGGAAGGAAAAAATCAGATGCTAGTTTTGACCTTTTTAATGCAGCTTCAAAAGGTCTTTGTATAGCGATGCAATGTTTTAAATATTATTTTCTCTCTTTTTCCCCTTTCTGTTTTTTAGTATGATAGACTCTTTCTAGACGAAACCTGCGGCAAAAACTATCTTAAAAACGGTACCACGGACTTTACAATATGCACCACAAACCATGTCTTTTTAGAACATGTTTTTATTTTATTTTAGTTTATTTTATTTTTAAACAAGCATGTTTGATGCTGCTCTCATGTATGTCATTCATTCATCTTCATTTCAAAATATAAAATATTAAATTTTTATACATAAATTATGTTTTTTATTTAAAATTAAACATTCAATTTGATTTAGTATAATATTTTTAATTTTTTTTATCATCACTAATTATCACCTTACATTTACTATTAATATGGTTAATTATAAAATCATATGTTTAGTGGGGGGATGACCCTTAAATTAAAGATATTAATTGCATGATTTATATAAACAAAATATTGATTTTAAAAATAGACATTCAATTTTAAATATTTTAAAATAAAAAAAAAATATTTAATTTCATAAATAGAGTAATAATTAAGAAAATAATGTATTTATTTTTCTAAAGAACTCTTGATCAAATTATCAAGAAAATTGTGGAGTAATTAATATATATATATATATATATATTCTCAAATTCTGTAAAATAGTTTATATTTTAAAAATAGCATATAATATTGAAATGGAGCCACTACACTCTGTGTTCAACTTTCTTCAATATTTAATATTGATATACATTTCAATCTTTTACATTAAAAATATCAATTTGTGCTACACAGTTGATCTTTGTGTTAATTCCTATTCATTTTTCGTACTTCTATTTTCCTACTAAAGAAATTAGCAACGTCTTGTCATGATGACCTCTCATAGATTTCACTAGCTGGTTTTTTTTTTCTTTTTTTTTCCCCCTTCCCTTTTCAAATTATGTTCAGAAAGATTAAAGAAAAACCAGTTATAAATAATGGCTTTGTTTCAACTTTCAATAGCAGCGTGGAAACTGACGGGTACAAGCATATCACATACAGCATGACCCTCAAAGTACTTTAATCGTTTTATTATTTTCATATTTGTTTTTCTAAAAAAACTATCACATTATAAATTAAAAAAAGAACAAGGAATGAGTAGAACATCTTATGTAATTGAAATAGAGATGGCCAAACAAATTTAACCAAAAGAAATAAACATTGAGAACCTCAAGTTGACCTACTATGAGCACGTGATGACAACTGTGTATTGTATAATGTTAACGTCGGGTGAATTTTTTTTCTCTTTTTTTTCTTCCTTTTTCCCTAATCAACTCATATAAATAATACTAGTGTTTCTTTTCTAAAATTTTTTTTTGCAATTATGCATGTAAATAATGTAAATAAATATATACAATAAACATAGAAAATAAAATTGTAGTCGAATAGATTTTTTTTTTTACACAGAAAGAATTGTACTCTTGTATTATTTTGTTAGAATATGTTCACGTGACTCATTCTTATTCTAAGAAGCATAAATGAAAGGGAATAAATCCGATAGTTTGGGACCCGTTCGATTCATATTGAAAAAACATTTAGGTCAAACCTTCACCTCTAAGTAAAAGTAACTAAGTAAGAGTAAGGAGGCTCTTCCCCGATCAAACTTATAAAGAAAAGGAATTAATTTTTGAATCAAATCTTCATCCATAGCTGATTTTTAAAACAATAGTAATAAAAAATAAAATATATTTTGGATTAAGGCTTCACTTTCATGTTGAACTTAAAAAAAACAAATAAATAAAGAAAAAGAAATAAACTTTGAATAAAGTCTTTAAATCCGAGTAAGAGTTAGAATTTCTGAGTATAATTTAAATAAAGGAAAGGAAAGGAAAGGGCAGAAATAACGTGATGAGAGTAAAAAAAAAAAAAAAAAATTCATGTTAAGGGAAGAAAATGGCAGGTGAGCTGCAATTATAGGCAAACAAACATGAGATCCATCGATGAGTTGGTGAGTGCAACACGAACCTACGGGTCCTTCTCAACCCTCTTCCTTCGGTCTCCAAATCACGAACCGCCTACTCCTACCTAACCCGTTGTTTTAGGTGTGGCCCTTGGTTTTAGATCTCGCTTCCATAAAAGTGACCCCAACAAAAACTCACTTTTCAAGCAAACCCACAGGATTTTTATGAGGTCCCCAACAGCTGGTGTTTTGTGGGTCTTTTTCCTTGTTTTGACCGCCTCATTTCCACAGTTCCAACAAATACGTCCGCAAGTGGTTTCTCTCAATCCTCTCTTCTGGTTTTCCTTAATCCTCCCTCCCACTAATCCCTTTATTTTCTCATTAATTATCATCCCTGATTTTTTTTTTAAAACTAAAAAGCACGTTAAAAATTCCCAATTAAAGAATAGTCAATGAAAGTGAAAATATCTTATTCCTTACTTCTAATACAACGAACAAAAGGAAATTACAAGCTAATTTTATAGAACGTGAATGAGTATTCTTCTTTTCTGAAAATAGGATTCAATTGGTATGTTCCAAAATCATTGGCTAGCTACTCAAAACATTTTGCATTACTTTTTTTTTGTTTTTAATTTTATCTCTTTGTTCAATCTTTACTATTCTTAATTTAGGTAGTTAAGTATAATATCATTAAACTACCACTTGAACTTAATTTTCTAAAACAAGTAAAATTTCGAAAGTTTAATGGTAAATGATTATCAATATCTGATCAATTCAATCTCTAGATTTCATATTCAATTTTCAGTATATAGACTGTGAAATGTGTAGACTTCTTCTCTTTTTTTTCTCAACCTTTTGAAGGGAAACAAAGTTGTAACTAATTTGTATTTTGAATGCTCCTGCACTAGACGACTTTGTGTTAGTTTTCCAAATTTACTGTTTTGTGTGTGTATACTACTTCTTCTTTTTTTTTTTTTTAAAGAAATTTACTTACGTGAATTGAATTGATAAGTATGTGATTTTAAACAATAATATCCACAATAAATATTCATAGTGCACAATTGAAACCCCATTTGTGTTGTGAGAATGTTCTCAACTTTGATGGAGGACAAAAACTTTATGAATGTGGTTAACAACAATATGGTGATTGAGGAAATTCGGGATGAATTAGCAATGATGGTTTTCAGATGCCCAATTTGAGGCAAATAATAGGTAGTTTTCCCCCCTTAATTGCCCCAAATAATAGGCCTATTTCAATTGTTAGCTGGTGTTTACTTTATAAATTTGCAATATATACCCTTATTTAACCTGCATATGCATATTTATCAACAACCCCCCCCCCCACAAAAAGATTAGCTTAAAAAACAATTTAATTAGTTGGAAGAGTATTTTAAAGCTCAAAACAAATTTTAATTCTAAAAAAAATACTTTATATATCCCACAAAGATAGACTCATTCTCATTTTTCAGATATAAAAAATTATAACTGATTTACCATTTTGATAGTGTATTTATTTATTTTTATTTTTCTAGTATACCCTTGGTCAAACAATGTAGACTATAAATAACTTTTTAAATTCTCATTTTGAAAATTATTTAAATGTATATTTTTAATAAATTTATTCACCTTTTAAACTCCACCCAATTAATTCCTTTTGAGATATGAATAGAACTCTATTCAACAAAAAAAGTCAAATTTTGTTGTAATATACTAAATAAGTGTATAATAGGAAGAATGTTTTTTTTTTAAAAAACTTTTTTAATTGCATTAAATATATTTTATTAATCCATGTAAAAAAAGAAGAAGTTACTTTATTTTCGTGAGACAAAGAAAGTAATTTAGTTTTATTTGATTTAGTACAATAATTAACATGAGTCTTCATATTAAGAAAATTACTTTAATGTCCGTGTGACTAATATAATTAATTGTGATATCAGGTGAATTAATAATAGGTAAATTCTTTAGTATTTCAACTATTTCAAAATATAAGTTGCTAAAATTTTTTTTATACAAACTAATAAAATATTTTGTTTTCTAAAATGCTTTTATTTATTTGTCTTATAAATAAAAAAAGAATAAATAAATAAATAATTTTTTTTGAAAATAAGATAGATGTGGGAGGAGATATATAAATAAATAAATGTAAAAGTAAATGATAAAATATTTATAAAATTTCATAAAATATTTTATACTTTGTGATAAGAAAAAAATTTAACAGGCTTATATTTTGAAACTAAGAAATTAATCTTTTATATAAATAAAATTTGTGTATAATTTAAAATATAAATATGAACATTTTGAATGTTTATGTGATCTTAATAAAAGAAAAAATTGCTTATTTTTGAAAGAGAAATTATTCGCATCTTTGTTAGGAATGGAATGGCTATAAATAAAGTTAAACTTTTTTTTTTTTGGGGAGTAAACGTTCAACTCAATTTAATTAGGCTTAACTTTCGCAAAACCGCTCAGGAACCGGTTTCTTGTAGGAGGGGTCGAGATTAGCGATAACCACGACACTTCTGCTGTCCCACCCTCAACCCCACCCGCATATTTAAACGCCACTCACCACGCTTAGCATACCCACTGCTTCATTTGCTTTCTTTTTTCCAGACACTTTTCTATTCTCTTCTTCTCGGTTCAATCGTTTCAATCGTCAACCATGTCTTGCTACAGAGGAGAATACGCCGGTATGATTTCACCTGTGGTTTCTATTTTTCATTTCGTTTTAGTTTTAGATCCTGGAAATCGATGTCTCTTTGAGTGGTTGTTACCGATTTTTGTTGATTTGAGTAAATTTATTATCGGCGACGACTTTATTGTTAGATCCTTCTATTTCCTGTTGATGTTTGAGTATTTTGTTTCCGATGCGCTTGTACTTGATTGTTCTTCTGTCATCGTTTATCTTTTATGACTATCTGTGTGGTTTGTGTTGGCTTTATCATCGGGACTTCATTTCGGAATTCTAAGTGATAGATCTCCTAATGCGTGGATCTATTGCTTGGTTTGTTCATCTGTCGGTGTAGTCAAATGAGTCACTTTTATTCGGCGAGATCTGTTTCTCTTCATCTTTTTAAATTTTTTTAATTTCAATTTGGGAATCTCGATCAGTTTCCTGCCTATTCGAAGTTTATTTTGTTCAAATCGAAGTGAATGAGAAGTAGCTTCACTGTCCTGCTTTGCCTACTATTCTGTGTTTATGATCATGATTAGCTTCTGGAATTAGAACTAGGGCTTCTCGAATTCTAAGGAATAAGATGGTTAATGTTGATCTAGTTTTTTGCTGCCTCTCTGTATGTTAGTCTGTTCTTCTGCTCAACTGACGATGAAATTTGCACAGATTTTTGTTTTGTAATTTGTTTGTAGCTTTATTTTCAAAACCTGATTAGGGTGATAATTCCTTGCAGATGAGCTCATTGCCAATGCTGCATATATTGGTACCCCTGGAAAGGGTATCCTTGCTGCCGATGAATCAACTGGCACAATTGGGAAGCGTTTATCCAGCATCAATGTTGAGAACGTCGAGTCAAACCGGAGGGCTCTCCGTGAGCTGCTGTTCACCGCACCTGGTGCCCTTCAGTACCTCAGTGGTGTTATCCTATTTGAGGAAACCCTATACCAAAAGACTGCTGCCGGTATTTTTTTTCAACCCATATTCACTGGACCATGGCATGTGGCCAATAATTATTGAAGAAGTTTAATTTCATCTTGGATGATTCTAAGCTTGTATTTGTATTGGTTTTGCAGGTAAACCATTTGTTGATGTCCTGAAGGAGGGTGGAGTCCTCCCTGGAATTAAGGTTGACAAGGGTACTGTTGAACTTCCTGGCACAAATGGTGAGACCACCACTCAAGGTCTTGATGGTCTTGCTCAGAGATGCCAGCAATACTACAAAGCTGGTGCCAGGTTCGCTAAATGGCGTGCTGTGCTTAAGATTGGCCCAAATGAACCCTCTCAACTTGCTATCAACGATAATGCCAATGGCTTAGCTCGTTATGCAATTATCTGCCAACAGAATGGCTTGGTCCCAATTGTTGAGCCTGAGATCCTTGTAGATGGATCCCATGACATCAAGAAGTGTGCTGATGTAACTGAGCGTGTTCTAGCTGCATGCTACAAGGCATTGAATGACCACCATGTTCTCCTTGAGGGTACACTCCTGAAGCCCAACATGGTAACCCCAGGTTCGGACTCCCCCAAAGTAGCTCCCGAGGTTATTGCTGAGTACACCGTCCGTGCATTGCAGCGCACCATGCCTGCTGCTGTTCCTGCTGTTGTGTTCCTATCAGGTGGGCAGAGTGAAGAGGAGGCTACCGTGAACCTAAATGCAATGAACAAACTCCAGACCAAGAAACCATGGTCCCTTTCCTTCTCATTTGGACGCGCTCTGCAGCAGAGCACTCTGAAGGCATGGTCTGGAAAAGAGGAGAACGTTCCAAAAGCCCAGGCTGCCTTGCTTGTTAGGTGCAAGGCCAACTCTGAGGCAACTCTTGGGAAGTATACTGGTGGCGGTGCCTTGAGCGAGGGTGCTTCAGAGAGCCTTCATGTAAAGGACTACAAATATTAGGATCTCTGGTCGTCTTGTTTCCTTTGTTTTAGTTTGGAGAGTAACATTTCAGAATGTTCACCATCGGACTTAGCAATTTTAGGTTTTGTTTTTGTTTTTGTTTTTGTTTTTGGCCTGATATGGTAGTAAATTTTCTAAATAAGAGCTCCAGAGGAAAGATGTACTCAGAGAGTTTTCGTATGTTTTTTTCTTGTGGTGATTTGGTTATTTGAATGGGATCAATTTTCTTTTCTTAATATACTTGATTGTCATTTTGGTCTGAGCATTACTTTCCATGGTTTGGTGGGTTCGGTGCTGGGTGATGTGTCGTATGCTTATTTTGATTGTGTGTTATACGTAGATGCTGGATAGTTGGGATCAACCGATCAATTTGATCAAGGAATTTATTCGAGTGGGAGGAGGAGATGTGTGTCAAGCTCATAACTCACTCTCTTATCAGGCATTCTCGCGCGTTATTGTGAGGTTTTCGTTGGTCTTAATCTTGTAGTAGACTTCGTGGCAGGCGAGATATGTCATGCATCTATTTGGAATAATAATGTCAAAATTTGCCTACCATTTTTCGCGTTTTGGCCTTTAAAGTTCTTAATTTTTTTTCCAGCATTGTGCATCTTTAGGTATTAAAAATTGATTATGAAGGGTTTTTATGTCTTTTTCTTGGTCTTGCAAGTCTCATCTATTAAAAAATTGACCATAATATTCTTCTTTTTAATTACCAGAAGATTAGTGGGATAACAAATAATATTAGTACATATGATTCCAAATCATAAACAAATATATGATATCTTTCAATGGTTTCAGTTGGTTTTCTGGTAAAAAGGATCATAGTTAATTTTATACATAGAAGACCTACAAACGAAGAAATGTAAATGATCTTCTGAACAAAAAAAAAAGAAGTAAAAAACAAAGAGACTACAAGAAAAAAAAAAACACAACAGTATTTCTTTCAACGGTTTCGATTGGTCGACCTTCTAGTAAAAAAGACCATAGTTAGACAGAAAAAAAACATAAAAGATATGACCTATATGTTAACAAAACAGTGAAAGATAAGGGATCAATAAGACAAAAATAAATATATAAATAAATGACCTTAATAAATCAGTTTTCCAAAAACAAAAACCAATTAATTTGCAGGTTTTTTAAAAAATTTTAAATATGGGTTTTTATATCCCTCATATGGGCAACAGAAGATGGTGGAATTTTGTATTCCTTCCTAAAATTTTAAAGTCTGGAGGTGATGTTCTATCTGGATGAAAGATATTTATCACATATACAACGAACTTACTTTAAACACATCATAGATTGTTAAATGTGAAGATAATAAAAGGATGTAAACATCATAGATTGTTGAATGTGAAGACTATAAAAGAATGCCTGAGCTGGATTTTGATTGTTTATCTTTGGAAAATGACGAAAATAACTCGATGAAAGTTGTGCTTGGCAAAGCCTCGGTGAGATAATTACCGTGAGTTTATTAACAAGAGATGCTAGGCTGCTTGGTAACAAATAGCCAAAGGCATGAAACACCATGATCTAGGTAAATTAAGGGTGATTTCATTTTTTGTCGTAGAGGAGTCATTTTTTTGAGGAAATGAAGAGTCTTTGAAAAAATATTATTTCTTGTTAAATTAGACAAGAATTAATATTGTCACCATTTTTTAAAAAAAATGAATTTTTTTTTTAAAGTGATTTACTTTTGGACTGTACGCAATGTGTCTACATTTTAGAAGCATTGGCCCAAAGCAATTCCCTTCCCCCCGCCCCCAAAAAAAAAGAAAGAAAAAAAAACAGAAAAAGAAAAAGAACATTGGCCCAAAGTTGTTTGCTAATATTTGGACCCAAATAGCCGATGCAGGCTGTAAGCATGAGTTAGCCTTAGAGGAGAATTTGCACGTTGGTTTCCATGTTACTTTAGAGATTGGTTTTACTTTGGGCCTTTCCTTTGCAGCTTAGGTAAAGGTGAAGAAGGCCACTACTTATGATGGCTCAAACATCAATGAGATACTGTTGTCCCTTGGCTTGACACGGACAAAGATTGGCCCTCGAGTGCAAAGACCCGAGGAGCTTAATTCTCAGGCTCACCCGTAGTAGGGTGGGGGCAAAAGTTGGCTTTAATGATCTTATAGTGTTGAGTAGAAGGCGAGAAAATAAATTGCATTGGTCGATCTTGAGTTAAACAAACTCTCCTTTGATTCTAAGAATTTTCATGTTGTATGTAAATGTACCTCTCTAGGTATAGAACTTTCGGAAGATTTGCTGCATATCATTCTTCGAGGGTAAATTGCATTTCTTGAACCAAAAATGGGTTTAGGTAAACAAACTTCAAGCTCTATATAATTATTCATTTCGCTTAAAATTGAATCATTAATATGAACATTCAGTTTTTAAAAAGTAAAAAAATATTTTTTATATAAAGTTTTATCCATGCACATATTATTATCACAAATTTTAGTCTACAATTAGATGTTTATTTTTTTACTTGGTATAAAAGTTAAAAAGGATATTTTTGAGTATGAATAAGTTATTATATTATTAAAATAGTTGATGATAGAATTAATTATATGTGCTTGTGGGATGTGAGTTTGTTATGGAATTTTGTAGAAAATATAATTATTTTAAAAAGTGTACATTTAATTTTTTGACATCCTAAAATATAAATGTGAGGAAATAATTGGATAGGTTCCGATGGAAGGGAAATAACTTATTTACTGTTAAAACCTTTAATTTTTACACAAAATTAAAATAGTGCATTTAATTTTGGACGGAGAGTAATATTTTTCCTCCTCTTTTGGCAGTGAGTTGAGTTCCTAGTGAGAATTATAGGTAAACAATCTCTATGTAAACAGCATATTTGAAGTTGTATAGTGTTCAAGAGATATATGTGTTTAGTAAAGACAAATAATTTCATGATTGTTTTTCTCTTTTTGTAAGAAAGCCACCTTAAAAGTGATGGGGATTTGCCATGAACTCCAACTGATTTCCCATTTTTTTTGATTTAATATTAACAAGAATGGAATTAAATATCAGAAACAAGTTTGTATCATTATCTTGTTCAAAATTGAAGTGAAACTGGTACAATGATCATCTATGCATAACTCTTCAATTTAATGAGAAACTTTTATTGTTATGAACTTTAAAGTGAAACAGACAAAACTCTTGGCATAAATTTCCTACTGTGCGTTTAAACTTGATCTTCTGCAAAATTTATTTTTGGAATAGTAAGTGAAAAGATCCGAAACTCTTAACTTCAATTCCTTTTGCCGACAGAAGCCCCAAGCCACTATCCACCATTAATATCTCGGCATGCAGGCTCGCCCCCACAAGAAGAAAACTATCATTTTCCTTTTCCTTTTCCTCTTTAGGATAGAGGTAGAAAAGGACTACTAATGTAACTACCTTTAGGAGGAAAAAAAGTCGAAAAGGAAAGAACGACTAATATAACAATTTCTGTATAATAATACGGAAATGGTGGAAAATTAATTGTTGCTCCTTAATTGATTAGGGTTTAAGAATGTTGGACCATATAGATATATTAATAGCAATATTCATGCATAGTATATTAACATGAAATAAATAATAAAAAGTAGAATATAGTAACTTGTATTGCAATAGTAATAAACACAAAGGTTTGTTTAGCAATGTTGCCTAAATTAGAATATTTTATCCATTCTCTTATGTGCCCAAGACTTTGGGTATTCTGTTCCATGGATTCAACTATGTATTATTCTCTTAGTCCTGCACTCTAAAATTTGAAAAGTATAGAAATTTTTTCTTCTGTCGAGTAAGAAATGAATGCCTTAAACTACTAAAAAACTGATAATCTAACTCCTGTCAAATATCCTAGTATTTATAAACAATAAAAAGACTCTATCAATAGATACACGACTCTACTAATAAATACATCATTTCCTATAAAAAGACATACCCTCGTGTAATTTACATATACATTCACTTTAATTATAATTTTATGAACATAGACATAACTTCTACCTTTATGCATATGTCTGTTTAATTTAATTAAAAGACATGTTCCATAAAGTATACTTCAAACACTAAAATATTCAACAATACCCCATATCTGAAGTAATATTTTGACATGAAATTCAACATATCTTTAAGCGTTCTATTTTTTCTTTCAACGGCACCATTTTGTTAAGGTGTAAATGATGTACTAGTTTGATGAATTATTCAATGTAAAATAAAAAAATTATCAAAGACATTAGATAAATATTCTCCACATTTATCTAATTTTATTGCTTTTATTTTTCTATCAACTTGATTTTCAACTTCTACTTTATAAGTCTTAAACTTTTCAAAAGTTTCATATCTCTTGGATAGATTTATAAGTATGTCTAGCCAACTTTGATTATATACATATTTCACATTTATGTTTAATGCCAATGCTTAAATTAATCATTCTTTGTAAAGATCTAAAGTTAACATGACCTAATCTAGCATACCATATATCATAAGAATCAACAATATAAGCATAAACTATGTTTTTATTATTATTGATAGCATTTGTAACCATTATATTGAGTTTGAACAACCCAACCAAATACCCTTTTCTCATATACATTTTACCCTTAGTGAATACAAATTTATCAGATTCAAACATAAGCTTAAATCCCTTATTACTAAGAAATGAACCAGAAACTAATTTTTTTCCTAATTTCAAGTACATGAAGGACATCCATAAGGGTAACAATTTTTCCACAAGTGAACTTTGTATTGACTATGCTTTTTCATTCCACTTTTGATGAAGATGAATTTCCCATGTAGAGATTTTCACCATGTTCAAATTTCTTGTACTAAGATAATAGAATTTTATCTGAGGAAACATGTCTTGTGGCTTTAGTATCAATCCACCATCTTTTAACATCAGAAACCACATTGACCTTATTCACAAGAACAACCAAGTCAATATTATCATTACTTTCCATGAAATTTGCTTATCTATTTTGTATAGGATTGACAACATTATTTTTACGTCTACGGTCAATTGCCTTTGTCTTGTCTTTCCAGATACCCAACATGACCCTTTGATCTTCTTGAAATCCTTGCCTTTTGGTGCAAGATTCTTTGCAACTATCTTGCCTTTTCTTTTGAACTTCTGGAATTTTGGTTTGCATTCAACCATATTTGCATTGGCTTCCAAGATAGATTCATTAATTTGTCTAATTTTCTGTGGTCTTCTTCAACCCTCAGCCTAAGTATAAGATCCTCCATAGGCATTTATCTTCTCTTATGTTCAAGATAAATTTTGAAATCACTCTATGAAGGATACGATTTTTCAATTATTGTTCTTACTTGAAAATGTTCATTAATTGTACAACCTTCTGAATGCAATTAAGAAATTAACACTTGAAGTTCTTCCACTTGTTTTGTAACAGGCTTGGAAACAACCATGCCATACTTGAGAAACTTACCAATGACGAATTTCTTGGCACTTGCATATTTCTATTTTATATTTTTTTCTCAAGTGATTCCCAAACTTCTTTAGACATATCATATGTTACATAAATATCATATACTGTATTATCAAGTCTATTAAGGATATAATTGATGCACAAAAAATAAGAATACTTCCATGTTGTAATAGTTAATTATGCTTATTTATCAGTAGGATCAGTTGGTTTTGGACACTCTTCATTAACAAGATGTGCCAATTTTAATATTGTCAAATAAAACATCTTTTGTTGCTATATTTTAAAGTCACGTCCTTTGAACTTTTCTAACTTCTCATATTTAGAAACATCAACTTTTGGATTCAAACTTGTGGTCATTTCTTTCAATGTCCTTCAAGTTATCTAAAACAATATGTATAAATTATCAATAATAATAATAATAATATATTATATAATATGTGAATATTAACAACAAAAGGTATTCTCTTTAAGAATGTTGGACCATATATATATATATATATATATATATTTGATATATTAATAACAATATTCATACATAGTATATTAACATAAAATAAATAATAAGTAGAATATATTAACTTGTATTGCAATAGTAATCAACACAAATGCTTGCTTAGCAGTGTCCTAAAATAGAATATTTCACCTATTATATGATGTGCTGAAGACTTTGGGTGCTTATGTATTCTTCTTTTAATTCTGCACTCTAAGATTTAATTAAGAAGTCTAGAACTTTATCCTTCTTTCAAATAAAAAATGAATGTCTTAAACTACTAAAAAATTAATTTAACTCTTGTCAAATATACTAGTATTTATAAACAATAAAGAGACTCTATCAATAAATATATACTCTACTAATGGATACATAGTTTCCTATAACTAGACATATTACGTATTCATTCACTTTAATTATTATTTTATAAGTATACATGTGCCATAAAGTATACTTCTAACACTAAAATATTCAAGGAAGAATTGAAAGTTTCTCTCTTGCAACTCCCATCTTTTGATTCCTTATTTAACTTTATTAAAAAGTATTATTTAACTATGTCAATTTAAACTTTTAAAGCGTGTCTAATCCCTGTTTTCGCCGTTCCACATATTAATTGTTCTTACAAAGGTTCACTGACCATTAGCAGTTATGAGAATTAAAGGAGAGGAAGGTAATTGGTTGACTCATGGTTCTTGGGGCAAGCTGATTATAGTGCATGATGAGACTATCATTTCTTCCAGCACTTATAGTGGGACTGAGACAGACAGAGGAGTAGTACTAGTGCATTTACAAACAAGATTTTTTTTTTTTAATAAAAAATTTAGGGTTGGGAAGGGGGGTGACAATGAATGACTAATGTAAGTACTGGGCTCCCCTCAACAAGGATGGAAAACCACTTCACGCAAAATGCAGAGTCAGAGTTTCCTATTTGGGATTCTGAGAAGAGTGCGTTGCAGGAAAGGCATGACAGGTTTTTAGTTGGTTCAGTAACTTGTCAAATCAGTGGCATCACCAAATGGAATAGGGGAGAATTAATTAAACTAAAAAAAAAAAAAAAGGGTCTGTAACATTAACTCAAAAGATTCCTAAAAATTATTGGGACCTTTTAAAATGTTTAATTTCTCATGACTGCAATGATGCAACTGTCTGTGAAATTTGGGCCTCGTTGAGAGAGATTAGAGAAACTGCTGTTCACTGCACTTTAGATGATGCAAGAAACCAGAGGAAAAAAGGGTGGATCAGATCAGATACTCCATAAAAGCTGCAGTTGCACAGTATTTAATGGCGATTTAATTTAAGGTGTCAAATTCTTTTTTTTCCCTCATTGCAATTTCCAAAATAGGAAGCTTCTTTACTTCGATCCTTACGCAGCTTCTGTCTGGAAATAAATAGTAATAATAGATCAATGTCCTCAATGTATATCCTTACACTCTCATTGCTAACTGATATATATCTGCAGATTTTTCCTTTATAGTGTAACTTGACACATGAGCTCTTTTTCTTACTACTACTCCCTTCATTAACATCTACGACTGACTACTCATACATGAATAGGGTTATCTGATCACTTGACTATTGTCATGAAAATAAAGATTTGTCGACTACCAAAGTGTGAAGAGGAAATTTTAATTTCCATATAAAACTCGGAGTATAGGAAGGGCTAGGCTAGCTACTGGAAAACCTTCTGATCTCAGAAGGTTATTCCAAATACATACACGATAACATATAGTGGGGCAGAATTGTTGTTTCTAAATGTCTTTCAACACATTGGATTTTTTCTGCACGGTTTGCAGTCATAATGTTTTATTTATTATTGGTTATTATATGTTAGTATATCATGGGAAGTTTGGTAGCTTTTGAGGTGGCTTTAATTTACTTCATAAATCGCACAAAGGACAACATGGTTATTGACAAAAAAAAAAAAATGTTCTTTTCATGTTTAATCACTAGAGAAAGTGGCACTCAAGTTCTTTGAGATAAAAAATGACCTAATCGGTATCAGCAGCCTTGAAACCAGAAGGGCAAACAACAAAGAGGTAAAGATATTTCTTTTCATGTTTAATCACTAGTGAAAGTGGCACGCCTGCAGAATATTTCTTGTACAACTTCTTACACCATATCCAGTTTTTAGAGCCTTCATACTGAAGCCTATTGTCCATTCACCTGAACATTTCCCACTTCTGCATTTTATGAGTTACTTTGTCAAAAATGTTTTCTTTTCCCTCTTATTTGATTTGAGTCTAATTATTAAAAAAAGAACAGAATTTTGTGTCTAAGATCTTCCTCTTTTTTTCCTTAAAAAAAAAATCCTTTTAACATTGAATAAATGAACTAGTGAAGATGATTTTCTTAGAATTTCCTTGACTTTTTCACCAAAAGTCTCAATTTTTCGAACAGGAACTGAATAAAGCAAAGGAAGTGAACTCTGTACATATATATATATATATATATATATATAATATAATATAATATAATATATATGTAGAATAGACTCCAAGGGCTGAGCTAACTGAAGTTATAAGTAGAATCTGCTACAACAGCAGAGTGAACGGACACATGGGTACGGATTCTAGTCACACATGCAAAAAAAGTGAAATATTTTAAAACACTATTATGAGTACAAACAAGCTTTATAGGGATGTTGTGGGGGTGGGGGAAAGAGGGTAGAAAGACTAGAAGAGTCTCCTAAATTTAACATATCCCCAACAGGATTCCCAGGAGGTCTTGTAAGAAGAATGTAGAACGGCTAGTAGTTATTTTAACATTAATTATTGGTTAACAATGAAAAAGCTATCGATTGATAGATTAGATCAATACATTGTCCCAAAGATCGGACTTTTGAGTTATCAGATAGGAAAGCAGAAATCAGGAACATATTTAAGAATCACTCAACTAAGGAAAAGAATATTTGAGGATTACCACATGTCACAAACTACCTCCAGATATCTCTGACTGAATCGATCAAACCTCAGCACCAGAAATGAACAACCGCACAAAGAAGTCTATGAAACCCTTAATCCAAAAGCAGCAACTAACATAGAACCACTTCAAACCAAATTCCAGAAGAAAAAAAAAACTAAGCAAATACCCAGCCATAATTATCCATCTAATAGGAACCAGTTCCAAGACAAACCCTTACCTCTAGATTTCTGAAACACCTCCTCAGTTAGTGAGTGACACTAGATATTTCTTCCTCTATAAAAGCTTATAGAATTATAAAACCCTTAGGAATTAGGATTTAGCAAGCTAGCTACACATATCTAGTGTTTCAACTTAATTAATGATTCTCCCCCTTGCTGAATTTCATCCCATAATTCTCCCACAAGTTTTCAGTACTGTCACCAATCAAGAATCTATAGGATCCATCATGGATAGCATTGCCAGTGTCACTATTAGGAGGGGAAGCACCCTGATCATTTTGTGCATTTCTCATTGTTTCAGGGCCTTGATCAGTGGTATCACTTGAATAAGTTCCCCCTCCCTGGCTGTTTATAGATCCGTTTGTTAAGTAACAGCACAGTCTTGAATTTTCCTTCCTCTTCTTAGTGCACTTGATGAGGTAATTACTAATACTATCCCATTTGTCTTTACACATTAAAGCATTCCTATCATACCCCAAACAAGCCATCTTGGCAGCTATTTCCTCCCATAACACTTGTTCCGGACATGACCCGATTCTTTGAAACCTCGGCTCCATGCTTGTCCTCAATTGGATTAACCTTGTAGTCTCAATTTCAGACCAACTATCACTCTTCAGAAGGCTAGACATTGTCTCGTTTCCGTTGTTATCATTTTGATTTTCCCATGGAGGTGTAGCCTTAATAATTTCTTTCCCAGTTAATTTTCTTAAAGTTTCCATCAAAGTTGCATCACGGGCTTCAATCCATGCTCTCTCATTAGCCCAAAACTTATGTTCTCTATCTATCCTATCCACCTCTTGTTTCCTCCATGCTTCCTCTCTTACCACCCTCTCTTGTTCCTTCTCTTCAATTGCCCTCATCATTTTCTCCAACCAAGCTTCTTGCTTCTCCATTATCTTCCTCATCTGTGAATCAATGAAGTCTTTAATCTTCGCCTTCCAACTCTTTCTCCCCTTTCTCTTCCTCCTCCTATCATTTGAATGATTATCCATAGTCACATTTAAATCACTGTCCTCCGATGAAGTGGAATTGAAATCAGAAGAATTGGAGAGACTAAGGCTATCGGAGGGCTTTGGTGCTAGCTGGAACGGCTCTTGATTGGATACTCCACTTGCGTTGTTTCCACCAATATTATTATTGTAACGATAGCTACTCCCCACTAGATGGTTGTTGTTCTCTGAGACTGAGGCGGCTGCGTTATTACTGGACTCACCGTAGAGGGCTTCAAGTTGGCGAAAGAATCTGTAATGCTTCCCATCTTGTCTTCCGGCTTTGCCCTCTTTAGTCTTTTTGTAGTACTTGTACAAATTCTCAAACTTCTCTCTACACTTTTTTCCACTCCTTTGATAACCATGTTCCTCCGACATTATCCTGGAATAGAATATATATATAGATCGTGACATACACACACACAAAAAGAGGGAGAAAATAATTGATTAATCAGACAAATTTAAGGAACCCTAGTTTGTTTAAGTTGCAACCAAAATTATTTGAAGGTTTTCATGTGATAACGATGTCTTCCTATCTTACCTTCCTATCATCATTTGAATTGGGCTTAATTTCTAAAATGATTTAACTAAAAATTAATTCACTCCATGACACAGCCAGAAAATTGAAGGAGCAAAAGACTAGTAAAGAAAAAAAATGAAAAGAGCAATAATAACACCTCAATGATCTCGTACAAATTCAAATAGTGTCATTTCCGTGTACAAAATTAGTAATGAAAGAGCATAGATTGTTGCGAAAAGTGATTTGTTTAATATAGAAGAGTTCTGGGTACAGACTGCAGAGTTGTGTGTGTTTTTCCCTTTTCTTTCATTTTTTTTTTAAAAAAATGTTCTATTTTTAAGTAACAAGACAGGAAAAGGGTTATTGCCCTCAAGACTTTCTTCTTGGAAGTAGGAATCCTATGTAATAAGCAGTTGGTTTCAAATTCAATTCCTCTTCCAAAACACACTCATAGTCTTAGACAAGAAAACAAGCTGTTCATTTGTTTTAGATGTTTATAAAACACAGACTTGTTTGTTTTAATGTTTTCCAGATTTTCAGGGAAGGGCTGAAGTCGAACTTTAGGGTATGCACTATTTATATTGCTAAGACACAGTGTTGCTCGAGTGTTATAATACCTTGAGACTTCATCCCAGAGAGGGCCCTTCTGATTAGCCTCCTTGAACTTAGGATCGAGTCTTGATCGGATCTCAAGAAGAGTAAGCGTTTCTTGCCTAGGCCACCTCCCAGTCCCACCATCTGTCCCAAGTCCACTACAGGTCTCCATCTCAAACCCGCTAAAACCAACCGCACCCGAAAGACTTGCTGTAGTCGCCACAGCAGCGGAATCGGCTCGGAACTCGTGATGAAGGCCACTACCTCCAGGAGGAACCATGTCATGGCTCACTTGACGACCCACCAAGACCATCTCATGATAGTGCTGAGCTGGAGTTAGACTCCGGTGGCCGGATAATAAGTCCGGCGATGGAGGTGGAATGGGTGGAAAAAGAGGCCTCCCAGTCATGTACTGCCTCAGATCGGCCATTCCATACTGGTCCTCCATTACAACTATTACTACTAGAGCACAGCCTTGAATGCAAAATTCAAAGGAAAAAAAAACGTGGAAATCAGGAAATTAAAAAGATGGGGATGGATAGAGAGATTATAGGCACTAGAGAGAGAGGAATAGGACATGAAAAAAATTGTTTGAAGAGAAGGAAGGCAATGGAGGAGAAAGAAAGTAGCGGCAGACCCGGATCGTGTCCGTCCAAGAAAAAGCTTTGAATTTATGTAGAGTACAATGGACCCATGTCTCTGTTTAGCGAATTTGTAACACTTCTTGCGCTAGGTAAGGCTAAGCCTTTTATGTATGTGTACGTATATATGTCCATTCTAAACTCCTCACTCTCTTTCGCCCCCTATGCCATTGCCAATACTTAGCCCTATGTAAAAAGGGCTAGTAGATACATGCATATATATATAAAACACTCTATAAGGGTCCGATCGTAAAAGGAGATAGAATTAGGTGTAGATCAATAAAACACACCACAAGAACACAGTTACCAATTGAGTCTTAAACTTAATTAAAAAAAAAAAAAAACATGCACAGAGGAATGGGAGAACACAGAGAGTAATAGGCTAATGAAAGTGAGACAAATGTCAAGGGTGGAGTACAGAGGAGCAGTCCCTCCTTTGATGCTTACGCTTGTACAGTAACTAGGATTCTGCCTTTTTGACCATTTTGCAAATTTTGCTCCCTTCTTCCTTTTTTTATGCCCTCTTCCTCTATTGATTTAATACACAGTAGTAACACAAGAGCCACATACTGTAGCTAGGTAGGCCTTCTTCAGTCCTTCACATCTCAGTCAGTCATGGCCCCTTTTTACTCTCTGTTGCCTGAACTGCAGTCTGGTCCTGGGTTCTCTCTACTGTGGCTTATGAAATTTGAGAGTTAAGACAATGCAATTTGCATATTTCGTGAAAGTTCACTTCATATCTGCCTGACTCTTCATTTCTTTCTAATAAGTTTTTTCAGATTTGTGTAAACAAACGTTTCTTGGTTTGTCACCATCGCATTTACGCATCCAATCATGGTTGGATTTTATCTCATTTCCTAAATACTTTGTACTGTCTATGGTTTGATTTTGCTTGCCCTCTATATTCCTTTTGTTTCTTACAACACTAACATGGTTCATCATAAAGATACAAATGAAAGATATTTCCATTTTTTTAAAAAATAATTTATCTTTTGTCTTTGAAACTTTAACCAAAAATTAAAGGAGGGATGATTCCATTCCTTTGCATTAAGGTTTGGAGTTGAAATTAATTAATTAGTTCATCAGTAATAGTAACAAAAACTATAGTAAGCTAGAAAGATTCTTAACGGATAAAAAGGTGATAATGTTATTATATAGTTTTCCTGTTTCTTTGAAAGGTTATTTTAGCTTAAATTTCTTTTAAAACTTAATGTTAATTGTCATTTTCAATTTTAATTCTTCAAAAAAGATTGGAAAAGGGGCATGCATATTCAAATTGGGGGGGGGGGGGGGGTATTAAAGTCTTGGAGGAAAGTGTTCAAAGAAAATCATGCTAACTAAATAAAGTGTTGGAGGGAAGCAACCATGATCACAAACATGATCGACCATCCAATATTCCAAACTTTTGAAATGCCAACCGAATAAGAATCTGCAAAAATCTAACCTTTTTCATAATTTTGTTTTCTTCAAATATCCCTTTAGCTTTTTTTGGTACTGCCCTGTTGGCGCTTAATACGAACACATGGAAAGAAATAAGAGATGGCATGTCCCTCAAAAAAAAAAAAAAAAAAAAAACAAAGAGATGGCATGGAACACGTCCTAGACTGGTGGATAGTGTGTTTTTTTTTTTTTTACCTTTTCATTTTTTGAGAAAATTTAATTATATTTGGGGAATTATAAGGTATTCAACAACGACATGGAAACCTTTTAAACTAAAAGCCTAGTACGATCTTTCACTCATTTAATTATAAGATCATTGTGCCATTAGAGCTGGAACTTAAATAAGTAAATCTACTAGGGGCGGATATCCATGAAAGAACCAGGGGGACTTGAGCCCCACTGAATTTTTTTTTTTTTAGAATTAGTTAAGTAATTTTTTCACTTAAGCTTCTAAATTTTATAATTTTATACTTAAAGCTCCCACTATTTTTTAAAAAACTTTACACTAAAACCCCCAAAAGCCCCATTGAGCAAAGCCCTTGAATAATCCGCAGCCAAAAAATTCATCAACTTTCAAAGTCTGAAGACAATGAGATATATGTATACTTATATACAATCCCCCCCCCCCTCCCCACCAAGTTTTTATGTGCTAAAATAAAAAAATCCTTTTGTAAGGTTTTTTTGAGGGAAAAAATGCATGGAACTTACAAATTTATATACATTTCAACTGTCGTCTAAATACTCGTTCCTGTTATTCCTGCAACCTATAATGGTACATAGATAAAAAATTTAAAATTAAAAATGCATATATTTCTGCCATATGACAGGTTTTTTTTTATTTATGTGAAAATATAAGGTCTATAATTGAAAACAAATGCAAGATTCTTTTCTTTCTTTTTTTTTTTTTTGAGGGAAGAAAACATATGCAAGATTCTAATCTATAATATTTGATATTTTCCTTAATTATTCCATAAATAAATGTTCACTTTTTAACTTAAAAGAAGAATTAAGGAAAGTCTTTGACCATAATTAAGATATCACATTATATATTATTAATGTAATTAGTGAGATAAAAATTCCTTAAATTGTAAAGATTGTTTGTGTAATTTTATATAAAAATCTTAAAGGTGTAAGACATCTACTTTTGGTTTTTTATTTTGGGAAATTACTTTTGCATATCCGAAAAATAAACATGTAATGTTCAGAATAAAAATGTGATATCCAACTTTGAATGAAAAAGTATTACTATATATCACTTGATATGTATGATAAGAAAGAACTTAAAATAATATTAATGTTTCTTTTTTTAAAAAAAACGGTCATACTCATTCACGTAGCAATTCAAACTTTTATGATTGCTGCATACAAAAATGTTTTCCATTCTAGGATTCTACATAATTAGACCTCTATTAATAATGATTATGGGGTTCATCCTAATTTAGGTTTCAATAAAATATATATTTTATGGAACAAGTGTCCTGATTTTAAATGTCAAAAAATCATGGTAAATTTTCTTTGTTATTGAAGTACAAAACTTGAAAGAACTCCATCGATCAAACCTAAAAAAGGAAAGAAAGTATCTGGTTTATTCGAGCCCAGATAAAGATGGCATGATTGTAAATGAATTTCTTGGTCATTAGTCAATACACTTTTCTTCTTAAAATCTTAAAAAAATATAGATCTCTCGACACACATTAGGCTATCATGGTTGTAAAACGAGTAGTTTAAACTTTACTAATACAGTTGTAAAGTTTCCCTACCCCTTCTCCCTGTATCTATATATATATATATATAGGACGTAATTCTTGACTCCTGTCATTGGCTACCTTTACAAATGTCGTAAATGCTTCCGGTACATAATTTTGGCCATTTTCTTTTGTGCTTATTTCGTAATTATATACTAGTTAGATTGTAATATGTTCTAACATAATAATAAAAATAACATTTTTAAAAAATAAGTTTTTTTTAAGAGAATACATATGTATATACGTTCTTATAAGAAAACAAATTGTAATTCTTCGACATTCATTTTTAATTCCCTACTTAGTATATATATACTATACATTCATTAATTGATCTAAGAACTTCATTGTTGAAATGTACTTGCTTCATAATTGGTCAAAATTTATAAAACCCAATACAATCCTTGTAGAAGAAAGAAGTTCTGCTAGTATATCAGTTCCAGAATATTTATTACAATTTAGAGACTTTCTTTTAAAATGTTCTGAATTCTATAGAGTTGAATATAAATTATAACAAGTATTTTAGCACTTTACATTAATAGTATGTTCATCCATTAAATAATGATACCAGATTACTCCATCAATATCTCATAAAGCACATCCTGCAAATTGTTTTTTTAAAAAATCTCATAAAGCAACACCTAAAAAAATTGATTTAGGAGTCACTATAATGATCAAACTAAAGTCAAAATGAACTTATAACAAGCACAAAAATTTCACATAGACCATCATGTCATTGTATCTTGATCTAACATCAAAAAGCATATATCATTTTGTTGATTCATATATATAATGGGATCCACCACATGTTCACCAGGCTTCATACATTGAATTAACCTCTTGATTAAAATCAAAGATAAAGCTAAGAAGGAGCTCATTTTTCTTGTAGAATCAGATGTAATTTGCAAGAAAATATTTATATGTATGACAAAAAAGGCAACAGTTGAAGAAGTACCAAAAGAAGAGGGAGGAAAGTTAATAATTGAAGAAATAGTTCCAGCAACTGTTGGAGGGTGCTACTTATTAAGAATGGACTTTGGACCACCTTTTTTTTTTCTTCTTTTTTCAAAAAAATTTCGTCCTTTTTGTTCTAAAGAACACAAAAATGTCAGCCCCATGTGATTACAAGGAAATCCCTTCTCATTTCCCTCCCTGACGCCCTGAAATTTGTAAACTGCTGCAATACTACCTTTTTCTTAACACCAACCAGACCAAACTGTACGTACTTTTACGTCGTTTTCAATTCTCTCTATTTATTTATCTTTTTCACTTCTCTTGTATTTCAGATAATTAGATTTTAAAAAAATAGTTTAAAGTAAATCAGATAAAAAATTTTAGATAAAATCAAGAAAATGTTTTTACAATTACCAACGAGAAACTGCTACCTAATTAAATACTTAGCATTGCATTCATCAATAACACGAGTTCACAATTCTTTGGTAATTCCTCCAATCACATCAAGTTTCAGGGGAAAGTAGAGGTATAGGTTAATTACTTGTTAGTGAGTTAAGTTTATGTACAGACCTATTACAATTTGTAGAAATGTTTAAGCCTTGTGTCCAAATCTGGAGTACGGAAACATTCATGCCCTAGAATCAAATTAAGGTGAATCACGAAATGGTAAAAGTTAAATGCCCGTTTTCTTCAAAGGTAGTCAAAACCTTTATACCATTAATTAACTTTTGTAAGTTGAAGGCGTGCTGCAATGCTCTAGGCCAAATGTGAGTATGTTAAAAAAAAAAATCCGATCCTATAAATGCATAGATATGTAGCTAGTCTTTCTTTTCTTTCTTTCTTTTTTTTTTTTAAATACTATCAAGTACTCACGTTCTAATATTCATATATCCCTCATAGAATAGCAACAGTTGCAGCATCCTTGTTTTGGTTTTGGGCATGAAGAAATCATTGCATCCTCAAAGTCTCCCCAAGCACAAGATATTGTCAAAAGACTCAAAATTTGAGGGACAAACTAGGGTCCCCCTAATTGCCACAACAATCCAAACCGCCCTATGGCATTCGACAGTAGCATTGTGTACCTTCTTTCTCTCTCTCTCTCTCTCAAAGAAGAAGAAAACTTAATAAAAAAGTGAGTAATTCTGTGTTGGTATATGATAGAAGGGAGTGAGTCTTGAGTCAGAACTGAGAACTGATGAAAATCTCTAATGATAGGCTTTTGCTTTTGGGAGAGGAGAAGAGTGGCAGCAGAAAGTTCAATCCATGCACGTATAAGTTAGTAGTAGTAGTACTACTACTTTTTGTATATCTTATAATATCAACAACAAAAAAATTTTAAAAGGTGCATCAGTGGACCATAATTCACGCTGTTCAGGTGCTGCAGAAGCGCTGTGCAGTTCTTATCTTGCATGCATGCATTCCCCCTTTCCCTACCCTGAGTCAGTCCCTGACTCTTCGTGACGTCTCCACAGCTGCGGGGCAATTTATTGCTTGTCTCACATCACTGTGAAACATATACTTAATTCTTTCATAGTAAGTAGTACACTTTTTACTCCTATGTTATCCTTAATGACTGAAAGATTAGAGATTAAAAGAACATGAAATTTATCGAAATTACACATCCATCAAGGAGATCGAGTGCAGCAAAAGAGAGAAGGGATTATTCATGGCCTGGGGTTAGGATTTTTTGCTAAACATAGTGGCTATGGATGGTCCACCTACTGAGGTGGCTTCTCTATGACCAGATAGTTGATATAGAGATAAGAATGATGGATGGATGGGATGACTTAGTTGAGCAAATAGAGACAAATTCCACTGGTGCATCGATGACTTTTCCGGAGATCTTTCAAGCAAAGTCTTCTGTCTTTATTTTATTTTGTGTTATATTCAAAATTCTTGAACAAAAGAGGCCCCCTCACATATCCATGAAACGTCTTCTGGTTGAAATCATATATCTAGTTAATTGATTAAGATCGATGTTTTTTTCTTTTCTTCTCCTTCTTGTACGTACGTGCATGGTTGAATCAATTTGTTGTATTTTAGTACATGGCAGTTTTCGTGTTTAAGAAGTACAAACTTAGTGAAAATAATCAGGTATGCATTATTGTACTACATTATGGAAACAGAACGATAAGATTAAGTATTTCAATTCCTTTTTAATTATGAGTAACACTATCTCATAGAATAGTCTACAAATGATGGAAAAAGTATATTATTCTAAAAAATAAGTAATTTGGACCGTCTACCAATTAAAATATTAGATTTAATTTCTATTACAGGTTAATTTATTCTTTGTATATATAATCAAGTTGGGCAAAAAGAAAGAGTATTTTGTTCTTGCCAGTGGAAATCATGAACGGTCAAAAAATAGAGAGTAAATAAGAAATTTAGGTGGGTTTTGCTATTATGAGTAGCATAGGGGGACCAAGGCTCCCTCCTCTCTAGTTTTCTGTAATATGGGGACATTTAATCATGGCATGATCACCTCCCTGTTGGAAATGGGATAAGATCGGAGTATCGTCCGTCTATTTTCTATCACATTATTCTTTGTTTCTTTTAAAATTAAATGTTTATAATTATAATTTATTCAAAATTAAATATACATTTTTTAAAATAAATATATTTTTTATTTAAATTTTTTTCTAAAAAACTTTTTAATTTAAAATATTTATATAACACTAATTCATTAATTTTACTATTAATCACATTAATAATAATGATAAGTGAATAATTTTTTAAAAATAAAAAATTTATTAATATTTAAATAAATTCAAATGTGAACCTTTAATTATGGATGAAAAGATTCATTCAATGCATGATTCTTTATGTTAATTTTTTGTTTATTTCTATAATACCTGTTTTTAAAATAGGGGGGGGTGGGTTTATTTTATTAATAGAATAGAGAATAAAAATAAAACGAGAGATAGATATTTGTTGTACAAGTTGTTGGTATAGTAACAACATAAAGTATCATGAAAACATAGTACTATCTACTAACGATAGGGTTAGCTAGGCTACAAATATACTTTAATCTATATCATCCAATTATCAATTTACTATACAATTGAAGTTGTCCTACTTTATGTATTTGCCCTAAAGTTTATTTTCTTTTTCTTTTTTTTAATGTTAACTTTTGCTATCCTTTCTTTTGTAATGTCACGAATGTAGACTTTTATGGAGGCTGGACCAGAAAAACATTTGCATTGGAAGATATTCATTAGAAATAATGAGGGATTTTTATTATATGATGTAAATGTAACAAAAGTTAAAGTTTTTATACGTTCTAAAAAATGATGGATGATTCATGACTGCGACGGCTTGTTACACTTGAATAAACAAGGTTAGACTTCCCTGCACACAATTGATTGCATTTAGAAAGGCTAATGCTGGTAATTAAGGGCCACCAATAGTTTGATGAAATTTTTTTCTTAATCATAGTACAGCATCAAGAGATGGGGGACAGAAACACCAGCAAATCTGACCGCAAGCTCACCTAATTATTATATCTTTCCAATAATTTTCACATGTGCCCTAATATAGTTGTTTGAAAAAAAGGGACTCAAGAACAAAGCCTTCCATATTCAGTCATCCAAAGGGTAGAGATTGCCATGAGCATTTTATTATATTAAAAAATAAATATATACTTTCAAAATAAAAATGTGTTTATCTAAAATTTACATAAATAATCTATTTAATTTAAGACGTACTGTAGGTTACTTATATTAGTTCATAGCTAAACTATCACACTTTTTTATGTAGTTTAAGTTCGAATATTGGTTTCTAATTCTTCTCATTCACTCTAGATTTTCTGACATGGCTGCTTATTACAATGGTTGACCAGTCTCCAATCATTTCAGAGATTAGTGAGGGTAGCATAAGAATCCAATTTTATTTTATTTTATAAATAAATCGATGGTAGTCTTCAATTCCTAGTAGATTACAAGGATCATCAAGACTGCAAAAGTATTCAACTAACCACACTGCACAAGTCATGTACGGCAAAGCAAGGATGTCTTCTATTAGGGATTCGATTTGCTAAAATTTATTTCTTAAAGTGTACCACAAGGATTTGGGTTATATATTTAATTTCTTTGTAATCTTTAAAATAAAGTAAAGCCTAAAATGCAGGGATAATGCATTATCGGATTGAGATGCAATATATATTCATAGAATGAGCAGGGGTGCTTGAAGCTTAAGCATGCATCCGTTGAAAGACTTTCATGCATTGTTTTAATTTTTCAGTGTTTTGTGACTTTCTGTGCAATAGTGCATGACACAACTTTCTATTGTAGTTGTAGCTCTCAGCAGAATTCAGGCAGCATATATACTTTGACGAGTTGGGTTTTTAAATTAGGACGAGCATATATAAAAATAACGTAGCAGAAATAATGGAATTGTTGTACTCTCATTGTGGAATTGATTCAAAGGCTCTCCATTTGATTCTTATTTAATTATATAAATCCAGGCAACTGTCACAACCCGTAATATAATTATATAAATCCTCATTAAATTGTTGAAATTAATGGATTCTAACCTAATAGTTTGTGAAGTTCCGTACAAACTATTAATTTTTATTTTCTTTGAAAGACAAGAAATATTTTATACAAATTATTAATGTTAAAAAACGGGATCCTATGTTGATCTCATTTGGGCTTCATGTTAAAGAGTTTGAGACCTTGGAAGCAGAGTATTCATTGTGTAATTCTGGATGGTTCCAATTTAAGAATTTTTATTTGGAATTATAGACTTATTATAGACTTAAGTGGATATATATATATATATATATATATATTCAAATAAACCTTTTTAAATCTTATGATAGTTTTGTTGTTGCAAAATATATTGCACATGTAACTTCTGTCCTCTCTCACCGAACAAGACAAAGTTTCCTCAGGAAAACATATCTTCGAAATCAACTTTTGATCTAATTCACATGCACATTTGGAGGCTTGGAGACGATTACTTCTATTTTCTAGGATTTCAGCTGATAAATCTAGTCCCCAAGTTTGTGGTGTAATTCAAAGTTACTCTATTCTAATTGAATCTAAACTTGGTGTTAATGTAATGTCATGCCCTTAGAGCATCTTTAATAGTGTTGTTAATGTTAAGAAAAGTCATGCCACATAAGTAAAGTTGACATTGCAATTAATTTTTTTTACTCCAATGCATAAAGTCTTTGAGGTTATTATGCTAATGTGGTAAGAAATTTTATTGACACTATCATGAAAACTGTCAAATAATGACTTCCTATATTACAAGCTGACTCAATAGGAAAAGACATAAAAAATTTAGGAGAAAATATAAACATGTCATAAAATTTTGGAGAAAAAAGTTAAAAAGATAAATATGACAAGTAAACATTAGAGTGGTACTTGACATTCATGCATTAGAGTCAATTTTAAAGTTTGACCTTATGGTTATTTGACATTTCATTTATCAAGTGACATTTATTATAATTTTTTCTTGATATTGACATTACTATTGAAGATGCACTTAGACAATGAGTTAGAGTTTCAAATGGTCCAATTCTTCAATTCCAAAGGTATAATCCATATAATCACTAATGTATGAACCAATAAAAAAAATACCATTGTAGGAAAAAGGAAAGCCCCAAGGCATCTCAATTGTGACACGAAGCTTGAAATTACATTCTTAAATTCCTATCGGTTATTTGGGATAGTGCATTCATCAAAAAATGATATACCTACAAATCATGTCTTCAATTTTCATGATTCTAGAGAATAAAAACATGATTATTATACATTTGTGAGAGTTTTAATTTAAGCATAAATTTTGAAATGTAAAAATGTATAAATTAACAATCACAATTATTTTGTGAAATAATTTGTTCAATATGGCTATGGCTAAACTCAGGGGTCGTGGATCCGCTAAACGTAGGTATACAACGTTTGGTGATGCTAGGAAATGGTTTTGGGGGGAAAATCTTCCCATCAAAAGAAACAAGAAATACAAGAGAACAATGACTGATGTCTTAGGCATCGATGGGGGCAAGAAAATTGTTGGGGATAAACCTTCTATCTCTGACTCATATATTGACTATATGAACAACTTGCTGCGACAGGAAGCGGTGGCCACGCTGGAGTTGGGCAAGGCGATGAGATTTTCTTTTGTGGAGAACGATGAGGAAGTGATTCAACATTGATGGAGATAAAGGTTCAAGTGGACAGAGTTGATGAGATCCCCAAGTGAAGCTTTAGTGTGGTTTCCTGATTTTATTATGGACCTTGTATGGACAATTAATGTGAGGAAGAATGAGCTCAGTATTTTGCTCCAGTTGGAAACGTGCTGCTTTTTTTCATTTGGTTGGTTTCTGCAATTTTGGAAGTTCTTGTTCTAGTTCAAGTTCATGTAATGTGGGTACAATTCAAGTTTTACAACTCAGTTCATGTTCTAGTTTAAGTAGAGTCCTGCAAACTGAGATTCTCAATGCTAGATCCGTGCACAATCCGGACATTGATGTCTTTTTTTTTATTTTTCCAACTCTTGTTGCTTTTTTTACTTGTGTTGCTGTCGGGTTTCTATAATTTGTCTGTATTTTCCTACGGGTGTTCCTTCCACTTGGATCCTTTTTTAACAATATTGCCTTTCAAAAAAAACATATCGCTATATTCTACTTGGAGTCATAAACTTTCATTTTAAAAAATCAAAGTTAACAAATATAAAAATATTAAATGAAGATTTTATTTTACTAAAGAGATATATAAGATATATAAAAAATGCCATATCTAATATATAGTGAAGATCAACAAATTTCATTTATATTTTATGTCATTGGAAATAGATAAAGAGATAATAAAAAATGAATTAGCCCTTTTAGGAAAGCAAAAAATTTAGGGCATTATGACTTTTTTCCAACTGTGACGGGAAAAAAAAAACTTATGATTGAAAATATAGTAGCACAAATTGTCTTGGTTGCCAAATGGATTAAGAATAGCGTATAAGACTCGAACGCTTGTGTTTCTTAATAAGTACTATCAATTTATATTATTCTATATATAAAGAAATAATGATCGGGGAATTAGCAGCGAGATACTATCTTTGAATACTACAATTCCTTTCTACTAAATAATGTCGTCTTTGTATTTACCTAGCTACATGAACAAAAATACAAATACCATTTCCTTTTACGGTACAATGACACATTTGTTAGGAAAAGTAAAAGCAAGACTTTCTTCGAATTTCAAGGTTTAAAGTTCAAATTGGTCGATTTGCTTTGCAACGATGGTCTTGTAAATCAGGAGTTGGATCAAAGGGACCACCAATGTCAACTATCAAAGGGTCCACATAATAATTGTTTGGCCACGAGAACTTGATATCAATTATCAAGTAAAGTTTCTTCGCTTTAAGATAAATGTTATGTTTAGTCCTTTATTCAATGCTCCTCATTCTGTTTTATATATACATCAAAATAATTTTTCCTCCAACAAGGGGCATCTCATTCACTCACACATAAGCAAATTGCTTGACAATACTAAGTCAAGAACTCCCTCCTAGCTATGCCATAGTTGCATGACAAATTTCCTTCTTGTATGAAAATAAAAAGGATTGATTGTTCATATTATTTTGTAGAGATATTAAACGCATTAAAAAGACCTCTTCTTCACCATCCTCCTCGACCGCTCTCCCCAAATGATGCAAAAGACAAAGAATTAACACAAAGCAGATGGATGATTGGTGCACAAATTAAGTGAGTGGAGAAGAACAAGTCAATAAAGACTTGATTGATGGCCGGAAAACGCAAGGAGAGAAGGGGTTGGGGGGGGGGGGGGGGGGGGGGGAGAAGCAGCCGGTGTAAGGGGAAAGATTGCCAACCAGGCAAGGGTTATGTGCTTTTTGGATGATTGTATTTTCAAACTTGTCATATCGATACCCGGGACTGAGTTGTCACCTTAAAAAGAAAAGAAAAGAGGTGAATCATGTTATATAAGAAAGCTACAATCTTTGATTTGAGTAGTTATCAAAATAAAGTGACTTTTTGTTTGCTAAATTGTCTATTTTGAATAATCAATTCCTACCCAACTGGACAGCTGTTGCCTTGCCATTGATTCTCCCTTATATTACATGCTTTTGTTTATTTTTAATGTCTTCTTAATTTTATTTTATTTGAAGAAAAAAAACATCCAAATGATAGAATGTGATTTCTCCAAAAAAAAAGAGAGAGAAGAAAGTATGTGAGTAATATTTTCTCTGATTGTAAGTCGAAGAAATGTTTAAATGAATATGAATTTCATGAATTATATATATATTATAAAATAATATCATATCCTATTTGGCCCCTCACCTTTGAACTTTTACTGATTTGGTCTTAATTTTTTATTGAGCTTTTTAGTTCATTATCTTTTAGACTTTATTCAATATAGTCCTTCCGATCAAATTATTATTTAAATCCAACTTTAATGCACTGGTGACATACACAATCTCCCTTGTTGAGAGGAAATGAAAAAAAAAAAAAGTCTCTTCTATCCAAACTTATTCTCAATTAAAAAAAACTTGATTTTTGCTCCAAGCAAATTAAAGCCATAAAATAATGTTTTTAGCATTTAGCATGCAAAACTTAGGTTAGGTGTTTGATTTTATTTATTTTTGTCACTTAGTAAGGAAGGCTGTGCATTTCATGTATGTATTTAATTTGGATTCCAATAATTATTTAGTTGGAAAGACTACATTGAATAAAATATAAAAGATAAAAGATTAACAGTTGATAAAGAATAAATGTGACCAAAATGAACAAACGTGCATAGATGAGGGACTAATATGGACAATTTTTCCTAAGCATTTATTATGTCAATGTGATTCACGAAAACGGAAAACCCATCCAGTCATGAGTCATCCGCCAAATCCACGTACGACGGCGTCAAATCGTCCAAACCAGAAAATAAAATTGGGCTCAGAGACTGGGGCAAATTAGGTCCCAATGAGAGAATATTGGGCCATATCTAGATTGGAGTCCAATTGGGGAAAGCTTTTAATATACCCACTTTTCAATTTGACATTAAAAAGTTGCACAGGACATTTAAATTTAGGATGAATAAAGCTATTGTATATTTCATGGTCTAAATATTAAATTAAATACAATATATTTCAATCAAAGTGTAAGAAATTGAAGAATTTATTAAATTTTATTATTATTTATTTCTCCATATTTGAACACATTCTTTTTACTTTATTCTCATTTTTCAAATGAAAAATCGAATATTTAAAAAACACAAATTTAGTTGAAATAAATCATTTCCAATAAAATAATGTATTACTATAAATAGATAATTCTATCTGTCAAAATGCTTTACTAATAGCCAAAAATTTGGGATTCAATTTGTCACATTTATAATTAAAAAGTATTTAAAAGAAGAAGAAAAGAAACATAATTATGTTTGGAGAGCAAAATAGAGTGGGCCTCCTGCAAAGCAAACTATAATGTGATGTATATGCAGGAATGTGTAAAGCCCATTGAAAATTGGGTAATTCTGATTAAATGCGATGAATGCAACACTCTGTCATAGTTAAATTTTTCCCATTTTCATGAGTGTATTAATTGCGAATTCTCACTCTAATAAATCTCATTTGCACCGGTGGTAGATTCGTCAAATTTGAAATGAGAGTTTAATTTGAACTCTTGAGAGAGGAATTAGGCCCAGTGGATCTCTATCTCTGTACTTGGACTTTTTTTTATAAGTATTTTTGCACTTGGACTTACTTGTATTGTGTAACCCATAGAACCTCTTTTGTAAAATGGTGATTACACAACTCTAATTACTGTATTATTATTTTTAAAAGAAAATTAGAAAACAAGCTATAGTTCTTTTTCCAAACTACTCATCGTTTTAAAAATTTTAAAAAATATATATATGTAATGATGCTACCAGAGCTATTTCCCTCATGCCAGAGCATTTTTCCTCAAATGACAACCCCATCCTACTTAAGCCAACCAAATTTTCAATTTTTTTTAGATAGTTGTAGTAAAAATAAAATAAAATAAAAAGCTACCGAATGCAATGCTTAATTGTCTAATTATATAAAAAAAGTAGCTATTAAGCTGCCAACTACATTTGTTAGTGTATTTAATACAATTATATAATGCATTAAATACAGATTATAGTTACGTTTTATAATGTCTCAATAAAGCTGTCACTATACATGATAAAATACGTTTAATATGTGGTGTATTAATGGTAAGAGAACTAACCAACAAACTCAACCAAATCAAAACAAATTGTCTGCTAGGATTTGGGCCGAATTATGTTTGTATTCTTAAAGTATATATAAGATTCGGTGAATCTTATTATTTATTGTTCCTCTTTGTTTGAAATACATGTTAATTTGTTTTCTTGTTTCAATTTATTTATTAATTTTGTAATTAATTAATGTAATTATTACTTTTATTCCCTTGTTTCTTTTACACTTTGAAACTCAAAAATATACTTACAATAGCTCATTACAACAAACTATTAATACTTTAAACAAATTTTTTAAAAATCTTATGTTGTTTTTATATTGAAGATGGTGAAATTTGAGAAGAAAAAATATAACAATATAAAAAATAAATGTATTTCTTTTCAATAAAAAAAATGTATTGTTAATTCCAATACATAAGACTATTGTAGTCATTAATTTTTTTATTAATTTTAATGATTTTCTTAATTTTTGTGTCTTGTCCTAAATTGATATTTATTTTAAATTAGAGGGACTTTTTTATATACTATATTTTTTATGCAATTGTGTTAAACTTGTAATTTGTATTACTATTTTTTTTTCTTCTCAAATTGTGCAGATAAGATGAATTTCATTATGAGGAAGAGAGAGAATATTGGAGGGGGAACAAAATGCAAATAAATTGAGAGGAACTCAATGGGAGAGTTGATAGAATTGGTTGATCAATGGGTAGGGGGGGGGGGGGGAAATGAGCCAAAATTTGCACTGGCGCGGGGAGTGAATATCGCCAACCAATTCTTTTCATATATTGAGGAGTGAATGGAATCACATCTCAAACCTTCTGGTAAAAAGTAGTTACTATTTAACTACTCATATATTTTATGTATTGATAATGTCTGAGAAGAAGAGAAAAAATAAAAACATAATAGTAAGTTCAATTAAATGAAATGTCTCCTTAGTTATAGTGCAAGAGACCGGATTATTGTGTCTTAGTCACTTTTTATAAAAACATTAAATGGTTACTTATATATAGAGTAAAATTAAGAGAGTTTTTTTTTCTCATAATTAAATTATCACGATTAACGTAGAAGTTAATTGATAATTTTATAGTGTTCACATTATTCTTATTATAATATGATTAGTAATGAAATTATATAAGCTAATGTGATATGAATTTTTAAATTTAATAGATTATTAATATAAATTTATATAATAAATATTTTATTTTTAAAAAAAATATTCAATTTCGGACATTTAAAAAATAATTTTGAACAAGTGAATAATACTAAGGTAAAAGGTTATTTGTAAAAACTTAAATATCTTTTTTTAACTTTTTAAAAAATAAACATGCATATACATATGGAGTATTTTAATTTAGATAAAAGGAGTAATAAATAGTGTTTGCTACAACAGCAGCTCTTGTATCAGGGTGAGTTTAAAAAAGAAAAAGAAAAAGAAAAAGACTTCTATATTAAAATGTCTCGCAGTATCAAGTTCTTATAACTATTCTTTGAATTATTGGAATAAGACCTTATCGTGATAGAAATTTGAAATATTGTCATCTGGAATCGAAGATGAGAAATTGAGAAGGGAAAAATGACGGCTACTCGGCATAATAAGGCTGCGCAACACGGCTTGAAAAATGATAAAACGCGTCTTGGAAGTGCGCCGTTGTTCGGAGGATGTGAAGAGTTTTAATGTAGGGGTCCAAATTAAATGTTTTTAGCCTAATACTGTAGTACTTAGCTTTTCATTATGATTAAGAGGACTTCTAATGACCGATGACAGATCATTCCTTGGAGATCTCCAAAATAACATTATCCGCAGTTCTTCAGGTCCACAATGTCTCTATCAAACTCATAGTACAACTTTCTTTGTGGGTATCACAAACTCATAGCCAATTCCAAGATTTGGGACGTAGATTTCGTGGATTCCTGGGGCCTCTTCCTCGCTTGTAATAACTTTGGATTAGAAAATATTGCCTTCTTTCCTTTTCTTTTTTTTTTTCTTACAAAATTAAATATGTACTGTTTACTTAATTTAAAAAGTATAAATTATCTTTAATTTCAGTAAAGTCAATAGGAACTATGTCAGTTGTGTGACATTGTTTTAAAAAAATTGAAATTTTTGATATTCAAAACAACTTACACTCCCGATTAATATTAAATTTGACTTAAGAATAGCTTATAAAGTTTTACTTTTAATTAATAAAAAGGTTTGACAATAATTTTTTAACATGATTTCTCAAGTTGAATCCGTTAATTTGACATTTACAAGTCTCTTATCTTGTATTCAACTACCGAATTAAACTTAAATTTTTTAAAATAATGAGTTAATTATATAATTTTAAATAAAAAAATAGATATTTTTACCCTTTTCATAAGCAATCCTGCAAGTATTGTGAAAGATACATATCAGTTAACGACAATGTTTTGAATTAACTATTTCATATACGAATGCATATGAAAACTTAATTTTAAACATTACATATTGTATATTTTTAGAAAAATATTTATTTTTAATAAATATAGTTTACGCACAAATAATCAATCTAGTGTAAAATTTTTCATGAGTTAATGCAGGGGAACTCAATAGTTTCATATTAGCCTCTAGATTATTATTTTTAATTTCATTGGAGTACGGAATATCGTGTTTGGAGTGAAGTTGTTAAATACTCGAATCACACCTCATTGACAACCTCTAGAATCTTATATTTCTTATTTTCAATATTAGTTCCTCTCAAACTTTATGGCTATCAAATTTCTATTCTAAATCAATCAGTGTTTTTAGTCTTCAAGCTACTTTTGAAGCACCGTTTACTGATTTTTTTTTCCATCTATTTTTGTTCTCATTAAACTTCTGGTTTCCATTTTATCCTCTAAGAAATTTATTAAAATGATGGACTTCAAAATTATTTTTAAAGAAATTGAGGACCATTTAATTAACCACGAAAATAAATTAAACAAAAATTTAACCATAAAGTATATTCTAAGAAAAGTTTGAAGAACATTTAACGCTATTGTTATTTCTTTTAATGGTCGTTGTTCACTTGTTCTATTTCCTAGCCCACTATGTGTTTTCTTGTTTTCTCCCAGCCCAGTAGATAGAGATACTTTACCACAATGGTATTCATTCTCTTACATATGAAATTATTTCTGTTTTGTCTAAAGTTCGATAATTACATTTGACTGGATGTTACCTTACCTTTAATACCATTATTAAAGATATTAGTAAGCTAACCTTTTTTTCTGATATATATATATATATATATATATATATACACTATATATTTATTACGAGATCATTCTGAATTGGAATTTAGAGAAAATTCATTAAAGACTTAATGTTGCACACGTCAAAAAATCTTCCTTATTTATCCCAAACAAAACTGTGTCCAGTTCTAAAGTTTCATTCATCTCAAAAATTCGCCCAGCTAGTTGGTAATCAAACTATTTAATTTGATTTTATTTAAAGGTTTCTTAAAATTGTATTCATATATATAATACTACTTGATGTTATGTTTTTCAAATGAGGCAGGAATGACATGAAGGGTTAATACTTATAAACATTCTGTGAAAGATGGTAAAAAGACAGTTTAGGAGAATATATTCAAGAGAATTTTTTTTTATTTCTTTTTAAAGGGAGAGAGAGGAAGATAAGGAATAAGAAGGGAATAGGGGAAAATATAAGATTTAGCATGATACAAAACTCAAAACTCAATTCGCGATAACAGCTTTCTGCTATTTAAAACAATTGGTATTATACTATTAAGATCGCTAGTGTATATGTACATTTGTTAATCAGCGCAACAAACTGATATTATTAGTAGAAAAAGTTTTAGGTCAACAAGTAGGTTTTAATATTTTTTATTTGTTGCTCTAATTTTTCACATTGAAAGACAAAAAAAAACCCCTCTTTTTTCTTTCACTGTGCCTGGTGTTGCTGGTGGGAAAAAAAAAGAAGCAAATTTATAGAAAGAGAAAGAGCAATATATATTAGTGAAGAGAAGAGGAAGAAGAATTTAAAAGGATATTAAATTTGTGATCAACGAATATATGAAAAAGGATTTAAGATAAATAAATTATAAAAATACTTGATAGATCAAGAAGAAGATTTTTTTTATTATTATTATTTTCTATATAAACTTGAGTTTCAGATTATCGGGTGCTTCAGGTGCATAAGTTAAAATATGAAGCTTACGGTTCTTAATGCTACTTTTGCTTTTATATTTTTAAAAGGAAAAAAAAAACAAAAACCAAGAGGGAATTAAAGATTTTCATCAGAAATAGTAAAAAATTACCGTCCTATATAAATTTTGCGATTTCCGTACAACAATGAAAAATTTAATACAGAGTCGCTGATAAAAAAGGTCGACATTTTGTGAGTAATATCGAATCCGAAAGGCAGCAAATTTGACCGGAGCAGCATCCGTTTCGTCGGTGATTCTATATCAGTGTACAGTGATGATAGTAATTAGCAGCGGTTTAATCAACGATATGGCTTCCAAATCATATATTCCTAGCAGGTGCAAGAGCTCTGAATTCATATGCTTCCAAATCCAAGGTTGATGTTATAATTAATCCATCTCAACATCCCCGCACACACACATATATAATTCATGACTTTTGTATTGTTTAAAAATATAAATCATTATATAACTTTTAAATATCTTTTATTGATTCTTTTCAATATTATCTCTATTGATAGAAGAATAATAACGAGAGAAAGAATATTAGTAAAAAGAATTTCAAAAAAGGAATGAAACAATAAATATGAGCATTTTAGGGAGAAAAAAACTCCTTTTCATATATAATTTTTAATAAAAACAACTTGTTATATTTTGAAATGAAGAGACTATACATTAACTTATACTTAAGGGTAGAAGTAGAAACAGCAATAGATAACATCAAAGAAACTGAAATGAGAGGTTGACAATTGTGACATGGAAGAATGTAATTAAAAGTACCAATATAATGTTAATGATGATAAAATCCTCTCTAATTAAGTCAGTTTCTCTTCAATCGGATGAAGGAAACAGAAAACTATCCTCCTTGCCTGTACTGTATAATATACATGTCAAATCACTTTATATGGGCACTGTTACATAATCGTAAACGCATAAAAAAGTGTCGCTATTGTCTCTCAACTTAGTTCTTTTCTGTTTATTGTTGCAGAGGAAACGGTTTCCAACCCAGATGTCCAACATACATCTGGAAGACACCCCAAATCCTTGCACCTAGCAGTTCAGTAATAACTGGCTGGCACTTTTACAAATTCCCCCGTACTGCAACTAGGACGATAAACCCTAAATCTCCGACATCCATAAATGGCAGCCTTCATCTTCTTCTTCTTCCAACACAGCTTCTTGATCAATTCCCCTATCCTTTCCCAATTTGTATTGAAAAAATGTCCAATTCAAGCAGCAGCAGCAGTGGTAACAGTAGCAATGCCAACATTTTTAGGCCTCCCCTTCCTCCAACTTCAGGGCGGCACCCTGTTTTCCGAGGTGTGAGGCGGAGAAAAAGTAGTGGAAAATGGGTATCCGAGATTCGTGAGCCTCGAACACCTAATAGAATCTGGCTGGGGACGTTCCCCACTCCTGAAATGGCTGCTGTGGCTTATGATGTTGCTGCACTTGCTCTTAAGGGTCCATCTGCTGAGCTTAACTTTCCTCACTCAGCTTCTTCTTTGCCTTCCCCAGCTTCCACTTCTCCACGCGACATCCAAGCAGCGGCCGCTAGTGCAGCTGCTGCTGCTGGAGCTGCAGGGGATGCTTTTATGAATAGAGAAGGCGGTAGAAACATGAGTCCAACGCCACCTCAAAATCCACAAGGTCATGAGTTTGTAGATGAGGATTTAATCTTTGATATGCCTAATGTTTTGGTGAATATGGCTCAAGGCATGCTTCTAAGCCCTCCCCGTTTCGACATTGCTGGTGATGACTCCGCTGCTGAATTAATAGAAGATGATCAGGAACTCTGGAATTATAACTAACTAATGCATCTCCACCTTTATATTATCAGTATATATAGGTAATTATATATATATATATATATATATATATATATATCTCGAGTAGTATACTATCCATAAATAAAGAAACTTAATCTCCTATCATGGCTAAAATATATATGGCGATTAGGAATCAAAGACAATCTTGAACTATTATGTCATTTCTTTGTTTATTTTGTAAAGAAAGTTTTCTTATGGCTTGTGTTTATTTATTAATCTCAATCTTTTTTTTTGTTTCTTTCTTTCGCCTCGAACTCATGTTTCCAATACTCTTTGTAATAAACATCCCGGGAGCTGGGAGACCTTCAAATTCTGATCTCATAATTTGACTGTATAAATGACAAAGACTTCTCTGAATTGTCACTTCATCCAAAGGAAGTGAAGGAGATTGCTTTTAGAAACTCTGGTTGGTTTTCACTGAATCCAAGTAGATCTCCTGTTGTGATTTTATAGCTCAAAAATGTGTGGTAGTTCTATCAAAACAAAACTTATTGGAACCCAAAGATGCATGGTGCAGAGAGTTTCCGTCTGTTCTCGGAGTTTCTAACACAGCACAAGAGAAAGTCTTCACAACTCTACCCAAATTTAACTGTTTTTAATATTTGGCAAATGAAGCGATGCATTCATGAGGATGTTGCTTGCAAATTTTCAACAGCATAAATGTGCTGATAAAAAAAGGATGAAAGATTAATGCTGGATCATCAGTTGAAGCACATGATATTGATATTGCTAAAGTTATGTTGTTTGATTTATATATAAGTTAATACTATCTTTGGCTTTCTAGAGTTTTTAAGACAGGACCGTGGTTTGGTAGAGAAAAGCAATCAAAGAGGGAGTAATTGTCAATAGAATCATGAAAAACTTGATTTTTTTAGGTATTTTATTCCAACCAACCATGTAACGCAAACCAAGGTCAGATTGCATTCCTTTTCATCGTGTAGACCAATGAGATTTTTGCACAAGTTGATGACATTTTTTTGGGTGGAGCTTCTATTTTGAGACTGGAGTATAGGACAGGGCCCATCTTTCAGGTTGGCTGACGTGGCAGGCTGAGAGTGGAGGAATAGCCTTTCAGGTCATATAGGACACAGACACCTGGTCGGCTATCTGGGTTAAGGGTCCCCCAAAAACCTAGCATAAATATATATTTGTGATGTGAATCGAGCGCAATACGGAGTGCCGAAGCCATCAACTTATGTGGTAAGAATTGTGCCCTAGCATTCATCATATAATTTATGACTTGCAAAGCCGCAAAAGGCCACATTGATAATGACTACTAATCTCATTAGAAATTAGAAAACCTCAAAAAGTTTAATTAATCTTGGTAAATAGGAGTAGATAGGAAAGCTCTTACTACAATTTATTTATTACACTGTTCTGTTTTGTTTTTTTTAAAAAAAAATGCACTTACAAATTTGATTTCTTGATTTTAGGGTTTCTGTTCATTTTGTGGTTTGTTTTAGAAATCTTTAAAAGACTACAAAAGCGTTCTTGTCTTTCTAATTAAGGCCAGACAGTCCCTATATAGAAATAATTAGATGTTTCCTCTATAAAAAGATAATTAAATAACCGCTTATGATTTAGTACAAAGAATCTACGAATAATTTTAAATTTATTTTTAGTATTAATGTAATAGATATTAAGATTACATGCGTTAGTGCCTAGTGGGAGTGTTTTAGTAATAATACTATTTTTGTATTATTGATGACACAAATTTAACCCTTAAATTAAATAGATTGCCTATGAAATTTTAAATGAAAAATATATTGTTTATAAAATAAAATTGACATTCAATTTCAAACATCTCAAAATAAAAATAAAAATGCAACCTGAGAATTCAATCTCAGGTAAATAGTAGTATTTTTTTCATGTATCCAGTTAAAGAATTACTTAATATTGATATATACAAGAAGTTGTTCACCAGTAGAGCCTTTTTGCTCTGTAGCATGTCCATGTTCTTACTGCAATACACCACTCTTTTTCTTTTTAAAAAATAATTACATCACTCTTTTCTTATTCATTTTTTGTTTAACATGATTGTTGTCACTCCACGAATATTAGTTCAGGAGATGATCGTATATGTTTTGCCAAAAAAAGACTCAAATCTTCAACTAGCTAGACTTCAGAGAAATACTAAAAGGGAAACTTACTATTGAAGCACTGATCAGAAAGTAAACATTGAAAGATAATTAAAGATTAAGCAATGATTTAAGCACCACGCAAATCTAATTATCATCCTTATTGACTCTTGATCTATTCACTCTAATTGATGACATAAGCTTGGATTAGTGCTTCTTAGCCACCTGACCCAAGAAGATGGAGAAACAGCTAGGATATTGTTGTCCGTTCAGGCCTCCAGAACTTGTGAAAATGAGAGAAAGGGATCTCAAACAAACTTCGATTTGCAGACTAACCAAATTCTCTCAAATCTGCAATCTCATGTAATTTGTCTCAGCACCAGAGGCACTACAACATATTAATTAGTGTTATTGCTAAACATTTTTGCCCACATTAATTTTTTTTGTTTTTAAAAAATGCCGTTACTTATAATAAAATAGAGGTATTTTTCAATATTATATAATAAGAGTTTATTTTAAAACTGTCAGCATATTAGTGTTATTTTCAACACTAATAGAAAAAATTGCAACATTAGAAAAAAAAAATTATGTTCCTTAAAATAGATATTATCTAATTACATAGTTAGATTATAGGGGTGTATTTACTGAATTTATTTGGTACAATTGAAAGTTGGAACATTGTAAATATATAGTGTAATTAAATTATTAATTTGAAACAATTATGGAAAAGTATCTATCGTATTAAAATCATATTAAATTTTTATATACTTTAAAGTGTGTTTTTAAGAGCTAATAGAGATAATATATTAAGAAAGGGAAACAACCCATATAAAAAGCTGTCATAGTACATCGCTGTGCCCATTCTAACTATCTGTTAAGAATAAAAAAAATATGAAAGATAAAATAATATAGTTAATGAATCGTATTTTTTATTTTATGTTATAATTTTATAAAGGAAAACTAATACAGTGATAGGTAATGAATGTTGTCTAGTCTTGCTTTGCCTCAGGAGTGATGATTATCCTCTTTTTTGTCGCCATAATATCTCGCCGTACACAGTCCAACTTCCCACCCTTGGAATATTTTATATTTAACAGATATGCGAATTGTCATGTCGCACCATTCCATTAATGATCCATAGGAATTCCCATAATCCCATGTTGAGCCACTGTATTTCCCCATTTGGAAGAAGGAAAAAAGCTGCCTGAAATACGAAGTAATGGAAAATATCCCATTCATCAGCCACAGTTTGATACTAATTTGCAATGCTATAATTGTTATTTTTGTCTGACATAGGTTTTTTTGTTCCAGCGGAAGACAAGGTAACTCAAAGCTCTCATTAATCATATGTTCCCAGTGAATCCTCAAACAGTTATGTGCACAAAACAGTTTCTACTTCAACACAAACTCTATCCGTGGGGGGGGGGGGTAACTGTAGTGACAAAGGTGATGAATGCAAGTATACTATATGTCCATCAGTCTGAGTTCAAGGAGACTAATTTACTTTCTTCAGAGGTTAAACCTTGATAGCAAGATTACCTACAAATTTTGACACATTTTGCGATTTACATAATAGAAGCACCAAGTTAAAATTGCTATTTCAAATTATAGTAATCTTGCTACCAAGAAAAAGAAAAAGATTGAGAATCTTCCGCCCCACCAAAATTGAAAAGGAAAAAAAACATAATAATCACTTATTGACTTCCTCTTTTTCTTCTGACCTTCGGATTGCATGGCTCTCATATCCTTTCCAAAATTAGTCTTAAGTTCTACACCAATTTTTTCCTTAAAGGAAATTTCGCTCCGTTAGCAGAGGGATTAAATAAATATACGGTCTAGTGAACATGATCTGCTCAACAAGAATGTCCCCCTATTCATTCTTGCAAAACCGCCAGGATGCAAATTATTTAAGAAAAGAGTTCAATTTCATTGTACTTTGAGTTTCATTTGGGATTGGGGTAACTTTTTTGCCTTCTCTAATATTAATTCTGGAACTTCATGTTTTCCTCTTATTCGGCCCTAAATCCGAATCATATTAGACCCATTAAAACTCACTTGAGAAAATGCATTTCATTGCTTTGGGCCAGTTGCCAACGTTTGGAACAAGGAAATTCTTAGGTGGACCGGTCCGCGACCAACTTCTGGATCGGATTCACTCAGAGGTTCTACGAGTTTCCTTTAATAACACCCTATTGTTTTTTTTCTTTTCTTTCTCCATTGCCATAAACCTAAATCCATTTAAATTGTGCAATAATCTAGTAAAAGTAAATAGGAATTTACAAATTATGAAAAAGAATTGGAGTTACGTGTTCTCGTATACTCTTTGCAAAATGGAAAAATTCTTTTTCTATAGAGCTCTTTCTCCATGATCCATCTCAAAGTTGCCTTTCTTTCACTAGATTGAAGGAAAGAAATCTGTAATTTCTCAAAACCCTAGAAAAGGAATCACGTCAGTGAAGACTTTGGCTCCGAGAAAAATACTAGTATGATAATGTGTTCAATAGTTACTTTACTCCTTGTACAAACATTCAGTGATTGCTTTTATTCTATTTTTGGAACAATTATTTGGTTTCATTTTAGTACAAAACCCTTTCTCATGAACCCAAATAAAATAAAAACAGGTTCGATATCTTCATTTGTAAAATCGTTGAATTCTTTTTTTTTTTGTTAATATTATTTCTTCCATTTAAAATTAAATAGTTATATTTCTATATAAAGTTTTCCAAAATTAAATGTTCATTTTTAATATAGAAAAATTATATTTAAAATTTTCATATATAATCTCTTTAGAGGTTCATATGTTATTAATGCATATTTTCACTATTAATCACTTTATTATTAAAGCGACATTCTCCTTTGAAAAAAAAATCACATTATTGTTAAAGTTAATAAACAAAGGTGATGAGGAGTATTAAATAAAAATGGGCTGTATTTAATTTATTTAATCTGAGTTCCTTGAGGCCCAATTTTTGGACTTAGGATCCTAATGTCATCTTTGATTTTTAGCATTCAACATTTGTCACTTTGTGGTTCCGAATTGGTCCAAGCTAAAAGTGTAGTTACTGTAGTATAATGCATTAGAAGAAAATTTCCAATTAGGTCATTAAGGAATAAGGAACAGCAATGATGTAAAGAATCTTAAGTTCAAATACAACTTATATTTGCAATATGAATTAAAACATAATGTGCTAGAAATTTATGAGGGACAAAAAAAAAAAAAAAAAAGAATACAAACTAGACAGTCATCAGCAAAATTTAGATTATTTCTATTGCAATTACACTTTTAATTTCTTCAACACCTTCCTGATTTGCAGTTTTCACCTTGAACCACTCAAGTTGGAGTTCTTGTTCTTCACCTGCTGAATTAGGATCACAATTCACACCTCTCTGCCCGACTTCAGAATGGTTCACCGCCCCATTTGGATGCACTTTTGTGCGGAGCTTTTTAAACAAGTGTGACACGCTACCTCTGACTCTGAATTCTTCTGATGTCTCTTTGATCATCCCATGATCCAATGGGACATTATTATCCAGCCTGGAGAAAAACTTGTGGAGAATTTCACGACCTTTACCGTCAAATTTTTTAGGAAACTCTCTCAGAATCAACCTCAACCATTCCTTCTCCTTCTGATGTTGTGTTTGAGTACTGTTGCATATTGTAATCACAATTCTCAGGGAAATGGTTCAATCTTGAATCAGTACAAGTATCAAGGGCATGGAAAGGTCTTGCGGGCTGAGGGAATCGTGACACGGTCGAATTAAAATGACGAGGGGTTGCCATGATTTAGTACTAAAATGAAGACAAGTAGAATTTGTGTCTGTTGAAGATTTGTTGTAGATCTAATGAAGAGTTTGGGGAAAATTGGCTGGCGGCTTAATCGGCTTTGGTATTTATAGTAAGGAACAAAGATAGGATGGTTTGACGAGTCCAAAGTCAAATAAACGAATTTGACGAGTAAAACCATGCTACTGATTAGTGATTACCAAATACCAAGGAAGGACCAAGTCTTTCAAGTTTCTTGAAGAGTCCTGCTGGTCAAATAATATCCTGCTTTTACAAACCAAAATGCAAATCTCTCTCTAAACTCTTTATGGAATTTAATAATTATTTATTAGGAAAATTTACGAAATTATTTTTCATATTTTATATCATTAAACTATTTTCAATCTATTTAAATCACTTGGCATCTCAAGTGAAAAAATAAAATTAGGAACTCATTTGATATTTGAACGTTTCAAATTATCAATTCTCAATGTTGATTAATCATCTCAATGCCAAGTACTGAGGAAACTGAATGAAAACCAAAACTAGACAGAAAGAAGGAAACAAAAATGTTGTAACAAGGGGTGAGGAAATTTCAGCGGTTCCCCTGTTTTCCTTCAACAGGTTGATTGTTGAAGGTACGAAATGTGACTGACCCTTTCACCCACCTGTCCAAGAGACCAAAAATGACATACATTTTAGTAGAACGGGCATGCCAGCATTCCAACATTCATAATTCTCCAAAAGACCCTTTCTCATTCTGATACAGTTCCAAAGTGAAAAAAAGCATTTATTCTCTGGTACTACGAGACTATTAATTCCCTTGCCATAGCAAAAATTACAACCACAAAAAGAATCTTACCACTTGTTCCAACATAACGAATTATCCAAAAGACCCTTTCTCATTTTGATACAGTTCCAAAAGTAAAAAGCACTTATTATATGGTATGAGACATTTAATTTGCATATCATATCGTAAATTACAACCACAAAAGAATCTTGATGATTCTATATAACCCTAACTATTCGTTGCATTACAAGCTTAGGCGGCTGGGTGAACATAGCCAAGAATTGTGTACAATGTTTGAAGGATGGTGAGGACCAGAAGGATTAATGCAGCCAGAGCTGATAGAATCGGCCATGGAGTGCTAAACCAGTAATACTTGAAGATCGCCCACTGAACGTGCCAATCATTGAGATAATATTGGTTTACTTCCTTGAACAGTTGAGACAAATAACACCTGTCAATGTCCAAAGAAACATCTTTTCCCAAGTTGTTAATAAATCTAGCCACTTCATCTGTTGTGCCAAAATAGTTCTCTATAATGCCTCGATCGGACAGAAATTTCACGTCCTCGGATGAGTTTATTAGCAAATCCAGCAACAATGAATAGGTTGTGATGTGCTTAGAACAACCACCGTGACACTGCTCATAAGCAACACAGTTTAACAAAAATGAGGTCATAAAATCATCCAGAGCAATGGTTGGCATTTCTATCACTCCCCACCTGAAATTTATAGCCAAGAAGCTGTCATCGTTGCCGTGTATGAAATTGATTCCGGCCAGACGAAGACCGGAAATGCACTGAATTACCCGGGTCTGTGAATAAGCACCAGTGTCGGGCTCATCATGCCCAGGCGGAATGAAACTTGATCGAAGAAAATCAAGTAAATGGTTTCCTTTATGGCTGCTATACTTTGCAATACACTCATCACCCCTTTGTAATGCATTGTTGAAGAACTTTAGAGTCAGGGTAGCCAAAGAAGGCCCCGATTCTTCACCTGGCATTAAAGTCAGATCAAATAAGCACCGAAGAATGAAAAATGGAATTTGATTTTCAAGCCTAATGAGATCCCTCAAGAAAAATGAATATATCCATGACATTTTGATGAGTGGATCATCTGCCTCAAATGGAACTATCCCTCCAGTCCTCCGGAACAGTTCAATTATAAAACAACCATCAAGAACCAACATCTCTATAAATTCATCAGTATTAATGTTTAGAGTTTGAGAATAACAATCTCTAGCTCTGATTTCCAGTGGTTGAACAGCCTTCAGAAAGTCTTCTAAGCCCAAGCCTTTATTTTCTATTCGCTTCACTAAAGAACCCAAGAACCTCCATTTGTGCTCTTGGATCATTTGTAGCTGTGGCTCGCCATGGTGGTAGGGACCAATTGAGACTATATGGGGTTGATAGGATCTGCCGTTGATGTCAATTAGGCTTTGAGGGACTCTAAAGATGCAACAGGAGCTCCGGCCAGCTGATTTGGTCAGAATTTTTGGCGCAGCAGATATCAGTTCTTGCATCATTTCCAAACGATCTCTGTTTACTTCCCATACCTGAATTGATTGATGATCTTCACTTTCATCTCCAATCGAATTGCTGCCCATCTCAATTCTCTGCTACTAATTCTTGTAAATTTGGACAAACTAAATCGGGAGAATCAGAATTCAGATTGTTGCTCTATTAGGTTAGATGAGATGTGTATTGAAATTGAAAAGTCAACATTGTAGTATTTCCCCTAGGCCAATCATTTTGCGGTGGTTGTCAAATGGGTAGTGTTGAACATGCTTTCAGACTAGTGCTGTGAACTCGGCCAAAGAAGTCTTTTGTCTTCAAAGGATGGCTGCTGCAATTTTGTCAAAAACAGGAGGCTCTTTTTACAACTTGCTCCGACAGAAAATGCAAAATGCAAAAATGAGGTTCTCCTTTTTTAAACACCAAATTGAAACTCCAAACAAAAAACTTGTATTTTTAAAATGTATTATTTCAAATGAAAACTTTTTATTATGCCAAATCTCAAAAAGCACACGCCTGAAATATGTTCTTTTCATTTTCATTAGACAGCACATTTTACAAATGTTATTTGATAATTTTATTAAAACGAAATGATGTTATTTTGTTGAGATGTGTAGGACGAACAAATCTAACTAGTTTTTTACTTATGCCTCCATGTTCTTCCCCATTGAAAAATTACCTGATGAATCCGATCTATATCAGGTCCAAAAATATGCTGCTAGCACCACCACTGTTATGGTGGAATCCACAAACATTGGAATTCAAATCCCCTTGAATTCAAGAATGGATAAGATGGTGAAATACCGCATTTTTTCTTCTTTCTTTCTTTTTTTCAGTCAAAGGGTTCAAATTTCTATCTCTTTAATGTCACAGAATCAAACAGATTTGCAGATATTGGATCAATATTCAATAACTGAACTAATGAAGCAAAGTCTATCATCTCATCTGGTAATGGGCCAATATGGGCCCCTAAAATGAGTGCGGGTTTTCTTCTCGCAGGATGGCCTTGTAGCCACAAGAAGAGCTGTCAGTGTTGAACAAGCCTATGACTGAATGGACTGCCCACCACTGACCAGCCCAAGTAACCCAGTTTGATTTTGAATTTTAAATTATTCAAAATTTCTTTTTTCTTTGTTTAAACTGAGTGCTGAGAAACTGAGCAAGAATATTGTACACGCTCCATTCTTGTACACGCTCCTTCTGTTCTAAAATATAACTCCTATTCCTAGAGACTTTTTACATATATTAAGAAGATATTATGTTTACTAAGTTTATCTTATTTATTATGTTTTGAAGATAAAAAAGATAAAGAAATTTGTTTTAAGAAAAATAGTATATAAAGACTTTTTCTTTAAAAAAAAAAAAAGGTGAGAAAAATGATTAAAATAAATAGGGATAATATTGAAAGTCAATGATGAAATATTCATATAAAGTGATTTATATTTTAAAATAAAAAGAAAATTGATTTATATTTTAAAATTAAAAAAGGAAACAATATATTTTATTTCGCATTTAATGTCAAACATTCTTGGCAAGTAATGATTGGAAATGTTTTTGAAATGGATAAAATTGGCTGCTAGACCTACTACCATCTGAGTTATAATTATTCGCAATTGTAATAGTTCAAAGTACAAGAATTAAAACAATGTAATTCTAGTTTTAGGATAAAAATTAAATTAATAAAGTCTACTTGATGAATATGAGACTCCGACAAAGACACACATTCTCTGCCCTCAGGGACATAGCCGAGTTGGTAAAACATGCGGTAATGTGGGGAGAAATACCCCAATAACGCAGATTCGAATCCCGTGTGGAGCAAATTTTCACTGAAATATTATAGAGGTTTGTCCCTTAGTTTGCCCTGTTGACTCTCTTTCATATGTGTCTGTCACTCGGACACGTCCCTCAATTTACAATCCGTTTGATTAAGAAACTTTTGATACATGTGGAGGAGTAATCTCTCCCTCATAAAAAGAAACACATTCTCTTTGTGAGAACGAAAAGGGAATAAACTAACTACTCCAGCATGTAGAACCACCAACAAGATATAGCTTGGAATTCTCTATTATTTGGTACTTGTCCTAACCTTTTGTTTTCAATAATCCTTAGGAACAGTGACTTTAGCTGCCATACTAGGCAACAAAAATCTATAATAGTAGTACTACTAATTGAAGCATGGACTTAAGATTCAGGGTCAACTTACTCTGCAGCACCCTTACTTTATTATTTAGATTGAAATTAGACTTGAAGCCCCTTGAATTCTGCCTAGGGTTATGACATCTTGAGAAGGGAACGCCCTTCTTTTTGTAGGAAAGCTAGCAGGCAAAATTTTCCACATAGACTAATCAAGGAATATGCAGGGTGCGACTCTTATAATATTTTAGTAAAAATATATTTTAAAAAATTATTTCGTGTAATTCAATCTTGTATTTATCACGTGATTTCTCTCCAAGTCACTCACTTTTTTTAATAAAAAGGAAAATAATCAAGAAAGGACAAGAATATGCAGTTATAGTGTACATTTTGTTTACAGATCCACGAAGATAGATGGAAAAAAAGAAAGAATTAATGTAGGTGGAGATGATAAATAATTAAGAAACAGTAAAATTCCAAAATATAGGACGTTAAGCTTTCTATTCTTAGGTTGCTGGTCCATATTAATCAAAGTTCACCTTGTCGTTTGGGAAATGACAAACTTGCACAGTGAGGAGCATTGAGAGATATTTGACAACATATTGAGGCCCATTCCGATTTAAAATTTAAAGAACCCGAATTCAATTCTTCTATTATTAAACTGTGCAATAATATAGTAAAAGTAAATAGGAGTATGCAAATTATGAAGAAATTTTTTTTTTGGAGTTACATGTTCTCTCGTATACGCTTTGAAAAATAGACAAATTCTTTTTCTTTAGAGCTCTTTCTGCATGATCCATCCTCAAAGTTTCATTTCTTTCACTAGATTGAAGGAAAGAAATCTGTAATTTCTCCAAGCCCTAGAAAAGGAACCAGTTCAGTAAAGAAGTTGGCTCCGAGAAAAATACTAATATGATAATGTGTTTGAAACTTTACTCCTTGTACAAATATTCAGTGATTTCTTTTATTCTATTTTTGGAACAATTATTTGGTTTCATTTTAGTACAAAACTCTTTCTCATGAACCCAAATAAAATAAAAACAGGTTCCATACTTCATTTGTAAAATTGTTGAATTCTTTGTTTTTTTTTGTTAATATTATTTCTACCATTTAAAATTAAATATTTATATTTCTATATAAAGTTTTTCAAATTAAATGTTCATTTTTAAAATAAAAATAAAAATTTTGTATTTAAAATTTTCATAAATAATGTCTTTAATTTAAGAGATTCATATGTTATTAACCATATTTTCACTATTAATCACTTTATTATTAATGTTAATGTATTAGGTTATAAAAAGAGTTAAATCAAACGTAGGTATTTATTTAATTTTCGATGGAGGGTGTATTAAATTTTGAGTTCCTTGAGGCCCAATTTATGGACTTAGGATCCTAATGTCATCTTACATTTTTAGCATTCGAATTGGTCCGAGTTAAAATTTTAGTATAATGTATTAGAAAGAATTTCAGAATTAGGTCATTAAGTAACAAAAATGATACTATAAAGAATCCATAAGTTCTATCTATTACAACTTCTAATGCAATATAAACTAAAGAATAATGTTAATAAGGAATACAAACTAGCAGCAAATATTATCGTGAGGATTAGAAAGTCATCAGCAAAATTTAGAAACTTTCCATTGCAAACTCTTCAATTCTTCAACACCTTCACAACACCTCCCTGATTTACAGTTTTCACCTTGAACCACTCAAGTTTGAGTTCTTGTTCTTCACCTGCTGAATTCGGATCACAATTCACACCTCTCTCCCAGACTTCAGAATGGTTCACCACCCCGTTTCGATTCAATTTTGTGCGAAGCTTTTCAAATAAGTCTGGCAGCTTACCTCTGAATTCTTCTAGCATCTCTTTGATCATCCTATGATCCTGTGGGACGTTATTCTCGGGCTTGGAAAGAAACTTGTGGAGAATTTCACGACTTTTACCGTCAAATTCTTGAGCAAACTCTCTCAGAACCTGAATCAAATCATCATCAACCTCAACGATTCTTTCTCCTTCTGATGGTCTGCTTGAGTACTGTTGCATATTGTAATCATAATTCTCAGGGAAATGGTTCACTCTTGAATCAATACAAGTATCAAGGGCATCGAAAGGTCTTGTGGCCTGTGGGAATTGTGACATAGTCGAATTATAAAAATAACCATCGGTTGCCATGTTTTAGCTTTTGAAGAATTAAAGAATGAGAAGGCGAACAATATACTAAAATGAGAGGAACAAGATTTTGTGTTTGATGAAGACTTGTTGTGGATCTAATGAAGAGTTTGGGAAATATAAGTTGGAGGCTATTAAGACTGGCTTTGGTATTTATAATAAGCAAGATAGGATAGGTTGATAAGTCCAAAGTCAAATAAACGAATTTGACAAGTAAAACTGTAAAGGCATGCTGCTGACCCAAGGAGAACCAAGTCTATGTACTACAGTACTCGTGGAACTTCCTTCAAGTTTCTTGACGAGCCCTGCTGGTCAAAGAATGGTGCTCATATCCTGCTGTTACAAACCAAAAATGCATATCTCTCTTATCTCTTTATGAAATTTAATAAATATATATTAATTGTGATTCAACTAAAATTTATATATATATATATATATATATATGCTATAATTCTTAATTTATGTATAATAATTTTAAAAGGATTTTCAACGTAAAAATAAAAGCAAAAACTATACTAGCCATTACCCGTATGGAAGTGAGTATCGTGGATTCTTTAGTCTACAGCAAATGCTGATTTCTTAAATTCAATCGAACTCTACTCTGACTTTCTCCCCTCAAGTTCATCTCCTGGCAGTTTGATAGAGTAAAAGCAGAGATTTGAACGTTTCAAATTCCTGATTCTCAACGTTGATTAATCATATCAATGGGAAACTGAATGAAAACCAAACTAGACAGAAACAAGAAAACAAAAATGTATCAATGTATGTGGAAATTTCAGCGGTTCCTCTGTTTTTCTTTTTTCAACAGGTTGATTGTTGAAGGTACGAAATTGACTGACCCTTTCACCCACTTGTCCAATAGACCAAAAATGACATCCATTTTAGTAATAAAAAGGGCATGCCAGCGGCCAGCCTCCGGTCCCTCAATCCTGTTCCACCCTTTCCTATATGTACAACCAAGAAAATAAAGATGACTGCTTGAGCTACGACTCAACGGGTAAATAATTTAAGGTTAAGGAATAATTTGATTGTAGAGGAATTAGAAAAGTCAGCACTAATTTCCTTTTCCAACTAATCTGAAATTCCGTTCGTAGAGAGTCTATAAAATCAGACTATTATTCGAAAATAAATGATTGGTTCAAAAACAAATTCTGACATCACATCTCAAATCAGATTCGTAATCTTTACTTAGACATCAATAATAACTCTCTTACTACTTGCACCAACATTCACAATTCTCCAAAAATAAAAAGGCATTTATTATATGGTATGAGACATTTAATTTGCATACCATAGCATAAATTACAACCACAAAAGAATCTTGATTATTCTATATAACTCTAACTGTTCGTTGCATTACAAGCTTAGGGGGCTGGGCCATAGCTAAGAATTGTGTACAATGTTTGAAGGATGGTGAGGACTAGAAGGACTAATGCAGCCAGAGCTGATATAAACGACCACGGAGTGCTAAAGTAAGTATACTTGAAGCTCGCCCAATGAACGTGCCAATTATTGCGATAGTAATGGTTTACTTGATTGAATAATTGGGACAAATAACACCTGTCAATGTCGAAAGAAACATCTTTCCCCAATTTGTTGATAAATCTAGCAACTTCAGCATCAGTGCCAAAATAGTTCTCTATAATGCCTCGATCGGACAGAAATTCCACGTCTTTGGATGAGTTTATTAAGCAATCCAGCAAATTTGCATAGGTTGTCATGTGCTTAGAACAACCACCGTGACACTGCTCATAAGCAACACAATTTAACAAAAATGAGCTCATAAAATCATCCAGAGCAATGGTTGGCATTTCTATCACTCCCCAGCTGAATTTTATAGCCAAGAAGCTGTCATCTTTGCCGGGCTTGAGATTGACTCCGGCCCGACGAAGACCGGAAATGCACTGAATTACCCGAGTCTCTGAATAAGTACCGGTGTCGGGCTCATCATGCCCTGGTGGAATGAAACTTGATCGAAGAAAATCAAGTAAATGCTCTCCTCTATGGTTGTTATACTTTGCAGTATACTCATCCCCCCTTTGTATTGCATTGTTGAAGAAATTTAGAGTCAGGGTAGCCAAAGAAGGCCCCGATTCTTCACCTGGCATTAAAGTCAGATCAAACAAGCACTGAAGAATGAAAAATGGAATTTGATTTTCGAGCCTAATGAGATCCCTCAAGAAAAATGAATATATCCATGACATTTTGATGAGTGGATCATCTGCCTCAAATGGAACTATCCCTGCCATCCTCCGGAACAATTCAATTATAAAACAACCATCAAGAACCAACATCTCTATAAATTCATCAGTATTAATGTGTAAAGTTTGAGAATAACAATCTCTAGCTCTGATTTCCAGTGGTTGAACAGCCTTCAGAAAGTCTTCCAAGCCCAAGCCTTTATTTTCTATTCGCTTCACTAAAGAACCCAAGAACCTCCATTTATGCTCTTGGATCATTTGTAGCTGTGGCTCGCCATGGTGGTAGGGACCAATTGAGATTATATGGGGTTGATAGGATCTGCCGTTGATGTCAATTAGGCTTTGAGGGACTCTAAAGATGCAACAGGAGCTCCGGCCCGCCGATTTGCTCAGAATTTTGGGGGCGGCAGATATCAGTTCTTGCATCATTGCCAAACGATCTCTGTTTACTTCCCATACCTGAATTGATTGATGATCTTCACCTTCAACTCCTGTCGAATTACTGCCCATCTCAATTCTCTCTTCAATGATCACCACAAATTCTTGTGAATTTGGGCAAATTTAATCGGGAGAATCAGAATTCAGATTATTGCTTTATTAAGTTAGATGAGATGTTTCCCCTAAAAGTCAACATTGTACTATTTCCCCTAAGGCCACTCGTTTTGCGTCAGTTGTCAAATGGGTAGGACAACCTCCCAAAGCTAAACGCGTGGCATCTTAATAATTGCTGAAAAAATCAAAATTGAGGGTAAAGCCTATACATGTTATTTCAACATAGCACGCTAATAATTTACCCATATATATAATGTGGGAAAAGGATTACTATAGTAAAATTCGTTCTATTAAGATGCCTTTATAAAATATATTTTTAAAATTGGAGTAATTAAAAAAAGATATATTTTAGAATTTTATAATTGCTTCTTTGGTGTTTAGAAAAATAAGAAGATATAGATGTGTGAAAATTGATATTTTAATAATTACATTTTTGTGAAATATTGAAACTTTCCTAATGTGGTAATGGAGAAAAATAAAAATCAAAGAAGAAAGAGAAAATGATAAAGTTTATCAAATTTTAATTTTTTTTGAAAAAAAGTACTTATTTATATGAATTTTAAATGAGAATTTCAATATTTTAAAATACTTTGTTAAAAAGTTCAAAAATGTATTAACTAAAAAAAAGTATTATTTAAACTTTTAAAAAAGTAAATTAAAATGAAAATTATCCTCAAAAACCAATACTTGAACGTACTCTTATTATTCCAAAGCATGTCTGCTCATTTTTATTAGACAACACATTTTAAAATTGTCATTTGATATTTTTAAACGAAATATATTTATTCCATTGAGATATGTGCACGGAAAATTTAACCACCTAAAATACTATTATGAGCTTGATTTATAGTGTCAGTTTAAAAGGGCTGCGGCTACCACCACCACCACCACCGTAGAGTTATGGTGGAATTCCACGAACATTGGATTCAAATCCCCTTGAATTCAAGAATGGATAAGACGGTGAAATACCGCCTTTTTCCTTTTTTCCAGTCAAGGGTTTCAAATTTCTAACAAGAAATGTCACGGAATCAAAGACATTTGCGGACATTGGATCAGGGACTGAACTACTGAAGAAAATACTATCATCTGATCTGGAACTGGGCCAATATGGTCCCCTCAAACTTTTTTTGGGCTTTCTTCTCGTAATCTCGCCTGATAGCCACCTCATGAGCTTGTCAGTGTCCGACAACCTCAAGATTGAATAGACGGCCCACCACTGAACAGCCCAAGTAACATAGTTTAATATTGCATTTAAAATTATTCGAAATTTCTTTTTCTTTGGGAGAAGTCAGCCTTCTTTTCCCTTAAAAAAAAAAACAAAAAGTGGGGAGAGAAGTCTGTACTGACTACTGAGATTTGTACTGGTAAATTTTATTTCGCATCTAATGTCAGACATTCCGGAGCTGGTAATTCATGGGAATGTCTTTGAAATTGTGATTCAAAAATAAAGACATGGCCTTCTACCATCTGAGTTAATAATTCTTCAATCTTCATACTGGTAATAGTTCAGAGTGTACAAGAATTCAAACACTGTGATTCTAGTTTAGGGATAAATTTTTCACAATGATTTTGCTTCTTGTTTGTGTTGAAATAATTTAAGTAATTAAATATTAATAAGAGTATATATGAAAAAATTCATATAAAATTTAAATCTCAATTAAATAGATCATTGTTTGTTAATCTATGCGTAAACAAAATTATATAACTATCTTTGTGAGACAAAATGAGTATTATTTATTTCTATATATTGAGTAAACATGTAAAAGAGAATATATAAACATACTCTTTTTGTGAAATGGTCAAAAATTTATCATAGATGATGTGATATAATTTTATTTAATATTAACATTATGTATTGAATATAATATTAACTATCTTTTTCATAACCTTTCTATGGTTTTGTGAGATAAAGAAAATAAATTATTACACTCTCCATTTAGAATTTATTTTAATGTCCATATTTTAAAAATATATATAAAATGAAATTTTCACTTTTAAAAAATAAATATATTGTAAGTAAATTTTCACTTGTAATCTTCTTAATTTAAAATACACAAATTTATATAATCATGTTAATAATAAGAATAATATAATAGCTTCCTAAAGATTCAATTGTAAAAGAAAAAATATTTAATTAAAATATGAAGAAATTAGATTTGAATTTTTAAAGACGTTTGAAAGAGGGATGAATTATCTAAACCTTTATTATTATTATTATTTTAAAAAGTCTACTTGATGAATATAAGAGTAAAAAAAACAATACATTATCTTTGTGATAATGATATGGGAATAAATTGACTAATCTAGCATGTAGAACCACCAACAAGACATAGTTTGGAATTCTCTATTATTTGGTATTTGTCCTAACCTTTTTGTTTTTAATAAGAATGTAATTCGATAGATACACGCCATGATTGATTAAAGATTAGCTTCTAATTTCTGTTCCCTACTCTTTTTGGACGGTCTCAAGAAATTAGTTGTTCCATCAACTTCATAATTTACTTACCCTCAGTGCACCAACTGCTTGCCACTTTATCAAAAGGCCTAATCCAAAAACTAATCCTTAATGGAGATAATCATTTCTTTAGGAACAGTAACTTTATCTGTCATACTAGGCAACAAAAATCTATAACAGTACTACTTATTAAGAGCATTGACTTAAGATTAAGGGTCCAATTACTATCCAGCACCTTTACTTTTGATGAGGGAGAGAGAGAACTCCCCCCACCTGTATGTATCAGAGGTCCCTTGACCAGGCGGGTTGTAAATCGAGGGATGTGCCCGAGTGACAGACACATGTGGGAGAGAGCCAACAGGATTCAAATCTCAGGACAAACCTTCACAATATTTCAGTGAAAATTTGCCCCACACGGGATTCGAACCTGCGTTGCCGGAGGATTTCTCCCCACATCACCACATGCCTTACCAACTCGGCTATGCCCCTGGGGACACCAGTCAAGGTTAGTAACCAGCACCTTTACTTTCATATCCAGATTGAGATTAGACTTGAAGCCCTTGAATCCTGCCTAGGGTTATAATATATTGAGAAGGGAACGCTCTTCTTAATAGGAAGGGGAAGAAAGGACTAAAATATGCGGTTATAGACTAATAATAGCGTACATTTTGTTCATAAATCTCTGAAGATAGATGGAAAAAATAAACGAGAGAGAGAGAGAGAGAGAGAAGAACTAATGTAGGTGGAGATGATAAAATAATTGAGAAACAGTAAAATTCCAAACTATAGGACGGTGAGCTTTCTATTCTTGGTTGTTGGTCCATATAAATCAAAGTTTACCTTGTCCTTTGAGAAGTGACAAACTTGCATATTAAGGAGCATTGAGAGATTATTGCCATTTGAAATTTAAACATGGTTAGCACAAAAACTGCATAGATTTTGGTAAACTAAACTTTGGGTTATTTTACTTCAGTAAACTTAGAAAGCTGTCTTAACTTGGACAAAGGGATTACAGATCATTTTGTCACCAAACCTCAACCTCAATGCACAAAGATACCTCACTTTGTAATATTAAAATGTCTTCCCTGCAATTATGAAGGTAACTTTTGTCTAATTGATAAATTATGGCAAGCATGACCCATCATAACACAATCCTTATTCTTCAGCTATTATTTTTAGCATCAAAGCACAGTCCAGATTCTAAAGCAAGAAGTAATAATTCAAACTGAAGCTATATGCATCGTATAAACAATTTTGTGAAGAAAAGCCAAAAGTGGTCCCTTACTTTCTCATGGTTTAATCTGCCACTGAGAATGTTGTAGATTGATAATTAAAACTTGAGCGGTGTGCATTTGTATAGTAATAATGTACGCTAATAAAGTGAAAGGAGCAACTTCGTGAATGATGAACAGAAAGTTTATTTTTGGAGTACTATTTTCAAGTTTGAATTTGAATAGAAAGTGTTTTGATTTCTTTTTAAACGAGTAGAGTACAGTAGCTTCAAAATTAAATGTTCATTTGTTTATTAACAAATTATTTAATTTAAAAATTTATCTTTTACTAATTCGATATAATTCATGTAGTTCTATAAATAATCAAATTAATAATAAATATATATATATATATATCATAGTATTTTTTTTTAAGGTTAAAACTCTAATTATCTTATAAAATCAAAGTTTAACACTTAATTTAAGACGAAGAAATATAATTTGATGAAATATAACATAATTCGGTGATATAATGGAAGAAATTGAGCTCACGATCTTATACATAAAAGAATACTGGTGTCGGTAACACAAGAAGACTACGGCCATGCATAGCTTTTGTTTGTTTTTCTAGGGAGAGGCCAAAACGCGTAGCTTTATTTAAAAGAATGATAGAAGGCGTGAGGATTGGAAAATTCGAGATGCCTTAACCTTTGATGCAAAAAGGGAGAAAGTTGAAGATTTAGTTAAGTTAGAATGTTGGCATCGTATCCTTTTCTTCGAATTTGATCAAAGAATTGGGTTCATGCTGTGTCGTTTTATGAATATGTTAGGTACACCACCCCTTTAAACTGTTATTAATGGAATTATCATTCTTACGTAGAAATATCTTATTATTGCGAGAGATATTATTTGAGATTTGACTATTACAATTCATCTTACCTCAAAAAAAAAAAAAAATGAAAATTCATCTTCTTTTTTATTATTCACGCTTAGTGTATTTCTCCTTCTCCATTTTTTTTAATAAATAAATAAATAAGAGAAAGAAAGAAAGAAGGTCCCATGGCACCGCTTTATTTAACGGTGGTCGCTGCGTATGACCGCCTACGTCTTCTTTCCGGCGTTACGGTAAGTACCGGATATTTTCTTGAATGGACCAATCAAGATTTGCAAATTTCACTTGAGTAACATCTTAACGGAGATCGCGTCAATAGCCCCATGAAAACATTCCTCTTTGATAATATATACTCTCTTAATTTAAAATTTAAAATTTAAAATATTATACTTCCTCTATCTGGATTTTATTATTTAAATGTATATTTCTTTTTTAAAAAAAATATACATATTTATTATTTAAAATTCTTATAACAATTTCATTAATTCTAAATATATATATATATATATATATAATATATTCTCTGCCCAAATGATGTTCACAGTTTCCATTTTAAACATTAAATGTATAATTCTTTTATAAAAAATATATATATATATATATATATATTTTTTATCTAAAATTCTTATAACAATTTCATTAATTTTACAAAATCACATAATTAACAGTAGAACTATATATGCTAATGAACAAAATAAATTGAATTAAAAAATAATTTAAACTTATTTTATAAAATCAATAATTAGGCTATAATCATTTAATCAAAGGAATTATCACATATTGCAGTTTGCACTAAATGAACATGGCCAGAAGTGTAAGGAATTGGTCACATACTAGTTTTATGCTCTTTCTCAATTACAATAGTGGGTTCTGTGAAATTAAATCCTAGATTGAAGTCACTCATAAGATAAAATAAAAAAACAAAATCCTAGATTGAAGTTCATACGAGGCTAAAAGCATGACCTTACTCCTTGCTTTCATTGACATATACATAAACCATCTTGAGCCAACATTTGATCATTCATGGATTAACTCAGTAACTAACATATCCCTGCCATTACATGTTAGACTATGATCCTCCAATTTAATCTAAGAATTTGCAATAAGAAGAAAGAATATTTATATTGATATGATCATGTCACTTTAGTTCCTCTGTTAATTCTTCTACCAATAGACCAAAGATTGCAAATTCAATTTCCACTGCAGTTTCTTCCCTTTCCTCTTGGCACCTCTTCCACTGATCAATCTCGCTTCTGAAATCCAATTCAACCATCATATCAATGGTGTTAGATTCCACCTCTTTCCAAGAATCCAACTTCTTGCAAACTCTTCCCAGTACAATTTCCCTGCTATGCAAGCCATTCATTTCAATATTTTCCTCTGAGATCAAGTCTGAAACTAGCCTCTTCATGTCGGAAGGAACTTTCCTTGGGCGCAAGAGGTCCGATTCGCTGAACACTCGGTTTACAAATGAATCGAGACCGCAGGTTTTGTAGACTGGAAAAAATTCATTATTCTCACCCTGTTCTTCGTCATCTTGGTGTTCGTCTTCGTGTACATCTTCATCTTCATCTTCATCATCCAATTGTTCCATCATTCTCTTCTCTAGCTCAATGGGATCGAGCTCCGCAAGTTTCTCAAATCTACGAAGCTTGTACAGAAGTTGCTCCTTTGCCCCTATAAATTCATTAGAGAAAGATGAACAAAAGATTGTTTTCCAATTTCACCAAGTGTAGGAAATTGATGAAATGAGCAAACAGTAAACCTGCATAAAGATAGTTACGAGATGGAACTTATAATATTTCTTCACCCGGCCAAAAGAGAAATAAACAACCAAACAACAAGTAGAAGTGAATCAAACTTCTTAGTAAGATAAGAATCGAACAACACGACACTATTTGTGTCTGTTAGGACATTATCTCAATGATTTTCAGAAAACTAGGTAATCAATTTTAGATATTTAAAAATAAAATTATAAACATTCTAGCGGAGAGAGAATTATCTGAAATAGCATTAAATTTCCAAGCACTCAATGATATCACCCGTATTCCTTTCAAAACTTTCCAATAACTAGAGAAGCCGAATGGAGTCTGACAACCATTGAATCATGCATGAAAGAAGATTAACCGGTATACCCAGAAATTAAAACAGGTGCCTCTTCTTCAGGGTCAAAAGAGTAACGTGAAACTATGCATTTGCAAAATACTCCAAAAAAAGAGGACACCGATTAAGTGGCATGGCAAGGCAACAACCTAATTGTGGGTCATAACAGAAATAATGAAACATGGTGGCAATGCTTCTCAAATCGACAGAATACGACCATTATTGACACCAAGTATTTATTGTACAACCTGATAGCACAGGCCACAGGGTGGTGGCATGCAACAAAATGTACATCAAAACCAGCAAAAATAGATTGATTTCGAACCACCAAGATCTTGTACAGTAAAATTCAAACTCAAATGTACACCAAGAGAGTGGAAAACGACTTCACAGTCAAAAGATGGAAACGTTACAAATGAATGAAATGAATGCTTTAACGTGCATTTGTAAAATGAAAACTCTGTTTTTACGTACTCTGGACAATTGCAAAGCTGCATTCGACATCGTAATTTTCCTCGTCTCCACTTTCATGTCCTTCGTCTTCGTTGTCAAATGGAGGGTCTAATACTGATACTGGACTGCATTGATCCTTCTCATCATCATCCTCAATTTGAATTTTTTCCAAGGCGGCTGCTTCGCCATTCTCCTTGTCCTATCAAAATCAAGAAAAAAAGTTCTACATTAAAAGTCTCAAACATTTTTGCCTGAAAAAAAAGGCCATCGAATATGGAAAGTTGACTACAGAAATTTAATGCATTATGGTAGTAATATGTAATTAACTTAATAAAAAAACTGCTAATAATAGCTAAGGGGTGTAGAATAAGCTGTCATTCTGGACGAAACACAATAAATTAAGACAAATTCTTCATTGTCTTGTAGTGGGAAAATTTTGCAGACAAGGTCTATCGGAGACGATTCTGTTTGCAGTGGAGTGACAAGCGAAGATGCACTGACCGATATGCCACGACCAAGTCTAAAATGACTTGGATTACCCCTGGAATTGGTATCATTCTCAATAGCTTTATTTTGGGTTTTGGGTAGCTTTGTCATTTAAGGTCGACATCCCGGCCGAGGAATCAGAGACACGAGATCGCCTTGCCGACAACTTAATAGGGCCTTCTGAGTCATCAGTTGACTCAGTTCACCCAATCCAGTTAAATACGATAGAGTGTTTTTGCTTCCCAGTTTTCTTAAGAGGGAGTAATTTTGTTCTGCCATGTTTTGGCCTCAATTCAGTAAAATATAAATACCAATTAAGTAGCGGCAGTAGTAATATTTTTCTTTGACTAAAAATATTACATATCTGGTAACGATCCTCGTTAATTAACTCAGTCCCTCAGCCTATATGCATAAAATATTGGTTACTAAACGACAAAACAGTGACCAACCTCTCTCTTGTGGCGTCTCGGAGATGCTGCCGGCGATGAGAAAATCGGCGTCATTCGACCGGAAGATGGACTTCTCTGAAGAGAAAATCTAAATGGGCTTACGGGGCTTGAGCAGAAGCGCTTTTCACAAGGAGTAAAAGCACCATTTTGAATAGCTACATAATCAAGCTCCCCTGAATTCTCCGACCGAGAACTACTAGTAGATGTCTCCATATCCAAAGACCTCTCCTCGTTTGTCTCAGACCATCCTGCACTGCTAAGCCTACTGTTATTCCAAGAACATAAAAATCCGACTTCATTAGCACTCCTTGCGTCCAAATTTTCTTCCATTCTTGCCTCACTTTTTCTGGGATACTTGGCTTCCTCATCTCGAATTTCGCACTTTTTGTTCTTGTTACGATCTTTAAGTTTCTTAATAATGGAAGAAAATAACCCGAGACCCACATTTTTAATCTGGGCTTTGGGTTTTGAATAAGAAGAAGATTGTTGTTTCTGAATCCTCATGGCAGCTTCAAGAAGCAAAGTGGCAGTCCTGGCAGGGATGTGGACAGTACCGGTCTGAGTTCTACAAGGACTTTTTGCCGGCGAAATAAAATCAGGAAGAGGTGATTTTGCAACGTCCGGCGAATCATGGAAGGCAAAGAAGCAAGCCTGTTTACAAAGACTACGTTTAGCAATGGCTGAGGAGGTTTCAACAATAGGCTTCCGCTTTCTGACTTGTAATGAATTAGCTTTAGGAGGATTAGGCCTTTTGAGAAGACAACGCCTGTCAGCTAGATAACTCTTCAACTGAAATGGTTCTTGATCCTCCTTGAGCAGCTCATGCAAGTAGTGTTTTTGACCAGCCATAGTAACAAAATTAAAATGCAGTAGATGATGAAAGCCAAATGATAGTGTATATGTTAATACCAAAAGAATCAGGTTTTGGACGGTGAGTGAAGGTTGAATAAGTGCATGAAAAGGAGTTGAAGAGATTTCAACTTTCAACTAGAGGTGGTGTGGGAAGGGGCCGGAAAGGGAGATTTGTAAGTGGGAAAAAGTTGGATACAAATACTAGCAGCAGAGAGAAGAAAAAAGAGAGATAGATAGAGGAAGGAAGGAATGAGGAGAGTTCCTGATTCAAATCTGAGGTTTACAAAACCGAAGCATGGTGGTGATAAAGAAATAATTGGAAGCTAATGAATAATATTTTAAGAGTACTACTACCGTCTAGTATTGGGAGTAAGTAGTTTTCTTAAAAAAATAATACTTAAAAGATTGAATATTTTTATTTTTATTTATTTGAAATTTAATATTTATTTTTAAAAAAATATTTATTATTTAAATTTTTATTAATAATTTATAAATTTAAAATATTTATATATAACAACAACTCATGCTTTCTACCCTTATCATATTAATTTAAAAAATTTATGTGATGCATAAATATAATAATGTATTTTATTAATGTAAAAAATAATTTAATAAATTAATTTAAATTAATTATATTTCTTATTTTTAATTAATAAAAAAAATGTACATTCTGATGTAAAGAGTAATATATTTGTTGAAATGGGCGCAACTGTAGAAGAAAGTACCAATCTTGTCTGGATGGACAAGGAGAAAGGGGGTTCTCTTTCTCGCTCTAGGATGTGCACTGTGGTGTGGAAGGGAAGAAGAGATTTCAAAGTTATAATATTAACTTATCTTTGTCTCATGAATTATTTTAATTATATATATTGTAATTTTTATTTTCTTTTAATAAAAGTATAACAAGCATCATAATCATGAATAGTAATGATAAAATTATTAAATTATGTTTGAGGGAAAAAATATAAAACTATTAATATTTAAAATAAAATTAAAAATCTGATACAGTATTTTTTATATATATAGATAATATTAACGAACTAACGGCGCCATTACTAAATCGTGCTGTAAAACAATGAAAATGAGAAAGGTGTAGCGAGGGTGGGACCAGGCATAAAATACACGAGAGCTATACGCTGTCCCTTTTGGACGTCTAAGGACTTTCCACGTGGTATACTCCCATTTGCAGTCCGCTATCTGTGCACCTATGTGCATCCTTTTTTTATTTTCGTCTTCATATGGCACTAATTTTTAAAAATAAAAAAAATCAGATGGCACTAATTAATTTGAATTTGACACGGAAAAAACATGGTGTTGTTAAGGGAGATTGCATCGTTAAAAATTACAAATAATATTTATGTTAAGCGTTGAAATATTATAAATATTACATAAAAGAATGACACATAGCAAACCAATTTACATGTTAGGAGACTTAACTATTACCAAATAGTAGTAAAAAAAACTATTACCATGATCGTTTTATTGACATTGACAATTGATTATTTTTAACTACTCATAGAGCATGTTATATTAAAAAGAATGTAATTTTTAATAAGTAGACTAAAATATATTTTTATGTTTTATTCAAAGAATTATTTTATTTCTTTGAAATTAAATATTCATATTTATATTTTACTTTGTTTAAATTTAAATATACAATTTTCTTAAATACATTTTTTATTAATAATTTCTTTAGTTTTAAGAGATTTATATCTACTAACTCAAGAGATTCATCACTTTTCACTTTAATTTAAAAAATTACAAGCAAAGTCTTTTTTATTTTTAACTAAAATAAAAAATAAATATTTAATTTCAATTTGATAAATTAAAATAATTTTATTGCATGAAAATTTATGAAGGTTTTAAGAAAACTCATGGAGATTTGATGATTTTATCTTGAAAATTATACAATAATAATGTATGAAATTAATAAGATAAGGATATATTATTAAAAATATATATATTATCTTAATCTTATGAAATGCTGAGTGTTAAAAAAATATATTGAGAATTTGGTGCACGAAATCAATATAGTTGCAGTTAATGTGATGTTTAATAAAAAGCAGCATATATGTTTGCAAAATTTTAGAAAGGTTGAAATTGCTAAAAAAAAAACCCTACAAATTTTGACCATCAAGTAATCTATATTTTGAATTTGATTTACTGTTAAAGCTTAAAGAGTATGACAATTAATTACTGGCGATGCGTGATACCGCAGTCAGTACCTTCTTTTGGGGTAGTAAAATCATAGGCTATAGGGCCATAGCTAGTACGCTTGGCGGAACTGTACCTCGAATGTAACTACAGTATAATTAATTAATTATTTTTTTATAAAAGGGGGAAAATAGTGGTTTTTTACTGGTCCAAGTAATACATACCCATTTGAACCAAATAAAATGTAGCATTTGCATTTGTAGGAAAGTTTCATGTTGGTACTTTTTTTTTTTTTTAGGAGACATGTAGTACTTTATATATTTGTCATATAAAACCTTGGCTTCTTATTATATACACCTAGAGGATGCTCATTTAGATTAAAGAAAATGCTAAAATACGTAAGAAATTTGATATTTTATTCATTCAAAATTAAATATTTATGTTTCATTAATTATCTATTTTACTTTTATTATTTTTTCTTCATTCCTCAAGTGACTTTTTTGTTTCTCATCTTTGCTGATGCCCAGTCAAAGCCTTGTTCTTCTTTCGTTCCATCTTTAAGTGGGAGTTGTTTCTCATGACAAGATATCTCTTATCTAAAATTTAAAAGGATTTAAATAAAAATAAAAAAGGAAACAAGTAGCCAATGTAAATATTAGGCCAAGTAAGAGACTACCATGTAACTTAACAAGTGTTCATTTATTGTATCATATTTTAATGATGGTCAGTTGTGGTACACCTTAGGTTTTTGTTTTTAAGAAAATAGAACTAATGCAAATTATTTAAATTAAAAAATATTATTAATATAATTTTAGTAATAAATATGTTTATTCATAAAATGTATAGATTTAATTATAAATTGAAAATCAACATACTAGATTTATAAATACTCAATTGTAATACTCTTGGGATATAATTCCAACCGTAGAAAAAAAAGTCGTAACTCGTACACTGCTGGTGACTGCTTCCTTAAATCCTTGTTAACAAGATAAAACGGTTTAGAAAGAGATGAAGCATAAGAGGTACAGGGATGGAATTGTTTTAATCAAATTGCAATTAATAATCTTCAATTTACCATTATTACTGAAAAGATAGATACTCCAAGACTCTGAAGTACAATTCAACAAATACTGACAACAGTATAGTACTACAAGCTTTAAATGTGAAACTCTGCGTAAGCTGTCTCGCCCTTACTTTTTTCCTTTGGGCTTTTTGGTCCCAACTCCCCCTATCTCAAAACCTATATTGATACCTAAAACTACAACATTCCTAACCTAAATAGTAAATTATCTATTCCAATCACACAGATTTTACCGGTACCGCAGTCAAAATCCACATTATTTGCCCCTAATTACCTCTTCTTCTTTCTGTGAGATGTGCAAAAGTGTAAAAACCGTTACCGTACAAAAGTTTTAGTCGGCTGTGCGAGAGCCGGTTGCCCGTAATCTCATTCCCGTGATCCACTGGTGAGAGTGGCTTTGACGGGTACCGCAGTTCCGTAAAGTGGATAAAAAGTCATAAAAAAAAAAGCGACTTCGTTCGGTTAAACGGCGCAGGGTGCGGGGAAAAACGAAAGACGTCGCCATTTTATGTGGATGTGGAAGGTGGGAAGCAACTATGGTACAATTTGATGAGCTTTGCAACTACTGGCTTTACAATTATTTTATCATTGTATAAATACAGAAAAAAAGAAGAAGAAGAAGGCAGAATTTAGACGAGTCTTGATCGATGAAGTAGCAAATTGATGTTAAAATTTAGCCCTTTAACTTATTACTTAGATCAAGATACAAAATAGAGACGAGTTCGAAACTTGGCTCACTCAAATTCATTTATAATTTTGAATCTATACAAGTGCTGAGCGTCAATTTGCGTACCCTTTACTTTTCATACGCATCCACTTTACATATAAAAAGGACTCCAGCACGGTCTGATACATTTGGCCCCAAATTTCACAATTCTACAAGAGCAAGAGAAATTGACCCCAACCCCCCTTCTCCCCAAAAGAAAAAAGAAAAAAGAGAGATGATGACAAATCTAAATAGAGAAACTGACAGAAAATTTGATGTCAAAAGACCAAAATTTGAAGCCCAAAATTCAAAAGATGATCTTGCTATTTGTGTACAAAGTTTCACATCCCTTTCCGTAGAGAAAAAAGAGTCAAAATCCACACTCAACCTCCTTTCAGTGTTAATCAGCAGCTTTCTGCAAAATGGCAGGAAAAAAAACTTTTAACACTTTCATGACTAACTTCTTTATGATTGCACAAAAACACAAGAACAAAGAAACCAAAAATACTTTGCAATTGTAGTTTTCCTTTCCCATTTGCCACGAGTGAGTCCACTACAGTAGCCATCATGCAGGTTTGCACTGTAGCATTAGTGGGAGCGTTCATGAGCCGTACCCCTTCCTCCTCCCTATGTCCGGTCCACTCCAGGTTCTCTTAGTGCTTGACCTTTAATTTGAAAGAAAAACACTTCATATTCAACTTCGACTGTTGTTATCGAAATCAATTATGAATATTTATTTATTTTATACAAAAATCTTTCTGATTTGACTTGAAAAGAGTGACGCGTGACCCACCATTCTCCATTTTACAGCTTCAACTTTGGCTTTTCTTTTTCGTTTTACCAAATACACTACTGAAAAACTTACTTTGAGAATGTTGGTAACATATTGTATTCCACTTGTTTTGTCTCCTAGTTTTCTTTTCCATTTTTTTCTTATATATATATATATATTTTAAAAAATAATAACTAAAAATTGCTAAGAAGAGGAATGATAAGAATGTTTTGCTTCCAAACACTTCATTTATTTGAATTACTGTTTGTATGTTTGTTTTTCTCTCATTTTTTCATGACTGCATGTTTTTTTAATGTTATTGTCATGGTTTTAATGAGTGGACATCATCTTCGCACCAGAACTTGATTGACAACATGCAGTTTATATCTTTGAGGTTGTCTTTTTCGAATGTCTCAATGTTTTTGTTAAATTTCTCTTTTTAACTTTTTTTGCAATTAGTTATCAATCAAGTTCAAAAATATAATTTTTATATAAAAAATATTCAAAATGAATCTTGCTAAAAAAAATCAAAATATAAGTGAATTAATTGGTCTAGTAGTAAGAGATATAAATATTCCTCCGATAAAAAATATTTTCATTTTCATTTTAAATGTGTGTAACTAAATATACACTATCTAATATAATAAAAAATTATTTAAAATTCTGCGCATTTATTGAGTACTATTTCACTCTTCTTTCGTTTAAGTATTCCCTCATTCTCCATTAAATGGAAGAAAAGGAAATAAACCAAAACCATGTCTATAAATCTTTTCAGAAGAAGATTAAAAAAAGATAGGTAGGGAATAACCTAACCATGTCTCAATCCTTTCAGGAAAAGAATAAAATGCCATAATTAAATCCAGCCTAGACTTCCAAAATAAATTGGATTTGAAGTTACAGTTGCACAGGTCTTGCACGACTCATCGGTCAATTGGAAATGTCACCTGCAATTCTTGGTCTATATATATATATGTATATATATTTGGTTTAGAAAATTATCACAATATCTTTATTATTATAATAATTATATGTAATTACATAAATTAATGTAATATAAATATATTAAATGAAAAGATTATTAGTAGAATTTTAAATAAAAAATATGATTATTTTATACATTATAAAATAAAAATACAGACACTTAAATTTGAATGCAGGAACTTTCTTTTTTTTTTCAACCTCGCGAAAAGAGTATTTAAAAAATAAAATAAAAAAGGTAGGACAAGTTTGGTAACGTATGCATGTGTCTGCCCTTAAGAAAGAAAAAACTAGTCACTACAAAATATTTCATTAGCCATATAAATATATTTTTGAGGTCGGTGAAAACTTTATCCAAAGTCTCCAATTAGGTTGTAATTTCACCTAAGAAATTAATTGTACCCTATTAATATTTTGAGTTGAGGTACAGCTGTCTACTGGAGTTGTGATAGCTACATAGCACAGGCCATCGTACGCTGTTCAGGCAATGATCAATAAATGAAGAAGATCCGGATATTAAGTAATTCCCTAAATGGATAAAAAAAAAATTCCAATATATTTTTCTCAAGTAAATGAATTCGGACAGGCAAAGAGAACAAACCATTTTGTTATTATTATTATTATTTTGTGTCGGTGCTGGAATTGAAAGGAAGAAGAAATTCAAATCAAAGAAATAAATCGAAACTAAAAAGGAATGGATGGGTTGTGAGAAAGTTGATAGCACAGCTTTATGATTTCCCAAGGCTAATGATCACAATGGCATCTATTACTGTATAAGAAAAGAGAGCTGTGGACAAGTTTATAATTTTCAAACTTTAATAAGGCCTTTTGCGGGACAATCTCGTTACCTTTGGGGGTTCTTCCAGCAAATTTTGGTTAAATTTCAGGAACTTAATAATAGGAGAATTGTTCACTAGCAAATCATCTCGCAAAGGCAGCAGACTGCAAGTCTGCAAACCAATATTTCTAGTAATAAACACGTTTTTACCTTATGCCGTATTTACAGTGATGAATTTGTCCGTGGCAGAGGTCCTTTAAAATACTATATAAAGATGGGGTGATTTTGGCAGGTCAATTAGCTGTATGTAGTTAGGGTTTCAGCAACAGTTACGCCTTATCCTTGTCCTAGAAATTGGGTCAACTTGGTGAAAACTGCACATCTTCCTATGTGATCTCTCTCTCTCTAGAACTGTAGTTCCAAGTCTCTAACGTAGCTTCTAAGCCATAATTAGGCTCCTAGACATCTTCATCTGTGTCTCTTCTCTCTCTTTCTCCCCTTCTGCATGTGAAAAAGCATCCAATGCTCAATTTCTATTTCTTTAACTCAATGTCCAGAAAGAAAAGAAAAGAAAAACTCAATCTTTAAGATGTAATCGCCAATTGTCCAACCAATTTAAGAACGATTTAGACACTGGAAAAAATTTCATTTCTGCCTTCGCATAGATTGAAGGCATTTCGCAAGAAAAGAAAAGGAGATTTGATTTTGTTTGGATTAACTTTTTAGAAGGAAGGAAAAGGAAAATGAGGGGAATTGAATGATTGAAATTAGTTAAAAAGTTTTAATTACAAGTAGATAGGAAAGAAAGAGAAGAAAATCGTATTCAATATTTTTTCTTTGCATCCATTAAAATACACTTATCTCTGCATTTTTCTCCTAATCATATTCCATAGTTAAGTAACTCCGTTGTTCTTACTGAACATGTTCTCCCATCTTATTAAATTGTTTTCCGGATCTTGATTCGAGATGGTAAATTCTTTTTTTCCCGAAGAAAAGATATATACTATTATTCAACTCTGTTTGTTTGAAAAATGTCAACTTAATTGATATCTCTGTCTGCTAACAAAACAACAATTATCGTTAGATTTCCCTATCTATACCTCTATACCATTTTAGAATTAATACATTAAACCGGCATAATTTCATTGTTTTTTTTTTTTTTTTGATAGGTCATAATTTCATTGTTGACAAAAGCTAATAATGGAAAACCAACGAACCCGAATGAACAGCACATCACTGCTGACCGCCAAAAAATTGTCCACACACACACATACATATATATGGGCACATTTTAGTCTAGGAGGAATGTACGCATTAAATAATATAAGAATTAGAAAGTCTTTAACCTACCACAAAATCCTTATGATTAATGATGCACTTAATCATAAAATTATATGAATTAATGAGATATTAAAATTTTAAAATTATAATTAAAAAAAAAGCAAAAAGAAAACAAGTTGGTACAGTGTAATTAATAAATAGATTTCAATTAAAAGTCATGTATTCCATTCATACTTTACATAATTACACAATTGTAATATATATATATATATATATATATAGTGAAAAGAAATTAGAAAAAATGGAGTATAAAAAATCTACTTGTCCTCTAGTGTAAATGCGCCCATTCGGTGCTTTCAACCTCACAGCAATCTGGTGGTCTATTTCCCACGTGTACGTTGCTTGGTTCTATCCACGATGCAGAAATTGTCAGGAATTCCATCGGGCTCGACAGATAACTACTCATCCCATGTACTCAGTCCGTTTTTTGTATAAGATGAATTAAAATATTTTTTTTAATATATATTTTAATTATATAATATTTTATTATTTTTTATAATTATGTTAATATTATTTTAAAATTTATTTACATTTTATTGAGAAAGAAAGAGTAAATAAATACTTTATTTTTTAATAAAAATTAAAATAAATAAGAATACATTAAAAAGTAAAACAATTATTGTTGTACGTGAAGTTAGGTCAAAGTAAGTAGTCTTGCCCTACATAGGATTCTATGTTTCCTTAAGCATTTATTATATAATGCAATATTTGTTACATTCTTTTTTTCCTTATGGTAAAAATATTTTAGTATATTGATGCTCTTTTGTTTGGAGACGCCAACAATCGCATGCGCACGAGGTATGGGACAACAAAAATTTTTGTTTCAATGCTGCTTTCTTTTATCATCACAGCAAGAAAAGTTGTAACTTTCTTACTTTCGTCATCACACTCCAGAAAAAAAAAAGAAAAAAAAAAAGAAGACAAACTCTAGAAAACCCCTTTGATAATGAACGCTGCACTCCCCTTTTCGTCTTTTGTAGGAAAAAAAGAAGAAGATTATGACTTTGCTTTCTCACCTTTCTTCGTTTTGGCACTTTGTGTAAGGTTGTGGACATGCATCAAATGTTAAATGGCTCAAGTTTAGTAAAACAGTGGTAAAAAAAATTCATTTTAAAATTTCACAAATCTTTTTTTATAGACTAACTAGCATTACTGCAATAACCTTCAGTGGTCATATATATATATATATACATGTACACTCATTGCAATACTCTAATACTTAGAAAATGATAAATTTTTTTTTTTTTTGGAGCTTGGAGGGGTAGATAATTTGAAACAATAAAAATATAAGTGAGACACTTATTGCCGAAGAAGTAGTATTGATTTGTTTACGTTCCTAATTTTTTTCCTCCATCATTATTTCTCAAAATGGTCAGTATTCAGTTATCCAAAACTAATATTTTCTATGTTTGACATTAAATGTATATATTTATATTTTAATTTATTCAAAAATGAATGCTCATTTTCTTAAAATAAACATATTTTTTATCTAAATTTTCACTAATTACATATTTACTTTAAGTGATTTATCACATACTAACACATATAGTCTAAGTACTAATCATGTATATTATGGTAATTTTATTAAAATTAAATGTTATTCTTAAATTTTATACTAAGTTAAAATTATAGATGTAGTATAATTTTTATATATTTGGTGAGTTTTAAAGTCTAATTACAACGTAAATTGAGAAAATAAAGAACTAAATAAGAAAAAATGGAAATAAAAATAATTGACAATTAAATAGAAAGAAAATATATAGATAGCACGGGTCAAATCTACACTGGAATCGTCCAAAGGAGTTAGGGCCGAAACATGGATACGAAGGTAGATTATTTTACTCTTCGTCTCATGGCATTTTCCAGGATTTGTCCCTTGCCGAACGGCGAGAGACCAAAAGCAAACAAAAATGAAAAGGAAAAAGAGATGAAAGTTGCACAAAATCAAATGCATGAATTGGAATATAGTATCGATACACGTCTCTCAGGAGACAAACAAATCTTTCCACACAGTACCAAAAAGACAATACAGTATTTTCCCACATACTCTATAGTACAAAAATTTAATGTGGGAAAATGGCTTCAAGAAAATGGTTCTTTTCATGTAGTCATGAGGTGCTTTGGCCTGTTGAATGCATACATTCATAATTATTATTGCCAACCAAAAAAAAAAAAATCAATCCTAAGATATGGTATAAAATTAAGATGCATATGTAAATAAATATATTCTCTTGGCCATAAAGAACAGAAAAGAAGAGACGTTGATCGAGCCATGTTGCAAACTATGAGCGGTACGGGTTTGGTGGTGTGAAAAATATTATAAGTTGGATGAATGAATAGTTGCAATACTATTATGAAGTCATGAAAATTCTTGTCTTCGTGTTCTAAGATTGACTTTAATTCGGAATGTCTTGCCATACTCCATAATACGACGATTAAATAACATTAGGAGAGGGGCACTCTCTGGATAAGGAGGGGTGCCAATACATTGTTAGGACAGACACCAGAGTGAGTGTCTTGGGGATTGAAGAAATTGGAAGGCCATTAAGTCTAAATTCTAAAGAATGACTATCGCAAAATCAGTTTTTAAGTCAACTTTGAATATTATAAACTGTACATATTGTGAAAGAGTTATAGTGTAAATTTGATATGGTCAGAAATCAAATGCTATCTAGTTTACTGTAGAAAAAATATCTTGATTTGGAGTTTCCTATGCCAAGATACAGTTATTTTTGTTAGGTTTGTTTTGGACTCCCAATTTATATGAAAAAAGTTCAAGATTTAAAAGCCCTTTAAGGTCACTAGTTCAACATTTAAGGGTTATTTTGTAGCAAAAAATACAATGATATCTGCCACTTATTGTTCGTGTCAACTTTTTTTTTTTCATATTGACGTTATTGTTTGAATTTGTAACATATTCTTGCAAGCTATTTGGTTGAGTTTATGAAATATTTTGTATTTTTTTCGTCCATTTTTATAAGTTGTATTAAACAAACTCTATTGTATTTAATTATAAGATATCTTTTTACTTTTTAAAATGATTGTTTTCAAAATTATTGTATATATTATTTTCAAATTCACTCTCACTTTATTGGGAGAGAAAAATAGATAACAAATATTTATTTTTTCAAAAAAATTTAAAATAAATAATATTATAATGATAAATAAAATAACTTATTAATATGTATAAAATTTATTAAAATATTTTATAAAAAAAACTGGATGAAATATTTGCTTATTGTTGAGTAGACCAGAACCTTTGCTGCTTTGCCAACAATTTTACTAAAATTACTCATGGATCCCTATAGCTACAAGATTAAAGGCCGTTCCACCTTATTTGAAGTACTTCTTTGATTCTCCTATAGTGTTATGCTAGGCTATAGCTTATTTCTATATTTTCTTTCTTGATTTGGTCTATTTTGACTCAGTAATTTAAGTTTTTTATCACTTTCTAAGCTGGAGGGATGTTTCAAGAAGTGGCTATAAAAGGCCAAGATTACATGTTATCAGACACCTTCAATTGATCTTGAGACAAATATTATTCCTTTTAGTGTGAAGAAGGATTTCTTCTACTTTTACACTTATATCTCTTCGATGGAATTCAATAGAGTGGCCTTTGAATTTTCGTTGGAGAAATTCACTTGTGAACAAGAGGCCCATGTAGAGGCTATTTTAGTTTCCAAAGTACCCATCAATAGAGTCCTACTACGGTCTAGTGGAAAAGGGTCAATTTGAAACTGTCAAACCCATGGACATTGAAGCTTTTGGATCACTTGGGAGTGTTTCTCTATTATTGACTATAGGCTAAGGCGAGAGGAATGGTCCAAAAGTAGGACTGGTAGGCATTCTGGATTGTTCATCCTTGTTCGTTTTTTGTACTATGTTCGAAGCATCTTGATTCTCTAGGTCTTCCACAACATTTACCTGCCATTGTGTCGTTAACATTTACCTGCCATTGTGTCTCAACGACACAATGGCAGAAAAGGAAAATCAAATTAAAACATTTGAAAGAAGCATATGTATTAAACTTCCGATCCACATATTTATATTTTAATTTGTTTGAATTTAAATATCAATTATTTTTAAATAAATATATTTTTATTTAAAAATTTATATTCAACTAATTCAAGTGTTTTACTATCCATTATATTAATATTAAGAATAATTCGATAACTTAATTAAAATAAAAAAATATTATTTAAATTTTTTAATTAAAATCAAATGAATAAGTATTTGACAACATTGGAAATAATTACCAAAGTGTGTACACAAAAATCAAATCATTGATTTGATCGCAACCGTTAACATGTAACCACAGTCAGATTCTCACTCTTCCTGGTCAACGCTACAAAGCACAACAGAAAAACCTTTGTCCTTAATCAAAAGCTAAAACCAGCAAACACGGTAGATACCCACCCCAAAAAAAAAACCCGGCCCAACGCTGTGATTTCCATTTTTCATAAAGGAGTCCAGTCCAGGTCTTGACACAGAAATCATACTGAGAACTCGCAGCAACAGTTATTAGTTTTATCGGTAAATTAGAGTCGTCTAAAGCGTGTTGAATATACAAGAAAGTCGTCCAAGTACATAAAAAGATCCTGCTTTAAAAATAATTATCTTGATATTTAAATAAGATTGAACTTCAAGCAACAATCCTTTGATCACTGGAGTAAATTTTTTCAATTTTAAAATTATTAGACGGATAAAAAATAAAAAGATAAGAATTAAATGAGGTAAGGATATATTAAAAATTCTAGTAATAGATCTTATAATAAAGAAGATAAGTAGAGATAAGTAGACAATGTAGTTGAAAGAAAAAATAATAATAGTAAATGTTTGAAGTAGCTTGATTTCAAAAGGGAACAAATATTCTAGGAAACAAAGGTTTAAATTGTTATAAATAGAAAAATTGAGTATTATAAAATGAGAGAATATATTATACTCTCTCTCATTTCAATTATTTACTTTAAACTTGCATAAGTATTAAAACAAGTATTTAGAAATGATAATTATATAATTAAATTTCATAAATTGCTCTTGTTTAATAACTAGTGTAGAGATATATATATATATATATATATATATTAATCCTTCTAAAAATGTAATATTCAATAAATAATTGACAATTCTTCTAAATTATTTATTAATCACAATGATAAAGTTATAAAAATATATATTAAAATTAAAAAATTAACAATTAAAATGAGATATAAAAAAAATGTAAACTATTGAAATGAAATGAATAAAAGATTTAATGTTTCTTAAAGTACATCTTTGCAATTATATTTTGGTTTTGGGATATTGAGGGACATGGGTTTTTGAAACTAGAGCAGTATCTGACCAAGGGAGGGAGGGAGGGACCATAGTATGTTTGCCACTAGTAATATTTCTGGGGTTACCCCCAAACGTTAAAGGGATAATAATTGAGGGGCCAATGCAGAATGTTTGGTTTCAGCTTGTCTTATTCGCATTCAGAGTTCAATCTGCACCAATATATGTTTGGATTGAAGGATTGAGGATTTCAAATTCAAAACAAGAACCAATGCTTGACGGTAGTTGAAAAGTGGTTAAAACAGTTGACCTATCAATCGAAACACCCTCAACCACCAAAGAAAAAAAATATACAAAAAATAATAATAACAATAATCCATTATGTGAAAAACCAACTATCACGGCAATGCCCAGTGATCACACTATGTTTTCTTTATAGGGAGGAATTCTTGGAACTTTACAAGAAATTGTTTTGACAAATATCTAGCGAGCATTAAGTGCACTATATGTCTAAAACAACATTAAGAAGATCAACCGCCACTTCATTAGAAAAAATTCCGATTAGCCAACAAGAAAATTTACTACGGAATTCCTCCCAAGCATAAAAAACTCTTAGAATTGGAGTTAGAAACAGAAAAATATTAATCATTTTATTTAAAATTAAATGTTTATATTTTTATTTTAAAATATTCGAAATTAAATTTTTATTTTTTAAAAATAAAGATACTTTTCATCTAAAATTTTCCTAATAAGCACTTTAATTTAAAATATTTATATCTCACTAAATAATAATTTTCACCAGTAACCTAATTAATTAATTTTCCTAAAGCTATTCTTATTTTTTAAACTACTATGTCAAATATTAACATAGAGTAGAAAGCAACAACCACATGCTAACCCTCTCTTACTTCAATCTATGTCCCAAACTCCTTTTAATTGGACAATATTCAATAAAATGGTCCCCTCCTTATCTATCTCCGATTATATGACAAGAGTTTAGAAAGCTACAACTACTGTATATATGGTCTGAAACAACCCATAGAAATAAATGAAATAAGCAAAGAATGGTAGCCATGGGCCATGCTGATACAGACCGGCAGTCCCATGGCATGTTCCTTTTAAATCCTCATGGCTAAAATTAGACCACCCATTGAGTTATCAACTTATCACCTTGTCAATCTGGCTAGTCATTTCGGTTCCTGACTCAAACTGGCATGGCTCTTTGGCTTCCTTCTCCTTCACCCGTGCTTATAGAAGAAAGCAGTATAGCAGTCATGTTTCAGAAAGCACCAACACAAAAGAGAGGACGACAAACACTGGGTTTTCACAGGGCAATGGCTTTCAATATATCCTGTATGCGTGATATTAGATATCTTAATTTTATTTTTCCATCCATCTGCTTGAATAGCATGGCATGTGGTGACAATCAAAATCAACATAACAGAGTTATGCATCAACTGGTCCCTAGCTTTTCATTCTAATCTAACATGAAAAATAATATCTGAAGCAAAGAACAGAAGAAATTCATGATCCCATGTCCATTGTTATATGCATTCAAAGGAATTCAAAGTAATATCTTCCCAACGCGGCCTGTTAGCAGCATGCAAACTGAGAGACCTTGGCCAAACTAATGTAAGGTGAGGATTCATATTAGGAACTAGGAAGAAGTGTGACTCGTATGAAAGTGATGTTCTAACAAACATGAGCAACAAGCTTGGCCGGTTTAATGGCATAGCTAATATTTCAAGCAACTGAAAGCCCAGTGTTTAAAACTTTACAAGGATAAAAGAAAAAAGAAAGAAAATAATCTCCCCTAACACAGACAATTACTGAACCTTGTAGAATGGGCAACTCATAGTTGAAAATGAAGGTACATATTGAGAAGAATCCAGTGAGACCTGTTTTATATTTTTAGTTACAAACCTGTTTACTGGGTGGGTATTTCCCTGTCCTACAATCAGAAAATGGTCCATCAAAGACTACTTAAAACAGATGAAAAAGGCAGAAATACAAGCAAACTCCAAACACCCATACATAAATAACTTTCTTAAATACACCACACCACCTAAATTAGTTATTGATATTAGGTTAACTCAGCGTATCGTTTCTATGCTCTTGCTCAATTCTTCCAACTTCTTCATCCTCATTCGTTCACTATCACTCACCAGCTGCATTACATTAACCCAATATAAGAAAAATCAAGATAAGAAAAATCTAGTTATAATGTTGATTTCAAGAAACCATGAAATTACAAACTGACCTCCATCAACCTTGTTATTAGCTGTACTTTTTCTCTGTTCTTTTCATTGAAAGCCTCAAGAGCTTCTTTGTACTCCCTCTCCTGTGAAAAGAAAAATTAAGATGATTCATATAGTTTATGACAGAAAGTAGAAACCTTGGGGGATCATAATTTAACCTTCTTCTGGCAGGTTTGTCCCAATGGTTTTAGTTCCTTGTTGATTGCATCAATCTTCTTACGAACAGTTGAGACTTCCTTTTTCATTGGATCAGCTAGTGCTTCTAATTCCTGAAAAAGTAAATAAATTCCCTTCAAGAAAATGTAATTGAATAGTAGTAGAACTCTAATTCATTTCAAAGGGCTTAAAAATCCTCTGTCCCTTCATTAAATATTGTCAGCAACTGGCATATTATTAGCTTCAGCTATCTTAAAATCTGACACATACTAGCTTCAGCAACCCTTATTTTACCATAAACAGTTAAAAGACAGCGTAATTCATTTGCAAAGGAAAAACAATTGTGAGTAAATAATGCAATTAATTTAACCCATTGTCATTACTTCTAAAGGAAAGGAAATTTAAAGTTAAACCATGGAGCACCAAATTTTTTGGGAACGGTAAATCGGCTGAAGGGGAAAATAGTTGTTTATGTTCTCCGGTGGTAATAATTTTTCCTTTCACCCTGAAAGATTACATCCCATATTTTTCCCCTCTTGCTCAATAATTGAGGCCCCAATTTTATGGGCATCAGAAATACTGTAGAAACATCAATTTGCCTGAATTTACCCCTTCATTATTTAGAATAATAGTACAAATAAAAAGCCCCTTATTCCCAACAAAAGTTTGCGCTGGAAGAATGGTAAACAAATTCAGAAAACAATAAAGAAGAAAACTTGTTTAGAATTCTGTAATTTTTGTAATATGTTGTTGTAAAACTGAGGGCAAATAATTGAAATTTTCCTTCTCCATACAATTTTAATTTTAAGGATTGGTAATTTTATCCCTTTGTCACAAGTCAAAACTCAAAAAGGCATGCATGGGTACTTATTTTGCCATGAAAACAAGCAGATCAGAGTGAAATCAAGAGCATACCTCGCGAATAGTAGCCAAACGCTTAGTCTCTTCCTCGATACGACCCAACTGAGCCTGAACTTTCTCCTTCACCTCAAGCTTCTTCTTCTCAATCTCCTCCTCCTTAGCCCTGAAAGTAGTTAGGGCAGACTTTGACATCTCTTCGTCCTCTTTGCTCAAGGTCCCATTAAAGCTCAAGCTACCAGAAATCTGACCCGACTGCATGAGCGTTTGCAATTGTTCAGATTGCTGCCTCTGTGGTGGTTGAGCCATTTCCTTTTCCAACTATAGCAGAAACCCTTCTTCTTCCTTCAATTCTTCTCTTTATTATCTTCTCTGCTTCTGCTTTTCCTCTTTTTGCTTTTGCTTTTTTATGATGGTGTGGGCTGTTGGGGGTGATTTTATCTTCCCTCTTCCTATTTGCAGGTGCTTATGAACAAGGCTGGCCTCACTGTTTAAAGTTGTCAAGCCAGCTTAGCTCTTTTGCTTATGACCCACATTATAGTTATATAAAAACTCAAAAAGAAAATACATTACTCTCACAATTATGCCCTCGTATTTATATTATTTTACATCCCCACAAGAGTGAAATGACACAACTACCAACCACTTTGACAAGAAACGAGGAACGAACCACTTCGGTTAATTTTTTCTCCTACAGTCTCAAATTGAAGATCAACAGTAATTTTTTTATTAATTTTTTATAAGTTAAGTGGATCAAATTTAATACTATTAATTTATGATAATGACTAATGAGTAACTCAATTAGTGAAAAGTTTTTCTATTGAACAATAAATAAGCAATAAGTGTTAAATTGATTTGCTACCACAAATTTTACTGAAAAATTCGCAATTTTTTTTAAAAAATAAATAAATTAAACTTATGGATGATGATGCAATAAAAAAAAATTTAAAAAAAAGAAGCTTACCGATCGAAAGGAAGTATGAGAATTGGAACTAACTTTGGACGGTGAAACATGCAAGATATGCAGGAGAGAGAGAGAGAGAGAGGGGAAGAGCATGAATTGAAGTAGAGAGATTGTTTTACCTTTGATCACCCATCATCTAATATTTATATGGCAAGAATTTGAGTTGCAATAGGAGGTAATTAAGGACATGTTCCAATTCTGAAACAATTGTAATTGTCCCTTAATGATATGATATTGGGACTTATCCATACCATAATTAGAGAATCCAATGGTTATTTTCGTTCCTTAATTTGTGCTTTTTAGAATTCTTCAGGAATAATTTCTCACATGGCTAATTAAAACAAGTTCAAACTTTTTTATGCTCATAGAGATAGAGTAGTACGTTTACAATAATGTTTATAAAGATGAAATTAGTACATTTTTTTAATAAAATGACAAATATGAAAACAGAATGCTACTATTATTATTGTACACTCACTTGAACCAAAGACTCTTTTATTTTATTTTTAATTCTTGGTGTGGGTGTATTATTCTTACCTTTGGTTGAATGAAGGCATGTTTTGGCAGCTTTAAAAGTCATCTCAAGTATGGCTCATCAAATCTCCAGTTCACAAGTGCAGCCTTTTTACAAAACGAAATTTGGGGAAAGCATTTTTGGGGCTACAATAATTGATTAGAAATATTTGTCTTTTGCAAGTACTAATAATAACTACATAGAAATTAAAAAGAAAGAAAAGTACTACTAATAATATTTGTTCCTTTGCTCATATGATCCCATGAAACTTGGCACATGGACCATGAATCTGGTCTTTGCAAAAACAGTTATTTTCTTAAGTTGGTAACAGGGCATTTTCAACCAACTTTTTATACTTGTTCCACATGGGGTGATTGACACACCACGCCCCATGAGCATTAATACTATGATCCCTACTTTAGAATGCTTGTGTATGTATACGTATATATACTTGTATGTATACATTTGCAAGTGAAAGGTAAATTCATTTTGCAATGCAATCTTTCTGCCTGGCGCCTGCCCAAAAGATGGACGAGTTAGCATGTGTACTTGATTACTCTGTCTTTGCCGAACGCTTTCAAGAAGTGGGTCATGAGAGAACTCCTACACTGTTTTTCATGCGATTCAGTGAATATAGAAGGGTTTTTTCATCTGCCATTGGAAAGTGTTAATTCTCCATTACCTAGCACACTTGATTTTTTTAGTACAAAATGTTAAAGGGGGAAAGAGAAAAAAAAAAAAAAAAAAACTACATTAGGAGGCGACATTGCAAAAATCGCAAAAGTGTTAAATGATTTTTTTTTTTACAATGATTTTGATATTGCCACGTATACTGTATACTGTTTGACAATAGTGATTATATTTTTTTCATATGCTATGTAAGCCAGGATATTGTTAGTTACAATTTTTACCATTTTGAAGCTTTTTATGTCAAGTGGGTCATTTCAAATTTCATTAATGAAAATAGAACCATTTATATATAAAAAAAAATCTGATTTCTTTCACTAAATGCTTTGGGAGTACAAAGAAACTACACGCCATCAAGCGTGTTAAAAAATTCCTTCTCAATGGTGTCTAACTTATTTGATTTTTACTTTGCTCTTAATTATATATATATATATATATATATATATATAAAAAGGATGGGGATATGGGAAGCAAAATGGGCTTTATCAAACAACCACATACAATACGAAGTAAGTTTATCACTTGCTTATTTATTCTTGTAACTCGTCGATTCCTTCTCACCCCTTCATTTTATATTAAGATAGTAAAATTGTTTTCTATCTTCATCAAGTAAGCTTCCTGGTCATCAATGGATTTTTATAAATAAATATAAAAAAAGTGAATAAGATTCATTTTTTCCCTTATAAAAAAAAAGTGTTTTCGAGTAGGCCTTAGTTTTTGCAAATTATGTCATAGTATAGATTATATTCCTATAAATCTATATGAACTTTATAATTTTAAATTAATAAAGTACTATTGTAACTGGTTTAGGCCACAAAGCCCATCGTTAACTTGATCTGAATTTTTCTTTTGATTTTACTAGATTTCTATCTCTTCTTTGAAAAAGAGAGCATCATTTTTATTTCATGGGTTGTAGCAAAGAAATGAAAAAAGGGTGCTTAAGGAAAAAGTTTGGCGTTGAGTAGACAGAAAGGGTTGTATCTGACTCACCTACTAACATTTACAAGAGAGGAAAGCCGTAGGAACCAAGTAGAAATTGAATAGAATAATGTAGGGGCTCCAATGGCAACTATGCGGCTAAGCTAATGTTTGACAAATATGGCTGCCTTTGCCAATTTGGATAGCAAATTTGCAACAGAAGGAAGAATCTCTCTTCTTCTTTTATATATATATATACCCCTTGTTCTTTTCTTCTTTTTCCTTTTTTTTTGGCTCATATATGATAGTATATGGTTGGTTTGGGCAGAGCTTTATTTAACTGTGGTTAGTTGGTATGATTTGGTCAAGCCGATACTTTAGATATTCTAAATTGATATAATCACAAAGTTGATAAGCACTGTCTTTATTTCAGTGGGGGGGAGGAGGGACCATTTCACCACTTGGACCTTCTCATCAAGGTTTCTTTCCATATAACGTCTACAAATTAGCAAAGGATTCAACGGCAATTATTGCCACATCAACCTTTATTTTTTTTCTTTCATTGAGCTTATATATAAAATGGAAAAGAATGACCATGAAACTAACTTTCTTAAGCATCAGAATAAGTTTTTTTTTTCCACAGGAAAATTCTTATATGAATTTCTTTTTATGGATAATAATTTGTTTATGAATTTTATATTATTTTAAAAACTATACTATAATAATTACATATGTGTTCTGAAACTAAAAGATTTACTTTAAAATTTTTCTTTTAAAAGGAAAAATATTTTATAAAATGTTTTTGATTGACAGACTCTACTTTAAATATAAGTCATTTTGGACTTTTTCATGCATATTCAGGTTTGCTAAATTAAGATAAATATTAATATTTTTTGTTATTAGAATTCTAAAACCATATCATTCCTATATCTTTTCTTTACATATATGAGACTTATCAAGAATTTGAAAATAAGAATGAAGTGAGAAAAGAGATAAATTAGAATAATATTAGAAATAAATTATAAAATATCTCTCTAAGAATCCGTAAAATTACTTACTCATAATAAATAATTAGGAACATTGAGAAAAGTATTTTTCTTTATGAGTATATAAAAGTAGACTTCAAAGTAGAGTAGATGAGTTTGACAAATAATTTTATTATTATTTTTATTTTACATTTACTATTGAGAAATCGATATAATATATTTTTAGTCAACATAAAAAAATAAATATTTTATCCAATTTGTGAGTAGTAATCCTTTTGCAAGTCTAATTCCATCTTAATTAAAAATCATCTTAGACGGCAACTTCTAAGGCTGAGTTTAAATAAAAGTAATAATAATATATTCATATTCTTTTCGTCAAAACTTAAATATCTAATACTAACTTAATATAAAAATTAAAGAGACATTATATAAGAAAATTATTATTCTGTAATATTCTTATTATTAATATAAGCAGTAACAAAATCAAATATGATTAAGAAAATTAATATTATAATAAAAAAATTAAGTAGTATTCAATTTAAATATCTCGGAACTTTTCAAATTTGAACAGTGGATGTATAAGTTAGTTTGAATTGCCAGGTGAAGGTGATAATGGCCCTAGGAATCTCACTTTCTTTTTTGTTTTTTAGAGAGGAAATCTCACTTTGTTGGATCATCCAAAATAGTAGGTGATCAATACACGTAATAATGTCACTTTGCACGCTAACAGAATGGAGATTGCTTTCTCGTGTTATAATATTGTGATATAATTTTGATTAATTAAGCACTTACGAAATAGAACTTTACCTAATTGAAAGGAAAATAATAATTAATTAAAAAATTAATGGGTTTTTTTTTAAAATTAATCATTTGTGGTGTCAGGCAAATCTCAACTGTATAAATAACAGAACTACAAAAGCTGGTGGCAGTTTATATCAAAAAATACTATCAACTATTCGTCTTCGAGTTTTTTGCTGCCAGACCCTCATTATTAGTTCATATGACAAAGATCCCTCCTACTAATTACTACTACTTTTGTAACACTGAAATACTAAACTACCTAGAATGTCTCTCTTTGGAAACTGAACAATGGCTACAAGGTGTTCATGATGTCAAGATGATCATCCTTGACTTTCTCATCATGTAATTTAAAGATCAGTTTTAGTTTTTAATCGTTGGACAAAATAAATGTATTACTCTTTCTTTCTATTCGAAATATAATATTTTATCGATTTATTTTAAAATGATTAGAATTTAATATATATTTTTTCTTAAAATAAATATACTTATCATCTAAAGTTTTACTAACAATTTATTTTTACAAACATTCCTCTAAACTCACACGTGTTTCACCATTAACAAGATATTATCTCCCAAACACAGAGCAGTTGACAAAACTAATCACGAAAATCTTGTTGGCAGCGATAGTGTACCTTATGAGTAATTATGAAATATCAGAGATACTGATTTCAAGATATAGTCGAACACAAGTTCATAACTTGAGTCATAAAAAAAAAACAAGGCATTATGATAAAATCCTCAACTAATTTTTATATTTTTATTTTAAAATGCTTTGAATTTAATATATATATTTTTAAAAATAAACATAATTTCAATTAAAGTTATACTAAGAATCCTTACATTTAAAAACATCTAACTAAACTCATGTGTTTCCAGCATTAATCAATATAACAAGAACACTATAATTACTCCCTCAATGTCTCAAAGTTTTATTAATTTTTATATAAATCAAATATAAATATTTAATTTTAGATGAATGAAGTACCTATTAATATATGTTTTATGATGCATGGTTCTTGTAAATATTTAAAATACACGCCGATAATAACAATTACAGGAAGGGATAATACTCCAATTTAACTAGTGATAAATTCTCAAGCAAGTCTGCCTCCATGATCCATGGCCTGGATATTATGTATAAAACCTTTCTTTTAAATTTTTAGAAGAGAAGAAGGATGGAAAAGGAATAAGGGGAAAAGATAATTTTCAATCCAAAGCAAGACTTAAAGCATAGTATATAAACAACTCTTTTTGAGAACCAAAAAAAGACTTGTCTAGACAAGTCAAATTTTTTAAAAATAAATATCAATGATAAACCACACGTACTACCCAAATGGCAAAACTGGCAACTTACCTTCTTGCAAACTTCTTGGTGCAAAACCAGACATTTAAGAATATCTTTTTAAAATTAGGCAGCATTATGATTTAGGAAATTCAAGATAGCCTAAGTTTTCAACATCAACTGTGTATAATTGGGTTGGTCTTAATGACTGTGGTCCATGGGAGAATAAGATATCAAGGCATGACGCAAGCATTCAATGAGCTTATAAAAATTACCAATAAAAAGAGAGAGCATTTCAAAAAACAGAAAAATATCTAAAGACTTATTTCCTTCATTCATCCATGTAGTGAAGGGAAAAATGAAAAAAAAAAAGAAGAAGAGCTCCTTTCATGATTTTCTCTCTCTATTACTTTCTTTTTTCTTTTACTTATCACATTTATAATATTTTTATCTAAACATACTCGTGCAATAAATACACTATTTAGCCTTTTATTATATCCACGTACTCATCAAAACCCATTATATTCAAGATAAAATGCAAGTAATATTAAAGGGACAAAGAGGGAATTAATTTGAATATTATTGAGAAAGTTTACAGAAGATCATTTTAGTGTTTTTTTTTTTAAACAAAGTTTTAAAAATGTATGTGCTTTTTAAAAATATGATGAATAAAAGAATATGGAAAGATATATGCTTGATGGTTTTTAAAATAAAAAAGATATTCCTTTAATATATCAAAGAGACATAAACTAATTAAACTAGCCAAATATTCCAAGCATTAATCAGGATAAGAGATTAATTTTATTTCAATATTCAATTTGATGACTTAAATAAATGAATTATGGACAGAAACAAGAAAGATCATATGACAAAATAAGGATAAAATTCAACTTAATATTCGTCTGCATATTACCGCAAGACTTTCAAAGCAACTTTTATACACGTGTGTATATATAAATTTAAAATGTATAACTTGAAAAATAAGTGTGTTTAGTCAATTTATCTCACTAATAAAAATTAAAATAACTTAATTTATTGCCCTCGAGTGACGTCTTGAACGAATCAGATATATATATATATATATATATATATATATATTGGCTCTACTTTTAACTCGAGTTAGAACAACGGATACGGAGAGAAGAAAGTGACTTGAGCGTGGGTGAAATAGCAGGTTGAGTGGGGTCGTCAAATTTCCCTTAGATTAAGGATCCTTTCCACACGAAATGCAGGTTAATAGCAGTCTCTGGACTTTTCTTTTTCTTTCCTTTTTATGACCAAAGGTTATGAAATTGCGTCCGACCGACTATGTGCTGAGCTAATAGTCTTGGTCTCGTAGAAGTTAATTAATTCTAAGGTAAATTATGAGATATAGATTCATTTGGTTGTAGAATTTTCTTCATAACTATACATATATTGGTGCTCACAAATAAAACAGTTATTTATCAGGTGCTTTTTTACTAGAATTTAAATTTTTATTTTGCTATAGCAAAACTTTCATAATTAAGTGTGTGATTTGCTTGAAAACTCTCTTGACATTTTTAACTTAGGATCTATTTGGTTCAAAAGTGCTGAGAGTATGGATTGAGAAAATATCATTGTTTGTTTTATAATCTATAAGGGAAAGAGAGGGGATAATATGAAAAATATAGTTAAATTGACTATTAAAATATCGTAATATTTATTGTAATGATATATATTTTTTATTAAATAAAAATAATTTAGTGATTATATATTTATATTTTTTCTTCCTTTAAATTCTCATACTTTTGGAGTGAAAGAAAAGGAGAGATGAGAAATTTTTATTCTAAATTTTCCTATCACCTCAAAAAAAGTGAACCAAACATCAACCAAAACGTACCCTTAGTTGACCAAACAAGAGTAAAAGAGGCATAAATTATATCAAGGCCAAAACCCTGATGCAATCATCTCTTCTACTAAATGTCATAAAATAATCATAAGCCTTTGCAGCCACAAAGAGGAAAGGATGAGCATTTATTTTTTTAACATTATTGCATTTCCCATTTCATTGTCTATACTACTTAATTATCAGAATATTCTAAATTCAATGGCCTGCAAGAATTGCAAGAACCCGACAATTTTGATTCCATTGTTAACGTATTTATGCAGAAATGTCTACCTTTTTGTAGAAAAAAACAAACGCTCGAACAGTTTACAGACGATAGGAAAAATGACATGTTTCAGAAAAGAAGAAAAAAAAAATTCTTATTTCATTTCTGTAAAAAATTCAATCTTTAATTTATTTTATTTTAGAATCTACAACTAATTTGATCTACTTTTACAATCAAACAGTCATGTGAGGATAAAGTTCCTAATAGAGTTTTAAACTCAAACATTTGATTAAGGAGTGTCCTTAATATATAATTTAATAGAATTTTAAAAATTTGTAAATTTTCATGAATTTTTTATATTTTAATAAAATTTAGTAGATTTAATATAATTATATGAAATTTTATGTTACAGATTTTGATGAATTTTTATTGGAGTTTCTCTAACAAAATGGATAGAACTAAATTTACATATAAAAAAATATTGACAAATCAATATATATCTAAAATCAATTCAATCAATTTTTAAATGGATTTTTTTATTGATTTTTCATTTACTTTACTTTTATAGCTAATAAAGTTTGAATAATAATTTGAATAAGTAACAAATAACGAATATTTCTACACCAAATTAAATTCATGTATTAGTTATAGTATAATATACCAAACCAAGTATATGATTACGTGGAATTTTATGCCTTTATTATTTTTTTTTAGAATTTGATAAATTTTTATTGGATATTTTAAACCAAATAAACAAATTAATATATGTGTAAAAAATTATTATCTCAAAAGGAAAAATATAAGGTTATCCACAAATCAATTTGATATATATTTTTTATATTTTCTATTTGATAATTTTTTATTTGTTATTGTCAATAAAAAGGTGAATTCTAAGATATTTTAGGAGGTTACAGTCGAATTTGTAAAATAATTATTTATTCATATATTTTACTTCAAATTCTATTAAAAACAGAATTTAATTGAATCAATTAAACTCTATATTGATAACCTATACTTTGATAAATTTCATAAGATTATAAATCGATAATACTTGAAATGTAATTCTCTCAAATTCAATAACAATGACACCGTACTAAATTACTCTATTTACTTTTCAGTGAGTTTTTACATTTGAACTAATACAAACTTGAAGGAAATTCGTAAATTTTAAGAAAATTATCATATTATTTTTATTATTAATATCGTAATTATGATATTTTATAATATATATATATATATATATATATATAAAATTATAAGCATCATTCCGACCTAAACGAACTGGTTTCGTAGTGTGACGTGCGATCGACAAGGATTTGTAAACTGAGTCCGCAATTCTTATGGTCGGAAGTAACGGCTATATTGTAATTTGTACGTTAGCAAATGTTCTTTCTATTGAACAGAAAGAAATATATTTATGTTTTTTTATTAGTGTGTGTGTGTGTGCATATCAAATGGATATATTTGTTGTCTTCTACTTCTTTTCGGTTGAGCTGTCAAAACCCGTTTAGTATAATAAAATCAAGATGTACTACACTTTTTTTTTTTTTTTTTTGACAATAAACTAAATAGGACTAGAGGATTTTCGCCAAAAAAAAAGGACGAGAGGGGTAGACCCGCGACAACTTGTAAACATCAAATTATTGGTTTTCGAAATCATTAAGTTAATTTTAGGAATAAATTATTGTTTTTTACACTGAGTGGTCCAACTTATATATTACCCTTTTTCTTTTTATTTTACAATTCAAATTAATTGATGTTTAGAAATTTATAGCTAGGTGGACGAAAATAATTGAGAAAGGAAAGCATTAGGCTATCGAAAGGAGGATCCCAAGATTCATGACTCATATTTCATCCCAACACATGTTCATTATTGGGCCATATCATTTAAATAAAGGTTGAATGGGCGGATATAAGTTTGGGCCAAAATATGTGTAAATTGTTATCAAGAGGACAAAAAAATACTCTAGATCTCCTAAAATCTGTACATCACCAGTTAGTATTATCTGTGTGACTACTTATTATTTTTCTTATTATAATATTCTTTTATTTGAAATTGAATATTCATTTATCTAAAATTAACATATTTATCATATAAAATTTTATTAACAATCTTATCAATTTAAAAAATTTATATATCATTAACTCATATAACTCAACAACTACTAAATATATTAATAACAAAAATAATGTAATAAATTATTTAAAATCACATGCTTTTTTAAACTTTTGTAAAAAATTAAACATAGACATCCAATTATGAACGAATGACATGCTAGAGATCCATCCTATTGATAAGAGTAAAGTACATGGTTTAGAAGTTTAAGAAAAATTACTGATAATTAGTCGATTATGTTTGCACTTTTAACTGAATTAGTATAGTAAGAGTTACTTGAAAAAAGAAAAGAAAAATGCAATATCATGATTGAGATAATTCATGAAGCCCACTTTAAAAAGGCCAGGTTCTCTTACTAAACATCTGTTTTGTCTTTGAAACAAATCAATATAAGGTAAAGAAGAAGAAAAAAGGTAAATTTCAGAAAAATAGATCTACAATATATTCATTAATAATGTGGCAAGTGGAGATCTCTATTTTTATCCAAAGAAAAATATGGAGACAACTATTCTTTTTTTGTGGTAATTCATCTGACCTTAATGCAGTGGAGTCCAATTCATTTTATCCTTACTTACGGAAGTGAAGTAAATTTTAGAATTACGAGCATCTAGATCCAGTGGAAACAGAACTGGAAAGCCCACTAGCAAACCCATAAAGAGTGATCCGAATAAGTACAAAAATACAATAAAAGCTAAGAGAACCGAAATGCATTATTTGATTTAACAACAAGAAACTGAACTAAATACTGTTTACAACTATTCTAACTTCTTAAGACCCCTATTTAAAAAAATGGAAATTAATATTTCTATAAAAAATTAAAAAAAAAATATTTTTTATTAAAATTTTCATAAATAATTAAACTATTTTTCCTTTAAAAAAAACTTTTTTTTTTGTGGTTTACTTTTCCTCATCAGTGTATTTACAAAATATTCTTTGTAAAATAACACGATTTTCAAAAAAAAAGTAAGAAAACCTTTACAAAATGCATTTTTAAAGTGGTAAAACTGTAGCAATAGTGCAATAAGAAGGAAAGCCTAATAAATTTTTATTTTCTCGGTGCTTAAATTTATTTGGCTACGTTACTCCGAATCTGGCATGAACAAATGCACGATAAGCACTAATGAAGAACAAGATGCTAAAAATGTACCAAAAAGGATAATATAGATAGGACCTCGAAATATTAAGTCACGTGAAGGCACGTGAGCGATCCGTGGGCAGTAAGTCGCGTGCCGGCGTGCTTTTGCTTTTATCCCATCCCTCTTCAAATAGATAAAAAAGAAATTTAAAACGAAGGGAAAATTTTGAAAAAGAAAAAAGAGAGAGAGAAAAAAACAAAAACGTCCACAAGGGACCCACGTGAGCAGCTAGCTGTCTCCCTCTTCTGACGCTCACTGGAGACTCTGACAAAAGAAAACATTTTTCTGACACAGCCAAACACGGTGTCAGTGACGTATCAGAGTTTTAGCGTCTCTTTCTCAGAGACATGTGAGGCAGATTTTCCTTTGGAATTTAATATACTATTAAATTTGTTATTAAAATAATTTGTGAATAAGGACGAAGCATGTGACGTGGATGGGTCGTAACTAAAGATCCCCAACTAAAATGGACCGTACCAACAGCTGATCCAAGGAATGCCACTTGACGCCCATCCTTTTTTTAGACTATTTGTCGTGTTTGGCTCTTTGGATCTCATTTGCAGATTTGCTTCTTGGTATGCACCCTCCTAAACAGTAGTAGTTTATATTGCATAGATTCATTTATTTCTTTTAAAATTAAATATTTATATTTAAGAGATTCATTTCTATTAATACATGGATCTCATAATTAATTAGATCAATAATGAAATAATAGGATTATAATTTTGCTTAATCTCCTTAATTTTTTACTAGATGGATAGTTATTTTTAGACAAAAATAATATAATTTTTGAAACATAGGTTTGTATATATTTCTTGAATAAAAATCATATTGACAAAACTGGCAACTTCATTATCGATAACCTAACTTAGAATTGTGGCTTAAAATCTTGACTTAAAAATTAATTCTTCGTTTTCTTTTCTTTTTTTATTTAAGAGAAAAAATCACAGTGCATGTGTGAAGAGTATGATTCAAATCTTGTACTAAATAAATTATTTTTACCAACTAAATTACACATACTTATGAATTATCATTTTAAAAATTGAAGAAGTTATTCACTTTTACAATCAACTACTACTTGAGAATAATTAATCCTTATTTACTCTTAATGTGCATTGTATTTATCAAGTGCTCATTAATTGCTTTGAACGCATAGATTAAGCTTTAACAGGCTATCCGGATGGGACATAAGTGATAAGTCTTGGTTCAAAATATTTTTTGTAGCACCTTCTTGTCATTCTATATAATGTTTATGATTAAATATATATATATATATATATATATTTTTTAAAAATAACATGTTCATATCAACTAATACATTTTATTCAAAACAAGAGAATATAGCTCTAAAATAAAAATATTAGAGATAATTAATGAAATGAAAGTCAAACATGTGACCCAAAGTGGTATCATTGCCCCAACCTTTCTATACTTACGGTCATTACCTCTAATATTCAAGGCTTTTCAAATGTGTACCTATTCTCCATTGCAAAATATCTATGTTTGTGTTTTTGTAATTATGGTACTTTATTAATACAAAAAAATTACATCTCCATGCCTCCTATATTGGGAGAGGGTCCCGTTTATAAGATTTGTTGAGTCCTACCTTTGCCAGGGCAACGAATTGCCTTGGCTACATCATTTGGGGGGCAGTTTTGGGCCAAAATGTCAGCTCTGATTCAAATAAGTAGAATTCGGACAAATTTAAATTTAGTCAGAAAAAAATATTATTAAATAATATATAATTAAAATGAATATATATAAGAATACATATGCATGTTTTCTAAATATTGATCTCTCTAAATAATAAGAACAATTGCTTAATTCATCCTTTTTGTTAACATTATCGGCAACTCCTAGCTTGACTCAGATTGACAATCTTTAGTTACAGTCTTAGAAATAAATGCAAAAAATTAAATCGAGACCATAAAGATTGCCACGTGACTTTGTTGAGGATCCTGGTCGCTAATGTCTGGTGGTCAAACGGTAAGGTCTACAGTACACAACAAAAATGTAAGTATGATACCAATCATAGTGTATAGTGTACCAATATGTAAGCTTTATTAATTGAAAATTTTCGAGGACTCTGTTATTGCACATAATTTCTTTTACGTGAATTTAAGTTTTTTTATATAAATTGTTTGAAATATTGTATTTTTTAAAAATATAATATGTATGTGTATAGTACATACATTTTTTTATATTCCTCTATTTACTTTGAGCACACACCACGTGACTAAGCGTTTTTTCAATTATTTGTTATAACACTTTCACATCCTATAAAGACATATTGAAATTAAACTAATTTTTAAAAACAAAGACTAAGATACTCTTCATAAATACATTAATGGATTAGTATTTGAAGCTTTTAATTAGCACTATTGCATGAGAGAGTATAAAGAATAAAAAAGTAATTAATTCTTTCTTGATTTCATAAGATAGATAAATAAAATAATAAATTAAAATTTTCATCTTTTGACAGGTAGAAAAACGCAAATAAATTAATATATAAAAATTAAATTAAAACTATAATTTAAATATATGTGTGTGTCTTTCACCTATAACATAAGTGTAGCCTATATATGAGTGCGTGTTACCTATAATATTTCATTATTTTGTTAACCCTCAACTCTTGGGGTTTGACCAAACCCAATCTGACCCTCGTTAAATTAATTTTATGTGCTATGCTAATACTGTATTAGGGTAGACGTTCCACCGGGGTTTACAACGCGGCCGCGATGAAGTGATGAATTTTCAGTCAAAGCTCTACTAGTTGGGCACATGGGGCAAAACCATTTTCCCCCCACCAAAGCCTTATCTCTAGATAAAGTGGTAAAAACACCGGTTTTTAGAATTAGATCATATGTTTTTCCAAAAAAAGAAAAAGAAAAAAATAATTAGATCAGATGCTTTTGTATAAATGTAGATATTTGATTATAAACAATGAGAATGTTATAAAAATCTTTTGAAACGTTTGGCTTCGTGGGTTCTTGGGTTGTGGCACGAGCAGCTGAGAATTCTGAAAAACTTTCAAGATGCAACTCTCCTGGTCTATCAGTCTTCGAAATCACATGACTATATTTAGATTAGATTTTAAAAGTAATTTTTGTTTTGTTTTTTGTTCTGTTTTTAAAATAGAGTTTTTAACGTTCTATCTAGCGCCTTTTGGGTCTCATTCGAGAGCATCATTTTCCCCGTGGTTAGCAAGACAACCGGCTTCTGACCAAAGAATTCTCCAGGATCGATGTTGAGTTCTTTTCTCGTTTGTGATCTGTCTTCAGACGGGGGATGCATTGCCCTTTGGCGTTACGGAAATTAACCATGTCAAGCTCAAGCATGATGAAGAGGCCATCAAGTCTTCTCTCCCCTTCCTGTGAGAAACAGTGTTTTGCATTGCATCAAGTTTTTGTTTTGCTCACATTTTGGCATGCATGCCAGAGAGATGGTCTCATTGCATACCTGACTTCTTGTGAAGTTTAATGACACACTCCCCCCTATACCTATACCAATACCAAAAGAGATAATAAATTTCTTCTTTAATTTATAATTAAATATTTATATCAATGTTCTGAATTAAGTGTCTATTTTCTTTAAGAAATAAATATATTTTTGATGTAAAATTCTACTAATATTATTTTCAATTTATGATTTATTTCTAACTAACTTATATAGTTTTTTTTAATTAATCACCAATATTGTTAAGTATATTGAAGTAAGATAGCACTTTCTTTAATTATTGTATTAATTTAAATGTGGATATTCAATTCTATATAGAGGAAGTAATTCTTTGAGAAAATGGTCACTCTATTTTTCATTGTTTAAAATTATTTTAGTCTTTTAAATATTTTTATTTATCTTTTATCACCCTATTATCTTTGCTCCTTGCCTAACAGTTTCTGATGATGATAAATACATGTTAGTCAAATGAATTTTTTTTAATTTTTTTTTTACCCGTGGTGCATACTTGTATTCTTTGGATATTTTTAAAGGAAAAAGAAAAGCTAAAATAGTTATAGGACTAAAAAGAAATCTAAGACGATCTAAAATAATTTTCTTGAGAGAAATAAAATAAAATAGTATAGTTTTTATGAGAGATGATTTAAAATAGTTAAATAAATAAAGTTATCATTGGGAATGTATTTATTTTAAATTTTCAAATTCCGAAATGAGGTAATTTACTCAATTTCACTTTAACACTATTTAATAACTTCTTCAATATGTGTTACGAATAAACATGTGAAAATTACTTATGTAGGAAAGAATATCCATCTAATGATTTGTAATTATCAATTACCAAAAAAAATAAAATAATAATGTTAGAACATATTTCTAACTATTTGAATTAGTTAAAGAAAATGAAAGAGTAGGCTAGGCCATAGGTGTAGTAGCAAAGACAGAAAAGATGGTGAGAATGGTCAATTATCTCTCCTGTGTTGCGTTTCCTATTGGGTGATGATTTATTTACCTGTAAAATGTTATCTTTTGCATTATAGTTTATTCATTTATTAAAAGAAATCAATGAATTTCAGTGTGTTAATAAAAAAAGTTTAAAATTGTAGATAAGTGGCTATTTAGCTTTTTAAATTTAATAGTTACTGGGATAAATTGCAAAACTGCAATGTTATTTTTTTATATAAATTCTTTTCTCAAATAAAATTAAATGTTTACTTTTAATTTAGTATAAAAATTAAAGTGAGTGATTAACTATGATTAAATATCACATAATATTTTATTATTAATGCGATGGACAATGTTGTTCAGAAAAAAAGAAGTGATGGACAATGAAAGTAATATGTATAAGTTGTCAGTTGAAAATGATCTTTAAAATTAAAAAAGAAGCTTATTTGCTTTTTAAATAGAAAATATCTATATATAAATAAATGAGATAGTAAGAGTGGTCATGTCATTTGCAAACGGTAGCTGGTCACGTCAATCCATCCCCACCTCCTCAGTCCTCCCTATTCTAAATATAATCTATTCGCCTTCTTCTGTTTCCCAATGACTTCTGCAGCTTTGTAATGAAATTTTCCTGACATTTCTCAGATGTTTTCATCCTTTTATCCAAACTTGTTCATTCATTTCATGCCCTCTCATTTCTCTCCTTTTCTTTAGCTTCTCTTTTGTGTGCCATTCTTTTTTTCCTGGCAATCCAAGCCAATCGCTGATCAAGTCAAGCAATTCATTCTTAAGCTAGTTGGTCTTTTTCTCAAAGTAATATTGGATATGTTCCAATCCCTCTCTTTCTCTTCGTGTTTAGTACGGTCGAGGTGGTGGTACCTGTAAATCGGATGTTCTCAATTTTAATGGCTTTTAAATACGTTAGAATAAAAGTATAAATATCTAATTTTTTACTTTCATTATCATTTTTTATAAAATGTATTAAACAATCTTTCTCGTCACTACTTATAAGATGCTTTGTTAATTTATATAATTTTGTGTATATTATTTCTAAATTTACTTTTATTTTATTGAGAGAAAAAAATAGTAAATATTATATTTTTGAAATAAATATTATAATAAATAATAAATAAAAAATAAAATAATTTATTAATTGATGTAAAATTATCTAAAACAGGGAGAGAGAGAGAGTATATGGGAGATTTCAAATTGGGTCGAGGGAGTATTCAACCAAATACTAATATTTGAAGATCTGAATGCGTTGGAAGTCAGATAGCCTCGGGGACAACCGGATAATGTAGACGTCGTTGTAGAAAGAAAGATGATTTTGGAATTTTAATCGCATAGTGTGAAAGTACGCAAATTTGACTCCCAAATGGATGCGAAATGGCTACACTTGCGGCTATCATGACATACATGTGGAGGCTTAAATTGTTTGTTTTGGAGACCCAATACAGAAGCACAGACATGAGGCAAACGATCCAATCTCTGATAATAAGACCTAGAGAAACCTTATTAACATTATAACTAGTCCGGAATATCTTGGTTTCTGTTTTTTTTTTATAAAACCATTTAAAGTACTTGGAAGAAGGTGCTAAGAACACAAAGAAACAAAAGGGACACTTTGTGTCCAAATTCCAACCCCAATGCTAACACTAAGTAAAACAATTCCTGGTTTCATTTTCTTTGCCACGAAGAAGATTTTGGAAAAAACCCTGTCTTTGTTTCATGTGGGTAATTACAGATAGATACAACAACAATATCATCTTAATTTGTACTTCAGTTTTAAAGTGACAATATGATATTTTAATTATTAAAAGTTTATTAGACGATTAATTATGGGTTTTCTCTATTTTTTAAACGGTTCTGTATATTTATTACTAAATACTATCAAGAATGAATCTTGACGTAGGCAGGGGCATTTCTTGATTGAGGAACGAGGAGTATCAGATGATGATGTATGCACTTGGCCCTTTTAAACGAAATTAGACGATATTCTCTGGGTTCGAATAGCAGAAAAAAAAAATGGAAGAAGAAAGAAAGGAATCTCAAATAGTAGTCTATAGGTTTCCATTTCAACGCTGATGATCTAAAGGGTCCTAGAAATTTTTACCACTCAGGTTTGCGGACAAATTCATGTACCTGCAGAGTGCAGAGAAATCTTCCTATTACTTCCCTTTTCGGGGTGCAGAACGCCCTGTTTATTGAGCATCTCAAGGCTCTAAAATAGCCCCATCTCATTCTAAATTTACCGAGTACAACAAATAAAGATAGCAAACACTTCCTGCAGATGAATTTTTTTTGCTACTAACATTAGACAAAAGTCTGGTTATGGCTGAAATAGAACTTTGCACTGTCAGCTGCCTTCACGTCCTTGACATGAGTTGCAGCACAAATAGGAAAAAGAAAGAGAAAGAGAAAGATCAAACCCTAAATGGATTGGCATTTAAGCTCTTCATTTTTTATTTTTCTTTTATCTCTTGCAATGTAAGCCTACTACTCCTACTACTACTACCACTGATATTCGTAACTGCTGTTTTATATACATTGTTCCGTTTCCAAAGCTAGGTAGAGTCACAGTCTCACAGACAGGGTATACTTCTCTCTTTCTCTGCACAGTGTTTCTTTATTATTTCTTTGGTCTCTTTTTTCTCTCAACTGTCTTGTCTGACTGTCTTTATCTCAAGTGCCCTGGACTTCACCAAACCCCCCTCCCCCCAACAATTCTTGGCAGTACTCTCTCTCTCTCTCTGCCTTTGTAATGCAAAGGGAGGATGAGATAAATAAGGGGTCCACCACCTTATACTCACTGCAGAAGCTTTTAGTACAAACTTTCCCTTAACAAACCCAACATACCAAACAAAGCTATTTAATCAACCGAAACCAAAAGAGACTAAAGTCACAAATTCCACACCCCTCTCTCTCTCTCTCATTCTCTCTCACACAAAAACACACACACTCTCTCTCCATGGACTTCAATCTGAAGCAATGGAGAGAACATCAACAACATGATCAGTCAGACCACGATCAAGCACCTACAAAGCTACCCAGACTTCTCCTTGATCATCATCCCCAACAACTACTACAACAACAACAGCCACCGTCAGCCTCATCTGCTCTTCCATTGTTTGTTACTGAACCCACCAGCAAGCTAAGCAGCAATCTGTCAGCATACCCACCTGATTCAACAGCCACTGCCACCAAATTTTCAAGTAATTAGATCTCTCTCTCTCTCTTTCTGCTTCCTTCTCAGCAGTCATTGTGGCAGTGTCTCAGAAACTTCACTTCCTGCTTCTGAAAGTTACAGGATTTTTTGCTTCCAAGTTTACTAATAAATTTAGTTTTCCCTTTTTTTTTTCTTCGTAGGGATGGGAAGTTACTTCAGCTTGGCCCAGTGGCAGGAACTTGAACTTCAGGCATTGATCTATAGGCACATCTTAGCTGGTGCTGCTGTTCCTCCTGAACTCCTTCATTTAGTGAAGAAAAGTCTCATAAACTCTTCTCATCCATATTACCACCCTCACCCTTTTCAACACTATCCTCATTTGCAACCACCAGCGGCTTGTAAGTTGTCACACAAGAGCCTTTTTGTCTGTCTATACTCTATAGTCTGTCTACATGGAAAAGACTTGTATGTGGTTTTTATTTCTAACAACAAAGAGGGAAATAGAAGCATGCTTATGATGACGCAATCTTTTCTCTTGTATTGTCTTGAGACAAACGTTTTACTATCCTTGTAGTTAAAGTGAGCATGCATGCCTCTTGATCTGAATTTTATACCCTTTTTTTTTTAAAAAAAGAAGCCTTGCTTTGAGTCCTTGAGTTTTTTCCCACAATAGATGGGCAACGCATGTAATGTAAGTTACCATCCAATTAGAAGTGTTTGACTACTTTGATATTGGTGTTTGATAATGTGCATACGTTATGAATCAGTGCTGCAGTCAGGTTACTGGGGGAGAGGTGCCATGGATCCAGAACCCGGGAGGTGCCGGAGGACTGATGGAAAGAAATGGAGGTGCTCAAGAGATGTGGTTTCTGGACAGAAGTATTGCGAGCGCCACATGCACCGTGGGCGTAACCGTTCAAGAAAGCCTGTGGAAATCCCCACAACTGCCACCCCCAGTGGTAGTACTAATGCAGCTCCTGGAATGCTCAAAGCTAACACCTCCATTTCCACCCAACCTTTAGCAGCAATTGCTACCAGTGGCAGTCATTTTACATATTCTGGGCCTTCGCCATCCATTGATCTTCTTCATCTTAGTCACAGGTAAGCCAGAAGCCTTGTTTGACTAGTGATTATTTGTTTCTGCGTACCATCTTATATCATCCAAGTTTTACACACGTTTTGCTACCGAGTTGTAGGTAGAATATTTCAAGCGTTTGGAGGAGTGATTTGAAACAAAAACAACTGGATCACATTTTTAATTTAATCTGTGTAAAGTGTCTGAACTAGCAGAACAAATGGAATTGTATTTTCTGTTAATCTACTTTCATAAGCATAACAACAAAATTTGCTTTCTATATGTTTTTGGGATAATAAAGGTTTGCGATATTTCCATGAGCTCATAATTGGAATTGCTGTCTCCCCAGAGGAGGAAAAGTGAAGTAGATATAGAATGGACGAGCTAAATTATATGGAAAGCTTTAATAGACTTTATGTCTGGAAATCTGCCTGCTTTCTTTTCCCTTTGGAAGGCTGGGGGGAAGTGGGAGTCCAACAAATAAATTCACTTTGGATTGTTCTTGGCCCAGCAGCATCTTAGTGGGTAGGTCCCCTCTTGATTTAATGAGCTGCCCAGCAGAGCAGAAGGGGTTTTGATGGTGACAAACTCACCCCCAACCACTTGTGAGGCGGAAATATCAGGGTCTCCTCTATCTTTCTATCTTTCGTCAACCTTTTTTTCCTTTTAAATTTATATATAAAAAAAGAAAAACCTTCTCTTAGCCTGATATTTTTGACTATTAAACGTGTTCTTTTGTAGATCTTCAGAATCCATGGTCGAAACTCGAAATGATGCGTCCGGAAATGAGAAATCTGGTGGGCAAATTCTCCGACATTTCTTTGATGATTGGCCCCGTTCACTTCAAGAATCAGACAATGCGGGAAGCAGTGGAAGCTCAGTGACTTCAGCAACTAACATTTCCATTTCGGACTTTTCTTTGAAACTCTCTACCGGGGACGGATATGACTCTGGGCCTCAAGCTGGAAATGTTGAGCGAGGGCGCTGCCACTCTAACTGGAGCGGTTCGTGGGGTACAAACCAAGTAGCTTCAATGGGTGGCCCTCTTGCAGAGGCACTGAGATCCTCGACTTCCAATTCATCGCCAACTAGCGTTCTTCATGAAGTGCCAAGGGCTTCTGCTTCGGAGGCCAGCTATGTCAGCACTTGATAACTCAATCATTTCCAACGTCTCGCATTCTTGTTTTCATTCAGTAATGTAATTTTCCTAATTGTGCTTAGTACTCTTTATTTGCTGTACAAAATGCATCTTATGTGGTGATCCGTTGGTTTTTTATGGATTACACCTAGTGTTTTAACGTCTATGGATTAACACCTAGTGTTTTAAATCTGATCAGACACCGGTTTTGAAAAGCCATGTCATTCAAGAATGAAGTTCGAGTTAAGTCTTTGTTCCTCCTATTGGTCTTCTGAGGAATGCGTTTTGCGCATGGGGAGGAAGCAAAAGCCACATACTTTCCAATGCACTGAATTCTCGGCAAGCCTCTAATGTAAAATAATTATGCTCTACAGCCAAAATCTTTATCAATCTCAAAAGGTCAATACCACTTAAGAAGGTCCACCCAACTAATGTACAGAGCTCATACTAACCATCTATGCCCTCACACAACTATACTGCGAAGAAGACTAACTCATGTCTTGAGTTGTGATTCGCAGAATGCCTGTAAAGACCCCATAGCAGGATAATTTACTGCTTTTACTATAGCTTATCTCGCCTTCTACACCATTCTTTTGCCCACAAGGTCGCATAAGTAGCCAATCAATAGCTTGACTACATCATGATGTTGCGACTGGATGGGATGGAAAATCAAGTCAATTGCTAGACTTGATATCCTAAACAAAGCCATCTACTCCGCAACAAGGCCTGGTTCATCCTTGGTTAGAGCATAAACAACAGCTGTTCTAGCAGGTGCATAGACCAGAAATGATCGCGGTCGATCGTCATACCATCCTTCCTGTAAAGATTACAAGGGGATTTATAATTCCATGCAATATGGAAAGCAGGAACTTCAAGGCAAAAGAAAAAAGGAAGATAATGTCTTACAAAGGTGAAGAACTCTGCATTGTGATCTATTCTGCTGAATCCTCCAAATAGTGGATCATCCGAATCCAAGACTATCTGGAAAAGAAACAGATTAAAGAGTTAAATTTTATAATTGTGATCTACAATGGCAAGGTCAAGTTAATTTCAGCTTTGACTAGAGAGAAGTGATCATCCAATCAGGACTTGGAAACAGAGCATATAAAATCACATTTTAGTGAAATGTATCCCAGTAAATTTTCACAAAGCAGTTCGCATTGTATTCCCAATAGAAACAACTTTATATTTATGAGGAAGTGATTTTTAATTGTCTGATTAAAAACCAATTTGTACACAGCTGAGAAAGTCATTTCTACATTATTAAAAACAAATTCATTCTGTTTGTTTCAAATAAGAAAAAAGTCATTCCTAACCATACAAGTTGATGATTCTTGCACTCCATACCCCCAATTCATCTTCCCCTCTCTCACCCATCAATAAACCTTCTCTTCCACCAAGACCTGGAATCCATCTAAATGGGAACAGTGATGAGAATTCTAGTTCAAGAAAAGCAAAAATGCCAAGACAACTACAACTATTTCAATTTGGAGATGGTTATCATTTCCACTTATTTGAATAGTCTAAATCATAAAAATACTTGATTTCCTTAGGTCATGAAATATTTGGAACAGAGAGTATATCATACAATTCAGAAATGATTTTCTGATGTTTTAGTGTTTAAAACAAGGCTAATGCGGCAGCAACGTGGGAGAAATGAATGAAGAACTGGAATTTTTCACAAGAGGATAAAAAAAATCCTTTCTCCAACGTGGCAAACTGTTAAGTTTTTTAGATGAAGAAATGATGACTTAATTCAATGGATCTGCATTTACCACTTCTATTGAAAACTCAAAACACTGATTTCAGATGCCATTCTCTGTGTAATTTTTTTATTTTATAAAATCACATTAATCATGATGTTTTAGGATAGTCTTTTCAATTTTAGGTTGAAATGACTGTTTGCACACTTCCACAAGAGATGCATGATATTTATTCTATACTAGTTTTTGGTAATGCAGAGCTCTTAGCAAGTATACATTAGATAGGCACTGATAGCATAGCCGTAGGTAATGCTTGACAAGAAAGAAAAAGTGAATTACATATTGCCTAAAGCATCAAATTGGTCTCACCTTGTATTTTCCAGGCTTTAGACATCCTATCCGGTAGTCTGAATAACTGTTAGTCCAATGAAAGTTGAAGACAAAGACCAAATTCCCCCTTTCAAATACAATCATCCTATCACCTTCATCTTTGCGTGAAATATACTGGTGCTCAGAGGTCATGAACTGCATGAAAAATCACACAAAAAAATTTGTGCATAAAGTGATCAATATGAAGCACAAATTTGAAAAACAGGGAAATAAAAATAAATCAAAAGTAAAGGAGACAATAAAATGAGATAGAAATGTAGTAATGATTCAAAAGCTTTCTGGGCCATAAGTCCAGCTTCTCTCTAACCATAGGGTTAGCGAGCAGCCTTATTTATGATATTTGGGCAGCGTCTTAAGACTGTCTTTCAACTAAGGAGAAGTAATACAGGAGGGGACAGATACTACTAGCCACCTTAGCCGCATGAAACCCGAAACCAAGCGATGCCCAAGTAAATCTGTCCCCAACAAGTGCCACAAAGAAAAAGTAGGAGAACTGAGAGAATATCTAACATAGACTGGTTGAAATAGTTAATGAAGCAAATGATGCCAAATTTTGATTCACATAAAGGCTTGCTTGGCCTTAATGTTTGGCACATGAATTTGTTAAGTTCAGTGTCTAGGGGTGGCTTTACCTATGGGAATGAAATCACCCATCCTAGCGGTGAAATGGGGCAAAAATATCTTGCTTTTAAAGGTAAAATTTCCCGATATATTTTGTAATTAAAAAACTAAAAATATAAATATTTAACTATATAAAATGTCTAATTTTCAGATAAATTATCTTTCCAGGACGAAGACAAATAATTGTCAGTCTCCAACAGTAATGTAAACAAAACAGGAGTGTCATCCTTTGTGTATGAAAAAGATATAAAGGCATTAAACTGAGCAAGAAACAATTATCAGTAAAAACAAAACACGTACGCCATAGGTTTCTTCAAGATGTTGCATTGCCTGATCAAATTCTTGCAAGCCATGGTATCTCAAGTAATCTGCATCTCCCTGAATGTGCAGCAAAAAAAATAGCAAAGATAAAATACCAAATGAGGCATAACTTATATTGAGAAGTTAGTTCCCAGTTTCCAAGGAACAAAAAAGAAAATAAGATATAATTGTGCAGCAATAATAATCTAAAGCTTCCAGACTAACAAAACTTTTACAACATAAAGATATAACAAAGTCAACTTAGTTTTCCTTTATCCAACCAAAACACATTTTCACTCCACCCTAGCAGGTCAAAAACATACCAGATCAAATCTTCGCCTGCATTTATCAAAACTCTGATTGTTTCCTGGGATGACCTTTCCATTAGGAAGATGTTGAACACCTCTTGGGAAATCTATCCACTCTGGTAATAAAAACATGCAGAATTCAATAACCACATGTTTCTAAAACAATTTTGTTCACTTGAAATTGCATATGAGAGATAGTACAATCAACAGATAAATGATTACCAGGATGCCCAAATTCATTTCCCATGAAATTCAGGTACCCTTCTCCACCTAATCCCAAGGTAATTAGCCTGATCATTTTATGCAATGCTATTCCACGATCTATGAGAGGAGTTGTTGGTCTGTCCAATGCCATGAAATCATACATATCCTGTTAAGACCATAAAGCATATACAATGATTTGAGGATAAATCTTGAGACCAAGTACAAAAAAGATCCAATTGTATCCAACTCATTCCATCAGATTCATAATTGAGAATCCACTTATCCATTTTGTAAAAATACTAAAAAATCCATTGATAAAATCGAATGTAAATCAAACATCTGAAACAAGACAGGAAGCAGGTAGTTACTTGGTGATTTTATGCAAAAGCATTTTTTTAGTTAGCTATCTTCAGCTAATGAAAGTATACTTCAACATGAAAATCCAAGACAATGAAACAGCAGTACATACCAACTAAAAAGCAGATACAAGTTTTCCTGAAACAGGAAAACAAGCAGAACACTTTTTATCTGATTACATGTTAAAACAAGTTTGCCTTTCCCTGACTTTGAACGGTGTCTATCAAAGCAACTAACAGAGCTATTCTTTAAACGGTTTCTACTGATTAATGGACCTCATTATCTGCAAAAGACAGTACCAGTTGGTAGATCCTTCATCTACTCAGCTTCTAACAAAGATAATTCAAGAAAAATGTTCTTATCCTTGCAATAGAAACCCTCTATTTATAACTCTCCCGTCTAATATGCAAGATAAGAGTACAAGACAGTAGGTTTTCATTTTAAAAAGCAGTAAATACTTTTTCTTCGAGCAACAGATAATTTAATGCAAATCTTCGGGTGAAACTAGAAGATCTTGAAAAAAAATAAAAAAAATTCAAAGAAAGTTGATAACTTTTTATTCAAATCTCTTCATGCTATCTTGCATATAAATCTGAAAATATGGCCAACAAACCTTGTCCATCAACCAGAATGCAATGGTTTTATCACCCACTAAAGCCTGGTCATGACTCTCCGCATAAGAAATGCACTTTTCCAGCCACCTTCTATTAGTTAGAGTATGAACAATGTCACCCATATTCCAATCCTCATCTCTTTTTCTGGCAAAATCCAACAAAGGAAAGGGAGGATAAGCTTGCAGCGAATGCATACAATTCCATAACATAAACAAAATGCTTATTCTAAGTAAAAGATAGTAAATATGTTCTCCAGGAGAAGCAAATGCATGAAAATGATCTACTAGATCAGAAGCATTCAGAGGGGCAAAGTATCCAACATCCAGAGACAACATACTTGAGCAACTCAATCCATTTATCAGCAATTGCCATGTGAAGACGATAATCAAATCCAACACCACCATCTTCAACAGGAATGCAGAATGTTGGCATGCCACTTACCTGAAACAATAAAAAGTTGATCAAGAGGCCAGATGAAGGTACAAACAGTTAAAGTACGAAGATGGAATATACGTAAGCACCTACTTTTACTTATACGGTACTATTACTGCACTTCTCTGACAAATAGAACAAGCAGGTTGACTCTTCAATATGATGGTGATGATGATAATGACAATTTATTTTTTAACACAATATATTTTCATTTGCACACCATTATAAAGCGTGATACAAGAACTCAAAAATGAAAAAAATCAAGAAATTGCTTGGAAAAGGAGAAGGAACTTCTTATGTTCTTTCAATTTGATCTTTTCAGGGCAAGCTAACAAAAGTGAAGCAGTTAATCTGTAAAACTACAAACTTTCGCAATGTGAAGCATCAGGAACATCTTATCATTTCAAGAGTTAATGGGAAAAGTTGAGGCATGAAGACGAGTTCTTACCAACATGAAATTAAATATTATATTCCTTTTGTACAATCTAAAATATAATGTCTTAGGCCAAATGAATATTGCCATGCAAAATCAGACTTAGAGGAAAGTCCACTATGATGCTATAAAATGTCAAGGCCTATATGCACTTCCAAGAATACAAACAGCTTGATTACAATTAATACTCACAGAAATAAATAAGGAATCCAACCCCAACTAAGGAACTATCAAGCAGAATTTATGAAATGCAATGCGACTTCTCTTCCAGAACTTAAGGACCTGTTAAATTTTCTTTTTCCTGGAAAAGCCACCCGAATTATTTTTGAGCGAATAGGACACTTCAATCCAATATAAATGCATAGTAAGTAAACTAAAAGCAGTAAATGGGAAGTGTCCAAAAGGTTAAACATATTCACTTACATCTTCACCAACTGAAATAGCTTCAGGAAAGAGCCCGTGAATTAGATCATTAACCAGCATCAAATAAACTACTGCATCAACATCAGTTGCAAGTCCAAAGTACTCCTTGTAGTTTCCAGTAAACCCAACCTAACAACAATAGAACATTGGAGAAAAGTTAACTTTCAATTGCTAAAGGAACTTTTGTCTACAACAGAAAAATGTTACTAGGGAAAATTCTGCCAAAGAAATCAGGCAACATGATTTTTTTTTTTTTTAAAAAAAAAAGCAAATAGACTAAAAAGTGGGGAAATGAAAGAAAAGAAGAAGCTTTTCCTTGGTCAGTTTGCTGTTTGGGCAAGTTAAATAGTTATGTACTTTGCTATATTTTGAAATATTTTTGGATTACAAACTCGATCTCTCCAGTGAAAAACATGCAAGATAAAGTTAGAGATGTAACAAGCATGGTGCAAAACTCTTACTTACAGAGAGTAACCAAAAGAAAGTTGCTCATGTACTCTCTCTCTCTCTCTCTCAAAACCATAACACATCTTCAGTTCCCTGCTTCAAATTTGATTATACATACCTGCAAACCATGATGAGTGTACATCATTGATGTCACACCATCAAATCTAAAACCATCAAACTTATATTCATCCAACCACCATCTTGCATTTGAAAGAAGAAACCTTAGTACCTAAAACAGCAAGAGTATTAGTCACTACAGGTAGTGCATATTAAAGAAACAGCAAGAGAAGCCAAAGTAAAAATTGTGAAACATACTTCCCAGTGTCCATAGTTAAAGAGACGAGAATCCCACATCCAATGGTAGCCCCGAGAGCCAGAGTGGAAGTAACAAGTATCAGTACCGTCAAACATGTTCAGCCCATCCAAGGTATTATTTGATGCATGGCTAAAATAAAAGAATATTACGTTAGATTTGGGAAAGGAAAGCAGTAAAAGGTAGACCCAAAAGTGCACGTAGGCAGGAAGATGGGAAAATATTGCAAAAAGTCTTGAGTGGGATGATAAAGTTTTTTGTTGGATAATAAATATAAAAACACCCCTACAGAAAAACTTTGCGCTTCTTTCCAAAGGACAAGAGGCTACAGAAAGCGGAAACTATAAAACTGTAGCATGAGTGCAATAACTACTGATTCCACTCCATGCCAAAAATAACAGAAGTAGGCTTCCCATTTGACACAGAACCTCATTCTTAAATGTATAAGCTCAGACTAAGGTTAAATAATTTGATAAGATCCTCGATTCCAAATATGAGAATCTATCCTTCATGCTGAAATGAATATTACAACCAGAAGTTTGCTTCATAAAACTGCAGATTAAAAGGCAAAACATGTTATAGTAACTTTTATTTTCTAAGATTTCAGTTAAACTAGAAATACAAGGATTCCTCCAAATCTTAGATAGAAGGATCTGATCTGATTCTGCTATATCTGAGGATCCAAGTGATGAAGGCAAGGGGAGACAACCTACTGAAAAAATGAAATTTTGGATTATTAAATGCAACCACACTCAAATGAAATTTTGGATTATTACATGACATGCCATGTATCTTTCCTTAAAGATGAAAATGAAGTTCTGTAGCTCATCAACAATGTTTTAGTGAAACAAGGGGCAATCTCATATTTCAAAGCCTCAATCCCAAGTCACAAGCATCTGAATCTTGAACCACGAGATTACTCTTGAAGTACTATAAAGAATACATCTAACTAATCAATTATAAACAACAGGGGGAAAATAGTCCATTTATAATGCTGATGTGCATTTTTTAAATAAAAGCAAGTTCCAAAGACAACCCATTTGGAGAACGCAAAGTTGTCCATGAAAGCCTCATTTTATTTTACAGTACCCTTGGACTAAGCAAAAATGCAAATTGTGGAAAAGACATTTTTTTTGTGAAGTTTCATTGGTAAATGAGATGGAATTTTACCTGTGCACAATATCCATTAGAACAACAATACCAAGCTCATGAGCTCTGTCTATCAATGACTTTAGATCGTCTGGCGTCCCAGAACGGCTACTCGGTGCAAAGAAATTTGTGACATGGTACCTGGACCAAGGAACAATATGCACAAGAAGTTCCAACATATATGAGAATCATATTCATTCAAAGTAGAAGAAACATCCCTATAGAACGATATTATAGGGCTCAAGCCTGAAAGCATCAAACTCACAAAACAAATTACCCAAAGCTAGCATAATAAGAATGCTCTTGAATCGCCATAATCTGAACAGCATTATAACCAAGCCTCTTGATACGAGGGAGAACCTCGTCTCTAAAATTAGCATAAGTATTAATAATAGGCTCCTGCACCATGAAGACAATAGCATTATTAGAACTTGCTAAACACTTGTGATTAATGAAAATTAGATCATCTGGAAATAGAAACGTTTTTCTTGACCAGGACTATGCTTGTGTAAAGTAGGATGAGAAAGGCATAAAGTTATCTCAAATAAAGAGCATTGAAACTATTTTTCATGCATAAAACAGAAGGATATTCGAAATTTATCTGACAGCCCAAAGGCCCAAAAATTAGTTAGCTTGTCAAGAAGCAGCAGTAAAGGTTAACATGAAGCTGATTAACTCTCGCTAAATATCATTGATAAAGTAGCATGCTGAGTTCTTGAACTGGAATAGTGCAGATTGACTTAACCAAATACAGAATAAAAAAAGAGCAGATAAATGAATAGAAGCATAAAAAGAGAGATTTTATCCCTCAAATATAAGCAATCTTCAAAGTAACAATCAACCAAAGATCCCGTCTGCAAAACTAGCTTTTAACAAACTCAACTTCAGTTGTACACTAGCATTTGCCAAAAAGATATGTTAGAGATATTGTAACCTCTTGCTTCTTCTTGTTATTATTTTTATTGCTTGGTATGCTATTTATGGTCAAGAACTCATCTTGGAAGAATGAGACCTTGAACCAATTTGGTAAGCATCATTGTAGAAAAAATAAAACAAGAAAGTGATAATTTTATGTTTGACATTTTAATTTAAACGTCATTGTGGAATGTAAATTGTCAAACTAAGCATTATATTTATATACATGAAATTGAGATAATTGCCATATTAACAGTTAATAATTTTTTAAATTTATATCTATAGTTGTATATTTATTATAATTATATTGAGAATAATTGAATAACAAGAATAAATACTTGTATATACTAAAAAATGAAATTGGAAATGACAAAATTTTAAAATAAAATTTTTGTTATATTGTAAAATATTATGTACTCCATTCAGAATTGAATGTAAAATATAAACATATTTTTTATTTAAAATTCTATTAATAACCTCCTTAATTTAAGAATTTATTTCATGGTCCCCACTACTTCAATTAAGGAATTTACATCCCACTAACTTATGAGTACAACCATCTTTTATATTAATAATATCCCTAGATAATCTGTCAATATCTCTGCTTATATAAACACTAGTCCTAATAATTTACCAACTCCTTTTACCATGCAAATTCTAGATGCAAGGAATTATAGCCAATAGATGTATAGAAGGTTCAAAGAACTCAAACAATGCTGTAAGGAAAGATCATGGGGGGGGGGCGGGGGAGGGGAAGAGCACTGCTTTCATTTATTACATGAGAAGGAAGGAGGAATTCACACCGTACTACTCATTCCAACATGAGCCTCATAAACCCGGAGGGACTTTGGTCTCTTAGGCCGTGGATGTTGAAAGACATACTTCTCCTGTTCAAACAAAATACAAGAAAATTATAAGCAAGGGATATAAAGGTGAAAGTAGTATTTAGCAGCTGTGCTAAATGGTGTAACAGTAAAATAATCACTATTTCAAAAGGAATAAAGTATGTCAATTTATTTCTCCCTCTGTCCCTTATTATAAGATGCATTAAATAAACTCTTGTCTCTTATTCCTAATTATAAAATATTTTACTGTTTTCTATGATTATTGTGTATATTATTTTCAAATTTAACCCTACTTTATTGAGAGAGAGAAAGAGAAAATAAATACTTCATTTTCCAAAAAAGACAAAAATAAATAAGAGTACAATGGAAAGTAAAATAATTTATTGATTTGTGTGAAATTATCTAAAATATTTTATAAAAAGGAATGGAGGGAGTAATAAGTACAATGCATCAGCTTATATCATCCACTAAAGATGATTTGGAACCCTAAGTTAGCTGTTTTCGAGTTTCCTGTTAGAAAACAAAGAATCTGGAGAATTGTACCTCTTCTGGAGGATCGTAATAAATGCCATTATATGGAATTTCGCCAGGAGCCTGCACAGAGAACTTTATCCAAGCTGGAATGGAGTCCTTAATGCCAGATGGGGTATCCATACGTATCTGCATTTCATTGTTAAGCAAATAAATATGATAAATGACATAAGAATAAATATTGGAACGGTGCAGAGTGAGGGTCTCTAAACAGTCCTGTTAAAAAAAAAAAAAGGTCTCTAAACAGTTAAAAACAAAAAGACACTGAACAACACACACCCCAACAGCAATGTAAAGTAACATCAAATTTAAGTACACCTCCATCATGACAGGAGGGAACAAAATTATGATTCTCACTATTAAAGATATAAACTAGTGCAAGTAAATGTGACATACAAGAAAAAACACCACCATGACAAAAGAAGACTGAGATATGGTCTTAAAAGCTTTTGCATTGACCAGTTGCTAGATCTGATTTCTTATCAAGTAACCAGTAATTCAGCCTTTTGCATGCAGGGATTTCGAGGGACAAATTACCTTTCAGTATGAGTTCCCCAAACAGAATGTGATTAAGGCCATCTCAAAAATTGAAAAAGACAATATTATGCGATAAAAAAAATCAAACAAACAGAATAAATCAACTCTCTTAGGCCATTATTGATAAAAATAATAATAAAAAAAAGCAATGGGTTTCCAATATTGTGCCAGTCATCAACACAGAGATGTCATCTTCCTGAAGAGACCAGCTGCGAGTTAGTTCAGAAGTAGCAGAAGGCAGTGGAAGTCACAATAGTTGTAGCAAGCACCCAAAGTATTATGAGGACATACAGGAGCATGCATGTCTATCTATATAAAAAAGAACACATTCAATATGGCATATGGAAATTCATCTCTGCATCTTTGTCTATAGACAAATAAATGAATTTTAATCTGTCCATATGCTGACATCTGTAGAACAAGTTTCTGTATGTACATAAGCTTACAATTCTTACTAAATATCTGGCAAAACTAACAGTCAAAGGCATTACTGAACTTTTTTCTCAGATCTTTAGCCTTATGATATGGTGTTCAGCTGTTACAATTTATCCAAGCATCCAAGTTTTGAAAGTATTTCACTGTAAGCCTAAGGGTAAAATCTTAAAAGATTCATTACATAAACAAGAAAAGTAGCAAATTAAAAAGGACAGGCAGTTAGGATCTTTATTTCAACAGTAAATAAAATAAAGTTCCCATGCCTCACTGCAGTTAAGAATATCACCTTCACTCTAGAGCCATGGGGAATTGCAGGCGAGCCGTCGGCATTGTTAGGCAGAAAGATCTCCCAAATGCCAAATTCATTCTGTTAAGAATAATGAAGGTAACATGCTACATTAAAACAATGCAAAAGCTGAGGCTAGGGGCCAACTATTGAATATAAAAAAAGCATGTTTTCAACTGCTCCTCTTTTTGTGCCCTGACTCGGGCATATTGATATCAAGACAAGAAGAAAAGAGCCTACTAGTTTTTAAAGCTATATCTATCATCATCTAGAGATTAAAGAAACAAAGTGAGACATATAACCTCATACTGTCATCCCCAACAAAACTTCCCAGAAGAGACAGGCCAATTTAACTAGGCTCGTTGACTTTTTTATGATTTTTTCAATGTGGTTTGAGGCAAAGTATGTATAATCGTGGTATTTTGTGCCTCAAGTAAAAGGAGCAAATATTTCAAATTCTTTCTAAAATCAGTAACCAAGATGAACAACAGGAGACTGAAAGAAAACTTAGCGAAGTCCAGCTTGCCCAAAGGAAGATAACAAATGTTAATATCTGTGATGGTGCACAACAGTACTTGTTGATATATAAACTCAACCTGCTTAAGAGTAATGAAAAGCTAGACTAAAGAATTACCAAAGCAATTTGCTTTTCTGGTTTTGTGTTTTTACAAGGTTTTACCAAAGAGGAACATATGGAAGCCATTCGAGCATGTTATGTCTCTCTAATCATTCAACAACTGAAATAGAAACAACCATCAGATAGGAAAAAAACCCTTTAGATTGTAAGTCAGCTATTTTGTGTTGTGAGCACTTATGTAGGATGTACTCTCTAATCTAAACCGATGACATCTATGTTGATCTACCTCCTAAATTTTGCACAGTAGTAGTCACTTATCAGGTTCTTGTGCAGAGTCAACTAACTTGTAGAAGGGGTAATAGAATACAGTGCATTCAGCAGTGTTAGAAAGAACAGGAATGATTCTTAGGATGTGATAGAATGTAATTTAATAACGGTTTACCTTGGTAAACCACATTTGAGAGAGACTCAAAATAGAAAACTAAGCCATGTTTGGCCTTAATTGTCTGGAGAAGCAGGCCAAGAGAGGTCATGCCTTGCATTCAGAAACACAAGTTACTTGAACAACATTTTCTGCCAACCCCTTTTTCTTTCTCTTGAAAAGATATTACTCCCTCCGTTAGGAATTGAATGTCCACTTTTGATTTTGGATAAAAATTAAAAAAGATTATTGACTTTAATTAACTTACAAAATTATCGTGAGGATCATGAGTAAATTATCAAGATTATTGAATGTCCACTTTTGATTTTGAGTCGTGAGGATCATGAGTAACTTACAACATTAATAAACGTTATTAATGAAACTTTAGATAAAAAATATATTTATTTAAAGAAAGTGAACATTCAATTCTGGACAAATTAAAATAGAACTGTGTACATTCAATTTCAAAAATTTCAAATGGAGGGAGTACTTTTTTAAAAAAAAATTCCTCAATTTCAAATTTGAAAATCCCAACATACAAGCCCCACACTAAACATTAAATATACTTTTCTCAATATTTTACCCATTTAATTATTTTATTAATTTATCCAACATATAGGACCAACTTGACATCAAATTATACAACTCAAAAAATAATAAATCTTATCAAATACCTTTTTCTTGTCATTCTCAACATAAACAGAAAAACTTGAAAATTAAAACTTTGTTCAAATACAGTTTTAACATTTCCTTTAGCAACTCAACCATACATGGAAGCTTCTCAGTCAATTCTTTTCAATTCCTAAAAAGCAGTGCTCAATTTGAAAACAACCTTTGTACTAATTGTACAGAAACATATCTCAAAACCTAACTTGATATATCATACATTATGTTCAATGTCATAGCTGCAATGTATTTACAGTCAAATGTAATACACTACCCACAACCCCCTCCCCTCAAGTAAAAAGAAAGAAAGATAATAAAAGTATCAAGAGCAATGAATTAATATAACGATTAATGTTACAACTGTATAGTGGTACCTAACCTGAAACCAGCTGAGAGTGTCCCTTATGCATGAAGCCATGAATCAACAGATGTACACAAACACAAAAATAAGTAAATAAATGATGGAAAGTGGAATCTTACCCGAGTCATGACATCAGCATTAGGATTCCAATTGTTGAAATCTCCAATAAGCGCAGCCCACTACAAGGAAAAGAAAACAGGGAACTAAGAATAATTACAGGTCCAATGAAACCTGCTAATAAAATATACACAATCTCGTGATAATTTCTGTGATTGTCAATAGATAAATCATATGTACCTGAAATGTGTTTCTGTATATGCATGTTCATGGAAGATGGAGATTAATTTTTACATTAAGAAAGCAAACTATTGTGTAAGATTTTGTTCATGGAACCTATTGACACATATCACCAGTAGGCAGTAGCTATCCATGGCAGCAATCATTCCTACTGCACTGACATGTTTTATGTTGGGTGACCTTAAAATTCACTTTTCATCCCTTCTTCTGAAACATAGCATTGGAGAAATTTTCTTTTTAAACACCTTACATTTGTAGTCTCACGCAGTCAAATGTGGTTCACCTTACATTTATAATGTTACAAGGCACAAATTCTACTCAAACTCCTCAGGGAAGAAAAAGTAAAGAAAAGAAAAAGGAAAGGATTTCATGATGAAAAGGAGGAACATTATAAAAAGAAACCCACAGAATGAAAATGAAAATTCTGTACAGAGTTGGTGTTTTGAGCATCGAAAGTCTGAGTAAGAGACACAAGTAAAAATGCATACGTATAGCTACCATTAACTGGACAGGGTTGACATTTCAAACTCAAACTCAATACAACAGAATAGCAATTATCAACGACATGAAGTGATAAAACACTTGAAATCTATGAAACATATAGATTGTTCATAGAAACTAATGAAACATAAATAGGGAACTGAGCAAATAAAGTCAAGAAGTAGTTCAATGATCTTAAAGGGAAAAAAAAAATACAAACCTTTGCTCCAGGAGCCCATTCCCTGTAAGTTATACCTGTAGCACTGGCAATACCAATTCAAATGAGGATCACCATATCTTAACATTTGGGAAATTGCTAAACAGAGCAAACAACGTAAACTCGCAGTTCAGACCTCATAAGCATATACTAGAAATATGTTTTTACATGATTATTAGACAAAGAACCAATATATTGAAGAAAAAAAGGAAATTTTCAAAAATCAATTAATAAAATGGAAATGTCCAGCAGTACTGAACCCTCACTGAAAATTCTCTCTAATTGTGTAGTCTTCAATTTGTGAAAACCTCCTCCTTTTACTTTCGTCTCTTAGAAGGAGTTATCACACACAAAAATAACCTTATCCCTGATATAAAACTTCCAGATCCAGAAACATTCAGAGACAAAATACAAATATTTGAAAGTCCAGACAAGATGTTGCACCAAGATCATGAGATGCAAACTATCAAATGATACGTTCTTGATGATTTACAGCATTCCGCCTGGAAATAATGGGTATCCTAGATTAAGCAATCCAGCCTCACTATGAATAAATCACACACAACTGAGGCAGAGTTACGAACCCAAGCATATGCTTCTTTCCACTTTAATGGTCAATTTTTCGGAAATGAGCACATCAGTCCCCCAATCCATTTTCAACATATGGAATAATTAAAATTTATCCATCACTACAATATCATAAAAACCATTTCACAGTTCACCTGCGTACTTTGTCCTCACAGGAAATATGTTCATAATGCAATATACCATTTCAGACCTCATAGCAGCCATTACTCTAACATCTCTCATGTCTCAAGAAAAAATAACCCCACTTCCTGGCTAAAAGTGAAGGAGTAATACCTGCGAGTAAACCCAAGTTTCTCGTAACCACGAGAAAATGCTTCCAAACCACCCTCATACTTGTCAATTGCGTCGCGCATTTTCTTGTACTGGTTATATCTGTAATTGCACCCCACCACATTAAGGATATGAATAAATAGCAGAAACTTAAGAGCTAACTTCAGCAAAAGAAATAGAGGTAGTTGAAACTACAGGGCAGAGGAGATGAAACATAACAAGTAACTATCTACTCTTTGGAAATTAAGAAAAAGGAAAACTAATGAAAACAAGAAAGTAAACTGATACACTCAAAAAGTTATCCAGATCTTAGAGTACTCCTCTTATGAGCATCTTTGATGCTATGGATCTGAGGAACTACTTAAAAGGGGAGGTAGAAGAAATATTACCTATAATCCAGATGACCACGGTAACTGTTTAACATTGGATCTATTTCATATATCTTTTGACCCAATCCAGGCGGAGGAATAACCTTTTTTCTAACCCTATCTGATTCATCACTAATTTCCTCTTCCAAGGTATCTGAGGTCCCAACACCTCTCTCCTCATTGTCTGCAGTCATATTTAGTAATGAAGCAGATTCTTGCTCATTGTCACCTCCAACACAATTTCCGGTAGGATCAAAAGTGTCTTCACTTTCATTTTTGCTTGGAATAATCATGTCTGAATGATCCAAGGCGCCTGATACCTATATTAGAGAAATAGATTAATAGAGACTTATTCTAGAGCAGAATCACAATTAAAATCAAGAAGATTAGCACACTAAAATTGTTGAATCATAGTAACCGGTCAAGATCCATAGCTCACAAATCATGGACTTTTATGACTACTCAATGAATATTTCTAGTGAGAAATAGGGGAAGGAAATAACTGGAAAGATAGCTTCATATATAACCTGATTAGTTATTGGTTATCAAAGACCCAAAGGGAACTAAACCAGAACAGGCGTCACTCGAAAATCTTTTATATTTTCCGAATATTTGCATGGTTGTATACAGATACTATGCCTAGCAAATTAATCTGGTGAATCTTTTCCAAGACTATGCAGTCAGACCTTGCAGACTACATAAGAGCTCTTCAGTTACCAAGTAATTTTCTCAAAACAGTTATATTTTTGAGCCCTTGTCCACCTCCTCTAAGAGTACGATCATTATCCTTATGTTAAACTCAATCTAAAACATTTACTGCTCCTGAGAAATTATCAAGAGGATGTATATGTCACATTCCTCTCACATAACATCATTTTTAATAAATGAAATCAACAAAAAGACAAACCACCAAGTTATCAAATATTACCAAAAAAAAAAAGTGAAGGACTGCAAACTTGTTTTAAGAAAAATAAAAATATTATCAAATGTCACTTTATCCTCTGCCTACTATTAAAATGTTTAATATCTTGTTCCAAGTGTACCTAACATTTTTCCTGCACTAAGTTATCCACTGAATTTTGTAGAAACCACATTGATTACATATTTAAATTCTGATCACAATGGAACGTGCAAATACATAGGAACATGCATTTATTCTTTCTTGATAGGCCAAGATGAATAGTGTAATGTGTACATACTTCAGAATCTTCTAAAGCTGCATCAGCAACATCCATTTGCTCTGTTGAGGAGGAGCCGTCACTCTGGCTGCCTGGAACAAGAATCTTCTCAGATGGCGCAACAGTAAAAGATGAGGATTCTGAATCATAAGATGACCTTCCATAAAGAATCTTCCCTACAAAAGTTAATTAAACTAGTCGGTCAAAAAGAAAGGAAAATCAACATGAAAAATTCTGGTCCATGGAACTAGGAATAAAATGACTGTATCCAATGACGTGTTAGCTGATGTGCCGCCAGTCCCAAGAAGAAACAATTTAATCCACAAAATAAGCTACTGACAAGGCACAGGGTATTTGTAAAATTTCAATCAATGTATAGGCATTTTCTACACATGAGAACAAAAAAGAATGCAAAAAACTTCATCTAAATTCACCTACACTTCTGAACCACTGTAACCTCAAGTAATCTAAAAATATTTGGCATTATCCTATAGCTAGATGGCCTTCAAAGGATGTGAGATATATATATCTCAAAGGTAGAGTTTTCAGTTCTAAATCACAGCATTTTTCATAACATGCCCTGTATCTTTCATCAATGCATGCATTACTTTTAATTTTATCATGCCTACAAATTATGCCAAACAACAATCAAATTCTTCAGTAACACTTTTCTCCGATGCCCTCAGCAGTGACTTCGAACTCTCAAATTATCTCCAATACACATTCCATTAGTTTCCTCCAAAACTCACATAATATGATGAAATACAGTAATGAACTGGATCACTATAATCCAAGTACTCCTCGCATTGGATGAAAAATGACAGCAACAAAAAGAAAAGGAAAAAAAAAGAAAGAATCCACCTTATCCTCTGCAAATAAGATATTTACCCTAAAATCGAACACATATTAAATGATATATCCAACAACTCATCACCACTCATCCATAACACACTCCATTCATAAACCAAAACACAAAACCATAAAATCACAATATAAGCACTCAAAACACAACAAAATGACAGATATGGAAATGTATTGGATAGATATAGACAAGAGAGTAGAATTACCCGAAGAAAAACGACTGAAGGAGAGACGAGCAATTTTCCGATCAGCCTGAAAACTTGATCCGGCGGACTTATTCAGTGGAACAGTCGGAAACCGAATTCCTGATATTGTATACACCATTGCTTATCTCTCCCACTTAGTTTATGAGCAGCAAAACCAGATCTCTCCTTCTAGTAGTAAGTTCTAGACTTCGCTTCAAGTAGAGAAGAGAGCCAAATGCAAAGTACCATGAGAACCGTGAAACGCTCCCTTCAGCGTATTGCAGTATATTTGAGTAACTCCTAACTCTTGTCGTATTTGAGTGTTGATTGATACGTGTACAGTTATCAGATGACCGAGGTGATGGTTTGTGGGGTCCAGTTAAACAGCCTAAGTCTATTGTGGACCGTCGGTTTTCTTTTGCTGAATAACCGTTGATTGAATATACCCAAAAAGGAAAATAATTAGTGGGCATGAATCTCAGAAAGATTAGAAATGAAAGGTTATCATTGACTCATCCAACGTGCGAGGGGACTGATTGTTTAATTTTTTATATATAAATTGAATGTGTTATTTTTTTAAAAAAGTAATATATTATTTATTTAATTTTTTATTAATAATATTATTAATTTAATATATTTATATATCACTAGACTAGACAATCTTTATAACTCATTAACTTAATTTAAATAAATTAAATTTCACAAATAATGAATTTTAGAATTTATTATATTAATGTTAATAATAATTTAATTATAATTTATAATATTACTTAATTTTTAATTAAATTAAATTCTAAGACAGAGGATTATACTATAAATTATGATGTGCCGGTCCCACACAATTGATATTTTCTTTAGATGTTTTTTAGAAGTTTACAGCTGAAAAAGGTACTTTGCACATGTGGTCCCCTTATCATTCCTAGTACACTTCGCATATTCTGGGAAAAAATATATTCTAGATTCCTTTAATATACTCATCAATCAATCTTCTAAGTTATAATAAAATATATTTATATATAAAAAAAAAAGTTCTAATAAAAGAGTTCTTTTGGTGATCTGAAAGAAATCAACGCGATGGCGGAACACTCAAGAATGGATGTCAATAGTTTATGATCCTCACCTTCAAAATATCACCTTCTACTTTCTAACAAAATTGGAAGTCCATATTATTAAATTATTTTCTTGAGTTATTCGATGCTTCAAATTCAATTTGTATATTCGCCTTTTGAAATTCAATTTGTATTTCTCTTGAATTAGTTAAAAAGTATTAGGACTTCGTTAATTAGAAGTATATGTTTTACTTTATTCTAACATTTTAAGTATTGTTTGGTTCCCAAATGAGAAGAAAGAGTGCTGAACCTTTTACTTCAACTATAGACAGTAAATCAGATTCACTTTTATTTGGTTCAATGGAAAGTGACAAAGAGAAGAGAAAAGGTCGAATCATTGATTTCTTTTATTATTATTTTATCCCTCATTATCTATTTTTATCATTGATGGGCTCCAACTCATTTTGTCTCCTAATTCCTCTAATTTAGCAGAAGAAGAAATGTTAATATGCTGAGAAAGTGACCCCTTCTTAATTTAATTCCCTTCCTTTCCAAGTAGAGATGGCTTAAAGAATGGGTGGAGGCATCGAATATCTTATCTTCACTTCAATTAAAGTTGAAAATAATAAATTTGTTTCTTTTCTTATTATCGCATAAATCTTAATGGGTAAATTAGTATGATCTCATATCTGTTACCGCTAAAAAATGTTCATATATAAAAAACTAATATATTAATAAAATGAAAAGTATACATAAAATATAAAATAAATTTAATTTATAAAAAAGTATTCACATTATATATTTGATTATTTTCAATCAAGTTTTTATATAAACTTGCATACATATCATTTAAAATAAAATCTTTGATATTATAACATTGTTTTTCATATTTGAACTTGTTCAATAGTTTGATAAGTTATCGTTGAATACTTTTGCAATGATATATCTAAAAGATCAGTCGAATATCATCCAATAACATTTTATTCAATTCATATTTTATAAAGTAATTTTTAAATAAATATTCAAGGAAATGACATATTTGATTGCAATTCCACCTGATATTTGTAATATACTTCTAATATCTTGCTTATCATTTTCTTGGCAAAATTACTTTTAACTAAATCATGTTAACGTTTAAAAAATTGAATAAATGCTCATCACTTAATCAGATTTTGATTTCATTTAACCACTAATGTCCTCTTACATTCGTTTTTACATTATAAATCACAATCTCTTGTTTCTTATATTATATATTTATGTCAATGTATTAATGGAGAATAAAAAATAATAATTTAAAATGTACGAATTGAATTATTCATTTTGTAAAGAAATTAAGAATAATAATAATAATTTTTTATTTGAATAAATGTAGAAGAATAAAAGTGAAACGATGATTATTGAGTTAAAGAAGAATGATTTTTTTTAACCTAATAACAACCCCTATATATAGAGATAAAACACACACATTATGTCATCTCTTTTTTAATTTTGACATTTTATCCAATTTTTCAAATCAATAATTTTAATTACATTTGAATATAATATTTCATCTTTATAAATTCATCATTCTATACAATTTTTTCAAACTAATTTTTAAAAAATGGCACAATATGCAATCTAGTGGATCGGTCTATTTTGATTATTTTCATCAAATTATTTTTTTACGTTAATCATATGTGTATATATATATATATATATATAATATTAAAAAATATATACATGTATAAAATGGGTCCAGATAAGAATATTGGGTACAATTTATTTTTCATCCTCGTCCAATCTCCCTTAAAATCTGTAATTGAAACTCATGCCCTCCCATTCTACTGCCCATATCGATTCGTACTCATCTGATTAGGTACAGCGGGGACCGACTGCCCTTGCGTCTGTGCCATCCTGGTCCAACAAATACTCTCCTTCTTAATTTACTTTTCAAAAACAAATCTTACTGTGTTAAAAAAAAAAATTCACTATTGACATCGAAGACCAATAAATTACTCCTCTATTTTAAAATTAAATATTTATTTTTTACTTGATGTTAAAATTACAAAATTATCTTTAATCACAAATAAATTATTACATTGTTGTTATTATTAACATTACGAGTAGTGAGATTGAATTCTTTAAATTAAAAAAATTATTTATGAAAAATTAAATATAAAATATGTTTACTTAAAAAAAAAGCTTAAAATAAAAATTGTAGACATTTAATTTTAAATAGAAAAAAATCTAAAAAGGAATGAAGAAAATATTAATTTACTCCAATAGAAAAGGCCAAGTTTAAACCTAGTCAACTTAAAAGTAGAATTTTCACTCAAACACATGAATCTTCCAGTAAAAGAAAATACTAAATAGTATCAAGACTACTGATTGCCAAAAAAGGAAAAAAGAAAAGAAAAAAAAGAGTATCAAAATTAACGCAGAATTAGATATAGGAAAACGCCAATTGTATCGCAGTCAATCAATTATATTAAACTCAATGAGTGAATTAAGAATTTCTAGAGAATCCTCCAAAAGCTACGATCTAAAAAATGAGTGATTTTCCCCCTTTCATACATATAAATTGTTTCCTTATATATATATAAATCACACAAATATCTATTACTTGACAAAAAAATTTTCTAACCATTCAACTCTCATAACCACTTTAACACATCAATAACAAACGATCATTATTCATTATAAGTGAAATATTGACATTCTTAATAACTCACTTTTTCTTCTATTCCAATTTTAAAATAAAGGCTATATGTAATTATTTTAAGAAAAATAACTAAACATGCCACTAAACTATTTACAATCCATCATTTATATAATTTATCTTTTATTTTATTATTTTATAACCTCATTAATTTTCAAGTAACTTTTTTTGTACGCATATGCCACTATAGACGATAATTCTTGACGATGGCATCTTCTTCTCCATTTCTCTTTGATAAAACCCTAAACTATTGGAACCAGCATTTGTGATGGTGGACGGATTTTAAAAAGTTGCTAAAAAATGACACATTTGCTATTTTCTCTTTATTTTAATAAAAAAGTGTCAAGCATAAACCAGGTTAATGTTAGTATTTGTATCTCCTCGAGCGAGCCAACATTGGATTCTATTGTCTAATTGAGGGCGATGAAGAATAGACGTTCTCAACCAACCTCAAATAACATTTGGCACCTCTATTTGTTTACGTAAACCGTGAATTTTTCTTCTCTTTGTTCATAATTAAATTTTGTTTTTTTAATTTTTTTAAAGATATTGAAATTAAAAGTTTATTTTTTTAAAAAAAGCATATTTCCACTAAAAATATAAATTTATTTATATTTTAAATTTTCATAAATAACTTGTTATTTTTTTTAAAAAATTATCTCACTAACTACATTAATAGTAAAAATTAGTAATAACTTAGTATCTCACTAATTATTATATTATGAAAAAAATGAGCATTTTCTTTCAAAAAATAAATTAGAGAATTAGGTATAAGATGTCAAATGAGATTGGAATAGAGGGAAATATATTTAGTAAATACACCACAGGAACCAAAAAGGAAATTGGAACAGAATAGATAATATTTAGATGGGAGGGTGTATTGCCCTGCTAATTGTTTGTTCGTGCCCTCTAATCCTTGTGATCACCATGCCCTCTTTTTCTTTTAATATTAATATTAATAGGTTACTTTTTGAACAACATTGAAAGAGGATATCAATTACACAACCGACACTTTGTTACCAACTTTCTGAGTTGCCATAATTGCTCTTTTGGAGAGAGAGAGAGAGAGATTACAAAAAAAATAAAATAATAATAATCCAATCAGTCTTAATTTGTTGTGCGATGTACAACACAATGCAAAAACCATATGCAGCAGCTTCATTTTATATAATTCTTTCTTCTTCTTCTTTTTTTTGGGGTGCGAGGGGTTCAATGAGCTGATCATAGAACCAACATATTTATCTCTATTAGCTGAGCTCCAATTGGTCTCATGCCCTAAATAGTTTGCTACAAAAAAGTGCAGAAAGAATGTGACCTCTAGTTCAAAGTAGCTTCGTCAGATCATCAGTATCACGCACAATCTTCTGCGAGGGAAGCACCATTGCTGCCACCGGATTATTCTCCAGCCCTCCACCTTGATCTATGATCAGTCTAAGGCCTTCAACATGGAGCTTCCCATGGTGACCGCTGACCACAACTGTTGGAGTTTCTTTCAGCTCCTGATTGAATAGGATGCAAAAGGCATGAAACGGTTAGTTGCAGTCCCTGGAATCAATATGCTATCTTAGAAGCTGTCGCTTTTCAAGATGCAAGTATAAAAACCAGAAATTTTGTGAAAAGCGATCAAAATTAGATCATGTTTGCTAATTTGAAAGGAAGAGATAGGAATTACCTGTGGGATTTCCCAAACATTTTTCCTCCCGCTGAGAGCTTCGACCTTAGGAATCCTTGTGTCCTTGGCTTTAAGAGATTTTAGCTGCTCTTCAACCCCTTTACCTCTCTCCAAACCAGCATGTACAGCAATCAACTTACAGTTTCTGAGTCCTCCCTCCGTCTCTATGCATACATTATCCTTAAAAACAAGCCAAAGTAATCCAAACCCCAAAATGACTTATGGTTGCATACTAATGATGGCAAATTTGTCAGCTAATATTTTACTTCCTTAATGTGGTGAATCTCGTCAAGAGAGCAACCCCAAAATAAAAGGAAAATAGTTCAAGGAAGACATCAAGGTTACCTCTTCATGGACCCAAAGTAAATCAGCAAGGAATTTTTTGTGATCATCGGGAACAGCCTTCATCAAGTCTGTAAAGATCCATCCATGCAATTCCGTGTCCATGATTTCAATATAAAGCACACAAATCAAAGAAACACAATTAAACAATGAAAATAAAAGAACATATATCGAATGCTTCACAGCATTCGTAGCAAGAAAATTCTGATCTTACAAAAAGTGAGTTGAGCTTAATAACAATAATCCTAGAAAGGAAATGCTAACAGAAAAACGCAGCGGAAGGATACCAAAAACATTTCAGACTGCATACATAGAAGCACCATTCAATGCAGAACTCAGTATTTCAAAACTAAAATCGAGTTCCATTACACAGATTCTAGCCAATAGCCTTTAGATGACAATTGATTCCCATTTTACATTAGAGATATACTAAACCAAGAAGAAATAAAAAATTGCCTTTAAGCACAAAACAAAAACCCCTATTGGATTCCCTATGCCTAAACCATAGAACCTTACACGCAAATCCACTTTCAAGTAGTCCAAATGCTCAATATAAAGTAATCCCATTTCAACAATATTCAGAAATAATTAAACACCAAAATCCAAAAATTCGAACAGCAAAAATCATATTTCTATTCCAAAATCCAGAAAGCTGAAGAGCAATGAAAATAGTCCAACAAATCAAACATTCATACCGGCAGATCCATGTGGAACTCCATAGGATTCGAAGGTAGGTCCAGCATCATAAATTGAGCCCTTATATTCAGTTCCCTTCGCATGATTGAACCTAACAGTGATTTTTCCTGCCCATCTCCTCCCTTGTAAATGCATATTCTCAAAGCCATCATCTTTATACCACCCCTCTCTCTCTTCATTCATCTCATATTCTTTCCAAGTATCTGAGAAAGTAGAACCATCTGGAGGACTTGGAAGGACCCCCAAGAATGCTCCAAAAGCCAGATCATGATTCCCACAAAGAAAAACATGGGATTGTCTTGGATACTTCGAAGGCAGAGAAATCAAGAAGTCTATCACTTCGCGAGTATTAGATCCTCTATCGCAATAATCACCTAAGAAAATTATAAGAGCGGTCTCAAAATCAGAAGGGTCTATCAGGATTTCAAGATTGGTCCAGAGTCTTTGGAGCTTGGACATGTAACCATGAATATCACCTATACAACACACCACTCTTGGTTTTGTGGACATAGGGTCTTTCCCAGCTTCAAATTTTTGGAATTCCATCGAGTGCTTTGTGGCTATACTATACAGATATACAGATTACAGGGTGTAGTCTGATTGAACGAGGGCTGGTGAATATAAAAAGCTTATTACACCGAATCCTCAAAGGTTGGACTGAGAGGCCGTTGGGTGTCCAAGGTTGATTTCTGCGGTTCCTAGTATGGTTTGTAGGTGGTATGGTAGTTTCAGTTTCCCCGGTGATTTTACATACGACATCGTATTCGCATTGATGCAATGCGGAAGATGTGGGTGAGAAAGAACTACACGCAATTAGTAATGCGTTAGCACCAAAGGCTACTTCGACTTGCATCAACTTCAACCAGCATTGAAGAAATTAAAATAAACATAAATAAATAAATAAAATCATGACGAATGCTTTATGAACGCAAAATGTTTATTTCAATAAATATTAGAATTGTGACAGAACTTGAAAATTCAAACACGTGGAAAGAATAAAAGGTTGAAACACTTAAAACCAAAAAACAGGCCTAGAAATGCCCGTTAGGAAGTACTCATTTTGCTCGCAAGTCTCAACAGCGAAATCTGAAACCAGATGAAAGGCGTCAATCATCTTAAAAGACAAATTTTTATATTTACTCAGTCGAAGTCACGCATTTTGACGATCAAAAGTAGGGCGTCAATTTGAACCCGATTCACCAACACGACACGCCACGATTATAACGTGTTAGGATTGACGTTACACGACACGACAAGACACATTTATTGACAAACGATTTTCATTCAAATCAAATTGAACATTTAAAGACTAAATTTCAACTCGTTTAACTTATAAAAAAGTTTTTTAACTTTATAAAATTTGAATAATAAATTTAACCATTCCGTCCTTACTTGCACTGAATTTTTAAATTAAATTTAAAAATATTAAAATTTTATTAAAATTTAGTTATGTTTAATTGTAAAAATTATAATTTGAGTGTTTAAATATTTTTGATGTTTTTCACTTATTAATTGTGTTTTATTTGAATTGATAATTTCCCGTAATATAAACGGGTTGACACGCGAGTTGACACGAACACGATAAGCTGACACGAGTCAATTCGAACGATAGCCACTCCTAATCAAAAGATGGTAATATCTATGCAGTCGTGGAGAAAAATGTCTAACTGGTTTTCTATGAGCACACACCACAACTTGGTGGCCAAATCAGATATGTTATTATAATGCAAAATAAAGCCAATATTACCACCATTTCTTCGATGCCCCAGTGAGGAAAGTTCGATATTACTTCAGTTAAAATATGAATTATCACTTGGCTGAGCGACAAAGCAAAGTGAAAGGGAAAAAAATATCAGAATTACAGGCTAATGGAGTAATGTTCTTTCTTTAGGACAATTTTGTAATTGTCAAAAAATAGATCACAGATTACATCCATTCACGCCCAAAAGGCATAAACAGAGTCTGTTCTGAAGGCTTACGAGCTATGCTAGTACATTTTGGATATCCATGGTAAACAGACAGGACATACTGGATCCACTTTGATGCTATAATCTTTCCTTGACGACTGTTCTTGTGAGCTTGTTGCTATCCCACACCAGTAACAACGTTTCTTTATGCACAGGTGTACTGTGAGCATTCAACTTATTGAGAGAGCACCTTTGCAGTTTACATCTTGCAATCATCACTATGCTAAAGAAGACCCTATCAGAAAACTGAAGTAAATACATTAGAACTTTGGATGAATGATCAACATGCAAACAAGCTTAGAGGAAAAGAAAATTGAGGCAGGAAACCACAGAGATTCCATTTCATAGTGTTATGAAGTCAGCAATGAGTGTTTCTAACCAAGATGAAACACTAGGAGAACTCAAGATGAATTCTGGACGTTCAAGTATCTAACAACAAAGAAAAGGTCATTAAGTCAAGGTACAACAATGGTGTTGTGATCTTGAACTGATTTGCTAGAACATGGGATTCAGAAGGCATATCCACACCATTTTTACCAAAACGAAGTAGGAAAAACTAGAAAGAAGAATCTACTTACACTTGGAATGTCAAAGTCGCCATTGCTTGCGTCGCAGATATCAAGTGATATTTTTCGAAGCATGGGCATCTATAGTCACCAAAAGAGGCAGATGAAATTAGCACCATTTGAAGTTATATATTATATAAAAGGTAATGGGTGCATACCTTTGAAGCAGCAACAGCAATAAAATCTTCTGGAATTCCAGAGCCCTGAAATTCAAAAATTAAACTTCAGATGGCATGAAACCTGTTAAACAATTTTACTTACAGAAAAAGAAAAAACAACTGCAATAGATCATACACGACCATGACACCATTATGTGCATGTGACTCCCATGGTCATACCGCAAAACCATTATATGGACACACTATTATGACAGAAGATAAGATGCAAGTGTTCTGAGCAGTGATGTAACAGCTGGAGAAAAGACAAATTTAAATGTAGCAATATGCATAAATAATGTATTTCACAGTCCGATCTCAGCAACCTAATCCATTCATCACACTGCGTAGCATAAAAGGTGGGGACAATATATTTTATTCAGAATGTCAGTTAAATTGACAACATTAGATGCCCAAAGAGGAAACAGCTCCAGGCATATACAGCATTTCTGAACAGATCAAGTTTCCTACAAGCCTTAAGTGGTGAAGCACAGGGTGCTCATTAGATTTCTGGTGCGAGTGAGTCATAGGTAGATGGACAAAAATTTAAAGGTAAAAAATAAGAAATATCTGTGCAACTCCTGATCTTCCACAGCAGAATCCTGTAAAGACAGAAGGACTGAGGCTGTTAGATAAAACTCACACAGTGACGTAGCAAGAGATCTTCAAGGGCTTGACAGTTCATAAGAGATGAAACACCATTGCTTGTTAGTTCTCCACATTCCTGCACAACAATAAATAAGCAGATGCTGAACAAAAAGGATGCAGAAACAAGAATTTCAGCCACATAAGGTAAGAATTGGACTTGAGAACTTTTGACTTATTACGTATATGTATTATAGAATCAGAATAATAAGGGGAGATGGGGAGGGGAGAAGAAAAATAAAAAAGGCTTAGCTAATGTATAAGCTAAGAAGATGGAAGCTCTAGTAAATTTGTACATGCAATGAACATGGAAAATGAAATATTGAATTCACACATTGAGAAAAGAGCATAAGTGCATGAACCTAGGCGTTTAAACAATCCACACAAACTCTCTGAAGGAACTAAACTAGATCTATCCCTTACCAACTATTTGGGATTAATATTTTTTTACAAGTAGTTCACACGCATCTACATGTGGAAAAGCAAACACCAACAAGTAAGCCAAGTGATCGTGCAAACAATCTGGAAAAAAATATTGTCAAAATTCAAATATATTTGATGACAGATAGGAAATAATCGAAAGTAGGCAATGTCAATCATTTTTGCCTTATGAATAAAACCCTTATATCCTTTGAACAACTCCTTTTGATAAATGCCCAACTTTTCTGGAAAAGTAGATTCTACCTGCCAGTGGACACCACCAGCTGATGAGCACTTTGATAATGGGCAGTCTTAGTGAAGACAGTTCCAGCTAGCACTGGCTTCATAAAGGCCAAGTGAAATGGCATTGATAGGGCAAGTGACCAAATTAGTTTTCTTTGATCTGTTCGGTCTATAACATCTGATGCTTTTGAAGACATGGCACTGATAGATATACAAAGAAGTTGGAAGGCCACATTGATATAACAAGATACCTCATCCTCTTTCATGTATTCTTCTTTTCATCATTAAAATCTCCTATTATCTAAAATGAATAGGAACAAGTGGCATGTGGATATATTCCTACAGCAAAAAGGAGGGTTTTCTATGTTACACCAGAAGCAAGGGCATAAGAGGCACTTTTATTCTAGATTCAAAGTCTGGCATTTTCCTCAGGCTGGGGAATAGGTCCAAAAACATTTTATCTTGAATCATTATAATCTGTTCCAAAAGAGGTACAGAAGTCCCAAATTTTCATATACTCCAGGACTCCAGCAATAGCATGATAGAACTGAAAACACACATTTCTAAAATTTGACAGCTAGCTTTAATGAAGCTGTAAAGCTACATCTCCGGTTTAGGCTCAAGTGACAGGAAATCCACAGTTGCTCATTGAATTTGGCCACTGAAAGTGAGAATGGAGGAATCCATTTTTTTCTTTTTTCTTTTCTAATTGGAAATGCTGATCTTATGATAACAAAAGGGCGATATGGCTCCTAATACAAAAGAACCAGCATCCCTCATTCACCAGTAAGATATAGAAATTTCCCCATCCAACACCTTTCTGGCTCTCTCTCTTCTCCCTGATTCTCAAATATTTACCATTTTAATCTTCTTCAAATCTTTGGCAAAAAGTTCCAGTTTATGCTCACAAACCTCACTAGACAAAATTAACATTTTATTATTTGTTTGCAGAGCTACAGTTCCTTGTCAATACTCCTCTTGCCTAAAGTTTCTGGAGTATTTGTTTGATCATACAGTGAAGGACATGAAGTTTGTTGCTCAAGGATGTTAAAGCTATAGCAAAAGAGGAAGAGAAAATCCAAGACAGACCAACTTCAGGAATGTGAAGAGAAGAAAACTTCCGGAAACTAGACAGAAGTGCATAAAACTGAATCTTGAAATCCTCCATCGTCATCATTTACATGATTCCTGAAAAGTAAAATCCAACTATAAAATAATAAAAGTGTTGAGAGAAGATGACAAACCTCAAGATGAATGCAGGTCAAGCCTGGCCAACCGCTTGAAATAATATCTTGGGATTCTGCAAGAGAAAAACAATTCAGAAATCATTTGTCGCCTAGTAAACTCAAATTATGAATTTACTCTTGAAACATAAGATGCATATTGTGTAAAGTGAGCACAGATAAAAAATTAAAGAAAAAAGACACTGACAGAGCAGCAGAAAATGATTAAATGGTTAATCTAAGTTTAACTCGAATAATTTGCATGTACAACCAACCAACCTGAATTGAGAAATCTGCATCCAAGCAATGAAAGTTCAACCAAGTTAGCACAAGTCTGAGTCAGCATAATCAAATCAGCATTTGTCATCCACGCTGTGACCCTTTCAAGTTTTAATTTCCTCAAATTTGGCACACTGAACTTAAAGCTCAATGAGGAAATCTCACCAAAGCAATAGCTGACAGCTAAAACTTGCATGTTTCTCAAAGATTGCACAAGATTAATAATGAGAGAATCTGATATTACCTGTTAGAAGCAGAAAAAAAAAAAAACACTATATAAGAAAAGGTATCATAAATATGAAACATAGGGCAAAGATACTACGAGGATTAGGAAGAGAAAGAGTTTACAGACAAAATAGTAAATTGCTAAACATTTCATTCGACTGAATTTTTTTTAAAAAAAAAAACAAAAGAAACTAGCAATTAACAGTGCAATTTCTTGAACAGCATGGTAAGTTACTCCATGATGACCAACCAGCTAGAATATACACAAGCAGCATACCAAATAGACAACATTACCTGAAAGTATATCATCAGTGTCTCTAACAAAGGACAGAAAGTGGGTAAAAGTTGCAGCCCATCATGGCCCAAGGATCCACCCAAACCAACTACCAGTGTCTTCAGTGAACTAGTAGTTGGTTTAAGGGTTTCAAAAGAAAAGAAAGAAAATCCCCATCCAACTGCCAGCTCCTCCAGTTTGCAGGATCTGGAAAGCTCAGAGTACAACTGCACTGAAGTATAAGATAAACTAGAAAACTCCATCCCTTCCCTATCGCCTCCATATTGTGACAGATGCTTACAACCTCTTGCTATCAGGCATTTTAGACCAGGATTTCGGCTCACTACATGAACCAAAGAAGGACCAGAGACCTAAGTAGAAATATTTTTCTATAAGAAAGTACTTTTTGGTAAAGCATCAGATATCTACGTAAAAACACCTGCAACAGAGATATAACAAAAGAAAACCATCTATGACTGCTTTACCCACCTTGGTTTCTGAAATATCAAGTCTCTCCAAGGATTTTCCTTGAAAGTGATACAAAGCATCATTACCAAGTTTAGTCTCCCTTAAACAGAGATGCTTTAACATAGAGGTTTGGGATATGAGCTCTGATAGAGATGTTTCACCAACTCCTGACAATGAAATGATACTGAAGTGTCAGCAAATCAGTAGTACATGAAGCAAAATAGATAATGTTGCTCAAGCGTGAAAAAAAAAAAGAGTAATTCTTATTCATGTGCATGCGCTATAGTTCCCCTGCTTCACCCAACCCCAGACACTAAAAAGGCTCATGAAATTTTCACAAGATTTTCAGTAACAACTATGGAGATCCCTTGCGCCAAAATGCGGGGGATCTTTTCCCCCTTTCATGTGACATGCGTGGGGACGATCACTTCTGAACAAAATCTAGACAATGAACAAAACTTGAAAAACATCAAACTCTTCGAGAAAACAGATTACTTTTTTTAAGAGGATCTAACATGTGGATCAACTATAAAAACAAATCACCATACACACAGGCACACACTAAAAAGAAAAAAATTATAAAAAATCACTGAATAATAAAACCAATCATTCTTAATGGCTTTTGTACTGGGAAAACATCTGGACAAAGTTACTGCTTACCGTTGCAGCCACCTATATCCAGCAGTTTAAGTTTAGGAGCCAATGAATCCAAGGACCTCTCAATTTGTGGCAGTGCAAGGTCATTAAGATTTGGAACACCAGAGCAAAGTGCCTGAACTGAATTCTCCCCAAAATAAGTGTCACGAGCCAAAATAGAGTGGAGCATAATGCATTTGCGTATTACAACAGATATTCCATCATCTGTTACTGAGGTACAACCATTTAGGTTAAGGTAACATAAGGATGCACATAACTCCGCAATGTTTTTGAGATCAAAATCTGGGATGAATATTAGACTTGTAAGTCTTACAGCGTAGCCATGGATAATCAAAACATCAGATCTTAGCTCATAGAGTCAATTAAGCGAAAATAAAAAATGTTTGATTTACAAGATGTGCACCACAAAGCCAACTACAGAGATCACAAAATATTTTGTGAAATAGAGCATGCCCGGTCCACATTGGAAAATTGAAGTGTCACATTGCAAAAGTCAAGGGATCACTTCAAAGCACATGAAAAGATCTCAAAGAATATACCTTCTTTTTTTTTTCAGAAACATGCATGAACAGAAATCACACTCTGTGCACATGTTAAAGTTATAAAAAACGAAAAATAAAATAAATTTGAAACTTCTATGCCCTGCACATCAATGTTCATTACCCAAGACAAATGAAAGCTAGAGAGACAAGCATCCAGGGGGAGGAGGACAACTAACTCACCAGAAAAATCTGCACGACCCTCCACTGTGAGTCTTGTAATATTTGAGAACTGTGTTCTAGCCACAGAAGAAAACATCTCAGCAGAGGGACTGCGATCAATATTGCATACTGTAGTTGATCTTAGTGGAGCATGACCAACAAATGAAGATAGAATAGATACTTTTGGCGGAATAACAGGGCTAATATCCACTGTCATGTCAACTTCACAGAGCATTGGACATTTTTTTATCAAGTGGTGCAACCTTTTTGTATCAAAGCCAACAAAATGAACTGCCCTTAGTTTCCTTAAGGATGGAAAGGACTTGCTGAAGCATTGAATGGCATCCTCAAGATCTAGCATTGGACAATTTGAAATATCCACCTCTTGCACAGATTCAAATGTCAAAGTTGGCAAAAGATCCTTGGAAATAAGAAATTTGTCACGAAAGAGATGTTGAAGATTGAGGGATTGCTGCTTAACATTCTTCCGCAACACCACGTCTTCAATGTGTGAAGAAGGAAGCAAGGATGCAAGAAGAATTGGCCTAATCTGTGGGCAACCTGACAGGTCCAGTTTCTGCATGGTGAATTAGGCAATGATGAGCAATTGACCAAATGATCCATGAATGTTGCATGGAAGAAAGTATTCTTTCCATTAGTAGAAAAATAAGTCACTTTGCTTCAATTAGACGAGTATAAGAACCATTAATAGTTTTTAAGTACTTCATTCGTCAACAGCATTTTGCAATATGTTTTATACTAAAATGAATCAACCGACACAATGACCCCACACGTTAATAATTTCTCCCTTGAACAGTCAAAAGGCGATCATTTGCAATCCTTTGCAAAAATCAATGGCATATTTTCAAATAAGAAACATCTTAGGACTGCCATCTTAAAGTAAACCTGCTAATTCTAACACCCTCACCACAAAGATCTCTGTATCTACATTGCCTTTAAATATTTAACACAATATTTAAACGTTGTCATATTATAACACATACTTTCTGAACGATCTTCAGACCTAACTCCCTTTGTTCAATTAATTAATGTTTATTATTAGATCTTTTCGGGAGATTGAGAAAAATAAAGATATTTATAGTCTTCTAATTTCTATGTATACTAAAGTACAGTATTTTACTACTTTTTCCTTTTTTATTTTCTTTAGTATCTTCTTTATTAGTTCTATCTCCTTTTCATTCACACAATAAGGTTCTTTTGACATACTTTTTATTACACTTCACTATATTATCTTTCATTCTCCTAATGAACAACATTATAAGAGACATAATATCACAATTCCCCGATCAGTAGTCCCTACTTCAATCAACGAAAAAAAACCAGAAGATTCAAGTTTGATGAGAAGATATCACAAATGCCTAAAGATGTTTCCATTTCTCATTTAGAAAATATTTGATTATATTTTAACGTATAGCAGCATGTACTTATTAGATGAAGAAGATGGTTGGAAGTCATCACTAACAAAATGCATGGACAGAAGTAACTCAAAAAGGACAAGCCTTGGCTACCTTGAAATGAATGTCTCCACCAAATTACTAAGCAGTATGTGTAACCTACATCGTTTCTTCACAAACGTATTCATAAAGATTAAAGTGAGACACCTATGAACTCAGCAAATTTTGAGTCAAAAACCATGTGGGTTTTTTTCCACTTCTTTCAAAAAAGGTCCAGCCTTGCCCATCAGAATTTGCAAGGCTTTTAAAGGGAATGAAAATTATGTGGACCACATGCCAAGGATATAGAGAATCAGAAACAATTGACAAGGGGACTTCAGGGACCCTATGGACAAAGAGAAACAGAAAAAACCTTAGTATATTCTGTCAACCGAATCCTCAGATGAACCAAATCATCATCTCCAGAAAAGTTCATCAAGTCTGTAAATGGATATACCGCAAGCCTAAGGATAGCATCAATGCTTTCATCAGCAAACTTCGAAAACAAGCAGCATCTTCGTTTCCCTAGAGTGCAAAGCCACACAAATTTTCCAGTACATCGGTGAAACCAAAAATAAAAGAAAAAGGTGCTACAACCAAAGTCTTCAGATATACCAGCAAGAAACCACAACGGCAAAAGATGAGTGCGGATCTGCCAAAGAAACAATGAATTTTAAAAGAAAAACGAGGTAGTAATAATTATATCCAAAAGAAAAAATATCTGAAAATATTCAGTAGGAGTATATGAACTACTCCTAAAGAGGTATAACATATTCTTCCCCACCTCCCGCTCCATTTTTCTCTCCGCCTCACACACACGTGGAAGGCCCACATACATATCTGCACCTTTTGTTTACATTCTCTGCTTATACAGCAAAAGCATACCTGTTTTAGCATGCCATAGCAACTGTCTTCAGTACTGCTAAAACATTCAGAATTTTGGCAGTTAACGGCATGCCAAATTAGAATGCCATCACAAAGGTGCTTCTCACTGCAAATAATGAACAGATTACAATTATACTAGTATATATACAACAAAAAGCAAGTAAGTAAATAATGATCAACCTGCCGATGGTCAATTGTGGGTGGTGTATGCATGAATATAATAACTCATAAGGGACATCACTGAAGGAGTTGCAGGACATTGCCCACATCTGTACGAGTAAAATGTATCTGGTTAGACGACAATTACATGTGATTATGGAAGATTAAGGAAGGACAAAATATATCCTAATTTAGGCACTTACAAAGTTCCTTGCCAAATAGGAGGTACATAGTTGAGAAATCAAATCATTTGCTGCAACATATTTCACTTTCATCTATAAGATGTAATACCATAATATTCCAGTCAAACACTAACAGGGAAAAAATAAATAAATACCTGCATTCATACGAACTAATAGTTACAAAGCACCTTCCAAAAGTCTTACCATGCTCTTGACCACATTTCCAAATGATGACCAAAGAATCTAATTGTAATGGTGGATGTGGAGAACCTCTGAATGAGGTAACTTCTCTCAACCAAATCTGACACTTCAAGAGCAACATCTCAACTCCAAAAAATAATGCAGCCTGATATTGAGGGGGAAAAATAGCAAGTTTTGAGACTTAACAGATAATAATCAGTCAGGTAGCTCAGACACCAATGATTCACTTTAAATAATGTGCTTTAGAAAATATTAGTGATAGTGGAAATTAAGCTTTCTTGAGGAAACTATTTTGATTGCAAGAAATCGCTAATCCTTATGAAACAATATCATGTACAGCTCCAGAAGTAGTGTGTACAATAGTAAAGGAACAAGAGAAGATTTGTGCCTTGGAAAAGAAGGAACCAAATTTGAAGCATTAACCATAAAGTTTAACTATGCGAGGCCTCAACATTATTTCAGATTATGCTTTATAATTAAGCAGGCAAAAACTAATAGATTTCTAAGACACAATTTAAGGAAGCAAAGTTTTTGAGCTGAGCTCTAAGTGAGCTACAAAAGAACACTGTAGACTAGATAACCATTTAGTCCAATCTGATCATTCAAATTTCAATGGTTTATATTTTCGATTTAAGCAAGAGAACCTCATATGGCTAGATACAATTTTTTTAAAAATCCAATTTAATATAAAACCATCAAATGACTATACTAGAATATATCTCCATGATCATGTATATCTAGAGTTCCTTGTGGTCTTGAAAGTACATCTTATGATAACATCAAGAGTTATTTTTCCATTTAAATCATCAGTGAGTTAAGTCTCTTTTCCTCTACCATCATTAGAGAAACCAGACGCCATAAAGGACATTAAAAGCTCAGTCAAAATAACTATATGTTGCTAATTGGTTCACAAAATCTGTTTCCAAAGCAGAACAGTGACATTAGGCAGCATGACATCAAGCATAGAACTTTTGTCAGATAAAAGCCAACTAAAGAAACAAATCCCTTTTAAGCAAGTTAAGAGACACAACCTTCTAATAGCCGTTCTCGGTTTTCTAGCAAGAATTTCTAAAGACTTTCAGATAAATGTATAAGTACTCCAAGCATGCATGTATTGCTTCTTCTCTTTGCCAGGTCAAACACCAAATAAAAGTTGATTTTTCTCTTTTAGGAATACTAATATAAAATCCCTTTTCTTCTTTTCTCACTCAAATTATCGTCTCATTACAGGACGATACCATTATTACTTTCCACTCAAGGCCAAAATTAAAAAGATAAAACATAAAACCTCGATTGTAAGCTTAAATCAAGATTCTGCAACATTTTACCAATTTTGAATGTTAGATTACATAATTACTTGTATTTCAACAGAGTATGGATCAATATTGAAATGCCTACAGAAAGAACAACAATAAACATAAGCTTTACCTCGTAGAGCAGAACAAAATTATCAGGTGTGACATCCACCGAACATCCAAATATGGACCTCAATACACTCAAAAAGGCTTCCATGTTCCAGTGAATTGATAAAGAGCACAGACCAGACTCACTGGAAATTTTTAAAAATTGCATACATAGTTAAAAACCCATAAAAACTCAAAAATGAAACTTTAAACCAAGAAACACTAGCAAATAATTTCACTCATATTTTGGAATGCTGAAGAGATTCTACCTAAAGTTTCCATCCAAAAGTCCACGAAAATATGAAGAATTTTCAACTAGCCTGCGCCAATGAGCTCAATTACATCAGTATGGAAATTACAGTAAAGAAAAGCTCGTAATTTAGAATTAAGGAGCTGTATATATACCTTCTTCGATCGGCTGTGATTAGAACAGTTGAATGATTGAGAATTGAAGCTAAGCTCCAGGTATTAATTTCATCTGTTGAGATGAGAATTTCGCCTTCCGCATCGTGAATTTGATCTTCTTTGGATCCAGTGATATTGGAGTCGATACAGCGGAGAATCACGAAGCGTGCATCGTCGTCGCTGCCTGCGTTTGATGCCATGGAGTTGAATGCGCTCTACTTTTGGAATTCTATCGTCAATCTTTTTTCAGTTTCGTTTGTTTTATTCAATTTGCCATCTGTTTCATTATTGTTAAGAAGAGGTAGTATATTGTTGAAATTTAAAAGCTGCTTATCCAAGGGGAGTCGTTGTTGATACTCTAGCTAAAACTTTCTTTTTCTTCTTCTTCTTTCGTATTTTTTCTATAAAAAAATAATAAAAGAAAATTTGTTTTAATTTGAACTCCAAATATTTAATTCTTCCTCAGTTCAATTTTACACTTTAAATTTACATAAGGATTAAGATAAATATTGTAAATGATAATTATACAATCAAATTTCCTAAATTGATCTCATTTAATACCTAATGTATATGTATTAATTATTCTCAAAAAATACATTCTTTAATAAATAATTAATAATTCATTCAAATTTTTCATTAATAGTAAGAATATAATAGTAAACGTATATACTAATTAAAAATTAGACAATTAAAATGAGACATAAAAAAAAAGAAACATGAATAATTAAAATGAGATTAGCCGAGTAAACTTTTTTTTAGTACCTAATTCATTTTAGACATTTTTATATGATCCATTATGCACTAGTTATGTAAAGGAAAAAGGGTAAAAAATAATATAGTAATAATGAACAATCTTTTTTTTTCACTACGTGGTTGAAGCTTTCCTAAAATGGAGAACTAAAAATACATTAGCGACAAAAAAAAAAAAAGATAAAAATAATCATTAGGACAAAATCAACCAAATGAAAATACATTATAAACCAAAATGGGAATTTATCCAACACAGAGCCAAGAAATACACTTCTAAAGTAACAGGTTTTAAAGCCATTGCACAAGAAAAATTTAAAATGCCAAAAACAGAAGTGCAAAAGTTTTTTCGATTATATTAAAATAAGTGCTATGAGTTTATTCTATGTTAAATTAATGATACAAACATAATATGAACCACATTTACATTTTCATTTTCTCCTATGACTCGATGAAGCCTTGAAATTTCCCCCCTTTTGTGCAAACTTGGAAGTTCTTGACACTCTAATATGATCAACTGGACAAATATGATAATCACCATTCTTAATGGAGTTTTTCTTCTTCAAATCAAATGAATCACCCCTACTCAACCTTACTCGTACTCGGTGATGTTTAGGCCTTAAAGCCCTCCTCAAATACTCTTCTTTGTATTCCCTGCCTCTACGAGATCGTGATCTTTTTCTTCGTTCAATTTCAATGTCCCTATGTGCTTGAGAATAAGTACTCCCTTCACAATCTTCTTCATCACTGCTAATTGATAATTCTTCAATATCTCTTCTTGCTCTCTTCATGCGCCTTTTCTGGTTATGCTTTTGAAGATTTAAGCATAAGAAACTGAAGCAGCATTCTATCACAGAGAAACATGCCCATATACTTCTGCAGAAGGTATGGCAGATGCATTGGCAAATACCCAACTTGTATGAGAGGTAGAAGAACAAGAGAACTGCAGGTTATCAAAGGCATTTTTGAATTAACTAACATACCAAATTTACAAATTTACTGGGAAACCTCATGCCCCAACTCTCATTAGGTTAAGAAGTTCTACATTTTTCGTTACAGTGTAGTTAAGTTTCAAGCATAAATTTAGGTGTCATTGCAGTAGTAAGCCTTGTAATTGAGAAGACAATAATAACTTTCATAATTGAAACTAACTCTACTTAATTGAATTAGCAATTGTCTTAGCTTTTGTTAATGAGGTTATAGTCATAAAAGATATCAATTGGACAGGATTAACAAATTAACACGTTCGTGATTTTTTTTCACGTTTTATCACTAACGCTCTCAAGTCTGATACATGATTCCTTAGTGCCCATCTCAATATCTAATTTTTTTTTGTAAACAGATAATTCATGTAGTATGATCAAATATTAATCACCCATTTTCCTACATATGGTAAACCTCTGTTTAGCATCATGGAGTTCCGATTTCCGAATTGACAGTTATGATTACTTCCAAAGAGTCAAATATGAACTCTCTTTCATTTTCTCTATCATCTTACCAAAAACTGAACTCTGATACCAATAAAGATTTTATCTAGGATATTTCCAAGATTTTTCAAATTGGCGTTGTTAACAAAAGCAAAAAACTAAAGAATTGCATAACAAATAAGAATATATAATGATCTTTTTCAATTTCTGGTTCTTTAGTGAATAATTTTTGTTCTATTTCACAAGATAAAAGGAGATTTAAAGCTCACCGAAGTATAACAGGACTATAACCAGAGCCAACTTCAGCAAATGGGAGATACAAAAATTCTCTATATAACAGAAGAGATCCCATGTTGGCTGACACTTTGTGCTGCACGGTTAGAAAGGAACTTTTCAAGTTGAAAAACAAAATGGACGTATATTCCTTGAAGAGAATATTTTAACAACCCAAATTCCAGTACTATATGAGATCGAAGTATCTTCATTTCTTACTTGCAAGACTTCCCAGCAAGAAAATCAAGGGGATGCCCCAACAATTTGCCCACAACTTGGGAAAATCCAGATAGAACTGAAGAAAAAAAATTCTCCATACCAAGACGAATTTAGCGGCAACCCTTAAGGAAAAAATCTAGAAAACCTCCCCCCCATAACCTTCTGCAATGATAGATGAAACCGTAAGAAATCACGTCCAATATGTGCAAACGTACACCTTTTATAAGAAAAAAATAGCAAATTGATGTTGATTAATCACACGCCCAGAAAAGCCATATTTGAAGCCAAATAATGAAAGAAATTAGGGGTTAACGATTGATCACAAGTATTTCTTTTTTTCCCCCTTTATTTAATCAGTGATTTTTAAGTTTATATACTTTAAGCCCAAGTCAATATTCTAGTCCAGAGGAACATAAGATAGAAGAAAATCAGCAATATAATCTCCATGTAAAAATAAGAAGCAATTGTAAACATAAGTTCATGTTTAGCAATGAACAATAATTTGAACAAATTGACTATAAATAGAGGATATAAACTACTTCAGCACAACGCAGACACAGGAGAAATTCACAATAGGAGCATACCCACACAGAGCAATTCAAACATTTTTCTAGAATTGGAGGACAAAACAGAAACCATTGCAAGCAAATCAAGACGGAAGGTTGTGTATAATCAACACAAGATCTCTACGAAACATTGAGAGGCAACAAATGATAGATAACTAACCTTTGGATACATTATTCTTAATTTTCCGGGATGTAATTGAAGACTATTCTTTGCAAGAATTGGATCTGGAAAAGAGGGAAACAGGAGGGAGAAGCGAACGAAAGAATAAATTAGGAATGAAGGGAAACATAATTAGAAGACTGCTGTTGATCAAATCAGAACTCCATGGTGCTTTCCTAGGCTGAAGAAAAGATACAAGTGTTTCAATCAAAACGGTCTGAGAAAATCAGACCAAGTGCAGTTTCCCTCCAACGGCAGTTTCCCATTTTTTTAATAAACGAATAAGAGGGAGACACGTGGAATTTGGAGCTTCATATTCATTGGGACTTTTGGTCTAGAATTCAAATATAAAAAAGCGTAGGATTTCAAATTTATAAATTTATTTTCTCAAAAATTATAATTAATTATTTTAAATGATAAATTTTAATTATACAACAATTGCACAAACAAAGTAGAATATGACATGTTTACTGGCTCTTTATTTTTTCAGGAAAAAACAAAACTAGTAGATAATATGGGTGTAACTGTGCAATAGAACAAAAGATATTCAGTTTTAATCTTTGTTCAGAACTCAGAAGGGGTTTTTCTAGTCTTTTTTCATTTTTAAAGAATTTACCCTTTTTTGTAATAGAAATATAATAAAGGGAGTAGAAGTATATTCTTTTCTGGGCCTTTTAACAACAGGTCAATTTCACTTTAAGTTATTATTGCAAGAGTCAGTAGCGAACTAGCCATCAAATTGCCTCTTGTCTTTCTTTCCTATATTGAATTATGAAACTACTCCTCCAATACCATAGATTATGAGACGAATAATTACAAAATAGGAAAAACTTGACTACGAGACGAAACTTGTATTACTTAAACCCCACATGACCACATTCATTCCCTCCTCCCCACGCGGGAGGTCCCTCGACTCCCTGCCCACCCAAAAGGAAGAAGGAAAACATGCATAACTAGCACAAGCTAATGCTAACACGCAATTAGCATGGAAATGATTTATAAAGGATCGAATTATTATCTCAAGACTCAACATGAATCATAAAAAATAAATTAAAAAAAGAAAAATAAAACACGTGACTAAAGAATTTTGTCGTTCTAAAAAGAAAACTAGAAAATTTATCAGCCTTCTTTTACTTCAATTTTTTATTTGATAAGTTTTATGGTGGAAGTTTATACTTAATCAAAATAATATAATCTTAAAGTTTCAAAAGATTATAAAAAAAACTATATACTAGTCATTACTTATATGAAGTAATCCATGTATATAAAAAGTAATATATAAATTGTATCGAAAATGATAAATCAATTACCATAAACCTAAAAAATTGGGGACACATGACATCACCATAAACGGGAGCATCTGCAATTGATAAAGTAAACCTTCTGCAATGACTGCCTAGCTGCAACCCAATTTTATTCATACAAGTCCAAGTTCTTTAAGTTATAACCAGACTAATAACCATCGTTGCAACTATACATCATATAGGGAAACTGAAGTAAAGATTAAATCTTCCATTCCATCGTCTAAATTAACAGCCCAATTATAACTTTGTGGACGAATAGTCGTGGGTAATTGATCTTCTGTAGCAGCGATGGTAGAGAAGGAACATATGGGAAGCCATCATGTACGCCAAGAAGGCACCTCCACCGTTACCTTCTCCTTCTCTTAGTAGGTAGCAATTACCTTCTTTTTAAAGCACCGTAATTCCTTGTAACCTGTGGAGAGAAGTGCGTGTTAGTTGAATAGGACATCTAAGTATTCATCAAAAGAATTGATTGCTTAGGAAAGAGACAAGATGCAACATGGCTCTTAAGACAAAAGGTATCATCATTATCAAGACTTGAACAGTGAAACACAGCAATGAAGCCAAATGTTAGAATTAGATCCAAAAAAACTGCAATTCCAGAATGTCAGAAATATTAATTCGGACAGCAGAAATCAGTAGGAATGTTTCTGGGGTATACATGAAGGATTTATGAGTCAAATGCATCTGAGAAAGGGTAACTCTAGAAAATATTTGGAATTAACAACTTCACTTACCCGAGTTTGAGATTTTATCTGCTTTGTTCTGTCTTTGTCGTCATCGTCATCGTCATCATCATCTCTGTTCATGAGCATCTTTTGAAATGAAGATGATGTATTGTCTGATTTCCTTCCCCTTTTAGCACCAGTTGCAGAACCTCTACCCCTTCCCCTTGGAGCTGCTCTTTTCCGTCCTTTGGCTAGGATCGGTTCATTGTCATCCTTGAAAGTTTTTGAAGAAAATTATTCTCAAGGATTCAATAACCATCAATGAACTTAAAGATGGCATAAGAAAAAATGTTTTATATCTAGTTGTGCATATCAAGATGCTAATCAAACCATCGAGGTCTCATAAGCCTATACAAACACTTTGCTTCATGATATTCATAGGTCTGATTTTTCAACTTGCTATCTACTTTAGGTTGTCATCTATTTGCACTATCTATGATGCAAAAGGAAAAATCATTGTCCAAACTTTACTCCATATTTTTACTTGTATCTAGATTAACCAAATAGGTTGTGAACTATCCTTGATTTTAAGTATGCCTTGGGAAACTCTAGAAAGCTTTTTCTTTTGTTTTTCTAAGGAGCCTTGTATTTACATTTTTCTTTCATCCAAAGATTCTCACAGCCCTTGAATCTCCAGTAGGTTAATGTTTTGGGATAGCCAAAGTGATTTCATCAAGTGCAGCACAACAAAGCGTGAGCAATGAAGGTGTAATTGTACCAGTGACCAAAAGAAGCAGCTCAGTGTGTTCTAACAATCCCAAATTCATTTTGAATTCCTTAATTTCATATAGTAGATTAACAGAGAATTTTCAGAAGTCATCATACCGATATATTATCAATATCATCAGAACCATCTTTTGCTCCCTCATCACTAGGAGGGTCCACATTTTCCTCATCATCAGCAATGCTCCGAAATGATGCTGATGCAGATCTGCAGTAACATAATCATCAAAGAAATTTCTCCATGTCATGTAGGTATGCTGTAATAAGTCATCTGCTTTTCCATTAAGTATTCAAAAGATTGTAAAGAATCAAATAGTCGCTTGCTACCTCACTTTTGAGTTTGTGTGCACAGAAAATTATATTAAATAATTCATGAAAGCTGAGCTTATCAGTTAAGAGCACAACCCATCTACAAGGTGGCTACCAAATGTATTTTCACAGATCATAGATTTAGACTTTAACACAGCTACAGAATGTAATGTCTTGGATTTTCTCCATCATACATGAAAAGATGTTCCAGTTTTACCGGTATAATTCTCTACGTAGTTCTGAATAGACAAATAAAATTTTTATGGAATGCAAAGTAATATATATATATATATATATATATGTCAAAAATATGAAGACAGAGCAAGCTTGGGACAGGCAAATCAAAAGGCATGCTAAGGGTGTTACAAACAAGGTAAAAGGTCAGATTTTGGAAAGAACACCAAAAACTACAAATACACATAAGCCACCAACCAGTAACTCCTTCAGATTAACCAATAAGAGCAAAAGATTGGTTATTGAAAACTTTTAGAAATATGAATCCACGATACCTTTAAAACCATTAAGATCTTTCTACTGAAAAGGTTTGAGAACGTACACAGAAGGCACCTAGATTTCCAATAGATAATGCCTGTGAAGCAGATCTAAACAACAATTATCATTTTTTTGGCAAGCAATATTTAACCAAAAGCATTTGCAGGGATTATTCTGACTTATGCTCAAAAAAGGGCATCTGGTGAAAAGCTCTGAGACTCCATAAAATAATCAAGCATTCATCTACCTCTCTCCTCAATATAAGGGGATAAATGGAAATGTAAAAGACTGAAAAGAAAATGAGAAATTTCCTAAGCATGCTGAGATATGTCTTGGCAAACAAGCAATACTTTTTATTAATATTTCTACATGTGTAAATTTAATAAAGGATCAACAGAACAGAAAGTGAGCATAAGGCTAGACCTCTGTGACTGTTGAAATCCTATAGCTGCATCAAGGGTTGTTTGTTTTAAGCTACTAGTAGACCTGCCTCTACCTCTACCCCTTCCTCTGCCTCTTGATGAACTCTTAACTGCTTCAGTAGCATCATGAGAAGACCTAAAAGATTGAGATGAATCTTGCCAACCTCTTTTCTTAGTCTTTGAACCTGACAAAAGAGTGGTGTCCTCATCATCACTAAAGGAAACTGCAGTATCAGCTCTTCCAGTCTTTCTAATACCCTACATGACTCGATAAAAGGTTTCTTGTTAGTACATCAAAAGACCAAAATCCACAAACAGGAATTTAGAAATTCCTGCACAGAAACTTGTGATGCAATCCTTACAACTCTAACAGAACAAACTTACCTCTGGGGATTGGCCGCCAGAGGTGAACGTATCCTTAGTCTGTGCTGCTCTTTCTTTGACACGTTCCTGCAATAATATATCCACTGTCAAAAGTAATATGTACTTTTCAAAGTAAGGTAACAGAGCACCCAGTGGTGCAAAATTAGATTCAATGTAAGCAAACAGATTCTCCAAAAGGATATATGGCAGCCTAGATAACAACAAACAAAATGTATTGCAGTAGCCCACCCTTTTTTTGCCTCCTTCCCATTCTGGAAGAGAAAGAAGAAAATTTTAACATGGCAACTACAGCAAGTTAGAACTATAGCTGCTACCCAAAACTCCACCTAAAGCATGGAGCCTTCCCTCCTTTACACTTTCAGCAGACATAATAGGTGTGGACTATTACAAAATACACAGCAATAACAGTAGAACACAAAAATATTACAAAATCAAATGATATCATACCAAAATAGCAATGAATTAGAAGATGCATGGACAAACATATAGCTGAAATAAGACTATCCCCAAGTCAAATCATCTTGTATAGAGATAAAAATTGAACTAAAACTGAGTTTCTTGCCTCTAAGGTTTCACCAACTTTGAGAATTATATCTTTCTCATCAGCCATCAGGGAATCTGAACCTCGAGCAATTTTACTCTGTTGAATGACACGTCTGAACGTATTAGCATAAAACTGTTCAAACATTTCATATAAGGACATCAATTTGCAGCAACATATATTACAAAGTAAAAAGTTTGCAACATGCACCATATCAGGATTGTTCTATCATAACCAGTGGCAAAGAGTATGAAGTACTTACCCGAGTTTCTTTGATGTTGTATTGAACACAAGAATAGAATGCCATTTTGTCATCTTTGTTAACAAAGTTGTGTAACGCAACATCCAAGTCATTAACAGGAAGTATCTCCATTTTCTGTAAAAACACGTAATACTGTTAAAGGAAAATAAATGAGAGGAAATTAATCAACATAGTCTGGAACTCAAAATAAGTGATTGATAAAGGAATTCCATATGAAGATTGAAAGCATGAGGAAAGAAAAATCTAGTACCATACAGGATACCAAAATGAGAGGAGGAGGGGCTTAGACCTTTTTGTGCCCTCCAAAATGTGCCCCCTTCTAAGGGGGAATATTCCCTCGCCAATTTATCACAACATAGATGAAACTAAAAATGTTTGCATACTTTGCACTTAATATGAAACGGTCCTAACATGGACAATGAGAGAAATAACAAGAGACCGAACCTTATAATATATATAAAAAGGGAGAATAAGGTTCAAGATCGATGACGTACCAGATTATTCTCAGCTACTAAAGCTTCAATGTTTTGCTGATTCAGTTCTTCTGGACGAAGCCGTTCATAAGAATCCATTCTGGCTGCCAAACATCAACAACTAAATTAACACTATGAACTGAGGTACTAATTTATAATAAGAAGAAAAAGAGAAAGAAGATAAAGTCTTCCTAGACTAATAACTTCTGATAACCACAAGGAGACAATTTTTGAGGCATGAGATTTAACAGTTTCAGCAAGAAGTCCAGTTTATAGTGCTTATAAGAGCAAGAAACTGAATATGGACATTTGGTGCAAATATCTTATTATAAATTTATGCAAGAGAACCCCCCAGGTACTTCAAGAACCATTCCACTGAGGGTGGCTATGCACAACAGAACTGATTTCTACACAGTTCCATCTACAATCCCTACAATATAATTTCTCATTTCAACAGCAAAGGAGAACATAAAAATACCTTCCCGGGAGCCTTTTTTTGAAGCTTTGGAAAATATAAGAATATCCTGTGGATTAGCAACCTACAAATTTTATATCTATCAGCATAGATAGTCTATGGAGAAGAAAGGGAGCTTTACCAAAAATCTATAATTGGAGGGAACAGGTACCTTTCCAACATATTTCTGTCCAAATCTTTGAGGATTTATTGTCATAAAACCAGAATAATCTACCTGTAAAATAAAATTGACTCTACTTAATTTGATAGGACAAATTAAATAAGAAATAAATAATAAGGTTAAAACCAAGAAAATGGTGTTACCTTAATTCGAACTAAGGGAAGCTTAAGCTCTTCTATGTTAACTGCCTTTTGGCTGGACCTCTCTATCAGATTCCTGACCTGCATATGAAATTTATTTCCAGTCAGCAGGGCAAAGGTACCAGCAGGTTACCTTTATAAAGATTGAAAGAGACAAGAAAGCAGAAAAATTCCTGCAAATGAAAAGTATATGAAACAGGAAGAAAGAAAAAAGTGTGAAAGATGACTTACCACTTTGTCCAAGTGTTCAAGAATTGAGTTTTGATCATTAGGATCAATGTCAGATTCATCCTTCAGTACAACCTGGGCAAGAAAGACAGATACATAAAAAGGGGTTCCTTCAACCATGAATTTAAGAAAAGAAGAAGCTACCTCAGCGTATTCAAATGGCCTGACAGAGTTCAGAGGTATCTTGGTTGGGCGGTATTGATTTCCCTGAATTTGAGATTGACAAATACAATTAGAAAGTGTTCCTGTAACAAAAGGTAAAACTAATCCTCCAAAAGAAAATTAGACAATGGCTCATAAAGGAAGCCCAAGAACAACCTTAATCTCCAAAAGAAGTACATGTTTTGGTTTTGATTCACCTTCAATTAGTGAAGTTGCAACAGAAGAACCCGGCTGGGTAATATGGAAACCCATACCAGCAACTTCCTGGCAATAAATTCAATTGAAGTCAGGCATGATGATAAAACTATGTAGCCAGTCCAAAGACAAGAAGTCATTTGCTGTTACTTGAGGATCAACAAGACATTCATGTTCATGTCCCCAGACAATGAAATCAAGAAATCTTGGCAAAAAATGCTCATTTATGGCATTTTTTGGATTTGTCTTCACCCTGAAAACAAGGAAAACATCAGTTAATATTTAGTACTTATGAAAAACTTCATGAAGCTTGTTGTGAGGGTACATTAGATAAAGCAAGTTTCCAGTAAAATATTATAATTCTTGAGAAGAACCTGTTCTGATGAAGCACAAGAATGTTGAACCAGTCTGATACTTCACAACCTTCTTGAGCTTCAGGCCTCATCCATTGTACTGCATGTGGTGTCTACAGGATCCAATTGAACCCTTGAAAATCCTCTCAAGTCAGAAAATAAGAATTAGAAAGTATAATCAGTAAAGAATACCTGAAACATCCTATTTAAGCGTTCATCTCTAATGTTCCCAAGCCCATAAAGAGCTACAGAAGTTGAACCCTGTAATCATATAGTTAGAAGTCCATTCACGAAATATTCCAATAGTACTTCTACTCTGTTCTCCAATCAAGCATATCTAGGAGCAAACCTTCTTAATCAGAATGGGGTAGACAGTAATCTGCCCAACACCAGAACCACCAAGGACCATTTTCCCAAAATAGTTCACAAGATTGCATGATGAAAGTATGTCAACAGCAGATAGGTTGTCCTGTCATAAATAAAAGATGACAAGAATGGCCCAGAAGAGAAGTGTCTAAGAGCACAAATATTGTTTTCTGTCATGTACACCAAATTTAGAAACCATACCACTCCAGCAGGATCATCATGATTTCCGTGGATGCTGAAAACTGGCAAGCCAACGTTAAAATGCGGGTCTTCATAATTTACGTGACCAAATCTGCTAAAGATCACAATCACTGAGAAAACGATGGTGGGCAGTATAAACTACTTTAACAATATCATGTTCATTGGTTATGAGTAGGTTGTTTCATGGACATTGAAGTGACCAAAGTAAATTAGATGTAGAAAACGATATCCACAACCAGAAAGGTTAAAAGTGAACACTAACGTTTAGCTGTGAGAAGATTCTAAATGCATCAAATCAAACCTCCTTTGCTTTTGCTAATTCTGAACCAAGTTTCAGGTATTAAATAACAAATTGTGTTCAGAATACATCATACAAAAGTTTAAACACTAAATATAAGTTAACTTCTGGCACTTCACATCTATGCTGGGGTTTTGGAGGCAGATGCTATACTAAGCAAATATCAAAAGATGCTATGCCAGACTTTATCAAACGTTTCCCTCAAGTATTGAGAATCTCTGACCACCAACAACAAGAGAGGAAAGACATAGAGAATGGGAATAAACTATAGCTGTCATATAGAGAAACCATTACGAATTGGCGAAGTTCACTGTCTGATCACTAACAACTTGGAACTGCACTGGCCGATCATTAAGGCAATGACGGCGAAGAATCTCGATGGTTTTTACAAGGGTTGACCTCGAAGGCTTGTTCTCATGGAATAAATCGCCACCAAGGAGTAAAAAATCCACCTGAATCAGGTAGAAGACAACATGTAAAAGTAAATATTTTAAAAGAGAAAAATACATATTCAGCTTAGGAGGTCAAGAGAAAAAAAGAAGAGAATTTACGGTAACCATCTTCCCCTTCCTAACTTACAGACCATTCAATAAACTTATCATCCTTTAAAAGTACCAAATTGTTAAGTAACATAACAAGTTGGTATGACTGATAAAATGATAATCAGATCTTAGAATTCAGGTCGACATTTAATTCCAAGCGATTATAGGAAAACGTAATATTGATGTTCCTAGAAGCAGTAATGAGGGCACCTGCTTTTGCTCTGCAATTGAGCAAATCTCTTCAAACGCTTGAAATGAGTCGTGCCTCCGTATTTCATTACTCTCCATATAGCCTAGGTGACAATCTGTAGCAACAAGTACGCGAAGCGTACTGTTTGTATCTTCTCTGCAAACAATTATAAAATGTACAAACCAATAAATTCCTTTGCAAAAAAAAAATGCATCACAATCCCCTCTCTTTATTTCCCCTTTTATCTCCCTAACATTAAGCTTACGCTTAATTGATAAATACTCAATTAACCAACTAAAAATAAGCTAAACTAATATTTTAGAGTGCTGGGCTACATACTACAGAAAATGCACAGAATAATCAATTTAAAACATCTCTAAAGGGAAAATTTTATACCTTGAAGAGTCATTCATTTTCGATGAGTTCAATATTATACCTACACAATTCAGTGTGAATGATGATATAAAAAAAAAGGTATAATGTTGAAAAAATTAAATGTAAGAAAAGCCCTAAATGGCCCGTTGAACCACAGGACTCAAGCAAGTGCTGCTGGCATATACATACCAGACTTCGGTAGTTTGTAGGCTGTTGGGGGTGTTAGATAGCATTGATCGGAAAAAGGAGAAGAGAGCCAAAGACCTGAAGATAGAGGTGGAGGAAGTAACTTCTCAGTTCTCAGCCGCGGCGTCGGCGAGAACTCAGCAGTCGAGAGAGTGGCGGGGAATTTAAAATACTTAGAAATAATGCGAAAATAGGAAAATACTCCCATAATAATAATACTCCTAATAATCTCCTTTTCAAAAAAAAAAAAAACTCTGATTTTATTCATATAAATTCCATGTAATTAGCGATAGGACATGGGATTTAAAATTCTTAAATTAAGTTAAGTCGGTTATTATGAGAGATACTTATCATATCTCTCGATGATTTCTTGAAGGCTTCATTAAAAATATAATAGATAAAGCAAAAATTAATTAGAACTAAAGTTGCAAGTATTTGATTCTATTTTCCTGTGTTGTTAAAGCTTATCATTAGGTAATTTTTACCTACTTCTTACTCTCATTTTATATATTTTAAAATAAATATATATTATCAAATGTTAAAATAATACGTTATTTATAAAATGAATGAATTTTTCAATTTTAATTTTTATAATTAAATTTCTTAAACTTTGTATCCTTCTAAAATGGATTCAACAAACTTATAGTTAAAAGTTTTATCATAATCTTTATATTGAGTGAAAATAATACATTCATTTCAAAATAAAATTGTTCTACTTTTACAAATTAAGATTTTAAAAACTATATATAATTAAAAAAATCCAAACTACCTAAAAATCCTTAGTCAAGTTATCCAAAAAAATGTGGTAAGAGAGATTGTTGATAATAATTAAAATTCTAAAAACCTATACCTATATTTTAAAAAAGTATTTTCTTCTAAAATTACTTATATAGAGAGAGGTAGTATCTAACCTAATATAACGAAAATGACAATACAAATTTCTATTTTGTTTTATCCAATAAGGTGGAAGAAAAAAGAGAATAAAATATATTTCAATTAATTAAAATGGTACTTTTGAAGTGATAAGTCTACATGGAGAGAGAGGTCAAATTTAAAATTTATTTTAATTCAATTAATTGAATTGTGCATTTGATTGATCACTTCCAAAACAAGGAAATATTAATTTTATTAAATGGAAACTGTTTATTATTATTTTTAGAAAAGAAAAAAAGGGAAGAGATAGGGATATATAGCAGTTTTTATAAACATTAAAGATGACATGAAACTGAAGTGCAACCCCTAAATTGACTCCGATATCCCTTTGCTAATTGAAAGAGCAAGCAATCAGCACCGCCAGACACTCTAGTTGGCAGTTGCTTATGGAGAAGGTCTCTCTTGCACGTCAGTATCCACTGTTGATATAGCCTCAAACCAACCCTTAATTTCCCCATTAAATCCACCGCCTACGTTAATTTTTAGGACCAATGATATGATAGTTGGGCATGGACACCATTTGTGTTGCAAATTTGGAGCCCTTTGCTAGCTGTGGCCTGTGGGTATTATGCTTTCAGCTACCATCACACTTTTGTATTTTCTCCAGTTAGAAACTCCACATCTTCGTCTCTAACAAGCAGAGGGTTTTTATTGAACCATTTTAATTAAAAATTCCATGCAAAAGACCATCGTCCATCCCCTGCAATGCCCACATCTTCTTCTGCATAGGTCTACTATTTATAAAGGCCTATATATAGAGGTCTGCTCAATAGGCAAGATGCTTCTCACAAAAAAAAACTGACCTGACTGATACATAAACTAAAAATTAGATCGTAATAGTTATCATTTTAATAAGTTTAAATAGTTTATCATTATCATGCAAACATTTTATTATCCTACAGAATTTTTAAATTTATCATTATTTATTTATTTTTCAATTTAATGGTAATTGGTAAGTAGTATTTTAAAAAAAAAATACACGACATAGTAGTAACTAAATTTGCGACTTTTACCATCGCATTGTGATCTGATTAGCAATTACTGATCCACAGTACTGGAACCATTGGATTTCTTTAGATTCACGTTTTGATTCTCTGTCATAACTCATAAGCGAATCCAAAGATCGACAATAAAAAGAGACAATGAAGCATGAAACTGCAATAGCATGAAGAAAGGGAACAGAAAAGAAAAAAAAAGGTTTCTGGTAGAAGAAGTCAAGAATGGGTAAGAGATGAGGCGATTATAAGATTAAGGGGAATTGGGAAGATAAAACAGGGTAGAGGCGGCGGAAACAGAAGGGACTGTCACGGTGGCAGCGGCTGCAGTGATGTTTTACCTCTTTTTTTTTCAAAATTTGTTGAAGTGTTTTTCTTTTTCCAAAATTTTCGAAACATTTTTCCTTTGTTTTGATAAGTCAAAAATATAATATATGCAGTAATCATTTCACAGATTTCAATGCCAATAAAAATTATTGGCACATTAGTAGCATTACAACTTCAAAGACTTTGTGTATGGAAATGAAAACATTAATTTCATTGTCAATTTATTTATATAACATAATTTTTTATTAATATTGATAATACCATTGTAGTTATTGTAAGTTACACCTATTTGTTTGATAAGTAGTATGTATTTGTTATATTAAACAATTGATTTATGAAATCAAAAAATTTATTATCCAGTAACTTCTGATTTATCTCAATGGAAATAATTCCTTTCATTGAAAACATGTCATTAGAGAGAAAAAGGATGAGAAGGTTAAAGATGAAAGGAGTTTATTAAAGAGTTTTAGAATTGATTATTTTTTACATTTAGCCCAACAAACTATTTTTTAGCTAGATATATATTTGAAAATTTTGAATAACATGACAATATTTTTTATTTAAATTTAAAAATTAAGGCCATTTAATGATGACAATTTGAGAATTTATTACTAGAATCTTGAAAATCAATATGAAATCAATAACATTTTAATAGAAAATTTTAATGACATTTTTATCTTAAAAATCAATAAAAGTACATTTTAATTATTATTATTATTATATCAAATAAAATATCTCATCTAAAATGTTTTGCCTAAGCCTTCAAAATCCTGAAATGGTTTGACTATATACATCAATATGAAATTGTCATGGAAGTCTCATCTCAAGGGACAAGTTTACCAAGAAAAAATTTGGTACTCATTTCAGGTAACCCAGAAAAACCAGTATTATTATATAGTTTGTTTTGGATAAGTAATTATCAGAGTATGATAGGCTAACAGCTCTCATTTAAAACCAAACCAAATTTCATAAGCTATATATCACTGTACAGTATATGGAAGATACTCGTCATTTCAAGTACTACAACTGTTCATCATTGCTTTCGGAACAGAAGACAAATAAATAAAATTACAAAGAGCAAATGAGCATAAAAAGTTTAAGCACTTATTAGGTAAAATATGGAAAATAAATAAATATTACAAACACCGTGTAGCACGAGGGAGACATGAAGTGCTCTTCTCATTTATTTATCTTTTATTCTCTAGAAATCGACATCGTGCGATTCAACATGTATGTAGTCATAAGATGCAATTTCTTCGAGAAAAATTTCACGTAACATCAGTATATTTTTTAAACCCTTTAGAGATCGGCATCGAGTGATCATTCAACTGTAGTAGTAGTCAGGAGGAGGATTCAAACTGGAGGAGAAAAAGCTCAGAAAATCTTTCTGCATGCCTATTTAGATAATAAAAGTAAGTCCTAAAGTTGTACCACGTACTTCTCCTCCCAAACAAATTAAATTCTTCAATATTACCAAGAAAAATTGCTTGATTTATTTGGGAGAGTTGGTGGTAGAAAAGGAAAAGCAGTCATCAGAGTGCTCCTGATTATCATTTCGGAACACTTCCACTTTGGCGTGGAAATTCCTATGGCAACCACATGCTGCACAGAGCAAGGAGGAACCTTCTCTCGCCGGCATGAATTCACAACAACCATCAACAGCATATTTACCTATATTGGCCGCGTGGTTCTTCATGCAATGTTTGTACTCGACATGAACTTTTAATCCATTATCCTGACTCTCATCGGTACCTTTCTGTGGTTCTTCTTTGAATTTCCTAATCATTTGGACGTCGTACTACTGTTACAGATCCCAGCTGATTAGAGAGAGATTCTCTCTTAATTTATTACTACGGGCGCAAGATATTTCTAGGTGATCTCAGTGGAGAGATATTTTGTCTGTGTTTACATTTTTTGGGCTGAATTGTCCTATCATTTATAGTAGTAGTAGAGGCTCAAATAAAGGATATATGAGTCAGCAGTCATTCCTCGCCTCCATTTGGTAGTTTCCCTATAATGGCCGCCGAATGAGAAGGTAGAGGTTTCCTGTTAATTGAAAGTAATGCCTTATTTAAATTACAAGTCAAATACTTGATCAGTCTTGCTGGGAAGTGAGCTTAAAATGTGAAAACAAATTTGCAACTTATTTTGCTATACTTACACTGGCATTTGTCTGCTGACAGTCTCCCATTCCCATAAAGAAAAGGTAGTGGAAAAATAGAAAAGCAGAAAGAATAGCCAGCCGCCTTTGATGTTTCTCTTTAGCCTTGATTTTCAATGCATTATCAGCACCCAGTACTGAACATTCACAGTAAGAAGCTAAAAGAAACATGTCGGCAGAAACTTTAATTCTCTGAATTTGGAAAGTGGAATGTAGCTAGCAGCATTCTTTGAAAGTTGAAAACCTTAAAAAAGTAAAATTGTAAAGGTTTCCAGGACACCCGGTATGTCCTCTTAATAATTATTCTACTTGTCCAATTCGTCAGGTCTGGTAAGATCAATCTGACAACCTAACAAATTGTACAAGTACTTTCAGGTGCAATTCATGAATTGATTTCAAGGTCACCGTACTTTCAGGAACAAATCAGCTTCATGAATTTGATTTCAAGATACCCAGGCCAGTTGGTTGCATATCAGGCATAAACTGATCTGGCTTTGACAAAACATGTGGAGAATATACCTCAAGGTGAATTTGGATTGGAAATTTTTTTTTTTTTTTTTGGGAAAGGAGTTTTGGATTGGAATTTGAAAAGTCATTTTATGTTTTATTTTTTAAATGAGATTTTTTTTTTTTTTTTGTGTTTGTACAAGAATTTTATGATTTGTAATTGAAAGTTTGATATGATATTTTTTAGGTATCATATATAAAATATAATTAATAAATTGTTTGAAATTGTGTTTTATTTTATTTTATTTTTAAATTATTATTTATGTGAATATGTCTGACTCATATATGAAGGGTTAAAAGAAAATTTAAAATTTAAATATGATATTTCATCCCTCCCATTTCAATTATCCAAGTTTCTTTTTTTAATATCTCATTTCAATTGTTCATTTTTTAATTTTAGTACGTACTTTTATAATTATAACCTTGCGATTTGAATGAGTTGTCAACTATTTATTGAATAATGCATTTTTTGAAGAGGATTAATATATATATATATATATATATATATTAGCTATTAAATAAGGTCAATTTATGAAGTTTAGTTGTATAATTATCATTTACAATACTTATTTTAATCATTATGCAAGTCCAAAGTGTACAATTTGAATGGGACGGAGAGAGTAGAAATTTTAAAGATAAAAAATAGAGCACTAAAGGATGTGAATACATGGGATTCATATATGAGGGAAAATAATTCCTTTTTTTTAGTAAAATTAATTCATTATATGAATATCAATTGGAATGGAACAGAAGGATTAAGGTGGAGGGAGTAGAAATTTTAAAGATGAAAAATAGAGCAGGATGTGAATGCTTGGGATTCATATATGAGAAAAAAAATTCTTTTTTTTAAGTAAAATTAATTCATTGAGAATTAGATAGGAACAAAGGATGGTACTAGAGGAGTCCTCAGTCCATACATGAGATGAGAAGCTTAAATGAGAGATATTATGTAAGGCAAAAAATATGCCAAACACCTCTAAATTTGTTAAGATTTTGATTTTTGACTTCAAACATTTAAAATTATTCTCTTATTCAAAAGACGTTTTAAGTAATTGAAATATAGTTCACGTGACCCTCCGATGACTTCTTTCAAGGATATTCCACTCCATATTTTCGGGATGGACTGAGCTTAACTTCTTCAATATCTTCAAGCTCTCATGATCCTCGTACTCTTCGAGTTTATGCTTGAGCAACGTTTTCACATGATGAACTTTCTTAATCCCCAGAATTGGGTCTCTCCAACTAGTCCAAGACGTCAAGTATTCTCGCGGGTTAAGACCAAAATATCTTAGAATGGATTCAAGTGAAGGTCTTCTAACCTGTTTTCGTCAAGACCTAATGGAACTTTTAGATAGATGGGCTCTTTTTAGGCCATTTTGAATGTTTTAAATTTCCAGAGCATAAATAAAAAAGTTGTCCAGCATATTTTGCTCTGCTTTGTATAGCCAATCAATATATAGAACCTAGTGTGAATAAATATGATATGACGTGACCTTTTTGTCCTCACTTCTGCAGTACCACAGTCTAGCTCCCTAAGAATTCAATCCATGGTACCAATACAAGAAAGGATAGGGTGCAAACGACTACCACAAAGCAATATTGACAGGATGAGAATAGCAAGATATTTGCACGTTCATTTCTCGAAATGGAGTGATTTCGGTCCTCCAATGAGATTACAGAATTTTCATAAGATTCTCGAAAGACGTGCATTACGAGCTTGAAGCCTGAATACTAGTTACAAGGAAGTGGAAGCGTAGAAGTATTACCTAAGCACGTGATATCTCCTCCCATTAAATTGATCCCTCTAAAATAATTCAAATTCCAAGTGCTCTCCTGTGGCATTGTACTCAAGAAATGTCTTCCCCTTTTCTTGAGAGACTACTTTTGGAATTCCAATATCACAGAATTCGGGTATTTGAGGTGGAACTGCACAGCGAATTAATGCCCAGTTCAAGCCCTCAAAGAATGGGTGACGCTTGACCTCAGCAGCTCCAGTCTCTGTCCCCAGCCGATTCTCTGGCTCTTTGACTAACAGACCTCTGATGAGATCCCTTGCATGGAAACTAACCATTGGGCTGTCAGGAAATCTGAGATTCTGCAACACCACATTGGCTAATGTTTCTTCATTTCCAGCACCTTTAAAGGGAGTCTTGCCATACAGAAGCTCATATAGGAATACCCCAAATGTCCACCAATCAACTGCACTGCCATGGCCCTCGCCTTTGATTATCTCTGGTGCCAAGTATTCATGTGTGCCAACAAAGGAGTTAGATCGTGCATCAGTTGGCTCAGCCACAAGCTGTGGCAAAAATTTTGCCTGGTTTGCTTGGGCGTCCTTTAATTTTCGTGCTCTTGCAGTAGTGGGAAAAATCCTAGGGCTAAAGCAAGAAACTTTGCATGATGGTCCAGCACAAAAAGGATCGATGCAGTTGGATCCTGCACAGGGACCGGATACCCTGGGGGGTTCAATTCCAAAAGACGACTTTACAAGAGTGGGGTTAACTGAACATCTCAGTGACAGGTCAAAGTCTGTAAGCATGATGTGCCCATCTTCTCGAACCAGAATGTTTTCCGGTTTTAAATCACGGTATACAATCCCAAGCATATGCAAGTACTCTAGAGCAAGGAGGACTTCAGCAACATAAAACCTGTAAGTGCAAAATGTGGGGATGGATCAGAAGATACTTGCTAAGCCAGTAAAAATTAACTGCACCAGAATTATAACTTACCTACAAGTCATGTCTATATAAAAATTTCAGACAAATTCCTCACTCTATCCAACACAAACAAAATTAACTACTTAATTATAATAACTCGGTAATATAAAAATCACCAGATTATTGTATCATGTCACTACTAACTGCAAAGGAATAAAGCAAAGAAAGGATGCACCTTTACGGTAGATGTGAAATAATTTCAACTATGCTGTTATTTATTATGTTAAACATTTGCATGAAATCTGTCATATACAAAGCTTGAAATTTTACCTTGCTGCTTGTTCAGGAAAATATCTACCAGGCTGCTTTTGCCGGAGGACATGTAGATCTCCACCTGGACAAAACTCCATGACCAAACATGATAAGTTATCTGAGGTAAATTGGGCATATAATGTTGGGAGAAAAGGATGATCCAGCATTCTCAGAATCTCCCTTTCAGTTTGGGCCCTAGGCATCTTCTTCCGTCTGGCCAAAAACTCATTATCCATTACCTTTATTGCAAACAGACAGTTTGTTCCAACCAGTTCTGCAAGGTATACAGTGCCAATGTCACCAGAGCCAAGTTTCTTTAATAGGTTAAAATGTATGAGGCCAAGGAACCCATGCTGCTTTCTTACATGGTTGGTAGCTTCCCATCTGAAGTCCTTAGACATATGTGGTCTATTGCCAAAACTAGACCCACTCAGATTGCTCTCATCACTGATGCTAGTACTACTACTATAGTCACCAATGCTACTCTTTGAGCTTTGTGAGAACTCTCCTTTCTCCCTTAATTTTGTTACAGTGTTGCCTTTCATGGTAGGAGTTGCACAATCATCAGAGGTCTTTGCAATGAAGCCCAAGTTAGTCGTGTGACAATTCCTGCTATTTGTGTTCAAGATAACACTGGGATTTGAATGAACAGGTGGAGTGGAATCCTTACTAGCATCCTTATTTGCATCTTTCAAGGAACATTTACATCTCTGGCAAATCAATTGGTTAGAATTGTAATCACGAATGCCACTTAATTCAGAAGATTTGTAAGGATTGGGTCCAGCTATTAGTGATTCTTGGTTTACTTTCTTCGCAAGGAGATTCTTGTTCCTCACGACTGGTTTTACTGCTCGCGAAGTGTTTCTTATTGATTTGCTTTCTTTGCTTTTCACTGAAGTAGACGAAGATAACGTTTGCAACTTCCCTTTCCGTCTCAGCTTAGGAGTGGTTTTGCTTGCTACTTTAATTGATGTACCAATTCTCCTATTAGCATTGCTAGCAACCTTGTTTGAGGAAGAAATATTCTTCTGAAGCTTTGATTCATCCCCACCAGTACTATGACAAGGTAGTACAGGACTAGTCTGGTTTTCTTCCTCCTTGGACATCAGTTCTACTGGATGTATCTCAACTTCTTTAGACGCAGACACAATTTGGGTGCATCCCTTATTCTTAACAGTTGGTTGCAAATCACAACAAGGTGAAGGAAGGGTGCTTTGTTTTGCTGATGTAATCTTATGATCAAGGCTTTCTTCTTCAATATGCCCTGTTCTTAGTGATCTATTTTCAACTTTGGTTGATGCACCAGGAACAGAACTATTTAACTGGGAGGAAGTTAAACTCTTGATGGATGGTTTAAGCACCAGGGGTGAAGAATGGGCACTTTGGCCAGCTGACCAACATTTTGGCTCCTTATGGTACTTGTGCCCACTTTCCAAGGAACTAGAAGTGCTTTCTGCTGGTACAAGTGATATTTCAACTCTACCTTCGGATAGGGGAAGACCAGATTCACCGGTTTCAATTACCACAGATCTATAAAAGTTTGTAGTCCTTCCAGCTTCTGATAATGCAGGAGATCCAGGAGGCTTTGATAATCTTTTCATGGCAGCCATTTCTGCTGCCTGAGATATGCAAAGCCCTCTTAGGGCCTGCTTCAGGGACACTGGCTCAGAAAATCCAATTCCTGGTGAATTAGAAGGACCAACACGCATTGGCTTCTTTGAGGCATTTCTTCTGGAGTACTCTGCGCTCAAACGGTCAGTGAGATCTAGACTCTTGGATGTTCTGATATTTATTCCCTCAAAAAGCTTATTAATATCATCCTCTAAAGACTTATAAGATCCTTTCTTCGGAACAGGAGGTTGCCACTCCTTGTGATGGGTTCTAACTTTAGTAAACTTTTGAGAAGGATGAATGAAGTCCATATCTTCATTTGACTCAACAATTTCACAACTTCCAGTAAAAGATTCCATTTGCTTGGAAAACTCACAATATGACAATCAGCATCAACTTACCTCCAGCAGATGAAAAATAGTTTAGTGTCAACTTTTTCACTGAACCATTTACTCAAGAGTCTCTGGGCAAATAGATGGAAGGAAGAAAACTTAAAAATCATTTGACACCTTTGCAGCATTTTGATTGAGTCCTCCTACTAACTTCAGTCATTTGAAAGCAGCTCCAACCAGTCCTGTAATGACAACCAAGCTTCTCATTACTTGAGTTAAACAAACTTGAAATTCATCCCTAACAGTTCAGAGACATAGATATCCGGACTTTGCAGGGACATGAAAAGCATATCAACAACTGGAAAACAGAAGAAAATGCATCTTTTCTTCTAAATATATCTCTACACCATTTGGATACTACCACTAAGTCAGATTCCATATCAACAAGCAGCAACTATCTGCCACATGAATCAAAATACCCAAATTAGGTGGATAATCAAATCCATAGAAACAGGGTATCTTTCAGCATACTGCAAACTTTGTAATCTATCGATGGTACTTTTAATACAAGAAGACTACAAGGTAATACAAGTATGTAAAGTAGCTACAGAACCAAATTCCCTTCTCTCTCATTCAATATACACCCAAATTAGTTAAAACAAATATGATACAACATATTTACTACATTAATCATCAAAACTCTGTTCCCAGAACTACAAATTAGGCAGCTTTTTCCTGACTATAGGCCAATGTGGGAACCCAGTTCCCAGGGATGAGAAAGTTTACAAATTTCAAGCTCAACAAGAAAATGCAGCAATAAGGAGATTTCTGCTCTCACCATCTTTTATCATTTCATAGAAATAAAAAATGTATATATTTAAAAAAACGAACTGGCAACAAATATCTAAGATTCGCACCAAAGTAAACAAGAGAAAGAAAAATGCAAAATTTTCAATTTCTCATGCATCCACAAAATGAGAGTGCAATTAAATCTTTATTACTCTAAAGAGAAGTGAAACAGCCAAAAGAAACGCATATAAATACAGATATTTCACCAAGGTCATCGATCCAAACACCTAATATATATAAATCCAGCAACTTGAAAATTCAAAAAAAAAAAAAAAAGTGAAATCTTTATACAGAATGCCTCAATGACTCCAGTACTGACAAAATGTTCACTAAAAAGTGCTCAAAAGGATTCCATAAACGCATGCACAAAAAGATAAGGACATTAATAAGTAAGGAAATGGCAGTCAAGTTAAAACAGATCACAGAGACACAAGATAACAAGGGAAAATGAAAAAAGCACCAACCTTGAAGAAGGAATAGGTAAAAAGATTCAAAGATCTACAACTCTGAGCAATCACAAGTAAATCTAGAAACCTGAAATGTAACCACAGAGCTGTGAAAAGCAAAACCCTAGGCGGAGAAGCAGAATGGGGCTGTTCTTGATTCTCAGAAGCGGCAGGGGCATTCGGTGGGGAAGGGGAGGGGGGAGAAGACACAGAAGAGGGAGGTGGTGGTCTTTGGTTTCTCTGTTACTGTTAATGTAGAAATTTGTGCAAAAATTGAAGTAGTAATAGAAGGAGTATTTTTTATTCTATTTCTCTTTCTTCCTGGGGTTATGACACTGGAGACTGGTGAGTCCTCTTATGGGACATGGGGTCCACTACAAAAGTTGTGGGTCCCATAATCATGTCTTTGGATTCGGAAATTTGTTTTTCCTAGTCAGGGAAGAGGGAAGACGAAGAGTCTATTGTTACTATTTTACCATTAAATTATTTACTCGGCCCTCCCCCCCGACACAACAAAAAAAAAACAAAAATGTTCTTAGTTTAATTACTCCACTTATGACATCACCACAAGTTCACAATCTTTCTTTCATTTATTTTTTTGAAAAGAAAAAAAAAGTGCAAAACAATAAACAATAATTGGTAGGGTAGGGCTTTGAACATAACTTTCTCAAAAAAAAAAATTTATTACAGGAGTTTTTTGAGAATTGAAGAATTGGGGATCGAATTCGGATCTGCCTCAAACATTCGAGAAGTCTTGAGCATTGAACCAGTATCCTGCCTCAAATACAAACATATTTATTTTAACTCGTTAAATTTGACATTATGTGTGGACATAGACTTAATATAATACTAACATATTTGTAAAAGAAAATATATTTTTGCTAAATAATACATTTTATGAATTCGTTATTTTAAAGATAAAATTGTAGTCTTATTAGTACTCCAATATTTAAGTCAGATTTTTCTTATTGGCATCTAAATTTATGATAAAGTGATGAATGAGTTAAGATCTAAATTGAAAATATTTTAAAGTAAATACTTAAGGTATAGCATGGGTCTCATATATCTATATATATATATATATATATATAACATATTTAAGATTTAGAATTTCGGAATGAAATTTTAAAATTTTAATTTTTTTTAATATATGTAAATAAAGGAGAAAATATGGTGGAAAAAAATGTTGGTCAAATGTAAATTTCACTTTTCAGCTCTAATAACAAATTCAATACATTTTCAACAAGGCCAAGTCATTTTCGTAGTTCCTTCAATCAATTTTTCTTTAATAAAAAGTCATTTTCCATAAGTAGAGTGATAAACCATTGAGAGAACTAATGCAACTTATCAAACGATGGAAACAACTAGTACCATTGTTTTTTGAAGGATCTCAAGAAAAGAGTATCTATTAGTAAACAATAAATAAGTATTGACTCTGAACTACGTGTAATCATGTTCTAATAAAATTAAAGTCTTTTATTTTTTAAAAAATTACAAAATCATATTTTTAAAATGAATTGTCTAGCAAAAATGAAAATGACATGTTTTTTACTTACCTCGAAGTAAACATGCTCTGATAGAATAAAAAAATTTTAAAACACTTCATCTTTTTAACTAAAAAAAAAACATTTTGGAAATGTGTTAATTTGGAGAGAAAAAATTACGAAATTATAATCTCATTACAATAAGCCAATAATCATTCCCCTAATATATACATACTAAAATAACTCCTAAAAAAACGTAAATAAATAAAGTAGCAGTAAAAGGTGAAAAACGATGAATTTGACATTAAGCGGATCTAGTGCTGGGTAAAAGTAAGAGGATGGGTCTGTAAATCTATCAATCATACATCATAAGTAGTATTTGGCATTGATCCCAATCTCATGAAAGACTCCTGAGTCCTGATTCCGAGCTATCTGTCAATTTTTTAAGTTGGTGGCTCAGATGGTTTTACTGTGTCATTTATGAAATCCTGGAATAATAAATGGAATAATTTTTCTCAAAATATGGTTTTACTTCTTTGATTGGATCATATTTCCCCCACGCGCAGGATAGAAAATGGTGGTCTAACTCAAGAATTTCCTGTCATATTTTAATCGCAAATTTACAAGTTATATATTCACTACATTGATATGTATTTATATAAATTAATATATTTGATTATTAAGTTATTGTCTTTTATTTTTAATAATCAACATATTAATATGGATTATCAAAGGTTAATATGAAATGTATTATTACTTCTTTAAAAAATAGATATTCACTTTTAATGTATCAAAATTAAAAATATACTTTAACAATAAATATGCTATCATATCATTCTTATTATTAATGTGATTAGTTGTAATATTATGCATTAGTAAGATGTGGATCTCTAATTAATGAGATTCTTTACTAAACTTTAAATAAATAATATATTTATTTTAAAAAAATATTATTCAATTTCAAACACTTTTCCATAAAAATATCAATATTAAATTTTGAATATAATGATAAATACACAACAGCGTGTGCGCTGCTCACCCACACCCTATCATGTATATATATATATATATATAAAGGTGTGAAGTGGGGTTTTTTTGTTTTAAATTATAATAGATTTTGTTATTTTGTATAATTATTATGCATGTTATTTTTAAATTTATTCATATTTTATCAAAAGAAAACAAATATTCATGTTTTTAATAAAAAGTAAAATAAAATTAATTCCTTAGTGCGTATTAATTTGTTTGTATCATATTATAAAACAGATGGATGAATTATTATATTAGAGATTAATTTTTGGGTTAAAATTAAAAATTCCTCCATCGTCTGAAAAGGTAGTACTATTAGTTATAATTAAGAACAATTAAGTGCTATGGTATGCGTGTGTGTGTATTATTGGAATCCAATTCCTTTCCAGATCCAACACATTATTAACTCAACGCATGAAGAGTAGCATAATTGATATAGTAATATAATTTATCTTCTTAACAAAAAAAATCAAAATTATTATTATTTTGTTTTATTTGTCAAGGCTCATATTTGACAGATCATGCGTGCCAAACATTTGGTGATCCTGTCATTTCAAAATTCTAATTTAAGTGCTAATATTTTAAAAAATACATTTAATTGAAGTTATAATTTTCAAAAATAGATACGTAATTATTACACAAATACTATGAATTGGGATACCGAAATTAAAATGGTCAGATGCTTTTTATTACATTTATTTCGGTGCACAGAGAAAGGAGAGTTCAATAAATTTTAGTGACAGGGAAGTACAATAATTGTTTTTGTCATTAATCAGTTTCCAGACGTGGACGAAGAAAAGGAAAACAAAAAATAGAGAGAAAAAGAAAATGCGAAAAGTATTGTTAAGGGCTTTGAGCTGACGAATTAAGACATTACTACTACCTTTGTTCACCTTCAATTCCAAATAGAATATGAAGAAAGGGGTTTGGCGAAGTGTCACCTCTAAGATTCTCCAAATCAACGACATATCTCAGTTCGTTGGGAAAAGAGAAAAAAAGAAGAAGAAAATAAATCAAAACCCTTTCTTTGGGACCACTTTTTTATTCTCACGAGTATTATTAATTTGTGTTAATTTATTTTCATTTCTTTCTTTCTTTTTTTCAATAACTCCATTTATAATCTTAATATATTTTCTATCAAAAATAATACTCAATTTCTCTCTCTCTCTCTCTCTCTCTCTCTCTCTCTCTCTATATATATATATATATATATATATATATAAAGAATAAGGAAAGTTGTATACTAAGATAGTAGTGCAATATACTCATTATTTCATCTATCCATAATTAAATATACATATTTATATTTTTAATTAAATGTATATTTTAATATTAAATATTATTTATCTATTATTTTATTAAAAAATTACCTCTAATTAAATTGAATGGTCCCATCAGTAATTATATTGTTGATAAGAATATTATAATAAATTTTTAAGATCGAAAATTGTATTTAATTATTGTATTAAATAAAAAAATAGACATGAGTTTTAATATACTCAACGGTGTGGAACTTACGTGTTAATAAAATATGATTTCTTAGATTTTTTTTTCTTAAAAAAACTATCAGTGAAATAAATATAAATATACCAATAGTTTACTTCACTGATAGTTTTTAAAAAAAAATGTAAATATAAGGATAAAAAATAAATAAATGTAAATATATTATTTTATGTATCCAAAAGAAGAAGTTTAAAATTTGAACTACCGAAAGTATTATTTTTAATAGTTTGATAAATAGATGGGGGGAAAATAATAGCCTGTCAGAAAGAAGCAGAATAAATGAGGTGTACTGGGCGAATCCGGAAAAATGCGAAAGCTTTCTGTTTTCTGGCATTCGTTGTTTGGCATTTTCTGTTTTCTGGCATTCGTTGTTTGGCATTTTCTTCTTTAACCGTGAAGGCGAGAAGGGTCTATATTATATGTTACAAATCGAAATATCGTATTATATTTTTAAATTCGATTTAGTTTTACGGTATTACTATATAATATGGTACGATTTTAAAAATTACAGTACGGTATTTCAATTTTCAAAATTTAAAATCGTACCGTATCGTAATACTGAAATATTAATTTTAAAAATAAAAAATATAATTAGTTTTTATAAATGAATAAAATTTGAATATTGTATTTTGTTAGAGTTAAAAGATTTGTTGGATGAAATTGTTTACTTGATAAAAATGTATATTTAATAGAAATTTTCGACAATATATTTGTCTAATTGAAGTTTAAATTTTTCATTTTAAAATTTTTAGTGTGAAATATTTTTTTTATAGGTGTTTTAGAAGTACAAAATTAATTTTTATTGGCATATTATTTTGCTTTTAAATGTCATTCCTTATTGTTTTTTTTTATAAATTAACAAGTATTTTAATGATAAAAAAATTGAATAAAAAATTAAAAAATTCGGCACATACCGTACTGTATTGTACCGTACCGAAATATTTCGATACAATAAGGTACGATTTTTTTAAAAATATAATATAAAATGATTTTCAACATTTTCAAACTAAAATACCAAAATAACGAATTTTAAAATCATATACAGTATACAAACCCTAAAGGCGAGGCCGGCGTTACTGTACTTCTAAACGTGCATGACATGAGATCATAATCCGGATTCCCATCAAATAATCATCACAGTATTGCTAGTCTTGTAGATACCATTCTCATCCTAATTGTTGAAATGTCGAGTAAATGACTCCAAAATTTAGATTTGACCCTTTTCCTTATTTTTTTCTCTTTAGATTTTGCAAGCTTGTGTTCCAATTTTTTTTTTTAAATAAGGAAGTGTTTTATCTCCATTCGAAGTTAAATGTCTAAAACTTAATATTTATTTTTAAAAAAATATATATTTTATGTAAATTCTATTAATAACTTTCTTAATTTAAGAGATTTATATTATATTAAATAATACAGTATTATCATTAACCATATTAACAATAAAGATATTATATTAACTTTCTTAGGATAAAAAATTCTATTAAAAACTCGTATTAATTCAAATGTGAATATTCAATTTTGAATCAAACACAATTTGATTTATCTATTTGTGTAAAATTAAAAATAAACACACAAGTTTAACCTACTTGATTAGGATTGAGGGTGGGAAATGACAATTTAGGTTTGATGTCGACACCTTGATAATGCCCGCCACATGACTAAATTATATGTCAAAAATAATCATAAGAGGATAGGTGGACAATTGTCATGCCAGGTGGGAAATATAATAATTTTGGAAAAATAAAATGGCGTGGGAGAAATGAATATGTCGATGCTGATTCCTATCAGTTACCAAATGGTTAATCTGAAAACCATTTCAATGAACATTCTAATGATGGAAGAGTTTTAATGAAACTTTTGTATTGCTCTTCAGCTCTTGCAATTATCAGAAACACATAACCATATCCAAACTTTTCATTTTACCGCTGGTCCCTCACATCATGAACAATCCCTTAGAAGTTAAGAATATATTTTCACATAAGAAAGAAAAATGAAATCAAAATACAATATGCAGTCATAGAGAATTGAGGTTGATGAAACATATTGTCCTTACATGTGTTCCTTATATATATGCTTTATTTTTCAAAAAATGACTATTTAAAGTTATTTGAATAAGCTTTTAAGCAATAAGAAAACTATTTTTTTTTAAGAAAGAAAAACTTGTAATTAGATAAGATTTATCATTTTTTGGTTAAATTTTGAATTTGATGTTGGTTATGTCATGCGCGTGTAAAATCGATGAATGTGTACAAATTTAATCCAAAATATATTTTAATTTTATATTTGTATTTGTATTATGGGACTACATTTGTTGGATTTTAAATTTTGGTTTTTCTTTTTCAAAATTGAATTGGAGGAAAATAACTATAGATGGCCAGAAAAAGGGGCGGAGAGGGGAAAATAGAATAAATGGGATGAGATTCGCTTGAAAGTTGAATTTAAAACTTAAATCTCAAATAATAACATTTTTTGCCACTAGGATAAATTAATTCGACCCTTTAAAATCTTACTAAAATAGTCAGGCCTGTAAATTCAAATTCAAGGTTAATATTCTATTTGTTTATAATTAAATATTTACATTTTTATTTTGAATATCAATTTATTGTTTATTTTGGAAAATGAATGTATTTTTTAATCTAAATTGTTACTGACATCTCTCTAATTTAACATCTATCTAACTACTTAATAATAAGGATTATGATAATTGAATTTACTCATTCATAATATCATCTCTTTCCACTCGAACAAAAACATAAAAAAAAAAAAAGACAATTTGTCCATTTATTTCTACATAAACAGAATAACTCAAAAGTCATTGTTGTCTCACCAAGATTATTAGTAGGTCAACAGTTACAAAGCACAATTCACAATGCTAAGAGACGTATGTTTAAACCACATCACTCCTTTTGGATTCAGCGTGGTTGAACCGGTTGTCCGGCCGCGTGCCTACGAGCTTTTATAGAGCTCACAGGAAAAGGTTGTGCTTAACGTACGGTGCCGGAACAAGAAAGCAAAAAAAAATTGACCGTCTCCCTCATTCCTAAGCATAGGAGTAGCTTCAAATCCGAAAAAGGAAAAAGAATAATGATTGTAATTTCTTGGGATCCATGTTTTTTTAACTTTCAAGCACGATGGATGGAGTCACAAATAAGACACAGAAAGCAATTCGCACAGTAAAAAACCAAAGGTGAAATGGAAACAATGCCTAGTCTTCTCGATACTTGGAATTGTTTTCAAACGGGCAAACTCTCTATTCTCACAGGCATTTTATTATTTTTCTAATGATTAAAGAGAAAAATAAGATAGGAGTATTCTTATTATGTATTCAATATGTTCATTGAAAGACCAAAAGGTTAGGAATGCAATATTAACTTTAATAAAGAAGCACAAGTAGAATTAGAGTTTGCATGGACAAAATTATATTTTATAAGTAAAATTTAAAATTCATTTTAAATTTGATACAAGAAATTTAAAAGAATATAGATAAAATTTTATACTTTTTACGTGCAAAATTAATTATTCATATATTTTTTAGAATGTTCATAATTAAATGTCCAATTTTTTAAAATAAACATAATTTTTTTTCTAAACATTCATCAATAACTTCCTTAATTTAAATAATTTATATTTCATTAACAAGTAGTCACCATCATTAAAATAATTAACAACAAGGATAATAAAATTTTTTTGTCAAATGCCTTAATTTTTATATTAAATCAATTATGAATATTTAATTGCGAATGAATGAAGTATTATTTTATTAATATAGAGAGTAATAATTTTATATAGACAAAGCATAAATTCTATATAAAAGGGATTTTATGAAGAAAAAAAATTCATTTAAAATGAAATTAGTATGATGTGAATAGTTACGGGAGTGTAAATATAATTTCCATCCGTGGTCAGTCGTGTTTGAAATACTGTTGTTTATTTGACAAATATAGAAATTGCAGTATTATATTGTTTGAAATACAGTCATTGCCAAACGAGAAGTTTGGCATGCCTCGCGGAGAAAGAGAAACAGGTGGTTTTTTTTTCTTATTTTTCTATGGGGATTATATGATAGAATTCCAATAATTAGGCAAATCAGCTAAAATTTGGGAATGAATCATACCATTCAAAGGGAAGGGAATAGAGACTTTCCTTTCTAAACCATGAGTACGAAAAATTACCTTGTCTACAAACATGGCTAAAAGCAATATAATCGAACAAACACAACAAGTCTTTAAAGAGATTACGAATATGGCTGATAGGAACTAGTCTTTTAACAAGATTAATAATAGGTATTCTCGTTATGAAATTTGATAAAATTTAAAATTTTATGAAATCTATCAAAGTCAAAGGTTTTTAATATGTAATTTAATTGATTCCATAATATTTTAGTGTCATAAAAATTTTATGGATTTCAATAAAATTTTGTATTTAATAGAATTAAAATGAATTTGATAAAATTTGAAGAAAAAATTATTCTACAAATCTGACCATGGCCCCTTAAAATTTAGTGAAATTCATATATTTTTCCAATAAAAAATAAAAAATAATATATATATATATATATCATGTATCTCTTTCAACTCGATTGACATAACTTTATATTTTTCATTTCAAAATAATTTTTTTGACACACATATTGGTTTGTTTATATGTTATTTTTTATGTACAAATTATTCTATACATTTTATTAAAAAACTCCAATAAAAATTTATCAAATTCCACAAAAAATTGTGACATTAAATTCATGTAATCTAAACTACTATAAGACAAAGAATGAATTATACTATAATTTACTCATTAATTTAGTTAGATGTAGAAAAAATTGTTCTTTGCTTGTTATTCAAATTATTGCTTAAACTTTATTAGCGATAAAGCTAGAATATTGAGTAGAAAAATATCACTCATAATTTCATAAGTATAAATGTTTGAAATAGCATATATATACATATATATATATATATATTTCTAACAAAATATATTAAAAAGTATAAAATATTAAGTGAATGAAAAATCAATTAAAAAATTGATGAGTGATTGAGTTGATTTTAAATATATATTGGTTTGTTTTTTTATGTACTGTACAAATTTTGTTATATCCAATTTTTTATAAAAATTCACCAAAATCCGTGATATAAAAGTTCATATTAATCTATTGAATTTACTAAATTATATAGAATTTTACTAAAATTCATGAAAATTCAAAATACTTAAAAATTAATTTGAATTGCATGTCGCGCACAACCCTAAGAATACGAACAACTAAAGATGAGATAAATATGCATAAAAACTGTTTCCAACGTGAATATAATTTTTTATTTGAATACTAAGTAGAGTTTTTTTCATGGTAACATGATTTCCCAACAATAAGCGATTTATTTTTTAAAAAAATGTAATTTATCTCTTCGAAATTGAATATTTACTTTTGACTTTTGTTAAAAATTAATTAAGGTTTTTAAACTTTAATTAATTTATCAATTTATCTTTAATATTAATATAATATATCGTGAGATTAATGAGTTAATAGCAAGCGTAAAGGAGTATCTCGGTGGACTTCATCCCTTATCAATCCAAGCATATTATGTGATTTATATCGTCCACCAAACCCTAGGGATGGATAGGTGTGGGTGCTCTTAATGGAGTCATAATAAAAAAAAAAAAAAATGTAAATATCTTAAATTAAGTTGATAAAATGTAGAGATTTATGATTTAATTAGATATAAATACGTTAAATTAAAAATGTTATTAATATGTTTTTTAAGAAAAATAAACATTCAATTTAGTACAAAATAAAAAAAATATGACATTCAATTATGGATGGATGTAATATTATTTTTTAAAATTAAAGTTTTTATGAAAAATATTTAAAATAAATATTTGTTCTTAAAACATACATATTTTATATCAAAGTTTACAAAATAATATATTTTTTATTAATATTCATTTCCTTAAGACAAATATATATTTTGTTTAAAGTCTCAGATTAAATAAATACAGAAGAAAAATTCCCTTTATCAGACTCTGCTTGAACATCATCCGGTGAAGCTACATCGGTTACCAAAGCATCTTCTGACTGAGGTATATTTTTACTAATAAAGATAATTAAAAAAAAAGAAGAAGATATTTCTTCAAAAAAGAAAAGAAAAAATGAAAAGGATATATTCAAGGTGTTAAGAGGTGCTAATCGCCCCCTCCCCTAAACACCAGATTCCTATCAATGGTGAAAAAAAATTTTATTTAAAAATATATAATATACTTATAATATATGTGTTATATAATAATCGTTTAATGTATATTATTTATGAAAATTAATTCAGTTTTTTTAAAAAAATCAAAATTTCACTTCGAATTGTAAATTAAAGAAAATGGAAATAACAAATCTGGTGATGTATAATAACTGATGTTCATGCGCCATGCGCAATGTGAGGTTGATGGGCAACCGACTCCGGGCATGTGCAGCAGCAGCTGCAGATTTTGGACCATTCCAAGAAGCAGTCAGTCTATGGATGGCTAGGCCCCAATTTTTAGTTTTTTCATGCTTCTTGTTCTCTAGCAAGGCAGTATTTTCGTTTTCCTATGGGCCGAGGGGTCCTTCCATAACTTTTTAAGTTTGAGAACTTTACTAAAAAAAAAAAAAGAAGAAGGTTTGGGAAGTGTTTTATGAGAACATCCTCATAATATATTTGGAAAATGTAATTTAAACATAATATTAAAGTGTAAAATATTTTAAATAATCAGTATATTTATTTATCTATACAAAATTGTAATGATTAGCTTCCTTTTTCTTTTTCCTTTTTTTTAATAGTCATGATTTGCTTCTTACTAATAGTTTTTTTTTAACTAATAATTTTTAATTTAAAAAATTTACATTCATCACTAATTAAATTAATAATAATAATATCTTATTTTTTTTAAAAAAAACTGTTTTTAATTTTAATTAGAGTACGTAAAATATGGAGATTTGACCCCGAATATTTAGTTCGGATGAAAAAGAAAAAAAAATGACAAAGAGAAATAAGAATCGTAATTAAATGCTGGGCACTAGGGGGAAGTAGGATGAAATGTGATTCATGTGGAGAGATAGGATATGGATGGCAATGATTATGAAGATATTTAAGTTCTAGGTACAACTCTCGACGTCTTAGGAAATTGGGTATTTTGCTTATAGAAAACGAAAAGGCCCAATTAGGTTTCTGAAATTTAAAATGGCAATTGGTCCCCCCAGGAGTTCTGTATTCGTTAGGCCGAAAGTCGAAATCACTTTAGCTTTTGGGAGGTTCCATTCTGCAAATAGAAAAGCCTTTGGATGAAAGGGTGAATTGGGGACGATAAAAAATTAAGGCACAAGTTGGCTCATAGGTAAGGTAGTAGTGGTCCTGACTTCCAAAAATCGACCTCATTTCCTGATTCTGGAGGATTATCAGAAAATTGGACAATTTCTCCATTTTCGTGTCTGATGGAGAGAATATGTCATGATTTTGTTTCTAAACTCGCAAAGGATTTTTGAGTGATTGTAGTATATATTCCTGCCTGTCTAATCCTTCACCTTGCTTCTTGATGTACTTATTTTTTTACAATAATGTTAGAACATTAAAGAGTTCAAAGAGAGAGATGTTTGTTTTGTTTTCGTTGATATGATTTTTTTAAAATTCTTTTTTATTGTGTCTGACACGTTAAATTCAAATAATATTTTAAAAATAATTTTCTCAATTTCTTATAAAATTATATATCAAAACACTTTTTAACGTTCAAAATTTTATATGGGTCTTATTCAATCACAAAAAGATATTTATTCACTATTTTTTAAAATTAAAATTACAATCTCAAATATTTTATTATTTTATACATTGTATAATATTCTCGATAATGTGAGACAAATAAAAAATCATATCAAAATTTAAATTCCGAATCAAAAAATACTCATCCAAACACAATTTATTTAATTAAAAAAAAGTACTTTAAAAATTTGTCCAGTTTGAGCAATTTTTACATGTTTATTTTTAAAATAGAAGGAATAAATATTTACTTTCTTAAAATAAAAATAATTTATTTAATTGAAAAGATTCATATTCACTAATCAAATATTCTTATTATTAACTACTTCATAAATAGTTATAACGCGATAATTTAATTATGAACAATGCTTCTTTTAATTTTTCTGCAAAGTCAAAAATAAAAATTAAATTTTAAACAAATATAGTAGGAACACAAGAATGTAATTATATGTAAAACCCCCCAACAAACATAAAGAGGATAAGGCTCAGACTACATATGAATTGATCTAAGCAGAAAGATAGTAATATTCTTAATTAAGGAATCAAATTTAAATCTGGAAAAAATAATGCCTTATATATAAAATTTTGTTGAGAATTTCAACTTTTCACAAAAGAGTATAACAAAATGAATGGATCATATTTAGTAGATCATAAAACCAACACATAGTCTAATTTAAATTTACAAGAAGAATACGAATAAAACGACTGAGAGCAATGTTTCTCCAAATGTAGCTGAATGCAACTCAGCATTAAAGATAAAACCTCTAATGTTGTTTAGATAGATGCTTTTGGCATTTGCATTTAAGAGAATACAAATTAAACGGTGAAAGTTTGGTATTCAATATGCAATAATCGAATATAGACAATGGCGATTTCCTCCTAAAGCGTTGTTTGCCAAGACTACTTTTCTTTTCGCTTACAATCTTAGCATGCTTAAGTTGAGGAATTTAAAAGTATCAAATTAAAACTATTACTCATTTATGCATCCAGTGTTTAAGAATTACCTTTTACTATGATTAATTTAAGCAAATATTGCACGCCTATCGTAATTATTTTGTAAATGATATATATTCAATATTTTTTATCAATTGGTATTCTTTTATATGAAGTATATAAAGAAAAATACCACAGAGATTAGAAACACTAGTCCCTTTTCTTTTCATGCTTTTATGAAGAAGAAAAAAAGAAGAAGGAAAAAGCATGAAACGGGTTATCATTTGAATTGGGGCCTTTCTATTGTTCATTTTTGGGCCCATGAACAATGGACTGATATATAATGGGCCTAATCAATCAGAGTGTAATACCCGATATATATATACGCAAACTTTGTGCTCAGGAATCAAGAGTAATCACAAACAAACAAGGAAAAAAAAGGAAGGGGGTTCAACAGTAATCTAATCAGCAGGCTATCTGACAGACCGAGCCCAATAGTTTTCAAACGTAGCGCTTTCGAACATAACACATGATCGGAAGAAAGACAGTGAAGGAATGTCTAATCCTTGGGGAGAAGAAAGGGGGGGGGGGGGAATGCTTTTCTTTTTTGAAAAATCAAACCAGATATCATTAGATAGGTAAATTTAACTATAAAAACAAAAATTATATTAGATAGGAGATTGGAAAGTCATCTGGAGCAATAACATAGAAGTTATAAACCAACTCACCCCAAATCACAATAAGAATAATCAATTCAAAAAAAAAATAAAATAAAACTATCGGTTAATCAAAATGAAAATATTTTTATTATAGTATGACTAAATAATTGATGTATTTTTGCAATAGATTCATATATGATACATTAATAACTCAATTTGAAATTATCATTCACTATGAATATACTAGCGTGTGGATATAATTAATTTGTTTATTATATATAGAAACATGATATAAGGGAAATGAAGTTGTAATCTATATTTTATTTTATATCCTTATATTGTTTTACTTTGAGGAAAAATTGTGAATTTTAGTTGGAAATTGAAATATCCTATTCTAGTTGGAAGTACATCAGTTGGTATAAAACCAATCCAAAATAATATTGTGTTTTACAAGTTCTAGAAATGGAAAAAAAATCCTCTTCTCAATTTTTATTTTTTTAAAAATAAGATAAGATAACCTACAGCCCAAATAAAATGTATCTTTTCAAATACACCTCACTACCCGAGCCTCCTTTTAACTTCATTTATTTCCGTCTCCGTTAATAAAACTTATTTCTCTAGAAAAAGGAAAACAAAAGGTTAAAAAAATCAATATGAACAAGAAAAGATACCATAGAGAAATTCCGCCCCTTCCAGAAGTTTCCGGATAACGAACGCAGTTGTGACACGGGGCTGGATGATAGTCTAGATGCATTATTTTGAATTCAAAGTTCAAAAGGGTGCGGCAATCTGTCTACTGCTCACATGGCAAACCCTTTACTTACTTTCCTTTAAAAATAAAATAAAATAATTTAACTATACTCGTTTTTTATTCCTTTCACACTAGCTTAATAATTCAAATCTCTCCTTTTTTATTTTGACTCCTCAGAGTCTTCTATTTGCTATTACTAAACGTTATGTCTTTTAGGGACTATTTAATTGGGGGATTTGAAGGGAAAGGAAAGAAAGGGGAGGGATTTTTTTTAAAATTTCTTGTTTGGTTCACTTTTTAAAAAAAGAGGGGAAAAAAAATTGAAATAAAAATTATTTTCCTCTCATCATTTTCTTTTCTTCCAAAAGTAGGAGAATTTGAAAAGGAGAAAAAATATAGATATATAATTATTAAAATATCCTTACTTATTAAAAAAAATCATCCATCATTACAATAAATATTATAAAGATTTAATAATCAATATAAGTCTATTTTTCCTCCCTTTTCCATATAAAGCAAATAAAGATGTTTTCTCTCTCCTTCCTCCCCTTCCCTCCCCACTTTTGAACCTAAAAGACCCTTATACCTTTCTTTTTAATATTATTTCCCATAAATAAATTTGACTAATTAATTTAAATAACCTAAGGAAGAACATCACCAAATTTGACCAAGACCTCTCATCTATAATCAAACCCTTTTTACCAATTAAACTAGCATTCACATTAAAATATTTTTATTTTATATTAGTATGACTATGAAGACATAGATAGATTAAAGAACATTATTTTATAAAAACAAATTTAAATGATAAAATGATTGCTTAAATTCATAATATAAGAGCATCTTTCGTCCTCTAAAGAATAAGAATATCTTTCATGGATGTGATTCTATTTTCTATGGTTTATATGAAAATACCTTAATGCTTGTAAATCTTTTAAAAGTTAAAAATTAAGTAAAGTTCAATTTCATTTTATGTTATTATTGACGAGCCACGTGTTTGAAATTATTTATTTATTTTACCTAACAATATTATACTATCGTTTTCATTTTCCCCTAGACTATCACTATTTTATGTCAAAGTACATTATATCATATGAAACACTATCATGCTACCAGATTTAATCAATAAATTTTGAAAAATAATACTATGTGGCTCAAACTTTGGTTATTCATAACTTGGATTATGAATCAAATGAAAATAATTTGAGATAGGCTTAGAAAGTACTCGTTAATAATAATTTTTAAAAAATATAAAGTAAATGCTATATTTTAAAAGAAAAGGAGTAATATCCAAGAAAAAAGAGATGGAAGGAAAAATCTGAATTCCCACTATCGTGGCGAGTACACAGTCTGCAGATTGAAACGGCAGATGATGGGCCACGTGTACGACAGCCATTGACTTCTGTAGCTTTCCCATTTATACCAGCGTCCAGCCAATCTTGATCAGCCACATCAGCCCTCGCAGTTTACTACTAATAATATCCAACAGGCTCAGTCAAAAAAACATAAAATTAAAATACTGTAATATCCAACGGAAGGAATATTTAAGTAGCACATTGACTTGCTCTGCTACTTTCTGTTATCTTTGCTCCTTCTGTAATCCTCTCTCAATTTGATCCAACCCCGCTCACTCGATAATCCAATCCAGAAGAAAATGGCTGAGAAGTCTTTCAAGTACGTGATCATTGGAGGCGGCGTCGCTGCTGTGAGTTACATCTCCGATCCGTCGTTTCGTATTATTTCTAAAATTTATCAATCCTTCTGCGTTTCCGTTTAGAATTTCTTAGTTGCTTTTGTTTGTCCGGAATGTTTGGTGTTTGGTGTTTCTTCATTTCATTTTGAGAGATTGTGAGAAATTTTTAATATCCAAATTTTTTGCTGTAGAATATCTATTTTATTGTTGTTGTGTGAAGGAATTCTCTTGAAATGACGAGCTTCTTAAGTTCAAGCCTTAGTTAGCCTGATTACTTTATTATTTTGGTTGAATGAACGATTTCCATCCGATCCTGAGATATTTAAAGGGATTACGCTTCTTGGTTATTTTTTTATTGAAATTTTCATAGATCTGGCATTAAGTCTGTTAATGATGATTTTTTGGTTAGGACGTAACTTTTAGGATATGGTAAAATTATAAGGCTATTCAGAAGAATTATGAGTCTAATTTCATGTTGCTGGTTAGTAACCTCTTTTGGAATTAATGTGTGAGAATTTTTTTTTGACATTTCCGAATTTACAAACATGAGAGTGCCCCCAAAATCCAATGGAGTCAAAGAAACATTAAATTTACTTATTTCGTTGCGAATTTCTTGCCGCTGAAATGATTCCGAGTTTATTTTTTTGCAACGTAGAAGTTAATGCTTCTTAAGTACTGTAGTTTGATTATTCTGAATTGATTTCAACTACAGGGGTATGCTGCTAGGGAGTTTGCCAAGCTGGGGGTGAACCCTGGTGAACTCGCAATCATTTCTAAGGAGGCGGTATGAATTTTTGGATATCTTTTACTGTTGTTGCTAAAGTCCTATTTTGTGTCACTGATGAATCTTTGATTAATGGTGTGGGGATGTTGACAGTGATTTTTGTTTCGGTTGACATGATGTTTTGCAAAATGGGGACAATTTTTTATCGTTGAGCCCATGAAAGAATAAGAAGAGAAGACATGCTACCCATTGTTGTATTGGTTTCAATAAAGAGGCAAATTAATAAACTGGGGGTCAATTAGCACACCAGCCTCCTGAGTTTTGAAAACATTGCTTATATGCTTGCCAACACCTTCTTGACTTTTGGATCTGTTGAAACTCCTGAACATTTTGACCATTGGCCCCCATCTGTAAAGTCATCACAGTTTGTTTGACACCAATGTCTTGTTTTCTTCTTCTCTATCTTTCTTTTCTTTCTTCCCATTGCAAGAAGAACTAGTCAGAAATGCTAGAAAGATTAGAAATGTCATCCTGCTTTGAACTTTGAGTTGAATTTGCTTTCCTCTATTATCCTCAATCAAATGAGTGAACTTTAATGATGAGGTTTATCATGGGGGTGTGGGGGCGGGAGATTTGAGAGTTTTAGTCAACCCAGCAAATTTATATGTTTCGTGTGTCATTGTCTACTAAAAGTTGTTATGCAAACTGGATGCTACTTGCATGTAGGATAATATTTTACTTCACTTTTCATATTTGATGTTCCATGTTTTCAGGTTGCTCCTTATGAACGTCCTGCACTAAGCAAGGCATATCTTTTCCCTGAGGGTAAGTTGATTTTATAGGAAGCCAACATTGTTAACCCCAATTTTCGTGGAACTAGTTTGAGATTCATCAACTACCAGTCTTTTTTATATTACTCTAATATCTCCTCATTGATAACTCAATTTCTTCAGGAACGGCAAGACTCCCGGGATTTCATGTTTGTGTTGGAGGTGGTGGGGAAAGGTTACTTCCTGAATGGTATCCTGAGAAAGGTAGCCAGATTAGATTCCTCCCTTTGTAATATTTTTCTATGTAATATAAAATTTCTGCTAAATCATGAAGATTGGGGTATTCTTCCACATTTTTGTTGATGATTCAAGTATTAATACTTGAAGTGCCAATGCCTTATTACAACTGATCCTCTGATCATTTCAGGGATATCATTGATTCTCAGCACGGAAATAGTTAAAGCAGATCTTGCTTCAAAGACACTTACTAGTGCAGCTGGGGAAACATTTAAATATCAAATACTGTTGATTGCGACTGGTTCTACAGTGAGTTTATATTCTACGGAAATATTTGGTTCAACCGTTCCCACATTTGACATCATAAATATTTTTGCAGGTTATAAGGTTGTCTGACTTTGGTGTACAAGGGGCTGATGCCAAAAATATCTTTTACTTGAGAGAAATTGATGATGCAGACAAACTTGTAGAAGCAATAAAAGCAAAGAAAAATGGGAAGGCTGTGGTTGTTGGAGGAGGATACATTGGTCTTGAGCTTAGTGCGGCATTAAGGGTGAATAACTATGATGTCAGTATGGTGTACCCAGAACCATGGTGCAGTAAGTGGACATTCACAATGGTTTTTTATTTAATGATTGATTTAGATTCTGTAGTTTTATTGTGGATGTCAATGTCTGCTTGTAATGTTATATAAGGTACAGTGGGACTTGATCATTTATTTTTATAGTTAATCCTCAAGTGTAACGGTTTTCCAGTGCCTCGGCTGTTCACTGCTGGTATAGCTGCCTTCTATGAGGGTTATTATGCAAACAAAGGAATCAAAATCATCAAGGGCACGGTAGCTGTTGGGTTTGGTACAAACGAAAATGGAGAGGTTTGTCACAGCTGGTTTATTTCTCTGCTAAAAGAAATGCATGCGCTACATAATTGATAAATTGCACTGCTGCTTCCTGTCTTTCAGGTGAAGGATGTAAAACTTAAGGATGGTAGGGTGCTGGATGCTGACATTGTTGTTGTCGGCGTTGGTGGAAGACCACTCATAACATTGTTCAAAGGACAGGTTGAGGAGGAGAAAGGTGGAATCAAGGTGCATGTTTAGTTGAGACTTTAGTTGTTTCCGAAACCATATGATGCCCTTTCCTGTTTGATTGTATGCTTCTTTCATTCGTTTTTAGATCCCTAATTAGTTGTGGTTTAGCTTGGGTGAGATATGGAAGTCAAAGGGGAGGGAAAGTGAATTACCCATTTATTTTTTTGGTTAGGAAGGAAACAGATAGGGGAAGTGACATTAAGGGGTTGCCACTCCCCCTCCACATCTACATTTTTCCCCCCTCCCAAATTGGAGGGTTTGAGAGAGAAATTTTTGGAGAAGATTTTGAGTTTAATTTCAAGATTGACCTAAAACCTTTTGCCCTTGTACCAAAGAAGAATAAAGCAAAAGAAGATATTTAGGTGAAACTTTTGAACCACTCCTCCTACCCTTTAACGAACCAAGCTGTACCTTAGATATTGCACAGAATACATGATTATATGTCTTTTGCAATAACTTGCTAGCGATAAATGTTCATCAACACATGTATGACCCTAATGGAACTTTTTCTTCTCTGTAATTTTTGAGGGAAGGTTTGATTACCCGATATGTTAATAATATGATTTTGGATATCCTGTGGAACTAATAATAAGTCTTCTTGTTTCAGACTGATGCATTTTTCAAAACAAATGTATCTGATGTATATGCTGTGGGTGATGTTGCAACCTTCCCATTGAAACTGTTCAATGAGATGAGAAGAGTTGAACATGTTGATCATGCTCGCAAATCTGCTGAACAGGCTGTAAAGGTATGTGACACTCTTGACATTATTTCTGTGATCCTCTTTTACTGGGAAATGTTTTATAACTCAACCTAATTGGATCTCCTTGAAGTGGAACTGTGGAAATTCCCTAAAGATCAGGTTATTGATGAAAATTGGTCCTTTCACTCTTCCTGATCAATGATTTCATTTGCTTGGTGTATGCGTTATCTAATGCAATCTATAAAATGTCAACATCTAAGTTCGCCTCCCTCTTGTTGTCTACCTTCTTTCTGATTATACGTTTGATTGGTTGAAAAATTGTGAAAATGAAAATTTGAGAGCCCCACTATTTAAATGAAATTTCAGTCTTTTATAATGTCTTGTGGTCTAAAGCTTCTTCTGCAATGATCTAAGCATCTATTCTCATTTCAATTACCATGTTTCTAAATAAAAAAAAAATGGACAGTCAAATTCACAGTATTCTGAGAACAGCTAGAAACTGACCATTCAATTTCTTATTGGAACAGGCAATTTTTGCAAGTGAACAAGGGAAGTCAATTGAGGAGTATGACTACCTCCCATACTTCTATTCCCGTGCCTTCGATCTATCATGGCAGTTCTATGGTGACAATGTGGGAGATTCTGTACTCTTTGGGGATAGCGATCCTACTTCTTCATCACACAAGTTTGGAACCTACTGGATCAAAGACGGTAAGGTTGTTGGTGCATTCCTGGAGAGTGGCACACCTGATGAAAATAAGGCCATTGCTAAAGTCGCAAGGTTGCAACCCCCAGCTAACAGCTTGGACGATTTGGCAAAAGAGGGTCTCTCTTTTGCCTCCAAGATATGAGAATAACTTATGTGAATTACCTACTAGACCACCCATGTCTATATTCAGTCTCATGAGCTTCGTCATGTATTCCAATATGATTGTCTGGTATATGATGATGTATTTGTCGTTTGGAATCTACCAATAGTTAAGTTTGATAGTATGTTTTTTCTCACAGTTCCTTCTCTTTATAGCCACTGGATTTGTTTTTTTGTTTTTGTTTTTGTTTTTTTTTGTGAATTGTGAGTGCAATAAAATCAGGGACTAATAATGTTTTGGGATCTTCTTTGTTTGATTTCCAATTTTTTAATTAAATAAGGGATTTCTGAGCTTCCGCACGTTTCATCCAGCAGGGAAGGCATAAAGAAAAAAAGATAAAAGAAACTACGTATATGTACGCACGAGTGTGAAAGAGTCGTAGCTGTTAATGTGTCCTATTTTTTTCGGATGGGGTCACAATAGATAATTTTGAACGGTGTAAATTCATTGTGGACATAGAAGATCACTAAACTGCGCACCCTCATCATGAGATCATTGTCCTGTTTGTCGGGAGTTAGCGTACTTTGGATAAGTTTGGACAGTTTAAAATGGGACTTAAATTCATTGCACACCTGAACTGACAGATTTATTATAAATAAAATAAAAAAACTGATTTAAAGGGTACTTACTATCTATTCATCAATTGAAACTGAACCCCAATTCATCATACTTAGTTTGTATATTTAATCATGTAAGTGTAGGTTGAGCTTAAATGACAATCAATCAATCAATCAATCCATTTACTACAATGTGAACTTACAAGACCTCGGTTTAGGATCTGAACCTGTGCGAATCATGCTATATTCAATTATGGACCGGAAGAAATCAACATCTTATTTGAATGCCTTTAATCCGCCAAACCGAAGGGTCTCTGCATTTTAGCGACTCTAAACAACATCACAAGAACATAATGCACAATTATAATTTTAGAAAATATACTTAATACTAAAACCATAGTCTTACGATTCTCAATATCGTTAACCGTAAATAGTCAAAGAACCAAAACCCCCCAAAATGATGAATTTAACTACATAAGTGCCCCTCATAGCAGGTCTAACAATGGGAATAAAGAAACAAAAAAGAAATCTTGCAAGGGGTGAGCGATTAAAAAAAACAAAAACAAAATTACCTGATGTAATTGAAAATTCAATGCGCTAGAAGCATTAAATGGAAAGTTTTTTTTTTTAAAAAATAATAAATTCAAGCTCACTCAATCACACCTATATAATTACTAAATATCGCACTTGTTACTCAATATCCTACTCTTTAACTTTTACCCTTAAATGTTTTGACTGGATAACAAATTATGTGGTTGTAGGATCCCGAACACACCGTCATTGTGCCTGGTCAAGTCTGTCTGGGCATACCATCACCAAGCCTGGAAAATCTTCATCCTTCTTGTGGCAGAAACGGATGGAAACAAAACCTGCTCTAACCATATTCTATACCACAAAAATTGAAAAGTTATTTTCCATCCACCGAGCTCGTTCAATTCTGCATTTTTTTTTTGTGGGTATAGAATATGGTTTTGTTTTTGTAATTATGAATTATTTAGTTATTTTTCAGTTTCATATATGGTAAGTTCAGTTAGGATGAGAAAGGATCTTCTATCTCATAAGCTTCATGAATGCAATCCTTTTTAACTCATACCGTAAGACAAATTTGATTACTATAAAAATGATATATAGTGCTTATTCAATACTGCAAATTTGGATCATACAGTCAACATCTTTCCACCTAATAGGAGTTTGATTCTATAATCCTCCCCCGCCCACATTGAGTTCCATTTTATCCAATTTCAACTTCTTTTCTTGTTATTTTGTACAAGAAACTGCTAGTTCATGTACCTTTCGTACTTTTTTGCATGGAAAATTTATGGGTTATCGGGAATTTTAATGCATTTGGTGAGCTTGTGAATTCTTGAAATGATTACTTCAAAAGGCTCTGAATTTGTGGTGGAGAGAGAGGGATACGATGGAAGAGATGAAGATAGAGATAGAAATTGTCAAATTAGATTAAGGTGAAAATCATAAATTCGAGATATGATATTAAATTAAAGAGTACAATACTTAATAAGGATTTTAATAAATGCATCATTCTATTCATTAAATCATACTTAAAAAGTTAAAATGACATAAATGACCTTACTTAAAAAATTAAAATGACATACGCACACTGTAATGACATAACCTGGCACTAACTAATAATAATGGCATAATCTGCTAGTTGGGTTATAATACTAAAAAAAAAAAAAGATACATTTTGGGTGAGAGATCCTCGACCATCTGGGCCTAGCCCAATACTGAGGCCCTTAGCTATCTTGATCAAGGACAGCTTCTCAAAAACTGGCAGAAAAGACCGAGCTGTGGCGCAAAAGCTCTGCCGGAAAACCAAGCTCATTGTAGTTATTCTCGGCAACCTGGGTCGAGCTTATTGGCTCAATACACGAACATAGTGGCCCAGCTACAAACTCACACTGCAATATTTGTATAGGTTTTGTCGTGAACAATTTCTTTTCATTGTTTATGAACATTTAACTTGTATAACCAAATAACCAATTATGATATTATTTTATTTTATTAAAATATGTAACGAATGTTTAGTGATGTACATACCTAAATTTTTTCTAACATATTATTAATTTACATAAAATAAATATAAACTTTTGTTTTTTTTTAAAAATATTGGTTTAATATATTATTTTGTGGTTAAATCTTATTAAAATAACAAAAAATCCTTTACTAATTTATAGAATTATCTTGTTCTTTTTTAAAAAAAATTATTGAAAGGAAAAATTATCATGTAGAGGGAATAGATGTAACAATGCAAAATAACAACATTTTCAAACCAAATTAAAGATGTAGAGGGAGAATTGGGAGGGGCTAGGATTGGTTGGGGACGAGAGATATTGTGTGTGTAATGGGGGTTTGGGTATTTTGGATAGTGTGAAGATATGAGTATTTTAAAAAAGGTATTTTAAGTAATTCAAATATTAAGTATACTATGTTTATGAATTTGAGTAATTCGTTTAAAAAGCATGTTTCATAATCATGCACCATTTATCCTCATCGTTTATCTTTTTTAAATTTTTTTGGTCCGGGGCCCGCCCTTGGCTGTAAAAACCCGGATCAACAAAAACCCTAATATATACATATATACTCTACTGCGGACACCCAAGGGAGACCGCATTGGCCACTTCAGTCTGCCGTTCGCTCGCGCCGAACGTGTACAGTTTTAGATCACTTCCGGTACTCTGTCCTGAACTCCGGACTCTATATATAGACTAATGATTTTGCATATCTTCAACTGATCAGATATTGAAATGTTTTTGTGCAGAGACAAAAAAAAAAGAAGAAGATGAAGGTCATAGCTGCTTATTTGCTTGCTGTTTTGGGCGGCAACTCCTGTCCGTCTGCCGACAATGTCAAAGAAATCTTGGGCTCTGGTGAGTGCAGAAACTCCTTTCCTTGTTTTATACCTTTAATCTGTATTTTTGCCAACTTGTGGAGGTGGGCTTCTTTACATTCTCTTAATTTTTTGGGATACTATTTGTCTCACTATCTTAGCTTTTATGAGTGTTCTTGGTCTTTTTTTTTTATATAGATTTGTTTGAAGGATTTTGATTTGCATCAATTAGGTAAAAGCAATTGAACAATATTTTGCCATTGCCGTTTGTTGTGGGTAAATCTTAGTTGTGTTTTGTTGTTTTTACATGTAAGTAAAAGGTTGTCTTTCTTGCTTATATGAACAATTGCATTGAATTTATCTAGTTTTTGGCCTTCTGGAGTTCTTAACTGACTAATCTAAAAATTTGGATTCTAATCACTGAAATTGTATTTTTCTTTTTTTCATGATATGGACTCTGTACTCCGTTTGCTCTGGTGCTAGGATTTGGTATGCTGATTCTTTTTGAATTTGAGATTAAAGCATTTAGGAGAATGGAGAAATTTCGAGATAAAAATAGTAGTGGCTACAAATGTATATATATATATATATATTGAAAAAAGGAAATCTGTTAAAAGTCTTGTAGGTGTAATTTGCATGCTGGATAGTTTATTGTCAATCGTGGTTCAATCACCTTTTGTTGTATATTTGTATGATTATTGATTTTGTTCTGAGCTTTTGAACATTTTGGGGCCTATAGTTGGAATTGACGCTGAGGATGATAGGATCGAGCTCCTATTATCACAACTTGCTAATAAGGATATAACAGAGGTTATTGCTGCTGGCCGAGAAAAACTGGCATCTGTACCTGCTGGTGGTGGCGCTGTGGCAGCTACTCCTATTGGAGGAGGTGCTGGTGCAGCTACCCCAGCTGCTGCTGAGTCTAAGAAAGAAGAAAAGGTGGAAGAGAAAGAGGAATCAGATGAGGTATTGCACCAAAGTTTATTAACTAATTGCAAATATTAAGATTAATATATTGTTTTTTGAGCAAAGGGAAAATGATATGCCATCATTCCAATTTCTTGCAGGATATGGGATTCAGCCTGTTCGACTAATGATTTTCAGAACTCAAGGAACATCCACATACAGGGGCACTTTTGAAAACAACTTGAACGTTTTTTTTTTCATTTTTGAGGCAATTGGATAGTTTTTTTTGCCATAGGTGTCAACATGACAAAGATAGAAACCTTGTCATGGCTATAATTTTGGATTCGATATTCTTGACATGTGTGAATGTTTTTGCATTCTGCACTGCAGTTTTCTTAATTCTATTCATGTCTGGTGATCCAGTGTTGCACTAATATCTTTAAATTTGTTCCTCAAAAGGGTAGCACATTATGCAAGGGGTTATAATTTCTCATAGTGGGTTTTTCTGTGAAACAGGTTAAAGAGTTCTACGTTGTTTATAGAATCTATTAGATTAGCATCAAAGTATTCTTCATTCGGATAAAATAACTCAATTGAACAAAACCGATTTTCAAGATGATGTTATCAGAATTTGATTGGTTATTATATTCTTTGATTTTAAGAAGACTACAATAGCAAGGCTAAGATATTGAAAGGAAGGCTAAGACTACATTCGGAGTCCCAAAAATTGAGGGAAATGCCATCTGGCCAGCCTTTGAAAGAGAGAACCTAAAACAAGAAGCGAAAAGTAGTCCTCATACTAATGAGATATCCTCAGTGAAAATGAGGATCAATTTTCATTATGCTAAAGCTTGGCCATCACCGCTTGAATTCCTGCAAAAACTAAAAAGCATCCTTCCTGCTGCTGCTGTAGAGCCTTGTACATCTTTACCTCTGGGAAATGCTTGGTGAGGTAGCAATCTCTATTAGTATTGAAGGCAACATTTTCACCTAATTTCCACTGAAGGCACGCGACATGCATGTAATTGACCATTTTTTGTGAGAAATTGGTGATTATTCCCATCACCACAAACGTCTCAAATTGATTAGACAGCCCAAGAAGGCTACGTGTGAGTTGAGAAACATGTTGGAATGCACTGTCGAAGTGGATTAAAGAGGGTAATGGTGAGTTAATCATTGATGGTTTGTGATGGTATTTCGAGTATACCACGCCTGAAATTGGTCTGCAAGAAGCGCTTAAGTTTCCGTGGCCTGAACGTGTTTCTCGATGGTCGAAGCATTTGGAATTGATCCATCAGAATGAGGTCGGTATGCTTGGCAGACTATTGCGGAGTTAAGTGGGGAGGAAGCTCCGGCGACCCATGTCGACCCAATGTTTGTTAATTATTTTTTTCAAAAAAAGAAGAAAAAAAAAGTTACAGTTGCTCTACCAATGAAACTGCACATAATTAAATTTTTACTAATTCTTGAATTAGACGGTTATATTTCAATCATTTTTTATAAAAAATAAAATAAAGTCGTAAAGGGTCATGTTTATTTCATGTGCAAAAATGTTGAAAGGATTTCCATAAATCTTAGCAGTATTCAATTTGACTTGAAAATCCACCCATGCACACATTTGCACATGGGCCATGAACAACCATAGATTCACAAATGGGCAATGCATTTCATTGAACATTGAAGGCCAATTAACTTGAAAACTTGCGTGCAAATCGTGCCATCCAAAACAGCTTCTGCATGGCAAGCCAATATTGAGCAGAATTTTTATATATATATATTTCTTTTTTGAAAAAATAACTTTTGACTTAAAAACCTGAAAACGAAAATCTTATTTAAGCAATTAAAAAGACAGACCAGGATTGACTTGAGTGGTCGGAGGTGGCTAACCTCATTTAGTTTCTTTCTAATCCATGTTGCTTAGTGCTTTAATAAATTTTTTTTAAAATAAGTTAACGACTTAACAACCGAGGATAATGCTTTAACAATTAGAAGAAATACCTTCTTTTTCTTTCTTTAAAACAGAATGGGCAGCCTTCGCAGTTCGCGTGGCTTTGACATATATGCTTCCTACATATTTCATGCCCTTTTCTTTATTTCTTTATTTGGAAGGGTTGCTTTGTGGGCAACTTTTTCCGTTTAAAGACAATGCATTAGTCTCACTAAAATCTCCATTATAGTTAGGTAATACCATTAAGTAATAGTTAAACTATTCTATATTAAACTTTTAAAAATACGAATAAAAATAGAGATCGTATAAAAAATAAAACAATTGTTAGATTGTATAAATGAGATAAATTTATTTTTTACATATAAATTTTAAAATAATAGAACATTTTTTTAGTTAAATTATCTAAAGAGATCTTAATTAAATTAAATTGAATTAAGAAAGATAAATTTAAAATAAGAATAAATACTTATTAATTTCATAAAATATTCTACTCTAAAATAACTTATACTTTGAAGAAAGCGGGAGTATATTCTTAATGATAAGTGGTCGGTCGAACTTGGAATTTGGAAAGTGTTGCAAATAATGGTAGATGATGATAAGTAAGACTGAATTCAAATAAATTTCAGAATCACGTGTGCACTTATAATTTTGTAAAAATAAGAGGGCCAAGACTTTGACTTATAAGACTTTGTCCTCGTGCTGCACACTACGGAAAAAAGGAAACAGCATCAGCTAAAGATCCTTTGCCCATGTTAGATTCCTTAGTCAAAGTAGTGAAGTACCAAGAAATGGGCATTTCAAAAAGGAAAGAAGTTAAAATAAAACCAAAAAGACCAACTAGCTGATTACCAATTCTTTTTGACGTTTGAAGGATGCCTACCTTCATTGAATCTTTCTTGGATCTTTTTGAACCTAACATTTAGAGTTGTTTCCTCCAATATTATAAGATCATGAAGGGCTATGGATACTACTGTCCTTGCATGCAGCTAAAAGGAATAGGACAAAAGCGCTAACGCATGCACGTAATATTTTTTCTAGTATGGAATGGAATCCATCCACCGCACTGCACACAATAAATTTTTTAAATTTTTTTTTAAAAAAAATTACATTTAATAATCACCATTGATATATAGAATGAAGCCTGATCTCCAATGTGTATGTGTTGAGGATTCATAGAGCTTTTGAACTCTAGATATTGTTTGTTTTGAGAAAAATGATTATTTGAAGGTTTAGTGTTTTTCCTCAAAAAAAGAAGAGAATGTTTAGTGTTCATAGTTGTGAATTTTTCACAATTTATTGATGTTATAATATTTTAAGTGATGTCAATTGCGAATCTAATTGTTTATTTAAAAATGAATACCAATAATTATCAAATACATCCTATCGATACTTTCTAATTATTATTGTATATAATATTATTAAATATTACGTTTTGTTTAATAGAGCTTTTATTCTAAATTTTAATCTTAATATAAGTGCAATAAATATAAAAAAAAATGCAGGTGAAAGTTTACAAAAAATATAAAGCCAGTGAATATAATCCTTATTCAATAATATTCATTAAAATTATGATTAATAAAATTACACTCAACAACGCTGCACCAGAATTGCCCCGAAACAGCACCTCAAAGTCGTAAGTCGTTCGACACGCGGTTTGAATTTATTGTTCGCCGGCAGTGATTTTAGCAGGCTAACCGAGACAGATTTGGTTGTTGTGGAATAATTCCAATTTCTAGTAAACATATCTATTAGTAGTATCTTTTCTTCTTTTCCAAAAAAAAAAAAGAAGTATATTTTCTTCTTAGGCAAATAATGATCAATATGTTGGCTCTATGCAATATTTTTATTTCTGTTTCTGTGTGTGTGCCCCTTACAAAAAGAAATAAAATAAAAAAGTGGTCATTCGAACCTGTCAACCAAATAGAGAAGTAAAGAAAGTTAATTTGTATACTCCTAGCTCATACTTAATACAACAATTAAAAATAAATTTTAATTAAAAAAATTCATCATAATATACTTGTTATAAATGTGATTAGTTGTGAGATTAGATAAATTATAACATTTACTGAGATATAAATCTATTAAATTTAAAAAATCATTAATGTAATTTTTAAATGAAAAATATTTTATTTTGTGAAAAATTATATTTAACTATGGATATCCTAATATAAAAATATGATAATTTAATTTCGAATATAATAAGTATTAGTTTTTCTAAGGATATATTTTTAAGTAAACAATACATTATTATTAGTATTGTATACTACAAAAATGTGTTATCATTTGCATCAATATTATTGGCTATTGTGAATATTCATCTTTTCCACTTGATTTCTGAAATTGTTTAAAGGTGACTTGAGAGAGAGAGAGAGATTGTGAAAAGAGAAAAGTGACAGACGAAATTGACAATGGGACTCTTTAGCTATAATTATAGTGTCATTGTGTGCGATAGGTACTGATATAATTGATATTTTCACCAAAAAGAAAAACTGATGTCATTGATAAGTGATAAGCATGCCTAAATGGAACACTGTTCAGCGTGATTTGAATTCAATCAGGTTATTTTTTTGTCTTTATCCTTTTCTTTTTATTACAAAGCAGAAAAATTAGATTAGTCGTCTAAATGCACACGTGTAATTTTTTTTATTACAAGAATAGAATAATGAAATTAGATAAGATCGAATTTCTCCGTCATCTAAGTACACATGTATAGACACATAGTATATTTTTTAATTGACAACTGAATCATCTCCTTGGTACGGATATGATTACTTTTTAAATGAATTTGTTTCAAATTTGACTTATCTTATGACACTTATTTATTTATTCATAAGAGTTTATAAAATCAAGTTGTGCAACGCACCAAAACTAGGGGCAGTGAATACTTGAATTTCTAAATTTTTATTTTGAAACATATGAAATTAAATATTTATTATTTTAAAATAAACATATTTTTTATCTAAAATTTTTCACATATCTTAGCACTTTTTAATTTTCATGGTAAATGAAATGTGGACTTTAAATTTTAGAGGGAGGGAGCATTATATTTTGACATTTAATACAATTTTTTAAATTTTTATATTTTATGAACTTTTAGAAGATTGAAAAAATGTTTATTGAAATTAAGCATATAATTGATAAGTGTATTTTAAAGTAAATTGTTTTAAATTTATTAGAAAAAAATCTTCTGAAAATTGTATATCAATTAATGCGAAATTTTATCACAATTAAGTGGAAGCTTTATAGATTCAGAACGATTTTTTTTTCCTGTTTTTAAAGGAAAATATATTTTTTAATTTCACAAAATGATAATTATTTTTGAAATAAAAATTATTTTGTCTGTCTAATATTAAATATCTGTATTTTTTATTTTTAAAATGTTCAAAACCAAATACTCATTTATTTTAAAATAAAACTATTTTACATATAAAATTTTATAAATGTCTTCCTCAATTTAAAGGCTTCACACCTTATTAACATATGTAATCCAGTCGTAAGCTAACAAGACGAATAATGTAATAATGTGTTCAAGCTATCATTACATTATTCAAGTTAAATAATGTAATAAATGATTTAATGGTCTAATATATTAAGTCAATAATAAATTTTTAATTTTAAATGATGATATTATGGTAGATATAACTATTTCAATACTCTCTCTTTCTCTCTCTCTCTCTTTACTATGTAACACTATTTCCATTTCAATATATAGATTATCTTAGATTTTTTTTTTATAAAAAAAAACCACAAAAATTTTAATTTCCGTGAAAGGAAAATACTACTAGCTAGTATAGCATAACAGATCAAGAAGCTAGTTCAAGTGGTCAAGCTTCTTTCTCCCTCTCATTCGTGATGTGTGCGAGAGTTCGAATATACTCTATCAGTAACGATTAACAATTGATCCCCTTCATTCTAACTCCTTAAAATAAATAAATAAAAAGTATAGCATTACTATTGCCACATTAACAATAAAATAGAGGTCCGTTAGCAGTGATTCACAACCACCTCTCTGTATTGGTTAGTGGGTTGCAAAAAAATGTCTTTTAGATTTGATTATGATTACATCTTGAAAGAAAGGTGGTGCAATAAAGTTGATGGTTGGATTTAGAAGCCCTCTTAATGCTTTGTCCCTTCCACGAACTAAGGATGAGATAATGAGTTAGCAACTAGTGCTGCTCTTATACCAATCTTTAATAATGTTAATGTTAAAAGTTATATCACACGTTAGTAAATGATATTTTTTTTATTTTTTTATTTTCAATATATAAACTTTTAACTTAATATCATGTTCATTCTAATGTATCTTGACTAAAAAAAACTATTATTTTTTGATAAAGCGTTTGACATGCTAATTCAAAAAAGAAAAAAAATGTTAGATTTTTTTTTTAAAAAAAAATTTCATCTAACTTAAGTTACTATTTGATGTGATTTGTGTGTTTGCTATAAAATGTTATTAATTGAGTAAATATTTGGTCTTTATCTTCACTGAAAATCAAGGCTTCATAGTGTTCTTTTGTTTTTCCGTAATGTATTTTTTTTCTCTTCAATTTCATTTAAGGATCTTTCTTGAAGAATCAAGTTTTGAAATCAGCAAGTTGTATTTCCCTTTTCCTTGTTTTGATGAAACAAGAAGACAAACAATTTAGAACCTTTATGATTTAACAGTATATATCTTTACTTTCTCTTTTTGGTTGATTTATTTTACTTAAACGTGATTTTTTAATTTTTTTATATATAATATATTTACCCTTCTTATTGAGATACTTCTTCCATAAGGAGAATATGTTTCTTTTGTTTGAGAAGGAAAAAAAAAAGGGCTAAATTATCTTCTTCATAAACTTTTGGAAGGGAAAGATTAATTTATTATGTTGAATGAGTTCTCTCTGGAAAATAGTTGTGTTTTCTTTCATTGGATTTATTATTGAGTAATGAAACTGTTTTTAAAAATTATTATTAAATAGAAATTGAGTTTATGTAAAAGAATCAAATGAAAAATAAAATTATATTGAGTTAGTGACTGTATTTTGATAATTAAATAATTTTATGACATTTGACATATGACTTTTTACATTAACATTATACCTTAGAGATGCTCTAAGTGCATATTCAATAACACCATCTAAAGAAAATAAACTAGATAACTCTTTACTGTATTTGAAAATGCTAAATGTTGATATTTTTATTTTAAGTATTAAAATTCTGTAATATTTTATTTTATTTAAATAAATAAATTTTATTTACATTTTTATTAATATAATATCTTTTAATTTAAAAGATCCAAATACTATTAATACACAATACAATAATAATAACATCAACATAATTTATTTTATAGTCAAAATATCTCTTTAATTTTTTTTATTGAGTTAGCAAAGAGATTTTTTTTATAAAACAAATACTTAATATTCACCAATTAGAAGTCAATTTATGATATATTTGGAAGAAATCTCATTGATGATTCGTACAGTAAAGAACCATTTTTTTTGATGGATTTGATACTCAATTATTCAAATAATATTACTTTATCCTTTTCAAATTATAAGTTATATGATAATTTTATTTCTGTTCATAAATATAAGTCATTTTATGATTTTTTAAAAAATATTTGATTAATTAGTTTCAATATTGTCATTGTCTTTATATCAAAATTTTGTAATTCTAAAACACTTGGTAAATAAAAACAATATTTATTTAGAAATGGAATAATAATTTGAAAGATTGTAAAGAGATTTTTTTAAAAATAATAATAAATATGAGTATTTTTTAAAAAAAGTTCTTTTATATATACATTTTTTTATCCAAATACGTATATTTTGAGACATATAGATATTGAGAGCAGTCCTCTAACACAGATACGGCAAATTAATGGGAGTAGGTAGACATGAGGCATGAGGTGTTCTCAAATATTATTAAGTTAGGGCAAGTCAATAGATAGTACTCCTAATTCATATTCTATGGACTAGGCTTTATGAGCTAATAAAGCCAAAACGATTTTATTACTAATGGAGTACAACTTGGTATATTGGTCCCCAATCACGTTAAGATTAAGGAAATGATCATCCTCATAATTTGATAGTTTATGACTTATCTTCTCTTTTAATTTATTTCAAATTATATATTAATTTTTATATTTATTTTAAATTAGATATTTAATTTTTTATATTAAAAGTAAATATATATATTAATTAATTAAAATATTTATATTTAAAATGATTTTATCTGTATATAAAAAATACATTAAATATACTTTAAAATAATAAATTGTAAGAATATTTTATAAATATTTATAAAAATATATATTTATAATAATATTAATACTTATTTTTTAACCGACATAACAAATCAAATAAACCTACCGATTCTTGCACCACCTACTTCCCTAAAACTTTGACCCTCCATTCAATTTGGTCATGGTCATAGCACCATTGATATTGGATAGCGCAATTTTTTCCCTTTAATTCTTAGATTAAATACTTAAATAACATATTAAATACATAATTTTAAAACAATTTTATATAGTCATTATTTGTCAAAATATTTATGAGTTCCATTTACATGTCAAAGATGTGAAAAATATCAAAGTAGGAAAATGAATTTTTTTATGAATATGTTATTCTGATCATAATTTAATATTCAAGTCTAATTCAAAATTAAAGATAATTTTTTATCCTGATTTTTTATATTATTAATAAATATATATTATACAAATAATTTATTTGTCCGTAATTAAATATTAAATTTTGTCTTTAATTAAAATTTTAAAAAGATCTTTGACTTTAATTAAATTTAAAAATTAATTTTGATATTATATAAATCTTTAAATTAAAGTGATAAATGATGAAATTCATGAATTAATAAGAGATAAATATTTTAAATTAAATAAAATTATTATTAATATTTTAAATAAAACTATTTATTTATTTTTAAATTAAATAAAATATTTAATTATAAACAAATAAATTAATATAGATAATAAATTCCTTAATACACGGTAAAATCGCTTGAAAGTTTGGAAAGCGACGCTGGGATGGGACCAGAAACTCCCGACTTGTGTTTTTCGAATTGTTTCGCATTTAAAGACGACTCAACTGCTTCAAAAAAAAAAGAAAGAAGAAAAAAGACGACTCGACTTTAAAAAATAATTACCCTAAAAAAGAAATATAATAATAATAAATGACTTGACTTCCAACAAAGGAGGCCCTCGTCTCTCCCGTGGTCGTCTGTGACTGAGGTGGATTAATCTTTAATTAGTCAATTTGACTATCTTTTCAGTAATACATGCATTGTTCAGTGCGTTCCAACCACGCAAATTGGCATTTTCTGATAAGTGATCCTTGGTTTGTCCCACCCCCCCCCCCCCGTTGGGACAAGATATATATATTTAAAATAAATTCTATGGAAAATAAATGGTGTATATACATACATTAATATATAAAATATATTTTTTGGCATAATCAAAGTTAGTTCGAAGTCCTTTATATGAGCTTCAAAACAATGTATTTACCCTTCCGCCCCTTTTCATAAATATAAATAGATAGAACTAATTTCACACAATAGAGAATAAGATTTTTGTTTTGAAAATAAAAAAAACATAAAAAATATATGAAGAAAAAATAGAGCCTTCATTTCAAATAAGGAAAACAATTCATAATTATGAATAAGGGAGAGTTTCTGACTCTTTTTTTTTTATTTATGAAAAAGGAGAGTTTCTGACTATTTATAAAGATGAATTGAATGAATATAACATTACATAGCAATCGCATTCCATATGATTTAAATATAGCCATAAAATAGACATATTCACTTATTATGTTCTTCACAGTTCACGCATTTATACTCTTGAATTCCCACATAGAAATATTTCTTTTAAAAAAAAAGGAGTCTAATATTTATTATATTTTGATTTTGTAAATAATTACTGGTTTTGTCATTGATGTCCTTTCTAATCTCTTTTGGCAGAGGCAGACAAGCGACAAAGTAATAAGAGGCGGCAGATTTTAGGGAACATCAATAATTTTTTTGTGATTATATATATATATATATATCTTTTAGTTAGAGATATAAATAGATGGGTCTCACCTTCCTCTTGCATGCTATGTCTCACATGTGACTGAGCAAGTAAAATAAGACCTTGTTGTTAACCTGATTTGCCTTTTCTGCCCAATATGGCTGATTTGCAATGATAAAATCTTCCTCCAAAAGCATGAAGTTGATAATGCAATGGACAACCTAATTACTATAACGAAGAGAAACTTATGTACTTACCTAATGCAATAAAATTATGTATACTAAAACTCTTAGGATACTTTAATTAGGCTTTATCAGTTTAAAATTCAAATATCAATTTTTTAAATATATTTTCCTATAAAAGATCATAAAAAACTTCTTTAATTACTAGATTTATGCGCACTAATAAATAAATTTTGCTACTAATTACATCAATTATAGATATGAGACAATAATATATCTACTTTTATTAATGTTTGTACTAAATGAAAGGTGAATATTCAGCTTGGATAGAGGAAATAATCAAAGTTTGAGATTGTACTTCATCCTTCCCATTTTATGTATCTTAATTGCCATTTTAATTTGTTTTAAACAAGTAGTTTTATTTTAAAATAAGGGGTAATGCTTATAACTTTTTTTTTCAAATCTAGTTTGATCAAAACTTTTAAATTAATATATTGATTTTTATAAAATAATATTTTATATACTATAAGATTTTGAATATTCAAAATATGAGTTTCAAAGACTTTAAAACACATGAAAATAAAAGAGGAGAAAAGTATTAAATAAGAGTAATTTAACATTTTGTGTTAATAAAAATTTATGAATCATAATGTATATTATTTTAAAGAAATCAATATTTTAGCAGGATTTAAAAAGTAATTCCTCCATCCAAAATATAAAAAATATAAAATACTTTGAATAATTTTTTGTCCTAAAATATAAAATGTTTTGAGATTCTTAAGAGCTATTTTGTATATTTTTTTTAATATTATCCATACTCTTAAATAAAAATAGAGAAAATAAATGTTTTAATTTCAAATTATATTAAAAAAAGACTTAGTAAATGATCATATTTTAGTAAATTAGAATTTTTATTTAATATGTGTGAAATATTCAAAATTTTTTATATTTTGAATGGATGGAGTATAAAAAAAAGGCATTCAATTTTTAAAAATTTGGTCCTTCGCTATAAGCCATGTTCGTGCGTACTAACTACTAACTACTCCTTTTTTTTATATTTTGGAATAGGTACTACTCATTGGTGGGACTAACAGATGGTCCGATACTAAATATGTAAACGGAATTCTAGTGTCGTAAGGTCGTCCAGTAAATCACTCACCGTCGCGCGTGGAAAAAAATAATAATATTGCAATTAACCAAAGAAATAAATCTTTAAATATTCCCCCGATATTAACATTCCAAAAAGCAGGTACACAGAGCAGCAGAGGCCTCCTCTCCTTTCTTTTATAGCTCTGTGCCACTCCGGCTTCGCTCTCTGTCTCAGACTCACCGAGTCATTTCCGAGTTAACTCCGATTCTGTAGGGTTTGCTATTAACCACGTCCATAATTGACGTCGAAACTCACGGAGTCTTTTCTTTTGATCTCGATTCCAAATCTTCTCTTCTCTCTTATGCTGATACTATAGACCACCCGGAGCTCCGTTTGCAGGTGTTCCGGGGCTCCGAAATGCCTCCACCTTCGGATGCTCCTGAACTCGGCGCTTTAGAATCTCCGACTTCAGGAGATAGGAAATGCGAGGACACGACGGACCCCATGGCGTTGGCTTTGTCTTCGGAGGCCACTTCTCCGACGTGCAAACTTCGAGAATGCGAGCGATCAGTGGTTTTGGAAGGGATGTTTCCGAGCAACATGCTGGAAAAACGCCCTTCGGAAGCGGCGATGAAGGTTCAGAAGGTTTACAGGAGTTACCGGACCCGGCGCATGTTAGCAGATTCCGCTGTCGTTGTTGAAGAGCTATGGTATTTCATGGAGAAGTTCCTCCGATTATATGCATTTCGATTCTCTAACTTCGCAATAAATGTGTTTTGGTCTTATTATTTGCTTGAAACTGAAATTGTTGGATGGTCAATTTGAAGGTGGCTGGCCTTAGATTATGCGAGATTGAACCACAGTACGATTTCTTTCTTCAATTTCTCGAAACCGGAGACACCTGCTTCGCGCTGGAATCGTGTTAAATTAAATGCTTCCAAGGTAAACATAAATGATCGATTTTGAAATCGGCAGTGGAGGAAAAGTGAAAAAAGGAAAGAACTTTTGAAAATAATCAGGAAATACCTTTTTCTACTTAATTTTCTTTCCAGGGATTCTTTACTCTTCACTAGAAATATTGATTATAATTTAATGGAATGGTTAACCATCATTAACTCCAAAAGTTGGGTATAATAGCATTTCAACAATTATCCTGTTCAGGTAGGGAAAGGTTTGTCTAAAGATGACAAGGCACGGAAATTGGCTTTTCAACACTGGATTGAGGCTGTAAGTTACTGTTTCTTCCTCTTCTTCAGCGGTCATATAATTGATTCCATCTCATGTTCTATATGCATGCTGTATGTCACCGAACAGGTTATAGATACCCTTTGTATTCGAACATGTTTTTAATTATTGAATATGATGTCTTTTGTGATCTTTCTTTTCCCTCTCTAGGTTGATCCTCGGCATCGTTATGGGCACAGTTTACATCTATATTATGAAGAGTGGTGTAAAACTGATGATGGTCAACCCTTCTTCTACTGGTGAGAAATTTAGCATTTAGACCTTTATTTATGATTGAGGTTATCTTTAATAAATATGGTCTGGTCAAACATGGTGGCTATGCTTTGGTAGCTAAGAATTTCGAGGCATTAGAGTTTGTGGAGATGGGTCATAACTTAGGAGCATGTGATTGCTCGAAAGAATGTCGGTGTATTTAACTACAGGCTCAGGCTCTGGATGTTTACCATGAAGCACATGCTTCGGCCTTGTAATGAGAATGGGAATACCTCCTTTTAAGTTGCTTATATTACATGAACTGAAAAGGAACTATCCATACTACCCTTAACAAATAGAAACAGAACTGAACTTATAGCAACTACACAAAAAGTTTAGAAGAAAACATGGAGAGCTTTAACTCCCAACACTATCAAAAGGGAACTACTGGAGAGTAGTTACTCAAACACTATAATAATATTGAAGCTCTTGAGTTCTCTAGATTAGGCAATGGAATGGTTTGTTTACCCAATGATGAAGAGGACATAAAACAACTGCAGTATGAACTTCTGCTGAAAATGGAAAGAGATTCTCCACTAATGACAACGTTAAAACAAACTTTACCTTAAAGTTCCTTCCTCACTCAGATGTTATAAATGCAAGTACTTGATAAATGGTTTTAGTAAGAGACAGGTCCTGAAGTTTTTTAACATCCATCTCGTGCAGGTTGGATATTGGAAACGGCAAAGAAGTTGATCTTGAAGAATGCCCGCGATCAAAGCTTCGACAACAATGTATCAAGTATCTTGGACCAGTATGTGATCAAAACCATACATTTGCTGAATGTTTGTTTTGACCTATGCCACTCTCTTCTAGTCCTCCATATGATGTCTACCAATTCTGATGCTTGAAAATGTGACTGGAACTTCCAAGTTTCTGATTTGATGGTCTTACTCTGTATTGTAAGAGACTCATCGAAACGAGACACATAAGAGACTATGCCACTCTCTTCTAGTCCCCCATATGATGCTTGAAAATATGACTGTAACTTCCAAGTTTCTGATTTGATGGTTTTACTGTTTTGTATTGTAAGAGACTCATTGAAACAAGACACATATAACACTAGATTCTTTTCCCCTTGTTGTTCATGTCTCCAGAGTGTGTTGATCTTATATTTGTCTCATTTTTCATTTGTTCTTGTGTTTGTCTTGATGCAATCAGCAAGAAAGAGAGCATTATGAATATTTGGTGGTTGAGGGGAAAATAGTGCACAAACAAACTGGAAATCTTCTTGATACTACAACAGGAAAACCAGGAGCAAAGTGGATCTTTGTCATGAGCACCTCTAAGAGACTCTATGCTGGTGAGGTGAGAATTAATAAGCAAAATGATGGTAGCTTACTGAATCATGTTATTCTAAATTCTAGATTTGATACACTGTTCATCACAAATTTTAACACTCTTGATGCCTTCAGAAGAAAAAGGGGGTCTTTCATCATTCCAGCTTTCTTGCGGGAGGGGCAACTTTAGCTGCTGGAAGGCTAGGAGTTGAGGACGGAGTACTGAAGGTACCTTAACCTTCACTCTGTCACACTAGTATTTCCTTCAAACCATTTCTTGATAGTTGACATCAGGTGTCATTTCATGTGAAATATGCACGGGAAACCTCTCATGTCACTGGCGTCAAACTTCAAATTAGATTAATGAAATTATGTGAAATAATTTTCTTTTATCTCTTCCTATCAAGCAAAATGAACAGTTGATGTATTACTAAAACTCTGTCTAATCCATTTAGAGAGATGAATCTCAAGCAACATAGGAGCTATTTGGGAAACTTATTGTCAGATTATACTTTGGCTTGATTTCTTCAAATTATCCACATGCATGTAAAGAAATTTTGCATGAATCTTGTTGAGATCATTCATAGAAATCCTTGTTGGTGCGCCTAAAAATGGTCAATGGGTAAGGAGGAACTTGAGGTTGAAAAACCTTTATGGAAGTCCAAGATGACTAACGTAATTATGTAAGCACCTGGAGATGGCTCTCAAGTAGCAGATTTAGAAATTAGTCATGTCTAGAGTAAGCAATAGTGAAGGCAATAAAATATTCCTGGATTTTTTTATTATATAATAATTACATAGATATTTCTCTCTAACATCTGATCTAATTTACCTTTACCTTCTCAGTGTATCTCAGCTTACAGTGGTCACTATCGGCCAACTGATGATAACCTTGACATCTTCCTTCAATTTTTAAGAGGAAATGGAGTTGATATGAATGGTGTTGAGGTATGCTAACTGCATTCTATGTTTCTCTAGTCTGTTACCATTGACATACTGGATCATTTTGCTTATTCATGTCAAGTATTGCTCGTACATCTTCTGTGATTTTTTTCTTTCAAAACTGTTGTACAATTCTGAAGATGCTTCAGGAATTGACAATTTTTTTACTTTGTTGTCATGCATACTTTATGAAGCATTGGTTGATTCTGATTTCCTTCTAGATTTTTTAATATTACCTTTCTGTCATTAGATACGAAAGGCAAATGAAGACTATGAAACTTTTGAAGAGGGAAAATTCACCAAATCAAGATCAAATTCTGAGGATTCAACAGTTTCAGTGTCTTCTGAAAAGCTTCCGAATGAAGTGGAAAAGAATGTATCCCAGGAAGCAATTGAAATTCCAGCAGCCAATACCTACTACAAGAGAACTCTGTCTGGTGGTCTTCAGAGCCCAAAAGCAGAGGTGCCAAAGAGTGCGATACTGCAAAGGATCAACTCCAAGAAGACAGCGAGGTCATATCAATTAGGGCACCAACTCTCTCTGAAATGGTCTACGGGTGCTGGGCCAAGGATTGGTTGTGTTGCTGACTACCCTGTGGAATTGAGGTTGCAGGCCCTGGAGCTCACACACCTCTCACCACGGATATCTAGGCGGGTGATTCCTCTTGCTTCATCTGTTTCGTGCCCTGCCCTACAACTTCAACAACTTGCTTGTGATGGTTTGAAATCCTGTTGAAAATTATTTTGTAGTTCGTCTAGCAACATTTTCCAAGTCCTGTCTTTCCAAACAGAGTCCCACAGTGGGTGTGTAAATTCCTTATCTCTGAATTTTACTATGAAATTATCTTTTAAATAATAAAAGAGAATAATTGATCAACATTTCATGTATAGAGATCTTGTTTACAGACTTTCATATTGGTCCTGCGGTTACCAGAGCTATATTAAGCTAGCAGTACAACATCGCAGAGTAATTAAAAGAGAGCCAGTAATTAGCTTATAGGCAATTTAAATATCAGTCCACTGACTGCAGTGTTATAGCACCAATCAACCAAAATGTAAAAAATGCTGTATGCATATCAGAAAACCTGTAAACTAAAACATTAAGTTTTAGTGACCAAAGCTGTATGCACGGTCCTGAGGGTATGTGAGCATGTGTTGCCTGCGTACTTGGTAGGGGGCACCAAAAAATTTATCTGTATACATATATATTATAATTTAAAAAATTATTATATAGGGTACTATATTTTAAAAGATTGAATTTAAAATATTAAGTTTAAAACCTAAATAAAAGGTTAATTATTAAAAAAAAATTAAAAAAATTAAACTCAAAAAATACTATGCATTTATAAAACTATTAAGGTTCCAAAAACACCGTAAGCTAGTTTTTTTTTCTTCTAAAAAAGCTAAAGTCTAATTTTTTCTTGCTTTAACTACTAAGGGCTGCATTAGTTTAATTTTTATTTGAGAAAATAAATCGCTTTTGATCTTTGTCTTTTACCCTAATTAATTCTCTCAACTCTAAAATTTCATTCGCTTTCTCTCTCTGCAGTCTCCACTACTCCATCGTCTCCTTCCTTCCTGCTCCCTAATCCCTCCTGGCTCCTTCCCCACTCTCTCAATTATTTTTTGACTAATAAAAGGGACATCACTTTAAATCCTTGCACATAACACAAAAAATGTCAAATTCAACCTTAATTAAAATGTGGTTACTATTAAAATTTATGACCTTGATCCGTAGACAAGTATAAGACTTTTTCACAGTGTGCTTAGAGTCACAGCGCACGAATGCCTCCAAGAGGTTTCGAAGAATTTCAAGAACGAATACAAGAAAATAAATTTGAAACAAAACAAAGTGGACAAAATCAAATGATTTTTTTGGGCGGTAAACTTTGATAGAATGTTGTGATGTTCATGAGCTTATCCTTCAGACAAATTCTATTCTCTCATTCAGATAGCGTTCTTTGAATTAAATAAAAAAAAAAATCAAAATATAGAAGTAAGTTAAATGAATGGAAAAATGGATGTCCAGATCCAACTAAATCAACGGCATCATAGTCCACTGATAGTGTGGCTCTGTTCAAATGGATTTTGACATTATCCAACTCGCTACTAGTACACTTGTACAAACTAGCGTACTGTAGCATTAATGTAGCCATGAATTAGTAGGGTATCCAATTTAGTTTTATTTTTTAAAATAATACTATTTCTTTTCATTTTTTTTTCATCTTTTAATAGACTTCTTTCCTGTTGTATTTCACATTATCATTGTAATGTTGTAAAAAACACTTTGAGAAAAAAAATAAAGAATTCTATTGAATTGAATTCACAAAAAAAAAAAAAAAATTACGAAAGAAAAAAAACTCTCAAACTCTCTCAATTTCTTATTTGATTGATTCTCTACAATCACCACACTCAAGGGGATGATTTACAACTTAAAAGAGGACCTCAATTTATAGTCAATTGAGGGAGTGTGAACAATCGAATTTTTTTACGAAATTTTTTGACAAACAACAATAGAAAACGACATCTTTCTTATTACATTTGACAATAATTTCTTCAAGTGGTTGGTTGCCTAATTGTTTTGAATAGCCCTGGAATTTGACTCTTCAATTCTCCCCCTTCAAGTATATCCGGAACAAGCATCTCAACTATATCTTTGCATAACTCTTGCTTTTCTCGTATGATTACCTTTGTTAATATATTTGCTGAATTCTCATTTGTATGAATCTTTACTAGTCTCAACAGTTGTCAATCCATTATTTCGTATATCCAATGATAGTGAATATCAATGTGCTTTGTACGAGAATGACACATGGAGTTCTTGCTCAAATCTAGAGCACTCTGACTATCATAATGTACCTTGTACTCATTTTGTTTGATTCTAAATTTTTGGAGATAATGTTTTAGCCACAACAATTCTTTTCCAACTTCAGTGATAGTAATATATTTTGCTTCTATTGTGGATAATGCGACACACTTCTGTAGTATTGACTGTCATGAAACAACTCCTTAAAAAGCGTAGAGAAATCCTAAAGTAGATTTTCTACTATCAAGATCTCCTGCCATATCTGCATATGTATAGCCTTCCAAGATTGGATCAACTTCCCTGTAGAATCCATTTGACTACCTCCCAATTCTCATTTTCTGGATTAGAGAGAAAACAACTCACTGTACTCACAACATAAGCAATATCTGACCTTATATATACAATTGCATACATCAGACTTCCAATTGCTGACGAGTATGATATTGATGACACTTCCCCAATCTCTTTCTTAGATGAGGGGCATGTCTTCTTGCTCAACTCGAAATGGTTGACGAGTAGAATGCTGACTGGTTTAACATTTTTCATATTGAATCTCTCGAGCATCCGTTCAATATACTTCTTTTGAGATAGCTATAGCTTCCGGTTCTTCCTATCTCGAACTATATGCATTTCTAAAATCTGTTGGGTTGGTCCTAAGTCTTTCATATCAAAAGACTTAGACAATTCCTTCTTCAATTGACTAATCTCCATTGCGTCTTTTCCCACGATTAGAATGTCGTCTACATATAGTATAAGAAAAACAAAATTCTCGTCTGAAAACTTTTGAATATAAACACACTCAGACCGTACAAGCTTTTCTTTATCTTGCAAACGAGGTTATCACCAAAAACCTCAAATCCCTATGGCTGCTCCATATAAATTTCTTCTTTCAAATCTCTATGAAGAAATGTTATTTTCACATCCATTTGTTCAAACTCCAAATTCATGCTAGCTACCAGACAAATAATAACTCTGATTGAAGTCATCTTGACTATTGGTGAAAAAATCTCACCAAAGTCGATTCCTTTCTTTTGTTGGAATCACTTGACTACCAATTGAGTTTTGTGTTTCACCACTTTTTCGTTGGCATATTTCTTAAGCTTGAACACCCACTTGTTTCGCAGTACCTTCTTCCCTTTTGGAAGCTCCACGATCTCATAAGCATTACTTTTGTGCAGAGATTTCATCTAATCCTGCATTGCTAGCAGCCATTTTTATTTGTCTTTATAAGATATGGCTTTTCGGAAACTTTTTGGTTCTCCATCTTCAGTAAATATAAAGTACTTAGATTATAGATATCTTTTAGATGGAGTCTGACATCGTTCAGATCTACGAACTTCTGCATTAATAATTTGAGAAGATTCACTATCATTTGAGTCTTGTGATGGTTTAGGAATTTCTGACAATGTGGGTTGTGGCTCCCTCTGCTTAACATCTTTTTCTTCTTTTGGTACTGCATAATCGTTTCTCACGAATTGTTCTGATATTGTATATGAAATCTGAATATCAACATTTGATTTATGAGACATTGAGAGTTTTTTAATGTCTGATATTGTCTTGTTTTTATGGAATACTACGTCTCTATTTCTGATAAAATTTTTCTCATTTGGATCCCATAATCTGTATCCAAATTCTTCATCTCCATAGCCTATGAAAATTCATGGAGTGGTCATTACATCAAGCTTCAGTTTGAGCTCCTTGGATACATGTGCATATGTTAAACATCTAAATATTCTTATGTGAGAATATGATGGATTCTTTCTAGACCATACTTTCTCCAGAATTTCAAAATTCAACAGTACTGATGGTGACCTATTGATCAGGTAACAAGCTACTCTGACTTATTCTCTCCAAAATGGTTTTGGTAGCTTAGTCATATTGAGCATACTCCAAACACGTTCCATGATTGTTCGGTTCATTCTTTCAACAATGCTATTGTGTTGAGGGGTGCGTGAGACTGTCTTCTCATGTCGAATGCCATAAGATTTGCAATAAGCATCGAACACCTTGTAAGTGTATTTGCCTTTATTATCTGACAGGAAACATTTCAATTTCTTTCCAATTTCAAGTTTTACCATGACATGAAACAATTTGAAGTGTTCAAAGATTTGATTCTTTGTTTTCAAGAAATACACTCATACTTTTCGAGAAGTGTCATCAATGAATGTCAGAAAATATCTATTTTCGCATAGTGATTCAACTTCCATGGGATAGGAAACATTAGAGTGCACTGGGTTAAACAACTCTGATATTCTTGTTGAAGAGGAATTAAACGAGACTTTGTGTTGCTTACCAAATAGACAATGGTTGTAAGGATCTAGTGCAACGTCTTTATTAACATTGATAAGTTATTGTTTATTAATGTAGTTAAACTTTTTTCACTAATATGACCGAGTTTCTAGTACTACAAATTTTGGAAAACCTCATTTTCTACTACGTTGAGACTTTCAATGCTGCATATTTTTTCATGAGTTTTGTATAATGTACCACATGTATATCCTCAAGCGACTGTCATCGCGCCTCTTGACAATTTCCACGTGCCTTTGCTGAAATGATTATCATAATCTTGTTTATCAAGAGCTATCCCAGAAAATAAATTCATCAAAAGATTTGGTACATGTCTGACATCAATCAAAGTGATTGTACTTCCGACACTTGTCTTTATATGCATATCATCAATTCCTACAATTCCAGAGAAACTGGAATTTCCCATTTTCACTGGTCCAAAGTCACCAGCTTTGTATGTTGTGAAGTATTCCCTATGGGTAGGGGTGGCAAAATAAGTCCGGCCCGTTGGGTCCGCAATATAAATTGGGTTGGGTTTCATTTTTCTTGGCCCAAAAAATATGGGGCTTAAATGGCCTGGCCCGTTAGCCCGTGGGCCAAATGGGTTCGGGTAATTTTAGCCCTTGGGCTGACGGACCGGCTCGGTTCTTAAAAAAAAAAATTTGTTACATGATTATCCTTAAATCCCTCTTTCTTACATTATATTTGATGGTTTAAATGATTTGTTTTGTTTATATAGTAAATGAATGAACATTATACTTGATGGTTTAAATGTTTTTTTTTTGATTGCTTGAAGATGGTTTGTTTGTTTTAGAAGTTTTTGGTGTAAAATTGTAAATGTATTGCATGCTATACTCTATAGATATAAACATTACATAACATTCTATTTTATCTTTTATGATTTAAATTTGTTGAAGTTGAGATGACATAGTTGACTTTTTTAGTATTTTTTGAGCCAAAATAAGACTATAAATGTATTGTTTGTTTGTAAATGATTTAATAGATTTATTTTTTCAATCAATATAAAATCATAACTGTAAAAAAAAAGTTATAAATTTTCGGGCAATTTTGGCCCGTGGCTCATGTAGAGGTTGGACTGAGCCTCAATATTTCAGGCCCGTACAATTGCATCCTGGCCCAATTTGGCCCGATTACATAACTTGGCCCGCCCATTTTGTCACCCCCTACCTATGGGGAGTCACATGGTAGGATGTTGCAGTATCTACCACCCATTATGTATTTTCCCTTGAGACATGAATTTAAATCATGTGTTGAACAGAACGATACATCACTAAGAATAGTAACTAGCGTTTCTCTACCATTATTTGATTGAGAACTGTTTTTGCCTTACTCTTCTTGCAATTTATAACATTTCTTCTTCATGTGACCTTCTATTCCACAATTATGACACTTGTATATTGGTTTTATGCCATATGTGGATCTGCCCCTGATTCTACATCTGCCTCTCCATTTGTCTCTATTATTCTTTTGTTGTTTTCCTTGTTGTCTCTCGTGATTTTGTCATAAGGGCATGAGTTTGATCTATGTCCATGTCTTTTATTCTGGCTTTCTCATTGAACAAGACATCCTTAACCATAATCATAGTAAGTTTGCTATCTGGGGCTGAATTGCTGAGAGAGAATACAAGTGTTTTCCAGCTATAAGGAAGGGAACTGAAAAGTAGAAGTGTCTGTGTTTCTTCTCCAAGCTGCATCTCTACAGAAGATTGGTTTACCAAGTTTTGGGATTCGCTAGTGTGTTCAGCAACTGAAGTTCCACTTTTGAGCTTCATGTTGACTAAACGTCTCATCAATAGGGCTTTATTTCGAGCGGTCTTTGCTTGGTACATATCATCTAGTTTTTTTCAGATGGTATATGCATTAATTTCGTGTGCAACATGGTGAAAGACACTATGGTTAGGGGTGGAAAAATAAGCTCGGTCTATCGGGCCAGCTCAAAAAGCAAAATCGAGCCTAAAGGCGCCCGTTGGCTTGCGGGCCAAATGAGTTCGGGTCATTTTAGCGCACGGGCTGATGGGCCGGTCCAGTTCCTGAAAAAAAAATGTGAGCCACTCCCACAGTAACAATTGGTTCTGTTATGTAACTTTTATTACATGGTTAGCCTTAAGTCCCTATTTCCTACATTATGTTTGATGGTTTAAATGATTTTTTTTTTGTTTTTGTAGTAAATGAATCAACATTATGTTTGTGTTTGATAATTTAAATATTTTTTTTGTTTGCTTGAAGATGGTTGGTTTGTTTTAGAAGTTTTTGGTGTAAAATTATAAATGTACTTTAGGTTATAAATATAAACATTACATGATATTATGTTTTATCTTTTATAATTTAAATTTGTTGAAATTGAGATGACATAGTGGGCTGCTTTAGTATTTTTTGGGCCAAAATAAGATTATAAATGTGTTGTTTGTTTGTAAATGGTTTAATATATTTGTTTTTTAAGCCAACATAAAATTATAACTTTTAAAAAAAAAATTAAATTTTTGAGCCATTTTGGCCCGTTAGCTTGTGACCCATATAGAGGCTGAGATTGACCTCAATATTCCAGGCCCGTACAATTTCGGCCCTATCTAATTACATAGCTTGGCCCGTTAGGCCTGACCGGGCCATCTGTTTTGCCACCCCTAACTCTGGTCAATCCATTATCGGATTTGACCGATAGTTTTCCGGTTTAATTTCTTCCATTCTACTGACTTAAAAGCATCATGATTTACCTCTTTCAGTTCCACGTGATCGAATAAGTTTTATAGCTGAGAAGATCTTCCATCTGAGGTTTCCACAACGTGTAATTGGTGGCATTGAGTATAATCATAGTTCCTGAAGATGATGTTGACTCTTCTCTGACCATTTTTACCTTGAAAGCTTTATTAACAAAATAGAAGATGAATCTCACAAAATGGAGTGCACCGTTATGTCTGGATTGGTAAAAAATAGTGGAATAATCACTTTGGGGTTAAACTTTAATTTCTAAAAGTTTTGGAGTCAATCTAAAAATTTCAAAAGTTTTGGATCCCTTTGAGAATATCTAATAGATCAAAGACTAAAGTGAAAATATGTAATCATTTAGGGATCTATCTAAAAATGAACAGTAACCTCTGCAAGAGACTTAATAGAAATGCACAATATCATCTTCTTCGTTCAATTTCTGCAAATGTAGTTATAATAACCGAAACTTCAAATTCAATTTTTGAAGTCGTTTTACGTGGGTTTGATTTTCCGTTTGTTAGATTGAACTCATTTCGATGAGACAAATTCAATGGTATACTCAAAGACATATTTTGAGCACAATCTTGACAACTCGAAATTTCGACGGATTCTCTGTTTTTTTTTTGTGTGCAAATGTTGAACAATACTTCTGAATGGCTTTGATACCAATTGTTGTGTTTCACAAGATCATTGTAATGTTGTAAAAAACAATTTGAGAAGAAAAACAAAGAATTCTATTGAATTGAATTCACAAAAAAAAAAACAAAAAATCACGAAAGAAAGAAAAAGCTCTCAAACTCTCTCAATCTCTTTTTTGATTGATTATCTACAATCACCGCTCACAATGAGATGATTTACAACTGAGAAGAGAACCTCAATTTATAGCCAATTGAGGGAGTGTGAACAATCGAAATTTTTGATGAAATTTTTCGACAAATAACGGTAGAAAACGGTGGCAATTTTCTTATTGCATTTAACAATAATTTTTTCAAGTGATTGGGTGTTTAATTGTTTTGGATAGTCTTGAAATTTGATTTTTCATTTTCTTCTTTTTAAAGAAAAACTTTATGAAGTCTATAAAATCAAATTAGTGCAAGTGTTTATACAATATTCATGCTGCACATTACAATGCAAAATCATTATTTTTCCTTATGTGTGGTGACTTGTTCAAAAATTTATATTTACATATTTAAGTTTATTAAAATTATTTTTTATAAAAAGAAACTATGCACACATTGCAGCTTACATGATACTCTTTACTAGGGTGAAGCACCCAACACATTTCAAGAGACTATGTATCGAATGTTTGATTTCCACGCATGGGTTTTATCGTTCATCAAAATTTTAAATTGTGTTTCTTGTTTGATTGAGAGTCACCAAGACAAATTCAAAAGAACTCACCACACATTTTGGTAAACGTAAATAAGGGAGTTAATTTTAATTAAAATAGAAGGTTAAAAATATTATTACCACATAAATTGATTGGATTTCTACGTGCATCCCAAAATAAATGTTAAAAAAATGCAAATATCTTAAATTGATAGTGCCCTGTAGACAAGTATGGGGCTTCTTACACTATACCTATGCTCACTCCATACAAGTGATGCTGACAGATACCATGACCTCTTCCGGACAAATTTGCCCTTCAATGTCACTCTGAAAGATTTTTGCTGGTATGCTTTGCTGAAAGCCAGAGTATTTGGAGAAACTGTAATGAACAGAGTCTTGGGTGAGTGAATTTTTGCTTTGAACACTGATTTACCTTGTCCAACATACGTCACTGTCCTGTAAAAAACTGCTGAAATCTTTGTGGTATTAAGTTGAATGTGCATGGTTGGGTAATTGAGACCATCAGTTCCTTTTGCAGGTTTAAGGCTTGAGCAATTTACTTTTTTGCCTGTTAATTTACTAATGTTTTTACTGCTGTAGCCTTCTTTGCAAAGGAAACCAATATAGGATTTATCATTGATGTCATAGATTAGGCCAGGATGCAACGCTTTTGTCGGGTTAAGCTCGCCCGATCCATAGGCTAATTGAGCACCTTCAACCTTGGCCTTGAAAGGTTTTGCTGAAACAAAATAACAGGGACTTACAGATGATCATAATTCATAAGATAATAGATGAAATATAAAGAAGCTTAATTACAGAATTATGAAAAGTTAAAAGAGTAAATTAATCGCACCGGTAGTCATGATAGCTGATTTGATAGCAGCTGGAGACCAATTGGGATGAAAAGATTTGACATAGGCAGCAGCACCGGCAACATGAGGAGTAGCCATGGAAGTTCCCGATTCGAAGTAGTAGAGCACTCTTTGGTTGGGATCCTCGGTGGGATTATCCAATTCTGAATAAGCAGCTAATATGGAAACTCCTGGAGCGGTAATATCGGGCTGTTTAAAAAAAATTGAAACTTCATCAGAGAGGAGGGGAAACAAATTAATGAGAAAGAGGCAGAGAAGAGGAGGTAAAGAAAGTGCATTTATTAATTGAACCTTGAGAATGTTCAATGATATCTTCTGGGGTCCTCTAGATGAAAAGGAAGCCACTAATGGTGTAGTTGCATTGAAGATCTCTCTTGATCTGTGTATCAAAGCTTTGGCCTTCCTGAAAAGTATAATTGCTACTACTGCTTAGAAGATTATTTTCGACAAAAATCTAGCTAATTAACTAAAAAATGTGTTTCATCTATGAGATTAGAAAACAAAAACAATTAGAAATTAAAACATACTTGGTGGAGTTAATATAGCTATCAATCCGATCACCATCATTAACACTGACGGTTGTTGATGGCGATTCAGTGGGGAAAGCCGTATCCGAGTGATCGTCTGTTGAAAAGATTGTTCCGATTCCTCCTAATTCTTTAATCGTGTAATCCTGATAGTCATCTCCACGGCAGAAAAGGATCCTTCCTTTCACTTTCTTTGCACTTAGTGTCCCAGTATCACAAGCACTGCAACACATGACAGAACAGAATATATATCTATAGTGAAGCGTGTCTTTAATTTACATCTAATTAATTAAGCATGGAATCTTATTAATTCACACCTGACATTTCCTCCAGGTTCTGCACTGGTATTTGCAGCTCCAACTCCATTTAATAAAGGGTACATTTGCTTCATTGGAAATGGATCAATAGAAGTTCCCTGACAGGAAAAGATTTACGACCTGCTTAAACATAATGACTAGCGAATACTGCTATTTAACCATAATGACTAACTTGAGAAGACTGTTTTATATCACCTTAAATTTTCAAATCACTAAAAAATTAAACAGATAGAGAAAAGTACGATTTATACATTTAAATTAGGGAATCATGGAAATGGGAGGTAAGGAACTTACAATAAATCTCCTACCATTCCCCAACTCCACTGTAGTCTCAAACTTCCTATCAGTACTAGCAGCTACAGTCATGATCCATGGTGCAACGTTTTCAATAGTAGACAGTAAAGGGCCTTCATTTCCTGCTGCACAAGCAACCAAGATTCCTTTTTTCATAGCATGGAAGGCTCCAATTGCAATAGAATCAGTGAAGTAACTATCGGAGAATCCTCCGATGGAGACGGAGATCATGTCTACCCCATCGGCGATAGCAGCATCAAATGCTGCTAACAGGTCAACGTCCATGCAAGCAATAATCCAACAGACTTTATAAGAAGCGATACGTGCTAAGGGCACCCCACCACGTGCGGTTCCTTTAGCAAATCCACGGTAGCTTACGCCAGGAACTGCAATCCCAGCAACAGTAGAAGCTGTATGAGTGCCATGTCCCTCGAAGTCCGCAGGAGAAAGTTCATCATCAGGAGCAAGGCCTCCTAAATTAAAGAACTGTGCACCAATGACCTTGCTGTTCACAAAATTCAAACATACATATTTCCAGGTTATACATTGCCAATATATATTCCGATAAGTACTGCTTGCTACAATTAATTTCGATTTGCTATTTCCTATTGCAGAGAAATAGAGAAAAGTGAATTACTTGTTGCATCCAGTGAAATTAGACCCCTTCATACATTTGCCCTTCCATTTTGAAGGTGGAGGTCCGTAGCCTGAATCATTGAAACTCGGTGATTCAATAAATATTCCTGCAAAGGTATAAGAAAAAATATCAGTATTTTTTTTCTTCTAATAAGAAATCAATCTTTAAGAATTAAACAGAAAATAATTAAGCTATATTTTTTAGTGACCTGTATCCAACAGAGCCACAATGATATTACTCTCTACTCTCTGATTCCTTGTAACATTTAAAGGCATTCCAAGAAGATCCCATGATCTTGTTGTCCGAAGCTGTCTCATCTGACTGGGAAACACTGAAACAACATTCTCGTTCTCTGCAAGACCAACATGCAGCACGTAAAAAATACTTTATGATTTTTAATTGGAAAAAATCAAGGAAATTCTAATTAGGAAACATATCATTGGGTAATTCATTTACGTGAAAGGGTTTTCGCTTCATGAGGCAACAATCTTGCCGCCAAAGCATTGAAGCTTCGTCCGTAGCTATGTATCTTTGATTCTCTAGCTATGTCCTCACTGAAATTCAAACACGCTAATAAAAGTTTGAGAATACAAATTTTGTTTCTTATAGTTAGCGAATTACACATCTGAAAACCTAAAAAAAAAAAACTCATTATCTCTCAAAATATAAATTATTTTAGCTATGTAAACGCATCTTAAGTATAAGTAAATGTCAGCATCTTATACAGAATTTAATTTAATTTTTGATACTGAGATTATGTATATAATTGTAAAGAAATTAATATTATAAGAGAAAATGAGGCTAAAATTGCTTATATTTAGGACATAGTCAGATAATAATAAGAAAGACCAGTGGTACAAATTATAGACACCTTTTTTGGCACTTACTTTCCAATTGCCACCAACAGAAGGTTATGGTGTACATCTGCCAAAGATATGGTATCCTCGGGCAACTCCCCCATGTACACAATGTATGGCTGCCATATTAGAATGTGAAGATCAACACGTTAGCTACTGTTTATCAAGAATGATTGTAGTGATGTGAGTGGTAAAGTTACATGATGATATGCTTGTCTGTGAAAATTGTCTCCAAAGCATTCTTTTTGAGATTATGACATAAAGGGCTAGATATATATGTAATGTTGCATTCCAGCTTTGTATGGAGCATGACAGTTGAAAGAAAGTGATCATTGCGATTACCTTTCTTTCTTGGTTATTGGATCCATTGATGAGTGTAACTGCAAAACATAGAATGCAGAAGAAGCATATTTGGCGTTTTGAATACATTTTTTTATTCTATTTTTTCCCACCGTATCTTGTGCTAAAGCACGCTGAACAATTCACTTGATAATTAGGTTAGTAGAGTTTGCTATTTATAGTTGGAAAGAGTCTGAGAAGAAGACTCAATCACATAGAACTCAGTCATCCTTCCTTTTAGGTTGGCGAGAGTAACACTACTTTCTTTTATTTGTATTTTAATGGAAAAGATGCCCTATATTCATAATTGTAAACAATTAATTAATTAATTATTTTCATTTTAAAATTTATGTACTTTTTAAATTAACTGTTTCCTCATAAAACTTAAACATATATATATAAGAAAGATAAAAAAAAATTAAAGTAGACATTCTGTTTTTAAATTTTAACAATAAAACTATTAACTTTTATTTACTTAAATTCTCAATATATGAAGGCGTTACGGTTATAGTAAAATGCTATTTTTGTTTTTTTTTTGCAAGATTTTTTTTCATTTTAATTTTTTACAATCTTTAGTAGTTAAATTGAGTAATAATTATTATAAAATCAACATGAGTTTGAATCTTTACATACTCTTTTTTTTTCTTCATAAAAAGTGTTTGAGTTACCTTCTAGAAACTTTTCAACCAGGTACTCGAAATATGCTTTTTAACTTACACATGATTTTATTTTTCCATTTTTTAAAAGAATTTTTAAACTAGAATCTTACCACTTTTTTTATAAGATTTTTAGTATAAATGGAATATATTAAAATTCAAGTTGGGAGGAAATTAATAAATTAATAAATCTTACCACTATATTGAAAAGAAAATCTTTACCATGTGATATGTAAATAAATTTTTGTATTCATGTGATGCATTTTTTGGTTAGTTTAATGCCCTTTCTCTCCTGGAGAGGGTCATGCCCCATGGGAAGGGGAAGAATAGAGAGATTTTAGCCAAGAACCAAAAACAGAAAGATTGAGAATTTAATGGCTCCAAAAATGGATCTTGCTCAGTTATTAATTTATTTGAGAATTCACCAATATTCTTGATATTTCTTCCTTAATTTCCCCGCAAACCAACAGACAATCCACTTCTATATGCTAAGCCTTTAGAAGTAGAAGTTGCATACCCACGTGAGACCACACAATATAATTTGCAATACTTTGAGTTGACAATTTCCTTTTCTCAAGTTTAAACGACCTAGCTTCCTCCCCGATGGTGCTTTGTGAGTTGGCTCGGTTTGTTTCTGGTTTGGGTGGGTTTTTTTTTTGTGCTTTCTTCTCCGCTGTTCTTGTACTTCGTAATTTTGACAGCTTCTTAATATATTATTTGCCTTTCTATTTTTTTTTTTTTTGCAATATCAATTGTTAATGAACACAGAAATTCTACTCAATATCAATTGTTAGGTAACTTGTTTCTCTTAGGATTTATGAAAAGAATATAAATGTGTTTTAATTTCAATTGTTAGTTAATTTGACTTCCATCCATTTTGTTGCCCCTAACCCTGAACCTGTGCCACACCTGTAGATTAAACACGACACTGTATCCTACGAGGACAGTATACAAATTCTCCACACGGAGCCCTATTATGCCCGAGCATATCGTCTTGTAATTCAATATTTACAAGGCGGTATGTCTTAAACTTCTTTCTTAAATTATATTAATCGATCATTTTTTAAAAAAATTGTGCGGCCCTAAATTCAAAGAATTCGACAGGCTGCAGGACAGCACAACCATAGCTCATGTGTGCAAATATGCTGAAATTTGCGAATTTATTGACATCAAGTTTGTAAAGGAATTATTTGTCTTCCCAGTTTCGACACAAGAAAGAGAATTTGCTAGACCCCTTCTTGTGCTGAAGAGTAATCATTCTTGGTCTCATTTTCAAATATATTCCTAGTACTTTTTTCCATATATTACCATAACCTTTTTTGATTAAAAAAAAAAAAAAACCCCCAAGAGGAAAATTCTGAGAAATAAGGAAGCAAATGTACTTAAAATATTAGTCCTTATAAATTGATTGCAGTTTTAAGTGCATTTCAGAACAGAATGCCGTGTGCAATGTCTTAAGTTTATAAATGGTAGAGAAGTACAGGGCTTCTCACACTATACTTATCATCACTCCACACTAGCAATGCTGAGAGATACTGTTTCTTCTTCTTCTGGCTGGTAAACGTGCCATTCAATGTCACAGTGAAAGACTTTTGCTGGCTTGGCTTACTGAAAGCCAGAGTATTTGGAGAAACTGTGATGGAAAGACTCTTTGGAGAGTAAATTTTTGCTTTGAACACTGTTTTACCTTCACCAACATAGGTCACTGTCCTGTAAAAAACTTCGGAAATCTCTGTGGTGCCGTCAAGTTGAACGTGCATGGATGGGTAATTGAGTCCATCAGTTCCTTTTGCAGGTTCAAGGCTTGAGCAGGTTACATTTTTGCCTGTTATTTTACTAATAATTTTGCTGCTGTATTCTTCTTTGCAAAGGAAACTAATGTAGGATTCCTCATTGATATCATAGATTAGGCCAGGATGCAATGCTTTTGTTGGGTTGATCTCGCCTGATCCATAGGCTAATTCAGCACCTTCAACCTTGGCCTTAAAAGGTTTTGCTGAAACAAACAACAGTAAACTTATAAATGGTAAGATACAGAGAAAGTTCCTAAGATTATAAAATAATGAAGTGCTAAATTGAAGTGAATTAATCCCACCAGTAGTCATGATAGCAGATTTGATGGCAGCAGGGGACCAGTCAGGGTGAAAGGACTTGACATAAGCAGCAACACCCGCAGCATGAGGGGTAGACATGGAAGTTCCTGATAAGAACTTGTATGGGGCGGTGTCATCTGATTCTTCGATTAGAGAAGCCAATTTTGAATAAGCAGCCAGTATGGAAACTCCAGGAGCAGTAATGTCAGGCTGCCCAACATCGAAAATTCATCAGAGATGGGATACATGAGAATGAAAATGATGAAGAGGAAGAGGACAATGTACATTAATTAAATCGACCTTGAGAATGTTCGGTGATATGTCTTGGGGTCCTCGAGATGAAAAGGGGGCTACTAATGGTGCAGTTTCGTCAAAAATAACTATGGTTTTGTGTATCTTCGCTTTGGCCACCCTGAGAGTATAATTAATTAGTTAGTTACTGCTTGCCTAAAAAATGTATTCACTTCTCTGAGATTATAAGATAATTCAGAGACTAGAACATACTTGGTGGAGTTGATATAGCTATCAATCTGATTACCATCGTCAACGCTTACTACTGTTGCTGGTGATATCGTGACGTCAGGGTCCTTCGAGGAAATGTCAGGATCCTGTGACATAATTGTTCCAACTCCTCCTAATCTTCTAATGGTCCGATCCTGACCTGAGTATCCACGGCAAAAGAGGATGTTTCCTTTCACTTTGTCTTTATTTAGAGTCTCTTTATCACAAGCACTGCGAAAACAGAACAGATGATCATTGATCAGATGGATGTATAAAACTGTGTCTCAGATCATAGAGTTGAAGTGTGTGTGTGTTTTACGGTATAATTAAAAGCATGACATTTTTGTCAATTCACACCTGACATTTAGGAAGTGTTTAGATTTGTCATTTCTTGCAAGAGCTCCATTTAGTAAAGCGTACATTTGCTTCATTTGAAATCTGTCAATAGTAAAATATCCCTGACAGGAAAAGATTAATTAACGCGGACTACATCAATCTAATGACAAGATTAAAGAATCAGTAATTAGAGATATGAAAAGGGTTAAGTGAAGGAACTTACAGAAAAAGTGCTACCATCGCCCAACTCCACCGTGGTCTCAAAATTCCTATCTATGGTACTAGCAGCTACTGTCATAATCCAAGGGGCAACATTATCAATAGTAGACAGAGAAGGCCCAAAATTTCCTCCGGCACAAGCAACCAAGATTCCCTTCTTCATAGCATGGAAGGCTCCAATTGCAATAGAATCCTTAAAGTATTCCCTGGTTACTATTGTTCCGAGGGAGATAGAAAGTAAGTCCACCCCATCGGCAATGGCAGCATCAAATCCTGCTAAGACGTCCAAGTCTGAGCAACCGATCCAACAGACTTTGTAAGAAGCAATACGCGCAAATGGCGCTCCGCCACGTGCAGTCCCGTTGCCAATTCCATGGTAGCTTGCTTTAGGAACTTCAATCCCAGCAGCAGTAGAGGATGTATGAGTGCCATGTCCTTGAAAGTCTGCAGGAGAAAGTTCATCCTCAGGAGCATCGCCTTCTTTATTGAAGTATTGTGCACCAATGACCTTGCTGTTCACATAACATTCAAACGTGCATATTATATAGTGACCATTTGGTCAAATGTTTGCAACAGACAACATATCCGCTAGCAAATTTACAGCGGGTTATGCAACAAATACAAAAATAGGACGTTGACTGCAAAGAAAACTCTCCGTTGTAAAACTTCCTCCTCCTCCATTTGCTTCTTTAATTACAAAGAAAAAGAGAAAATGAATTACTTGTTGCATCCAGTGAAATTAAACCCCTCCATGCACTTGCCCTTCCATTTTGAGGGAGGAGGTCCGAAGCCTGAATCATCGAAACTCTTTGATGGAATATATATTCCTGCAAAGGTTGTATCAAATGGAAGGAAAATATCAGTTGTTTTCTATATCAATCTTCAAGAAACAAACAAGCTTCACTGAAAATCTTAGCAATCTTTTTTAACCTGTATCAAGGAGACCAACAATGATATCGCTCTCTCCTACAGGATTTCTTGTAACATCTAAAGGCATTCCAAGATAATCCCATGATCTTGTTGTCTGAAGCTGTCGCATCTGGCTGGGAAACACTGAAACAACATTTTCGTTCTCTGCAACATCAAAATAGATGCATCAATGACTTAACCTTTTATATATATAAAGGAAAATTTAAATACTTCTAATTATGAAGTATACATATATATAGTTCAAAATCATTTACGTGAAAGGATTTTGGCTTCATGAGGCAACAATCTTGCCGCCAAAGCATTGAAGCTCCGTCCATAGCTATGTAGTTTTGATTCTCTAGCTATGTCCTCACTGAAATTTGAACCACACAAAGAAACGTTTGAGAAAACAGACTAAGTTTTTAGAAATTAATTAGCCACGTACTGAAATTTCTCATCAGTATTATACATTTAAAAAATTTGAAAAAGAAAATGAAACCAAAGATTATTTTCTTGCACTTACTTTCCCATTGCCTCCAACAGAAGGTTGTGGTGATCATCCTCCAAAGATATAGTATTCTCGGGCAATTCCCCCATGTACACAATGTATGGCTGCCATAGTTAATTAAACGTGACAACATTATATGCTGGTCTAACATGATGTACTTAAATTAAGGTTGTCTCCATAATATTCTCTTTGAGATTTCGACATAAAGAAATAGATGATACTGTTGCATTACCTTTCTCTCTTGCCCATTGAGGAGGGTAAATGCAAAACACAGATTGCAGAAGAAGATGAATAATATAGTAATGTTTGAATTCATTTTCATATTTTATGCTACAACACACTTAGTACCTCTTCAATTGATCATTATCCTAGTAGAGTTGGCTATTAATAGTTGAAAGAGTCTGGGAAGAAGACAGGAGCTGTCGCAATCTGATCATAGAACTCTCAGTTACCCTTAATCTGATCATATGATCTTATTTACTGATGAAACTTTTCTTACTGAAGGAAGGAATTATTATGAAGATATGATTTTACCTCTTTCGGTCACTTATTGGTTTTTTAATCTCATGATGCTTTTCGCACTTAGTTTATTAACATCAATAAGAGTAATTAGTCCTTTGTCACATCTTATGTTATACAGTTATAGTTCTGAATATTGGGTAAATCTTATTACTTATTGGCTTGACTTCTAGGTAAAGGATTTAGAGTATATTTAAAGTTATATATGCAATCTTCAAGATAAGGACAAAATCCCTATAGCAAAATGCTATATTTAAGGTTTAGATGCTGTAATTTGTGTGAGAGATTTCAAAGCATTTTTAGAGAAACAAGTTCCTCATTGCAATCTTGTGAGCATAGTTTCCGTACATTGTTCTTAAATGAGTTTTGCTCGACAATTAGGGAGTTTATTGATATATCTACTTGTGAAGTATAGTGGATTGGATTGACGGTACGATCTGTATAGTCTCCGAGAGATTTTTACCAAGAACAGAAAACAGTAAAACTGAGAATTCAATGGCTTCAAAATAGATAGTATACTGTATTATTGAGTGACAAAATTCATTCCTTCATAATCATCTAATTGGGCAATTTGCTTTTACCAGTGGTTGGATTTCTTGAATTTATAAAACAAGTCACATCGCGCTTTCTTACTGAAACAGTCAGAAATGAAATAAATCATTGATATATAATTGAAATAATTGTATTCATCTACTGGAAGGAAAAAAGTATCCTTTCAGAAAACCATTCTAAATAGCTAAAAACTTACTTGTTTGTGAATAAAATTAATTGAAGTTTTTTTTTTTGATAAAAGAACTTCCTGCATCTTTTATAGTCATTAAAGATTTCTTGTATCTTTGTTCATAATTGAGAATTCTTGAACTGATTGATGGAAACGTAAACTTTCATGCTCGTAGGACACCTTGCAACTAACCAAAAAGGTAGAAAGCAGTTGCTTGAAGGATAGAATATTTCTGATTAAAATGGAACTGACAAAATAAGCACTGTACTAATTTTTATTCCCATGTTGGCTAAAATGATCTGTACGAGAATTATGAACTTTTCTTTTTTAAACACATTCGTAGAAATAAGGTAATCCAATTAACAACCTTTTTACTTGATCGAGATGCATCCACCTAACTACACAAATTATTATTTTGTCATTACAATAATAAAATTATTGATATGGATCATGTAAATGTTGTTATTATAAATTAGGTATAACAATATAAATTATCAAAAAAGTTTTTTTTTTTTTGCAGTGATTGATTTTGATAGAAACAATGAATCATTTTTATACCAGTTATAATATCCCGTATCATATCCTCAGTTTCGAGACGCGACTATGATATGACAATACCTATTATCAACTGCTTGATAATTATTATTACTACGTCAAAATAAATATGTCAATCGTCATCGCTATATGATATTCCAAAGTTTATAATGGTACAAAGGCTCATTCAATCCCTTATGTGGAATTGGAGTATCATATTTATCCCCTATTAAACCTCTAACGTCTTCGCTAGGCGCAAATCATTACTTCAAAGTCCATGATCAACTTGTACGCGACAATTGTCATTGCTATATCAAAATATTAATATATGACGAACATCGCCTACAGTTAACTACTTAGCAATCATTATCGCTATGACAAAATGAATATTCTAAATTGACAACGAATATTTAGACCTATTCTTATATACCATATCAAAATCTAGTGAATTCCCGATATGAAATTAAGTATCACATTGCCCCTTATAAAAAGTACAAAGTCTCCTTCCCACTGAATCAATTCATGTTGGTAATACAAATGTCATTTGCACTTGCACATCATAAAATGTAGGGAGAATATCCAATTTGGCTTCTAAATTATTGCTCAAAATATATTTACTATCATCAAAAAAAAAATTTCCCCATCACATAAATACATAACTTATTGTCCAAAAACTATTTACACTTTAAAGGTTTTTTATCCTGTTTTTTAGATTCCTAATGTGTTATAAAAAAGTTTTTTACGTCCTCATTTTTTCTTTTTTTGGTGACAAAAGTATTGAAGATGTAAATGGTAAAAAAAGAAAGAAAAAAATCAGGATGCAAATGATTTTTAAAAAATACATTATAGATGTTATGACAAAAAAAAACTTTTTTTGATAATATAAATTACTTTTGGACAATATTTTAAGAATATAAATAATATAAAAAAAACATTAATAACGTAAATAACTTTTGGTAATATTTTAAAGACCAAAATCACTATTTTTCCTATAATGTATTAAAAAAATACTCCATTTAATAAATGAATATATCCAAAAGAAAGTACCAGCCAGTAGGAGCAGCAGCAATACTTGCGACCCGAATTGGACAGTGGTTGCCATGAAAGGCCCAATATATGCAGCTCTGGGCTTTATCTGCATTTTGAAAGGTAACTCGTATGGTACGATCTGATCATCTTCATTGAAGATGGACAGGTCAAATGTGTCCTTGGGCTGGTTCTATAGTAAACAACTCTTTCTTAAATTTATAAGGTTAGTATTTATTTGAAAAAAAGATATTTAGATAAAATTTATTATTTTTAGAATTGAATGTATGATTTTATATTCATTCTCATATGTTAAGTCCATTAATAAAAATACTTAAAATATAATTAATAATTATTGTGCAAAAAAATTTAAATGAAAATATACTTAATGTGTAGTGTAAAATTATATATTTGGATTTTTTAAATAAAAAAATTGATTTTTCCAAAATGAATGGAGAATGAACAAAAATTGTTGTACAAATATCATTGAAACTCAAGTTGATACCATACGAACTTTAAAAAAAAGAAAAAAAAATTAATATATTATTACAAGTAGAAATCAAACAAAGGACTTTGCTTAATTTGCTTTCTAACTATCACAAGTTGTTGGGTTAACTTCTTCTTCGTCTTTTTCAGATTGGACATACATATTAATAAGTCCAACCGGTTTGATTATATATATATATATATAAAAACATGGAAAAACCATATCATATTTAAGTTTGCCATGCATATAACTCTCAATGTACTCAGACTTATTACAAAACGCTTTCAAAAAATATTTCCCTGGATTAATTATACTATGAAAAAGAAGGATCTCTTTCAAAATATTCACTCACGGTTAAATCGCTTATAGCTGGTCCATTTATATGGTAGGATCGCTCTGAAATGACGATTTATGTAAGACGAGTTAGATAAATATCAATAAATGAGTTACTACTATCTTATAAGTGGAATTACTACTGTACAAGATCCACAAATATCTTTTTTGAATTGTAAATAAGAATCATGTGAACTTAATTTATCTAACGCCCAAATAAAAAATAAAAAAATATGAATCACGTGAATGTTCCTGGCCTACTAGAAATTATTATTAAAATAATGATCAGAGCGAGGACCACCCATAGAAACAGAAACAACAAGCCCCCGCAAGATGGTTATTGTACTTGCATGAGTCACAGACACGGAAGACAGCATTTTTACACAGACGTAGAGAATCAGGCTAACTATAGATAGTAGCTGAAAAGGCACGTGTTCCCCCATCACCAAATTATTTGTTTTAAAAAGTAAGCTATCCATCTACAGGTTTGTTTCTGTTCATAAAGGAACATGAATAGGTTAGATATGTGATTAGGAACGAACAATGGCCTCGTTTATTTTTGCCTATGAATTTGCCGACACGACTACTTGGGTGCTCATGGAGTCGTCTTCAGACAAAAAACGTGTGTAAATTTTCTTCTTCGTCTTCTGTCCCGAGTTTTACTGTATCAAACTGTCTATCGTATTCGTACCTATATATATCTACCTGTTTATTTTGTACTTTATCATGGAGGAGGATCAACCCTTCTGCAACATATCATATGTAGCCATGTCATGGGTTGTCCCAGAAAAAAGAATTCGAAAACCGCTCCAAATAATTTATATTTGTGGTCAGTCTCAACGGTGGCTTGATACAAAAAAGAAATCCTTTTTATGTATGTGAGAGGAATTAAAATATTTAAAAGATGTACAAAATCGAATCATATCTTACCATAAAGAGTAAAGACGCCTAGCCATAGCACATACATGGCTATCAAAAAGCTTATTTGTAAAAGTAATCCCTACTAAAGATGGATAGTGGAATCCTAAGAAGTACTGAAACATGAATGCCATGCTTATTTTGTAGCAAATTAATATTTTACTTATTAACAAGTTGTACTTGTACCAGTAGGTGATTCAACAGGTGCGTACCTTTGTCATTCATTTCGGGAGCCAATCAAGGTAGGAAGAGAAATTGTCTCTCAAGCTAATTTGCTGATGATACCATAGATGTAGATTTCCATTGTTTTGGGGCATAAATGTTGCAATTTATTGTTGAGTTCTTGAATCTTCTTCCAATGAGATACTCGCAGAAAAATCTCTCATGGGATGAGCTTTATTTTATTTTATTTATTTTATTTTATTTTTTCATTTCATAAAATTTATGATAGTTTTCCTCGACAAACATATCACCATGACACTTGGAAGACAGAAAAGAGTATCGCGTATTAGTACATTGTTTGGCAAATTAAGAACAACTTTATATCACATTAAATCAATGAAAAATACACACATGAGAGGAACGTACTAACATTAATTTGATACAATTAGAATGATAAGGTATTTTCCCTTGCCCATAGCATAAGTGGACAAGAGGGAAGATACTGTGTGCTGTAAACTAATGCTTCTGCAACAGAGAGATACAGGCACAGTCAAGAAACAGCAGCACACCCCCACAAATATTTCGAAACGGCCAGATACCAATAATTAATACATTTTCCGGCCGGATTCAATAAATTACCATAAATGGGAAATGGATCTATATTATCATACAATTGAGTTTGAGTAGTGGACGATAACTTACTGTATTAGGGTTATTGTCATTGCGGCGGTGCTAATTTCCTTTCTCGAACCAATATTGGTAAACCACCGCGGAAGGTGGCGGTGAGACCCGGAGAGAATCGCGGTTTGCTCTGCGGTTCAGCTAAATCGATGTGAAACCGGCGTAATAGTGACACAGCTACGGTTTCTACTTCCACGAGTGCCATTTCTTTACCCAAACAGACCCTAAGTCCGGCTTGAAAAACTGGATACTTAAACGGGTTCTCTTGAAGGAACACACCATCTTTCAACCATCTTTCTGGCTTAAATTCTAAGCAATCGGAGCCCCAAATATTTTCCATCCGCCCCATAGCATATGGATGATAAGTTACCCTTGTACCCTTTCTGACAAAGGTCCCATCTGGTAAGATATCATCCTCTAAACAAAACTTCGAATCAAATTGTACGGGAGGGTATAGCCTCATACTCTCGAATACAGAAGCATGCAAATAATGGAGTTGCCTTAATTGTTCAACGCTTGAGAGGCTTTTGTTGGGCCCAATGACTCGATCAGCCTCGGTTTGAATGGCGGCCTCAACTTCTGGATGGTTCGCCAGAAGCCAAAAGAAACTGGTCAAAGTGGATGCAATTGTGTCTCTGCCGGCCAAAAGGAAACTTATGACAATATCTCTTAGGTAAGTTTCATCATTGATGATGCCCATGAATCGAGATAAAAGATCCCTATGTTTTGAAAAACCTAGTTTTCGCCTTTGTCTAATGACCTCTTGGGCAAGTAGGTTGATCATTTTGATGGCTCTTCGTAGTTCCTTTTCGCTGCCTATGTTCAACATCCTTTTGACCTTCCAGGTGAGAGGAGCAGCCGTCATAGCTCTTTCTGCGGACAACTTTGACGCTATGTCAAAGGAAACAGCAAATTCCGAAAGGGGCAAGGACAATTCTAGGCATTTGGGGTCTATCCCAAATGAGAATTTACAAATACAATCGAAAGAAAATCTTCGAAACACGTCTTGTAAATCCATCACTACCCCATCATCTTCTTTGTTTGCCACGGATGATAAAAGGGGAATAAGACGATGTTCGATCTCGTGTTGGACAACTTCAAACGCGTATGATCTTATAGAGAACCGTCCTAGCTCTAAACTGGCCAATTTTCTCTGAAATCTCCATAAATCACCATCAACGTTGAATATGCCTCTACCAAGAAAATCACCCAAGATGGTCGAGAAAGGCTTTCCTTTGGGATAATTTTCGAACTTGGTCTTGAGTATGTACTCTACGTTTTCTGGATTGGCAGTGATGGTATTACCAAGCATGTGTATGTGAATAGTTTGAGTAGATGATTTCTGAAGAAGATGAGTGTACCAGTCGCACAAATTTGTAAATTTGATTGACCAACTGCAAGTAATATAACTGTTGCATACTCCACAACTGCACCAAATTCTTGACCTTACCAAGTACTTGAGGATAATGAAAAGAGAGATGATCGTGCAAGAGAGGATAACACAGCACTTGGCTTCAAAAAACGTGTAACACCAGGCCGGATTAGTTGCAGACGAATCCATATCCATGAATATGAATGACGATTATAGAAATAGAAAGATGACGAGAAAGAAGGAGGCCAATGAGAGGTTATTTTATTGTGGTACAATAGAGCAGAGGACATGTTAAAGTTGAACCACATGAATATAAGGTGCAGCAAAAGCAGTACAAATGTCACTGTAACCAAGGTTTGGAATATCTAAATATGAAACACAAAAATGAGATATGGGTTATATGCTTCTATATGTTTCCATCTCGTAAATTTACTATTAAATTTCAACATGCTATTATAGTTTGAAATGACGAAATTGGTGATGAAAGTGGTTGAATTTAACCATTTAAATGCTCGTGTGGTTTAAATACAAAATTTTAATAATATTTTTAAATATATAATCTCATGCTTTAATACTAATATTCACATCTCACAAATTTACATATATAGTTAAAAGAGAGGTATTCATTATTTAGTTTGAATCAAAATATCGAATTGAAAAAAACTTTTTTTACAAATTTGGTTTAGTTTTTCTTTGATCTGGTTCTCAACTTATGATTGAAAATTTTGTTTGATTTGTTTTTTAGAGATTGAAGAATCTAATCGAACCAAAAAAAAAAACAAAATGATATATATATATATATATAATTCTTTTTAATGAAAAATAAAATAACTTATTTTACTAATATTACTTAAGGGCGAAAGGCAGACAATTTGATGCAATTGATATTATGTCAAATTTTTTTAGAATTGAGAATTTGTGCATTTGTTTTGGAATTTAGAAAACTATAAAAATGTTTTTCTTTATTTGTGATGCTATTTGAGACTTGAATATATGGAAGTATTAAAGAATATTGTATAATTATTGGCTAATGTTATTGAAGTTTGAAACAACCAACTAGTTTTTCAAAGGATTAACAATTATTATTAAATAGATCCTTTTATTATTATGCAACAAAATTTTGATTTTGGATATAATGGAAATAATTTGATTTTTTATTTTTTTATTTAGAAGAAATTTGATTTAGTTCGATCTTATCATGGAAAATAAAAAAAATAAAAAAACAATAACCACCCCCCATATATACCTTTATATTTTATTGTTAGTGTTTCATTTAGCCTTATAATCTCGAGTGAGTTTCATAATGTGAATAAATGATAAAGTCAAATAACTAATAGTCTTTCGCATCCCGATTTCTCATTTTTATAAAAAAAAAATATACGTTAACTGATAACGCATGGCCTAAAGTTAAAAGTCGGTTAGAGGACGCATCTTTCTGCACTATCTAACCTACTCTTCTATAATGTATATATATATATGTACATATTCGTCCACGTGCTGTTATGCCTTCGTTTTTGTACCCACTACGGCCGTATAAAAATGGCCGCTACTCACTCCTTAATGTGCCTACTGATGAAAGGCATGTTGTCATAGATTCATTGTGGCTTTTTGCTTTCTTTATTGCTTAATTATGTCGTGACCAAACTAATAGCTGTTTCAATTGTCACACATCGGAAAAACATTTGAAGTACAACGTATGTAGAGGTTGACTGTACAGAGGGATCCAGGTAAGGCTGATTAAAGCTCGGTTCGATATCAGCTTGCACAGCTTTGTAGAGTTTTAGAGAAGAGAAGAAAAAAGTCTTCTTAAAATATATTCTCCCGCTTCATATTATTAAAAGTCTGAGTTTATTTTATTTCATATTAATTATCTTTTTATTTTCATTTATTATTAAATTACAATTTAATTTTTATTTAAGTGAATAAAGAATGAGAGAATGATCATAAATATGGAGATAGATAACAAAAGAGGAATTATAATATTTATTAATGTTATATCTGGAATTTAATCTCAAATTTTATATTATTTTCAATATCTTTATAAGTGTTCAATATCTAAAGCAACCACTTAATATGAAACGAATGAAATACTTTATATAATATGTTGGAATTGGAATGTAAACATTTAATTTAATATATACTTTTTTTGTAGGACTTAATAGGCAAGTTAATGAGATTCTTGGATATTTAAGTAATTATTCTAATAAATTTATTATTAATATAGTTAATAGTGAAACAAACATAAATTAATGAATTATCACCTTTTAAATTAAAAGTTTGTTAGTGAAAAATTTTAGATATTAGAAAATGATGTTTATAAAAATTTCATAATGTGAATAAATGATAAAGTCAAATAACTAATAGTCTTTCGCATCCCGATTTCTCATTTTTATAAAAAAAAAATATACGTTAACTGATAACGCATGGCCTAAAGTTAAAAGTCGGTTAGAGGACGCATCTTTCTGCACTATCTAACCTACTCTTCTATAATGTATATATATATGTACATATTCGTCCACGTGCTGTTATGCCTTCGTTTTTGTACCCACTACGGCCGTATAAAAATGGCCGCTACTCACTCCTTAATGTGCCTACTGATGAAAGGCATGTTGTCATAGATTCATTGTGGCTTTTTGCTTTCTTTATTGCTTAATTATGTCGTGACCAAACTAATAGCTGTTTCAATTGTCACACATCGGAAAAACATTTGAAGTACAACGTATGTAGAGGTTGACTGTACAGAGGGATCCAGGTAAGGCTGATTAAAGCTCGGTTCGATATCAGCTTGCACAGCTTTGTAGAGTTTTAGAGAAGAGAAGAAAAAAGTCTTCTTAAAATATATTCTCCCGCTTCATATTATTAAAAGTCTGAGTTTATTTTATTTCATATTAATTATCTTTTTATTTTCATTTATTATTAAATTACAATTTAATTTTTATTTAAGTGAATAAAGAATGAGAGAATGATCATAAATATGGAGATAGATAACAAAAGAGGAATTTATAATATTTATTAATGTTATATCTGGAATTTAATATCAAATTTTATATTATTTTCAATATCTTTAATAAGTGTTCAAATATCTAAAGCAACACTTAATATGAAACGAATGAAATACTTTATATAATATGTGGAATTGAATGTAAACATTTAATTTAATATATAATTTTTTTTGTAGGACTTAATAGGCAAGTTAATGAGATTCTTTGATATTTTAAGTAATTAATTATAATAAATTTATTATTAATATAGTTAATAGTGAAACAACATAAATTAATGAATTATAAACTTTTTAAATTAAAAAGTTTGTTAGTGAAAAATTTTAGATATTAGAAAATATGTTTATTTTTTTAAAAAAAAATGAATATGAAAATTTAGACCTTTCAAAATAAAAATAAAAATAAAAATAAAATATTTGCTACATAATAAGCATGTCATTCATATTTCAATTTTAGAGGGAGAGAGTATTACTTGCAAAATTTAAATTAAAATAGTACTCATTACGTCAAAAAATATAAGTTTCTATGCACACTTTTACACATATTAAAGATCTTCTTTTGTTCCTAAAATGTTTTTAATTATTATGTCTTAAAAATAAGAAAGAGATAAAGATAATAAATAAAAATAAATAAAAACAATATTAGAAGCCAACGATAAAATATTTATAAAATTTAATAAAATTACTTATAGTTTGATATAAAAAAAAAAAAATCAATCCATGACTCATATTTTTTAGCTAATAAAGTATATTTGTTCTTTTATAATTGGTTCCTTTGAATACATTCATCTACTAGCTTTGGTTATTCATTTGGTGTCTGCTGGTCGAATTTATGAGTGTGATCTTATGCCCCCACCATCATAATGTGACTGTCACCTTTACAAATTTTAAGGTACTTTAGAATATTTAAGGTACTACTTGTAATCATATTGCAGAGCACCTCCAAGCGGAAATATAGCCAATCAAATGAATGTGCAAATAGGAAATTCAATTATTTAGCAAAAATGATGCTCTAGGAGTCATATTGTATAAATGCACGTCCAAAATTCCAAGAAGAATCTAAGTGTAGTCTAATAATAATAACAATGTCGTCTATGATTACGGAGAAACGTGGATGGAATGGTGAATGGTAGAATCTCACTGGTTCGATGAACCAAATTGAGACAAAAAATTAATAAAAAAAAGTGTCGAATATGATGCTGTTGAAAAGGTTAAAATACTGTTTAAAAGGGCAACTATCCACTGTCTTAATTAATTAGTTTTCAATTGATATCCATTAAGTGCGCGTGTTTGGATTGGATGCGTTGGAAGGAAAAAAATGATTAGTACAAGTTTTCAATTGATATCCATTAAGTGTGTGTGTTAGGATAGGATGGGTTGGTAGGAAAGAAAAGAATAGTAGAATGAGATAATTATTACTTTCTATCTTCCTAAATAAACTTTTTTTTATTCTAAGATATAAATTGATTTACATAATTTCATGAATATTTTACTATTTACTTCAAATATTAATTTTATTTATTTTATATCCCTCTTATCACGTATTTCTTATTTTCAAGACAAAACATTTATATTTTCTTTTTCTCAAAAAAATTTATTTTTTATTTTTTATTTTCAAAGTATAATAATAAAATATATTTTAGAAATAAAAAAATATTTATTAATCTGGTGAACTTATATCTTTGTACGAGTAATTTTGTTGGGACAAAGGAAAGAAAATGAATGAGAATTGAGAAATAGATGTGTAGAGACAAACTTCCATTCAATTCTTTTTATAGAGATTAAAATATTAAAGTCTAAGATGCTTATACTTGTCAAGAGATATTAAGAAATATCACATTAACAATTGATCTCACATTTTCTTCATATATTAAAACTGATATTTTAATTTTTGAGAAAAGTGAAATTGATACTTTTATTTTTTTCTATTAAAACTGACACTTTTTTTTTATTATTATTCTTTGCTCCTTACCTTGCTATTCACCTAAGCCTTCTGATTTTATCACATATTGTTGATTTTCACCTACTCTAAAAATTTAAACTTTTACATACCTCAAAATATAATACGAATTAAATCACAAAATAATTGAAGTACTCAACGGTTTACCATAATCAATTTCAGATGTGATTTTGACTGAAATATATTAAATTCCGTTTAAAATGTTGCATTTCTATTTGTGAAAGTGATAGGGTGTAAGAATCAGGGAAACAATGAAAAGAAAAATTAGCTCAGGAAAAAGGAAAACAATTAATTCGGAAAATGATTGGATCCCGGATTAAGGGGAACATTTACATTCCAAGTACTCCGTTCGTCGGGTTCGGAGCCGAAACTTATCCGACAAGTCCACGATGTACAAAATTTTGGATTCATAATTTTTCTATTACAAAGCATTCTTTATCTCTAAAATTTCAATTCAAATTTGAAGTGCTAAGGTTTTTAAACCCCATGTACAACTCCAATATAATTAATTTAAATTTTTTTTATCAAAATTGTATATTTAAATAATCAATTAACTATATGTTTCAACCATACATTATCTGTACAGTCCAATTAATATCATTATTCCATTCAATTCATATATATTTTGTGATAGATAAATATAACTTAATTAACCAATGACATTGTTTATGTATCTAAAAAATTATAATTTTGACTCGTATTAGACAATTATCTTCTTTTTAATATATATATATATATATATATATATGTGAATACGATTGCCAAATTGCCAGCGTGGACTTTTGCGTATTTGTTGGGCCAACGAGGCAGCAGTTTCTTCTTGTTGGATAAGGAAATTCTTGATTGATTATGGCCCCATGTTTCAGCAGCACACTGTTTTTGGCTATTATTACTTCTTTTTTTTTTTCTTTTTCTAAGTGTTTTGGCTATTATTACTTTTATTATTATTATTATAAAAAATACAAGTGTTTGGCTACTGTTACTTGAAAGCAAATAACACGGGCAAGTGGCGACCATCATTCAACTTAACAACTGATTATCCAAACGAAATCTCTAGTTAAAAGACAATAATAATCCAACTGAATTTGAATTTTCATTTTATATTTTTGAATGTTCATAATTAAATATTTATTTTATTAAAATAAATTTTTATTTTTTAAATTTTTTTTATTAAAAATATCCTTAAATTATGAAATTTACAGTAACATCACAATAACTATGTAAATATCAAAAATAATATAATAATTTTATTAAAGTTAAAAATATTTGTTATGTTTAGTATTATTTAAAAAATGAATATTTAATTTTGAACGTAAAAAATATTATTGAACTTGAAATGCAATGATAGTAATAGTTTATGTTTTAAAAATTAATATAATATATTTATTTTTAATGATATTAATAAACTAAAATTTATTTTGAAAATATATTTAAAGTAACTTATTTAAAACATTTTCAAAAAAAAGTTTAAGACAAACATTTCTCCAAAATAAAGAAAAGGTACTTATTTCAAACAATCAGGAACTGAGTTCTAAAACTTGATTCCCTTGCCAATCTAGCTCATAAGAAAACAATATCGAGTCAAAATTATAATCATTTAGACAAGATTATCAAAAGAAATTCATTTCGCACCAAAGATTTTCTCAAAACACTTTTTGTCTCTAAAGTTTCTATAACACCTAAATTTTAATTTTCTTTCAATCCCACATAGGTCTCACCTATTCATATAAAAATACATTTTAATTAAAATTACATACTTTAACAATTTATTAATTATATTTTATAAATTTAATAGCATTGTTAATAATGAGAGACAAAATATCATATTAAAATCTTAATTCTTTTCCAATTTTTTATTTATCCAAATGCAATAACCATTTCTCATTTCTAAAATAAAGCAAAAATATTTTTTTGAACAAAATCCAGATAATGCCTATATTTATTTAAGTAAATATGATCTTGAGTGGATCAGTACAAAGTAGTGATTTAGACGTGGAGGTGCTTTCACGATGGTATTTACCTTAGATGACGAAGCAAACATTGTGAAAAATTGGATATGAGTGCAATATGACGCCGAGAAGTTCTAGAAGAGATTTGAGGCATGCAGACAAAAAACCTTAACGGCTGATGTGTTATACCTATACATACAAATTAATACAGACATTCTTAAACCAACAAAAAAGATGGAATCCTTTCCTTCTCTTTACCTTTTTTTGATTCTTTGCTATTGGACCACTTTATTTTGTTCAGAAACCATCAATCAATAATTGAATAATGTTGTTTGACAGATTCGTTTTTCAAAAATAAATAAATTATCAAGTGTTTTGACATCTTAGGCTTCTTTCTTCTTATCAAAATGTTGGTCACCTTGTATTTACAATTTTACAATCTAAGATCAAAAGTCATATCTTACATCAACAAAAATGATAGTGTCTTCATTCTTTTATTTTCAATATATGAAATTTTAACTGTCAGGCTAACATGTCTTGACACTATCAAAAAGGTTGTTATATCTTCACAAAATGTTTGATATGCTAATTCAGAAATTGAATAATGAAATTATTATTATTTAATTATTATTAAATAAAAATTGAGTTTATATGAAAAAATCAAATGACAAGTAAAATTATACCGATTTATTGATTGTATCTATTGGAGAGGATTTTTAGTTTGATAATATAATTATATGACAGTGGCATTGATTGATACTTCAATAATTTTATGACTTTTGACATTTACATTGTACAATTGAAAATGCTCCGAGAGTTAGTTTATGACATTTTGAATTATTCGAAATTGAATTTATAATATTTTTAAAATAAATATATTTTTCATATAAAATTTACTAATAAACTATTTAATTTTTCATATAAAGCTCCACTAACTAATACTTCCATCACTAACCAAATTAATATAAAAAATAATATGATAACTTCCTTGAAGTCAAGTAATCTTTTTAATTTTTACACTAAAGTCAATAATTTCCATCATATACTCTCATCATCTAGAATTAAATGCTCATAATTTTTATTTTGAGATATCCATAATTGAGTGTCTACTTTTATGAAATAAACTTAATTTTTAATTAAAGTTTCACTAATAATCTTCATTATTTAAGGAATTTACATTCAACAAACTTTATTACCCATCACTAACCAAATGTCAAAGATTTTTATTAATTTTTAGACTCATTCAAATAAACAATCAATTTCATATAGAGAGAGAGAATATATTATAGGAGTTAGTTAAATTATTGAATTAATGAAATTATTTATTTTTAAATTTAAGTTTTTTTAGATATGAGATTATTACATATAATTTATTTAATGTAGATTAACTTATTGTGTAATTTTCAATAATTAATGTAAAAAAACAATTTTGTCTAGTGTATATTTTGGAATAGAAAATACCAACAAAACCTACCCAGAAGCAGATATCACCGATTGAGCACCCTGCCAAGTTAATCATCTCAGACTAGAAGAACACATTGTTGGCTAAATCTATATTAGGTTGCAGCCCTCACCTGGCTACCTTCCAATCGGGATATGCACATTTAGTTACTATTTGATAGGGTATAGGTCCATGACATATATTATTATTTTTATATATGTGGTTATAGCTAGGGTGTAGGGCATGGTCAAATTAGGTTATCCATCACCACCTATTTCAATTAAATAAATAGTTTTTTTCGTTTAAAATTAAATATATATTTTTAATTTGTTATGTGATTTTACTATTGATGTGAGTCATAATCAATTAGGTTTCCAATCACACATTACAATATGCATCTAAAATGATTATATTTTTAATTAAAATTAAATCTACATATATTTTAATTTTAAAATTAACATATTATTCTCTTAATTAAACATATTTATCATAAATAATATTTTAATTAAAAAAATTATTTTGACTAAAATATGATGAATCCATCAATAACTTACATTAATATGAATTATTAGATAATATTTTTTAAAAAATTATATTAAATCAAATACACTCGATCTAAATTGATCGACCTCCTATTGTCATATTTTTATGTTATTCATGAGAATTTCCATTAAAAAATTTAGGACGGAAACAATTTGATAATATTTATGTGATGTGCCACATACAAAGCTTTATTCAATAAAATACATTACTTTTTTTTTTTTTTTGGCACTCCCCATCATGAGTGCCGCCACAATCTCCCTCGTAGAATCAAGTAATTGAGGTAAATTACGAGATGTACCTCAGTCAGTCTGGTTTTGACTCGGTTCCAATTAATCTAAAAGGTCAAGTAGGAGACACTTGGCAATTGCCAAGGCTTGATCCCATGATTAACTACTGCAAGAGCGGACCTAGGGAGGGCCCTGAGCTATGCCCGGGCCTGTAAAATACATTACTAACCCGAGGCAATGTATTTAAAAAATATAAATTTGTTTTTGTTATATGAATTGTTCAGTGAGGAGCTTTGATAGGCTTTTTGCTATTTAACAAATATTAAAATCAAGGGAAAGTTAAAGGAAACCAGAACGGACACCTAGGGCATGATGCAAAGGAAAGAATTGAACACCAAAAGCATAATATGTCAATGCAATGAACAGTGACATAATGCTCTCGCATTCCCTTGACATATTAGTGACAATTAATTGAGTGATTTAGCTAATTCAACAACTGGGGAAAGAAAATGGCAACCAAAAATAAATCCCTCATCAAATGAATATGAAGAGACGGGCAACAACTCCGGTTCCCTTTTGATTGAAAATGAATGAACATGATTCATAAACTTTGTCGATCCCGCAACTTTACAACACATTTTATATTTCATAATCTATGTTTTAAGGTAACTAATGCAAAAACAAATTTGCAAGGGTTCTCGAGAATTAAAAGTCCAATTTACTAAATTAAATATATTTATTATTTAAAATTATATATATAGTCTTCTTAATTTTAGGGTCTGTTTGGTTCAAAAGTGGGGAGGGCAGAGGAGGAATTTTAATGGAGGGAAGGGGAGGAGAGAAAAAAATATCTTTGTTTGGTTTATAAGGGGAGAGGAAGGAAAATATAGTAAAATTGATTATTAAATTCTTATAATATTTATTGTAGTGATAGATGATTTTTTTATTAAGGGTAATTTAGCAATTATATTTCTATATTTTTTCCTCCCTTTCCAAATTTTTCCACTTTTGGAGTAAAAGAAAATGAGGAGAGATGAGAGATTTTTATTACAAATTTTCCTTTCTCTCCCCTCTTAAAAAGTTAAAAAGTGAACCAAACAAAATATTTTTAAAAAAATTCATCCCCTGCTGTCCCTTCTCCTCCAAATCCCCCAACCAAACATATTATGGTGATCTTATCAATAATTAAATTAATAGCATTCATGATTAAAAAAAAGGTTTTTAGAATTTATATACTAAATTAAAAGTGAATAGAGTATTTAATTTTAGATAGAGAGAACACTATTTTAGTTGCAATGGAATTTTGGTGAATTCACCAAAAATAAAAAGAAAAGGAAAAAGAAAAAAAAGAGCTCCTGAGTTTAGAAGTTCACTAGACAAATGTCACAACGAACGAGATTGTCAAATTTCATAAGAGAAAGTTGTTGTTCAATATTTAGTATTGAACTTGATACCAAATTAAAATTTCTAATCTGATTAGTTGTTACATTTGTCCAAACACAAGCGAAAATGGTTAATTTATTTGTTGAAGGGTAAGGCGGACCCTATGCTTTGGTTTCCCTTGCAATTCTTTTGATAAGGAAAGACGAGAAACAAGCGAAAATGGTTAATTTATTTGTTGCGGGGTAAGGCGGACCCTATGCTTTGGTAATGCTTTGGTTAATTTATTTGTTACAGACACATATGAGAGAAAGTCAACGAAATTCAAATTTCAATATAAAATTATACAATATTTCAGTAAAAATTTATCCCACATTATTCGAACTCGCGATACCGAAGGATTTCTCCCATGATGTCAATAGGGCAGAACGGGGTCGAAATCCCCTATCTCCGACCCCATTTTACTTCTAAATAATTGTCCTCGCCCCCACCCCGTCTCCGACCTTGACACCGTTTTAGAACATTTGTCCCCACCCCCAATTCAACTTCGTTTTGACCTGTTTGACTACACTTCAACTTTTAATTTTTTTATTAAAAAAAACTATTTCATCATACCACTGAAATAAACTCAATGCATTTTTCACCCGAGTAAAATTCAAGTAAACTACAAATATGAAGGCACAAGCTTATTTAAATATGTCTCATACTAAAATTTAAATACTTGTAACTCAATAAATTCAAAGTAAAAAAAATAAAGCTTCCAAGCTAGAAACTTCAAATACAAAATAATGAAATATTTTATAGTTATATCAAATACAATCACTAATATAAATATAAATAATTTTATCCTTAAAAGTTAATAATATAATTCATAGTTAGTTAAGTATATATTTAATAATATAAATTCATTTAAATAAATATAGTTAATAATCACAATTACATAGTTTTTTAATGTTCATATATAGTTACGCAAATAATAATATAACTATTTTAATTTACATTTTTAATAATATGATTCATAATTAATTTTTCAATAATATAAACTCATTTGAATCTACATAGTTAATAATATAAACTCATTTAGTTAATATAGTTAATAATATAATTCATAGTTAGTTAAATATATATATTTAATAATATAAATTCATTTAAATCAATATAGTTAATAATCATAATTACATAGTTTTTTTAATGTTCATATATAGTTACATAAATAATAATATAGCTATTTAATTTACATTTTTAATAATATGATTTATAATTAATTAGTCAATAATATAAACTCATTTGAATACACATAGTTAGTAATATAAACTTATAGTTAGTTAGGTATAATAATTTAAAATTCTTTAATAATATAACTCAATTTATTTTAAATTTTTTTTAAAGTAAACAAATGGATAAAATATTTTTCTTTTACTATTTTTTTAGAGATATAATTGAAGCTGAAGTCGAGAATTTACGAAGGCGAATCTCCACGGGAATTCAATGGGGACAAATCAATCTCCGACCCCATTAATCCTCACATTTTAAAACCTGCCCCGCCTCCGTTCTCACTGAAGTCAAGAAATCCTGAATCCCAACGGAACGAGATAAATCGAATCAACAATAATCTCTGCGTCATTAACATTCTTATATCAACACATATCTTATCGCTCGATTATGTACTAAGGACCCCTTGCAATTCTTAACCAGGATGTAGAAATTTATCAGGAATGAGGCACCCCAAGAGAACCAATAAAATTAAACATTGAATCTTAGTACTTATTAATGGCATGTCATATAACAAGGAATTATATGGACAAAAATCCAAGAGAAACCATATATAGACTATGAATTCGACAAAACTTCATGAGATGAATTCGAAATTTTGTCTCAATTTTCATCAAAGAGCTCGAAAAAATAATATCTAGCCTACTCAGTCTCTTGTCCATACGCAGACCAAAGAAAAAAAAAATCATTACTTATTCCTCGTGTCAAAATTATACTGGATCCATAGGAATAAGTAATTATATATCATATCAAGTTTCGAGGAAAGTAAGTGTATGGATATATTTTGACCTACAGTGAATTTTAACCCATTGAATGGTACACATTAAGTACAACTTTATCACCAAATTCACCGTAAATAAAAATATTTTAATTTCTTTCTTAGTACCACTTCTACCGCCTTCAAACTAATGAAAACATTGGCTTCAGATTGATATATGCTCGACACTATCTATGCCTTAAACTGCTAGTCTTTTTAGAGTTAAAAAATTATTTCAAAATATAAGTATTTTTACAAAGTTTGACAAGTACTTATTATTTTCCAATATTGTCCCATTTGTTTTTCTTAATCTAATTTTTTTTTTTGTGTTTTAAATGAGGGTTTTAGATAATTTGACTAAAAAAATGTACCTTTTATGAATGTTTAATTTATGTGAATTTGATGGGCAAGATTTGAATTTATTGAACATCAATTTTGATTGTATAATTTGTTGAATTTGAATTATCTAAAACTCTTTGAATTTATTGAATTTGGTGGGCAAAAATTGAATTTATTGAACATCAAATTTGATGTCCAACAAATAGGGATGTATAATTTGATGTTAAGTTTTATATATTACATAAATTCATAGAATGGAGAATATATGAAAATTGAAATTTAAAAATCTAAACAATATATATTCAATATGTGAGTACAAATCTGTATATTATAATTTTAAATTTAAATTATATAAATTTTAAAAATATTGTTCTTGAAAATGTGTTGGGAAAAAGGAGAAGTTAGATAAAAAAAATTAAAAAATAATCTTTCAATCCATCTAACGTTAATAATTTATGTATATTACATATCTCAATCTTTCACATTGAGTGGTCTGCCATATTTACAAAAAGTTGCGAAGCATCAATCCCAATATATAATGCCCCACAATCACATCATCACTCAATGTTTCTCAATACTGGAGAACAAAACCGAGGCTCTGCTTGTATAGTATAGGTCTTTTCCTGACCTTAGAACATACTCAAATATTGATATGGAATCTAAAATGGTCCACATAAACTTGTGTTTTCCCAGGATATCATATCCAGTTTTCATATTCATTTTAGTCGTCAACCTTTTACTCCATATTCTATTTCAATTATAAGCTTTTAACTTCATTTAGAATTATGAAAATTATTGAAATGGATAAAATGTAATTAAACTTTTTAAATTACCTTTATTATTAACTAGTGTGTTACCAATGATTATATTCCCAAGAAAAATGAACTAACTCATAATTTTTTTTAAAATAAGAATAACATTATAAAAATACATATTAAAATTAAAAATTGAACAATTGAAACACGATATTTCAAAAGAGAAATATGAATAATTAAAATGAGAAGGATGAAATAAATATTTTAATACATTAATTATCTTAGAAACTTAAGTTAAGTGGAGTATAAATTAGGCCTTCAAAATATAATAAATTTTAAAAGCCTAAATTAAGTCATTTAATTTTACAAAAGGAAATTATCATTTCAGCCTTTGTCATAATTGTCATATCTATTTATTATTATTATTTTTGTAACAATAAGTGAATTTATTTAAAAATATCATTTTAGTTGGTTGGTAAACTACAAGAAATTGAAAATAAACAAACACACTTTGGGCTTTCACTTTATGCCTTCATCACGACCTTTAAATTGCACTGACACAAAAGTCTCATTTTCATCTCAATTCACTTATGAACTGTAGGTGTATCAGTAATTTAAAAAATTAATTACCTAACAAAGATGAAAAATGTTTGATATGGCTCAATATTACACTCATTGAACATTATCTATTTCCTTTTTTTTCTTCTTATTTTCAAGAAGTGACTTTAATTTCTTTTTATCTCTTTGTAATTCTCAACACAAAACATTTTTTCTCTCTTAATCTATTTATTTTGCTCATTCCGTCTAGAAATATAAGTAGCTTGATAAATTTCTTTTTATCCCAAAATATAAGTGGTTTTACGAAATTTTATAACTATTTCACAATTTACTTTCAATATTATCCTTACTTATTTTCATATTTTTTCTCTACCTTTTTATTATTTCCAAAACAAAGCATTATATTTTATGTTATTTTTTTATAAAAATTAATTTATCTTTTCTATTTTCAAAATATAATAACTAAGGGTATTTTAAGAATAAAAATGATTTATTTATTTATGTAAAAGTGAATCCAAAGATTTATATTTCTAGATTGAGCAGTTATTTTTTATTACCAAAACAATAATTTTATTTTTTTATTTTTTATTTCTAGGACGAAATAATTAAATATATTATTAGAACTAAAATACTTTCTTAATTTGTGTGAAATAACTTATAACACTATAAAAAATGGCACGAAAGGAATAGTAAACTCATATTAGTCCCATCATAAGTGACAAGACTATCAAATTTAACCTCTAAGAAATCAAGTATACTTACAAGTATTCTTGTACGTTCGTTGGTAAAAGTTTTCTCTAGTGGGCCAAATTCTAATTTGAAATTACACCTTTTCCCAAAAGTATACCAAAAAGAAAAAAAAAATACAGTAGTACGTTCAGTTAAACAAATAAACATATTTTCCTTGGCAATATTTTATTTATGAAATCCGAAAAGCAGTATATTAAATTAAATTTATTTCCTTTTGTAACACATTTACACAATGTTAAATTCTTTTCATATCAGAAAACCAAGCATTAATTCCCTTTTACCTATCTGATTCAAGCAATTAGGAGCATGGTAATTTAGCCAACTAAAAAGGTTGTTAATGCGTTTGATTATGTGCTACTGATGATAAATGCAAAGACACAGTCAATTCTGAGATTTTGTATCCGGTGGCTCAATCAGTAAATTTTACCTTTAGGCCGCAGAGTGTGGACGATAAGGCCATAAGGGTGCGCTTGAAATATGCCACCATGAGAAATGCATCACATTGAAGCAGATATTAGGAGATAGTCATTATGTGAAAAATGAATTTACCTAATAATCTACCACTTAACCATATTGCTATTGGCGATCGGATGATGACTTAGACTAATCTAGACTGAATGGTAATTGACAATATTTGACCAGCATTTCATAATGATTTCAGAATTAAAAGTATTATTTTAAAAGGTACTCCATCTATATTAACTCTATGTGGTTAAAAATAAAATTTACTTAAAATACTACATGCCATCTCATTTCAATTATTAACTTTTGACGTGCACAAGAATTAAGACAAACATTGAAAATGATAATTGTACTATTAAACTTCTTAAGTTGTTCTCATTTAATAATTAATGTATATTTATCAATCCTCCTCAAAAAATGCATTGTCCAATAAATAATTGACAATTCATCCAAATCTTTTATTAATAATAAGGATATAATTGTAAAAATACGTATTAAAATTAAAAATTGAACAATTTGAATGAAACATCATTAAAAAATGTGGACAATTTTAATATGATGAATAAAATATTTCAAAAAAAAAATGTAAGAGTGAATTACGGAGTAAGATTTACTTTTTGTTAACTGATAATTAATTACTCTCTTATTACTCTCTTAGTCCTACTAAGATAGATAAGTAGATTTTTTTACACAAATTTAAAAATATATATTTAATATTATTAAAATTGTAAAATATTTTCTTATTCTTCCTATTTTGCACTTTCATATTGCATTTAAAATTTGGTCAAATTTACATTTAATTGTATGAAAATGTATACAAATTTTGTTTAAAGTGTATGAAAAATTGTATAATTATCTTTAAAAAATGAAAATTTTAACTTAATGTGTATTATTTTAATAGTTTGAAAATAAGTTTTATAATAACAAAGTGTGTTAAATATGCATATTTTAGGTAAATAAAAATTAAATAGCACCCTTAATAAAGAATTTGGGACAGATGAAAAAATAAAATAAAATAATCTTTGTGGGATGGAGTGAGTATATCTTTGTAAGTGATAAGTCCCTTCACATTTTCTAAAAGTTTGCAAGTAGAATTAAATTTCTCTTTGCATTCATTAAAGTTCAATAAATTTAATTTATTTTTGCAAAGAGCTTAAAAGTATTTACATATGAGCCATTTTTCAAGACAGAATAAACGAAAAAGATTGGGACTCCAAAGTCAGGCAACCTATTACTAAGGAAATTCCAAGGATCCACAAAATCAGATGATATATACGGACAGATTCCATCTTTGGTGGTCCAGTAATTGTTTGATTTGTTTCGTCCATCTATCTATTGGGGCCTATACTAATTCTCAATTTGCATGAACTCCTTTAAGGTTAGAGAAAGGCACATAGGCATTTTGGATACCATTTATGAGGGGATGTTTGTCATGCTTTGTGTGAAGTGACAAGAGTAATAGCGATGTGAACAGCTCACCCTTAGCTGCAGAAATACACATTCAACAAATCAACTAATTTTTCTTAAAAATTTTAGATTGTGAGGGTAGCGATTATATAGTGAGTTAAAATTTAAAATGGATCAATGCTTTTATTGATAAACCAAATCTAATCAAATTAATTTAAGGTTTGCAAAGTTAAATTTCAATTCATTTAACTTACAATTTTATTATGGTAAAAAACTTTGTAAAATTTCAGTCACTCAAATCTTACTCACACTTCACCTTATTTAAATGAAATCTGAAATATTATAATTTTATTAAAATTTAGTTTTGATTAAGTATATAAGTCATATTTTGAGATATCTAAAGTATATTTACATAATACAACTTATTGATAATAATTTATTTGAATCAATAATGTAATTTATTTATGTTACACGACCTAGAACATAAATAAAATAAATTGTAACCTGCTAACATTAGCATGAATTTGACACGAGTATCTCCCTATAACTACCGCCCTATAATATGCAATAAGAAGAAGAATCAAACTTAGCATATGCCAATCAGTGTAAGATATGATAAAAAAAATCCCCTCTTCTACAACCTTATCATAAATCTTACGGCAGATGAGAAATCAGTGATGAACTTCACAAAAATAAGAAGTGAACAAATTGGCACGTGAACAAATTGCCTTTCTTTCACTCATCTAATCAATTTTCCAATAGTTATGTAGCTGTTCCATTGGGTGATAATCCAAATAAACATGTCGCCCACCACCAAATACTATTCTCTTGCCAAATCCAACATTACTTGTGAGAGTATTTGGTGTCAGATGTGACTTTTAACTTCCATTCAATGGACGCAAATGACAATAATTTTCTTGGTGACTCAGTCAGTGGCATCAGCTTGTTGGACCCTTTTCTTAAATTAATCATAGAAATGAAATTATAATTCCTTCCAAAATCAATCTCAAATTGGATGGTTGACAAAGAATCCCAATCCACTCAAGAATTAATGGAGTAACAGTATGCTTTCACTTTCGGTTCCATTACTAATTAACCTGTCATTTCTGTAGTAGTATTTATTCGAAGGGAAGCTGGATGATCGTTGACAGAGGTTCATCAAAAAGAAGAAAGCGACCAAATAAACAGAAGATAACTATGTCAAGAAGTGATGATTCAAACAACTTAGCTAATATTGACAAAATAATACTATTATATTCATAATTTGGACTTACTGTTTTTTATTTATAAATGAGGTCACTTTCTAACTGATCAACACCAACTTATCTTATATATTAAAAAAGAAAAAACCATCTTATCTGTTATCATACTCCTCAAATATTCTTTAATAATAAATACCCTATGTCCCTACGCAAGCTCTTCAATGCTCAAACTCTTGGGCACAACCATAATAATTGTCCATAATAAATACTTAGTAAAATAATTAAGAAATAAATTACATCAATAATTTAACGTGATTCACCCTTAATTTTAGACTACATCCACATTTCAAATTCCAAATTTCCTTCCACTATAAAATAGTAGGTACAAAGTGAGATAAAAATAGTAGCACTCAAGTATTTTCCAAAAATACCCCCAAATGATTTTTGTTCACTATTTTTATCACTCCCCCTTTTGAAAATAATTCCAAAAGCTCAAAAAATAAACTCTCATAAAACTTGCTTCTTCAGAGAACTTCTCTGAATATATTGAAGCTTGAAATTGTATTTGGATTTGGATTATTTGAAGACTAACTAATGATGCCTATTTATAGGCATAATTGGTTAATAGGTTTAATGAATCAAAAGGCCAATTGATGGTTTGACATGGATTTTCACCTAACAATGTTAGGTTAAGTAGATTTAATTCCTTTGGCTTTGAGAAAATCAAGTGGAGGGATCACTATCAAATCTCCCCCTCCCGACTACATTAAAGGCTTCACCATTCCGGCAGCTAATCGACAGAATTCAAACTTTTCTTTGGGCAGAACTTTTGTTAACATATTTGATCCATTTTCATTTGTATGAATTTTGTCAATTTGTAGTAACTTCTTCTCCAATACATATCTATCTCACATCAATATGCTTGGATCTTGAATGAAATGAAGAGTTCTTCTCAAGATGAATAACAATCTGACTATCACAAAATAATTGATACTCGTCTTGCTGCACACCAAGTTCTTTTAAAAAAAATTTCATCCACAACAACTCTTTACACGTTTCCGTTGCTGCAATAAACTCCGTTTTAGTAGTAGAAAGAGCAACACATTTTTGTAATCTTGACTGCCATGATACGACTCCACCTACAAATGTAGCTAAATAGTATGAAGTAATTCTTCTTGAGTCTATGTCACCAGCCATATCTGCATCGGTATAACTAACCAATACAGGTTTGACATCTTCAAAGGATAAACAAATTTTGAAAGTACCTCGAAGATACTTGAAAATCCATTTTACTGCAGCCCAATATTCTTTTCCAGGATTTGAAAGAAACCTACTCACAACTCCAATTGCGTAAGCAATATCTGGTCGTGTACATACCATAACATACATCAAACTTCCAACTGTTGAAGCATATGAAATCCTTTTCATATCTTTATTCTCTTTATCTGTGGAAGGGTACTGCTTAGTAGTTAGCTTAAACTGATTAGCAAGAGGACAACTAATCGCTTTAGCTTTATCCATGTTAAATCTTTGAAGTACTTTTTCATTGTACTTTTCTTGTGATAACCACAGTTTCTTGGCACCTCTGTTTCTGATGATATTTATGTCAAGAATCTGTTGTGCTGAACCTAAATCTTTTATGGCAAAACACTTTCTCAATTGTTCTTTTAAATTTTTAATTCTAGAAACATTCTGGCCAACAATCAATATGTCATCCATATAGAGTAAAAGAACAATGAAATCACCTTCAGAGAATTTCTGCACAAAAACACAATGGTCTGAAGTATCTTTTTGTAGTCTTGCTCCCTCATAATAGATTCAAACTTCTTATACCATTGTCTCGGTACTTGTTTCAAGCCATAAAGACTTTTCTCCAGTCTGCAAACATAATCCTCTTTTTCTTTTTGCTTGAAACCTTCTGGTTGCTTTATGTATATTTCTTTTTCCAAATCACCATGTAGGAATGCAGTTTTGACATCCATTTGCTCAATTTCCAAGTCAAGACTCGCTGCTAACCCAAGCACCGTTCTGATGGATGTCATCTTCACAACTGGTGAGAAAATCTCATCAAAGTCAATTCCTTTTCTTTGATGAAATCCCTTGACAACTAGTCTGGCTTTGAATCTTGGACTGGAACAGTGTTCTTGGTGTTTGATTCTGAACACCCATTTATTTTTCAAAGCTCTTTTGCCTTTTGGTAGCTTTACCAGTTCAAACGTCTTATTCTTATGCAAGGATTTTATTTCATCTTGCATTGCTTCAATCCACTTTTGTTTGGATTCACAGTTCATGGTTTCTTCAAAGCTTTCTGGTTCTCTATCATCAGTGAGTAACACATAATCATTGGTTGAATATCTTGTAGAAGGTTATTTTGTTCTATCACTTCTTCTTAGATGAATTGGGAAGGCCACATGTATTGGTTCTGGCTGATGAATATTATCTTCTTCGTCTTCAGAACCAACTTCTATGAGATCATCATCTTGATCAGGTAAATTAACTTGACCTTCTTCTTTAACTTGTCTTGGCATCGATGTTGGAGGAATTAATTTTAGATCTAATAAGCCATCATTGGAATCAGGAATATCCTTCTTCATTTTGTCAATATTTTCAATGATCTCATTTTCAATAAACACGGCATCACGGCTTCTGATGAGTTTCTTGTCAATTGCATCATAAAACCTATAGCCAAATTGATCTTGACCATAGCCAATAAAAATACACTGTCGTGTCTTCACATCAAATTTGGATCTCTTATATTTGGGATATGTACAAATGTTTTGCAGCCAAACACTCGCAGATGACCATATGAAACATTATTTTCTAACCATACTTTTTCAGGAACATTCAATTCAAAGGGATACATGGTGAAAGATTCAATATGTATGCAATTGTGTATAGAGCTTCACCCTAAAAGGTCTTAGACAACTTTACATGTGAGAGTAAACATCTGACTCTCTCTATCAAAGTTCTATTCATCCTCTTAGTCATGCCATTTAACTGCGGTGTTTTCGGAGGTATTGTCTGATGTCGAATACCATGCTCTTGGCAATAAGCATAAAATGGTTCAATGTATTCTTCACTATTATCTGTCCGAATGCATTTTAATTTCTTCCCAGTTTGTCTCTCAACTGAGGCATGAAATTGTTTAAAGACATATAACACTTGATCTTTTGTTTTCAAACAATATACCCATGTCTTTCTTGAATGGTCATCAATGAAAGTCACAAAATACTGAGCACCGCCAAGTGACTTAGGCATTGGTCCGCACAAATCTGAATGAACCAAATCTAGCACATTCTTCATTCTAGAATGAGAGAAACTTTTGAAAGCACCCTGTTTTGCTTGTCTACTAAACAGTTAGCACATTTCTCCAAATGCGCTTTATCTATATTATGTAGCATATTCTTCTTGACAAGACTTGTCAATCATTTTTCACCCATATGACAGAGTCTCTTGTGCCATAATTCAACAACACATCTTTCTCTACAGCACTTACAATGTCAGTTGAGAGTTCTGCATTCATTACATACAAGGTTGTTTGCTTTGTACCTCGAGCCACCACCATGGAACCTTTAGTAAGCTTTCACTGGCTATTGAAAAATGTATTACAAAAACCTGCATCATCAAGCTTTCCTGTAGAGATTAAATTCAGCGAATATCTTGAATATGCCTGACATCTTTTAGGATTAATTTTGTATCATTTTCTGTTTGCAAGAAAATGTCTCATGTGACAACAACTTTTGATATATTATCATTTTCTCTCTTGATAGTGCCAAAATCTCTTGTTGTATAAGATAAGAAGAATTCTCTTCGAAATGTAGCATGAATAGTAGCACAACTGTCAATCACCCAACTGGTCTTGTGGGATGCAATATTGACAATATCTTCATCATAAACGACATGAAATTCGTCATTAATGGTATGTGTTTGTTCATCATTACTGTTGACTTCATTGCTTTTGTTCTTCTTCTGTTCACTTTTGAACTTTCGACATAACTTTTTTATGTGACCCTTCTTTTTATAGTAATGGTATTCAATATTGGCATATTTGTTCGACTTTCTTCTAGGGTTCTGTTCCCTAGACTGGCTCCTTCCCCTGGAGTCTGCCACCAAAACATCAGGTTGTGAAGAAGATGAAATTTGTGATCTCCTTCTCATTTCTTCGTTTAAGATTCCACTTTTAACAAATTCTATATTTACTACAGCATCTGGTGCTGTGTTAATGAGTGAGATCTTCAAAGTTTCCTATGACTCTGGTAGAGAGGCTAGTACCATTAGAGCAAATACTTCATCATCCAGTTTTATGCCCAATCTGGACAGCTGGTCCAAAATACCTTGCATCTCGTTCAGATGGTCTGTTACAGTAGTTCCTTTATTGTACTTCAATTGCATCATTTTTGTCAGGTAAAATAATTTATTATTCCCCATCTTTGATGCATACAATTGTTCAAGTTTACTCCAAAGCGTTCGAGTATGAGTCTCATTACAGATGTGGTTGTAGACATTGTCTTCAACATATTGACGGATAAAACTACATACCTGTTCATGCTCAAATTTCCACTATTCATCTGACTTTTCTTCAGTTTTAGCAATTGCAAATATTGGTAGATGCATTTTCATCACAAATTGAAGATCCTTCATTTTACTTCTCCACATGTGATAATTTGTGCCATTTAAGTTGATCATCTTGGTATTATTTGCCTCCATCGTGACAGACATGAATTCAAATAAAATCTTTTTTGATGTGGAAGATCAGTTAAAGCTGCAACCACATAGCATACTAAGAGTTTTATGGAACTAACAAATAAAGCTCTAATACCACTTGTTGGGCACAGTGGTAATAATTACTCAGAATAAATGCTGAATAAAATAATCAAGAAATAAATGACACCAATAATTTAACGTGATTTACCCTTAATTTTGGGTTAGATCCACATCTCAAATTCCAAATTTACTTCGATTATAAAATAGTAAGTACAAAGAGAGTCTTTTCTAAAATAACAATTTTAAATGCAATACAAAATGAGATAAAAATAATGACACTCAAGTATTTCCCAAAAATACCGTCAAATGATTTTTCTTCATTATTTTTATCACTCCCCCGTTTTAAAATAATTCAAAAAGCTAAAAAAATAAACTCTCATAAAATTTGCTTCTTCATAGAACTTCTATAAATATATTGAAGCTTGGAATTGTATTTAGATTTGGATGATTTGAAGACTAACAAATGGTGCCTATTTATAGGCATAATTGGTTAATAGGTTTAATGAATCAAAAGGTCAATTGATGGTTTGCCATGATTTTTCACCTAACAATGCTAGGTTAGGTAGATTTAATTCCTTTAATTTTAAAAAAATCAAGTGGAGGAATCACTATCACAAACTACTAATCAATATGATTACGTAACACAGTAACAATGACTATCTCTCCTTCTTAAACGAGTCACGTAAAAAAATTCATAGCCATTAATGTTGTTCAGACCTCTCATAGGAGGCGCTTCTTCTAATTCTGAGCATAGATAGTCCCAATCGATATCTTCTGCCAGATTGCTTCCATGGCCAAGTTTCTTCATTTATAAGGCAACCAATCAACAAGAATCGAGTTAGGCCTCCATAGTTACAAAAGAACTTGGAATAGGTGAAGTATTGCACGAACGAGAGGGACAGATTGTATAATTACACAAGTTGAATATTGAAGTTGCATTCACCAAAGATAATTCACAATTCCCTGAAAAGAACAAAAGAAAAAAAGAAAAAAGAAAGATGGTTCACAATTATGTAAAAAAATTTAAATATATTTATTTTAATAAAGAAATGCAGGCATTTTCTTATATATACTTTACAAACTCGGTTGAAAAAAAAAAAGAAGAAGACATTTTGCAGCTGTCGATTATTATTCATTTTTGGTAATTCTTGTCTTTAGGGCTAATAATTATTACTAGAAGGCTTAGTTTGGTTTATGGGACGACATATTGAAATTATAGTTTGATATTATGACAATTGAACACTTTCAAATTTCTTTTTCGTCCCAAATTGCAAAAATAAGTACCAAAAAATCGATTAAATCTATATAATAAATAAATTACGCAAAACAGATTCGTTGGAATAACCAATTATTTCTACAATTGAACTACTCTAGAGTTCAATTGAAAACTAGAATGGTCAATCCAAGATCTCATTTAATTTTTCACCTCCAATTCCAAAACTAAATACCCATAAATCGATTAAATTTTTTCTATAAACAAATTATGCAAAATAAATACATTTGAATAAAACATTCATTATCCAAATACACTATTTTATAGTGAATAGAATATTGGAATGACTAATTTTAGATCTGATCACCTAATTTTCATTTTTCCCAAATAAAAAAAAGGTGAATTCTTTCAAAATAACTTATTTGATACTAATTATGATAATGGAAAAATATTAGTTGGAGGTGAGAGTACATTTTTCTTTTCTTTCCTTTTTTTTTGTCGATATATATAATTTTAAGATTTTAAGTTAAAAGTTTTTAACTAACTTCCATCATAAAAAAAAATTCAGCCAAATCAAAATGGATTATCTTAATTATGGGTCACTTTACTATAAATATAGAAACTATTTCTAATTTTAATTTTAGATGACATACTCAAAAGTCCATTTTTTAAAAAATTATTAAATTCAATCGTCACAAAATTTTGGCCCAAATTCCTACATTATGATGTCTTTCATTTCCTTTCAAATACTGACCGATGTTTACTAAGTCAAGCCCAACTCACTATAACCAAATTATGTTTTTAATTTTTTATCACTTGGTTCTACAAACTTTCTAAAGGCAAATTATATTTGAATTTTTGGCCTTTAATTTTGATCCATGATATAATCACCCTTATAATTAGCACAAAATCATGCTATCTAGTGTTCGTTTTAAAAAATATAACAAATTAAAAACTGAGCAGCCATATCTTGCATATATTTTTTGGTTATTCAACAACGGCAGCTTACACAAAGTGGCATCAAAACAATTAGAGCTATCAGAATACTAACAGATTGGACTTGAAGCCACAATAAAAAATTAAAAAAAATACTCCAAAAGCGATTAGTAAAACAAATTTTAACATTGATAAAAAATACTTAAAAAATTAACAAAAGAAGTGGTGAAAATGAGGAACAAAAAATGCCACGATAATCATTTACTACTAGTGAATTTGCTCTAGAGTTGTTTTCAAAGTGTTGGATACAGCATGCCAACCGGCTTGTGTGGGATGCACCCCATCCCAGAAGAAAGCAGCCCTTGTATCGTTGCACAAAGTGTACATCTTCTCTCCTTTGTCGTTCACGCTTCCACAATTATATTCAGCACTTATTCCAATGCAGCAGGGCTTCAATGGCGTTTCAAACTTCAAATTCCCTGCTTTACAATTCAACATTGCAGCTCTTCAATATACGTTTCACTAAAAGACAGGAGCTAGTCCAGTGGCTCGTGGATGTTTGATCAACGAAAATAGAAAAAGTGATAAATGTATAAACAGCTGATATTAGAGTCTGGAGGTATTGTGTTTAATTTTTGCTCCCGTCTACCAAATAGTTATTATTCATTTGTTCATCATGTTATTGAAAAAATTTATAGTCAGTCAAGTACGAATAACATGATAAATGTAAATTTTTGCTTGGTCCACACAGGAATAACAACATAATGACAAATGGTAAATCGTATCTTTTTCTTGCAAATTAACCTTATGAAAGGTGAAATATACCTGGAAAGTCCCCTTTATGCTCCAGAACAGTTGTGAAAGAGGAGTAGAGATCAAGAAGTACGTATGATGAATCCCTGGTCTCGTTTTTCAACTTGGTCACGGCTTGGTTCAGCAAGAGATTGTGAAAACTCACAGCGATGTTTTGAGTAACATTGCATTGTTGGAATGATGAGAATATTGTAGTCCGAGGGAGACAGCCCAGAGGCTCTAAAGTAGTCACAGCAATCTTCTTCGCTCCCAGTTTGTAAAGACGTTTCAAATCTGCAGCAAGTTGGTTAACCACCCGACGGATGAAAACTGGCAAACCCTGGAACGTGAAAACACAAGATAAGTAACTGCTTCAGTAAAGCACTTGACGTTGTTAAAGTTGAGAAGAAAGGAAAATACTCTGTCAATTGTTCTATTACTTCAGTCTCTAAATATAATTCATTTTGACCTTTTATGCAGATTCTTATCGTATTATACTTAAAATGCCATTAAGTTTAATTTTCTCATCTACTGATTAGGACTACAATTTCCAATCTTCAAATATTTTTACAGAAAAATAACAGTAAACAGCGTAAGGTTAGAAAAATCATCACAATTATATATTATTGATAAAACCACTAATATTTAGGAATAGAAGATTAAGGTTAAAACGATCTATATTTAGAGGATTTATAGGAGTAGTAATCTTTAATCATCAAAGAAGCAAGTAGGCCAAAATCACAACGTAGATCCTTAATGCATTCTGTTTATTCACCACCACTGGGTCAGCCACGCGAGTGTAGGATTGTGACTTCTGCACACGCCCCGTTGACCAGTAAAGAATAAGAATGTGCTACAAAGGAAGTCCATTGGATGGGTATGAATTTTATCACACACTGTTCTTGAAGTTAGTAGAAAATTTTGACTGTATAGTTGACATTTAATATAATCCATCCAATTAAATGTTTACAAATTTCATTAAAAATGTCTAGTCAATTCATTTATAAGGTTCACTAGCTTCAGAGTTACTTTAACTTCTTCTTCACTACTAGCGCTTCAGAGTTACTCTAACTTCTTCTTCACTACTGCATATCCTTAAAATGGTTATTTTATCTAAGTAGGATTGCTTCAATGTAATCAGTAGCAGCACTATTCTTCATTTCTTTGTACGGTGGTGTTGCTAGTCAGACGCCTTTTTTGAACAAGCTATGCACCTGGCATATATGTAGCTGGTACGGGGCCGTAAATGAGTGTAAATACCTTGAGTTATGAAAGGATCCATCTAAAGGGGTATCCAATGTTGCTTCAAATTTACCCTCACCACAAAAAATTAGACCTCAATTATAAAGAAGGCCACCCACACTGAAAAATCCACTTTATCTGTTTAGATTGTCCAACATTTTGGAATTTTGACAATGTCAGTAGCTTCTTATATATCAAACAAATCACAAGAAGTAAACAATTTAAAATTTTTAATCAATTCTAAATAAATTAAGCTGGTAAGTTGTGATATCACAATCCAAATTTAGCATTTCTGGGAAGTTATAAAAAGCTAACCTGAGCAGTGCCACCAGTGAACGTATAAGTACCATAATCATTACCCGCGAGACTGACCAGAAAGAGGGAGGATTGCAAGTCACTTTTGTTGTAGACAGAATCATTGAGAAGCTTCTCGAAGAAATCAATTTGAGTGGTCATGTTAGGCTCTGGTGTTAAAGTATTGAAAACACCAGTACCTCCATACGCGAAGTTCATGCCATAATGCAGTCGATTACTGGCATACTTCATCCATCTATACGGGACCGGAGACTTGAGACCGTAGAACTTAGCTGTTAATTATTGTCATTATCATCCAAATGTATAAGAAAAGATCAGTTTTTTATTAATAATATAATTAAAGACGCTCAATTATTATATAATTCCAAGATAAAAGAAACAAACATTTTATGTGATGCATAGTTAAAAAAAAATTTGGACCCGTTTGTCAGGCCTAAAATAGTCATTTTATCCTTTTGTTTTCTCTTTTCTTTTTTCAACATCATACTTCGTTTTCTATGAAGTATAATCCGAAATAAAAGATTTGATAGTCCCGCTGTAGATTAGAAAGATATTGACAAGTGTAAACAAAGAAGATGTCGCAATTAACAGTATTAGCATCTACTACTATTTGGTTTCTTCAAGCCAAAAGTTGTAAGAATTGGGACAGATAGAAAGCGAAAGAAACAATTGCCAGATCATGTAAAGTAATTGATCAGTGAAATATTGCTGAGACAGCTCAGTGAAGCACTAGATTTTGTCAAAATTGTTGCCAAAGCTGTATATGTAATAACAGATAAACATACAATTTAACAAGAAAGGAAGGAAAGGGGAAAAAGTCATAAACAAGACCATGCTTTATCTTCTTGATTACTATGAGAACACGCGAGAAAGTGAGGTAAAAAGAAAGGATATTGAGCTGACAAAAGGAAAAGGAAAGAATAGATAGGACTCAATAATGCAAGAAACTTTTAAGGATAAAAGAAAGAAAACAAGTGACATGTCGGTTCCAATTATAATCGAAGATAAATTAAGCGAAGGAGGAAAGGGGTCAGTGTCACAAACAGCCCACTACTCTAGTCCAATACATGCTGTAAAAAGTAAGCTCATTTTGTTTATGCACAAAACAAAAAGTGAAAAGATAAAGTGCACTGAAATGATGAAGCTTCATTCATTCATTTCTAAAGGAAATCAAGAGAGCTTATAGTGTTACCGATGTAATCAGTGAACACTCGGCCGTCAGAAAACCTGCCAGCGGGCTTCCCGGGAAAAGTGATACCATATGGTTCCTTCCAAGAGCCACCGAAAGACTTGTGTACGTTCCCTGTATCCGCATAGGAGTCTCCAAATACAAATAGCTTTGTCGGTCGAAAACCATACTGCAGTACCTCCCCATGGAGGGATTGGTGATGACGATGATGAGAAAACGAAGCATGCCCTGCAAATTTGACACATTGAATTAATTGTAGAACCCATCATGATTCACATGCTATGATCCATGCCTAGTTAGAATCCTAAGGCTTTTGCCATATATATATATGTGCCTGAAATCTTTCTTCCGTTTCACAGATATAGCGACCTCAAACCATGCTAACAGCTACTAAAGACTGATGCTGGGGAAGGGAACAAGAAAGAACAGAAAAATCTAGAGCTAGACTGGGGAGGGTGGGTTTATATACGGCTAAAATTAATTATGTACATGAGTAAACCATAGAGCAAACAAGGAAACCAAAAAAAGTAACTAGGAAAATATGTAATTTGCACCTGCAGTGAGGATTGAGAAGATGAAGAAACAGGAGAAGAGGAATCTTGGGGCCTCCATTAGAAAGATCTTTGTCGTATGGTGGTGCTGTAGAAATGGTACTTCTAAGAACTTTTTCTTGTTGTTTATATAGATAGGTGTTTGGAGAGCACACGAGAAAGATGATTCCGCGTGGCCGATTATATATATTGGTCAATATGGTCAACTTTGAAGAAATCTCAGTCATGGGCCTCATGGCCAATATGGTCACTTTTGGCATTGGAAGCAGGCTCTTCAGGGTCTGTCTGGGAGGCGAGGGGAGGAAAGGGATTTTTTTAGAAATCCTTTAATTTGGTTTATTTTATTATTTTGTTAGGGGAGGGGATCTCCCTTCCTTTTCTTGGGGAGATTTGAATGAGAGGAAAATTATACAGACTTATTTTCTCTCCTAATATTTTAATAATTACATTCTTATTTTTTTCTAATTTACTTTATTCTCATCTCATTTTCTCTTTTTTTCCTCTCCATTTTACCTTCACACCTAAAAAGTTATTAATAAAGAATAAACATTATATTAGTATAATAATCAATTTAATTATATCTTCTCCCCTCTTCTACTATCTAACCAAATTAAATAAAATAAAATTATTTGACCTCTCCTCCCTTCCTCACACCTCATCCATTAAAATCCATCATCTCCCCTATTTTGAACCAAACACTATGTAAGTTTCTAATGGGTTGAAATTCTCCCATTATCTTTTTATTTTATTAAGCTCTTTAGAGGCGTAATAAACCTCTTCATCTTCTTGCTAATTTTGGTATAGATTGTTATGTGTCTTGTAAATGATTTGAGGATTTTTTCTACTTCTGTACATTCAGTTATTTTGACTAATTTCCTAATTCAATAAATTCATTTTCTCCTTAAAAAAAGGAAAGAAAATAAAAACTCCTTAAAGGGATTAATCTTAATTAAGATCTCAAAATTCAATTTGCAAGATACAATGTATATTGTTAACCTATTTAATGAATTCATTGAATGTAAATTTTTTATTTACAAAATTATTAGACCAGATAAAACTACACGTTATTAATTTTTAACAAGATATTTAGTAAATACATTTATGTTACTTTTCTAAACGCTATTTTATTCTAAATTTATTAAAAAGATGATTAAATATTTTTTCTCTAGTTTTCTTTAAATGTATTTTTATCTCTCTTCGATAAAATAAAATAAAATAAAAATAATGGATTCAGAAATAAAACAATTGTGCTAGCCTTTCGCATGGAATACATTACACACAATTTGTCAAATCAAGCACTCGATCCATGTTGATTATAAAAAAACATTTGATCCTTGAAAATTTTGTGAAGTGATATGTCGCTTAGAACTCCCACACCGCTCTTCTTTACTCTAGAAATAAATATAAAAAAAAAATGGAAGAGGGGAAGAAGTAGGTACTCGGTCCGGTACGAAAGTTATACATATGAGCATGGATCGGGTTGAAATATTGTACCTATTTCGGTGAGTAATAAAAAAATCTTGTTTTATTGAGAATGAATTGAAATTATGAATTTGAGTAGATATGGGAATGGTGATGAAGATGTTGTATTTAATGTATGGATTTTAGCAGATATGCATATATTTTTTTACATTTATATATATATATATATATATCATATGTTATTATTATTATAAATCATTAATATTGTTAATTTTAATATATCAAATAAATATTTTTAAGGATAAAATATAAAACATTACATATTAAAATACAAAAGTATTACATTAAATAATCTTCATCGTTACACAATACATTTAGAAAATACATCGTTCACTTGAAAGAGAATCTGATGAAAATTATCAAAATATATTGATATGATAGATTGCATATATCTATAATCATATGTCTAAATCAATTCATATTTTTCTTTTTTACGCTTATTACTTTGAGTAGAAATACTTAGAATGAACTAATTAATTTGAAGTACTTTGTGATCAACAATATGAACACAAGTTTCTAATTTAAACATCATTTTAAAGAAACTGATTGCTGAAAGAATAAGTCTTAAAAATGTGATAGAAATCTATTTTCATTTGTATTATCAAGAAATATCAATAAGAGACTAAATAAATTATTGACATTAAATAAGCAAATAAGTTTGTTATGCAAATTCAAGTTTAACAAAAAAATAATATTGAATATTTGTTCTAATATGTTAAATGCTCATGGTAATACTATTAACGTATCATATTTTTGCATCATTATACATATGTGTTATAACATATAATTGACTTGTATTTCGGATCCCACCGTTTTGCCATATAAAATTTTTAAAGTAATTGAAATAACATTTATCGCTTTAGACTTGTATTTGTATGCTGCTTGATCAACAATACCAACTAATCCTGCATTATCTCATTCATATATTGCATTAATATTTTGATGAGCTAATATTCTTTTCAATTCAATTAATGTTTCAATATATTGTTTACCGTTTCCAAGGTTAGTCCTATCAAAAGCCTTTTCTATCATTTTTTCAAATCGTGTTGAAAAAAATAATACATCATGACAAAATATAAAAGAGATGATGTGCCATTTTTTTATCTTTTGATTTTTTTGTGCCTTTTTTTAAAATCATGTGAAAAAAATGACGCATCATGACAAAAGATAATAGAATTGACGTGCCATTTTTTTATCTTTTGACTTTTTGTGTCATTTTTCAAATCGTGTCAAAAAAATGACACATCATGACAAAAGATAAATATGATGAAATATTATATTTCAACGGAATTAAATTTATTAATTTGAAAAATTGAACAAAATGCTAAAATGAAATGATATGTATATATATATTGTGTGTATTTTCTCTCTCTATATAAGAATTGTTATTTGACAAAAACTCTTATTCTTCAACATGAGAATCTTTATTTCACTTATTCTTCATTTATTCAAATAAAAATTTATTCTTCTTTTTACTTTACAAAATAGAAAATACTATTCATATATTTCAAAATTATTACACTTTTTCTATTAATGCATTGACAAAAATATATCAATGAGAATAGAGAGATTGCGATTTCTAATGTAGAAAGAAATATCCGGTGACATTAAATTATTAATTGAAGTCAATATTCGACTAAGTGGTGAGCATTTACCTACTTTTCCCAAAATTGTTTAGGTAAAAGTAGATTTGTCAATAAAGTAGATTAGAAGTATGTTATGGATGTGTCAAATGGAAGTATAATACAAAATGTTGTTCCCTTGGTATTTATCTAGAAATTGAAAAAATAAAATCATTTTTATAAAAAAAGACTAGGTAAAGAATTATTGAATAACATCTGATTGACCAATAAGACACATAATTGTGAAAGTGTACAATAAAAACTTTTAAAATTGTGAAATAAATTAAAAAATGACGAATAAATTTATAGTCTAGATAATTTTACTTTAAATGATACTGTATGCAAATTAATACAAAAACTTGATGAGAAAAAAATAAATATATAATGTGAATGTATTTTATGAAGTTTGTTGATGTAAAATATTTGAAATTTTATTAATGTTTTTTATGAACATTTTATATTTATTTAATGCACTTAATATTTTTTATATGTACATTTTGAAACGAGTTGAAGACGGAGGATATTGTATATCTACGAAAACTGTGACGTGTGTACTTATTATGATTTAATCAGGGAATGATGACATTATTTTCAATCGAAGATGTATTTAAATATAGGAGTATTCAAACCCATTATCCACACGGCCAATCTAAATTCTGGAGCGGCCCCAAGTTTAAGTTTCAACTTGAACAATAATTGATTAGAAAAAAGTAAATATATACAGAAGAAAATAATAAATATTTAAGAAAATATATTTATTTTAAAACATGATATGAAAAATATATTTATTTTAATAAAATAAATATTCAATTTCAAATATTTCATAATTGAAATGTGGATAATATGAATTTCAACATTTAAAGAATAATATTATTGATAATATTTTTTAATGTATGAAAGGTCAAATTAAAAAAAATTATATATATATATATATATATATATATATATTAAAAAGGGTTCGTATAGTTAATGGGGAAAAAAGAATATTTAAAAGGCAATTTGAGAGTTTTTTTTCTTAGAAAGAAAAATGAAGGTAGAATTATAAAAATTCAAAGCATCCATAAAAGCAAAAAAGTTCAAAAACATTTGAAGGGTAAATTGTATGTCGATCGTCTTAACTTTTAAAATTCTACATACACTGCTGGAAAATTATAATTTTTTTAGTATTTACAGGTTGAAAAACAAATGTAAATCGAACTCAAGACTAAAAGAAAGTCACGTTTTTGAAAGTCCCCTCGTCATCTGTGCCACTAATGTGAAAGTTGGAAGACCATAAAAAGCTGACAATCCTCAATGTTGCCATTCATATGTGAAAATGAAAATACTCGCAGAATGTTTATATTACTTTCCTCCCAATTTTATAGATTTATTTTTATTTTTTATTTATCTTAAATTATCATTTTTTTATTAAAAAAAAATATTTGTTAGTTAATTAAAAATTCATATTTAAAATGAAATATCTTGTATTTAAAAAGTGTATTACATTAACCTTAAAATAATAAATTGTGAAGATATTTTATAAATAAATTATAAAAAAAATTAAAATTTTAATAATATTAATTATATTTTTTAAACTTACCTGAAAAATCAAAGAAATCTAAAGTATTAATATGGACAACTTTCTAACGCCACTCAAAAGAGAATAAATGCCTTCAATTTTGGATTCTTCCATACTTCCTTATCATGTTATCAATTAGCAGGGATTACTTTACTACTTCTTTATCTTGGCGAAGGCTTCATGGTTTCACACTGGAGAGTTGGTCGTACTTTTTCTAAGTTGCCCTCCAAACTCAATATTATTGTAGTTGTTTTATATATATATATATATAGACACACACACCATTTGTTCCAATATATAATTACTGGGGAAATGTGCAGAGCACTTTAACTAGTATATATATATATATATATACACGATTTGTTCCCCAGAGGATGACCCAAAGAAATGTGCCCGTTAGTCAAAAAGTGCGATAATGTCATTGAGGTTATATATAGTTTTGTTTTCTTTTTGTTGAAGAGGGAGGATAATCAGAACCAAGTTTGAAGATAAACTGGGATCATCTAACTAGGGCTATGCGCCTATGCCTACTCACGCGATAAGGTCTTAAGCCAACAACAACATTACACATAATCTGTACAAGGGCCACAGCCAGATCTCAGAAAGGTTGGCCTACTAGTACTACAATATACGATAGCAAAAATTGGCATTTTGTGCATTTTGGAGGTTTACTGAAAATATTTCTTCGGCCACGTTAAGATCATTGTGTCACCATCAACCTCCTCCGTGGCCTTATTGTATAAGACATTTCTGAGTTGTATCATGTATGGTTCCAGATGACCTACAGCGTTCCCATTGGCATTATCTATTTTCATCTAAGCTTTTCTCAGTCAGGGGCATGTCTGCCATATTTATATCATGGCTGGGAATCAAGAACTATTAAACCTGTGCTGGTCCAAGTAATTGCAGCCATATTGCTTGCGTCAATGATTGATCATCACTGCATCGGTTTTTTTTAAAAAAAATATTTTTTAGAAGTTATGCAATGGATCATACACCTCATCAGCATTCCTCCAAATCTCTTGCCCCAATGAAACGTTTTCTTCTTTTTTTAATCATTGGGAGGGATTCGATTATAGAGCCTCATGTATTAGGTATTGTTGTGATTAAATAAATATTACAAGATGCAATTGAACATAATTTACAAAAAAAAAAATCTAAAATTTATTGGGAAAGTTTGATGACAGTATCATCATCGTCCTAATGTAGTTAATTGTGAAATTGAATAAGCTACTAAAATATAAATTCACTAAATTATGAAGATTATTAATGAAGATTTAAATAAAAATATATTTATTTCTATAAATATAAATATTCAATTTCAAATCGAGATAAATAATAACTAAGACAATAAACAAATTTTTATATACAAGTAATAAATTTTAATGTATCGAAATAGTTTTTTTTTTTTTTATGTATTAGGTACAAAATCAGATATAGGGTAAAAATTCATAAACACAACATTATACTTATTTATTACCATCCAAGAGGTAAGATTTCAGGCTTCAAATGCCACTCCAGTGTGAGATACCAAACAAGTGAGGCCTGTGGCATTAAGGCCCGTTTCGTCAAAATAGAATCCTGAACCCATAGGTCGCTTTCTTGGGCTATTTTTTAAACTTTTGTTCTATGGCGAAGCTTTATTTTGTCCTCCAGGGAATGGTCCTGAAAATGAACCAAAAGCTTGTTCTCAAGCAAAAGCAAGTTTTTTTCCTTTTTTTTTTTTGGTAAAAAGCCCATCTAAAGTTAACATTCAACCAAATTCACAAGAGTAAGTTGCACAAGTGGGATAGAAATTGCTCGTCTGACTGGTAACAAAAAATAAATATACATCTTAGAAATATTAGATAGGTAACATAAAAAAGTTAAAGAAACACACCTTAGCTTTTCCATTTATGCTATTGTTATAAAATCATCAATATAAAAATCTCAATTTCATATCGATTCATGCAGATTGACAATTTAAAAGATTTTACATGCATTCCAATAGTATTAAAATTACCTATGAAAGAGACAAAAAACTTGAGGCAACTCCACTGATGGTTAAAAGAGGAAATTTTTACTCCCCAATCCTCAACCTGTAGCTTGACTCAAAATTAGATGGAACCAATTCTTAATAGAACTTGTTGTAGCACAATTTTTGTACAGAGATTCTGAAATTGCATGGTCATTTGATGGCCTATATTCAAAAGAGGGAAGACCAGATTGACTCAAATTGTTCCATGTGTGATAAATTCACTTATCAAAACAATACTTTTGTCCAAAACTGAATGTTTATAGTTGATTTACTTTTTAAAGGCTAGAGGATTACCATATTATCCTTGTTATTAATTTAATTAGTTATTGAAATATAAATTACACAAATCAAATTAAAGAGATTGTTAATGAAATTTTAAATAAAAAATTTATTTATTTTAAAAAAGTGGACTTTCAACTTCAGACATTTCAAAATGGAAATGTAAACATTAAACTTCGGACTGAAGTAGTATCATTTTTTTTGTGTATCTATGTGTGTGTATACATAAAATTGTGATTGATGCTAATCAAATTCAAGCAATTTTTCTACCGAAATTGGGTACCAGGATCCTTCAATGCATTGTAAAGGAAAATGTTGACGTACCCAATTTGAATCCAGATATGCAATAGCCCAAGATTGTCTTCTATAATTAATTGCAACGATTGTAGGTTATCTTCTTATTTATAGGAATTTAAGCCTCAAATATCTGTTGTAAACTTGTAATCGAAGGACATATATTCGTATACCGCAGGTGCCTATGCATTCATTTGAAACTACGTACAGCACGTACCCATGTCCCCGGGTTTCTCTCATAAGTAAAAATGATATAATTTCGTGTGAATATTATTTCATGTAGGATTAACAAAATATGCATAAAATTACGAGATGTATATATGTATAAATTGTTACACAATTTAATCGTCTCAAATGAGGCAATTCGGATCCAATCTCGGAAATCCATAGGTTGATTTAACTTGTCCAGTGTGAAGGTAATATGAAATTCTTCGAGAACTTTTACCTCACATGTCCGAGAAAAAAAAGAAAAATAAAAGTTTGTTAGCATGTTTAGATATTAAAGCTTGGTCTTTTCTTCAAGTTTCCCCTCTTAAAAACAAACTACAATTCTTCAGAAGAAATTATCCAATTTTTTTTTTTTTTACATATATAGGGAAAATACTTACATGAACTCAATCTTTTATAATTCAATTACATAATGCTGACCTATAAAACAAGAGCAGAAGTAATCCCCATCATAAAATATGCAAAGCTCGCCACCATTCATTGCTTGTCACTCAAAGTGTTCTCTTCACAATTCTGGAAAAACATTAAGAAGATAAAGAAAAAAAGAAAAAGATTGCAGTTGAACCTGGACGTTCAACAAATCAGAAATGCATAACTTACATTAATAATTAAGACAAAAAAAAAACTGATCATAATATATAGTGATGATCTCTAGCTAGGCTTGAAAAGGTGTGATCTTGATAACCAAGCCAGGAAAAACATCATCAGGATCATGGATATGAGGATTCTCTTCAACAATATAAGGATCGCCACATTTTTCACTTATAGTATGCAAAGTCTCTCCTTCTCTCACAACATAAATCTCATCACAAGGCCTCTCCAAATCCCTCTGCTGCACCTCCACTTCAAATTGATCATTGTCAATCGATTCACAACAGCTTAACACCAACATTACTGCCAAGAACAAGGCACAGTACCAAGAAACCGTTTCTGCTAATGCAGTCGAAGGATGAACACTTCCCATTTTCTTTTCTTCTTTTTTTTTATAAAAAAATCTTCAAGTTTCTGTTGGTGAATCCTAGGAGTATTTGAAGGGCTTCTAATAGAGGATTAGGAGAAGAAAGATTATATATGCAGTAGTTGCTAAGGAAGAGATGATGAGTTTTGTTACTTTGCACTGGTTGTTGGAGTGGGTAGATAATGCACAGTTTTTTGTTTTTTTTTTTTTCCCTGCTGGGGAGGGGGAAGGGGGGGGGGGGTGGGGTTCTTTAAGGGAGGTTGAAACTTGGAAACGGTTCCTTCGGAGTGGTAGGTAACTGTCATGACAAGAAATTGAAACATTATGAGAGGGAAAGTTAGTTTAACTGCTTTATTTATTGGACTCTTCACAAATAAAGGGAAAAAAGAGTTCAAAACTTGTGACTTTTTCTTCTCAACAACTAGGAGGAGTAGTAGTCTTAAGCTTTTGACCTATATCCCATTTTATCTGTCGGATTCCTAACTTCCGCTTTAATGATCGTCTTGTATGGTTATGGTCTCATTTTGCAATTGTGGAAAACGTCAAAACTAGGGAAACATTAATGATTTCCTTGCATTAGACACCAAACGAGATAAGTATTTAGGTAATTGATGTATTTGATTTGTTTATATGATAGTTGATACTACCATCGTTCTAAAATACTCATTACAATTTTGAGTTATATATCTTTTTAAAGAAAATTTTATATTCTATGTTGTTCTGAATGGAGAAAAGATTGAATTAACCTAAATGAAAATTATAATTGTGATTCAAATATAAAGAAACAAGGTTTACATAGAAAAAAACCATCCATCTTTTTTTTTATAAGTCATGACAAGATTTTTCTTCTATTTCTAATTATAAATCGTTCTATGATTTTTTATGGATATTTAACTGTTTATTTCTAAAATTCCAAAACAATTTTTTTTCTCTTTTCATCTATTTGTTTTAAAATAAATAAGAGTATTATAAAAACCAAAATACCATCTAGATTTGTATAAAAAAAATTCTAACGATTTATAAAAAAATGATAAGTATTTGTAAGGAAATTTTTTATATTTTGTAGTGTTGAATGAAAAGATTGAATTAATCCTCCTTGGAAATGAAAATTGTGAATGTGATTAGACAATAAAGAAACAAGGATATAATACTTTATTGATTTCATAAAGCGACAAGTATTTGTAGAAATTTTTTTTTGTGGTAAACATTGAAAAGGGAGCTACTATATCACTGTACACATATTAGGTTACAAGTCATATTATCAAAATAAGAAGAAAAAAAAAGAAGAAAAAACCCACGAGTATGATTATTGAAGAATCAAATATTGAACTAGCTAGTATTTTTTTAAAAAATGAAACAATTTATATATGTATATTAAAAAAATCTATAGAATATTGTGTGTCTATATATATATATAACTTGACGCATTATTTTTATTAAAAAAATAAAAAAGAAAAAGAAAAGAAAATAACTCTAGAAAGCACATGTGCGTTAGTAGTACAACAAGTAGTCATAGCATCATGATCTTGCAAAGTTTGATTTTTTCAATGCATGAGAAAGTTCATCTCATTTAACGCTTCTTATTTTTGGAACATGAGATGTAGAAAAATCAAGCCAAAGGAGACTGGAACTTAAAGAATACTAAATGCAATGAAGATGACATTTCAACAAAAAAGAATAGTATTAAAGGGGTCGTACTTGGTAAATTGGTATGGTGTCTATTTGTCAATGCATGATCGATTTAGGTGTTGGTTTTGGAGGGGTTCATAAATTGTCATACACGGTGTGAAACAAAGCGTTGTCACTAAATGGATGTTGAAATGAAGAATCAGTAAACCTAAAATTAATGGCACTTAATTAAGTACTACTACTTAATTATTATGGTCAAGCTTTCATTTACCAAGTCAGCTGTCAATGAGCGTTTTCTATATGCTAAAAATGAATTTACTAATGCATTTCTGGCATTCATAATTCTGCAATAAATTATGACATTAAAATTTGTATAAACTACACATAAATAAACCTATGATCTTCGATTTTGACATTTTTAAGAGTTATTTTGTATGTTTTTTTTAATATTATCTCTACTATTAAATAAAAGAGAGAATATAAATACTTTAGTTTTTAATTTTCAAAAAATACTATAACATAATAAATTATGGTATTTTAAAAAATTATAATTTTTCTTAACATGTGTAAAACACTCAAAATATCTTAAGGAAAAGTTGTATTTAGATTGGATTTTTTATTTTGTTTTGAAAATGAAAAGGGTTTATTGTGTAACTATGAATAAGAATTTTTAGAGAAAATTGAGTGTTTAATAAAATATTTTTTGAATATCGCATTATTAATAATGTATTGAAAAAAAATACTTCTAATATGTATAGGAGCATAGGTAGATTCAATATGGGGTTAAGAGGAAATTCAAATGTGATAAAAATTTAAGGGGTAAAAAAGTATTTTGATAAAGTTCTTGGTGAGAAATGTAAAGATAATTTTTGACTCTTCTCAAGCAAATTTTCAAGTACCAAAAAAACCAAAAAGTATACCCTTTAGAATCAAAAGATGTCAGTTAGTGTCATAAAGTATAGGATAAGTGCCCTAAAGTATAGCATATGTTTACATAAATAGTACTTCATTTATTTCCAAGTAAATTTGAGATTTTTAACTGCATCACTTGGACAAGGAGATAAAATATTCAAAGAAGAGAAATTCATTCCAAAACCGTTCTTTCAAGGATTTCCCAGAGATATTAATTGAACCACTTTTCCCAATATATAGCAGAAGAGACTCCCAAGAATATGTTTCATTTTCTTTCAAGGATGCATCAATTTTTCCTTCACATAGGTTAGAACTTCATCAACATCAACAGTCCATGCTACCGAGATGGGGGAATAGTCAGTCCACGGGTTGCTTGAATTCCATCTGTATCAGATTATTTTAAGAAAGTTAAAGATAATATTTGTAAAATCTAGGATGTGCTCCACAAATGAGTTTTTTTTAAAAATGTTTTTTATAATGAATATGCTTAATAAATGAGTTGGTACATACTTTTTCAGACCCATGTCCATCAATGTATGCCCAACGCAGAGGCCTTGTGTCTCAACCCTCACAACACCCATCTTGTAAGTAAAGAGATCCGGCCGGACTAAAGCCACAAAACTTACAGGGTCATGCAGGAAAATTCCTGCAGAAAGCAGTCCTAAGCATTATATCTGATTCTATGAATTCCAAAAGGATGCATATAGATCTATATATATATATATAGAAGAAGAAGAGGACAACTAAAATTGAAGATACTTCATAATACTTTTAAACAAGAAAGTAGAAAACAGTGAAATTACCATAGACTCCATCAGATTTGACATGCCAGTCTCGATAGAATTTGCACATGTCGCATATAAGTTGTGCATATTTCCCATTGGAATGTCTTAGATCATCAAGATCGGCATCTGAAATCATAAGATAACAAAATGATAAAGGATGTCTTCCCAAAAATAATCCCAGGAAGCGAGAAAGATGAGAGCAACAAAAACAGAAAGGGAAAAAGCACCTGTCATTTTTACTTGTGTAGTAATATTTATGCCAATAACATCAACATTTGCACCAGAGGTAAACACGATATCTGCTGCTTCAGGATCACCATAAATCTGCAATTCAGAGTCATCAATTAAACATAGAATCCATAAGAAACACAGATTAAATATGTTCAGATGACATAGAATCTCATATTGGTTATTTGAGCTATTCTATTCTTTTAAAATTGTGGGTGGATAGAACTTATGCAAGAGGGTGATAAAATATGTTTGATTCAAATTATCCAGGAATATGGTTTCCTATGTCACAAGAGAAAATATAGAATAAAACAAGAAAAGCTCTTTGCAATAGGCCCATAGATAATGGTCCAAACAATTCTTGTATAAACTGATATTCTGAAACAAACAGGAAAATATTTATCAAGGAAGAGAGAGATGAAAACTTAGAGCCTGCGGGAACTAATTAAAGAGTTTTTTTTTTCAAATTATATGGTAAGCAATAACTTACATCTGCAAGATATTGACAACAAAATTTTATATTGTCCCAACATCAGGACATATTACTGAAATATTTAGAGAGAATTGTGCAAGTAATAAATCTGTATCCATCCTCAAGGAGTAAAATAGAGCAAATTAATCTTGTTACATACATTTGCTTCAGCTGCAGGATTGACATTTCCCAAAGCAAAAAATGCTCCACCTAGTACCACAACCCTTTTCACCTTGTTTGCAAAGGAGGAGTCTCTCTTGACAGCCTAAGCCATGACACAAAACATGGAACAGAAAGAGCAAATGACACTGAAATGCTAGAACATTAAAATTTGCAAAGTAAATTTAAGAAGAAATGAATCTAGTGCCTTACCAGAGCCAAATTCGTTAGAGGTCCCAATGCAAGTATAGATACTTCACCAGGATATTGATTAACTTTATCGACAATAAATTCAGATGCAGTTTTCTCATCCTTCTTCAATTTGGCCGGAGGTAAATTTATGTTGCCTAGTCCATCTGAACCATGAATAAAATCTGCTACGCGTGGTTTACCACCCTATTCAAAATTTCAGCAATCAATCAGATTACAAACAAAAATACAGCAGTTACTGCACATGATGTAATGAGAATATACAATTTTTAACGATCTTTTTTGAAAGAGATTATACATTATGAACTCCTCAGGTACATGATCCTGATAACAAAGAGAAATATGTTAAGCTTCTTTTTTTTTTTTTTGATAAATAGAATTATGTTAAGAATCGCACTCCAAGGATTATACCCAATAAGGAACTCTTTTCTCGATCAGGAGGGGAGCAGAGCAACTAATTTATGAGTGTGTATATTTTTCAAAATTATTCAGAATATATCCAGAAAGTATGTGACAACAATTTTGACCAATCATTCTGAAGATTGTTGATGCGGATTTTAAGTCAGATGAAAAATCACAAGCTCGACGATAAGCAGAACTTCCTCTATCAATTGCATTACCATATTGGAAATACTAAAATAGAAACTAGTAACACTAAAAGAGAATAAGAGGTTTAGAGATTCAATCATTCCCAAAATTCAAAAGAATTTCAAAGATAGAAAATAGCCTCTCTTCCTCTAACACAATCAGAATGGGGAAGGGGAATAAAATTTCACCTTTCAATACCCAAAAAGTAAAAATGCTTTGATGATATCTGTTTTCTCCACAAAGGGGCATTAATTTTCAAAACTGGAATTTGACACCTTAAGCATTACAGATTTGTTGTCATTGATGCAAAACAGGAAAGGGCATGAGAATTGGATAATTCTTATTTAAGCAAAGATTCTACAATTTAGTTGGAAAACTGGTTTGAGTTATTTAGCTAGCATATTTTTAGTTTAGTTCAGTTTTATGAGTTTTTTCAGAAGTTAAGGGTATTTCTGTAACTTCTATATTTGCAATAAATTCTTACAAGTCTTTATTTGTTGCTAAAGACTTGATTTGTTTGTTGAGGTCATTTAGATAACCTAGTAATTATTGATTTAGAGTTGTAAGGTCAAGTCCTAGCATGCAAAGGATTTTGCCTTTGAGAGTACAAATAATGGAGCTCTCTATTCATAATGTATGCTGATTATTTCAATTTCAATTAATAAGAATCTACAGACTTCTCTATAAATCTAGATGCATGAGGCAATGAGACCCTACGGTGTGATGCCTTGCAGACCTAGTATTACATCTAGCGTTCTTCTTCTCTTATCATGAAGCTAAGAGCTGCTTTATCTTTCTGATTTCCTGCAATTCTCTGAATTTTCTGCAATCTCACAGCCTGTTTTTCAGTCTACAAACTATAGAAACCAGAGTTGTTCTTTGTGTGATAACTTACTTAGGGTCGTTCTGTAACATTCACTAGGATGTCATTTTCCAGTTCTAGCAGAAAAATCTATTTCATGAATCTGTTCATAATGAACTAAAGAAACATAATCTACTTGTATATTATTTTAGAACATACCAGATCTATATATCGGATTTGTAACCAGTAACATGATCAAGCCATGCAGAAACCAGTCATTAGCAAGAGCAAACATGCTAACAATAAAAGATATTTAAATTATACAATACCTTCAAATGAGTTTGTGTATATCAAATGAGTTCAACTATTGATATGTGATTAGTATATGTCTACCAAAGTACACCTTAAGAATTGTGATTATATTAGAAAACACATTCATTTAGAGTTTCTTACCAACAATGATATAATTAGGGCTCAGTTGCTTTTTCAATACCCATATATTATTTCCATTTCAACAGGTTGGATCAGTGTAGAATGAATTCTGTTTTGCAATGACTTTGATGGCAAGGTTTCTTTCTTGTTCCTAGACGGCTAGCATGTTACATGGAGAGGACTGCTAGAGAGCACATAATGCATGCCACCAAATAGTAAAAATTGGTTCCTGAAGAAATAACGCATAAAAAGCATTTACCTTGAGAGGCTCTGAGCTACCCTCTGCTACTGGAACACCTGGATATCCTGCGATCTCACACTATCCTTTTGCACATTAAAAACAGCAATGGATCATGTACATGTTTCCAAAAGCATGAAAGCCTACATGAACTATATTACTTTATGCAGAAAAAGGCACCAGCGGATACAAATAGAATACCAAAAGCAAAGCGTTCCGTGTAGCATCTTCTGTGGCAACATTGCCAAATATTGTGGTTAATCCTAAAACCTCCAGATCTGGTGTTTGGAATGCCATTAATATTGCCATACAATCATCTGTGTATGAACCGAAAGCCCATGTTAACATCAGACGCTATAGCTGAAAGCCACTGTAGTCTGTGGATGCGGGAAGATTCTAACATGCGATTATGTTATGCATATAAAGCAAAAGTTTCCATCTCTGTAACCTAAATAGAGCAAACTTTCTATTAAATGGCAAATTTTGCTGCTTTAAAAATTGACATTCAGAGAGGAAATTGCAAATTTCACAAAATAATTGGAATCATGTCCTAATTTGATCAAAGAATATCATTATCCCACATAGATTGCTAGTTTGAACATTTCTTTCTGAAAAATTTAACGTACGGGACAAAACTAAGCCAAAAACTATTGCTTGGGTATTTTATCAAAGCATAAACCATCTTTTTCAGATTGAGACAAACGTGAACAAAGGTTGGATTCTAAGAAACAAAATGAAAACAACCAAGAAAACGGGGAAAAGGCCCAGTCCCCTGAAAAGCCATAGCTTTTTCCCACTTGATGGGAATCTTTCCTCCTCCTTTTCGCAATCTCCTTACTTAAAATGAAGAATAAACTGATTTCCACGGACCACACAAGCCACCAGAGAGGCACAATCCCAGAACACAGAATCCAAGAAGAATGGAAATCCCACATTACACAAAAAGCCCCCAAAAGCTTCTCAAAATAAAATTGAAACTTAAGAATGCAATTGAACTGGCAAGCTCAATCAAAAAACTGAAATAATTATAACCAAAACAAGAGCATTAAAAGAACAAGATGATAATACAAACTAATACAAAAAACACTAACCAACTCCAGGATCGGTATCAATGATGACCTTCTCCCGCTTCTTGGCACCAAAATTACACGATCCGACCACCCCATTAGCACCATCCTCACCAACAGAGTATGAATTTGACATCCCTTTAACAGAAAAGAGAAATTTAACGATGGAGAAAACGAGGATGAGACAACAATAGTCAATACTCTAAACTAACGTACGCATGACACCCCGCTATATAAATTAGACTACTACTTATAATTTTAAGATAAAGAGTTTGACTATATGATGAACTGCTGTTGAATATTCCTTGTAGCTTTTTGCAAACTCAACCACTCCCCGCCCCCCAACCTACCTTTTTTTTTCTTGATTCCGTTCCGTGAGGACACCTGTACAAGAATTGGATCTCCTTTGGAGAAAATAACAGGAGGACGAGTCGAATGGCTCAGTCTATGTGGATCCTTTATTCTGTTTATGCCGTTTGTTCTCTTTGAGATTTTCAGATTGTTGGATTTGGTGCCGGTTTGTTTGCTTTTTCTTCTTTCTTCAAGTAAATTATCTTTTCAATGTTTATTTCAAAATATAAAACATTATATTTTTTTTCTATAAATGGAATATAATACATGTAAATATATATATATATATATATATAGTTTTAAAAGATGGACTAGAAAAAATTACTGTAGCAGTCTAGTTTTTAATTATTTATTTATTATGGCATAGTAGATTATTACTTATAGGAGGAAAGAAAAAAGATATATTAGAGAGCAGAGAAGACAGGAGAAGTAAAAAACTATTACATTATTGAAAATCTATAGAACAAAAGAAATAATTTAATAAACCACATCTGGAAGGTGGAAGAGAAAGTAAAAGATACACTGATTAAAACAAGGAAATTTGTTGAATTTAGTCTATAACATTGCATTATTCGTTTGGTATGTTTTAAATTGTTCATAATTTATTTCTCTCTCTCTTAAAAGAATTGTTTTAAATATTAAAATGTTACTAGCTAAGTAGCTCAAGAGATTAATTTCATTATATATATATATATAATTTAATTCATTATATCATGAATAGATATTGTCATTTTATATTTATTTTTTCCTTGTATGTATAGAAACAAATATATTTATTAAAAATTAATTTTCTATGTCCAAATATTCTTTCTGTTAAAAAAATATATTTTTTAATGGAAAAAATGAAAAGTTTTATTAAAGAAATTTTATAGAATGTTAATAATTATTAATTTTATATTCTTTACATTAGTTTATGCATGTATTTATACTATAGAGATATATCATATTTACTATATATATATATACTATGTATATATTCTATTCTATATATCTATGCTCTATATCATATACTATATAAATAATCATAACTATAACATAATAACTTGAGAAAACTAATATGATTAATTTGTTGATGTTAATTAAGAGACGACCAACTCATTTAATTTAAAAAGTATCACATAGAATGAAAATAAATTTAATTAACTAGTATAGAAGATTAGAAGTTATGTATATTTGCCAAAGTTTTACTTCTAACCATTTCACCTGTAAGGCTGTAACCTCCACCGGACCACCCCTACGTATCTCGTACCCTACAAAAAGGGGGAAAAATAAATTCCTAATTGTTTTCTTGGGGGACTATTGTCTCACTATTATTTTTTCTATTTTCCTTTCATACTTTTTATATTGTAATTAAAAATACGTAAAACTCAATAAGTGTAATTTGATTGACAAAGTAGTATAATCGATAATTTTAAAGATCATAATTCGAATCATATTCTTAATAATTTTAGTATACTTAAAATAATTTTTTTTTAAAAAAAAAAAATCTCTCACCATCTACAGAAATCCAATAACTCGAAATAATGGTCAAATCGATACAGCTAAGAAATCCTTGGACGTGATGAAAAATTTAAATAGAAAACGAAGACTTTGCAATGTGCACCAAACTTGCTCATGAATCAAAAGAGATAAATCCAAAATTTTAAAAAAACAATTTCATTCAATTCATTCCGACACACAAATGTGCACTTAACATGGCCAAAAACATTATTATTATTATTATTATTTGAAAAGGAGATAAAAATATTACTTTAATTGACAGAGAAATCGCAGGAGAAAAGTTCACGTGCCTAAATCAGTCCTTCAAAGTTATTTACAGTAATTAGAATCAGATGCAGACGTTCAAGTGCTCCCATAAATCCATGCGAAGCTTGACGATTTTCCTATCATTTTAAAATTAATCTTCTCCTCCCATTATAATGTAAACATGAGTTTTGGGATCCAAAGCAATTCCTTTCCACCTTCGGTACTCGTTAACGGAAAAGAGGATTTGGTTCTTTTCATAAAGTAAACAGAGCCCTATTAGGAGTAAATTGAAATGTTATACATCTCGTATCACATCTTTGTACATTTGCTAATGTTTTAAGGAGTAAAAATGTTATACGGCTCTTACTTGAAAAAGAGAAAAAAGAGAAGTCCTATATTGCAAAAGTTACAAGGAAATTCATGAGTAAGAGCCGTGCTTGATAAAGCAATAGACTCCAAAGACTGAAGATGCCGACCATTGCCTAATTTAAAACTATAAAAAATCCTGTAAGATTCCACTTTCTCTGTCAGATCTCGAATTCTGAGAGAAATTGGAGAAGATCCCAAACATGGGTAATTTGTGTGCAGTGGCCAAACAAGACTCTGTTCAATGGAAGAAAAGGAAAGAAAAATGAAATTGTGTCTTGCGACGGAGGTCGGCGGCACAGAACTTTACGGAGAAGAAGAAACCAAAAGAAAAATAAAGACTGAAGTTAAAAGTTGGAATACATAAAGTTTATTTTTTATTTATTTGCTTAAAATGCATTTGTAAAGTGACAGGATTAACGATAAAATCCATAATATTAAGATAATGCATTTGTTAAAAATACATCTAAGATAGGATTAACGATAGCCCATTTTTTTAAATATGGTGACCTGTTTGATACAAACAAAACTTAATGATTTAAAGCGAAATCCAACAAGTATAGTGACTAATTTCTATTATATTATACATCAAAATTTCAAATTCGGACATTCATGACATAAAAAAGACCGCGATAAGAAAGCCAAGGTGAATTGCCACTTCCAAGTTCCAAGAAACTCCCGTTACGCTGCGGTATCTTCATTTGGGCGTATAATATTTGAAGGGAGACAAATCTAATCCATTGCACCATTTCCATGCTTTCTTCTCAAAATTCCATCTTTATCCAAGGCAATCATCAGATATTTTGCCCCCATTCTTTCACCGTGATGGCTCTCAAAATACAGTGAACACTAAGAGCAAAAAACATATATAGCCAAAATTGCACAAAATCATTAAATCGATTAAAAATTGAGTGAACGCAAAAAGTTTGTTAATGAGAGCCAAAAGGAAAATACTAGTCCACACAAAAATCGGATTTCATACAGGTCAGCCTTGCATCAAGGTTTCATCAATTACCAGGGCAAGGTTTGCAAATATCAGAACCAAATAAGACCCACAATGCTGAAACAGGGATTCAATGAAAAGAAACTAGAGGAAATTTTATTGTCTTGATTCAAGAATTTAGGTATTATTAGTACAGTTTAAGTCAGACTCCTAAAGGTGGATGAAAGATTTCCACACACACGTTCAAGGGTGAGTTCACATATCAGCTTCCCTTCAGATCCATTATCTTAGATAATGTCTGGCAGATTTCGGTTCAGGGACGAAACAGCGGGACCATGCAGAAAACTAAGAGCAAAAAACAATAGTACAGAACAAACCTCCTCAGGCAGTGCCTCATGCTAGTTCACGCACTTTAGGGGTTGGGGAACCTAAAAAATTGGCGGACCCTTTAGCTAGATGACTCTTAGGATTTCCACCTGCTTGTCCAGCTGAGCTCTTATGATTCGTTGCCTCAGCAGCCACAATTGACTTCTTAATCTGTCACAAGGCAGAATACCACAAGAAACTTACATACATTTATACTATCCAAAAATTACAGACCCACAGCCTACATAACCCAGTCTCCGGAATATGTTTTAAGTGAACACATAAAAGAAGTTAAGAAATGGAATTCCATCATGTCTCTCCACACCAATGACTTTCAGTATCCCAAAGAATTCCATAACAAAGGAATCAGGCTGTCTGTGCAAGTGCAAAATGTATGTAAACAGGCACATGCAGTACAAAATGAAAAGAGGCCAACCATACCACAGCAAGTCGTTCCCTATGTACGTCACTTGTAAGCTGCAATATCATAGGATAACAGCGTCAGAATACCCATGCTAAATAAAATACTTGAGGAGGCTCGATAAAGAAGTTTTGACTAAGATAAAAAACCTATTGTTAATATCAAGTCAAATGAGTTATTCTTACTAAAGTAGGCAGCTAATAAGACTCACTGGTTTTTTATACATCTTTATCTCATCTCCACTGAATCCAGGAAGAGCCACGTTCCAGTTTCTTTCTGAATCAAAGCAACAAGAGAACATAAACATCATCAACTTCATGTTCCAATGAGCAGACTGCCACAAACTAACCAAGATGTAGAAGAATATCCTTTGCTTCCAATGTGGTGGATTTCCGATGCTTTGCCAAAGAACAACCAAAAGTCGTGATCTGGTACAGAAATTTTGGAAGGACAGTAAGCAATCACAAGTCATTAACGCACAGACCAGTAAACAGGAAGCGTACTTGGAAAGCAAAATGTTATGACATAATCCCATCAATACTTGAGGTATGAAGGCAACCTATAAGAAAACTTTTGTGCAAAACTTTCCAAATATAAATATATAATGCACGCTCCTTGAAATTCCACTATCAACAACAGTTATATAACACTATCAAAAAGATTAATGCACCACAAATATAAACATGCTAGGATAAACTTATCAACAAAGAATGCAAAAAAGATAAATTCCTTTATTAATACATCATTTCCCAAGATTTTGACATATACTTTTGAGGAAGCCTAGCTTAAGAAATGACCTATTAAAGCCAACATGTGATAACTAAACATTTGAAATCATAAAAATTTAACCTTCTATACGAATTCAAGATAAATTAAAATAATAAAACTGAATAGAAGTAAAATAACTAGTAAAAGAGGGATACATAAAAGAAACATATTATGAGACCTATTTCAAATTTTAGGCTGGAGAAAGCTGATAGCTTGAATCAGAACCTTTATGCATTGGTAGGCTTTCGACTCAATCTAATAGCCTACCTATTGGGAGCCAGAAACAATAAAAGAGAAAGTCTCAACTGATTTTACACACACAACATAGAAATAATAGCTAGACACCAGCAACAAAGAATAGACTAAAATGGTTAGAACATCCAGTAATGCAAATAAAAGCCGCAGAATATCAGATATACCTTTATTATTGGAAATGAAGCAACTTTTCTCCTGAACAAAATTTGATGCTACTTATGACACCAAATGATTTTATGAGCATACTAAGAACCTACTCAGATTCATAAAGCGTGCTAATTTGTTATCCAAATAGATAACCAAAACCCTTCTTTCTTTCTTTTTTTCCTTTCACATGTCCAGGTGTGGAAGGACTGATGCTAGAAGCTTTAACTTACAGATTCAACAAAATCATCCGCAATATCTACAAGGATGTCTTCAACTTCAGGATCCAATTTTTCTGATGGATCAATCTGTCCAAGATTGAAAAGAGAATAAATCAGATTTTGGTGATTGGCCATGCTCCGGAGAAATGAGTTTTAGGAGCACCTGAAGCTTGTATATCCATGGAAAGTAGGTCTAAAACACAGGTAAAAGTAAGACCTTAAAATAGAGGCTAACCAAACAAGCTCACCTGGGCAACTAGTTCTTGGATGCTTCTTTTTCTTAAAATCCTGCTAGAAGTTTCCTCAGGTTCTGCATTGGCTGTCCTACCAGGGGCCACTGTCTGAGGTGCAGCAGATGGCATCATTGCATGAGGTCTTTGGATTCCGGAACCCTGAGCACGAGCAATTTGTTGTTGATTAGGCAAGGATTGTTGGATCCTGGATTGAGGAAATTGCTGCCCGTATTGCTCTTGTGGTGAAGCTGAGGTTGGAGGTTGTTGAGTGAAAGATGCTTGCTGTTGCTGCGAAGTTGTTGACATTGAATGGTGATGTGGCTGAGTAATGTGGGGCCGCTGTGGAATGGATTGTGAGCTCAATGGTGGTCTAAGGGATGTTGATGGCAAAGGGGGCTTCCCTTGTGCCCCAGAAGACAGCCATGGCTGATTCTGGGGCTGTGGACTTTGAGTACTATTAGGTGATGGTGATCCTGGAGATCCTACAGATGGAACTCTCAGCATGCCATGCCCCTGAAAATTCTAGAAGTCGTGGAAAAAAGCATACTAAATGAGATTAATAGCTGGAAAAGGATCCCTTTGTAAAATGCATAATCATGATGCAGATAGCATTTAACCAATGCATCCATTTCACAAGTACAGATTTATCATGCGACAGTCTAAAATATAATAGAATCAAATGATAGAGGAAGTCTGACAACAAATTTTCATTTCTATTCTCAAAACATACAAAAGAATCTCTTGCCATATTCAAATGTTTGACCATCAGAAAGCTCTTTGGTGCCTTGATTCCAGATAAACAACTTCATGTTGGTTTACCTCCCCAATACCAAAACAGCCATGCTAGGACTAATGAAACAATTGACAACAATCAGATCAAACATCCTACTTATTCAGCGTGAGCTCAGTAAAATAAACTAAGCTCAAGGTTGAATGAACCTCACAGTAAGCTCAAATCAACTTCAAATAACAGACCATTAAATGAACTTAAGCTCAAGAAAGATTGTGCTCAGCCATTTCAATCTTTAGACACATAGCTAACAATAGAATGCTACACGTGCATAAACATATTAGACACACCCACACACAACACTCAATGAACTTAAGCTCAAAAAAGATTGAGTTCAACCATTTCTATCTTTAGACATATCGCTAAAAAATAGAATGATACATGTGCATACACATAATACACACACACACAATAAGAGTAACTTCATCACTCTCTTGGCCAATGTTCTATTCTCAATACTTAACTTAGCAGATTAGCAGAAAGCCATGATTATCAAGTTAGTGCAGAGTTTTCTACTACGGTCTTGAACTAGATATATTGATTTTGAACTTGCTCCTGCTATAGCATTATTGAAAATAAATATTGAGCAAAACTCATGGCATAAACCTGGCCACTCTATCTGATACAAAGAGCCCGCTCTAGGTAGCTAAAGCATTCTTTAAATAAATAATTATCATAACAAAAAATCTTCTGGAAAAAATGTTGCTTGCTAAATATTAATATAGCATTTCCATTTGCAACTATATCAATAAGCAAAATACTAATTTGAAAGGCACCTCCAGAGCAACTTCTCCAAAAAATATCGTTTTTACCTAAAGTCCCCCCTCCCCTCTCTTCTCTTTCTGCAAATAAACAAGTAGGGGTTCCAAACCCCCCACCTTGTTTGGTGGTCTTGAGGAAATAAAAAAAGAAAATACTTGGAAAAAAATACTGAAAATCAGTTTATTTTAAGCAACTAAGAGCAGCGCCAAAACTCTTTGTGTTCACTATATAAAAGCATGTTCCTTTTTGGCGTAGTTATAGATACTGAAGCCAAAGTAGATTAAAAAACCTACAGGATTTCTACAATTCAATTGGTGGCATCTATGTCCAGCCAAAATGACAGCTTAGTATAGTATGATGCTTCACAAAAATGAATTTGAATGTCTGATATTAAAAAGATGACAAAGGGGTGTAAATTAGTCCTATTTCTCGTTATTTTTAACTATCATACAGTGGAATTTACACTCCAAACAACTATTATAAGCCTGAATTCAATGGTACAAAGTAGAGCATAAACATTTTAGAAAGTTAACATTGAATAAATTCAAATGTTTTAAGTCTTAGAAAATGTATTTATCCAGGGAGCACAATGGCCAGAGTAAATTATCTTAAAGGATTCATCTTTTTCATTAATTTTGATAATCAATATAGACCTGTGTAGCAGGGGAATGGGTACTGGGGCTAGCCTGCGGTCTGAGAGCTGGTTGAAGTTGAACCTGCCTCAACTGATGAGCTGGAATCCCTGGTGGTCGCATTGCCGAACTTGAACCTAAGGATCCCATCATTCCAATTCCCTGCATTCCTCCAATAGGTTGTCTTGCCTATGCATTTTAAACATACAGTCATGTTAAGATTTCCTGCTTTACTGTAACAAAGTAATTTCTTAGGAAGAAATCAAACTGACAGATAATCTTCCATCACAAAAACGAATTGCAAAGACTACTAAATAAATAAACGATTTACAATTCTACCAACAATATATATCCTACACATAAGCATAAAGATATATTCGACTCCGAGAAAGAAAGAAAGAAAGAAAGAAAGAAACACCTGGGATGAGCTTGAAGTAGGCCCAGAATCAGTCACATTGCGACCCAAACCACTAAATGGCTGGCCAAAAGAAGGTGGATTCAGAGATGAAAAAGAGGATGGTGGCGTTGGAGGAGTGCCAGGGTGATGGGCAGGGACCCCAATGGCCATCCCTCCCCTGGGGTTTGGTGCAACCGGCAATGAAGGAGAAGAAGAATTAGTAGCAGTATTAGAAGAGGAGTGAACAGGAAGGGGAGGAGGTGGGAGTGAGTAGTGTGAGAACGAAGAAGGCTGTTGTTGCCAAGGCCTGTTGTAAGGCGGTCTGGTTTGAGGATTTGTGGGTTGGGAAGTAGTAGGCTGCGAGGGTTGAGGGGCGGTGGTTGGGTGATTAGGGTTTGACGAAGAAGAGGGGAGGGCGGGTGAAGCAGTAGCTGGGGTTGTCGTTGGTGCACTTGCTGTGACAGGGAGGGAAGAGGCGGTGGTCGGTGGGAGAGCAGGTGCTGTGGCTGGAGTAATTTCAGTGATGCTGGTGGCAGTTGATTGAGTTGGAGGAGGAGCCAGTGATGGAGGTGGTGGTTCTGGTGGCTGCTGCTGCTGCTGTTCCGGTGGGGTCGGTGTTTGCTCCATCATCGACTTCAATGAGCTGAAGGAAATTGTTTAGGGATTTTTATAAGTCCACCCAATTTAATGATTTTTGTAGAGTTTAAAATATTTTACGTCAACGGCTTGATCGTTTTCTTCTTCTTCTTTCTCCTTTTTCTTACTATTTGAATTTCTTTCATAAATTTCAAGGTTTTTAAAGTTTATCTATGTTATAAAGTGTCTTATTTGAACTTTTTGTCCCCCAATATAGAATTTCAAAGAATTTAAAATCCTGCATTTCACATATACTCAATTTGGAATTTGATACACCTATTAAAATTCAAGATCATTTATATAAATTTTAATTAATTTTATAAGATTCTAGTATTTTAAAAATTTCATAAATTTTTTTAGAAATAAAATTTAAAAGAATTTAAAATAAAAAAATATAAAGATAAAATTCTTCAATAAATACAACATCACCCCTCGAAACATTTAATTTTTTCTTTTATTGTCAATAAAAAATAACAAAAAACATAATTTCTCATCTACCCTATATACTTTCCTTCACTAATTTCTCTCTTCCATCTACAACCTTTCTTCTTTAAATTCATCACTTACTGTTTTAGGGTTCTTGTTTTTCCATCCAAAAACTAGATTTTTTTTAGTTCTTGATTTCTTTATTTCCAACCAGAACGTCAATCGCCAAATAGCTTGCTTATCGAAATTGGTTAGAGGGATCATTTTTTTATGCATCACCATTTTTCGAATCATGTGTAATTTCTTCTTCATTTCCTCACTTATTTGCCTTGTTTTTTCTCATTGTAGGAAGTACTCTTTTCATTCAAAAAATATAAAATTTTTTGAACAAATTTTTTGTTTCAAAACATAATATACTTTGAAAATTTTGAGAGTTATTTTGTATGTATTTTTCAATATTACCCTTACTTTTAAATGAATAAATAAAAATAAATACTTTAGTTTCAAATTTTTTTTAAAAAGTGACATAATAAATTATGATTTTTTAGTAAATTAGATTTTTTTTCTTAATATATATGAAATACTTAAAGTATTGGTATAGATAAAATATAACATGTGGTAATGTTTTGTGAGTTTAAATATGAAAAGAATAGTATCATAATTTATTTACATAGTTTATATGAAAATAAGGGGAAAAAAAACTTTGAGAAAGTTCTATTGTATATAGTAAATTTTGTGAAATTCTATTAAAATTTATAGAAACTCATAAGTTAGATTGAATTCTATTAAAATTGGACGCCCTACTTGCTAATAACTATTTGAGGTATTAGTAAAATATTTGAGGAAACTTTTCTATTTTTCTTTTGGAAGATAGAAAGGGAGTTAAAAGGGTGGAATAAAATATTACCATTGAATTAGTGTGTTTTTAATAGCTATCCAATAAATAACTTTTACCTCACTTTTAATTTATGAAATTTAAGTATAAATGAAAATTAATATAATATAAATCTCATGTATATTTTTTAAAAAAAATTTAAAAAAATCTAAGTGCAAATAAACTATTGACATCATCTTTTTGTTAATTTAAAATGATATACTTATACATTGTATGTTCTAAATTGCGACCAAGTGATATACTTATTTAATTTGATTTTCATAAATTATATGGTTATAAAAAATGTAAATTTTTTTAAAAGAAAAAATATATAATGCATTTAATACAAACTTTTTATGCAGATATTTTGTGAAAATGAAAATTAAATTCACCCAACAATTTTCTCATCAATATCTTAGCTATATTTAAATAAAAGATAGTAATATTTTTTACACAAATACTTCCGAAGGTGCAAGTATGCACCAAGTGCATAGGATAATACATATTATACTGAATGCCTGCCGCAATGAAACAATTACAGCTTAAAGCATAAGATTGATGAAAAATAACCTTCAAATTTCAAACAGGAAGTGCCAGACGTTATTGATAAACTTATGAGCAGTCTCCTGTGCTTCAACAAATTGCTCATATACTTGGTATTATAATACACTTCCACGAACAGCAGTGAACTTGAGCACTGAAATTAATGTGAAAAAACAATGATATAAAAGTGATGTCTCATTAAATCTACAAAATTCATGAATGCGAATGAAATTAGAGTCAAGAAATCACAATTATGAGAAGCTTAACTAGTATATACATTTGGTGCCTCCACAATATAATCATGAGGGAACAGGTTCATTTCTGGGATCAGTGTTTTCTTCATCAAGCAATCTGCATTCCTCATCATGGAGATCTCCCTCCTCAATTGAAGTCGTTGGCTTCTTCTCACTGTTAAGCCACAAGCCAATTGGAAAAGTTAGCCAGAAGTGATTGTCAGTACTTTGCAGTAGTAAATTTGGTAAATTGATCACCATAGTGCAGCGAGTTACATACCTTAGTGAGTAAATAATGAGGCCAACAATTACTATTGCAAAAGCTAAATAGTATAACCAGTCGACCTGCAATTGAAGATTGCTCATTCCAGTAGGAGCTAATTGATGAATCTATCGAAAGCTAATCTCTTGTAGAAAATCCTTCAAATACATCCATACATACAACAGATTACCTGCTGCTTGTAGAAAAATATTCGAATGACTACAACCCACATATCGGATGTGAGAACAGAGAGATTGAATAGTGTGGCTCCGCTCATCTGCATCCGAATCAAGTGCAAGTTACATTTTATGCAACAACAGCCAAAAATATAATCTCAATTCTTAACTTAGGACTTGAATGATTTAATACAGGAGGCAAGTATCAGATAGAAACTAGAAAACAGTAGCCAACCTTTAGAACAAAAGGAACAATCGAGTAGAATGTGAAGCTTGCCAATGCATAGCCAACAAAGGCTAATATCTGGATATAAGAGAAATTTGAATCTTATAATCAAATGGTCAGGGTGAAGTCTTGAAGTCCAACACTTTGGTTTGGTTAGTCCATCAAATGAAAAGAAGTATAAATGAAAGATAAATGATGGTATTATTAATGTTTCAGTAGAGATGAATTAAATCTCTTCACTTACTACTTCTGCAGACCACTTTGCTGATTCCAGATTCTTGCGCTCCAGCACAGCTCTAAAGGAAAGTTATGGGAGAGCAATATGTAGCCGAAATCATAAAACTACTAAGTTTGAATGTGCAAGGGCATACAATATTGTCCGACAATATATTATCAAAAGATTCAGAACAAAAGGATACATCTCACATACACTTACAAGTATTCCAAATAGACCAATCATAGCAATTACTTCAACTCTGTCTTTCTTCTTTACACAAAATTCCTGTATCAAGAACAGAACTGAGGATATAACTGAATTTATCTGCATAAGATTTATTCTGCTTGGAATTCAAAAATCAGACAAGAAAAACAGTCCAATAAGAAAAGGGGTCTGTCAACATTGAACCGAAAACTGCTGTTCTCCTCAGAAGAAACTCATGCAAGGGACAGAACAAATTTACCAACCTCACCAACATTGCTCATTGCAAAGAAAAATGTCCCCGCAATAACAAGTACATCACCTAGAATAGGTCTTGTACCACCTGCAAGGACAATAAGTGTGTTCATTGCCACCCAAAAAAAGGGGGAAAAAAAAAGTAACCACCTATTCCATTTAGTATTAATCAACTGTCAATCTTTTTTCTTTTCTTTTTGTTCCTTGGCAATTTTCAGTGAAAACTACTGCTCAGTTAAAGAAACATATTCATTTATCTATATATATGAATTGCTCAGCTTTCAGAACCTTAGAAGGCTATGAACTAGTGAATTTTGAAGGAAAAGATATGTCACCTCCGCCACCCACCCCAGCATCAGTTAGAAGCACCAAAACAAGCCCCCCCACACAAACTGCTGATCCTAAGAATTGCCACAAGGAATATCGTGTGCCGAGGAAAAACCATGTCAGAATTATCACCCATGCTATTGTCCCGCAATCCAATAGGGTCACACTGGTAATTGATGAGAACTGATATGCTTTATTCACTGCAACAACAAAAGTTAGCACTGATTCAGGAAAAAAATTATCCAACAGGTTTCCATAACAATCTTGTGCTTCCACAATTAATAAAAGGAGAATTCTAAAAGCAATAATTTGGGCATTTCCATATTTCACATGATTGCATGTAGTCTTAGCCTTATTTCACTTTGCCTCACTGACATGGTCAACTGGGAAGGGATGATATGCTCTACAACTCAGGGTAACGTTGGGCATTCCCAAGGGAATATACTAAAATGGTTAAAGTATGCTTAATCAAAGAGAAGAAAATGCTCAGCAACTTAATGTTGTGCTCAGCTTGAGACAGAAGTGGATGGGAAATAGTAGTTCTCCTTATATGTCATTTGACCAATGTCTGAATGAAAAAACTCATATAATCATCGAATCAAAACTTTTGACTTTTCAAAAGAAATGTGTAGATTGGCTTAATTTTTTCTGAACAAGGTACAAATCGTAGTAGGACATAGAGATCTATGACAGTCACAAGGAAGAAATTAAGTTCTTTCACAAAGACATTCTGGGATCTTTTCTCAGGAAAAGGAAAAAGACATAAAGCCATTTAGGATTTATAATTATAAATAATGATGCATTTCACTTAATGTTCAGTACTACAAACAGGTGCGGCTAAACCAGGAAAATTAAAGAGCTCAATAAGGTGAGGCAGAGAGGTCCATCCTGCCCTTTCTTTTCCGAGAATCATTAGGTACTTCCAGATGCCAAAAGTCATTTATACTGATATACAATCCTCTTTTAGGGCCAGAGAAGTTATAGCTTCAACATATGAATACCAAGTCTCAAATCTGTCATTATCAATTACTAGAGAAGCTAGAAATTTCTAGATTGTCTAGTTCAATTTTTGCCAATTTAACGGAACTTCTTAGAATATTTATAATCAATGATTAAACAAGTTAACATATTTTATACTTCATAAACAGGAAAAACTCAGTCTGGCATTGAAAATTATGTTTTTGTTTTCACATTCAGTCTACGTTTGCCGGCATCAAACAAATAATGGAGTATTAAAAGAAACAATGGAGAAAAACCAATTCTCACCTAGAAAATTCCCTTGGACATCAACAAAACCCAAGAGTAGATACCAGTACAGAGGAACCTGCAAACTTGAAATGGTATACTCGCATCAGTATATATCAAAGAAACCAAAGCTGTCTCACAGTCAATTAATACCAGGAAGCATGACTTCGAAATTTGAGCCACGACTTTTAATATATCAAGCTGCTAAGAAAAGGGGTATCTATCTAATCCTGAATATTCCTAGACCTTTCAAGCAATGTGGTTCTCTGTTTTACTTGGAACCATATTTTCACAGAATGGTGTAATGGAAACGCAATTCTACCAGCAACTTCTGACGCCTGTATATCAAGATGCTCCCATAAACCACAGCCAAGGCAGTGTAAGTGAAGAATGACAGGGTAAGCGGTGTATCCACACCTGCACAATCATTAAAGATGAAATTAATTTTATAAATAATTTCTGCGTTAAAAGAAGGGCCAAAAAAGCAATGAAGATTTGTAGTCCTTCAACTCAAACCCGTTGTCTCAGAAAGCTAAAAATAGTAGTAACAATCACGATTGAAAGATGGATTTGAAAGAAAACCAACTAAATACATGTAGTCATAAGAGCATTGAACGGAAAGAGAGAGAGAGAGAAAAGATTTGTTTTACCAAGATAGGCAGTCAGGGAAGCACTGAAACTCATAAGGGCCATAACAAAAGACACCACTTGACCAAGGAACAACAAGAATAGTATCCTTGATAAAGATTCATTCTTTCTCCAACAGATGCAATTCATGGCTGAAGGCACTATGAAAGTTCAAATCAACAAACATAGAAACCTCAGTGAACGGATGATACAGACTGTTGACATTATCCAAAAATTCAAAGGAGGTTTTAGTCATACATACGTACATGATTCTATAACTTATAAATGGTAAAGAAGAAATTTGTATCAGTTTGTCATCTGGCTAGGCTTGTCTACGTCGGAGATCTGCAGAAAGTTATACTACTACTCCATTTCTTTCACAGAAAAAAGCTCCAACCAGCGATTCTGTAACATGTCAGCGTGGAGTAACCAGATACCGAAAGCGGTATTTAAATATGATGTCAGCCCATTAAATATAAAAAAATTCACAGGGAACATACCGCAAATTATAAGCTTACATTAATATTTTTTTATTAACCATTTAAATTAATAACACTTTATGTATAACTTATTTAATTTAAAATAAGTGAATCTTATGAGGTCTTATTACTAATTACTTAAAATTAATAATGACAAATAGTAATAACTTTACTTATGATTAATCTAATTTGTGAATATTTGTTTCAAATTGAAATAGAAAGTTCATTAAGGTGAGAGAGTATATAATTTTTTTGGTAAAGAAAAGGAAAAACTTAATTGGAGAGTAAAATAACAATACAACCCACTCATTCATTCAATAAGTTTCATAGATCCCGAACATTATTATAAATGAGGCACGCTTAATAATAATATTATTTTTTTTTTTAAAAAAAGACACACACGAGGCGGACTCCGTAGTATGTAAAGCGGTATCTGTCTACCAGTCAAAAACTCTCCAGTAGTCTGGGGGGTTTGCACATGGGAGAAGCCTCAACCAACCCGGTGGGCGGTGACTAACATTAATAACGAATTAGTGGTTATAACTCAATCTCAACCTATAAATTAAGAGATACTCTCTCCGTCCGTAATTCTGTAATAATGTATTATTTTTATTTTCTCTTTTTCTTTGAATTCTGTAATAATAGAGTAACATTTTGTCACTTGAATTGATTTGGTACCTTTGCTTCTTTTTTCCCTTTTTTTTTTAAAAAAAAAGTACTTTTGCTTTTAAAAAAATATGAAACTTTAAAAAAGAAAAAAAAAGTGTAGTGTAAGATATTAAAGAAATAATTACCTAAATAGGTAATGATAGTTTTCTAAAGCGTAATTTAGTAAATCATATAGTATTAAATTTGAATTTCAAAACACATATTGATGAATATTTCTATTATATATAATTATTATATGTTTGAAAGATTAAAAATAATAATGCATTTGTCTACTTATGAGATTTTTGGTCATTTGGAGGGTATTTAGGTAATTTAAGAATGATTTGGAGGGTATTTAGGTAATATAAGTATGGTGTCTTCGGATACATCGAATTGGTTAACCTATCCATTTATCTTGTATAGCCATAATTCCTTGATCAAATTACACTCAACCCAAAAAAAAAGGGACATCTTAGTAATTTATATGATATTATTATTAATCATATTAATAATATTAGCATGAATGAAAGCCATGCTCTGTGGGGCAAAACTTGAGCCAAAAATGAGTTAATTTCATCAAAGATGGAGGAGGGGAAAAAAATGCCTTTGGCAAAAAGATGCAGTCTATACTGTCGACTTTGAGTTTAAGAAAATTCACAAAAATCCTACTTGAAAATTAAATTTGTAAAAAAAAAATTCCAAATTAATGGAAAATACGGTCAATTTGCAAAGCTTCCGATTGAGATTACAATATTAGAGGATTTGAACTTTTCAAATCTTGTTTTGATTAAACGGAGAGTTCATATAACACCATTAACTCAAAATAGAAGAAAATGTCAGAATCCATTTCAATAAAAAAAAAATAGTCAAAAATAAATTTAAAATTAAATTTTCGAACAATTTAAGGGTGGCATGCTTTGACTTTAATAAGTTTGCCTTCTGACATGCATCTTATGCTGCGCCAGTTTAAGAACCTGCTTCTACTACTACTCTTGAATTTGATTATGTCTTTTGTTCCAAGTAATGTTCAACAGAAGATTCTTCACTTTTTCTTTTTCTTTTCTTTTATTTTTAATAAGTTACAGAAGATTCTTCACATTCGTTTATCTTCTCAACAATTAAACATAGACTTTCGGTACTTTACAAGACAAAAGGAAAATAAAGAAAAGAAAAAAGGTCGATAAATTACCAAATACTATAATAAAAGAAGCCCGAGTTGAAATTTTGAGCATCTAATTAATGGTTAGTGGAAGATGAGTCGATTACTCATCTTTTACATAACAAAATTTAAAATATTTATAATTTTATATTTAACTAACTAATAGTCTCAATTAGAGTTTGTCATCGACATTTTTAGTGACCTATGCGACGATTTAAAATTGTGCTCCTTTCATAAGTCGAAAGAGGAGAGTTGATTTCTTACCATTGAAAAGGAACAACGATGGTCTTTAAAGAGAAATTAATGTGCATACACAATTGCACATGATGAGTTAACTAGAGTTGAAAGGGATTTCGAGGTTAAAAGAGAATGAACTTTTGGAACTGAAACGAAAATTTAAAAGCAACCCTACACAAGGAGGCTAGTATTTTGGGGCACTTATATTTTTATTACTAGATATTATTTTGGCTTATATTTTATTCTTTTTATTTTTAGACCTTTAATAATTTTAAAATGACATAATATATTGTTATTATTATATAAATATTAAAAATCATGATTACTAAATATCGCACACCAAATTATTAAATTAATCCTAAGCCATTTTTTAAACACTCTCTCTCTCTATTCCCTAGTCTCTCTCAAGCACCAAAACAAATGCATTACTTCTTCAATTTTTTTTTGTTAATTTCATACTTTTTTTCTAAAAAATGCATCCAAAATTAGTTTTTTTATTATTCTATAATATTTATCTTTGTATCTATATACACTTTTAACATGTTTTATATGTAAAATTTATGCTTCAAATGTTATTTTTAGGAATGAAAAAAAATGCATATATTTTGTTGTTAAATTTGTGTAAAATGGATTGTAAGTATTAGGTGATGATTAAAATATATTGAAATATCATTTTAGGATTAGGTTTGTGTGGAAAATTAAGTGAAAAAATCAAAATTTTGATGTTGATTCGATATTGAATGTACTTGGATGAAAGATTTTGAGCATCCATGCACAATATGCCCAAACAAGGCTTTTCGATGCTGGGCATAGATGCCCAAAAACCTTAATCCGAACGCACATTTTTTTCAATATTTTTTTTTGTTTAAAAAAATGCAATATTTGGTTTAGAAATGTAAAATATACTTTGATATATTCTCTATTTTTATATAATACATTTTCATAATACACTAAAAAAACTCTAGAGATGATTTTTTAGATTGAGAAATTAAACAAAATGTGAAAAGGGTAAAAAAGTAAAGAAATGTGTGTTATTTAGCAACAGTTTGTTTTATTAGGTAAATATGGTGTCCTATATGATATTTTTTAAAATTATAATATAGGGTTAATTTCAATAAACCTCATCCATTTTCTATCAAAAAACACTAAGCTCCCATTTATCTTATAATTGAATCAATATGTCTCATGATCTATTCAATTTTATCAAAATAGTATAATTTTTAAATTTAATTTCATAAACTGCTTCAACATTTCATGGAAAACAAATTATTTCCTCAATATTTTAATTGTTTCAATATGTTTTAATCATATATTCAATCATTTTAGTTAAGTATAATTTATTACAATTTATCATTTTTTTGTTAATTAATATTTTATATTTTATTAACTCTTACAATTTAAGATTAAATATTACTAAAAAATAGAAAAATTTATGAACTTTTTATTTGTTTGAACATGTGAAGAAAAAAGAATATTAATTTAACACATTGAAAAATTAAAAACAATCGAGAAAATAATTTTTTTATAAAAATGTTTGAATTTCTATATTGATAATTTTTATATATTTGGATGAATTAGTATGCTTTTTAATATTTATTTGATGTAGAAGGACTTTATTTTGCTTTATGAAAATATTATTAAAACCTTTATTTTATAAAACAACTTTTTTCTTTTTTATATTATTTTTAATTTTTTAATGCGTTAAATCAAGATTTTTGCTTCATATGTTCAAGTAAATAAAAAAGTTCATAAAATTATCTCTATTTTAGTAATATTTTAGTTTAATTTATAAGAGTTAATAAAAATAAAAGGTTAATTGAAAACAAAAGATAAATTGTAATAAAAATCATATTTAATTAAAATAATTGAAAAGATAAATGAATTATATTGAGATAATTGAAAGATTAAAAGGGAATTCATTTTTCATAAAAATTTTAAGGAAATTTTAATGATATTAAATCTATTAATTATAGTATTTTAATAAAATTAAATAGATTAAGAAGCATATTGATTTAACTGGGAGATAAAAGGAGTTTACCTTTTGCAATAGAAGATGGACAGATTTAGTGTGTGTGTATGTATTGGGGGGAAGGGCGCGGGGGCCGGGTATATATCATATATGGTGCCTCTCCAAGTTGTGACGTATGTGGGGTCGCACGCCCGGCACAACGCTCAGGCCGCCCTTGGTCTCAACCATTCAAATCGGACCGAAAGAGTACTTTTAAACGTTTAAGATTAAAGGACGAGTCCTTCCAAAAAAATAAAAATAAAGGAAGAGTCGTGGAATCGGTAATCAACAGCTAAGCACTCAGGCTAATAAATAAACCAAAAAAAAAATCAATCGTCCCAATCGTGGCCACGGAAAGAAGGCTATAACCATACCTTGCACTCTCAAAATCTAAATCGGACCACATTCATGAAACCTCATACCATATACCACGTGTCCGGTGTCCAATCCGAAACCCCTTTCTAATTCAAAATAGTTTTTTTTCTAAGTATTTCTAATAAATTAAGTATTCCCAACATGAAATTTAATTAATTTTTTTAATATTGTGGATTTTTATGAATTTTAATATAATTTCATATAATTTAATATATTTAATAAAATTATATGGAATTCTATTATAGAATTTGATGAAATTTTTATTAGAATTTCAACAAAATAGATAGAATAAATTTTGTATATAAAAAAAGGTAAAACTCCATTCCATTATTCATTAAATTTTTAATGGATTTTTTAATTAATTTTTTATTCACTTTAAATTTTATACTTTATTTTTATGTTTTGTTTGAAATATGTATATATTCTATTACACACATTTTTACATATGAAATTATGAATAAAATTGTTCACTCAATATGCTAATTTTTTTCTAATAAAGTTTGGACAATAATTTGAAAATGAAATAAATAATAAATTTGTCTATATCAAACTAAATTCATATGTGAATTATAATATAATAAGAAAATTAGATAGATCACGTGTAATTTTATGTTATAATTTTTCATAAAATTCAATGATTTTTTATTGAACTTTTTAAATAAAATAAATATAATAGTCTGTTCATAAAAAAGTACATATAAATAAATTAATATGTGTGTATAAAATTATTGTCATAATAGGAGAAATATAAAGTTATAGTAATAAAAGATATGCATATTGTTTTGTTTTTTATATTTATTATTTATTATTTTTAACTTTTATTGACAACAAAGAAATTAATTCAACGAAATTTTGAAGGATTACGATCGGATTTGTGGAATAATTATTCCTTTATATTTTTTACTTCAAATTCATTTAAAATTCATTAAGTTTCATATTGACAATCTTAAATTTTGATGAATTAAATAAAATTTTAAATTGAGAATGATTAAAATGTAATAAAATTATAAATTCTACAAAATAACGTAAGGTGAACGCCCCCCAATTCATTCATAGATTAATAGTAAAAAATCAATTTTCTTTCCTGTGACCTCCTTTTCTGGCTTATTACAGCCTGTCCCTGATATTTCCTTTATTATTATCATCGTTATCATTCCTACTATTTTATTTCATTTTTCCTTTTTTGTCTTCTTTCTTCGATCCTTCCTCTTCTTATTCTCCCTGCCGCACAGATTCCTTTTCAACCTCCATTAAAATATCCACAGGCTCTTCATCGTCGTCATCTCAGAAACAATTCATTATCTCTCTATCTCGGATCAGAAGGAATAAAAACCATATATCCTTCTTTGAAATCGGTTGTTTTTATTGATATATCAAATCTGTTTTATAAATTGTTGCCAGAGCTTTGACAAGAGGATTAGACATGGCGGAAGAGCATGGATTTCAGGCTACCGAAGGTCATCGCTTGTGTGCAAATAACTGCGGGTTTTTCGGCAGCCCTGCCACGCAAAATTTCTGCTCCGAATGTTACCGTGACTTGTGCTTAAAAAAAGAAACAAAGGCCAAGCCCTCGGCGGATTCTCTCTTTCCTTTCCCATCCTCTTCCTCCGTAACATCATCGCTCCATCCTCGGACTACGTCCTCTGCGGAACCTGCGCCGGTAACCGTAGATGCGGAGCCTGTGGTGATTCCCGAGGCAGTGGCGCAGCCAAATAGGTGTTCGGCTTGCAGGAAGAAAGTAGGATTGATGGGATTCAGATGCAGGTGCGGGACCACCTTCTGTGGGACCCATCGCTACCCGGAGCAGCATGGGTGTACCTTCGATTTCAAGACCATGGGAAGAGAAGCCATAGCCAAGGCTAATCCGGTGGTCAAAGCTGACAAGTTGGAGAAGATATGATCGGAGCCGTTGGTTTTCGCCGTGATGTGACGAAAGCTGGAGCTGAGATGACTTGTTAATGTCGATATCTGCTGCTGTACATTTGTTTTTCTTCTAAAAAAGTTATTTTTCTAGTGTAAAATAATTTTACGTGGCGTCGCTTACATGTTTTTTTAAAAAAAGAAAAAAGAAAAAAAAAAGATTACGGGTGTTGATACTTGATAATTCTGAATTTGAAAATGTCATCTCGTGAACAGATTCCTAATCCCAAATGAACAATGGTGACATTTAAATTTGGTGGACAATTGACCTTTCGGCGGTTTAGCCGGGTCAAATTTGATAATGTGCCAGGCTGCCTGACTACTTACTAGTTGGTCCAAAATCGGGTGGGTGCATTTTTTCTTTTCTGCAGAAAAAAGAATGAATATAATAATTCGAATCAGCCAAAAGTAAATCGTTGCAGAAGACTCCAAAATGGCAACCCGGCGCGCGGGTCATGCCCCACCACTAAGGCTGTACTCCAATTTAACTTTTGGGACCAGCAGCTTGTTCTAGTGACTTGAGCTTTCGTGGGATCGAGTCCATATTAGGTAGAAATCCCCCTCCCCAATTGTACTAAAACAAAAAAATTTGAAAAATTGGTTCATTTGATCCTAAATGTTTGAGTATTTCTTCATTAAAGATTCATATATTTCATATTGGTCTATAATATTCTCTTTATTTTAGAAATTAGCCAACAAAGTATTTTTCATCGAAAACATGTTGAATATGTCATTGATGAAATTTAAAGGGGCATATTTGTCTTTGCCAATTCTTTTTAAAAAAAACACACTCAAATACCTCCAACCATCAGCATCATTCTTAATCAAAATTATCAAAATCCCTAATTGTAATTTGTAAAAGCATTTGTTCATTCCAAATTGAAAAGACTAGATTTGATATTTAATCCAATTCTATTTGATGCTTAGAAATCAATTTAAAATGGACTGGATTTGAAAACAAAAAGGGAGGGTGTGTTTAAGAATTGCAAATCTGATTGAAGAAATAAAAAAAACAATCTCTTATGTGTTTCCTGACTCATGCAAGTGCCTCAAGGGCAAGAATGTGTTCATGTTGGATATGAGATATCTCTAGTATTCTATGCAAACATGCCATTGCAGCCCTTAGATTGGAAGACTAGGATCCAATTGACTATGTCCATGACGTCTACACAAGAGAAGCTTTCATGAGGGCCTATGATCCTATAATTTTTCCTACTAATGGCCCAAATAACTAGCAAAAAACAAGTATGCCAGAGCTTCATCCTCCATCACGTTTAAAACTTACAGAGAGGCCAAAGAAGAAAAGAATACTAGATGAAGGAGAAGAAAAGGAATGTCTTGGCTAATGGGAAGCTAAGAGTGCGAAGGCTAGGTTTTGCAACACATAAATGCAACTCTTGTGGTGAAGTTGGGCACAACAAGATGAGATGCAAGAAAAAATTAAAAGATGAAACAACTTCCAAGTCAAAAATTGGAAATGAGACAAAGGAAAATGATGAGAAAAAGACAGTAGAAAATGATGGGGAAAAAAACAATTGTAATTGTAAAAAACAGTAGACAGATTTGTAATTGTAATTGTAATTGTAATGGAGAAAAAGACAGTAGACACAAGAATCAATTGTAAAAAACAATTGACAAACTGATTTGTTGATTGCAATTTAGCATAATTGTGTTTTTATGATGGTATAGACAGATTATAGACGATAGTTAATTTTTTTATTATGATTTTTGTGGCTTATGCATTTTGAATTTCCAGAAGTCATTGTCTATTAAGGATGATTTTGTTGTTTTTCTTTTGTTTTGATGGGACTATAATTCATTGGAAGTATTAGATGACTATTTTGTGTATTTTTCAAGATGTTATAAGTGTTGGGAGGATAATTGGTGGAATGGAAATTAACAAGTTTTTTTTTCTCAGTGTATTATTGTGCTCCTTACTTTGTGTTCAATGATACACTATTTACATTAAGGGATGATTTTATCTCAATACAAAAAAATAGCATTCAAACGATAATGTTACATTTTCCACTAGAATTTTACAACAAAATTCATTATATCACCTAGATATAATGGTAGTTCTGATGGTTCATTACATTAAACATACTAATAATAACAGTTTCCACCAAACCCCTATTTACTTTTACATAGATTTTCCATACGAACTACTTAACCAAATGAACCAAACAACAAGTTGAACTATTATTTCTTTCACTAGATCACACGCACCATCAAAGCAAGAAATAGGATGTAGATGACTAGCAATATAAAACCCATAGCTTTCTCCCTGCATCTATTTTGTTTTGCTGTTTCTTCCATCTTTCTTAGCTTTCTCACCAACTCAAGAATGACAACAATAGCCCTTTGGCATATTAGTGGGTCAAACTATTCAAAAAACCCACATGCACCATTACCCTTAACAAAACAATGACATTTTTTCATACTGATAATTCGTGTGACTATCAAATTTAACCTTTAATAGTTTTATATAGATAGGGCAAATAAAGATCGTATCCACAGATATTTGTAAAAAATTATTAAATTCAAATTTATTAATCAAATATTAAATTTGGGAGAGTTTTAAAATTATATAAAGACAAAACTAAATTAAACAAACTTAAAAAAATAAATTTGTTTTTATTTTTTAAAAAATAATTAATTATACAAAAGATTTTTAATAAAAATAAATTAATAAAAGACATTAGCAATGAACTTGTATCAAATTATTTATTTAATGAGATAAATAATTGATATAAAACTTATTGAGTATTTAATTTTAGAATCTCGATCAGCTCAGACAGATTCCTATCCTTACTAATTAGATTAATTCCGATTAGCTCAAACAGAATAATCTTTAATTCAATTAAATATCACTATCAACAACGTAAATAGAATATTTAATTAAATTACATTAAGTTTATAAGGCATCACCAATATTAAATTATATATAATAATGAGCTTCAATTAAACATAATTTAAATCATATAATTTCCTATTAAATTAATTAAGTCAAGAGCTGCACTTAATTAAACTATGATATAACTAACATGCAATTAATCATGCAATTAAAAATATTTTCTAATTAATTAAACATGATTATTTAATAATAACAACTGGAATTATATAAATACTCAAATTATTAAACAATAGTACTAAAATAATTAAACAAATTTGGACAATTAAACCTGCAAAATAAAAGAAAATGCTTACACAATTATATATTTACAAAACTATAAATATTAAAGAAAACATAAATTTTGTGATTTTACCGGTCATAAAAAGTAAAAATAGAGAGATTTTAACTCCCACAATAAAAAGTACAAAAGAATAAAAGATGAAGATATTACTCTCCACATTTACGAAATTTAAAGTATGAAAAGTAAATTTGGCGATTTTACTCACCAATAGTACAATAAAATAAATACAGAAAATAAATAATAAAAAGTAAATACAAAATTTAAATAACAAAAAAGTAAAAGTTAAAAGTTAGAAGTTAGAAGTTAGTACTTAAAAGTTAAAAGTTAGAGCGGTGAAACCGACCATTGTTAAATTAATTTAGTCATTGTCCAAAATAAACTTTAGTGTTCTATGCAACGTTAATTATCTCAAAATCCCATTAATTAATAACTTTAATAGATGTCCTTACTAACGGTAAATAAATTACTCACAATACATGACTCAGATGAAAAATTGTAAGAATTGAAATTAAGAATAAGAATGATAACTTTCCTTGTATTTCTCCCGATAGTAGTTCATCGATATTCTTGAAATCTCATCCAAAAACATTCCAAAATAAACTCTAAAAATATCTAAGATCTATTAGAAAATATTGGTAAGAAAATTTGATAGATTTGTTGGTTGTAAAATGTTATATAAACGTAGTAAATTTCGTGCCAAATTTATAGAAATTTTCAGGGGCAAGTTTGGAATAAAAATAAATAAAATATGATAAAAATAAAAGTAGTATGAGACAAAGTAAAGTTTTTGGAAAGTTGGGACAAAATGCGTGAAGTGAAGAAAGTTGCATCAGCCACCATGTGTCTCCATCTGATTGGTAGTGCCCTTTTTCAGCCGCCGTCCATGTCATGTGTCGCCCTCTGATTGGTTTGAAGTTTAACACATGAATCACCATCCATTTTACGGGTACTGACATGGATCTTGCGTTTGCCAAAGGTGAGATGCGTCCGGATTTAGCTATGTTGCCAACCTCTACGCATGAGACATGTCCTCTCCATTTGTTTCTTACATCTGTGAAAACTGAGTTCCATATGTCGTTCTCTGATTCGCTTCTTGCGCTGATATAGCGGCTGACGTGGTCCCATTGTACACGTGACACTGTCACGTGCCATCTATTGTAACAATTTTTTTTTTACAAAAACACTACAAACAAAAAATATTAGTAGGAAATGTAAAATAATTCTAAAATAATATAACTTAAATGAAATTAAACACAAGTAACATAATAAAATTACATAAAAATACATCTATTTTTTTTATCCCATACCAAAATCGAATTAGGGCAGAAATGTCTATACCTTATTTACAAAAAAAGAAAAAATTACTCCATAATTAGCGCAACCAAGAAACCTTCTTCCTGGTTTAAGTATTTCCATGAGGTACTCATGACAACAATTTTATCATAATAGCAAATCGTAGAAGTGCTGGTACATGGCCTTTTCTTATTGTTTCCCATAAAATGCATTTCCTCCGAAGATAACCCATTCGAAGTGTTGCTTTCAAACAATGGAAACTAATTCCTCAAATCTTGCTCCTTCTTCAACATTTTTCACAACACAAAGGTTTTCTTCTTCTTCTTGATTTTAAATCTCTCATTTTATAGAATGGTGCTGATGGTTGGGAGGTATTTGAGTGTTTTTTTAAAATTTTTTTTTGGCAAAAGACAAATATACCCTTCTAAATTTCATCAAGCGACATATTCAAAATGTTTTCATGTAGAAAATACATTGTTGGTCAATTTCTAAAATAAAGAGGACTTTATAGACCACTATAAAATATATCATATTTTAATAGAGAACTACTCAAACATATAAAACCAAATGGGCCAATTTTTCAAAAAAAAAAAAATTTACTTTTGAATTTTTGAATGAGTTGCATTGAACAATGGATGAATTCGTACTCAAAAGTCAAGCTATTGTTTCACAATGTTTGATTTTTTTATTTATTGTGTAACGTTAGGAATGAGTTTGAATAGTTCGAGTTAATTCGAATAAGTAATTTTTTTTAATATACATTAACAAAAATATAATATAGTATATTATTTATATTTGAAATTGAATGTTTCACTCTTGATTTTAGTTAAAAATTTTAAAAAATTAATGATTTTAATTAACGTACAAAATTATCATTGACATTAATATAATGGATGATAAGATTATGAGTTAATGAAATGTAAATTTTTTAAATAAATATGGTGAGTGGTGAAGATTATGAATTAATTAGATATAAATACTTTAAATTAAAAAGTTATAAATTAAAATTTGAATAAAAAATATGTTTAATTAAAGAAAATAAATATTCAATTTTGAAGAGATTAAAATAAAAATATTAAACATTTAATTTCAGATGGAAGGAGTAATAATTATATTATTCATGAATATGTTTTATGTTCATTTTAATATTAATCAAATTAAAATTCATGGTTTGAGTTTGAATTGATTATTAATTGAATGAGTTTTATTCGCATATGGTTCCCTTCGTTAGAAGCTTGAGATTACATGGATATTGTGTTATTAAATTAGTTAAAATAATTAGACTAATAATTTTACATAAGTATTATTTTAGTTGATTTATACTAATCCCAAGTTCCATATAAGCTTCATGAGGTAAAAATGGCACTAGTTCTTAGTTTTATTTTATTTTCAATTTGGTTTTTGCCTTTAATTTTTGGTTTTTACGTCAATTCATATTAATTATAAAAGTTGTCATTTCATTAGTTTTGTTTTTTAAAATATAAACTAACATGACGAATTTATTTTATTTTGCATTTTACCTTTAAACTTAAAAAATGACAAAGTAACATTTCAATTAGTTTTGTATATTAAAAGAATTTGCACGTGATAAATACATGACTAACATAAGTGGCATTTTCTTCAACTATAGCGTGAGACGGCCTTTTATACATCTAATATTATACAAAATAAAGAAGAAAAAAAAATCACAAAATTGAATATATCTTCTTATCCTCTCCTATGCATCTTTGAGCAAATGTCAAATCATCTTCTTTTGTCAGGTTATAGTTGTTTGACAAATTTATCTCTGGGTCAGTTTTTTATTATCTCTTGGAGTTATAGTATTTCCATTTGTACATTATAACGATTTTATTTACAAAGGTGGCATTTTTACTAAAATATAATTTATATTTGTCATGCAAGTTTTGCTAATCTTTTTAATGACCAAAACTAATGAAATACAATATTTCTTATTTTTGTGAATTGGAGGGCAAAAATCAAAACCAAAAATTATTGTCGTATGAGGTTCTTTTTTAGCCTTTTAATGAACAAAATTAATGAAAGATAACATTTTAAGATTTTTGTGAGTTGAAAGGCAAAAACAGTGCGAAAAAACGTTGAAGGATGAAATCCAATTTTAAAAAAGGTTTAAGGTGAACTAACTTTTTTTTTTGTCTTTTTTAAAATAAAATTACAATTGCAAATAACATTTGAAACGAAATAATAATTGCAAAAGCAAAAATATCTGTATGGTAGCGTCCAAAACACGAAGGGTAGTACAAACACAAAAAATAAGTAGACAGTTGTACGGTTCATAAGGAAGACAAGATAGCCAAACTTGCTGGAATTGATATTTAGCAACCACGCCCCCCCCCCCCCAAAAAAAAACATTGTTTGATCATTGTCACTATTATTGAGTTTTTAATTAACCTTTTTTTCCCTTCAAAACTAAGCATAAATATGATCCGGTTCAACCCGATTAAAAACTAATAGAATGTAAAAGGATTAGGCCCGCAAGATTTCTGTAGAAATTGTGTGACAATTTTATTGATAAAATGTAAAAAAAAAATCTTTTTACACAGAATTCTTTATTTGGTAAGGTTGTGAATTAAATATTTATTTTTTAAAAAAAGACATATATTTTATGTTGATAGTAAATATCTAATTCATTATTTTTAATCATATTGTATTTTCATGATATATTAACCTATCATACAGAATGAAGTATCATCAGATATTACGCAACATGCATTGTATGGAAACAAGATTCACCTGTGAATTTTTCCCTTTTCTCTGGCTATTTTAATTTATTTATTTATTGTTCTAATGAACCGGTAAAACAGGTTGGACCGATAAAATCAGTATGTGGTTCCGGTTCAAAAAATACTTTCTGCATAATTTTCCCTACTTTGGTTCTTCAAAGTTCATCCCTCTGTGACCCTGGGCCTGGAGTGGCTTTCCTGCACGTTTCTGTGGAGCTTAAACTTTCTAACCACACTTGGTCCGCCGTGACTGAGTCGGAGTCATTGTTCCGGTGCCATGACCAATGTGCATGCGTCTCATTGTACACCCTCAACTTCCCATGCCCAAAACTTGCCTCTCGGAAAACTGAGATTGAAGGACTCGGTTTCTCAAACCTAATTAATTCACCACATGAGGAGTAAACAAAATTATATGAACCTACTAATTGAACTCCACAACCAGAAATATATCCTAATTATTTTGCATCGCATTTCTGGGTACTTACATTAAAGCAAGCCCTTCTCTGTTACCTCCGTCACCAACAGTCAAATATACAGGACCACAGGGATCGGCTTTGTTATCAAACACCCTCGTCTGCAATCATGCAAATGTAATCAAGCATTTCTTTAGTTCATACTTCATACGGCTAATAATTGAATGCTCATATTTTTATTTTTATTTAAAATATATAAAATTGATTAATCAATTTTAAAATAAATATATTTATCATATAAATTCAACTTACTAATAAACTTTTATGTGTAAGAGATTTATATATTCTATCAACTCATGTATATGATGATCCTATATATCACTTATTACATTAATAAAACTATAAAACAATACTCATTCGGTATCTAAATATTAGATGTTAGAAGTAAATTTTTGTTTCTAAATATAAATTGTTTTACTGTTTTTATAGATATTTTGTCTATTATTCCACACAACTTTTGAAGAGAGATAATCTAATAAGGAGTAGATAATTAGTTTCAATAAAAAATAAATGATAATATTTTAGGCATTAAAATATCTTTTCAATTTGTGTGCAATTTATTCAAGAATCTTATATTTATGGGCTAAGAGAGTAATTTATTTAAGATTAAAAGTTATTAAGTTAAATTTGAATATTTTATACTAAATGAAGAAGTGTGTTTTCAAGGAAATTACGAAATATACGACTTACGAAGCGCTCATATGCATGAACATGGCCGGCGAATACTGCGTCAACTCGTGCATTGTAAAGCAATTCTTCCATGGCTTTCCTCATGCTCTCTCCTTCCCCTTTATGAGCAGCGTTAGAATTGTACCACGGAGCATGATTCAGCACAAACACCCAAGGCGTTATTGCGCGATCAATTTTTGCCAAATCAGCTTGCAGCCACTTGTACTGATCGGAGTTGGCATCGAAGTCCGTGTAAGATCCGAGCATAATAATGTGGCTGCCGGCAACTTCGAATGAATAATACAAGTTTGAATTAGATCCGCTTTGTTCGTAAGGCATTAACCACCTGGCATTGTAAGCTCGGAAGCCATGTGGATAAATGATCGGGAAAGTTTCCATTTCGTGGTTCCCTTCAGTGACCATCCATGGCCTACGGCTAGCGTATGGCTCGACCAGTCGTCCAAAGGAGTCCCAAAGTGGCTGCTGAGTGTCGGCGTAGGATAGATCACCGGGTAGCAGTAAAACATCGTAGTCGTTTGCTCCCAGATGTGATAAGGTTGAAGCAGTCCATTGTGTCTGGCCCAGGTCACCTGCGATCAAATTATGCATGCAATTTATTACACTATGAGTTCTCTATGTATGTTTTCACAAAAAAAAAAAAAAAAACGAAGAAGAATTCTCTATGTAATCATACAACGTTTGAAATTTAACCCTTCAAATAAGTGTACGACAAATATATTTAAATTCATTTCCTTTTCCCTTTCAAATCTTGTCTTCCCTTTTAAGTGGTGACAATTTTGGCCCATTTCTATGACCCGAGCAATTAGTTTGGGTTGTGCCTTATATATGCTGGTCAGAAAAAAAAAAGACTTTAAATGGACCAGGCTGAAGTGCCACTTCTACATTTATCTCATATCATAAATATATAAATAAATAAATTTCGTATTCCATCTCTTCCTTTGTCCCATATTATAAATAAATCTTATAGAAATTAACCAGCACAGAAGATGCTTTTACAAAGTTTTACAAGGTAAGATGAAAGGATAAAATGAGAAAAAAAGGAAAGAAAGAAATAAGATTTAAAAAATTTATACGAGATGGATTTGTTACATATGATTTGAAGCAAAAACCGAGATAAATTTTAAAGTTCTGTTAGAGAACTCTCCACAAGATTCTCAATGCAAGTATAGACCCTCCCTCGATGTATTCAATAATCTTACAGTATCCTACATTTGAGGTCCGATGAAATAACTTGAATTAAAACTGGATCTCGAGTTATAAAAGATAACAGCTCATATGAAAATTCTGATGATATTCGAACATTTTCATCCAAATTCGTTTTAAAATTATGATTTTTAGCATAATTTTTTGGTTAAAAAACCATCATCTTAACCTTCCAATCTAACTTTGACCTAAATTCTTTAAAATGATAATTTCTTCAAGAATGAATGACTTGATTGAGACATTTGAAAGCTTGAAGATTTGATTGAAAATTTTTACAATATTTAGAGACTAATTGGCATTTCACCCTTATAAAATCTTCCTTCCGCTACGTATGAACAAACAAATATTTATAGCTAGTTTTAAACTCATTCCTCCTCGTAAAACACTTCTTAAATTCAAACACCAATATTCTCTACCCATATTTAAGATTATTTGTTTCCTTACATATAAAAGGGTTTTGAGGCCACAAATTAATGATGTATAGAACATTTTCCACCAACAAATTTTGCCTAACAATTTATTTGCCAAAAATACCGACTTACAACTATTATAGAACCACAAAGGCTGGAACAGTGGAGATAAAAATCTGGAATCATCACTTCATTTACATTCACATATGTACACTGAATTCGCTAATTGACAATCCAGTTTGATTGAATTGACGTTTATGGATCATATAATACACAATTACCAATCCATCCCTACCATATTTGTTTCTTTCTCGTCCGAGTTGATCCCTTTCCTCTATTTGTTTGTTTTTTTGGCTACTCATATCTCTAACAAGAAAAAAATGGAATGAACAATCCGTATTATTCCCCGTATCTGATTCTCTATATAGTTTTCTTTGCATTTTTTTTGTAGTCTACGTACTAGTTTAATTAATCTATATCCCATATCGTGATAAAGCCAACAGAATTACTATTTTGAGGACTCATCACGCACTAGAAAGGTGCACATATAAAGCAAAAGCAAAGCTTGAGAATATGGCAAAAAGTACAACCTCCTTTTTCAAGTACTCAAGTAACAAATTAAGATAAGAAGAGGAAAGAAAAATTGCACGCAACAGAAACGGTAAATCGAGTTTCCAAGGAATTAGTGGGCACGACAACTCACCTACAATAACATATTCAATCGGAAAAGTTGAAGGAGGCGTTTTGAAACTAAATTCTGGCCCGGAACCACCGCACCTATAGTAATAAGTTGTGTTTGGCTCCAGAGGTCCGATAATGGTATGGTGGATTTTGCCTGAGCTGTAAAAGAAGTAATGGTACGAGGTATCCTCTCCTATGGAGGATGCTTCATATTTTCCCGGTGACTTTCCATATTCAACTATTGATTTGGTGTGTTTAGCAGAGGTAATCCATGATACCCTTATATGATCTTTCCCTACCAAAGATATATGCACCTGAAAAATTTTCATAATTATATTTAGAACAAAAAATGTCCAATTCTTGATTTAGATTTAGAACAACAAAATGTGTATTGGGAGGGGAGGAAGAAGTGGTACCTGTTGAGGATCGGATTCTGATCGACTATGGCTGGTGAAAATGAGCTGGCTGGGTGGCGGACGGGAGTATTCGGATGCTGCGTGGGATTTTAGAAGGTGGTGATATGGAGGAAAGAATAGGAGACTTAGGAGGAGGAAAAGGGAACTTGATGGCAACCATTTCTCCATCTTCGAAAGACAAGGCTAAGGTTTAATTATCTGGAAATGTTTTTTGTATGTATTCTTGTGGGAGAATATAAACAAATCCGAAGTACGAGATTGAGCATTTTAGGACATATATTTTATAATTTATCTTTAGCTCTAGCGTGAAGTAAATCCATTCTTGGAATTTTTTGACATCATGTGTTTGCATCAGAAAAAAAGATGCTCTTATGTTTTTCTCTTTTAATTATTAACGGCCTTTTTTTTCCCAGAAGAAACCGATCGATTATTGGTAGTTTCAAAGTTCAGCTTAGATAGGTAAGAAGAAGATTGAGAATGATCAGTTGTCATAACAGAGCTGCGAGGGGGGAAAAAATAGAGATTGTAATTCTAGATGTATACCTGCGTCAATATTGGCTAGAATATTAATCTCTTACCACATTAATTGTTTGTTAAACTTCCTCAAAGGCAAAATGTCATTCTTAATTCTTGTATTAAATTAAATCTAGACAATCAATTGCGGACTAAGAAAAAAATTGCAAGAAATTACCTTTTTTTTATTATAAAAAAAATCACTATGAACGGAGGGAGTATCTCAAATTCTCGACACAAAATCTATTGTCAACATTTCAAGAAATCCAACATCATGCTAAATTTCCGAAACCTATAATTGATTATAATTAACTTTTTCTTTTAGATATTATATACAAAATAAAAAGATTAATACTAAGTGTAGCATGAGATTACGATAATTTAGTTTGAAAATATACACTTCTTTTTGTTTAAAAATTAAATATTTACATTTCTATTTGGTATATCTAATATTGAATGCCTACTCCTTTTTAAATAAATATATTTTCATCTAAAATTTTATAAATAATTCCCTTAATTTAGATGTTAATGTTACACTAATGCATGTGATGTTATTATTAATAATAAGAATAATGTAATAAATAGTTATGAAATTTGTTTCTTAAGTTTTTAATTAAATAAAAGAGTCAACATTAAATTTTAGATAGACAAAGTATATTTGAAGTAGTGTTTTCACTCTCAAGACGTGAAACTATTTTTTGTAAATTTGGTAAAACTATGACAACAAAAATTTATGATGCTTGGTTTTGTAGATTGGAAGGTAGATTCAGCTAGAGCCATTCAGAAATGGAACAAAACTATTACGACTATATTTTGATTGAGTTTTGGAAGTATTTTTTGTTTTGTTTTTGTAGAGTTATGGTTTAATAATAATTTTTTTATTAGAATTGAAAACTGATTTATATATTAAGAATTGATAATAATATACAATATATAAAATATAGTTAATAAATTATTTGATATTATAATTTTAATTAAAAAGTAATAAAAAATATTATTTATGTGATTGAGTAAGATCAATATATGAATTTTTAAAAAGTATCTTAAAAAGATTACATCCGTTTAAAATTTAATGTACACTTTCAACTTTAGTTAAAAATTAAGTAATGTCTTTTAATTTAATTAACTTATCAAATTATCATTGATATTAATATAATGAATTATGTGATATACCGATTCTTTAAATTAATGTGGTGACTAGTGAGAACATGAGTTAATAAGATATGAATAGTTTAAATTAACGATATTAATAATGAAACTTTGAATAAAAATATATTTATTTAAATAAAGTGAACATTCAATTTTTAAAAAATAAAATAAAAATGTAAATTTTCAATTTTTAAAAAGAACAATTTATAAGAGGAATTGAAAAATAAATTTTGAGAACCAATACAAATATAGGGTAGCGTACATTTTCTGAAGGTGTAAGAATCGCATATTACAACGAAAGATTTAGCATATCCCGTAGAATATGCCATGAGATAACGCATGCATGATCCAGTCAAAGCTCAATAAAATCGCCACCGCAGCCACGTTGTTTTCGATTCTTGAGTGTACTGTGTACATATGTTTCCATGTGTCCCGTGTCCGTGAAGAAGTGAACTTCCTAATTCCGAAATAATGGGAAAATACTCCTATTCTGTCCGTATTTATGATTGGGCGGTTAGATCAGAGATTCCTATGCTGTCCGTGATCAACAAATTGTCAAAAACTAGAATTAAAAAAAGAACTGAGGATTTAATTCTCTCTCAGGATGAAGCAAACTATGGAGTTTTCCTTTCTCCTCTGCTGGATGATTTGATCAACATTTTTTTTTTTTGCCCAATGAGTAAGGGACCAAATAGTGTGAAAAGAAAAAAAAAAATGGAAGCAATCTTATCTAATATTAAAAAGATAAGGAACAAATAGGCCAAAAAAAAAAAAAAGAGAAGAAGAAAAAGGTAAGGATCAATTTCAAAAATAAAAAATAAATAAATTTAGGAGAAAAAATCCAAAAAATTAAAGTAAGAACCCAATCCACCGAAATCAAAATAGTTAGTGCACCAATAACTCCTTCACAAATTATGACATTCATAAAAGTCTACTTTCTTAATTTATCATTGAGAGAATAGATTAGTGGATGATTATTGAACTTTGTAGTTAAAAACTAGTTGTATAATAACTACTTAATCCATTTTATTTTTTGTTTCAGTCCCTGAAATTTGATGTTTCATGTCCACAAGGACCACAACTATGGGGATACACGGGAGTTGAAGCTATGAAGCGGTGAAACATATATCTCACATTTCATTCTGCTTGTCTATAGGTCTTTATATATGGAAAATCAGTTGCATCATTCTTTTAATAGCAATTTTAGTTCGTATCATTTTAAGAACTATATGATTAAATTAATACACTTTTCTGATTATAAAGGTATTAGGAAAAGATAAATGCATCAAGGACATGAGCAGCACCAGAATAATTGATCAAAAGCTTATGTACAATACAAGAAAGTCGGGTTTGAGTCCCTCATTCCTCCTTGTACTAAAAAAAAAGAAAAAGTAAGCATCAAATTCCTTAGTCATTCATTCTGGCGGTAGCCACAGTACGTCTTGGGCCTAGCATGTCCCAGATTAACATAGGAGTTAGGAACACTGATAATTTTCAAGTTTCAAGAGGCAGATCTAGGTGTTGTTATGAAGTAAGTTGGTTTATGCTTTAGTAGCTGACAAAATAATAAGTCAATTGTTTAGAATTGATCATTGAATTATATATATATTTTAATATAAAAAAATGTGTATAAACATCACAAACTTCAAATTAAATGAATCTTTTCCTATTTAGTGCCTGCGCTACTCATATTATACTAAATGGAGATATAGTTGGGGAGGTTATAAGACCCTGTACTTCTTTCTATTAGAAAACTAAACAAAAAGGGTAAAATATGTATTATTATTATGTGAAATAATTTTTTGGAGTTATAAAAAGTGGATCCTGTTCTTGACGAATTTAAAGAAAACAAGAAAAGGGAAAAAATCCTTGAATCCATCAAACTATGTAAATGGGATTAGCTCATACATAGGTGGCTTGTGTGTTTGGAGTTCCTCGTCAAGCCCCTTCGGTGCAAAAACGAAAACAATGGAAAGGACAAAATCATTCATTTGCCATGTGTAAAAAGAAGAACAAAATAGCGGTATAGAAAAACTGCAAATGTGAAATCAAGCTGTGCGTCTACACCTTGATATTCATTCATTGAACCAGAAGTTGCAACTCTATCTCTAAAATCTTGATGATATATTGATGTTAAGATTTATATAGATAAGAATATAAAAGTAATTATAATATTCTCCACATTAAATGTGTTAAATAGATTTAAGTAAGGGTATATTAAAAATAAAAGTTATTAATATTTTATTGATTTAATAGATGGATAAGTTTTTTAGATAAAAAATATTTCTTTCGTTCAAAATTAAGTATTTTTACAAAATATTTATATTATACTTATTATTAAAATGATTGGTGGTGAGATTAAATGGAATTAAATTAAGTACTTAATAATGCCCATTCATCCTTAAATAATTTAATTAATTTCTCTAAAAATATATTTAATTAATTTACATTATCAAACAAGTTGATAGGGATTGAACAGGTGATCTTTGACTTTTATATCTGTTAAATTTTTTAATTACTCAAAAAAATTAAATTTACTGATAAAGAATGAGTAAATTTAACCGATTAATACTTTTTCCAATGGAGAATCATTACAAAATTCGCCAATGCCTGTTGAAATTTCACCAAAAAGGGCCACGTGAGAAAAAAAACAAAACAAAAAATGGGATAACTAGCCTTGTCATAGAGATTAAAAACAGATCGACCGTGAGAACTGAGAACACCACCAAAATCAAATCTTGGTAATTCAAGATAAGAATCAAAGGTTATAATTACTAATTTGCATAGTATTCAAGATTTTGATAGATTGATATTCTTCACTACTCACTACAAGTACAAAGTCCCTATTGGAAGTTCAACCGTTTCATTAACTCAAAGCGTAGAAAGCGAACCCGCAAATTGCCAACCGCAAAACCACGAGCAGACAACCTTGCTGATGAGATCGATACATAAGCTGGTTTTTTTATGATCCTTCTGAATTTCTAGTATTAGAAACGTGTCTCCCGAAAACGTACAACTGTCGTAGATTGCCGCAGGTTCTACGTTGATGTATACTGCTACAAAGATGTCAGTATTTAAATACAGTAAGTACTATTTTCCCTTCTCAAACCTCGGACTATTTGTATTCTTGGGAGAGACTTAATTAAGAAAGGGTCTTCAACAACAGTCTCCTTTGGGTTCATTTGTTTTTCTCACTTACGCATCATTGGCTTCAATTTGAGTGTGTGATATCATGGCTGCTAATAAGCGGCTGTTGGCGGTGGTAGCTTTGGCTTTGGCTCTGGCCGGAGCTTTTGATTTTGCATTTTCATATGATCGTCCGCCGGCCGGGAAAACCATTTTCGTTTCTCGCTCCGAAGATCTTGATTCCATATCCCCAGAACAGGTACTCCCGTGTTTTTTGTTAATTCCGCCATTAATATTGTCTACTTCATGTGATTCTGTTTCACTGAAATGTCCTGGAATTTAGATTTATTTAATTAATAACCTATGATAGAAGAGCGTTTAAATATCTTAATAGTGTTAATCAGTTTTTCCATTCTTTGCCTTTGCAACACCTTAAAAATGTCAAATTAAACACAAAAATAATTACTTCCCAAAAAAAAAAAAAAAAACACAAACACATAAGAATTTAAAGAAGCATGAGAGGTGGAAGTAATTGGTTGCACTGCTATGCTTAGTTTAGGCCTTGTATGATGGAAAATGAAACGTGGGAAAGTCTTACCATTTCCAATCTCATAAATTCACTCACTCCGCATAAATCTTATATTTAGACTTCATTTTTTACTCACTCTGCATTTGTTCAGTAATTTTTTATCTAATTAGATTTTCCTTTTTAAATTGTGAGTGGGGATTCCTCAAAAAAAAAAAAAAAAAAAATTGTGACTGAGGATGAGGGCGGAACCAGTTCGACTGTTCCACATGCCATCTCCAAATTGTTTCATTTTTATTTGTTTAGCATAACCCGTTTACAAATAACTCCGACTACAATTAGAAAAATAATATCCTTGTATTAAATGTTCATGAATTTATTTTGGTATAATCAAAATTGAATATTTACTTTCTTAATATGCTTCTTTTTCATTTAAAGTTTCAAAACAACTTGGGAGTCATTTAATGTTAAAAATTATTCTTAACACTTGTATTATTATCCTATGGTTAAGTTAAATATAAATATTTAATTCTAAAAATAAATATTAATATATATATATATATATATATTCATTATGTGATAAGTTTATTTTTCTTTTTTATTTGTTTCAAATTATATATAATTTTTTTACTAAAGTATATGTATTTATTAATTGAACAAAATATTTCTATTTAAAGTAAAATTATTTATATTTTAAAAGTGAATCAAATTCACTTAGAAATGATAAATAGTGAAAGTATTTTATGAAAAATATATATATACAATAACTTAAATTATGTTTTATTGGTGTGATATATCTAATTATCAATTTGGACGGATGAAATAGTTAATTTTCAAACATTTATGCGTCTATTTCTGGTGGGAAGCGTTGAATAATGTTTGCCCATACCCAACCACATTATCGCGTGGGAAAACATTTCAATGTGAATACTGCCTGCTCTGGGTACGGCATCCTTAGGAATAGAGTCGGGTCACCAACTGGTGGAGGTTGAGCTACAAAAATGCTAACTTAATTGCCATTTGCCAAAGGATAACGCTTTTTCGCTTCCAAAATAGGAAAACTACAAGGTATTATATTAGAATTTGTGAAGTGTTCACATGCACAAATTAAATTTGGTCCTTTCTTTCCAAATGCATGCATTAGAGAATACTTCGTACCCGGTTAAAATACTCATAAATTCTCAGTAATTGTAATTCCTCTTGTTGTTCGGGAAAATATATTTTTGAATTTAACTTTTGTCTCCTTTTGAGGAGATAAAGAATAACACTAACGTTTCAAATATAGTAGTAATTTATTTTAGAGTAAAATAGTATTTCTCATAATATAAGTTATTTTATTGAATTTAAGTATTCATTATGTTTTTTATAAAGATATATCTCTATTAGTCTTTCTTGCTCTAATTTTTTGGGTAATTTGACTCATAATAGTTTGAATCAATAAATACATTATTTTTTAAAATTCTTAATTTATGTATTATTTATTGCTACCCAAAAATGAAAAAGATAAATCCATTTCTTTAAATTTCTTTTCCATGTGAAGTTAAGAGTGTCCGGTTTCTTATATTGGGCCTTTTTTCCCAAAAAATAAAATGTTTCCTCTATTGGGCTAATGATGGCCCACTAGACCCAGGCTTTAGAACTTCAGATAAATTCGACACTGTCATGTCTCTATCCTGCAGGTGCACATATCACAGGTCGGTATGGACAAGATGAGAATATCATGGATCACAGATGACCCGAGCCCACCTACCGTCCAATATGGTACTTCTTCTGGATCATACGGGTTTTCAGCCAGTGGAACCACCACATCCTACAGCTACGTAATGTATAATTCTGGAGAAATACATGATGTAGTCATTGGCCCGTTGAAGCCAAACACAGTATACTACTACCGCTGTGGCTCACCCTCCAGCCCAGAATTCAGTTTCAAAACCCCACCAGCAAAATTCCCTATTAAATTTGCTGTTTCAGGTATCTAATTTAACAATCACAACCATAATTTGTCAAATTAGTCTAGTAAAATTAGGATTTAATTTGAGAGCGCATGCGACAGATGGATTAGATGGTATTTTTTAAAAAAATTATTATAATCTTATTGTAGGTGACCTTGGACAAACTGACTGGACCAAATCAACTCTTGAACACATTGCAAAATCGAACTATGATATGTTGTTATTACCAGGGGATTTGTCATATGCTGACATGAATCAACCATTATGGGATTCTTTTGGTCGATTGGTTCAGTCCCTATCAAGCCAGAGGCCATGGATGGTAACACAAGGAAACCATGAGATAGAGAAAATCCCGGTAGTACACAGCCAGCCTTTCACAGCTTATAATGCAAGATGGCGTATGCCTTCTGAGGAGAGTGGCTCAGATTCCAACTTATACTACTCCTTTGAAGTTGCTGGTGTTCATGTTATCATGTTGGGTTCTTATACGGATTTTGATCCTAGCTCAGCTCAGTACAATTGGCTCCAATCGGATCTGGAAAAGATTGATAGGACCAGAACACCCTGGCTCTTTGTTCTATTGCATGCACCGTGGTACAATTCTAACACTGCTCATCAAGGGGAAGATGAATCTGTTGAAATGAAGGCATACATGGAAGATTTGCTCTATAAAGCTCGCGTTGATGCTGTAGTTGCTGGGCATGTCCATGCTTACGAACGCTTTGTAAGTTTCACTTTTCTCTTTCTCGTTAAATAATTTAATTCAACCGATCTCTATTAATTTAAATATTTAGATGACATGAGATACATGTTAAATGATTAAATTCAATTATTTCTATAAGTTTAGAGTCTAGATTTTTTTTAGATAAGGTGAAAATTTATCACATTCCGTTTCCATGTTTTTCGATTCTAACCAAAATGTTACATACATCAGACTCGTGTTTATAAGGAACGAGCTAATAAATGTGGTCCGATCTATATCACAATTGGAGATGGTGGAAACCGGGAAGGCCTGGCGTCCAAGTAATTAAATCCTTCTAATTTCAATATATATACAACTCTGGAAATCAAATTTGATATACATAGTGATGAATTTGATCAACATTTGAGTGAACAGGTACATTAATCCACAACCAAAGATTTCTGTATTCAGGGAGGCCAGTTTTGGGCATGCGCAGCTGGAGGTAATGAATGGAAGCCATGCACTTTGGACATGGCATAGGAATGATGACAATGAAGCAGTTGAAGCAGATTCAATTTGGTTAACAAGCCTTTCATCCAATCCTTCTTGTCGAGTGTAAAATGATAAAACTCATAGTTTCTATAAATTGGATTGCAAAAATGGAACTTTAGCTAAAGGTCCAAATGGCAATATGAGTTCACAGCCCTAAATTTTGGGTTCTCTATTTTATTTTCCTTTTAACTTTTTAATTCTCCAAATTGTTTTGTCTTCTTATCATGAATCTTGCAAAGTCAAATGAGTTGGACCAAGTTGGTAGAATTTATTTATTTTTAATGAATAAGATCTTAATTATTGAATTCGTCATATAAGATTTATCAGAGGTCCCTTCTCTGTCACACAATAATTTAGGGGAGTATCTTGACCTATAATGAGTTCTGGCCCATTCAACTTCCATGCCACTTGCTTGACCTATAAAATAGGAAAGTAGAAACTAGAACGTAGCTGAATAGAGCTTGGCACTTGCTTGACCTCAACATTTCCAAGTTGTATTACGGAGTTCAGTCGTACGAGTGCCTCAATAAAGCAGAACAAACAAGGTAAGATAGAAGGAACGACTCTCTCTACCCAAAATTAAAATATACTTGTTGGTCCTAATTAATTCTATTTCTCGTTTCAAATTGAAATTAAATATTTACATTTTTAATTTTGCCTTGAATTGAATGGAACGTTCCCTTTACTTAAATGATTATATTTTCTATCTAAAGTTTTATCAATAATCTTATTAATTTAAGCGATTTATATATTACTAATTCATGATCATCATTACTCAACAACTTAATTTAAATTATTTACTTGTCATTAATTTATAAATTCCACAATATATTATATTAATATCAATGATAATTTTATAAGTTAAATTTAATGACATTCTTTAATTTTTAATCAAAATTAAAAGTGTATATTTAATTTTAGACGAAATGAGTAAGATGCAAATTCTTTAAATTAAAGAAATTATGCTTAAAATTTTAAATGGTAAAATTATTTTTTTAAAAAAAACAAATATTTAAATTTAGATATTTTAATAATATATTAAATTTAATATGTTTTAATACTATATTTTTAATAAAAAATTGAATACTATGCTTCAAATATAATATGTAGTATAAAATTTTAGTATTTAAATTTTAAAAAAATTAAATTAATATGTAGTCAATATGATTTAATGGTCTGTATTGGTAATGCGTGATCTACGTGATGAAATTAATGGGCTTGGAAAAGCTGTTCCCTACAAGGTCATATACATCGAGTCTATGTACTTTACTCTCGAATGCAGTCTTCTCTTTCCTGAGATGGCTGTCAAAACGAAGAATCAAACTAGTCTTCAGAAAAGAACAATGGATGGATTTGAGATCTTTGAATCTGATTTTTACAGGTCATTTGGATTTTCTAACAAAATTGATGTAGAAAAAAAGAAAAGGAAATAATCTTTAAAAAGAAAAAAGAAGATATAGTGGCAAATGGAAAGCAGTAGAGAACCCCCCCTTGGAGGATGGATGGATTCTTTGCCAAGGTTAAGGTTGGTGTTGGAAGGCTTCTCGTACGTGTGGTGCCGTGTTCCTTTACACTGGCATAATTAAAAGAATGAATATGCCTGAGAAAAGGTGGACATATGACATACAAAAAGCTGATCACTAAACAAAGTTGGGCTTTCACACCATTTAGTATCCTTATTTAACCCTTAATCAATAACGTCTCCAACTTCCATCCTTCCATGTTTTTCTTACTTTAGAATAATAGTATATTTTTTACAGATAAAATAATGATGGTAGAATAAGTTAATTTCAATATTTCCTCAAAAAAAAAAAGAAAAAAAAAGAAGAAGTTTGAAATCATATTAAGGATTTTCCTTTTACCTTTTCCCTTTGCAATTGATTATCTACATTTACACTGTTATTAATGTGATTATTGATGGATGTAATATAAATCCCTCAAATTAAATAATTTTGTGAATTTTTAGATAAAAAAATATATTACTTTCTTTGCTCGAAATTAAATATATACATTTATATTTTAGTTTGTCTAAAATTAAATATTCACTTTTTAAAATAAATATATTTTTTATCCAAAATTTCATTAATAACCTCTTTAATTTAATATATTTACGTACAACCAACTCATGATTCCCACAACTTATAATCTTAATTTACGAAATTTGCATCCCACTAATTCATGCGTTCCACAATTTATTATATTAATGTCAAAGATAATTTGATAAATTAATTAAAGTCAATGAATTTTTTAAATTTTTAATCAAAATCAAATATGAGTATTTAATTTTGAATGAAGGAAAGAAGTATTTTAGATAATTAAATATTTAGTTCAATATTTAAGATGGTGACATTAAAATATTATTTTAACTTTCACCGTCTAGAGTTTCAAATACTTAAGTAAGAGAAAAAACATCATCATCCAATTCATAAGTGCAAGGAATAATAGTAGAAGAATATATAACCACATCATCCTGCCACAAAGACTTAAGAAAGTCAACTTAATATCAAATCCAAATATGTAAAATTGAGCTTACAATCTCCATCTTTGAGAACTTTTGCTCACAAGAACCCACTAGAAATCAGAACTAACCAATTTCACCACCCCCTTGTCGTCCCCGTTTTACATTTAATTTGGCTGTCATAACTCATAGTAGTCTCTGAACCGTTAGATAGAACAGATTACTTTGAAATGCAACCCTTGAAAGAATTTGTATGTACTAAAATCGGGAGGATTCCGGCAGAGAACAGTGGTCCCGTGAAGGGGCACAGCTGCGGATTAAATTATGGAGGGTAAGATCACGTGTAGGGTTCAACGCACATAACTACAATAATGTAATTCCATCATTAGCCCTGCAGGGATTGGAATTATGCGAAATGATGAAAAATTACCTCAGAAAGTGGGGAGACTTAATTTGAAGGGGAGTTGAAATCTTGATGAGCTCATGCATGGCATGGTTTGCTGCAGTGATTTTGCATCTTTCTCTTCAGATTATAAGTTGATGGCTCAAAATTTTACGTCCACAAAAAGATCCTATGATCCTAAAACAAAGTTTTTTTTAAAAAAAAAGGAAAAAAAAATCTGCTCTATTTACAACTAAAATTCAAATGTTTTTTTTTTGTTGTTTCGAGTTCATGATGTATAAAATATTGAAGTGCTTAATTGATCATGTGATTTATAACAATATTTAAAGTTCAAAATTTAATTTTGATTGCATGTGATTTGTAAAATTTTGAATATTATTGGTAATGAAAATTTATTTAATGTTGATATGGAAGATATTAGAATTATCAAGAAAAAAGAAGAAGAAGAAGAAGATATGGATGATAATAGTTACTTCACAAGTTTTCAAACTCTAAAGAACAAAAGTGAAAAGATCAATTATTCACAAGGAGGATCAATGATGCCCAATAAAAATGCACGGCTCATCCCCCACGGGTAATGCAATCATCTCTCTCGATTTGGGGGTAAAACGAAATGAAAATAATAATAATACTCCTACAACTAGGAGTAGAATTTATGGGGCAATAGTATAATTATAGAATATGATGATGAAGAATAATTAGAAGAAGAAGAAGAAGAATAGGGGCAATTGATTGTGTTTTTGAGTTGAAATCTTTGAATGAATGAATCCATATGGCCATGCAAATCTTTTGGTCACTGCCATACATTTATGGAAAATTCAACCTCCCAACCTCTTAAAATCATGAAAGATGCTAAAGGGCTCTCACCCAAACCCCCAAATGGCTGCAAAAGGCACCACTTTTTATTTAATATGAGTTGAAGAATTACTACTGCTCCAGAGACGAGACCATTATTAGAAGCCTTTGCCATCATTCGTTTTTCAGACCAAAAATTTATATCTAACCCTAGAAAGCAAAGCTAATTACTCTTCTTTCTTGCACGTTGGGGCAGCATAGCATCCCCCAAGCACTACCCTCTCTTTGTTCCTTTCAGTAAACAATGTAGACTTGAATGATCCGGAGCAACATCTTTTGTCCCCCAACCCACAAACCCCCCCCCCCCCTCCCTCAAATCTTTTCAAAACCGAGAAAATTTATTTTATTTTAGATGAACTTAGAATATTCATTTAAGAGTTTTTATTTTTTTGGATAATCAATACCATATTAGTTGAGTCATACGTGATAATATATTAAAATAGTAGTACTTTCTCTCATCTAGAATAGAATTTGACTTAATATCAAATAGGGTTTTGACCTTGATTAAATTATTTTAAATTTTTTATTAATGTTAATATCCTAAATTAAATAAATTATCAGTGAAATTTTATATAAAGATGTTATCTTAATAAGTAAAAACATTTAATTTCAGATATGTCAAAATAAAAATAAAAATATTTAATTTCGAACAAATGAAGTAATATATAATGAATTAAAGAATAAAACAAGTCCTAATTAATTAAAATTTAATAAGATACAATTAATCTCATTTGATATAATTTTTGTAAAGAAAGATATATTTTATACATTTTGTGAATCTTACAAAAATTAAAATTTGAAGTTACTTTTTAAAGATAATAAAAGTTTCATGGAACCAACTCAAGTTAAGAAGGAAAAAAAAAATCAACTTAGCTATCTAAATATAGCTTCAGTATTAGGAAATATTCAATGTATTTATCTTCTATTCTCAATTGATTAATGAATATTGATGAGCATACGCTTATTGACGAGTTCACACAATGCCCAACTATGAGCTTGCAGCTACTAGCCAACCTCCGCTCTTATTTACCAATCTCCCCTCCCCTACACCAAGATTAAGCAATTCATGGATACTCTTGACAATAAATATCAACACCTTGCTATAAGGATGGAGACCGTAAATAAGCATGGTTATAGGATGATTATAATTATAAACTCTTAAAATAACTATCGATTTTCTTTCTCTGCGCATATAAATTTAAATTTATATCATAAAATAAATACGCATTATCTTTTTCTTAAATTAAAATTTTAATTTACTTTGTGTTTTAATGGCAGGCAAAAATAATTAGAATGACCATCAAACTAATGTAGGTGTCAACGTGTTGATATGAATTTTTTTTAACTAGGAGTTTTAAAAAAAAAAACCAGAGTAATTGGGTTATCATTTTTGCACCATCGCATTCCCAAATGTTGCATTGAGGTTGGGACGAGGAGAACGTTGTATGAAATGAAACGAGTGCCACAAAGGCATTTTAGGAGCACTTGACAGTTTTACAGCTACGCGTGACATGGATTTCCATCCAAGAAGGACCATCCACCTGTGAAGCCATGATGTTTTCCCCGCTAATCCACTCATCACCCCCGGCCATGAGAATGAGGTTTTTTTTTTGGCCAAACTCTTCTAACCTTTTCCTTATAATTCTCAGCTTAATAAGGAAAAAAATTGCTACAAATTATGATATTCTACTAATTGTAAAATGTTAATGATGTATTATTATTACATGATGCAATAGAACATCATGGGAATTTTTTTGAAGGTGTAACTAGATATCATGATATTGCGAAAAGCTCATTGGATGCCAAATTATTTATTGTTTAATTTATTCCCACTTGATTACAAAAACAAAAAAAAAACTAATTAATTTCAACTTTCATGTGGTAAAAGGAGTCCGTCAAGGCGAAATTCCTCTCTCAATTTGAGTTTAAATTTCTCATCGGATATAAACCTATTATACAAGATTTATTTAATGAATTTACATTCTTATATATGAGATAGAATTCAACTAAAGTGCACTTCTAGATAGCAAAATTTGCATGTTTTCTTGTAAAAAAAAACACAATCACCTTGGTGGACCTATATATTGTCATCTATAAGGTTAGAATTTAACCAAAATCTATTAATTTATTGTTTTTGTTTAAATAAAGAAAAATAACCAATATAGTCCCCCATCTTTGTGATTTTGCCCATTTTGGTCATTTATTTATTTTTAGTCATTTAGATTCCCTATATATTATTTTTCATTCATTTTGTTCATTTTCACTCATTAATTGACATTTTCTCATTTCGGTCAACTCATAAGTGAAAGGATCAAAATGATTGGAAAAAAAAAAAAGGAGATCTAAATTGTCCAAAAAAAATAAAGAACCAAAATGATCAAAATCACAAAAATAAGAGGACAAAACAACCATTTTGCCTTAAATAAATTATTCACATATATTTGCCTTAGGAAAAAGAAAAAAAAAATCTTCACGTATATTAAGTATGGAAAATCTTGATATGCACTTTTGTAAGAAATTGATAGAAAAGTATAAGGGAGTATTCAACCACATTAAATTTATATTGCATTATCTTATTCCCTCCGTTTCAAATTAATAGACTTATTTGATTTTTTACACTAATTAAAAAAATATAATTACTATTGTTGAAAGTGTGTATTATAATGTAATATTTCTAAAATACCCCTTTCACATAGGAAAGTTTGAATATTAGAAATACTAATAAATTATTGAGAAAGTACTTTATAATTAATTGATGCATTTTTTCAGGAATCTATTCACCGATTGTTATTCAAAATGTATTTAATATTTTCATTTTAAATAAGGATAGTTTATTCAACTGAGAATATATTATTTTATTAATAAAGAAACAAATTTATAATTTGAGACAAATAAAAAAGAAAAATAGATCTATCAAATTGGAGCAGATGAGTAATTAATAATTACTTGTAGAGCTCATTAATAAAATTAATAGGATAAATTACAATAGAACTTTATAAAAATTTACATTCTTTCCTTTTTTGAGAATTTAATATAGAATGAGATGGTAGTCTGCAAAAGGAGACAGCACCAATTCTAATGTTTCCAAAGAATCCAAGCTATTGTGTTAAGACATATGACATTTTAAAACAATATATGTTTAGGAAAAATTAGTCAAATTAACCCTTAAATTATTTTACCCCCAAGATTTTGCTCCAAACTATTTCTTCTTCTATTTTTCTTTTTGGCTTTTTGAGTCTTTAAATTATTTTTATCAAATAAATTAGTTATGATCGTCAAATTTACTAAAGATTTATGTTAGACCCACTGGTAAAAAAGTTGATTCTCCTTAAATAAATAAGTTGTTAAGTTTGAATCTTGTGAAAGGAAATATAAAATTTATGTTAAATCAACATGTAAAAAAAATTGATTCTCTTTAAGCTATATTAAGTTCGAAATTTTGTAAAAGGAAAGACAGGTGTTAAAAAAACTTACCCCACAAAGGAGTTACTGGTGCACTTTTACATTTTTTTTTATTACATGTGGTGCACTTTTACATTAGAAAGACATTTTGATTAAATTAGGTTTAAAATCCAAAAGAATTGGCTGGATTTTGCTACAAATTTAGTGGTCTAAGACTAGTTTGATTAATAAAAATAAGAATATAACAGTAGGAGTTTTATTTTAAATGTAATTAGTATACTAAATTGATTTTTTATATTTAAATAATAGTTTAACAATTAAATAATTTATGTACAATTTAAAAGCTTTTGGATGCATATTGAAATAAAAAAAGATCAAAGCTGAATGGTACAAATTAGTGAAAATAGAATTGAAGATAATTTATATTCATTTATTTTAAATTAATGTCCTTTCTTTTCTTTGTACAAAAAAAATATTGCAAATAAATAATTTTTGAGGGGATGTGTAGACAGAGAAAAAAACAAAAAACAAAAAGAGAATGGAAGGGTTGAAGATTTGGATGATATGTTGATCACACAATAAAACCCAAAACCAAACAAAAGAGAATCGATGATGGGGGGCGACCGGGCGAGGGAGTGGGTAGGACGGGGGTGGTGGGTTGTGGTGTGATGATGGGCTCCGTCGGTTCGGACCAATCCAAACAATCATTGCGAATCTTCTTACGGCCGAGCCCTACCATCATTTCGGGCCATATTGAAATACCCATAAAGCCCTCTCTCACATACATCAACACTCCCAACCCAGCATACTAAATACCCAAACTACCCCCACACTGACAGCCCATCATTCACATGACGCCATCCCCAAAAAACTCATCATCATCATCATAAGCCCAAAGTAAACAAAAAAACCGAAGAGAACATTAAGATCCTTGCCAATACCAGCCGCCTTCCATGCTTACACATGCATGATTGTTGTGCCAGAAGCCAGAAGGAGAGAAAAGGCATGTCCATCCACCCCACCCCCACACCCCATCATATGACCGCAGGACAGACATTCACTTCTTAGTCCAAAGATTTGCTTCCCTCCTACTTTTTGCACTATATATATTGACCTGCCCTTTAGTGCTCTTTGTCCCTCTGTTCTCTGTTTTTTTTATTACTGCTGAGAAGAAATCAAGAAACTGTTGTTATACTGCTGCTGCTGCTACTGCTACTACTACTACTACTATACTACTAGAAAGCTTCCTCAGCCAAAGCTGCTGCAGCTTCTTACCAAACCTTTGTAAAGGTAATCTTTTTTGAAAAGAGAGAGGGAGACCCCACTTCTTCTGTCTCTCTTTCTCTTCACTTCTACTACTAGATTTTGTTTTTGTTTTTCTTGCTGTTTCTTCCATCATCTGTCCAATGCTATTCTTTCTTTCACAAACAAAGGTCGATAAAAGGCTTTCTTGAATGGGGTACATTTTGGCAACCTTCGGTTTGTATTCTTGTATTCTTTCTTTAGAAAAAAAACACTCAGAATCTTCAAGTACTTGTTCTCTGTGTTTCCAAATGAAAACCTCTTTCACTCTTGTCTTCTCTAAACTTCTTTACTAAAACAAAATGCAAAATAGTCATGGGTTCGTTTTACTTTTTGGTTATTAAGTATTGCTTCTGGGATACTCCAAGCTTCTGTGCCTAATCTTAACTTTGTTACGAGGAGGAATGTCTGTTCACTGGTTCCTTCCTTACGCTGTAGTGTGTACACTGGATATATATTCCCCTGTACATCTACAAGGCCAAAACATCAGCATTTTGATGGAAATACTTGGGAGGCAATTTCATGGGCTTTTTAATGACCTATTAAAATAATGTTTTTGTATTCGAAATTTTGTAGCTGAACATGTTAAAATCTGTTAGAATGAACTTTATTCTTATCTTCCCAACAACGACAGCAGAAAGGAGCCGTTTTTAAATGAGTGTTGTCTAGGAGATACTGATACTCCTCTCCTTTTTATCATCTTTGCTCGTTATATTATTCACACAACTACAGTTATTGATTTCTGTTATTATAAGAATTGTTCTTGATTTGCATCTCCTCTGCCCTGTTCTCACTTATTTCTTTCTTCTGGAATGGATTGATTTCTTCTAACAGAGGTTAGAAAGATTTAACTTGTGGGACATCAATTGCAGCTTATTTGATCAGTTACTTAAGTATACCAGAAATTCATAGGAATTAAGTACAGACCGCAGAGTAGTTACATTTGTAGAAATTCAAATGAAAATCATGTGTTGAATTCAATTCCAACCATACTTCTTTCGTGGTACAACTGCATTAACTCTCTTTTGGCCATAATCGTGAATATTTCTTGGTTGACATTAATTTGTTCTAATTATGATGTTGATTTCAGGAGCAGCCAACCGGTGCCAGAGGCGGGTGCTTTCGGTTTTCTGCCACAGAAGCAATGGATAAGCTCAACTCAAAGCTGTACGTGGAGAACTGCTACATAATGAAGGAGAATGAGAGACTTAGGAAGAAAGCAGAGCTTCTGAACAAAGAAAATCAAGCACTGCTGAATGAGCTGAAGCGCAGGCTTACTCATGAAAACCAGAGTCCAAGGTCTCAGAACAACATTCCTGATCTCAATCTCTGCTCTACCTCAAACTCGAGTGCTTCCAAAACCAGCAACAATTGAAGGAAGATCCTTCCCTAGAAAGAAAAGAAAGAAAGAAAGAAAGAAAGGACGTCTTGGCCCTACTTAGGACTCCTCTTTTACTTGTTTTCGCAATAGAATAGGAGTCAAATTTGGTAGTTTCTTCTTCTGCTGCAGTTTCAGTGTTGGTAGTTCTTTTTGAGTACTTACATAGGACAATAGGCAGCCCCATCCATCAGGGTAGCATTTTCTATAGATTATTATATATATAATTCCATCCCTTAATTATCTTACTAATTATCACTTTTTGGAGGGCCATAGATGTACCAGCAACTCAAGAATTGTAGCAATTTAACGGCTAGAAATCCATTATATATATAATGTCTATTTTGTATTTCCCTTTCTTGGATCTTGGTCAATTTGATAAGTGCATTGTATGCCATGCCTTTGTACTAAAATTCGTGCTTAATTCACGACTCTCTGTTTACCAGTTAGGTTACCTCCTTATACAACTACATATGCGATCAATAGTGGCTTGCCCTTCCTTATAATTCATATACTATTTTAGGTTTCACTGTTAAATAGCACCAAGATACACATGCACCTCTCACGAATGGAAAATTTGGCGACCCAGCTCTACTACCCTCGTCCCACCCCACCCCCCCCCCTCCCCCGCCCAAATTTTTTTTTCTTCTAGATATACTTGTAATTTGTCACTCCAAATCCACTACCTATTTTTCTACCTCATTCCTTGTCCCCTCTAAAACAAATATGTAGGCATGTGACTGTGAATATGTGGGATATAGAAAGAGAGTCAGAATTCAGAGCAAGGAATATATGATCTCTGAAGTAATTTTTGTATAATTTCTCATTTGTTGCATTTAAAATACCAAGCACCATGCATTTCCTTAAAATATTGCATGTATAGGAATGTTGATTAATTATATCAGCGCCACAGATTTTTTAATCAATGCAATTATTTTCATGATTGTTTAATTTTTTACAAGATAAAAAGTATGAGTTGGCTTTAAATTTTTCTAAATTATAATGTGTATAATATATATATATATATATATATATATATACCGTTATAATTTTTAAATAGATAATTCACAATTGAATTTGGTTAAGATTCCCGAGGTTTTTTTATTTTATTTTGATCATTCTTTGGCTAAAAACCTTTCAGCACACTCTCTCTAAACTTTTATTTAATTCAAAATTTTGATTCTTTTAACACATGTATGAATTTTATATATTCATATAACTAATTATGCTTTTTTATATTGTTTTTCAATTAAAATTAAGACTTTTAAAATAATTTATTAATTATATTTTATTTATTTTATAATCATATCACAGTGACTTTGTGAGGCTCAATTTAATTCACACTAATCATTTAAATACAAAACTATAAAATTCAATTCAAATACATCCCATAATATTTTCTTCTTCAACACAAAGATAAAATTACAAAATAAATGGCTGGTTTTTTGCCCTCTAGATTACCAAGCCATCCAATTTAAAATCGCCCTCCAATCTTTGTTCAAGGTTGATCTTTGATTATCATCCATCGAAGAAAAAATGGAAGAGAAAAGAAAAAGAACAGATTTATTTCTATATCTATATTATATATTCATCAAGCAGAAGACAGCCAAGTGAAATGACTGGAGGATCCTATCAGAGGTAACGTCATTGAGATCCAGCAGATAAGTCAATGAAGGTTCATTAGTACTCTCAATGCCAAATGAGTTTGAAATTGAAAAGGTTACACAGAGAAAGATGAGAAAAGAAAAAAAAGAGCCCACAAATACAATAATACCCCATCAGTTCACTCATCTCATATCATGTGGATATGACATTGCATCATGTCTTCCCCTCTGCCAAAGGTTGACCATCATATAAGGCTCAAAACAAACAACAAATCTCTCGGAAATTCACATCATGTCCCTTCATTTTTACTACTACTACTCAATATAATCACTGCTACTACCCTTAGTATGTATATATATACTTTTTCTCAGTCTCAAATTATACATTGTTCTTTCTTTTTACACATAGAAATTAATAAAATTAAGATAATATATACATTGTTTTATAAAATATATTTTTATTTATTTTGATCCTTTTATTTTAAAACCTTCATTTTTATATCTTTTTTTAATATATGAGATTTTATCGAGATTTAAATACGTGATATAGGCAAAAAAAAATAATAAAAAGTAAAAACGCTTATAATTAGGATGGTGAGAAAAGTCTCTTACAATTTATATTTAGAAATTAATTCAGAGTAATTTTTTATTTTTTTTAACAATTTAAAAGAATTTCAACAATTGAGAGAATAAAGGTTAATTTTTTTTTCTTTTTTCGTTAGGATTTACAGATGGAAATCACCACCATATCAAGCAAGTCAAAATGGGAAGCTAAAAAGAGGAGGGCATAGGGGCCAATGATGACTGCAACGTCCTGGCAAGACCCAAGGAGCCTGCCCAAGCAGTGACCAAACCCCTCCCTAATTCAAACAGACGGCAATTTGGCATCCACAATCAGCCGATAAATTTCAACTAGCTAGTTGTAGTAGAGATCAACAGAGTAATATATTCTCTTATAAGTGTTCTCAGAAGAAGATTTTGTTTATCTTTGCTTCGATTGAGTGTATCCTCCCAAGATCTTTAGTCATCAGAACAATATCTTAGACATCATTTCTTCTATCAACCCATCCCTCCAAATTGCAAATCAGTATTGCAGATGCAGACATACTCATGAATAGTCCTCTAGATTACCAAGCCATCAAAATTTTCAAGCCTACACATCATAATTTGAAGGAAAAAATAGAAAAAACTCATATCCGTTGCCCAGTTCTTTCCTATACTCAATTACTTATATATCTGTCACTCAATTACTTATATATGTCATTTGGAACTACCCCTTTTCGTTTTTCATTTGTTCTTTGTTCTAAATTGAATGAATGTTCTGACTTGGAACTTGAAAGTTGGAATAGTAAACAGCCAAAAGAAAAATGTTTGCTACTGGTAAAATTAAACCATGGACTCTGCTTGAAGACGGCTAGCTGGTCTTGAGCCCCGTTCACCATCATTGCTTTTTGAACTTTTCATTTTTGTAAAAGATCAATTTAATTTTGGTGCCATGATTTGCCATGGAAAATTTCTGCTGTTCGTTGCTCCCTTCTTTCCTCGTGGATTGCTTTTAGTTAAGTAGATGCTCTAGACAACATCTATTGAAATATTTTTTTCACCTCGGTTGAAAAAGATGCAAGTATGCTCGTGGGTGAGAGGTGGGAAAAATAAGTATCAAGTAAAATTTCAAGTATCAATGAGTTCGATTAGTCAGTAACAACAAAAACCAGAAAAAGAAAAAATAACATCCGTGACCAACACTTGGTAAAGAAAAGGCAGTCTGGTTAGAAATATTCTTAGGCATTTTCTTATTGAAATAAGATTCATCGTCCTCCATAAAATACAATGCGTTAGTCCCAATTACAATATCCATGCCAACATTTGCAATTATCAGTTGTGTAGTTGTACAAATGTGGGCTCGTGAGCGGGAAAAGAAGCCAGATAAACCCCAGCAACCCAGCCACAAATGCCAGAGTTACCATCCCTGGATATCAAAGGAAAAGTTTCTTCATGGAAATGTATTCATCTTAATTGATAAATCACTGCTGCTGGGTACTTAATTTTTAATAATTTACCAAAAATGCCTAGTATTTGGTTATTCTGATGAATATTTGTGCACGTACCTGTTCTCCGTGAGAAAATTACTGGCAAGCCCATATAATTGCAAAACATGTGAGAAATTAGCGGACCACTAAGATGCCCTGATATTAAAACAGAATGTTACAAATAGTTACCATTTAAAATGAGGAAATATAAATAAGAACTGTAGCTAGCCAGGTAGAAGAAACAGCCTTACGAAAAAAGTCCCTAATGCATTTCTAAATTTGGCAAATCTTTTCAGTTGTTTCTTCTTTCTAACGATAAGTTATAGGCTTATGTTACTGGCTTGGCGAGCATAAACACAATCTTTCATGCCTTCTAATTTATCATCACAGCCTCAAGATATTACTGTGTTCTGTCTATGGCTGAAAATTGAGCCTATATCATTGCAGCTAAACAAGTTTCACTAAAGGAAAGAAAAACAGATATATTGCCCAGACAATTTATTCCCTTATAAGTATTACTAACCTGTTCGAACAAACAAAAATGATGCATATGATCCAAAGACGTCAGTGTAGACAACCTGAAAACCTGAAAATCAGCATAATGTCAGTAGATGTAATAAGCTTAAAAGAATTACTCCGGTCTAAATTAAATGTGCTCATTTCTATTTTGCAATGTCAATTTTCCTAAAATAGACATATTTTTCATTTAAAATATCAATCACAATCTCCATAATTTTAAGAATTTACTTTTGTAACAGCATTAATAACAACAATAATAAAAGAACTTAATAATGGTCAAGGGCACATCTTTGGATGAAGGGAGTATTACAAAAGATGAAAGGAAATGAAGGGATTTGCACGGATCCAAGTGAAATATTAGTTTCAAAGAGAATGAACTATATCGGGTAAACTCTTATTGCTCAACTTATAGAAAAGCCTTCTTGAATCCTTAAAAAACAATTACAAATTATAGTTATTGAGAAAATGAAATCTGGGGAGGATAACAATTACAAACAGTTGGTGATGTTTTACTCCATCTCATTTCCATACTAAAACCAGAATAAAATTATAAAAGGCTATAGATACACTTGACCAACATATTAGGAGTTTGTTGAATTAGCCAGCCATAGGCATACCCTGAAGCTTTGAGACTACTGAAGTCCCAAGTGCACCATGCATCTCCTAATATGCACATATAAACCGTATTCATCTCTCTCTCTCTCTCTCTCTCTCGTATGCACATAGACAAATACATCACCAACTTGTATTAGATAATTGCTGTATCATTGCACCTTTTCTTACAAAAATATTTCCTTTTTCATTCACATTCTTTCTGCATTTAAGTTGTTTTGTTATTCCCCACTTATGCATAGTGGGTTGGCAATGGACACGGGTGGGGCCGAATTCCAAATTACCCGCATCCTCATCCACTTTTTATCCATCCTACTTGCATCTGCATCCGCCTATATTATGCATTTATAATAAATTACAAATAATAAAAAATGATTTATAAGATTAAAAATATCATCTATAAACTGTTACATTAAACATCCAATATTACATAAATATCTTCAATAAAGTTCAACAGTACTAGCAATTCTATTCACCTATAAAATGTGAAAAATAATTATTAATGTTTATTTTGATATAATTATTTCGCTGGATTTCTTTAAAAAAATTTCAAATAAAGTTTCAAGTATATATTTCATGAACTAAATATTTAGATACTTTTATATTTTTAATGAACTAAAGATTTGGTTGGCTGAATAAATGTTTTGGTCTTTTTTTAAAATTATATATAAGCGCACGCACGCGCACACACACACATATATATATATATATATATATATATATATATATATAACATATGCAGATAATCAGCAGGAACAAAATTCATACTTGTACCCTCATCCTCTTCCTCATTCTCTTTTCAATACCCACATTCTCATCCGCCCCTGCTTAAGGTGGGTAAAACCCGCCCCTATCAGGACGGATGCAAGTAGATACCTGCGGATTAGGATTTTTTTGCCAACCCTTCTTAACAATCTTATGCGAAGTTGTCAAGAATCATTTATTCACAAGAAGTGGGAGGCACTAGAGAACTTTTTCAAACCCAGAAATGCCAATAATTTGGTCAAAGGTTAAGGATATCATTATGATCAACCCATTTTGCAAAGGCATTTTTTTAGTTTCTGGATTAAATCTATTTCTTTACAAGAAAAATACAAATTATTCTGTCTTTCTTTTCTGAAACATTAGCACGAAAAATGATTGCATTAATCTCCTCTAAAGAGTACAAGATGTGGACCATATCATGAGTAAAACACTTCAATAAAATTTACTACCATTCAGTTAAAGAGTGTATTTGGACAGCATCTTTTAAGAAAAAAAGTGTTTTTTATTTGTCCAGGAAAATGAGGGATTTTATTTCTGGAATCTGAAATTTGATATTTTAAAATTGGATTTGGGAAAGCATCTTTTATAGTTCTAATTACCCTTCTCATTAAATACGCAATCTTGTTTTACATGAAAATGCACACTGAAATCGATTATTTAGGTTTAGAACTAGGCTTCTCATCAAATACACAATCTTGTTTTACATGAAAATGCATATAATCAATTACTGAAATCGATTATTTAGGTCTTTAATGCATATAATCAAGTTTCAAAACCAATTATGTGAGGTGTTTTTCTTGGAAAGAAGTGTCATTGTTCAACTACCATTTTCTCTAAAACACTTGGGCTTGGAAAATGAAAACAGAGATCTTGTCCAAATAATATCTCATTCGGTTCCCCACCCCCGGCCAAAAATAAATAAATAAATAAACTGTCCATATAGACACATACCTACTTTCATGATAGCTTTCACCAAGTTGTGGCTTTCCTTGGAATACAGCTCCAATAAATGGTTTAGATGAGCTGAAAGCAAGTTGTGGCCAAATTAATAGTGCAAATATATCATGCCTTGTAAAGAAAGATCTGGGAAGAACATCACCAGTAAAGTACAAATGTTTATGTTAGAATCTTGAACCTTTCCTATCAATGGAAGAGAATGTTGCTTCCAGCAATATAGAGGTGATTTTTAAGAAAAGAAAGACTGATCCATGTTTTGCTCAAAAGTTGTAGAAAATAAAAAAGGAAAGGTACAATGAAAAATTCTGGCCAAAGTTCAATATCAACAAGAAAAATCAATCCTAAAATGCATTCATTCTTTTCCCTAGCCCCATAAATACAAATGCTAAAGTTTGTCATCTTTTTTTTCTTCTGTAAATGTAACCAAAGACAACCTCCAACAGTACTTTAGCATCAAGTATTTAAATGTAATATACTAAGTAATTATTTTCACTTACCTAAACTGAAAAATATGGGGCAAAGAAAAACAGCTGTGTAAGTGCTAAATCCTCCACAAAGAAGCAACGGTATCATACAAGCTCTAAATACCAATTCTTCAGTAAGAGGTGCCTGCCATATGTGATGCCAGCAGTAACATAAATAACCAGCAGAAATTAAAATTCACAAAACAATAACAAGTCAAGTGGAGTTCATAATGTACCAAAAGCAACTGGAATCCCATTCCTGATCAAATAAAAACCAGGAAAAATCACAAGAAAATACATGGCTATAGTTTATAACACAGCTACAAACCGTAATCCCCATCCGATTAGGAACTCCTAGCAGTTTGTTTCTACCTCAAACCTTTGCTTAGTTTCTTTTTCTCCCATTTCTACTTTCAATTTCCTTTCACTGGGAGTTTCAAGTAATCCAAGTTGATAAATAAGACTTTGACATGCATATAACTGCCAGCATTACTCATAGTATTCTCAATATCATGCACTGTTACAGTTAAGCATTATTCTCAATCCATATACACTGCCTCACCCCCTTAATCCCCTACCACCCTTGCACGACCACCCAAAAAGGCCCAAAAAGAAAAAATAAATAAAACACAATAAGTGAGCAGTGATTTCTGTGCTAAATGTAAAGTCTCGAGCTACCTAATTTACATTGTAAGAGCAAATCTCTATAACCATATAGTCTTTTGTGTTCTATGAGAGCATTTAAATAAATAAAATTGCAATAATCTTCACATTTGATTGATGTTGGTTCGCTCTCAAGAAAATTGGCAATCAACAATATGATAAGGCAGACAATAAAGTTGGCATAAAAACATAGAAAAGAAGAACTGCTAAAATAGGAGAAAAATATTAGAGAGAGGAAAAATTTATCCAGATACTTACCACAATATAGTTACGCCAGGTTGAAATATTGGAAGCCATCGAAAATATCCATTCACTAAATCTTTGAGGTACTGCAATTATATAATAAACAAGTTCATTTCCACCATAACTCTGATGTTCCTTGTATGAATCCAGAAGTCGCAAAAACTTCAGGAAAAACGATCCAGAGTACATTAGGGAAGTCAAGGAAAGAGGAAAGACCAAAGCTTGCCACTGTTTCATAAATAAAATTTGCATTTCAGCAATAAGTCATCCTTTAAAATCTGCAAGCCAAGAGGTACTAAGAATTTATAACAACCAAATGCAAAATAATGCCTCATAACAAGGCTGAAGTTAAACATCAAGAATAACTGCTTACGTTATGATCCAATCTAACACCGTATGAGCTAAAACCTTCGGGGCCATTCCACCTTATCTAGCACAAACAAAGAATAACATAGAAATAATATCAGAAACTTAGCATAAAAGTTCTGCAGTTAGAAAGGAAAGTGATCAAGTTCTGAAGAGGCTAATCTCAAGCAATTACCAGATAAGTGCCTATTGACCAAATATGATTACTGTAGCGTTTGAAGCTTTTAACAATTTATTTAAACTAACCAATATTGGCTGAATTGAATGAAATGACTTCCTTATGTAAGTCAACTTAACTGGTCTAGCATTTGACTGAATACTTATTATTTTGCGCCAGAGTGCTGAAATTTAAACTATGAGAAGAAAATTAGTCTTCTTCGATTTTGCCAAATATTCATGTGCATCATTGGTACTTCAATGTTTGTTTAGCACTCCAATTGAGTTATGTTGAATAACATATCCATACGTTGTCTTAATGGCAATTTGAATTCTCAAGCTCAATAATTCTAGTCCTGGAATTTCAGGGAAAGAGCACAATGGTTAAATGGAGAATTAAAAAGTTCTATACTATTTTCCCACAAAATGGATAGACTATAATCCTCATAATATGAATGGCATATAAGATCAACTTAGAGATATTGAATTTGTTAGGAATATTAGCCTTCAAAAAAAAGTTGCATAAAATGTCGATAGAGATTCAATCCGTGATTTTAAACTCTCACCTATGATTTAAAGGGGGCAACTTGAAATTCAAGAGCCTTTCTTTTTTTCCTTGCTCTTCATTTATTTTAAAATCTTTGGTGCTCAATCGTCTAAGAGGAAATGAAAAAGGAACAAAGTGGGAGATACCTAAGGAAAAGGGGCTTACTGAGAGTATGAGAGCGGAGGCGATAACGGAGATGACGGAAGAAATGGCGACGCATATAAAACGTCGAACCATGAAAGATTTGTAAGAATTTGGAGGAGGTAATCGGAGAATCAACGTCGGAGCGTAGAGAATTGCAACGTAAAGAATTGCCATAGCGGCACATGCTATGACTGCTACTGATCTTGAAAGTCCATTAACGACTTCTTCTTTTTCCATTGATACCGGGGTCTGCATCAGATCATCTGATAGACTGATTCTCAAGACACAAGCAAATCTTACTCTGAATAGACTTGAATTCACAACCCAGTATCATCAATGGTGGGTTGATATAAGGCTACTTTTTGTGCTTTGTTTGAAAGCTGGACAAGGAAAGATTCTTAATTTCTGGATGAAATTATTTTTCTTTTCTTTTTCCACTCATTTTCTTTTGTTCATCAGTCATAAAAAATGGGTATTGATTAAATTGGTTTTAGACTAACTAATTACAAACCCAGACCCAGCCAGCACACCCCACCCCAGCCCAAGGAAAAAACAAAAATTGTCTAGCATTCTATTCTTAAAATTTATATGACATCTTGCAAGAACAAACCTAATTGATTGTAAACATTAGTGTGTGTTTTTATCCAAAAAATTATTCTTGAGATATTAATAGATACTATTCCAAAACAAAAAAGTAGTACTTCGTAAAATTTCATCATCACTATGATTAATAGTTTTTGCCTAAAATTTTCTTTATATTGAGAATGGAAAATAAATAATATATTTATATTATGTACTATGGTATACGTCAAATTAAGTTTTACATATAAATTTATTATTAGTTTTTTATAGGTTACATATAAAATTGTATAAATAAATAAAATAAAGTGAATAAATTATTTAAGAGTAGAAATTTTAATTAAAATTAATTTTAAAAAATGCACTTACTATGATAATGATGCTCATATATAGAGTTGAGAAAATGTTTTAAATGTGAATAGGATGGAAATTTTAAAGATAAAAAGTGTGAATGAGAATTTTAGGTTAGAGGATAAAAATTTTTAAAAATCCAATTAATAAAAATAATCATTTTGGATAAGTTTATTAACCAAACTCACATTGGTTGGAAATTCAAAAAACTTGTAAACAATCACCATTTTCTATTATGTTTTATTTTGAAAACGTACACCATTTTTAAGGATAGCCCTAACATGCTATTCTAATAGGTCTCGTTTGATGAGAGAAAAGAAACCAATTGGGCCAATTTTCCTTCATCCCTACTGTGGCTGGATTTTCATTTCACTCTGGACTCTATTTAATAGTTGGACAAGGCGTGGTTCTTCACTCTACTTCAATGGCCAACCACCTTCCCAAGGTCGAAACCGGCGGTAGAATTTCAGCATCATCCCCATCCATTGCTACTTCGTATTATCTTTCTACTCCTTGTCCTTATCCCTCTCTGGGCTTAAGCTGGGAAATTTCCCTTTCACCAATGAAATTTGACACAAGTGGTGAGAAGTTTGTTGTCATTTAAATTAGCTTTTGAGTTTGTCTTGCATGTAAACAAGGGGCAAAAAAAACCCTCTATTGGGAGCTTTCTTTTCCCCCATGGCCCGAGCAAGGGATCTTAGAGTAAGAATAGACTAGATAAGTCATGAATTGGAGAAATAAATGCGAATATGCAATCTTTGTAAAAAAAAAATCTCCTACACATTGTTTATTTTTACTAATAAATAGATTCCAATAAATGAAAATTCATAAAAATGCATTAAAAGCTTATAACGATGGCAAATATCATCTCATAAAACTTTAAATAAAATAAATACGTTATGATCTTATGAATACTTTTATTAGTATCAATACCAACATAAAAGTTTTAACTCTATAATTGCTCCTTTTTCTTGAGAAGAACATTAACCTGGTTTCGTGGGGCGCGTCAAAAGCATTGTAAATTGCCTAACCAAGAGAGAAAAGTTAGAAGGCCAATTTTTCTTACAAAAAGAAAAGGAAAAAAAAAAAGAGTTGGAAGAGCATTTGGTTCTGGTAGAAGAACTCGTCTAATTAAAGCAGACTCTTCTTTACGAAGATTCTTATCAGTAATCGACGAGTCAAACCTAAAGCTCTCCTCTTGGTCAGCAAGAGTTGTGCCTACGCCTACCTTCGTTCTTTTTGGCCCTTCCATATAGTCAAGCATAATTGCTGACATCTTTGACAATGGCAGAACGATTAATAGATAAACTCCTCAATAAAATAGTCCAAGAAATTCATGAGTTGATTAAAGTCCACAGTTCTATTAGAGTGTTTTCTATTAGTATTTGATATGTGATCAGTAGTACAGTTTTGGCAGCTAATTAAGATACAATTTTAAAGTTTTTTTTTTTTTTTGAGATTTGTTGTCTTATTGTTGCGACTTTGCGGCCTAAATAGCTTCATACCTGGGATTTGGCCTCTTTTTATAAAGAATGGCTTCCGTAGATCCACCCTCCCATCATGTTCCGTTGAGGTGGTTAGCTCTACATTGGCTGACTTTTTTTCATTCAGTTTAGTTGGGTACATCCATTAATTTCTTTCATGAAAGAATATTCCATAGGATCTTCAGGCATGTAATATCAAACGCATGTATGGTTTGAAAATTGTAGCTGGGAAATCGAAATCAAGAATAACAAAAAAATAAACAAAAAACTTCTTAATTATATGGGGGTAGTTGTAGATTTGTTGAAGAGCGTTCCGCTATCTACCTTCCAGCAAACCCACAACTCCTTAATTCACTCAAACACAAAATCTCCAAAGCCACAACTATATATATACTTCTTTAATTTTCTTATGTCTATAAGATTGCTTAGACATCATTCGCAATTATCTAACTATATAGCTAGCTTTATAAACATGGCCCTAACGGTAAAAGACGCCGAAGAACATCAGAGTGTCATTGCAAAAGAGACGGAATTAGGCATCAAACAAGAAGGAGAAGAGGAAGAGGAGCTTTTTGAGATCAATCTGGAGGCAGTAAATGAAATCCCACCACCACATTATTGGGAAAGCTATGTTACAGCAACGAATAACAACACTCTTCTAGCTAATTGTTTGCTACCTATTGTTGATGTTTCAAGCGCTATTCCAACTAATGCCTTGACATGGCCGACTAGTTCAATTTTGGTGGTGGAATCTTTGGCGTCACCGGAATTCATGACCAGTTTCCCTTCTTTTGGTGTCTTTGCTTCCCAATACAAGAAAACAAAAGCATGATATATATATATATGACCTATACAAATATTAGTGTGGCGATCCTAGAAGTTTGGAGTTAAAAGTAGGACGGATTTTGATCCGTTACCTTGTTGGCATGTTCTAGTAATTTTTTATGTTTAATATACTTCGTCCCCAAATATAACATACCTTCTTTCGATATTTCATGCGTATTAAAGATAAATTTTAATTTACTAAAATATCATAATTTATTATGTAATATTCTTTCTTTAAAATTTGAAACTAAAATATTTATTTTCTATTAATTCATTTAAGAGTAAAGATAATATTAAAAAAATATACAAAATAACTATCAAAAATCTCAAAGTATTTTTTTTTTGGACAAAAATAGAATATAGTTAAAAATCTTTGATAAATTAATATTTATTATCTTTTACTTCATTCACACAAAAATAAAAGTTGCTGGGCTCATTTTTACACAAACCAATGAACTTTTTTTTATTCTTAAAATACCTTTAATTATTAGGAATGTGTTTTATTGTAATTCATGTCTTTTCTTTTAAAAGGATGAGGTGTGTGACAAAAAAATATAGGAATAAATAAGTGTATTATGAGAAAAAATGTATAAAATATCATTAAAAAGTTGTAAAATAACATATATTTTGCGACAAATATAAATGACTTCAATAACTTATATTTTTTTACGAAAAGAGTATTTGTTAAGAGATTATCAAGAAGATAAGATTTAATAATTTAATACTCTCAATTTAAAATTAAATGTTTCATATTTTTATTTAGAATACTCGAAATTAAATTTATGTTTTTAAAAAATAAACAATTTTAAAATTAAGTTTCATTACCAACCTTTTTTGTTTAAAATGATTTTGTTACTAGTCAATTGTATTAATAACAATAATAATGCACTTCATTTGTTTCATTTCAATTGTCTATCATGTTTTTTCATAATAATTGAACGTATTGAAAATGACTATCATGCAAACAAAATTCTTATTTAATTAGTTGTGTAAATTATAAATATGGTTCAAAAGTTTAAGGTAAAATAATGAACATTAAATATTCTTCAAGAAATGCATTAAAAGTTTGAAGTAAAAAAATTGCTTTGCTAATCTAGAAAATTATTTTTAACATTCTCGTTCAAATATATTAATAAATTTTTAAAATATTTATAAAATAATCTAATCGAAAATAAGAAGTCAAATTTTATATTTTCAAAATTACATAGGTATAATTGTAAAGTTCGTACAAAAATTAGGAACATAACTATTCAAATGGGACAAATAAAAAAAGAATAATAAATAATTGAAATGAAACGAAAGGAGTATTAAATTTATTAAAGTAAAAAACCTTTACTTATCCTTTTAAAGAAATATAAATCATTTGATAAAAAAATACTTCAATTAAGAAATTTTTTCTCTCCCTAAAATACTCATATTTTATTTATTTATTTATTTAAAATTCTATTTATTCTCTCTCTAATTATTACTCCATCTTTCAAGAGAGAGAGAGAATGTTTCCATTACCAAGTATTTTGGAATTATAAAAATCTAATATAAAGACGGTAAGTTTAGAAAAAAATAATAAATTATTTTTAAAAAATCGTAAAATAATTTATATTTTAGAGCAACAGATGATCTAATTAATTACTTTATTCATATCAAAATATAAAATACTTGAAAATTTTACATATATTAAAGATGTATTCTGATTTCTTAAAATATTATCATTTATTATGACATACTTTTTTTTGAACATTTAGAATTTATTTATTTATTTTCTCTCCCTCCATTTAAGATATGAGTAATATTTAAAAAAATATACAAAATAACTTTTGAAAGTTTCAAAGTATCTTATTATAGTTTGTGATAAAAAAATTGTTCCAAGTATTTTATATTTTAGAACGGAATAAGTAATAACTTATATTTTAAAAATAAAGGAATAATTTGTTTTCATTAAGCCCAATATATAGGCTATATTTGGGCTAAAGGAAAATTTTTTTCAATTCCCAATATTTTTGTATTACATTTTAATTAAAATTATATTTTAAAATAATTTATTAACTATATTTTTTATATTTTATATTATTATCAATAATACATTACGTAAAACATATCAATATGTTTTTAATTCTTAATAATTATTTTTTATCCATTTAAAAAAACAAAAAAAAAACCTCTTTCAAAACCTAATTCAAATATATTCCTACATTTTTCCGACAGTATCTATAGGATTCGATCTCCCTCTTGCAGGCTGATACACGGCCGACGCATCTTCTGAGTTGAGTGCTCAGACTTAGCTACAGAAGAAGACGCAGGAGCACTTTGATTTTTATTGACTAACTAGTCTGTCTATCCTTTGCATTCCCGAGGAGTCAGCCGTGAATTCCACCGTAAGATTATATGCTTATGGACTCGGCTCCCATTACTGCAACAGTTGAATCTTCTGAGGACCGGCCTTTCATGATTCAAATCAATAAAACTCATACCTGACTTACCATAAATCTTCTGGAGATTATCTGTAATTACTTTTTAAATTAAATATAGATTGATTGACCTCTTCATTAATCAACTTTCAATCACAAAAGGAAATGTCTCTGCTAGACACATGCAATTGGGAGGTCCCAAGTTTTGTCAAAGCATGTTCTATACATATTATAGCTGGTATCGGCCCATCCACCCGGATTGGCTCTCTTAGAAACGAATGCGCATCATGAGAAATTAATACCTTGAGCAATCCTTCACCTCAATGTTTTACATTTTTGTTTGTAAAGAAACTAATTGCATTTCATGACTTTTTTTTTTCCAATGCAAACATGGGGCGTTCACAGAATTGGTAGAACTGTTGTAATTCACATAATCATTATAATATTATAAAAACACTTTGAGAAGAAAAACAAATATTTCTATTAAAATAAATTCACCAAAAAGAAAAACAAAACTCACGAAAGAAAAAAAATCTTAAACTCTCTCAATCTCTTAATGTATTGATTCTTTACAATTTATCACTATCAATGGGATGATTTACAACTGAGAAGAGGACATCAATTTATAGTCAATTGAGAAAGTGCGAACAATCCAAAATTTTGATGAAATTTTTTGACAAACAACGGCAGAAAAACGACGATAATTTTTTGTTGCATTTGACAATAATTTCTTTAAGTGGTTGACTACCTTATTGTTTTGGATAGTCATGTAATTTGACTCTTCAATTCTCCCCTCCAAGTATATCCGGAACAAGTATCTCAAATATGTTTATACACAACTCTTATTTTTCTCGTGTGACCACCTTTGTTAACATATCTGTTGGATTCTCTTTTATATGAATTTTCACTAGTTTCAACAATTATCGATCCATTGCTTCGCGTATCCAATGTACATTGATGTATTAATAAATTAACTAATTTTTATATTATTTAATAACTATATTTTGTTTAAAAATCGATTAATTATGTTATTTAATGGATATATTTCACGTTTCCCTTCTATTTCTTTGTAGGTAAGTTTTCCAATGTATTTTAGTTCATTTTGGAGATAAAAAAAAGAAGAAGAAATGCTGAAGAAATTTAAAAAAATCATGTCATCTAATGACGTGATGCAATAAGAATATGACACGTGGCGCTTTAGAAACCGCAATGTAGACCAATGAGGACACGACATTTGGCGAAGTTTGGGAAAATTAGGCCACCAACTGAATTTTGAAGACTTTGGAGTGTGAAAGGACCATTTTACTCATGATTTTTGTATCTATAAATAGAAAAGTTATTTTTATCATTTCAATACTAATTTAACTCTAATTTTCTCCATTTCTTTTGAAATTTCTTTCTTTAATTATTGTTTTCATCTTAGTGTATTTTTCAAAAAATTTAGAATAATATTTCAAGGATTTTTTGTAATATTTAGTAAAGAAATTCGGTCCGAATAATTTCAATATTTTTGGATAGTTTATCTTTCAAATTTTCTTTCTAATGTTTATAAATTTCATCTTATATTTATTAAATATGTATTATAAGTAATTTCATTTTATTAGTAAGAATGTGTTAAGTTATTAATAAATGAGATAATTTTTTTTACTTATTTCTATTTAGATTTATTTAACTAGATGGATGATCGAATCATCTAATTAGTTTAATTTACTTTTATATATTTTATTTTATTTATTATGAAAGATCAAGCCTCCTAACTAGTTTAATTCTTTTTTATGTATTTAATTCATTTATTATGAAAGGTTGAACCTCAATACTTTTAGTTTAATTTATTTAAATGGTCGGTTGAACCTCCTAATTTGTTTCGTTAATATAAATTCAATCTTTCTTTATATATATATATATATATATATATTAAATATATATATATATATATTAATTGAGTATTTATATAATTCCTGTTTTAATCAATATAATTGTGTGAATTAATTGGATTGACAATATAGTTAATAAATATGATTATATAACTAAGATTATTAATTTTGTATTAATGATTCAAGTAACATCTAAAAGTTTAATTGAGTTGCAACTCTTGACTTAATTAAATTAGTTGCGGAATTATATAAGTTGAATTGTATATAATTAAACTGATTATTATATTCAATTTAATGTTGGTGATATCTTATTTAGTTAATGCAATTTCATTGAGCATTCTATACACGCTGGTTGGTAATGGTGTTTAATTAAATTAGATATTAATCTATCTGAGCTAATTGAGATTCTAAAACCAACTACTTAATAATATATTTATCTGTGACTAATTCCATGAAAAATATAATTTGGTGCTAGTTCCTTACTAACATCTTTTTATATCATTTGTATTTCAAATTTCGTTTTAATTTTGTTTACAAATTCCAAAACCTAAAAATATTTATTTTAATTGTTGTCATTATCTTATTCTCAAAATACCAAAACTCGATCCCAAAACTTTTTCCAATTAATGATTTTAATTTAAGAGTTGACAAATATATGTGAATTTGATCCATATTTTTCCTATTTACATAGGAATTGTTATGTTTAAATTTAAGAGTTATATAACAGGCTTCGTCATACATGGAGTTCTTGCTCAAATCTAGAGCACTCTGACTATCACAATGTACATTATACTCATTTTGTTTGGTTCCAAGTTCTTTGAAATAACGTTTTAGTCACAACAATTCTTTTCCAACTTTAGTGACAACAATATATTCTACTTCTATCGTGGATAATGCAGCACATTTATGTAGTTTGACTCACATGAAACAACTCCCCCTGCAAAAGTGTAGAGAAATCCTAAAGTATATTTCATACTATCAAGATCTTCTGCCATATTTGTATATGTATAACTTTCTAAGATTGGATTAGTTCCCCCGTAGCAAATATATAATTTTGATGTACTCTTTAAGTACATGAGAATTCATTTGACTGCTTCCAAATGCTCTTTTCTTGGATTAGAGAGAAAACAACTGATTGTACTCACAACATAAGCAATATCTAACATTGTACATATCATTGCATACATCAGACTTTCAACTGCTGATGAGTATGATATTGATGACATTTTCCTGATCTCTTTCTTAGATGAGGGGCATGTCTTCTTGCTCAACTTCAAATGGTTGGCGAGTAAAATGTTGATTGGTTTGACATTTTTCATATTGAACCTCTTGAGCACCTATTCAATATACTTCTCTTGAGATAGTCATAGCTTCCGGTTCTTCCTATGTCGAACTATATGCAATCTTAAAATCTATTGAGTCGATCCTAAGTCTTTTGACATATCAAAATACTTAGACATATCATTCTTCAATTGACTAATCTTCATTACATCTTTTCTCACGATCAAAATGTCGTCTAAATATAGTAGGAAAACAACGAAATTCTCATCTGAAAACTTTTGAATATAAAAACACTCATCTGCAGCAGTTTTCTTATTGTATTGACTCTTCGTGTACAAGTCAAACTTTTTATACCATTGCCCTTGATGGCTGTTTCAAATCGTATAAGTTTTTCTTTAGATTGTAAACAAGGTTATCACCAGAAACCTCAAATCCCTCTGGCTGCTCCATATAAATTTATTCTTTCAAATTTCCATGAAGAAATTATGTCTTTACATCCATTTGTTTAAACTCCAAATTCATGCTAGCTACCAGATCAAGAATAATTCTGATCGAAGTCATTTTGACTACTGGTGAAAAAATCTCATCAAAATCTATTCCTTTATTTTGGTGGAATCCTTTAACTACCAATCGAGCTTTGTGTTTCACCATTTTTTTCCTGCCATCTTTCTAAAGCTTGAACACCTGCTTGTTTCACAATGTCTTCTTCCATTTTGAAAGTTCTACGATCTCATAAGTATTATTTTTGTGCAGAAATTTCATCTCATCCTGCATTGCTAGCAACTATTTTTCTTTGTCCTTTTGTGATACGGTTTCTTGGAAACTCTATGGTTCTCCATCTTCAGTAAGTAGAAGGTACTCAAATTCTAGATATCTTCTAGAAGGAATACAACCTCGTTCATATCTACGAACTTTTAGATTAATAATTTGAGGAGATTCACCATCATTTAAGTCTTGTGATAGTCAGGAATTTTTGACAATGTGAGTTGTGGTTCCCCATGCTCAACATCTTCTTCTTCTTCTGGTACTACATCATCGTTTCTCACAAACTGTTCTGATGTTGTATATGAAATATGAGCATTAACACTTGATTTCTGAGACATTTAAGGTTTTTCAATGTCTGCTATTGTCCTTTTTTCATAGAATACTACGTCTCTACTTCTGATCACATTTTTCTCCTCTAAATCCCATAATCTGTATCCAAATTATTCATTTCATAGCCTATGAAAATACAAATAGTGGTAATTACATCAAGCTTCAATCTGAACTCCTTGGATACATGTACATATGCTAAACATCCAAATATTCTTATGTGAGAATATGATGGATTCTTTTTGGACCATACTTTATTCGAAATTTCAAAATTCAATGGTACTGATGGTGATCTATTGATTAGGTAATAAGCGACTCTGACTGCTTCTTCCCAAAATGGTTTTGGTAGCTTAGCCATACTGAACATACTTCGAACACATTCCATGATTGTCCGATTCATTCTTTCAACTATGTCATTGTGTTGAGGGGTGCGTAGGGCTGTCTTCTTATGACGAATGTCATTTGATTTGCAATAGGTATCTAACACATTGAAAATGTATTCGCCTTCATTATCTGATCGAAGACATTTCAATTTCTTTCCAATTTCACGTTCTATCATCACTTGAAACAATTTGAAGTATTGAAATACCTGATCTTTTGTTTTCAAAAAATATACTCATACTTTTCAAGAAGCGTCATCAATGAATTTCAGAAAATATCTATTTATGCCTAGTGATTCAACTTCCATGGGACCGCAAACATCAGAGTGTACCAGGCTGATGAACTCTGATCTTCTTGTTGAAGATGAATTAAACGAGACTTTGTGTTGCTTACCAAATGGTTGCAATTATCTAATGCAGCGTTTTTTGTTAACATTGATAAGCTTCTTATTTTATCAAGGTAGTTAACCCTTTTTCACTCATATGACCGAGCCTCTAATGCAACAAATTTTGGGAAGCTTCATTTTCTGCTACGTTGAGATTTTCAATACTATATATTTTTCCATGAGTTTTGTACAATGTACTACATATATGTCCTTGAGCGATTGTCATCGCGCCTCTTGACAATTTTCATGTATCTTTACTGAAGTGATTATCATAACTCTGTTTATCAAGGGCTATCCTTGAAAGTAAATTCAGCCGAAGATCTAGTATATGTCTGATATCTTTCAAAGTGATTGTACTTCCAACACTTGTCTTTATTTGCACATCACCAATTCTTACAATTCCAGAAGAACTTAAATTTCTCATCTTCACTGTTCCAAAGTCACCAGTTTTGTATGTTATGAAGTATTTCTTATGAGAAGTTATGTGGTAGGATGCTGCAGTATCTACTACCTATTTTGAGTCTGCTCTTGAGACATGAAGACATGTTTCTTCATGTGTTGAACATAATGTTATATTACCATGAATAGTAATTAACACTTCTCCACCATTATTTGATTGAGAACTGTTTTGACCTCGCTTTTCTTACAATTTCCAACAGTTCTTCTTCATATGACCTTCTATTCCACAACTATGGCACTTGTAACCATTTGTGGATCTGCCCTTACTTCTACTTCTGCCTATCCATTTGCCTCTATTACCTTTTTGTTGTTTTCATTGCTGTCTTCCGCTATTTTCTGTCACAAGAACATGAGTCTGATCTATGCCCATGCCTTTTCTTCTAGCCTCTTCATTGAACAGGGCATCCTTAACCATAGTCATAGTAAGTTTGCTATTTGGGGCCGAATTGCTAAGAGAAACTACAAATGTTTCCCGTCTATCAGAAAGGGAATTAAGAAATAGAAGTGTTTGTGTTTCATCTCCATACTGCATCTCTACAGAAGATAATTAATTGGTTTACTAAGTTTTGGAACTAGCTGGTGTGTTCAGCAACTGATGTTTAATTTTTAAGCTTCATGTTGACTAAACGCCTCATCAATAGGACTTTATTCCAAAGACACTATAGTCAATCCATTGCCGGATTTGACCGATAGTTTTCCGATTCAATTTCTTCTTGTGCAACATGATAAAAGACATTATAGTCAATCCATTGCCGGATTTGACCGATAGTTTTTCGGTTCAATTTCTTCCACTCTACTGACTTAAAAGTAATAGGGTTTACTCATTTCATTTCCACAGGATCGAACAAGTCTTTGTAGCTGAGAAGATCTTCCATCCGAAGTTTCCATAGCATGTAGTTGGTGGCATTGAGCATAATCATAGCTTTTGGAGATAATGCTAACTCTTATATAGTCATTTTCACATTGAAAGCTTTATTAACAAAATAGATGATAAATCCCACAAAATAGAGTGCACTGTTATGTCCGTTAAGATAAAAAATAGTGGAATAACCACTTTCGGGTTAAACTTTCATTTCTAAACGTTTTGGGGTCAATCTGAAATGTTCAAACATTTTTTGGTCAATTTGAAAATATCATAAAGTTTAGATGTCAAGATGAAAATATCTAATAGACTAGAGGCTAAAATGCAAATATGTGATAGTTAAGGAATCTATATGAAAATAAACAATAACATCTGCTAGGGACCTAACAACAAATGCATAGTTTCATCTTCTTCGTCCTATTTTCCAAAACAATGCTACAGTAATAGAAATTTCAAATTTAATTTCTGAACTCGTTCTACGTCGGATTGATTTATGATTTGTTGTGTTGGATTCCTTTTGATGAGACAAATCAAATGATATTCTCAAAGACACATTTTACGCACAATTTCGGCAATTCGAATTTCGACTGATTTTTTTTTTGTGCAAACATTGAACAATACTTCTAAATTGCTCTAATACCAATTGTTGTAATTTACAAAATCATTATAATGTTATAAAAACACTTTGAGAAGAAAAACAAAAAATTCTATTAAAATGAATTCATAGAAAGAAAAACAAAACTCATGGAAAAAAAAAACTCTCAAACTCTCACAATCTCTTCTTGAATTGATTTTCTACCATCACCACTCTCAAGATAATGATTTACAACTAAGAAGAGAACCTCAATTTATAGCCAATTGAGGGAGTGTGAATAACCGAAAATTTTGACGAAATTTTTCGACAAACAACAGTATAAAAACGACTGGCATCTTTCTTGTTATATTTGACAACAATTTATTCAATGTAGTTGAGTGCTTAATTATTTTGAATAGTCCTGAAATTTGAACTTTTCAAGAACAACAATAACTTGAAGTTTCGATCGGACTGACTCAATCTTATTAAATTGATTAGATAGTAAATCGGTATCTTAATTAGAATGTTCGGTCAAATTTCAATTTTTTTCCTAAAAAAATAATTATACAAAATTAAGCTACCACCAAAGTGAGAATTTTGCCCTCATAAGTTGATATTCCAACTCAAGTGTCATGATGACTTGAGTTTAATTGAGATGGAATCAAGTGAAAAAGACCTCTAATCCGATCATCAAAATGTTAATAACCAAAAAATTCTTTTTCAAAAAAGGTAAAGAACAAAATTATCAATAATAAAAAGATTTGAAAATAAATTCACCAATTTTTCAATGAAAGTACCAAAGCTACATAAAATTAAAAAATTAAATAGTTCGAGATTAAATTTCGCAAATTTTCCAGACTTAGCTACGGTTAAATGACGATCTTATCCCTTAGAAATCCAAGCTTGGTATTGGACATGCTATAAGGACTAAGTAGTGTGAAAAGTAAAAAGATAAAGATAAAGACCACCGCTATTTTTTATTTTTTAAAGTATCATAGGGACCTAAGTTTCTAAAGGTAAAAAGGTAAGGAAGAAATTCACCCATCTTTTTATATTCTTATAAATAAGAAATTAAGGCTTTCCAATAATTTGAATTGAAAAGAAGTATAGTAGTAATTAAATCTTCTGCGCATGCATTCTCTATTACTATATTTCACAACTATTTTGTATATATAATTCTTGAAAAGATTTAATTCTATTTTGATGAAAAAAACTATTATTATAATGATGCATGTAAAAGCTTGTAAGGGTCAGCAAACTTACATACGGTACTTGGAAGAAAAAACAGAAGAAAAAAAACTTACATACGGTACCCCCTAGTCCTCTATGACGATATTAATTGATAAATTAATCACTCGGTTTAAGTGAAGGTATTTGAATGTGGATCGCTTGAAAAACCAAAGGGTAGTAACTTATACGAAAACATCTTAACCTACCTATAAAAGGCAAAATACCGATGTTCAGTAAAAATTCCATGATAATCCATCCATATACTGCTTAAAGATCGTCAATCACGCAGAGTTGGAATCAAATTCAGTCTGTAAAAGATAACTAGCATGGAGAGAGTATATGAATCACGTTCTGATGTGATGCTCTACTATTGCATTCGGCCATCCCCCACCTGCAGCCTCACTCAGTTGAAGTAAGGAAAAAGTAGAGAAATAAATGGAGAAAAAACCCTAGACAGAACCAGCTGATAAGATGGGTAAAACTTGTCAGGCGTCCTTCAATAAAACTTCCTTTTGAAAAATGCAAACATGAACTAACAATAGAATCCACTTGATGATAAATAGCTAATTCATTAGCACAAATAGCTTTCAAAGACAGTACTCATGAAAAGGAAGATAAAATCACACGTTCCCTAGTGCCCTTTATAATAGTAATTACCAGACATGACACAACCCCCGGTACAGACTACAGATCAGAGAGCTCCTTTTTTCTTCTTCTTCTTCTTCTTCTTCTTCTTCCCAATGCAAACAGTTGGAGAGAGTCTTATTATTATTATTATACCATTGGTTCTGATCTATGCTGTTTAATTCTAGTGATTGTTGATTTAGAGTTGTTAGCGTCTTCTTGCTGCTGTCTCTCGCTGTGCATTAAAGAAGACGGCTGCAACAGGTTCCCCGAGGTCATTTTCGGCAGCAAAACTTCGAGTGTTGAATTGATCCCTTGAATCAGGTGGATCCACTGTCTGCCTGCGCCTTTGCTTGAAGAGAACAAACACAAACCTGTGGATCCCAATATTTGGCCTGGGAATCTCGTAGCTCACCACTTCTCTCCCTGCAGTCATCAAAGGTTGCCCATAAATGACAAAGATTAATTATTACCTCTTCCCCCAACAAAACACAAACCCCCACCCCCTTCCTCCGTGCTTGTCTTTGGTGTGATATTATTTGTTATATTCAAAGTATTCTGTAAACTTACCAAATGTAGCATCGGTTGTGCCTGGTATGTCTGTCACTATCCTGTAAAGTAGTATGTCATCAACACTGAGAGTCAGTCCTAATCTTTAAATGTATATTCATGACTTAAGTTTGCCTAGATCTGGGGATGGGCTAGTTAGATTGATAAATCCTCGTGTTCCTTTCTAATATACTCGGCCATTAGAAAGTGCACTTAGTCTCATTCTTTCTTTCTTTTTGTTCAAGATTGGAGGAACTGGACGATAGCTAGTGGTTCGAGTAGAGGACAATTAACGTCTTCTTTTGGTAAACCAGGTGTCCAGGCTTCGCCTGGCCTGATTAATATTAGGCAGAGAGGCAGGACGGCCTTCCCCTTTGTCCTCGTAAATTCGGATGCAGTCACAACTTATACAGACATACACAGTGTGTGAAACATTGGACCACCAAATGGGCTTGCACCCACACAAAATGGAAAGAATTGAGTGCTTTACCAATGTTCCATGCCCATAGGACAGTAACGAGCATGATTAATCTGCCCTTGGGAGGCCGGTGTACAAAGAGGAGAAGCTAAAAAAGTTAAGAATTAATGTCCATCTAATTATCTGTCAACAAGTAGGAAAATTATTGCCAGGTCTTCATGGGATATATCGTATATGGATTAAGAGAATGCATGTATTATATATTATATACTTCTTTAGAATAGTAAGTTTTTCTAATACTGTTATGCGCGAAGACTGGGTCTACCTAAGAACTTCCCATAGAGGTAATTCATCTCGACTTGACTTCTTTCATTCTTATAAAGTCTATCATCTTCTTTAGCAAAATATGTTTAATGTGTCTCATCTGCTTCTTAACATTAATTTATTGTTCTCCTGTGTGCCTAAGAAGGATATATATGGATCTCCTATTTCACATGTAAATTAAGTCGTTTGCTTATCTGTTCAAGAAATTATAGTTTGATGATGTACCAGTGCAGATGCTCCCTCAGATAAGGATCGCTAGGGCCTGGAACATCCGGGTCAGTCATAACCTGTGAAAAAAAAGAAAGCACACGGATAGGTTTTAGCTGGTGGCATGGGAAGGAGAAGTACTAATTACTAGTCATGGAGAGAAACCAAATGGAAGTGGTTGTTTTAAGGTCATTACTTACCAACGTGTAAAAGGTTCTCATGTCACTACCTTGAATCTCAACTCTAGGCCTGCTAGTGACAGCCGAAGGGTAGAGCTCATGGCCGTTGCATACTTGCCTATTATTTTTGTAACACACAGTCATTTTTGTTGTCGGAATGAAATAGTCAAGAACATCACCAATCACTCTTCCGACCACGAGGGGCTCTGTTGCCCTTGCCATGAGGGACCGAGGATGAGAGAGCTGGGAGCTTGAACGTCTATGCTTTTCAGAGACTGACAAAGAAAAAGAGCTGCAGGTATGCAAGGTCTTTCTCTTATTTGACAAATAACTACAGCCCCCTCAATACATATACATATATACATATAAATATATATTATATTTACACTATATATTTTTATATATCTGGTCATATCTAAGTATTGGAAGAACTCATAATTAATGCTCTTTTCTTTTCTTTTTTCCCGAAGAAGAAAGACAATAGTGGTGGATTTATGAGGAATTTTAGCAACAATTTGAGATTGTTACTAACTTCCTTAAATTAGTCAGTCACATCACACCTTGATATGGGACCTTTGGAATCAGTTCTCCAGTTGATCAGTCGTACAGCTAACATGAATTAAGGCATGGTTAACCAATCTAATGTCAGAGTCCATGTGGTCCCAACTAGGCAACTTGTCATTGGTTTTTCTTCTTTTTCAACAAAAAAATTGGTAAGAAACAAGACATTTCCTAGGGTTTGTCGATTCTAGGTGACTAAAATAATATTCTTGCAACCAGATAGAATCCATCTTTTTCATTTTTGGAAGATTAAGGAGAACTTTAGAAATGGGCTTAAGTTAGAACCTTCCTTAATTAGCATGTAAACGTGGGAGGGCATGCACTAATATATATATGCTTATCTGCACACTGCTCAAGAGTATAAAGGAACTCCACCAGACAGCCATTAATGACCATTAGTGCCGATCGAGAGGTCATATCTCAGGTAAAAAGGAAGCTTTGGGATATTCTTCATTTGGTAATTCTTGAAGCTGGATTTCTATATGTAGAAACCAAACCAGAGTGCCGTGTTGCATGTCCTAATTAAAGGGATGACATTCGTATGATCTTTTCAGTTCAACACGTACCACCTGATCTCGGGCTCGCCTTTCACTACTTTTCTTCACCTCTAGGCTCTAATTATTATTTTACTCTTAACTATAATTATTACACTATGAAATACTCCCTCCGTACAAGAATTGCATGTATTTAATTAAAAAATTAATGAACCTCTTTCACCTAATTATGTCATTATTGTTTTTTTAATATAATTAATGGTGATACATAAAAAAATTAGTGAGACATATATATATATCTCGAGATTGTTTGCAGAATTTAAATGAATAATATTTTGAGAATGTAGTTAGACATTTTAAAATGAAAATATGGTTTCAACATCAGAGAAAACTCAGCAGCAAGCTCAGAATTTATGACTTAATTAATTACCCTCACGTTCACTTAAATATATTGTTCATGTATATATCCTGTCAATTTTACCCATGGTTTCTGAGGGCATAGCTTAATTTCATGATAAAGTGTGAGTCTCAAGTCTCAACAATTACAAGCTTGTGAGATGAAAAGCAAAAGAAATCCTAAATAACAGATTTGACAAGTAGATCGAGGGGTCGTACATTTATTGAATTTTTTGGAGGGGAGGAAAAAAAAAAGACGAATTTGATAGAAACGATACATTATTGACATACTAAACGAACAAGCTGTCCAATTTTATTAAGTTCTGTTTAGTAATTTCTTCTGGTTATAATTAATGTTATCGGTGAACATATGCATCATATATAGTTGTGGTCTGTGCTGTGGGAGCCATAGTTATGGATTTCGTTCAATAAAAACGTGAAAGAATACACAGTACCATGTATTACTGTACAAGTACCAAGTTATTGTCTTTGTTTAAGACTCCACCAGAAACACTCAATGTTACTAAATATATTTTGATATATTTTTAAAAGTATTTCACATGTTCTTTCTTCATAATAATAATAATGTTCTTTTCTAATGTATATAAGCAGAAACCTTTTCTTTCATTTTTTTTGGTATCTCATGTCATGTTTTGTAATTTCTTCATCTGAATATTTATAGTTGATTTAGTATATTAATTTTAAAAAGACTTTGATAATATTTACAGTTGATTTAGTTTATTAATTTTTAAAAGTCTTTGATCTAAAGAAGATATCATATTATTGTGATTATAAATGTATTTAGTTGCAGAATCATATAAGATTTAAATTTCTTGAATTAAAGATAATATTAGTAAAATTTTATATGATAATTATGTCTATTTTAAAAAATTAAATATTCGTTTTTGTATATTTCAAAATTTACAATTAAAAAATAAAAATGTTGATATACAATTGTGGATGTAGGAATTAATAATGTTATATCCTAGTGCACCAAAGTGAAAGAAATCTAGGATTGCAAAAATTAACTTGACGTTAGAATTCAAACCCTTAAGCATCAAAAACTCCAAATATAAAGAAATAGATAACTTGACTAAGACATTGAATTAGAAAAAGGAGAAAAAAAATCTTGTATTAAGTATATTAAGAAATAGAAAATTAAATCTGAAGTTTTTCCAATTAAACTATCCTTTATTATTTTAAAAATTCTAAATTTAGAAATTATAACTCAATAAAATAGACACTCTTTATGCAAAATTTCTTTTATTATTAGATAATAAAATCAGACAAAAAGATAAACAGAGAATTACGATGGGAGTATGCATGTATTTGAATTTTATATGGTCTTCTCCATTATATACGTGCCAAGTACTGAGGAGACCGACAAAACAGCAGAGTTTTGAATGAAAAGTCAACACATGCATTCACTTTCCCATTTGAAGCCTGATCAAGTGATCATAGTCCAGAATAATTAGCGGCGATAGTAAAAAGTAAAACAGGCCTAGATGTGATCTTCTTCTTCTTTTTTTTTTTTTTTTTTAAGCAATGGTATTGTTGTTTTTAATTTAATATAAATTAGGGAGACTTTAAATATTAAATATTTTTATGTTTATTTTATGATTGTAATTAATAGTGAGATTATCTTAATATAAATTTTTAATTAAAAATTTTACATATAAAATATACTCCTTTCTACAATATATGCACTTTTTACTTTGTTTAAAAATTTTAAAAAATCATTGACTTTAATTTATTTATTAAATTATTCTTAACATTAGTATAATAAATTTGTAGGATCCATGAGTTAGTGTAATGTAATTTACTAAATTACATCCATGAATGATGAAGATCACGAGTTACTGAAACATAAATTTCAAAAATTAATTAGGTTATTAATGAAACTTTAGATAAAAAATATATTTATTTAAGGAATGTGGACATTCAATTCTGGATAAAGTAAAATATAAATGTGAATATTTAATTTCAAACATAATAAATATAAATGTGTATATTCAATTTCAATTTTATTTGAAATTGAATGTTTATATTTTCATTTTAGAATGTTCAAATTTAAATGTTCCTAAAATAAATATATTTTTCATATGAAAATTTATTTAACAATCTTTTGAATTTAAGATATTTATATATCACTAATTAATGATAAAATATATACATTTAATTTCGAATAGTGAAAATATGTTATAAACTTTTAACTATATAATACATGTTCATCAAACTTGAAAGAAAGTCAAGTTAGAATGATGATTAAATCATTCTTAATTTGTAATAATGTCGTGACCCTATTTGTGATATCTTGGACTTTACAAAACATATTATGAATTCATGGAGAGATAATTGTTCCTCCATTTCCTATTAAGCAAAGTGCTTCCCTAAAATCCCCTAACTAATACTCCTTACACTATCGATTCTAAAATATTAAACACCCAATTGGCATATCTTTAGATTTTATGAGATTAAGTGAAATTAATTTTAATGGTGTTGTGTGATTTAAATCTCTCTTTCTCTCTCTCACTCATAGGAAATGAGCAATGATGTTTCCAAACAAGTATTATATCCATAAAAAAAAATCATTTGATTCATAATTACATAAATTAAGACAAAAATTTCCTTAAAATGCTCCTATTATATTGTTTCCTTGAAATTCACTTTGCTAGTATTTTATTTTCAATTATTATTTTTCTGTCTAACGTTATAAGGAAGTAATTAAATATCATTAGAAAATCATAAAGTAATTTATATTTTAAAATAACATAAAAATCATTTAAATAATTTATATTTTTAGACAAATAAAACATATTTTCCATCAAACTTTGACCAAGAAATTTATTTAAATTATTGCAGTGTAATTATTTGTGTACTTCTTAAAATAGTACTCTTTGAGATTTGTGTCTGCTGCCCCCAAAAAAGAAAATGAAATTAAAAACTGGTGTGTGGGAGGGGGGGGGGGCATGCATCCACGGAGAATCAATAGATATTAAACGTGATTGATGAAGTATTCATTTGAGTTTTATTTTTCTTAGATTGACAAATACTTTTATAAAAATAATATTTTTAATATATATATGTATGCACGGGTATATTTGTATAATTGTATTAGATTATTAATCTATTTTAAAAGGGTAAAAAATATAATGTAAAATATGTTTATTTATTTGATTAAATTTCTTAAATGATTTTTACTTTGAATTTAATTAAATAGAAAGAGAATGTATACATGATAGCTCCTTTTAGTAATAAAAATAATTAAAATAATATATTAATACTTAATTAATTGATTAAATATTGTGACTTTAATATGTGAATTTCAATATTTATATTTTAAATTGACTTTTCATTGGCTTGGTTTTTTTTATAAAAAAAAATGTTTTAAGATGCATAGATTAGGTTGATATTATCCGCTTTTTTGTCATTTCCACTCCCACCCAAAATTGAATATTGAAAAACAAAATTCACGTAAAGTAGCAGCTGCGGTTCCATGTATATATATATATATAAACAGAAATACGTCATAAATATTCAGTTGAAACTACAAAGTACAAATTGGAGCACCCAGATTTTAACTGTTCTGCCCCAACCGGATCTCTCTATTTTCTTGATTCTGTCCTTTTTCCACAGTGAATTTGTGACTTGAAAGTGAATTATCAATTATTGGGTCTAGGGGTCATCTGCTAACTTCTTAGGTTTTGTTCAAGAATTGATTACTGTAACTACAAATGGCAGTAGGGGTAACTCGGAAGATATCAGCTGCCTCAGCTAGAGCCCACACAAGAAAATCTAAGCACAAGTCTTCCCTTCCGTTACCTTCAGGTTTTTCCTTCCTTTTTTGTTTATGTAAGCTTTGTGCTGATTTCTTTTGTTTAAATGATATGGCTGTTTAAATTCAATTTTAATTTATGGTGTTAATTCTCAGCGGGGAGGGACTTGAACGTGGATGGAGTTTGTGGGTGTGTGAGTCAATTCAATGATCTTGATCTAAAAATTTAGATTTGAACGGATCGAATAGTGGGATCGTTAAGACTTGAAAATGTTAACAGTTGAATCTGATGGTTCTGATATGACATTCTGTTATACTGCTCAGATTGGTGAAGGCTTTCTCAGTTATGTTTTGGATTGGCCTTGCAATAGCAGAAGTAGAAACTTGGAATGCTCTTATAATGGGAAGGTCTCTAAATACAAAAGCCATTTAAGGGATGGAGGGATACCTCTCTGGCATCTAGTTAATCTGTTTACCAGCGCCACATTAGTTCATCTCTTACAAGCTTCTAAGCTGACCAAAGAACATAAAGAATAAAGAACTTACAAAAATGTATGAACTTTATGCGGTAGAGCTCATATTTGGTTTCCTGTTGATGAGCTTTCAGAAATTTATCATTTCTAAAACCTTTATTGATTTTGCATGATATGATTCAGTTACTGCTTTAGAAGAATTTGTATTATAACTATTTATACATATACCCCTTTGATTGGACAATTTGATAAATGAGCAGCGCATCATAAGTGGATTCTGTTCAGCTATTCAGTTTCTGCTTTACAACTTCAGATTTTGCACCATTTCTCCATCTGAATGTTGTGTTAAGTATTACTGTAATTGTAATTGATTTGTTTGAACTGCGGTTTTTCCTTGGAAAATCTTTCCCCGTTGTTTAAGGCTTTCTTTTTCTTTTTATTATAAAGAGAGCCATTGTTAAGATGTTTAATGCACCTACCAATACACTTCTTCCCCTTGAAGCTGCCAGAGGAAGGTTTGACACTATGAAGATTAGTAACCATATTGTTACTGCCAACAAAAATTTCAGGGATATTTAAGAAAATCCTTGTGGTTTTCTTTATTGGTATACTGGCATGGGCTTATCAAGCAACTAGGCCTCCTCCTTCAAAGCTATGTGGCTCGCCAGGTGGCCCCTCAGTCACAGCACCTAGAATAAGACTTAAAGATGGAAGATACTTGGCCTATAAAGAGCATGGTGTTCCAAAAGAGAAAGCAAAGTATAAAATCGTGTTTGTCCACGGATTTGGTGGTTGCAGGCATGATGTTCCTGTTGCTTCCACCCCTTCACAGGCAATTTCTGTCTTCTATATCTTAATCTTCTAGTTATCACTATAGTCCTTTTAGGAATAGGCAAGTATTTATTCGGTTTTGATTTGAAACCTGTCCTAAATTTGTATGTCTTTTCTTGTAACAGAATGTCATAGAAAGTTTGGGCATCTATATTGTTTCATTTGATAGGCCTGGCTATGGAGAAAGTGATCCTAATCCCAAACAAACAATGAGAAGCAGGGCTTCTGATGTAGAGGAGCTGGCTGATCAGTTGGAGCTAGGGTCCAAGTTTTTTGTCATTGGGCTTTCCATGGGTGGCCAAGTGGTCTGGTCCTGCCTTAAGTATATTCCTCATAGGTATTGTTTGTTGAAATCACAGACATGAATACAGGAGGATAATTTTGAATTAGTTAACTTTCACTTGTCCATCTGAACACCCTTTTCTTTCCTTTTTTTTCTCTTCACTCCTCTAATATGTCTTCAACGGCAACAGATTGGCAGGAGCAGCTCTCTTGGCACCTGTTGTCAATTATTGGTGGCCTGGTCTTCCTGCTAACTTGTCTGGGGAAGCATACTCCCAACAGCTTCCACAAGATCAGTGGGCACTTCGTGTTTCTCACCATTTACCATGGCTTACTTTCTGGTGGAACACTCAAAAGTTGTTCCCTCCCAGTGCTGTTATTGCTAGAAATCCTGCTATAATGTCACACCAAGACACAGAAATATTAGCTGGTCTTAGTAGACAGGAATATGAGGTAAGAATTGTGCAATAACTTTTCTTTTCTTGTAGTTGCCTTCTTCATACCAAATGGAAAAAAAGATGGATTTCCTTTTTGGAATTCCTTTTCTGCTCGATATAGGCATTTATATATGTTGATAGTGCAGGTAGAGTCACCATTTTTTTTGTGTTAATATTCCCTGCAGTTTATGCTTTAGATATGAATATAATTTAAAGTTTCTGAACTAGTACTTCCAGAGAAGCCAAACCTTCGTCCGTGGCAAGCTGTCATTTAAAGACATTTGAAAGTTCATTTTGCAGAGTTTGTGGGCATCCTGAATAGTTTAATGCATACCAGAAAAGTTATTCTATAGCTATAGGGACACGTCATTCTAGTCACTGAAAATACCATTACCTCATTTTCCTATTTGACTTCTGGATGTAAAAATGTATATTAACCAATCTTGTCAACTCCACAATTTTGTCAGTTGGCCCTCTTTCCTGTTCTACCTTTCTATTGTCAACCTGGTTCAAGACCCATCCTTTCCTTCTCTAAATGAATAAGCAGGGAAAGAGATGAACGTTGTGGCCTTCCCATCCCCTTTGACACTTTAACTATTATGCAGGCAATGACTAATATTACAATAAGCCATAACCTATCATCCAAATTATCAGTTACTCTGCTTCTATATCTCTTCTATCTACATGCAAGCTACATGCAAGATATTGATCAGCACTCTACCGCAATTGTCTTCCTGGTGGAAGCAGTCACTATCAGCTATATTTTTCTTTACCTCCGAAAAGGGTGGTGATTCACACTTTTGCACTTATCCTCATGCCTGTATTATCAGAGGCTTTGCTTGGGAGCAAAAACCATATAGTGCTGGATAATTGATTGGGCTTTCAAATAAGTCTTGTAGTTCAATATAAATGTGTCAATTAATCAGGTTAAATATAATAAACTTTTAATTTTTTGCAGTCTAGGCTGCGTGTGTTCGATTACTGCTAAAACTATCAATTGCTATCGACTATGACTTTTGTCCTGTCTTGCTTTGAGTTCACAGTTGAAATATCGGTCTTACGCAACACAACAAGGAGTACACGAGTCCCACCACCGTGACCTGATGGTTGGATTTGGAAACTGGGAATTTGATCCTATAGATCTGAAGAATCCATTTCCAAACAATGAAGGTTCTGTCCACTTATGGCAGGGTGATGATGATAAGCTTGTACCTGTTACACTGCAACGATACATTGCCCAGCGGCTTCCATGGATTCACTATCATGAGCTATCAGGTGCTGGGCATGTGTTTCCCCTTGCTGAAGGAATGGGAGAGAGAATTTTGAAGGTGCTTATCCTTGGGGAAAGTGGCCTTCAATAGAGATGGATGAGTTTGCATTCTTTTGTTTACCGAGAGTCTCATTAGCATATCCTTCGAAACTTGTAGTTTTGTGTAATTCTTTTGTTATCTGGAACATAGATTTTACAAAATGAGTCAAATCTGTTTCTTGTTATATGGTAGGCATTTTGCCATTTTCTTGCTTCATACATAATTAAGTGCTTGAAACCATTTAGCATATTCAGTTTTTAGCAGTTTGTTTCCTTGTGAACAGTTAAGCTGCAGTGCCTATATGGGTGACCGATGTTATGGTTTTGATTATTTTTCTGATATCTACAGAGCGAAGAACGTGTGTTATGTATTGTTGTCAATTGCAGCCATTGGACAGTTTAGAACTTTAATATATGTATTGTTGTCAAACATTTACTGTGGCAGGTTCTAGGTCCAGTATATTTGACATTGCTAATATACTCAGAATCGGATTTACTTTTTAAACTTATTCTAAAAATTAATAATACGTTTTGACATTAAAGAAGTTATTTAATTATTTTTATTATTAATTAAGGTAGTTATGATGATCATTAATTAATAGAATGTAAATTTTTTAAATGAATAAAGTTATTAGTGAATATTATATAAAAATATATTTATTTTTAAAAAAGAAATATATAATTTTGAATATATAAAAATAATGATATTCAATTTTAGATGGAGGAATTAATACAAATGTTCCATTTGTTGGCAAATCATAGATATTTTATTGCAGTTGCATTTTGGACTCACCTCAACTGTTGAGGTTTCAATCCCATGTTACCCTAGTCCTCAATTCATCATCCAGTACTCTGTAGTCTTTCCAGCTCGTGCTAGCATATACCTGTGTTGTCCTGGAGTTGGACTCGTTCAAGTTGCCTTTAGTAATGTGATTCTTACAGAGATTAATACTATTCTCGTTGACGATGCGGGGAGGGGTTCTGAATGGAGAACTTATGGGTACCCAAGTTAAAGATTTCACTGATAAATTCAATGCTTTTTCTCAAGTTCGATAAGAAAACACTTGCAGTAATTGCTACAAAATTATTTAGAGAACTACAAGAATGGAAAAAATAGAATGAGATGCATGACGTTATAGAATACATATATCCTTCCTGCAGAGTAACCAAGACCCTAGAACAAACACTGAAGTATACAATCTTACTATACTGGGAAGACAATATGTGAAGATCACACTTAACCTTTCCTTTTAGGGAAGAACCTCCTCCTCATCATCCCAATCTGCCTAAGAGTCAATCCAAAAGCCTTCTCCAAGAGCTCATCTTTAATCCCAGAACCAAAAATGGCAGATGGGATTTTCTGATTTCCTGGATTTTGGCTGTTGAAACTTCCAAAAATTGTTGCATTTGACTTGCCAACATTCATCTGGAAATGCACTAGACCCCTAGGAAACACCATGACCTCTCCTTGCTCAATCACCTTAGCAAAGACTCTGTTAGTTGAGTCTACAAAACCTGAATAAACTCTTCCTTGAACTACAAATGCAACTTCTGTTGCTCTTGGGTGAAAATGTGGAGCATTGATGCCACCAACTATGAGGTCTGCACGAACAAATGACATACCTTGTGTGTTTAGCCCTGGAAAAACTGCAGGGTTCACTGATATGGCTGAAAGTCCTGTATCAGAGAAATTTCCTGGCACTTTTACACCAGAAAACACAAAATCATCCGGTTTAACTTCTGCAGAATTCTTGCATGGCCCCATGTTGAACTTTGATGATCTGACACTACTGATTCTTGTGTTGGGAATGCAATAATCTTGGACGGGGTCTGGATCTGCGCCCAGAGTTCCATGATAATAGAAGAAAAATATTAGAAACAGATAATGTACCTTAGGATACATTTCTTTCAAGCAACTTTCTGGTTATGTCATGAGTTGGTCTAAGAGATTTATAGCAACAAAGCAGGAGAGAGAAATTGCAAAGTAGCCCAAGAATTTACGACAAATTATATAAATTTGAATATCTTACTCTAAAGTGCGATAAAGTTTTTGCAGAACTTCTCAGATTTAGAGTAGAAATTTCTCTTTAATGAAGTTTCCCTGTTGTTTCAAAAACCTTTTTAGAGTAGAAATCACATAATCGAACTTACATCCAATAATAGTAGTAGTTCATCAGTAAAAATATTTGTAGAAATTCCTATGATTTCTAGCAAATTGACGACATTAGATAATTACATAATATTACATATATCTATAATTTAATATTCAAATTTTCATTTGAGATATTCAAAATTAAATGTTATTTTTTAAAATAAACATTTTTCATTTAAAATTTCTCTAACAATCTTCTTAATTTAAAATATTTAAATCTCACTAACACAACTCATATCTAAGTACTAAATACAGTTATAAGCATATTTTTTAATTTGAGATCTTTAAAATTGAATAATTCATTTTTCTTAAATAAGTATATATTTAAAATCACTATCAACTTCATTAAGATTACATTTACATTTCACCAAATAATGATCTCCACATTAACAATCATAATAAAATAACTCCCTTAAAATGAAATACTATTAATTATTTTTTTTACTAAAGGAGACGGTAGACACATTAATAATTAAGATATTATGATAATTTCTTTTAAGGTAAAAAACATAATTTTTTATATTAAATCAAATTTAAATATTCAATTTTAATAAAAAGACATTATTCAAATTAGACAGTGTAGTATATATTAAAAACTGATTTTTTTGGGGGGGGGGGGGGGGAAGCGAGGGATGAGTCCAAGCTTTTAAGGTTAGTGCATGAAACAAACTTCATTGAATTAAGGATGTGATGGACGCAAAAAAGGTAAAGGTGATTATAGCGAATAATTCCTTTGCTGACTTTAGTTTGGCGTAGCACGCGTTACCAAAATTATTGAAGGGAATTAATGTGGTCTGGTCCAGTTTGATTAAAGTTGCCAACAACTGCGGATCACTTCTGGAGCCTGGCGTATTTGTTAATGCACTCAATTTTTTTTTTTAGGTAATAATAATGGACTCAAATCTAAGAAAATGATGATGATATATAACGCTGGAAATATAATATAATATTAAAAGCAAATCAAATGCAGATATTTTTCTCTCTCTTAAGAAGGGGTAGGAGAGACCAAGAGAAACTTAGAGAAATGAGATTTGGGGATTTTTTAACTGAACCCTTTTACTATAAACTATTTTGATATAAATGTAATGATAATTCATACATTTTGATTTTGAAAAATAAGGGAAAAAAGATGTTTAAACATTTCATATGCATTTTCTTTTTCTTTAGAAGACATGAGCATTTATTTCTTAAAAACATATTTTCTTAATAATTTTTTTAAAAAATATACTACAATAATTATTGAGAGTATAACTCAAATCAATAGAAGACAATTTAACAAGTTATTGATACTTATTTGTCTAAATACATTCTTCTGTTATTATTTTAGACATGGAGGGACACATTTTAACCAAAACCTCTTACCCCAAAAAAAAAAGTCTGCTTTTGTTGCATGGATTATGTTAATTCTGCTCCAATGCATTCACTCTCAGCTGCTGCATGGATTTGGACAGCGCTGTGACATTGACCTTGGGTTGGCCGCTACTTCGTAATGGGCTAAATCTGTTGCAGACCACAGTCTCGTGGGTTTCAGATGGAACGGTTTGTACATAGAAGCGAAGTCCAGAATTTTCACTCCCACAATCTAATTGTACTGTGTAAAAATAACCTTCTTTTATTTTAAAGAAGATTATGAAATTAAGACTAACTAATTTCAATTAAATTAAATATTTTTTTAAAAAAAATTTTGAAACTGAATTTCAACAATAATTTATTTTTTATATAGTTGGAATGGGTCTTGATATTTCATTACTGTATATAAATAAATGGACAATTACATATAGAAAATGGCAAGAGCAATTTCCTTACCCATTAAAGAATAGCAACCCTATCCAAATTCTACAAGTTAGTTGGATCTGATTTTTAATTATTGGGAAAAAAGTGGATTCCAAATGTACTCTTTTTCGATTTTCTTTTTCTTTTGGGGTGGGAAAAGGATTTTAGTAATTTAGAGAAAGTTTCCTTCAAAGAAAAAAATAAATGTTTTTCAGAGAAAGGTCCTGTAACTTAGTGGACACGTGTAAAAATAGGGAGGGGGTTCGACTGCAGAGCAATTGCGGTGAAGCCACCTGGCCAAGACGTGTCAAGGAACAAGGGATAGACAACTTTCCTAAGTTAGAAATGGATCGGACTTGGAAATTGTGGTAAATTGGGGCAATTTGACCTCATTCTTTGTGGGCCCATCATCTGTAATTTTCAGTCTACAGTCGTAAGCATATGAACAAAGCACACCTTAAAACAAGGAGAAGCCCTCCTGGACCACCGTTAAAACCCAAAAAACAAAAAAATAATAATTCTCCCAACTTTTTTTTTTTTTTTCTGCACTGTCACCTTCCCAGCCTTAGCTCTCCTGATCTTGAAATCTTACACACCATATATATATGAGGTGTGTAAATAGACTACATTCATATTTGCATTTTCTAGAGATGTGTGTTCAGAGAGTTAGTATGAGTAATAATAAACTTGATGCTGAAGGTTCTGAGGTTGGTTAATGGCATTTTGATATCTAAATAGACTACATTCATATTTGCATTTTCTAGGATGAATTTTGAGTTCATATACATGCATGGACATGAATTTCTTTAACAGTGCTTGCTTGAGAGTTTGGAGTTGGAGCTAATTCTCAAGACTTTCATTCTTCTGAATATCCCAACTCAAGAAATCTCTCCAAAAAAAAGAGAAAAAGAATCAAGAAAGGTATATTTCTTGATTGGCTATGCTTATTTGAGTTTATGTGATAACTTCGTCCTAAGATCTGAAACTTGTATTCAATTTTCATCTTAAGGTTAGAATGTTCTTTTCTCCCTTCTTCGTATATCCCACCAAGAATCGAATGTTAAGTTTGTTCATTAATGAATCGTCAAAGACTATTCTGAAAATGCATGGTAATTAAGGAGTCTTAGAGGAATGAGATTAGCTATTTTGTTTTTTTTTACTTTACACCGTTTCTGCTAATGTCTTTTGGATTGGAAAGTAGTGCATACTTCATAAGAAAGTTAGCAATGGATTTTGAGTACATATAGAATATTACCGCGAATCATAATTTACTGGTGTCAAGTTTCACTACCTCCTAGGTTCTTCATCTTATTAATTTTAAATAATCCTGTATCTAGAAAGCTGTGCTTCATAGATTAATTGGCCGATGCAATTCGTGTTTATTCATGCAAAATAGTAAAGCTTCGAAGGTCCCTTTCACTTAGTGGCTTATTCAAGGCTGATTTTTTTTTTAAAAAAATGTGTGCGTGTGTGTGTGTGTTATTTTTGGGCCCCGGGGGGGGGGGGGAATAGATTCAAATAATAGGAAATTGTTGTCATTCAAAACTTTGACTGCTTTGAAGTGTAATAGCAGGGAAGGATCGGTCAGAAGCCAGGATCTTGAAAGACTGAACTAATAGGAACATTGATGTTTTTCGACTAAATTCAATCGGAAAATGGTTGCAACAGAATCAGAGTCTGAAATGATGTCTCAAGGTGAGATTGATTCACCATTACAGCCTGAACAGCAACACAAGAATCATGGATTCTCATCTTTAGGCAGACAATCATCCATATACTCACTCACTCTTGATGAGTTCCAAAACACTCTTTGTGAGAGCGGTAAGAATTTTGGATCCATGAACATGGATGAGTTCCTCAATAGCATTTGGACAGCGGAAGAAAACCAAGCCCATGCCCATGCCCATGCCCATGCCAGTACTAATACTACTACTAGTCCCAATATGGTAACACCTAACAATCCCACTGCAACTCCTCATCAATTGTGCCTAGATGAGGTAAATGCTTCATCAGATCCTAAAGGAATAATCTCCAAGCAGCCTAGCCTACCAAGACAAGGCTCTCTCACAGTACCCCCACCCCTATCCAGGAAAACAGTGGATGAAGTATGGGAAGAAATTCACAGAACTCAACAAGAACAGCAGCCTAATAACAATAGCAACAATATGCAAAATTCGGGTTCTACTCAGCAGCGTCAGATAACATTTGGAGAAATGACATTAGAAGACTTTTTAGTTAAGGCAGGAGTGGTACGGGAGCAATGTCATCCAACCCCACTACCCCAGCAGCAGCCGCCCTATAGTGGCTTCTACCCAAACAACCACCAACCTGTAATGGGCCCTGGTTTCGTACCGAGGTCGGTTATGAGTTTGGGTGGTGGTACCGTTGCTGCTGCTCCGGGAGCAATCAATGTTGCAGCGTACCAGACATTGCCTCAGACCGGTGTCGGCGAAGTATCGGCATATGCAGCCGGAAGCCACAAAAGAGCTGGAGCTAATTACCCCACGCAAGCAACAGCAAGTTGTTATGGTGGAAGAATGGGGAATGGGAGTGGGGGTGGGTATGGGCAAATTCAACAGGGATTAGGGATAGGTTCACCAGTTAGTCCAGTTTCCCCTGATGGGTTGTGCGGTAGTCAAGTGGACTGTGGGAATCAATATGAGATGGATATTGGTGGGATGAGATTAGGGGGGAGGAAGAGAATTATTGATGGTCCAATAGAAAAGGTTGTTGAAAGGAGGCAAAGGAGAATGATCAAGAACAGAGAATCTGCAGCCAGATCAAGAGCAAGAAAGCAAGCATATACAGTTGAATTGGAAGCAGAATTGAACCAATTAAAAGAAGAGAATGCCCATCTAAAGCAGGCTCTGGCAGAGTTGGAGAGAAAGAGAAGACAACAGGTAAAAACAATAATCATTCTTTCACTCGTAATAGTTTTAGACAACGGTTTATAAATCTGATATGAATTGGTAATTTCATTAACAGGGCACTTACATGCATGTTTTAGTAGGAGTTGTTTGCGAATGAATGAATGAGTGAGTGAACTTAATTATAAGCTCAACTGAATCTTTGAATACATGCAGCAGTGTGAAGAAGCTCAAACGAAAGCTCAAACGAAGGCTGAAAAGGCGAATGGGAAATTAAGAATTATGAGGAGAAGCACCAGCTGCCCCTACTAATTGAATTGCATTCCAAAGGGGAAACTGCAGCCAAAGACAATACTACACATATTGTAGTAGTCTTTTATTACATTTGCTTGACCCTGGTAGCCTTTCTTTTGGGGAAGGCTTAGTCTCCCTGTACAGTTCTGCTTTGACTGATGATAATGTGGTACGCAGTTACAAATTATGTGCCACACTATATCATAGCTTTATTAACTGTGATGTTTAAATAATTCTCTTATTTTCCATGTTTCCTTCCCCCCTGCTGTCAGTTGAGGGGGAATTGGAAGGAAATTTTTATGTGCTCATATATCTAAAAAATTATATTTTGTTAAAATATTTGTGGTACATCCAGAGGATTTGTTTTTGCCAAGGGAAGATAGAATTAGGGCTTTTGTTCAAAATGAGATGTTTTACAGAAATAATTCACGACGGAGGGAAAAAAAAATGCCATCCATCGATACCTTACCGAAACAAGGTTTCAACAGTCTTTTCTGATTATCTATAAAAATAAAAATAAAAAGGTCTTTTCTGATTTAATGCATTTTAGGCAAAAAAATTAATAGTATGTAAAAAAAGAGACTTAAAAAGTCTAAAACAAAAACTAGGGATTTGTATGGTTAAACAAAACATATTTGGAGATGAATTTTTTTTGTAATATAATACTTCCTCTTATCCTCTTTTTATAATATGTATTAAGTAAATTCTTTTGTTTCTCATTATAAAATATTTTGCTAATTTTTATAATTATTATGTATATTATTTTTAAATTTATTTTTATTTTATTGAGAGAAAAAAATACTATAATAAATAAAGATATAATGATAAGTAAAATAATTTTTAAATTTGTGTAAAATTATTTAGTGATACTAAAATTACACAAATTTTTAATTTGTGTAAAATAACTTTATAAAAAGGGCGAAAATATCAAATGTTTTTTGAATTGGTATATTAGTGATCCACAGAGTTGACATGGGACAACATTATCTACGATATGGATATGATAAACATGTGGCAAGATGCTAGTGGCTGGGAGCCATTCAAACACATTGCCCATCGTCCCTGTTTTGTTCGTACTAACCTATGATTTGATGAACCTAATCAATGTCTGATCCTCACCTTTTGTTCCCTTACAACCACAGTCTCAAACAACCCGGAAGAAGAAACCTATGCTGACAAGTTGCAACATGGCTGCCTCTGCTACGTCTTCGAGGCTTGTTTTGATCCCTAATGTGACCCCCTACATCACCAATTCAAGGGCCACAAGTCTGCTGCTTATGCCCTCTCCCAAGAATGACACAAATTGCTGCAGGTTGATCGTAAGGGCCGCCGGAGAAGCAGCGGCACCGGCTGAAGCTGCAGCTGCTCCAGCAACAAAGCCACCTCCCATTGGTCCCAAGAGAGGCACCAAGGTACATACTTACCTTTGTTATACAAATTCAAAATGTCACACTTTCTAGAAAATATTTATAGGTCACTATTTATAGAATCTATTTAATATTATTAGAATAATAGGAATTCAATCCATTATCATCAAATTAGTACCTTTAGTTACATAGAGGTGATGCGATTTAATTAAATACTGTAAATATACATATGAAATACTATTATTAGTAATTTCTTCAGATTATATTAAATATTCTACCCGTACTAAGATGCTCTTTTTTTCCTCTTAAACAGGTCCGAATTCTTAGGCCGGAGTCCTACTGGTTCAATGGCACAGGATCTGTTGTGGCCGTTGATCAGGTACAAATACACACACACACACACACACACACATATATATATATATATATAATGCCTTTTTCTTTGTCAAGTATATATATAATCATTGTTATGGAACATAAACAGTACTTATTTGGTGTCGAGAACAATCTTGATAGAAATCTTGACCAAAAACTGCTGATTTCTTGCACTGATTGTAAAATTTGCAGGATCCCAATACACGATATCCAGTTGTTGTGCGGTTTAACAAAGTGAATTATGCTAACGTGTCTACAAACAACTATGGACTGGACGAAATCGAAGAAGTTAAATGACATGAGAGTTTGATGTCAGATTGATCGATCTCCATGCTTTGTGTATGGAATGAACGTGCTTACAATAATATCCCCCTTTTCTTTATGCTCTTTTGAGGATGTGCTTACAATATTCCATGTTTCTATCATTACTTAAAACTTAGATGACCAATCCTTCAAACCTAGGAAACTTTTTTGTAATTGATGGTTTTCCATTTTCTTTTGTTGTATATTGGGATGTGGTTTTGGATTCACTTCATAATCTTGCGCCTAAAAAGAAACCCTCTCCAAACTTAACTTGGGTTCAGGGTTTTGTTTTATAATTTGAATACAATGCAACATATACCCCCCTGCTGTGTTTTCAATGCTTCTGGGGTCTGAACTTCTCTGGAACACCTCATTTCCCATGTCAAATGCATAGGCTTTGCAGCTGCAAAAAGGTCGCTCAGTTATATAATCTGCTCCAGCATGTGTTGAATAAGATTTCACCACAAGCAGGCTTAAAAATTTATCGTCTCTAAAGTGTATCCAGGAATCTGTGCTTGAGCTATAAACATGAAATTAGAGGAACCTGATGTCATGCCTCTCTGTCATCTTTCCAATAATCTCGAACCCAAACCACCTTAAAACCGATTCAAACAAGGGGTCCCTTCCAAATACATAAACATGTGAATACAAAAACAATGATATCTCCTGAGAGTACATTAGGAATTGGATTATTGGAGGGAGATGCTTAAACTCTCTTTTCACAGGATTCTAAAATCCCATCCCCGTTATGATCTTCCTATAGGAAAAACTAAGCCATCTAAAGGATTGGTATGTGATCTTGATATAAAGGGGATGTGCCAGTCTCAGAAATCTTTTGGGAACAAAGCGAGTGCAGAATCAGATAAAACCATTACTTGCATACAGCCTTGAATTGCAGTAGAGATTTCACAGACAGCCTAGAAAAATCTCCATGATCACGTCTTCAGGCAAGTGGAGAGAATGTGCACCATTTGTCACATTTCAGCATTTAACAAATGTTCACTCCTCTTCAATGGTACAACTATGAAGGCACAGAAGAAGGGCTAATATAGTTTGAAGCCACAAGTAATTTTCTTAGCTAGTGATTTATACTGTTGAATAATTGAATGCCAACAAGATGACTACAGATTCCTCAAGAGAGAAAGATCATCAGGAAAGAAAAAAAGAAAAAAGAAATTCTTGAAACAAATACCTCCTTTGTATGAACAGAAGTTTAAGAGGACAATCAACATTTTGTGAATACATTATTGGCGTTGGCGTTTTTGTGAGATAATCAAGTAGGTCACAAATCAACACGATAAATGCCTACATTTCTATGTACTCATCGTCTATTCTCCCCAAGACATGCATCTGAAGTTAAGGAAGTCGAAAAAAGTAATTCCAATAATTTTCAGATTATTTCCTCTATAGAATGGTTCTAAGAACATGCTTCATTTGACTCCAGATGAATGTATTCGGTGAAAGAAAATATCCTTACGAAAATCCTTAGGTGCATATCTCTAACCGCAAAAGACTTATACTAAGAAAATTGTAAAAAACATAGCCCAAAGTCAACAGTTTTCTGCAATTAGCTATCTTTTACAGTTTTGCATATTTACCAAGTCCCTATGCTAATAACCAAAACCACCTCCAGTTTACCAGTCTCTGCTAAGACATTGCTTTTATGACTCAATCCTCACAAAGTCAACTTTTCTAAAAGAACAGAGCTATTGCAGGAGGTTTGAAAGAAATATTTGTAATTCGTGTATTTGATCTCATTTGTTACTACGGAATCATTTGACAAGATTCAGTAGTCTGCGTTCCTGGAATCCTCATTTTTCTATGAATGCATGTACTAAGGTGTCCTGACAATTGAATTCCTATGAGAATCTCAATCCCTCTCCTCTCCCCTTCTTCCTTCCCTTCCCCCCATCCACAATAAAATGTAACAAAGAGAAAAAGAAGAAATGTGTGAAAAGATGATACTTCCAATTTCTAACCAGATAGAGGTGTTACAGAAGCTGTGGGAAGCATCCCATCAACAACAGTCTCACCCCAAAACTATGCTGATCCGAGAAGCAGAACCTCTAGGCATCACGACCCCAGAATGCAAGAATAGCCACTACAAGCACTGTAATTGGTCCGGTAACACAAATGTATATAATATGGCAATTTACATGCATCCAAGAAAACAGTTCCCATTTACAGGTGAATATCTTAAACAATAAATTTTATTTGAATTCACATAATATCAGTTAATTCTCCCACGTAAAGAGAACCTAGACAAAAAATAAATAAAATTCCTCAATGGATACATTGCAAGCTAAATCAAGAGTAAATTCAGTGGCACCGGTATAACCTTTTTTTGTGGGATTAATATCTCTGACGATCTTGTGGTCACTCTGAAGCCATGTTTGTAAGCGATGATCACAAGGATGACCTTTGTAGGGAAGCAACACAGTATCTCACAGATAAACCATCAGGAAATTTCATAGAGAGGAAAATAATTGATAGGAAATTCCTACAGTTGTTTCATAAGAAAATTTTGCTTTACTAGAGAAAGGAAGTGAACATAGAATAATTAATGAACTCAATTGTCTCTTCTCTTCAGAAAGCTAAAATCTGAAAGGAGATCATAGCACGCCTGTCTTCTAACAACCACAAAACCCCAAAGTATTAACAGCTCAATATTTCCCAACAATATGTGGACTAGATCTTAGGAGTGGCTAATCAATACTTACAGTGCTCACTCCATTGCCAAATACCCTATTTGCAATGAAATTAGCATCAAACGAAGGTGGTACTCCAAGGTCAATTTGGGGGTTGCTCACCAAACCTAATCAAGAGAAGAGAGGCAAGGAAAAAGTGGCACAAGATCAAACATCACCTGAACTTCCAGGTATTGATTGATCTGAGAAGATTCGAAATTGTCAGATCTGTATCTTCAGTAGTTGATATTCCTTGAAAATGTGCATTTATTTCATAATTGATCCCCTAAATTTCTAATAAATCTGTCAAAATCTAGAGAGTAACTACTTGAAATCCAAAAACAGCAGAAGCAGAACATGTAGCCCCAGGTCTATCTATAAAATTGTAGTTTTGAAGTCTATTATCCCTAACATTCAGGGGAATAAACAATCAACCATTACAAACTTCTTGACAAACTTAACAATTTCTAAAGACAACTGATTTTTTCAGCGCTTTGGGGGGGAGGGGGAGAAGGAAGGAAGAAAAGTCGCTAGTCAGATCCGAGTCATTAATAATAGCAGCAATAGATGAAAAACTATGTATCAAAAAGATGGTTCCCATTGTTGGATCTCTTTTTCTCCTTTTCAAATTTCTAGCTAAAAGAGTTCTGAAACTGGAACTAAGTGCTGACATCCAAAGAAACATATATGGGAATTATGCATGTTTTCCATGTTTCAATACTGATTATCCATAATCCAAAAAGCCACCACTTTTCAAATTGAATTCCGTGTGAATGACTAAAGAATCCAGAAGAACAAGTACACTGCCAAGAAAAATAGGATATCTTTGAACAGTAGAGGGAGAACCCATTCAAGACAAAAAAGAATAAGATACCGGGAAAAACAAGATTAATCCCGTCCTAAAATGGAACAGAAATATTTTCTTAAAAAAAGCTGCAAGCATAAGAGGTATGAAAAAATGAGATTGATTTACAGTTGCTGGAAGTCTAAAAATTATCCAGGACGGGGAAATAAAAAGAGAAATACCAACATGGAATCTCTGTTGAAGGTATTATGCCTGCTTGAATAGTCCATATTTGTCAAAAAATAAAACTTCCTGTAAAGATACCACATGCAAAATCATTCATACTCAAACTGCACTTCTACATGCAAGTACTTCCTCATTAGCCTTACAATAGATGAAGTAAAATTGGCTAATGTGTGGCATTCTTCGTGGGTTTTGGCCTCTGAAACAATACCATAGATGACCAACTTCCTGAGATTAGGACACCTCTCCAAAAGTGCAGCAACCCAAAGTGAGAACAAGTCACTGATAACCGTCCATCCAAGTTCCAACACGACAACATTCTGCAATTGAAATGAACATTGCAATCCATACTGAAGGGCAGCCTCTCTTAGATCATAACTTAGAGTTAGATGACTTAATTGAGGGAAGCAAGCAGATATTGTCTCTATATCAACAACCTCATCGTCATCATCAAACACAACTCCCCAAAGTCTGAGCCTTCTCAATTTTGATGATTTTGAAATCATATGATGGAATTTTGCCCACATGATTGTGAAATTGCTAACATCCACGACCTCAAGATTTTCAGCACTCTCACCAATATCAAGATGGATGACACTGACATCATCAATCCTGAGATATTTCAGTGTCCCCTTGCCAACAAGCTCAAAAAATTCAAGTGTACAATCTTTTAAGTGCAACTTCTCTATGTTATCAGCCTCCAATACAAATTTGTCCAAACTAATAGCTTCGACATAGATATCCTTCAATGAGTTACTGCTCAGTTCCATTGTAGCCTGTGGATCTGACATGACAACATCTAGACTGACAAGGTTCAAGAACTCAATTTTTGGACATGCAGTAAGCAGAAGGCTTAGGTCTAAAGCTGATATACTAACATAACTCAGAGAAAGAGATCTCAAGCAGGGAAATTTTTGATAACTAGGTTCCACCCCTGTGATAGAGTTATGAGCCAGGGCCAACACTTCCAGCTTCTGCCGACCACACTTCTCAAGTATATTAATGTTTGGAGTTGTTCTCACATTATAATGCAATTGGCGCAAAGTATCTCTAGAATACATGAGCCAAGCAATTACGGGGGCAGCAGAGAACTCATCAACGTCATCCATTATAATTGAAAGGCACTGCAGTCCATTAGTCTGAAGAATGGTCTGAGTTATAATGATCTCCAGTCTACTAGCACTGAGCTCATGGTATACAGGCCAGTCGTTGGAGTTAAATACAAGTGTACGGAGATGGTATTTCCAAGCCTCTCGCCATTTTCTACAAGTTGCAGAAGCAATCACAACATCGCGAGCAGCCCCAAGCCGGGATAATATGTTCCCAATGACTTCAACTGGAAGATACTCCATGAAAACTCAGTTAAAAGAAACAAGAACTACTCGCTCAAGAATGTTAGTGCTACAACCAACGAAAATCAATCGAGACCCATAAAGCTTGAAATTTCACCAAGGAACAACTTGAGCACAAAGAACGTCGATCAACTAATTTCAAGTTAACCATTGGGTAATGAACCACACAAATCTCCACAAATTGAAAGCAACAACTCTGAAAAAGCAAAAAATCCCAGATTAATAATCTTGGAAATTGAAGAAAAATAATGTAGTAACTAATCAAAGAGATAACCTAACATCTCAGATTCAGGTGAAAGAAATATCATATGGCATATAAGGCTTTCACGATTCTACACCTTCTATCATAATGAAAGAAATATAAAGCTACAGAAGATTAGTCACCAATAACATAATTGCGCATCAATCTTTCAAAATTCTGATATAGAAACAAGGGAGCACAACCAATATAACAAGGAAACACTGATAACGCTGCAATAGAAGACACTGAAGCAAACCAAATACTATTCCAAAAATACATATAAGATTTGTCCCGTGATTTACCAATAGAATCGGAGGAAGACGACAGAACCCAAAATCAAAACTTGATCGATCAATGAATCCAACGAATCGAGAATGCGATTTCAAGCAGAGATCATTAATGGGTGCCTTCCCAGTCAAGATATAAATCAAATAAGTACTACAAGAATGGATGGGTAGAGTTGCTGAATACAAATGATGATGATATAGGTAAACGACGAGAAGAATTTATGGGAGTTACGAGAAACGAAAGGAAGAAGGCGGAATCTGATTCGCTTGAAGAAAGAAATGGTCAAGCCTTGCATTTGTCCTTTCCAGGAAAATACCCTTCTCTCCTATTTGTTCCGGGAGGCACTGGGTCATGGGTGGCTCAGGGCTGCTTGATAGTGGTTTGCACGTGGGACACCCAACCTAGTGGTTTTAGGGGGCCGCTTGAGAGCTGTGTACATGAGAGCACGAACATTTGTAGTCTAATATTTCCTTTCCGTCCGTCTTTACATTTTAGAGTACAGTGTACATTATAAATATCCAGTCATTTAGTATTTAATCTCTAAATATAAATTATTTTATAAATATTGATATATCACTGATACTTTTTTATAATCTAATTTGAAGAGTAAAAATTAGTGTCATTTATTGAAAAAGAAAGTTAAATTTAAAGATATTTTAAGTATAATATGCTCAATTATTTTTTTTAAAAAAATTAATACATACAAAAGTTTAAAACGAGTTATATTTAATGATAGAGGTAATAAAATTTAATATTTCACATTTTTAAAATAGATATGTTTATAAATAAAGTTTCAAATATAATATTCTTAATTTTGAAAATTGTCTACTTTTTTAATCATTTAGTATGTGAGTCTTACTACTAACATCATTAATAAAAAAAGATAACAAGATGATAAATTTTTTAGTGTAAAAAACTCTCTTTAATTCTTAGTTTTTTGGACAAATCTTATAAAACCAGCAGCATTTTTCTTCACTTAATTGATTACTAACCTTTAGCCAATTACTAATGCGTGCACATGTGGTAATTTGATTTGTAATTACAATAAAAGATGACAGAAATGAAGGAAAAAGAATACTACAGATCAAGCAGTAGAAATATGGATATTTAGAGAGCGTAATAAGTGCGGGTTGTATGCGGTAATACTTCTGAATAGATAGATATATTATACTTCTGAAATATATTTTATAACAATATAATTTGTTTGTATATAATATATACAAGTTTTTGAGCCTTTTTTTCTCTTTGCGATTTTTTCTTGTTGCATCTCCTTCAAGCTTTCATCGTTCTAGTCAGATCAAAGCGATGGCTTTTGCTGATCATTGATCTTGGTTGAATATGTGTCTTTTATTGCTTTCTTATGTATTCCTTTTGTATTTTGTCCTCCCTTAAATTATAGTTTCTTTCCTTCTATATCCTTGATTTATCATCTTTCTTCACATATCCTTGCAAATATGTGTTTCTTTCAATTATGAGTTTCTTTCTCATTTCTCTTTAACGTTGACTAGATTTAGGTCATTTATCGGTTTTTTATCAACCTTCTACACAATTGGTGAAGCTTTTGATACGCTCAGAATTTCTCAATTTGTGGTTATTGAATTGAGATGAAATTGTGATGCTCCTGAAGACAGTGATTAATGATGTGGATAAAGATGCTTAGAAGAAGATTGCAATAATTTGTTTTAATTTTTTTGCTGTATTTTTCATTTCTAAAGTGATGTTTTTTGTGTTGTCATGAATTTTATAAATCAAGATATGCAACTTGTATCTTATCTTTATCTTTAATAATATGTTTTCGGCTGCTTATCAAAATTAAAAAAAAAGAGAGTATATAATATATACCTAGTACACGACATACCACGCAGGTCAGCATACTAAAGGACCTGGATGACTGGATCCATACTCTTCCACCTGGGGATTCTCTACCCTACATGTCATTTTGCAAGTTTCTACTTTCTTTGCGAACACAAGGGGCTTCAATCCCATGCAATGTCGAATCAAAAGGGTGCTCTCAGCAAGGGATACTATTTGCAATACCATGACTACTGTTGACTTAGGCAGAGATATGCTCAATTCTTGGGCAAAGGCAGGCAATTTCTCGACCTCCCTTGCTTATCACTTCTTCAGGCACAAGGGTAATAAACAGATTTGGGCCAACATGATTTGGAACCATGCAGTAACACCTAAGCACTCTTTTATTCTTTGGCTGGCTGTGCGAGACAGATTGGCAACGAAGGCGAACCTCAAGCCTATTCTCCCGGACCTGACGTGTCCCCTTTGCCATGCAACTGAGGAAACCTCCCATCACCTGTTTTTCACATGCATTGTTAGTAGTAAGGTATGGCTTTAAATTAGAAAATGGTTACTCACTAGGCGAGCAATGCCAACCATCAAGAGCGCTCTAAAATGGATGAAGAAAGAATGCAGTGGGAACTCCTAGCAGGCAAGGTTGCAGCGATGTGCACTAGGCAGCACTGTCTATCACCTTTGGTTGGCTCGTATTGGAGGGGAAGTTCCTTTACTGAGAGAGATTTCAGTATGATATGAAAGGAGGATTCCACTTTTCTTCATCAGTAAAAGTTTCCAAGGTGTAATTCCAGTATGTCGGGTTAAAATCAAATATAACGGTCATTGTGCCCCCACGGAGAGATATTAATGTCCTTTTTGTTTGTCATACTTCCACAAAACTCAAAAGGGTCATTATAAATTACACGACTCATTTTGCATAATTTATATAAAAACATCCAACCTTTCAAAAAATATATATAAAAAAACATCCAAACGCAGAGTACTCAACTGACAATGTAACTGAATTTAGAACTTATCCCTACAAAGTCAAAAAAAGCCTGATTAACGGTTGGAAATTGCCCCTCAAGGAAAAAAGAGTTCGGAATTGGAATGTATCATAATGAATTTTGGAGGAAATTTTTTATGATGTGAGTGAATTTTATGGTTCAAGAATCAAAATCAATTGCAACAGTAAATATTAATGTAAAACTATTATTTTTACTGCAATAGATAATTTTCAATCCCAAATCCAAGATAAAAATTTCCAGTTTTGAGTGGAAATGCAAGTTTTACCTCAAATTCTTGGCCGTTTGGCACTTGAATCAGAACTTTAATCATTTCACTGTGGTAGTGCAAGGGTCTGCATACATGGGAAAAATACTAAGGTAATTTTCTTTTTCAAGTATTTCTTTCTTTTGAGCCTTTAAGGAAAAGGAATTTCGTTAATCAGAAGGCAAAACGTCTTATAATCATTTCATTTTTATTTGCATGTAACTGAGACTGAAAGACAAGTTTTGGAAAATATTTGTCCCTTTGCACTCAATTGCTTTAAAATAGGTAAATTTTTAAATAAAAAAATATATTCATACATCTAATTTCAAACAATCAAAATAATAATTAAAAAAGTAAATATTCAATTTCAAATCAGTTACGTTTTGCTTTTTTTTTTTGTTCCAACCAAAAGCTATTTTATTCTCAGTTAACTTTCGCTTATCTTTTTAGCTTAAAGAAAAGAAAAATATATTTGAAAATGTTTCCCCGAAAATGCTTTTCAAAATATTTTTTGCTTATTGATGATATTAAAAATAAAAATATCATATTAATTTTAAAAATAACTTTTTCCCTGCAATTTAAAAAAAGCACTACAAAAAGAAAAGAAAAAAAGAGGAAATCCACAAAAGTAGTGTCTTTTTCATTAATTCAGAAGAGATCTAAGGAAACAAACAGATAAAGGATCAATCTACAAGATAACATTCTTTTTGGCTCCTGATACGTGTCCAGGTTGAATTTTACCCTCTCCAGATTATTCTCACCAGCAAGAAGTCATGGTCCCAACCTGCGGTAGGTTAGGATTTCATTTAGGAACATAAAAAGGCAAAGGGGGAAAATAGAAACAAAAAAGGAATACGAATACAAAGGGCATAAGGAAACTTTCATCTCACCAGCGGTATTACCCTTTTGCAATGACTTCTCAATTTGAACATTGAAGGGGGGAAAATTCAGATTTCTTATAGAACTGAATGTCCCAATAGCAGCCACACAAAAATTCCAATCTAACTATCCGATACCCACACCCCAAAGTTTCCCAAGGCTGCATTGCAACCAGCCAAGGCTGAATCGCCTAAGAGAGAACAAAAAGGAAAAAAAGGAACAGAGGAAGCCTAATAATCAGAATTAGGAGGGGTATCAGCATCCCATAATCTCACAAAACCCAATAAAAAGTAAATAATTGTTACTCAAGTAACAGCTCGCTTGCAGTTATCTCTTTACCATCCAAAATTGGTGATCATAATTTTATTCAATTTGGGATGGATAGAGAGTATTTCCATTCAGCAGCTTTTGCAGCCTGGAGCTGTGGATAGTAAATTCAGATCTCAAGAACTAAAATTATATGCAGAGACAAAACAGGAAAAGACCGCATTCAAAGAGAATATATATGAAAAGGAGAAGCATCCGGGAAAGGATGAGGCTTTCAAACCAATACTAAAGCTTACAACATAAAAGAACAATTTTTGGTTCTTTTATGCTGCCAAAAATAGTATGCAAGGTAGATGGATGAATGCACACGACTATTTATTTTCTTTGTAAATCCCACTAAGGCTACTGTGTGCAAGATTTACCGCAACCACATTGCAATGCAAATATAAAATTGCTAAAATCTAAAAGTCTTACCTACCGGAAGAAAGTAAAAGACTTGCTCGGTCCAAAATTTTATGCCTACATTTCTAGATGCTAAAGAATGAATGTCCTACATTTTAAAATACACATATTTTATATCCAATTAACCTTTTGAATTTAATAGATGAGAGTACCATTAGCACATAGATCCCACCACTACCACTATAATTAATAAGGGTAAGGTAGTTTACCTATTTCCAATGATCTCCTAAATATTTTTGCCAAATCAAAAATAGGATATCTAATTTTGGACTGAGATAGTATATTCTAAGTGAGATTTGCATAATAAGAAAGAATAGGAGAGTCAGAAATCAAGAGAGAAAGCCTACATAAGACTAATACAAAATTATAAGACAAAAACTCAATGAGGCCTTTGAAGTTCACGGAATTGAATGTTAGGCCACAATCTTTACACTATCAATGGTGCTTGCCTTATCTCAGAAGTGGCATCACTGGAGATATGGAACACTTGAATCTCACTGTCATAAACTGAAATTTTAACTACAGACAAGTATGAGATCGATTTTGGAGGACCTCATAAAATCATAATGATGGATAATGTTGCTCTTGGAAAGTCCACATGAAAACTCCCTTTGTCCAATATTGAATGTCCGCTTTGACTTAGAATTAAAGTTAAAAATAGCCTCGACCATAAGGAAGTTACTGCATTATACTTGATATTAAGGTGGTTACTAATGGATCCACAGCTATATCTTAGTGGGATTAGGGATATGAATTCTTTAAATTAAGGAGGTTGTTTACGAATTTATATGAGAATCATGTTTATTTTAGGAAAGTAAACAATCAATTTTAGACATCCCAAAATATAAATATGGATATCCATTTTTTTATAAAGGGAGTACATGTCTATTTCTAGCTTAGCAATCCCAAAACTTCAAAAGTAATTCAACTTCCATACTTGAGCTTCAATTTATTGACTTCTGTAACTAAAACATCAATTTTTAGATTCTATAAGCAGGGTGTTAGACATTATTATCCAAACTCTCATCCGTTTCCTTCAAAGTCTAATTGTGCTGATACCTCCATCTCAGTTCAAGAACCTGTTTCACAGATTTATTTCTATTCTTCAATTCCAAATCGATGATACACACTAAATCAAGATAGCAACTCTATATGTTTCTTCCAATTCTTATCAAGATACAAACTAAATTGATCCAAAGCATATTTTCCTTTTCACTTACAAAATTTTCCCACCCCAAGCTAAAAGCCATTAGTTTACCTTTTACCTTCTCTTATTACCTAATAAATTTCAACATTCATTGCTCAAGAACTTCAGCCACAGGATAAGGTCCTTTTTTATAATTTGTTATCTTTAAACCCACAGTGAGGCCATTCAAAACCAAGCACAAGTGGGCCAGAGCAATCCACAACCCAATCCCATTGTAGGGGAAACTAGCGCACAGTCCAATAATTTAGAGGGGGAGGGGAAGAAATGATTGTACAATTTTGTGCATATTTCGACCTACATGAATTGAAATATATTTTTAGCCCAATGATTGTACATCTGATGAATAAATTGATTTCTAACAGCAAGAGCTATTACACTGAATGTATTGCATACCCTTCTCAAAAATTTGAAACCCTTAATTTGTTCACTAATTCTTACCAGAAAAGGGAAAAATAATTCAACATAGGATAGTTTAACTCCATCTATTCCAAAATACATAATTATTTTTCTTTTCTTAAAGAAAATGATTTTTATATTATATAGTCTTTGTTTCTTCTATACATTAAAATAGGAGACACCTGCATATTAACCTTCTTGATCTCTGCAAAACTGCTTCTAAATACTAGTTATTTGTTTGCCCACAAAATTTTTGCAAACTTTGGAATATTGTTGTCAAATATGTCTCACTCAACAGTAGTAGATTCATAGTTTCACCGCTCTTCTTTCCCCACAACAAAACCAAATCATATTTTGAGTCTAACTATGAAAGGAAGAGGCTAGGAATGGGGGGAAAAGGCGAGGGAGAGAGCAATTACAAATTTGCCACTGCAATACATATGTAAAAAACAACACCCATTCACACAAGGGATATTCCTTCAGGATTTAAGCCACAAATGTAATCATGTAGACAGTCCAACAAACTAAAATGTTTCCCTTTCCCCCTTAAACACAGCAAATATTATATAAATCTATTTGCCTGTTTGAATTTGTCTAGATATACACTTACACGAACACAAGCAGATACCATTGTATCTGCACACACGCATATCTATATATGTTCTAAATAGATTTACATAAGAAAATGGATCTATTTGTAGAAGGTTGCAAACCTGGTACTTTTTAACTTTCTTTTGTCGTTGGTGTTTTGGGGGAGAACAGGAAATTGTGCTTTCTTGCGGAGCTTCAGTTTTGGTAGCCTCTTGTCAATAAAGTAGCACCACCAATATAAGACTTTGTCTTGGCTTTTCTCCTTTGCTCTTCATTTTTTTCCCCTTTCTATTATTGCACATGACTTTGGGAAGACACTCTTTTAACCATTGGATCTGCCCTTTGATTTCTCGTTGGTTTGTATCTAAGAATTTGTGCCCGTACCTATCAAAGAAGGCTTCATAAGTTATCTTACAAAACATTTTGCTTGCCACAAAAGAACATGTAAAGGGGAGTTATTGTTAGGTGCCTATTGGTTTGCCTCCCTAAAAATTTGCTTTCTGTCAGTAGTGAGATATATATATATATATTTTTTTTGGAGGGTGGGAGGGGGTGTGGGTGTTGTTTAAGTTTTGAAGCCCAGTTTTGACCCTAGGATTCTTCAATCTTTTACCTTTTCAACTAATGAGCTTTCATTTTGCATGCATTGTTCTTACACAAAATAAGGATCAGACTGTTGCGCAAACGAAACAAAAATCACAAGTTAACTAATCAAATCAGTCAAGTTGAAGATGTCTTCATCTTCTCTTATCCCTTTCTTCCTTAAAATATATTTTTCTTTCTTTTTTTTGGATAAATGCACATATATGTTTGTGTTCCTATATGAATTTGTTAGTTCTTTCAAATTCCATGCACAAGATTTTTTTAATGTAATTTGATTGAATCAAGTGCTTCCCAGAACCGTTGCACTGAAAATTTGGGAAAATGCAAATTGGTTCGTGGGAATGCAATCCCATAATCTTCTTGTTTTAGTTAATATTAGTACTTTTCCTATTCTATTTTCAAGAAAAGGGAAAGGTAAAAGTATGAAGGTTTTGGTTTGCGTAATAAAGACTTCTTATTTAGTTCCTTTGGGCATTGTACTTTGGATCATGAAATCAAGCAAGTACCAAAGTTGCCATAAGTTATTTATGGAAGTGTAGCTTATAAAGATTCAAATCATTTGCATGCCTTAGCTAGAGATACCTAATTCAAGTTTGGGGAAATACATCCAGTGATCAATCTAGATGGGGTATCACATGTAGTAAATAATTTTTCTGGCAAAAATTGGATGAATCCCCCCAACTCCCAAAAAAGGATTCCCCATAAAAGCTTTTCCTCTTTTAGTTTGGTCAATTTATAGAATTGTCTTGTTTCAACAATTGACCAGAAAATTAAATCATTTCATGTTGCATCTTTTATTTCTACTTCCCAAAAATTATCTAACTTTTGCCAGAGAAAACAAAATTCCATGTGATATAATAGCTTGTGAAGCTATCTTTTGTCTAGCTCTGGGGTGGAGATGTACAGAAAGCAATTGCAGCAGAAAAATAACAGTAGTCTTGAGTTTTATTTACTTGTGCCCTTCCAGTTTCCTTACTAGAAATTTTGTATTTGAATTTAGCTTAGCACAGAAGACGAATTAGGTATTTTTCATTTCTATACTCTGCATTGGCAAACTAAATGCTAGACTACGAACTACAAATACAAAGAAATTACAACACCAATCCATCCTCCAAAAGACAAATTTTTTCTTGCCAATGAGCAGCACCTAAATAACTTTCAAATTCTATAAGTGTAAACAAATATCAACGATTAGAAGTAAGTTCTCACAAACTGTCAACATCAAATTCAATTATGCATTGTGCATCTTTGGGGCTGGTTTGGGAGGAGATAAATGGGGAGAAAATAAGTGATTTGGGGAAAAGGTGTCCAGTCTAGCATGTTCGGGAGTTTTTGATGGGGAGAGGAGAAAAGAAGAATTGGGTTGATAGAGGACCCTCCTAACCAATCAATTTGTTTCTCTCCAAATATGGGAAGAAACTGATAGATCCAATGAGGCTAATAAGTATATTTTAAAATGCCAATTTTGCCCACAGAAAGCTGATGATAGTATTTATATTGACCACTTTTCTCAAACATGAAACCCTACAGCCGTTAGGTCCTAACTCCCGCAACTCCTCCAGTCGTCTCCATCCCTTCGCCAATTTCTTAGCAAAATTTCCGGTGATTCTACAAAGTTTTGGTGAGTTTATCTTGGGCAAATCAAGCATACATAGATTTTCTTCCTTTTTAGATGATGAATAACAGGTTCAAAAAATTGTACTGTCAAGGAGGTTCCCTTTTTTCTATTTTTTTCTTTTATTCTACTCAGATTCTCATAATCAAAAGTTGGATTTTTTGCCGTTATGCTTCTATTTTCTCTTCCCAGATTCATTGTCAATTATGGCATTTTTTGTACTTAATGATTGGGAAATTTTGTGAGGACAAAAATTGACAAAAGCTTCCTCACAAGACTACACCTGATTCTGCTAAGATTGAGATGACAAACTAGGCAGAAAATAGTGATTAAATTGCAAGAAAATCTGTCTAGTTGAACAAATCACAAAATTGGATAGATTTTAATGCAAAGGTTAGGTTATAAGGATGATTAAGTAACAAGTAAAATAAAAAGAAGAGAGAGAAGCCCAAGCATCCTATGAACAAAGAGGGATAAACTCTAGGTTTGCACCCTACATTTAATTGTATCATACAACCAGGTATACAAAGACAATCTATAGACTCTTTATTTATTGAATAAAATAGCATAAGTAATGGAAGAGAATTCATTTATTCATAGAATCAAAGACCAACTGCTAAACTAATTATGACTAAACTCTTATCTGGACATCATACATACACCCCTAGTGAGAAGAACTTTCAAAACAACTAAACCAACACAACCTAGGCTAAAATCCCCTAACAGCAATGATAGAAGACTCCAGGAGATCACTGCTATTGTAAATTTACTGAAATCCCTTAACCCCTAAAAGACTCATAAACCAAAGCAAAGTAAATATTCAACGTTATTGACTCATAAGCTAGAATTTCCAAGACTAAAACTAGATTGTATAATCATTACATGCATTAGCACTTTCCAATAACTGGGACCCTTTTATGTTTTACATCATATTACATTATTGAAGAATTTAATTAAATTAGTATAATTTGAATGTTGATTTGCTTTGTCCTTTATGTAAGCTTCTAGAATGACTATATCTTCTTCACAAATGTGGAAAAGTGAGTTTAGTAAGATTTGATTCAATTCATAGCTTATTTTTCATTATGGAAGAACCATCAGCAAGCGTTTTTGACCATATTCATAGACAAAGTATATGGCATTGTTACATGTTTTTCTACCTCACAACATTCGTTGAGGAGAGGTATAATATTAAGTGGACGAAAGGGAACTTTAGGAAAAGATCTTTTCTATATAAGCTGCTATTTTTTTTCCCCCAAAAAGAAAGTTTGCAACCAATTGTGATGAATTAGTCATTGTTCTTTTTTTTAAGTACCTTCAGTGGTTTTTGTACATGTTATGTTAAAAGAGATTACTCACAATAATTAATAATTAAGGATGGCAATGAAATGGGGATTAGCGGGGATCCGCTTCAGCCCGCCCTAGGAAGTCGGGGAATTCCTAGAATTTAATGGGCTAGGGGAGGATGGAATCTAAACTAGCGGGACGGTATTTTTTCACACTAAGCCTCGCGGAATCGCATCCCGCCGACTTTGATTTATCTTTAGTACAAATCATTTTTTCCTGTATTTTTTTTTTCAGAAACCATCTTACCAATTTGGTTACTTAAAAAATTAAACAAAATGAGTTTATATTATTAACTAAGTAAAATAAATTGAATTATATTATTAAATATTGATTAAATTGAGTTTATATTATGACTAACTAATCGTTAGTCATATTATTAATTATATTAGTATATTATTATTTATGTAAAATATGTGAATATTTTTTTAAAAAATGTAACTATAAGTTATATTATTAAATATATTAATTTAAATGAGTTTATATTATTAACTATGTATTTAACTAATTATGAATTTATATTATTAAATTATGTAGATTATAATGAGTTTATATTATTGACTAAGTATTTATTGATATCATAAATCAAACGGGATCAAATCGGAGGTCAAAATGGGTCAAAGTAGAGTCAAACGGGGGCAGGAATGAGGATTAGTATTTAGAGTTGGGCCAGGGTCGGGGGTTGAGGACTCCGGCCCCAATTCGCCCCATTTACATCCCTAACAATAATGAGGTATCGTATGACCAAGTATATTATAAGTTCTTGCTAATGGTGTTCTCTTTTGCTAATATAATGTGTTGCACTGATAGATTGGTATAATTTGTTATAAGTCTGGAAGTTGCGTTTTTAATTGTGCAATTTATCATGAGACCTTTATAACTGATTATGGTTAATTGCCATAACTTGAATTGGTTTTTCTGCAAATACAACTATACAAGGCTGAAAGGTCATTTTTTTTGTGAAATGACTGTTTTACAATAGTCTTTCTTTATCCTCTCCAAACTCGAAAGTGAAAAAAGAGTATTTCTTTTCTTTTCTTCCCTAAACTCTCAAACAATGTTGGAGATAATGATCTCATCTTTGTTTTTTTATGCCCCCTTTCACCTCCTAACTTATGTTTTCTTCTCCCATAAACTGTGAAACCAAACCTTAGGGTGGATGGGCTATTTAGTACAAGGAGCTTTCCCAACACCCCTCCCCTTTCCCAAGGGTATGATTTCCTAGTCTTAAACATCAAGAAGATCAATATTCAGACAACAAAGTGACCTGTTACAAACCCTATCTTCTCAAATTATATTACTGTTTTTAGTATTGTACCTTTTACAATATAATAGCATATTTTATTGCAGTTCTAGGACAAATATGAATAGCTTTTATGCGCAAGTTGCTATTGCTGATTATCATTCTGATCAATGGCATGTTTATTTCATTGAGTTGAAGGCCAAATTTAGTACGGTGTGCTAGCCATGGCTACTAGGCACAGGCAATACATATATTATATTTTGCCTTACATCGTAAATGAAAATCAAAAGGCAAAACACATATAGCTTATCTACTGATAGTATACTAAATTTTCAATAAATGATTACCTGTTTCACAGGTTACAGATGGCTAATGTACCTGTGGGTCCGGGACAAAATTTTGATGAACGGTTATTGCATCTATTGATTGAAGAAATAGAGAAAGGATACAAGAGGGAAAGCACGCTGAATGCTGAGAGTTGGGAATATATATGTCGTCGAATGAACATAGAATATGCTGCAGGTGAAAGACTATTTCAGGCTCCAGGTTTGAAACGTTATATGTTGTTTCTCAAAGAGCAATACAACTATTTTTCAGCATTACTGGCTCTAAATGGAGTCCAGTGGGATATGACAACCAACAAGGTGAGGGCAGAAAATGGTGTATGGGATGCATATTACAAGGTAATTCTATGCTAAGTTCTCACCTTTTCCTACATAAAAGGGATAGTATCAAATAATACGTAATATACTTTCTGGCAGGCCCACCCAAATGCACCTAGTTACCACCACAGAGGTGAAAAGCATTTTGACCTGATGTGCCATATTTTTGAGAGTGGAGTTCGCTTTGACTAGAGAAGTTGTCCGATGAGCTTGCCTACCTGTTTTCCCTAACTAGTTCTGCTTCAGTACTCCACATTTCCGTATATGTTTGAACTTCGACGGACAAAATAATGGCTTATTTACCTTGCAGAATTAGTAATTTATCATTCATCCTATGTATTTCAATGATTATAATTTGATGCAATTGCTATCATAGTTGCATCAAACTAAAAAATTTAAGTTTATCGAATTATTCATTTAAGTCATTCAAAAATTAAGGAAGAGCTAAAAGGAGAGAGCTTCCAGAAACAAAATATCAAGCATCACCAAAGCATCTTATATATCGGGGAAATTCTCAATCATATATGCATAATTGTATATGTTTTATATCCAAATATATGCACAATTATCAAACGCACGAAGAAATTGATGAATACCTGCTGTTGCAACCGAAATATTGAATTTGAGAGAACAGCAGATGCGGTCTTGGAAGAGGTGGTGGCATTGGACGGCGGCAGCGATTCCGTTATTGTTAGGACGGTTGTTCCAAATTTCTCAGCTACCACCATACTTGGCGGAGGTGTTGCTACGATCAATAGATCTGACATGTCTGGGGTTCCTAGAGTCCTTGGATGATTGAAGATTGCACATTGCGGTGATAGTAATCTATAATCTATCGGAAGCCTGGCTTGCGAACTTCGAACATAGCTCGTGAATGAGACCGGCATTACTAACAACAGATGGAAACCTGAATTTGAAAAAATAAAACAAATGAAGTGCAAATTAGTCCTCAGAATACCAAATATTCTTAATCAAGTCGTTAATATTTTAAAATATTCAATTAAGTCCCTCACTTTTACAAACTATCATCATTTTAATCCTCTTTTATCTTCTTTGTTTTTTTAAGATGCTCTCATTTTATTCTATTTTGAAAAATAAAAATAATTTGTATTGACCAAATGCATTTTTTTATTTGACTTTTGTATCTTTGAACAAAAAACTATCCAAATTTAGTCATTAGCTTTAAACACATGCTTGAGAAATAGTCCATATAACTTTATTTTTAGTCCGTCAAACAAATTTATAGATTGAAAATTATTGATAAAATATTTATATGTAATTTCAATAATTTCTTTAAACTTATCTACCGAAATCACTCCTCTTAAAAATCAATCGTGATAATGTCTTTTTTTAATATTTTCAATTGTTCTAATGAGTACAACTTTTGGCACCATTCATCCTCATCATCATCCAACTCAATATTTTTGAATTTAATTATACTAATACGCGTTTGATTAAAAAGGGAAAAAATTAAATTTATTCAATATACTTCCACATCATGACTTACGTTTAAAGTAAACAAAGACAATATAATTTATAAAATATACGAATCACTATTAAGGGTTTTAAAGTAAACAAATTTCAACTATATTTTTTCTTTGCTCAATACAAATTAAAATTTAAGAATTAAAATTGATATTATACATTGTTGTTTTATGTTTATTTGCCTTTATTTTGATAAAATATACACTATATATATATATATATCAACTTTCGTTAGACAATAACTTAAATTCAATGTACATTTTCCCAACCAATTATCTAAGAATTATTGTTCATCTAAAATTTAAACACTTTTTTTAAAAAGCTCAATCATTCACCAAATAATCTAAAAAGAAATATAAGAGAACCAATCAACTAAAGCCAGAGGGATAAGGGACTCTAGGCTTTACAAAATCGAGCCCACATTCCACAAAGATACAGATCCGTCTCCATTTTCCTTCAAAGGGACACAGTAGCATTTTTCAATCGTTTCGATAAGAAAAACAAATTAGATATTTCTTCGAATTATCAACAACATACTCCAGACCTCTAGGTCCCTTTGTCTATTTCCCTTTGTCTAAATTGTAAAATAAAATGGATTCGAATTCTTTGAGACGTTTTTTGTTTTTATTTTTGTAATATATATTTATTTTAAAAATTACAAATTTATATAATTAGATAATATTATTTTTATTATAAATTGAATGTTTATTTTTTTATCTAAAAATTAGTAAAAAAATTATTAATATATTGAATCACTAGATCATATAAATTAGTAAACATAAAGTTCTTTAATAAGTAATAATATATTTATTTTAAGAAATAAACATTTTGAATATGTTGAGGGAATGAATTATATTCAAATACTTCTTATAATTTAAATTTCATGCTTACATTTTTGTTTTAAGATATGCAAAATCGAATGTTAAATTTTCTAAAATTAAATATATTTATCACATAATTTTTCACTATATTATCCGCTAACCAAAACATTAATAAGAAATGAGATAATAATTTATTTAAGGTAAAAAATTACTATGAATCTCCATATTCCAATTTTAATTTATTCGGAAATCAATATTCACTTTCATAAAATAAACATAATAAATTTATAAAGTTCAACTGACATTTTAATTAATTTAATAAATTTGCATTTCACGAATTCAGAATTCTTCTATGGAAATTATACTTTACTAATTAATGTGTTTCATAATATATTATACTAATCTCAAATATAATTTCATAATTTAATTAAAATTAATTTAATTTTATTAAGTTAAGTGTATTAATTAGTAAAACTACTTCACATATGATTTTAAATATCATGTGCTCAAATTATACTTTGTTCATGTATTTTAAACAAATTAAATATACAAATTTAATTTCGATTGGTCAAATTTTACTTAAATTAAAAATATATATAGAATGCTATAAAACAAAGAATCTTGGGCAGAAAATATCACTAAAATGCTCACTACCGTAAACTTGCTGCTTTCACTAGCGTAGTAGGGGAGTGTCTACTACTATTGACCAAAAATCCCAAAACCCCAGGTCGTACAATTGCTTACTCCCGCATCCACGGGAACGCCTCCATTTCTTTTCTCTAGTAAATGCTTTTGCGGTATTGCTGCTGAGGTTTTCAAGTTGCACAGCATTTCTTGTAAGTTTTTCACTTCATTGGTTTTGTTTTCTTGAATTTTTATTGGAGTTGTTACATTTATCTTTTTTGGGATTTCTTGTCGTATTTTAATTTGCCCTTTTTGCGTTATCTGAGTGTTTGTAATGCTCTGGTTATCCTAACACGTCCCCTAATTAGACTAATGTAGGAGATTTCGAGGTGGCGAGAAGCAAGTGAAGGAGTTTTTCTCTAAGCATTTTAATTTAGGGGAGCTAAATTGTTCTGCTGCGTTGTTAAGACAACTTAGAAATCTTCACTTTAGTGAGCATTTTCATGTTTTTTCCTTTGTGCTAGCTTTGACTCATTTGATTATTTCTATGGCACTTGGTCAGTTGCATAAAGGGTTTAGTTCATATAACATTTGGACCTTTTTTTGGGTTTGTGAACTATGAATTAGAGGTGCTGAACTGAAATTTTTGGTCTGCAGCTTGAAGCTCTGTTGACTGGGCTTCTTTATCTTGTAAAACTTAAAATTGGCCTTGGGTCTCTTCTGCTATGGCTGCGTGCTCGTCACCTTGTTTTATAGCTTGTGATACAAGAAGGCCGACAGGAGTATTGACAGTTGTTGGAGGAAGATTAGGCCCCTTCAAAACGCTTGATGAAAAGCATAGTTTCTTGGGTATTAGCCATAAAAGCAATTCAATCTTTTCTCAGATGAAATGTTCGGCAAATTCTCATAGTGTCAGCCAATATCAGAGCAAAGATCCATTTCTAAATTTGCATCCTGAAATTTCCATGCTTAGAGGTGAGGGAAGCAACACCATTACCAACCCTAGGCAGGATAGTTCAAGCGGTAGTGTCACTGAGAGTTTGGTAGATACACCAAATTCAAACAATTACAATGAGGCAAAAATCAAGGTTGTTGGTGTTGGAGGTGGTGGGTCAAATGCAGTTAATCGCATGATTGAGAGTTCTATGAAAGGTGTAGAGTTTTGGATAGTGAACACTGATATTCAAGCCATGAAAATATCACCTGTATTTCCTGAGCATCGCCTGCAAATTGGTCAAGAGCTTACTAGGGGACTTGGAGCTGGTGGGAACCCAGAGATTGGAACGAGTGCTGCCAAAGAAAGCAAAGAATCCATAGAAGATGCAGTTTATGGTGCAGACATGGTCTTTGTAACAGTATGTATTGTTTCTTTTCCATTTGGATGAACTGTTTATTGTGAAATGCTGATGTTTCTCTCTACAACTTCAAAATACTCATTTTCCCCTTCAAAATGGATTTGCTAGAATTTACTCTGTCAAAAGGCTTTCTAGTATCTCTTGTTGGTTTGTTATTATGCTAATATTTCTTCTCTTGGAATGAAGATAACTTGAACCTCAATCCAATCATCACACTATAGTATAGAAGAAATATTAGCATAGAAATTATCTTCATTCCAAGGGCTTGGAAATTATTTGGCCCTTCAGAAGTTTGTTTGAAACATTTAATGGCTATATGTGTGTCTGGGACAAATATGGAAGATGCAGTGTTCAGAGCAGGGAGACAATCTTATAACTTGCTGGTTATAAAAGTGCATGTGGATCCCACATTGATCTGCCTGTATAATGTTAACTGCAATTATATAGCCTAATGGCGAACAGGAACGCCAGATTGACTTGTCTAATTATGAAGGCAGAATTTGTGTTTCTGAAACTATTAAGAGAAAAATAAATAAATTTGGTGTGTGTGTGTGTGATTGAATCCAGAAGATGGTTTTGGCTATCAATGAAGTGAGAAAACTCGAGGGTGTGTTCTAGTAATTGGTGACCTTTTGGAAGAATTCTTGACTCTTTATTTTTGACAATCTATTGTGCTTTAACATGAATGACATGAGGTTAGTGCATTCAACTATGAGATACTGATAAAAAATGTGATCAATGTTAGGATGAATTATAGTTTTCAACCCATTGCAGGGTTACTTGGTGAATGCTTGTGGAATTAATGCTTTGTTGTGCCCCATCAGCTATTGTTTTATCATGTCATCGGGTGCTTTACTTTTACTATCTAAACTCCGCAGGCTGGGATGGGTGGAGGAACTGGGACTGGTGGTGCTCCTGTAATTGCAGGGATTGCAAAATCAATGGGAATCTTAACTGTTGGTATTGTCACAACACCATTCTCTTTTGAAGGTCGGAGGAGAGCAGTTCAAGCACAAGAAGGAATTGCCGCTTTGAGAGATAATGTTGATACACTGATTGTTATTCCAAATGACAAATTACTGACTGCAGTTTCTCCATCTACCCCGGTAACAGAAGCATTTAACTTGGCTGATGATATTCTTCGACAGGGAGTTCGTGGAATCTCTGATATAATTATGGTATTAAGCTATTCTTAACTGTATTCCCATACTATATTATCTGATATTGGCAGAAAAGTCATCTTTACCTTTTCTTCTACTTTAGACACTATTTTCGTTTGCATATCACCCTACAATATCCTGTAATATTCTCTAACTATAATCTTATTCTTGGTCTACACTACTAGCTCATTTCCTGCACAGTAGAGATGAACTTATATTATCATGGGGATTGTTAAACTTTGTCTATTACCAATTAGTTTTTATAGAAGTTCAAGAAAAATGTGCAAATTCATTTATTAATATCTCTGTTTCGATATAAGTCATTTTAGACTTTTGCACACACATGTAATTAAAAAAAATAATGCATTTTTTAGTCAAACTGCCTAGAGAGCCCTCAGTTACTTAAGAAATCAAGAACACTTGCATAATGTTTAAGATAAGAAAGAGGAGGGAGACAAGTAAGGGGAATATTGGGAAATAGCCAGTACATACTTATCAATTCTGTAAAACGACTATATTTTGGCAAGATTCTTTCACTCTAAAATGACCTATATATTGAAATGGAGGTAGTAAGAGTCTTGTCTTTCAGGTGCATTGGGGTTTTCTTATGTTGTGAGAACCATAATGCGGACAGTTTTTCATTTTTTCTGTGACATTATTTCATTTTATTGATTATCATCAATCAGACAAGCAATGCTTAATATGAATAAGTGCCCAAATGCATAGTTTTTCAATCTCATTGTAAACAAACTGCATATTTTCTTGCTCTCATTTGCCATTACATAAATAATGGAACAATGTGTCATTGACATCCTAACCTACCCCTACTGCTGAAATATGGAGAAAGTTGTCATGGTCAATGAGTTAGTCAATAATGTACGTATAAACTATATCTCTGTGGTCTAAAAACATTAAAATATCTTTTTTTTCCCCCTGCAAGCTGGGTGTGTGATGTGATAGAAAACTGTAGATGTATGTAAATATATGTGTACAACTCTATTTGGAGAAGTGCTATACATGACTGACAATGATGATTTTGGTTTCTTGTTGCATGAACACTGCAAATTTTATTGGAGGCATCATGGAATTTAAATCTCATTTGTTGTCTTCAATGCAGATTCCAGGTCTAGTGAATGTAGATTTTGCTGATGTACGTGCCATTATGGCTAATGCTGGTTCTTCATTGATGGGAATCGGAACTGCCACTGGTAATTTAGAAGGCTGCTAATTTTCTGATGTGTGGTTATGTTGGGGATCAATGCTTGCCTTTGGTTTGTGAAAATTTGTTTTTCAAAATGTTGTTCCCTGTAATACTGGTTTTATTCAATGCTTACCCATACTTTTTCCTGCAATTTTTTTTTTTTAAATATAAAAAACTGTTGAAGGGTGTAGGAGCAGGTTTCTATGTTGTAGCATTATAGGGAGTAATTACTGGGGCTATATTTCCCATATCCCTTAGAATCTCAGAACTCTTTGTGGACTATGTGTTTTAGCAATCCAACTTACTTTCCTTCTATTAATCTAAAAGGTGGCATTTTTTTTCCCCTTTCTTCTTTCCTTTTTTTTATCTCTCACTTGTCATGGAATAGAGTATGCGTATGATAATCAGTTGCTTTGCTTAGTGTCCTAGAATGATTGAATTTTTTATTATATTTAATTATCCAGGGAAAACAAGGGCCAGAGATGCTGCTTTAAATGCCATTCAATCTCCTCTGTTGGATATTGGTATAGAGAGGGCTACTGGAATTGTGTGGAATATCACTGGTGGTAGTGACTTGACATTGTTTGAGGTACAGCTCTTTTTTCGTCTCTCCCCATTTCTATCTATATTGAGTTTTTGTCATTTCCATCTAGATTGATATATTACTTTTCACATTTGGGAGGAGAATTTATCTCATGTCTTGGACTAAAATTATGCTCTGATTCTTCCTGAACAACAAAAAATAAGAAAACATAACACTGAGCATCACATGCCTTGCATGAAGAAGATTACAGATTGATTCTTGCCACTAATTACTTTTCCCCCTGGGAGTATTGTTTTCATCTACTCTATGCAGTACTTTTTCTAATTTATAAATAATTTTTACTTTTAGTTTGCACAGTGAGTATGATGAAAGTGTTATTCTAGGGCATATGTGGCCCTGGATCATGGTGGCACTGTATTTTGTTCTAACAGAATAGCCGTGGGGAGGGAGAAGGGGGACATAATGAGATTCTTGGTTCTGAAATTGAGAAGACGGTTTATGCATGTCAGGCATTCTGTACGTGGTCAAAGTGTGCAACGTATTTAAGTTTCAAATTGGCATTTAATCTCATACCTTCTTCACACTGGTTATTCTATAGATGTGTATCTATTTTAGGTATCTATATATTGCACTTTATTCTTGTCTATTTTATCTAATTCTTGATGTTTTTTATCATGCCATAGGTAAATGCTGCAGCTGAAGTCATATATGACCTTGTAGATCCAAGTGCCAACTTAATTTTTGGAGCAGTAATAGATCCGTCACTGAGTGGTCAAGTAAGTTACTTTCTGCATGAACACAAGAATGATAGGTGAACTTTGATAATGTTATGGATTGTTTCTATTTCTTAAGAGTCTATTCTGTTTTAGCTTGTGGGCCAACTTTCTGCCTTTTCCCTACAATGATCGTCAAAGGTGAACTTTTTATGGAAAGTAAGCTGATAGCTACCGAAGTGGCATTTGATCTAGAGAGAAAAATATGCTTCTCAAGTTCCAGTACAGATAGACATTGGATATAGCGATCTGCTTCTTTATTGAAGCTTGGGCATGGGTATTGTTCTTTGGCTGGCGTCAGCTTATCAATCTATGTTCTAAGAAAAATGAGTGGCGGTTAAAGTTGGTAAACACAGGACGAAAACAGCACAGTTCACCGATGGTGATATTATTCATTTACTTATTTTTGGATGAAGCCTGTTGATGCTACTTGCTAGTCACCGTTGCATATAAACTATAATTATGGTGGATGTATAAGCATTTCAATTAGCAACCAAATTTATCCACCTGCACATGTCTATGCAATTGGCTGAGGGTAATCTCTTATATCACCAAGAGATAAAACTAGTTGACAGATGTTTAAGAGAAATGCAGAAACAATTTCAAATGGAATTTAGTTCTGAGACATTCTTTGCTAACTAATGATGAAAATAAATGATAAGTGAATGTTAAAGCTTCTTTGAATTTGCAACTCTTGCCCATGTCTAAAAAGTATTCTATAACTCGGCGATCTCGTCATGGCATCTTGGATTGGCGCATTGAACTTGCAACATCGGAGGTACGAACATTGTAATGCTAGGTTTCTCTGGGATAGTCAAAATGCATATTATATGATGTCAACAGAAATGTAGGATGGGTGAAGCTTATGAGATTATGTCTTTCTGTTTTAGATATTTATTGCCCACACTCTTTGGTGCCAACAACTAGATATGAGATGATCTCTTTTCTATGCCGTTATTTTTCTTGGTTTTGTTACACTGCATTACGCATGACAGGTTATCAAGCATTATAGTTTGGTACCTCTTATATGCTCTACTATCTTGCAATAGATTTATTTTTTTTATTTGTCTTAACCTAATTTGGGTGGATTTTTTATTCATTATTAGCCTACTTTTTTCTGACGTTAGAAAATAGGAGATGCACTTGATTTTTGTGATTTATATTTACTGCGCTGCTGGTGTAATTTCACTACTATGTTTTCCAACATCTGCCTAAAAATTGATTATCTTGTTAAAACATAGGTTAGCATAACATTAATTGCCACTGGTTTTAAACGCCAAGAAGAAGGTGATGGCAGGCCGCTGCAGGTATTGTTCATTGTGCTCATCTGTCTCTCACTTTATTTTTTAATTTTTTTTACTTCTGCATTTTCTTTCTGCTGCATCTGCTTCTGTCATGATTTTCTGAAATCTATTGGCCTTTGGATGAAACATAGACAAGTCAGCTAGGACAAGGAGACGCCTCCCTGGGAATTAATCGACGGTCTTCATCCTTCATGGAAGGAGGCTCTGTAGAGATCCCTGAGTTTTTAAGAAAGAAAGGACGCTCCCGCTATCCAAGAGCTTAAGTCAGTCCTTGTCTTCTCTTTTTGTTCTTCCATTCCAAAGTTGATTATCTTAAGCATATTCAGGTCATTGAGGATTAAGATTAAGCTTGTTTTCGTGCAGGATTTTGAAAATGGATGGAAATGCATTTATTAACAGCCTCGAGGAAGAAGTGTCAAATGAACGTGAGCCTTTCATAATAATAGTACTAGTTAGCCTTTAGCTGGTGAAACTGGACAAGACTTTTAATGCTCATCATCACATCTGGGCCACCACTGGAATAAGACAGAGATTGTACAGTATACTTTGTCCTAGAATAGATGAATTTGTGCATATTTGTTCATTGGACGAATTGGCAATACCCTGAGGTTCATATCGGTATATTCAATGCTTTAGTTTGAAATTTTACTACTACTAATTTTTTTACTAGAGTTTAATAATAATCCTTTTCGCTTCAACTGGATATTTGTCGATGTTTCTGTGGTGCTCATGATGAGCAATATGGAACCCGGATATAACATGTGTTTACCATTCAAGCAAGTTTTGGGATGAAATCTAGCAGGAAGCATTGAATTCACTCCCTCTAGGATGAGTGGTTGACATTGAAGACAAATCCAATTCAATGTTCCTTCGGTTGAAAATCACTATTTTCTATTTTCTGTGCCTACCAATACTTCAGGCAAAAAGGAACCAAGAAAATTTGAGCACGCAGCGATAATTTCTAAACAATATTGTGGTTGGCTATTTGAGAGAGGTTAGCAACGAAGGATAAATTAAGGATATTACCTGATGATTTGCCTTGTTCACTATGTGATTTGATGGATGAAATTATGGATAAAATATGTGTGTGGTTACTGGTTAGTGAGAGATGCTCGTTCAGATGGAATCTAGTTGGATACTAGTTCATCATCGGGAATCACCAAATCAGAGGCAAAGTGGAAATAATTGGTTAAGATGCAATTCTTTTTCAATTGTTCCAATTATGTTTCTTCCATATATCAAGTACATAAAATGTAGGAGATCCACCAAATGAGATGTCCCCACGGAGTATATTTTATTAGTATCAACAATAAAACTCAAATTCCCTAAAAAAAAAACAATAAAAATCATAGGAATGTGTACATTGTACGGGGAAGAATTATTTTTTGAATTTATAATTTGCTTATACTAAAATTCTAAATTTATTTATATTTTGAATATTAAAGTTTTAATTTGATTTACAGCCCCGCGCTTCCTTTACTCTATGTATTGAAGAAAACCAAATTTAACCACAGAGAGGAGAGGAAAGGAAATGAGGGAACCCTTGCGATATACCATTGAAGGGCGGGTCCCAATGCAAAAGAGAAGAAGCATTTTAGTAGATTTGAGAAAATTGTGGTCAGAGATGCAAGGAAAGTGGGAAGGCGGGGGGGGGCAGTCAAGACTCAATAGAGACGGTGGTCGTTAAGTGCCTTGAAAGTGGACACCAAAATATCTCTCCTCAACAACAATCTTAACCTCTTTCCAAACATGTCTCCATCTGATTAAATGTTTGATTCAACAGCAAACTAAACCCTTTTGCTATGCAATTCCCAATAACACCCCTTCTTCTTGAATCACAATCTCCACCATCATTGACTCAACCAGAGCCAAAAGACCTTGATCAACATCAACCTCACAATCCTCCAATATCAAAATCATAAGGTACTAAAAATACACCTTCTCACAACCTCTCTTTTTCCTTCTCTTTTTAATTTTCTTCAAGCTTGAAGTAAACCACACAATTTTGAATCTATCTTGAACAAGGCACGTACCTTTGTCTTATGCCATAGGAATTAATGCACACTCGTTATGACGTGTAAACGTTATGACGTGTAAATTAAAGCCCCACCCATTTGCTTTCCTTTATTCCCTCATAATAAAGCTTCATGTAATCCTCAGTTATTGATACCAATAATCAGGAGGACGTATCATAAACTTCAAACACATTTCAGAACAGTGCTCTAATGACTCCGCGGAGCTCTAATGAATCTGCATGTGATAAACAAATTGTTGAATCAGAATTCAAGAAAATTCATCAATCGTCGTCCAAGGATGAAGAATTCCAATCCGTTTTGAAGCCAAATTCAGATGCGAAGAAAGACTTGGAGTTTGACACTCTGCTGGAGTCAAAAGAAGAACAAGTGAGCCAATCCAACTCCGATAGTGCAGAATCTACGTTACAACAGAAAGAACCTTCAGTAATTCCGTTGAAGGAAAAGATGAGAGCGTCACCGGTGAATATGGAAGGTGAGAGTCAGGTGCGTGTAGAGGAGGACAGTGGACGTGAGAGACTGAAGAGACACCGCGTTGAAGTGGCGGGTCGGGTTTGGATTCCGGATATGTGGGGTCAAGAAGGGCTGCTCAAGGATTGGATTGATTGTAGTGCTTTTGATGCTTCGTTGATGAATAGTAATATAATGTTAGCTCGAGCTGCATTGGTTCAAGAAGGAAGAAGAGCTAGTTCCACCAGAATAAGAATAGAGAACAGTTGTTAGTACATTCTCTTCTCTTTTTGCTTTTGTTTTTTTTTTTTTTTTCCTTTTTTGGCCAGACTTCAGCTTTTTTTTTTTTTCTTTTCTTTTTTTCGCTTCCCTTACAATAATTATTTGCACATTTCCATGATAGAGAAAAAAACTAAAAATGCGAATTACTTTGTTAGCTAATCGTGTAGCTATCCCAATTGAAGCTCCATTAATAAATGAGAATCTTTAAGGACATGGAGGATACATAAATTTACAGATTTTTTTTTTCTTTCTTACTTTTTTTTTCATTCTAAAGGTGTCATGGTGTTTTTTTTTTGGGGGGGGGGGGGGCGGGTGGGAATACCTCTTCTTTCTATGATATTACAATCTGGCTTAGAAAGTAATGATGATTTCTAGAGCGCACAAAACAAACGCAAATGGTAAGAATTAATCTCTGTTACTTCGTGTTCTTTCCCCTCTCTTGGCCTTAGAATTTGGAGAAGATTTCTGATTGTAGGATATGAAAAGCTTTCCTTTTTGCTGAGTACCGAAGATGAAAAGTTTTATAAAATGTTTTTACGCCACAGATCCATGCACGTAAGCTGTGGGCTGTGGAACTGAAATCCTTTACTGATGCTTACTGCTAGTCTTGTTCTTTTATGTTTGGAAGCGGGAAGTTTTGAAGTAGGAGAATCACGTCAATTTACCCAGAAGTAATCTGGAAAACAAGAAATATTGTGTGCTTGAATTGATGTTGAAAACACACTTGAGTTGGCAATATATTTCAATCAAACCTTTACGGCATTTGCCACAGGTTCAGAAAGAAAACAAGATGTAGTAATACCAGATTGAACCACCTTTTAGCACTTCCAGGTCTGCTTCGAGCCACCCCCTGCTACAAGTAACCGGGCATACCTGTTTCACCCTTCTGGCACATAGGTGGCATTGATCGCTTCCACTGATCAATAGGCATCTGCTACCTTCCCAGAACCTACACAGGCTTTGGGAAAGGAATGAAAATACTGAAAATACGCAGGCAGATTTGCAAACAAGAATAGAACACCCTGCATAAAGAAGCATTCAATGAAAGAGAGTGGAATGCCAGAGCATTTTGAACTGCTTCTCATGGAACTACATGCAAAAATGCCATCCCAGATAACATGGAAAGAACAAGCACGTGGAAATGGAGATGGAAGCCCAATAAGCAAATAAACACTAATATTGTCCATCTTATCCTCCTTAAATTGCATATGTACTTTTGTATAATTGTTATACATTTATTGTACAAGCTACATTGTCAAAAACTTACAAGGTAAATGTCATGGATCCAAATTCTAAATAATTAGGAATAATTTAACAAATAGTAAAGTTTTATTCACGAATGGCTACTACTTCCCATATCTTGATTGTTCCATCATCACTTGCAGAAGCAAGAAGCTTGTCACCCTGCAAGATTTTGTAAGGCAGAACATATACTTAGAGATTTTACAATGTAAATAGTTAAGGAGACATCTCAATTAAGACCCAAAAACATCTAAATTCTTTCTCAAAGCACTTAACTGAAAGCTAGTATAATACTCCCTTCATCTAGAAGTAAATGATCACATTTTTATTTTAGGACGTCAAAAATTATATATTTACCTCCTTAAATAAACATATTTTCCATTTAAAATTTCAGAATAATCTCTTTAACTCAAGGAATTGATATCCAATTAACACATGTAGTCCACCACTAATGACATTAGTGGTAAAATCATGTGATATTCTACTTATAGTCAAACACATCACTTTAGTTTTTGTACTAAATTAAAATTGGACATTCAAGTTTAGATAGATGGAGTAAAAAAGATTTGATGGACCAGAAAATGCAAATCACAACTATTTTTTCCTTAAAATATTTGGAATAATCAAATTAAAGAGGAAAAGAATCAGATTTTCTGTAAGAGTCAGGGAGCCAGACCATCTAATAAATTGCTAAACTAAGGACAGATCATAGCAAAACTTCTGCCTCCTAGAAAAAAAAATTATATTTCTATATATACAGTATTTGGCAATTCAAATCAGCTAAGAGGAGAAAAGCATTTGTGTTTCCAACCAAATAATATGTAGATGACATAGTGAAATTCACTTTTTGAAATATCTCTTTACTCTTGCTGTTTTGGAAGTAACATTTATACATGAATATACACGCATAAATGCAAATATCTATTAGTGAAGAACCACATTAACAGATGTGTATTATGAGACAAATAATCCCATACCTAGCCAAATCCCAGTAAACTTGCTCGATGTGATATATGGAGATTTAAGTGCCTTATATCTTAAAAACAAAAGAAATGGGGGATCTAGGTTCAGTTATATTCTATGATAAAACTCCAACTTCTTAAGAATGAACCACAGCCTTGAGATCATGACAAGAATTAATAATGAGAAAGGATGACACGATAAATTCCTATGTTTTATTAAGGCATCTGAGAGATGGTAGCTACAATATTTACCGCAGAACACCATTGTACAGAATTTATATCCATTTCATGAGCCTTGTCCTTCTTTAGAAGCAAACTATACATAGGTCCATCATCCTGATAAATCACAGAACAAAAAATTATTATAAATTAATCAGCAAGCTATAAAAAGAGAAGGTTCACATATTATGTACAACATTACAAAGTAACATATATATATATGTGTGTGTGTGTGTAGTATCATCTTCGTTTGTCGTTTGGTGAACAAAGAAATACCAATAGCAATGTGAAGAATTAAATAGAGACCAAAAGCGCAAAGCAGAAACAATCTTCTAGTAATCTAATGTGGATGAATTACAATGTGTAATCCCAACTTGAGCTATTAAATGCAAGAAGTTGTTCAAAGAGAATTCTGCAACAGTAAATTAATCAGATCATTTGTGATTGCAATGAGCTTGGAAACTTCTATAACTAAAGCATCTGTAAGGCAACCTAGGGAATTGACTTCCTCATCATAAGAGTAACTTTAGTGAAACATACATGAAAATAATAGGATTAGTGACTACCCAAAAGCACAATCGTTATCACTTTGGATTTGTGTGTTGGGGGGGGGGGGGGACTGGAAAGTGTTAAGGGGAAAAGAAAAAAGCAAAAGAACTCAAAGAAGGGAAATTGAGCATATACAACTGATATAAAATTGAATGCCAAAAAGAATATTTCAGGAAGAGTAGTGAAGTACCAGACTGTCTTCGTTCTCAACAAATAAACGTATAGCATCATCAGCTGCTCCACTAGCAATTATTCCTTCTCTACAATATTAATGAAAAATGGAAAGTAAAAATTGATGTCATGTAAGGAGAGAAAATATCTATGAGGTTAGTAATGATATATTACCCTGCCATTCTTTCGTGGTGTAGGGAGGATAGAAGTTCAAGAAGTCAAAGTCAAGAAGGTTCTAAAAATGGTTACCGAATACTGAAGATGAAATCACCCTATTCACTAATGAGGTTGCCAAAAGGAGAGCAGGGGAAAAAAATTTTGCAGCATCATTCTCTCACTTAAAATCAGATCCCAAGCATCTACAGGCACCATGTAGTTTAACAACTAGAATCAACCATTTCCTGATTCTAGAAATGAATGTAACTAGATGAAGAGCAAGGCTAAAAGTATTAAGCTGCAGAAATATTTAATTCAAGGGAAATTAAGTGCCAAAAGAGAGAGCAAACTTCAAGAGAAACGGATGCCACAGGTAAGCATAAGAACAATCACAAGCAGAGTGAAATTTAACTACCTTGACCAATCCACTGAAAATATTGTTCGATCATGATATCCAGAAAGAGAACAAATATGTTTCCTGACAAGAAAGAATGAAAGATCTTGTATTAGTTGGCAGCCTGAGTACCTTGAAAAACAAGGAACAAGGGCAAGTGAGCAACCTTCACTTTGCCAGATACACAATAATTTGCAATATCACGAAGCTATTCCTCCTCATTGGAAGAACTTATTCCATTTGTTCCAAAAGCAGGAGACTTAGGGTCATAAAAGGAGAACAAAAATGTTGTCACCTAAGACAGAATTCTTAGCAAGCACGTCGATGTCATTAAACCTGCTTAAATCTTCATTATGTTTCTTTTTAATCTTTTATCCTGATATAACCAAGCACAAGCAAGAATGGGAACTTCAAAATAAAATATATAAAGTTCCTGCAAGTGTCACAATTGATCAAAATCAAATCACTGTCTACAATAGTAAACAATTAAAAAGCCCAATATTAAAAGGGCCATCTTCAGTTATTACATTTGCATGCAGACAAACTGTTTACTTTTATCATGTGCATCCTAGGTTGAAACACGTTTAACAGGCGCCTCCATTTTCTATAGAAGCGATGGAGTATGCGACCTTACCCTACAATTATCATTCATTTGCTTCAATTTCAGAAGTTTTTATGTGCTATCTATCTCCAAAACAGTTATGTCATGACAAATTCGGCAAAAATGAAAACTGGGAGTAGTCTATCCTGGAAAGATTATGATAATGCCCTTTTCTTACTCTTATCAACAATTAATGATACCATTTACTACAAGATACAGACAGAAAATTGTTCCAAAAAACTCAATAAAAAGCATACAATGGAATGTTGCTCACCATGGTACAGAATGATCACCAGACTGCATTTTCATAACATCAGCACTCCATATCTTTAAAGAGAGATCATCACTGCAAAAAAGAAAAAAAAATAGAATTACAAATCCTACCAGAATTTGCCCCAAAAATATCCTTGTTATGAAATTAGAGCCAAAAGAATAAACAGGAATAATTTATAATGCAAGCAAGAATGGTGAAAAGAGCAAGAGTGAGAAAAGGAATAGCATACCTGCAAGATACCATTTTGTCTCCAGTTGCATTAAAAGAGAGGGCCCAGACAGTAGCCGTATGTCCACTGAAGAGCAAATGGGCCAAACAAGATGTCAACAAAGACAAAAAACAACTTCATTTTGCAAGAAAAACAATTTGAATGTTGAAGCTTATGGCAAGAACTACAAGTCAGAAGCTCAGTGAACTATGAGGTCAGATAAAATCAATAGATATTTATTAAGTCACAGATAAGTAATAATACTGCACTTGAATTCAGGGCCATTTTCCTCACTTGGACAAGGATTTTCTGCAGGTCATTGACACTGGATGAATGGTTCGTAATAATTATTTCAAACAATGACATCACTTGAAACCAATTGGCAGGTAGATCTCATCAACATTCACTTAGAACCTTTCTCTTACAGCAAGTGCTGGCACACCAAAGATTTTGCTGAAGAGCATTTATAAATAGCATATTATCAACCAATAGTTAATATGACCTATTTTAAAAATAAAAAAAATCTAAGTTCTTATAAAAACTCTGACCAGCATTTACGATATTTTCCAGTAGAAAGAGGTATGATCAAAAGGTCAAAATATATAGATGACATAAAAGAACTAGACCTACAAAAGCAATAAATGAAATGAGGATGGACATTTCAGAACTATCCTATAAGCATTGCATTTCTAAATTAGTTTACTTATTATATGAAAGACACCCATGGTTTAACATAATAAAGTAATATCAGAAGTTCACAAAAAGAGACAATATAATGCATGCTTAAAGATGCTTTACCATTTTCAAATGTTTTCTTTTCAATTAGATAAAAAGTGGTATCCTAAAATGCAAGCATTAAGGAGTGTCAAACGAAATCAACTTGAGGTAGTACTTGTTAGCTTCTGTTAATGTTTGAACACAAAGCCAATCATCATCCCCGTCCTCCGCCCATACCTGGAACAGTTTGATGCATGTTATAGAACCAGAAAAGCCAAATATCGAGGTGAAAATAAAATCATCAATTGCATCATTCCTTTAATATCAAATTAATGGGTATAAATACAACAGTCTATCTCTAGGGGTGGCAAAATTGCTTAAGTACCTTAATGGAGTTATCATAGCTACATGAAAACAGGATATCCATATGAGGATGCCACTTGACCATTTTAACATCTTGTGTATGTCCTTGCAAGACAGCAACGCACTCAAACTCATTACCCGGTAAAATTTCCCATATCCAAACAGACTTGTCTCGCCCACAGGTGGCAAGCAATGAGCCAGATGCATTCCAGGAAATGCTTTTGACCTCATTTTCATGACCCTGGAAGTTGGAGCATTATTCAATTAAAATTCACAGTATGTGTTGGTATCTATAACATATTTGGAAGGCTAAGAAGAATAAGCAAGAAATCTAAGACAAATTGAGGGAGAACTTTCAGAAGAAAACTAAAGAGCAGAAAGGATCTCACTCTTCAGATCTGGATAACCAAAGTTGCGATGTGGACAAAAAGACAACAAATACTATAATTTCACCTATTATCAAATTCTTGTTAAATATTCAGAATGGAAATAAACCTATCCCCACACAAACAACATGAAGAACAAAAGGAATTCAGGAATTAAATAGTACCTCTAAAGTGGAGACACATTCATATTCATCACCAACATTCTCCCAGATAGCAGTGGTAGCATCAAAACTTGCAGTAGCTAAGGTCTTTCCTGATGGGGACCAAGCACACGATCTAACTGTTCTGGTGTGCGTCTCCTCTAGAACTGCCTATGTCATCACATTCAAGTACCATCAAATTAAATCATCTCAACTATAATGGTCTATACCCAAACATTTCTTAGCTCACAGAAAGAGTACCTAAATTGAAAAAACTAATTTATTAAGCTTCGATTTAAATGTATCAAGACTAAAAATGGCTGTTTATCCAAATTCCCCAGAACAACTAGAATGAAGAAAATTCTCATTTCAAATTGCTAATCAAATGAAATCGCTTTCAGGACAACTAGAAAAAAAAAGTTGGAAACCATAAACCTTGCACTGGAAAGAACCAGTGGAGGAACTCCGTTCCCAAATTCGCACGGTCTTATCGCCACTGCATGATGCAAGTACGGCTGGTACACCATCGACGCCGGTTGAAGGTTTCCAAGCGACACTCCACACCCTATCGGTGTGACCTTCCAGCCTCTGAAGCTCCCTCAGCTCGAAGTTTTGCTCCGCTGAACTCATCCTACAGGCAGATGAAGAATACCGAATAATTTGGACTTGGGGCTAAGGAAGTCACCGGAGAGCAGTAGCTGACTTGATCACAAGTATATTCCACCGCCGCGGAAGCGAATGGAGGGGTGAAGGTTTTACAATTAATGTGTTTTTTTTGGGGGGGGGGGGGTAATAACAGTTAATGAAAATACGCTCATTTTTTTTTCTTTTTCCAATCGGTATATATCTACATTTCATGTTTGAATTTTTGGGAAATATGTCCATTTAACTATTTTTAATAAAGTTTAACTGAGGTGATAATCCAATCGAGTCAAGTTGAAAGTTGAAAAATAAGATATTTTTAATTCATTATTCATCATTTTTAAAATTTTAATTATTCAATTTGTATTTGCATAAGAATAAATAAATTATAATTATACAAATAAAGTTATTAAGTTGCTCTTATTTAATAGATAGTATATATATATATTAATTCTTTTTAAAATTTACATTTTTCATTAAACAATTGACAATTTATCAAAATTATTAATTAATAATAATATAATTATAAAAGTATATATAAAAAATAATTGAAATAAAAAAACTCTCAAAATATATATACAATTGACATGAGACGAAAAGAATAAAATTTAATTAAAATAAGACCAAGTCGAGTTTAAGTTTGAAAAACAAAACTTAATCTCTCCACACATTAAACTCATATCAAATTTGAGTTATTAATAATATTTTGAGCCCTAAAAATTCAAAGAAAATAATTTAATTGACCTTGATTTAATATAATCTAAAACATTGAGCACATAAAATTTATGAGCCTCAGACGCGGACTGGTTTAGACCTGACTACGGTTCATGAATTGGCGGTTTCGATTCATGAACCGCCGGTTCACGGTTTATCAAAATGAAAAATCTAAACCGAAACCTTAAAGTAACGGTTTAGAATGGTTCATGAATCACCAGTTCACGGTTCCGATAAAGTTCGGTTTCGGCCGGTTCCGACAAGGTTACGGTTTCAGACGATTTCGATTACGATTTTAATACGGTTTCAATTTTTATTTTTTTAAAAAAATAAAAAATTCAAAATATTTTTTTTAATTAAATAAATGAAAGTTTGTTATTAAAATGGACTTGAACTTAATTTTTGTTTCAAAAAATAAAGTTGTCTACATATCCTCCAATAGTATAGAGGAATCAAAGCTCTCGTAGTTCTCTTACCTGTAAGTCTTCTCTTACCTCAATGGATTATTCATGGGCTTCCGTCTTCAGTACTAGTAGGAGTACTCTCAATGTCAACATTAAACAAATTTATGAAGTCGAGATGAAGATTTTCTTGTTGACGTCTTTCAGCTTTAACCCAATTATCAAGACAAGATTGAGTCTCTAAAGAATCAGGACTCAAAGAGAATCGATCTTCTGATAATATATTTCCCCCACCACTAAAAGCTTATTCTATTGCAACTGCTGATACTGGAATTGTAAATATATCCCTAACAATCAAATATAAGACTAGATATTTTTTTCTTTTTTCACTCCACCAATGGATGATGTTAAGGTTTTCAACATCATCACCTGCATCTTCAAACTCAAAACAAGTTGTTAAATAATCTTTGAGTTCTGAAATAGAACTCGATCCGGACGATGAAGATGAGGGTCTTGATTTTTTGTTCCGTTGTCGTATTAATAGATATGCATGACCTTTTTGTTTACCAGTAGCAACAGAAGATGACTCCTCAATTTGAATTTATATACCATAAGTAGAACTATATTCCAAATACAAATCATATATATTTCTCTTAACATTATTAATTATTCTTGAAACATCATGTTTTATCATAGTTTCATTACATATAAAATCATAATATATATCTAAATATTCTTGTAAACCTTCTATTTAAATTCGAAGATAAAAAACAGTTACAATTAGATTTATTTCAGGTATTTCAAAATAATATTTAGCCCACTTTATTTTCATTGCATTAACGCAATCATTAAAAGCATATGTATCAGCCCACTCTTTTAAAGCTATAGCAATATTAATATAAACAATTAAATGACAAGTTGGATAATAAACACCAGACAAAGTATAACTAGCATCATTAAAAACTTTTAACAATTTCAAAACCTTTTCACAAATATCCCAAGTAGTCGGAAATAAACACATGTTTTGCACATTGTAATTGAAAAAAATCACATAAAAGTTCTTTATATTGAAAAGATTAATTTAATAAATCATAGGTTGAATTCCAACGAGTTGGAACATCACGGGGAAATTTTTTTTATCTCATTTTATTTGCTCTACAAAATCTAAATCATTATTTCATTACTTGTGGATGTAACCAAATGTAAGATAAAGTCGTTTTGATAAATTGAATATAAGTTTCAAGATTTCTTAAGCCATCTTGTACACATAAATTCAAAACATGACATGCACACCTAACATGAAAATATTTACCACCAAAATGTTCACAATATTTTTTAAGATCATGAATCGAAGCAGTGTTAGAACTAGCATTATCAAAGCTAACAGAAAATACTATTTTTACAAAATTATATTCTTCTAAAATTTGTAAAATTAATTTTGAAATATTGACAGCTGTATGAGAATAATCAAACACACGATATACAAGTATTCTTTTTTGTATTATCCAATTATCATCTATCCAATGACAAGTAACAGACATGTAAGAATGTGTTTGTTAATGATCACTCCAAATATCACTACAAATAGAAACTTTATTATCTAAATTTGAAAATACTTCAAATAATTTTTTTTACCTTTTTTATATAATTTATGCATTTAATGTAGTACGTGAAATACGTTTAGCAGCATTATTTAATACAATTTGAGAATAATCTACAAAATTTAATTTTTTCCCAAAACTAAAACTTAAGTGTTCAACAACAACCAATTTAGCTAATTCATCTCTATTTTTCCTATCACTATACTTAAATAAAGAATCAGAATCAGTAATAATAGTGTACCCGGTTATTTGTGTCTGTGAAGATTTCATACCAATTTTGTCTTTGCAATTTCATTGCAAATGTCCACGCAGGGTCTCATACCCTCATCCTGATTTCCATTTGTATGTAGACTTACAATAATTGCAGTGCACAATATATTGCCCTCCTTCGGTACTGAGTTCTTGTTTTGTGAAGTGCTATTTGAAAATATCATATTTGAGCGCTTTAATTTTCTATGTACCTAGAATACAACTTTTTTGGGTGTGTGATACTAATTCTGGTTGTCCAATACTTTTTTCTCCATTATCTTCATCAACTTCAAATACGTCGTTACTGGTGCGAGTGCCGACGTCGGTGCTGGTGCCAGTGATAGGAGTGGAAAAATCAATTGTTTGTGGATACTCAAAATGAGTTGGTGGTTGAAAATCACTTGGGGTGGTAAATTGATCTGTGTAAAGATATTGATAAGGTGAACGCAATGGAAATTCCGTTGAAGTCTTCTCATTATTCCTTGACTTACTTGAATCTGATATATTTTTTTTTTTGTGTTTGAAGAGAAAATATAAAATGACAAACTAAAAATTTAATAGGAGGAATGCTAATGTAAAGAACTTGAGAAAGATAACTTAGAAGAATGCTAATGTAGAGAGAAAATAAGACTGATATTTGATAAATGTGTAAATAAAATTGATCTGAAAGAGATAATTTATAAGGAATATTTTTTAAACCGTTGGAATTTCAACCATTTTATTTTCGTTTTTTTCTTTCTTTGAGAAAAAAGAATTTAAAAGGACAGAAATAAAAAAAATACAACGTGCCAATTTGGGCACAACATGTTTTAAAAAATAATGTGCACAAGTCACAAGACACAAATAATATGCACAAGTCAAAAGACACAAATTGTCCTACCATTAGGAAACATAAATAATTAAAATAATTTAAAGATGACATGTATCACATAAAAAATATTATATTATATTAGGGAATAAGGATTGTTTCTTTGGCATTAACCAAAGAAATTAAAAAGAAATTAAAAGTTGGCATTATGCGTAGGTTTGAGGGGGAAAAAATTAGAAAATGACAAAATAAATAAATAATGTGCACAAGTCACAAGACAACTTGAGAATGATTCTATTGATCCAAAAAATAAAGCAACGGTGTATGCCTATTTATATAGGCTAGTTAACACAAGATACTATTTATATATTTTTTTGTCCTTTTTTTATTTTGAGGAAAAAAATAAAAGAAAGCTATAAGTCATATGATTAATTTGAGGGGAAAAAATGGCTGAGATTTATTTGAAATTTGAAATTTAAATTTAAATTTAATTTGCAAAATAAATATAATTTATCAAATAAAAGTACATATATAATTTTTTAAAAATGTTTGAACTGCTGTTCAACGGTTCATGAACATTCGGTTCCGATTCATGAACCACCGGTTCACGGTTCATCAAAATGAAAAATCTAAACCGAAACCGAAAACCGCCGGTTCATAAACCTTTATGAACCGTAAACCTAATTAACGATTTTTGAACTGTTGACTACAGTCCGATTCCGGTTCGATTCGTCGGTTCAGATTCAACCGTGGTCAGGTCTAGACTTGTTAGCTTCTAAATAGAATTAGCTCTAAGCCCTAGGTTAAACAATTTTTGAATAATAAAAAACACTCGATCACTATCTATCTATGTGAAGATTTTCGTTGAAAACATCTTAGTTGTAGTTACTTGATAGAATTATTATCCATTTTCGAATCTTTTAACTATTTTTTATTTTTAGTTATGAGTTTTATATTTTATTTAAATTTTTAAAAGTTTTATATTTTTTATTTTTAATTATGAATTTTTATATTTTATTTTAACTTTTTAAAACTTATTATTAATTTTAATATTTAATTATAGATCTTTCGATTAATAAAACTTAGTTTTTCAATCAAGCTCAATTATTTTAGGAGTATTTCCATTAAAAATAATAAAAAAAGCATCTCCATGACTTCTTAAATCTTTTCTTCTTCTTCTTTACTAGTTTTTTCCCATCTTGAAGAAGCTATAGAAATGAGTTTTTAAATTTTGTTTCAAAAAATATTTCTAAAAAGATTAAGGTTGAATGTCATCTTAGTAGAAAAATAATTTTTACTCATCGAAATGCCCATAATTAAAAAAAAATACTAAGCTCTAAAAAGTTAAAATAAAAGACAATACTTCATAACTAAAAATAAAAAATAGTACAAGACTTTTAAAAGTTAAAATAAAATATAAAAATTCATAACTAAAATTAGAAAATAGTAGATAATCGAAAATCAATAATATTCTTACTTGATATTTAAAAGATAAATATATCCAATACAACATTCTACTGAGACCATATAGGAAGTAGCCTGCTTTATTGAGCTAATTAGCCAAATAATTAAATAAAATATTAAAAGAAATCATTTATGGGCTATTAAAATTTTGCCTCTTTATAAAAAAAGATTAACTCGGTAATTTTTAAGCCATAAATCAAACAATGCATAATTAGCTATTTCTCAACAATTTTTTTTATTTTGAAAAAATATTACTCAATAATTATGTTTGATCATTGTACTTTATTCAAGAGAAAACCCTCAAAAAGATGGAAATTATGTCTAAATAATACTTGAATATTTCAATCCAACAATTTGCTATATTTTAGTGTACATGTATACACATAACTGCATTCTATAGATACTAAGGGTATGCAAAACACATTAAGTAGAAAACAAATTAAAATCAATGCAAAAGGCAGCTTCCTCTTAATCATTTTGTTGCAGACCTTGATTAAAGTTGACATAAAGTTCTGGTTTCATCTTGTTCATTGAGTTGCAATTTAAAAAGACTATGAGCTAATAACGATCTTGAAATTTTTGTGCAAAAGACACGAAGAATTAATATGAAACTCATATTTAGTCCGAATGAGCAATGAACTCTAAGGTGAAAAAAAGAGTAATAAATACCGATTTTATAAAAATGAGTGCATATAAAAAAAAGTATTTATGTAAGTTTGTATCTTCAAGACTTCAAAATTGAGTCCATATTCAAATGGACTTTCTGATTTGTAAACAAAACAGAACTTGAATTACACAAACATTAACTTGAAAACAAATATTAGCATATATCTTTATTTTTTCACTTTTTTTTTTAGAATGATTTTGTTTGCAAAACCGCTATAATATTTCATGTTGGTGTTTTTCATTACATTGAAAGTTTAACAATGTGTTTAGCTATTGATGTTCGATCTTCTTGTTTCTCAGAGATTTCCATCTACTTGAATATATTGATCATTAATAAACTTTTCATATATATTTTTTAGGCAATTTGTGAGGATTGTTATTTGCCAAGTTTGTCAAATATTTGTTCACGTCAAACCAGTTAAGTCTTATCATATTGATATATGTTTGAAGGCAGTGCTGAAAAAGTTGATATAAAAATTATAATATTTTTTGTTATGTTTATATTACATATTGCGCACTTGAGTTTTATCTTGAAAAACTAATTACTTATGAAACATCTATTTAAAACATTCAGTAATAAAATATAGAAGGATGATTAAGTTGCAAAACTTACAAAGAGAATAAAATTGGGAGAAATTTTTTTTCTCATTCCTATGAGGGATATATTAAAAATGGTTAAAAATAAATAATAATAACCCTATAGAAATATCATGCATATTTGTTTGGTAAAATATTAATTATAAATATATATGAAATTTATATTAAATTATTACTTTAAAATTAGATAAAATATTAATGTTCGACAAAAAATATTAGAATATTCCATATTATGCAATATACATATTTTTTAACCTCGAATTAAATATTCAAAATTATATATATATATATATATATATTTAAAATAAACATATTTTTATTTTAAATTTTTAATAACAAGTTCATTAATTTCAAATATTTTCATCGCATTCAATAATGATACTGAGTACTAATTTAATTAATAAGGAGAATAATAAGATAAATTATTTAATATTAAATACTATTTTTAAATTTTAAACTAAATTAAATATAAATATTTAATTTTGAATGAAATAAATAAAATATTAGTAATAATAATAATAATAATATATTGATAAGTAAAAGTAAAAAATATTAATTTATACAAAATTAATAACCTAAAAATTAATGTCAACACCATAATTTTTCACGGGCCTGGTTTCCCAGTTCTATGGGAAGCTCTTTTCTATTAGGGTGTTTTCAGAGTATGGACCTTAAAAGTTACAGTGATACAGTATCTTTTACAAGACTCCTTACTGGGCCTGACCTGAAGAGCCCAAAATCTCTCCCTACATCTTAATAACCCTAGCATAACTAGGGTTTATGACATTATCTGCCTCTTCTCTCGGTGTATCCTGCAGACCTCCCAAATTCCATCCAGGTGTGCTCTCTCTCTATCGTTCTTCCCCTCCCCCTTCCCGTTCCCTTCCCCGGAAGTCCCGTCGTTGCCAGGGTTACAGACGCTAATTCGTTCTATTTCTTGAATTAATATAGGCAGTGGACCTATTGTGGAAGGCAATAATAATCTTTCACCATGAGGTATGGATGTTATTTGCTTTTAGCCCATATTACTATCTTTCTGTTTTGGAATGTTTTTATTTTTTTCTCTTTAGATCCTTTTTTTTTCCGAAGAAGCTTCTTTTTTTCCAGTGAATGATTTATGTTTACTTGTCATTATTGTGGTATCTTTACTTGTTAAATTTTGACGTGCTGATGGAAATGCCTTGGTAGATTTTTAGTATCACCCAGAAGTGGACATGACTAAAATTTATAACAGTTCTTTAAAAATACCCGATTTTGGTATTCTAGGTTATTGTGACATACTATTGATACCGAAGATCTAGATCATGTGTGCATTTTTACTTCTTCGAAATTGAAACAAGTAGATGAGTCTTGCTAATTTATTGTTTTTATTTGTGGCATAAGGCTCTCTAGAATCACACAAACCATGGTTCATTTACTGTTGACAAATGAGTGTTTATTTCTGTTTCATTATTACAGTAAGCTGCAGAGTGATGCTGTCAGAGAAGCCATCTCCCAGATTGTTAGCGAGGCCAAAAATGATAACGGTGAAAAAAAGCGCAAGTTCACTGAGACTGTTGAGCTTCAGATTGGGCTGAAAAACTACGACCCTCAAAAGGACAAGCGTTTTAGTGGTTCTGTCAAACTGCCTCATATCCCCCGTCCCAAGATGAAGGTCTGCATGCTTGGTGATGCTCAGCATGTGGAAGAGGTATTTCCTCCTGCCTCTTAATGCTTAAGAAAATTGGAATTAAGAGTTTTTTGGATGCGACAATTTACTATGATTTGGGGCAATCTTAGACAATAGTCGCAAAACCCAATGTAAATTGTCATAGATCAAGCCATCTTCAATAATACACCGGTTGAGACTCCCTTTGTTGGGAGGATCCTGCTTTTGAAGGTGGCAGTCTCATATCCTATCGCCTTGGGGAGCAGAGTCTCTGCGGTTACCTCTTGGGATTTGCCATGAGAAAAACATCTGCACTCATTGATATGTTTTGTTTAAGCATGCCATGTAGAATGCCTTTTAAGTGTAACAGGAGACTGGACTCTTATCTTAAATGTGTATGAATCTAATCTCACTACTGTTACTTTTTTAAAATTTTTTTCCTTTATAGAATTTTGTTCTAGAACAATGCTTTGCTATAGAGCCATTCATCAAGTATTACCACCCACCAGCCGAGTACAAAAAGTTTTGTTTTTGGTGTGGGTTAATGAAGCTGCATCTCTCTGTATTTTGTTTAGAATTGGAAAATTTTTGGCATTTTCTTTGTGCACTTAGTTGCTGCTATTCTCTTAGAATGATATGGATGCTTTTGTGGGTTTGTCTACAGGCAGAGAAGATTGGGCTTGAGTATATGGATGTTGAGGGCTTGAAGAAACTCAACAAAAACAAAAAATTAGTGAAGAAGCTTGCCAAGAAGTATCATGCTTTCCTGGCATCCGAAGCAGTTATTAAGCAGATCCCTCGTCTTTTGGGCCCTGGTCTTAACAAGGCAGGCATGTATTTTGCTTCTACCCTTTGCTTGTTCCTGATTTTCTTTCTCAACTTGGATCTTCATCAAACTATATTGTCTTGTTTACCTAGGCATGTACTTGCAATTATATTAGATATGTTTATTGGAGAGTTTGAAATGTAATGATGGTTATGCTATTAGTTCTAATAGCTAATTTGTTCCCTATTGTTTTACATTTTTGATTGATGTTGTATTGGTTCAGAAGGATGGAACTTGCGCAGTTGTTGATCATTAAATTTAGGGTTTCATTTGTGCCATTTTCTTTTGCGATGTTGCAGGCAAATTTCCTACATTGGTTACTCATCAGGAGTCTTTGGAGTCGAAGGTAAATGAAATAAAAGCCATGGTTAAGTTTCAGCTCAAGAAGGTCCTTTGTATGGGTGTTGCTGTGGGCAATTTGGACATGGAGGAGAAGCAAATTTTCCAGAATGTTCAAATGAGTGTCAATTTTCTTGTGTCCTTGTTGAAGAAAAATTGGCAAAATGTGAGTTCACCACCTAAGTGCTTTCGCTTGTTATTACTATTGCTTTCCTGTATTTCACTGCATTTTCTTGGATTTAGTCGCCTGCTAAAATCATATTTGATTATGCACGCGAGTAGAATTTTGATGATGAGTATTTTCTGTCTTAAAAACAGGTGAGGTGCTTGTATCTGAAAAGTACCATGGGGAGAACCCAACGCATCTTCTGAGCGATGTTTTTACTTTGTTCCGAGATCAGTCTAGTCTGTGAGTCAAAGAGTGGCAGTTGAATACACTTTTTGGTGATTGTTTCAGATATTTTTGCTTATGTATGGATTCTGCAATTTTGAACCAAGAAATGAAGTTTTAGTTCCAGTCAGACAATTTATACAGTATTTTTATATTCTTCCATCACTATGATGTCTTTTCATCAGCTCTTTTATTTTACGTTTGAGCTCCCTCGATGACTCTGATTCATTCGGGTAGTTGGAACTCGAGGGGAGTTGGGTTCCTGCTGAGGTTCAAATTAATTGGTGAAACACAATTTTCCTTTTAGTTTTTTTTTGTTAACAAAACTCTATATTCCTGTAATCTGAAATTTGTTAAGACTTACTCGTCAATTCCCTCCAACTAACGTATGTGCAATTTCTCTAAGTAGAGAAGAAATGGAAGAAGAGAACTGCTATTTGCCTTTGCCTCAAAATTAATACACAATATGCTCTGGAAAGCAGATTTCTTACACGTATCTCAGATGTGTCAAGCAAAATCCAGTCAGTTAATAACTGTCAGGCAGCCCAAGCTACACAGCTCTTCTTAAGCAGCAGGGAAGTAGAACCGCATGTCATTAGAAAAGACCTTGCATTGTAAAACTGCTTGGATATTCATGCGTTGATCGAACTCAGGTAAGATGAATACGAAACCACCAAAGAGAACTCAAAACAGATGAAATCTGAACAGTCATTGCCAATGCAAAATTGAAACTTTTATATCATTTTATTGTGAAAATTGTAAAGTAAAAGACAAAAGTGTCCTGTCATAACCTTAAATTCGCTTCTCAATAGTGGAAAGCAGGGTCTCGGGTGGGTTTTGAGGCACTAGCAGCTTGGGTGACCAGTTTTACATACAAATACAAATAAATCAGTATAATGAACGTTAATTAGCACTAAATAAGAACGAACAACATATTGATCCCTCAGGAAAAAGAATGAATGCTGAAGACCTCTCAACTTGCTGAATATATGTAAATATGAAATGGAGGTTATAACTTGTTACACCGTGAATGAAATTTTACAGCTGCAGCCACCCAATGCACTGGGGTTTGAAGATACCTGTATAAAGATAGGAAGTCAAATGCAGAAGCGAGAAAATGCAACCAACAAAAGCATTATTTATGACCTAATTCACCCCTAACACCAACAGAAGGGATATGCAAATTGTAAAAACATTTATAGCAGCACAGAGGGATATCACTCAGAATGGCAGTCTAATCATCAAAGAGACTAATCTAGCCCCCATCAATTACCTTTGGATTACCCCATAGGTAGAAAATACACTAGAATATCTTGAGAATACCTATGCAAGCCTAATCATCTTAGAGACTCGGACGTCAGAAACTAGTCAGAATTATAAGTAATGAGAAAAAGTAAAGGATGGATCACAATCTACATGAATTTCGTTTAAGTTTCTGCCTGATAACATGCACACGAACTTGCTGTCACATGAATCTCTTTTATCTGTGTCCCTCGAGACTTTATTTACTCTAAATCCCAAGGGTGGAACCCCCAAACAATATATACCAATTTTTTTTAACAATAACTAAATTTCTAATGGTGGTTGCACAGATGGGTTTCTAATGACGATGGTAGAGGAGACACCATATGAAAAAGATGATAGGAAGAATCACTCTTTCGGCTGCAGAAGATGGTTGGACCTAGAGGTAAATAGACAATGTAAAGGATTCCCCCCAAAAAAACCTGACAGTGACTGCAATAAAAACCTTCGCACTAGCTATTGAGGCCTACACATCACCCAACTCATTTCCTTGAAATTTGTCAACAAAACAGTGTACTTGCAAATTAAGATCACTCAGACATTCACTGATCTTACAGTCAGTTATCCATCAAAAAGACTTCACTCTTCGCATCTCTGTTTTCTTCTTACATATGAATGTGCTATTTAAAATTGCTAATTGCATTACACTGAATCCCGTGGCTCAATTTTCGAAGTATGAATACAATTGTTCATTTACATCCTGAGATTTAAAATAATTGTCAGAGCACTCTCAGCCTTCTTCCTGTCAAATATCTTTTATCATAAATATCCTATCAATTCAGAGATGCCAAAACAGATTTAAATTGATAGGCAAATGGACTCACTTCACAATGAGCTGTTGCCTCTTGCATTTGCCCTTTAAAGTGCCAAAAGCTACTTTTTTTATGACGTGATTATCACTGGTTTCTTAGTATATAGATAAAAAATTCATTTATATGATGTGGTGACATTTGGTCAAAACAGCTAAAGTAAATCTAGAACTAGCTAGTGACTGAGAAAATAAATTGAGTACAGATATTGACATTGTAGTTTAATGATGCCAAGGCCACTTCCTTCAGAACAAAATTAAATGGTGTTGAGAAACATCCCGAAAGTTAAAGAAACTCCTACTCATGAGAATTAGTTGTTCAGATCAAGAAAAATTATGAATGGTTTTAAAAACATCATTGAAACAAGCAGCTCTCTCTATATATTAGCCCCAAATCAACAAATTCCGCAAAAAGCAGGTAACAAATAATCATACTGCAGACTCACAATATATTAGCAACAGACCTGAAATGCAGAACGGATAAGCTCTTCTGCAAAATCAACAGTAGCACCCTTCACAAAGTCGAGAGAGATTTTATCAACTATCAATTTCACTCCATCCCGCTCAAATATTCTACAAGGCAAAGATGTAAATGAGTGGCTGTCCATCATGATAAGATACAAGTAAAATTGCAGTACTAGTGCAGCACTATATATAGAAAAATTATTTCAAGAACCTGTCATCAGCGCTGCTCTTATCATCAAGAGAGAAGTTATATTGGAAACCAGAACATCCTCCTGCTTCTATGCTTAAGCGAAGCATCTTTTCCTTGCCTTCCTGCATTTGCAATTCCTTCATTCTCTGTAGAGGCATTAATAATAAAACAAAAATCTCATCAGGCGAATGCATGTTATCTAAAACAGGTTTAAAAAGATAACTGTACACTACTTTATGCGGGAGTCCAAAAACCAGATGATCCTAAGATTCTATTGGATATCAAAATATGTTACAGCTACCACCATCACCATCAAATGACATGAAAACAATTCTCAACTTAGTTTAAAAAAATGACATTGAATCTTGCTTTTAATGACGCATCAAAGGGAGAGGATATAAGTAAAACCAAAACAAGGTCCTTTAGGAAAGTGAAAAAAAAATCAAAAGCCTTTACCACCACGAGGACACCAACTCGCCCACCTTTTCATATCATTCCATTTTACAACACAAAATTTTCAATTAAAGCTAATTGAGTTGAATTTGCAATTAGTTCCTCCTTTTCCCCGAGAGAGCAAGAAGTTCATCGACACAAATCCTTAAAGAAACATCAACTAATTGCCAGCATTTATTACTTCTAAAGAGTCCATCTCTTGACGGTATAAACGGGAACAATAGATTAAATCAATGTGGAGACCAGGTATAACAAGGAAAAAGAAAAAAATACAGTACCCTAACACAATTGTCGGTCATGTGAACCGCAACTATAGGTTGAGATGACGATGGCGAAGGAGATGGAGACTCTGAGGTCGGAGTTTGGCGGAGGGCAGAAGATGCCGGAGATGAGCCGAGGAGTCTGAGCTGGTTCTGACGAATCTTAGTAGCGGAAAGCTGAGCAATTCGACGAATCAAAGAACTCGACATCGTCGTCGTCATGACTTTCTTCTCAGAAAATTCCTCCGATTCTGCTCCCTATCCTTTCGTTCTCGTATCCTAAAAACATCGGAAATGAAAGTTCGAGAAAATTAGGGGTGAATCTAAATTAAATGAGCTTTTATCCTTGGGGAAAATAAATTCAATTGACAATATATGAAATTAAAATAAATTAACAGAAAATTACATAACAAAATTCTGGGAAAAGAATAAATAAATAAATAACTGGATAAATAAGAAAAGAGCAAAATTCTGGAAAAGAAAAGAAATGGAATGGAACCGGCCATGATCAAACAAGGAAAGATACAAGTTTGGAGCAGATTTTTCATCAACCAAATTTGACATAACAACATTCAGTAATCCAAATTCAGATTCAGGATTCAAACACAGAATCAAAGCCTTGAGAAACTTGAGAGTTTCATAGAAGAAATCTGCAAAAAAATCGAATGAAACCTCAAAGAAAAACTCACTGTCGGGCCAAAGGTTTTATGCAAGTTGGTCTGGGTTCTCTTCAAATTTTTGACTCCAAATGCTTGATCAAACGACCTCCTATGCTCTCAGATATATAAACTCTCTATGTTTCTGAATTTTTGGTATAATGGAAAGTGTGGAGTTGAAGGCTTTTATAGAGGAGTTTCTTGTCTGAGTCATCCCTCAAGCTTGCTGATCCAGAGCCATCTTTCTGGTAGCAACCACCTGTCTGTTGGTGGCGTTAGTCGCAGACTAGTGATGCTGCATGACATCCAAGACCAGGGGCTGATTAAGCTCCGTTTTGGCCAGCAAAAGATGGTGGCTGTCTGGTGGCGGTAAAAGGCTGCGGCGGCGGCGGCGACGATGGGCGAGAGTTCCACAGAGAGTATAGCGTTTCAAAGTTGGACACGGAACCTTTCTGTCCTTGCTCAAAGCGTCACCCTTCAGACCTCAACTAACAGCAACAGGTGGTGCTTGGAAAGGGAGAATAGCGTTTGCAAAACACACGTCGGTCGATTTCCGAGTTGGACAGCCTCCTCAACTCAATCCCTTTTCCCCTATCTATGTTTGGAAATTGGTATCAACGAGTTAAAAGGAAAGGAGCGAGTATTTACGAGAATTTTTGGGAAAAATAAATAATGACAAATCTATGTCATTTAAATATTTCGTACATATATTAAGAATAAAGGTAAACATTTTATACTTCAAATATTATTAAATTTAATTTTCTTTTTATTTAGGATTACTATTTTTATTTAGTTCGGTCATTTTCATAGGAAAAAAATTAAATAAAGGGTGAAATAAGAAAAATATTATGATTATGTATTAGTAATTGTAAAATAATTAATATTTGACAATAAGAAGATTGTAATTAAACAACTTATATTTTGAAATTTAATATTTTAAGGTAAGAAATTATAATTAAAATGATTTATATTTTAAAATGGAGGTATTATTTATTTTAAAGGAAATAAAAAGAGAGGGAGAAAGAGATAGAAGGAACCTTTTCATTTTCGTGTGGACAAAGTGAAAAATTAAATTTTAAAAAATGCCATTTCTTTTATAAAATACTATAAGATTTAAGTTTGTTTTGCATTTAAGAATTATCCATACCATACCTTTCTATTGGATATTCAAAGCAAGATGTTCTATCTAAATGTTTTAAATACTAACATTTATTTCTATTGATTTACATAACTATATTAATTATTTTTATTTCTCAATTATTAGTATAGGGTAATTTAGTATTTTCCACTATTAATTGAATCAACTTCGTTCAAATCTTAAATGGAACTATTATTTTGAAATGGAGGGAACAAAACAGGATCTTAAGTGGCATTTTCAGTTGATTTCTTTGTGTATAGAGTTGATAATATTCCTACTCATAATCTTGCAACATATATACTTATTCTTTTAGAAAAAAAAATTCCAAATTACATTCCCAAACTATTTTGAATTCTCATCATTCAACTTTTTTTGTTTTTTATCCAATTTTATCCTCGAACTAATTTTAAATCACAACTTTTGTTCTTCTAAATCCTCGAACAAAACTCATTTTCTTCATCACATTTCTTCTTCTTTATTTTTCATTTCTTCTTTCTCATTTCTTTCTCTTAATTCTTCATACACTGAAAGATTGGAACTTGGCATTGTTCCATAACAAAATAATAAAATAGCTTCTCCAATATTTTTATATACATATCAACTAACATAAATTGCACATAATTGTTGGAGGCAAAACCAATCTTATTGTTAACTATTTCCTAATCGTGGTTGACTCACTTTTTCAAACTTTTAATAAGAAATGAATTGGTAAAGCTATCAAAATAATTGAGTTAACATAGATGTTCAATATATTTATTTTCAAATTCAAATTTTTAAATGCATTCAAATTAAACAATCAAAAGGGAATTAATCAAATATCATTTTACCCTTCATCAATATATATACATACATATATATATATATATATATAACAAGTGATTTCTCAAAATTTTGGTAGGACTTTAGTCAAAAGAATAAAAATCATGACTCAAAAAATAATTTGAAGATAAAATCAAATTAAAAAAATGATTCATATGATAAAGTAATATACATTAAAATCAGAATCTACATTACAAAAAGCGAGACAGAGTCTAGCGGTGATCACTGTTAGAATAAATAATTGAATATATTTATACGTTTATCTATTTAAAGTCCATAGAGGCAAGATTGAAAACATACATCAATAGACATTGTCTCAAAACAAGCTTTGGCCTTTAATAAAATTCTAGATCTCCAAGCCTTCTATGTGTAATCAACTAGGATTAAAAAAAATTACTATTTTAATCAACTATTCCCTTTAGCCTATTCATACTTGAATGCAACCACCAATTAGGATTACTTATTTCAATCCCAATATGAGTCATCAGGGACATGACATAACCGAATTACATTAAGTTTCCAATAAATTATTTTGAATTATTACACTTAATTAAAAGAATGTAATTGCAGTATTCAACTAATTGAAATTATTAGAACCAATAATCATGTTTTAAGATTTATCGATCTTACATATTACCCCATCAATCAATGTAATGTTATGAGTGAGGCCACAAGACAAAAAATATTCCTCATTCAATCATTCAATTATCATTTTCATTTTAAATGTATCATGTGAATACATAATACATAAATATAATTTAATAGATATTACTAAATTATTAACTTCAGATTTAATTATACATTGAAAAAAATCAAGAAGATATGATCGTGCCTATTAAATGACAAATTTCATATTGCAAAATAAATCTTTCATGTTTATTTGAATTTAATTTCAAAGATGCTGGTATACAAATAGTTCACTATTCACTTAGGTAATATGTATCAAGTATTGAAATATGAAATATTTAATTTGTATGGTCAATTGTTCAAATTAAACATATGTGATCCAATCCAATATATCAATATATATTCTTAGTTTATTATTAAAGTCAAGAATAAACTTTAATAAAATTAAAACCATCTCATTAAAATAAATCACACAATTTTGTTTACAAATCACAAATAATTAATTTGAAATAAATTATAAAAAGTCTTTTGTATTTTCAAATTAACATTTGGTTTAATATATCCAAATAATTGGTAAACATAAATAAGTCCAAACATAAAAAACAATTTATTTAATTTCAACTAAAAAAAAGCTAAACGTAACAAGTACATTTAATTTAATCGACAGACATAAGTATTAGGCTAAGGCTATGGTAGTAGCGCCTGAAAACAAATCTGCCGATCCATTGTCCCGCTTTGCATCATTAAAAGAAATTAAAAAGAAAAAGGAAAAACCCTTCTTTTGATGATTTGATCCCTCCTCTTCTCAATCTGATCGATTCTCAGTCCTCTGAAGATCACACTCTTCTTCTCTTCTCTCTAAATCTTTTCAGATTTCGATCTCCGTCTCGGATCTACTGGTTATTCCAGCACGCAGGTGGGTTGGCTTGTCTCATTGTCTTTTCCATTTTACTTCGTTTGCTGCGGCTCGTCTTCTTGGCTTTTATATCAATTACTTTACGGCGAAGTTTGGCAGAGAATTTTGGTGGGCAGTAGCTTCTCCTAGGGACCGATTCTTTTATTACTTGTTATGAGTACTGTGCGTTTGAAGAATTATTCTGCATTTTCAGTTTATGGTACTTGTTCTTTGTTGGTTTATTAGTTTTTGTTTGGAACTTCCTTGATGTAAAAATTCCTGGTGTGAGAAAATATGTGCCCGACTGCTGGGATGGAAAAGGGTGATGATAACTTCAGGTTTTGGCTGAAAATGCTGCTTTTGAGATTACAGGCACTTCATTTAGAGCAGTTCTATGTTTTGATTCCACAGCTTCAATATTTGAATTAATGTGCCAAGTAACAAGTTTGGATTCTGAATGGTTGATATTCTTATTTCAGGAAATCTAGTGAAGTATTGTAAGGTTCCAAAGGGAGATATGCAAGCCAGTGATTGTGTTGAAGAGGAGAGGTTCCAAGTCAGGAAGCTTGAGATTTCAGATAAAAAGAAGGGCTTTATTGAGTTACTGCAACAACTGACTGTTTGTGATGCTGTATCTGATAAGGATTTCGAAGAAAGATTTCAAGAACTTGCTTCCTATGGTGATGAACACATTTTATGTGTAATTGAAGATGGTCAGACAGGAAAGATTGTTGCTACGGGGAGTGTGTTTATTGAAAAGAAGTTTGTAAGGAACTGTGGAAAAGTTGGTCACATTGAAGATGTTGTGGTTGATTCCTCTCTTAGAGGAATGCAACTAGGAAAGAAAATTGTTGGGTTCCTCACTGAACATGCTCGGTCCATGGGGTGTTATAAGGTTATCCTTGATTGCAGCAATGAGAATAGGCCATTTTATGAAAAATGTGGGTATAAACAAAATGCTGTTCAAATGGCGAAGTATTTTACTTGATATTTCTTTGTTCCAATTATGCTCTGATGTATTTACTGGATAAATACCAAATCCAGATACATTACACGATTCATCCTGATGTTCTGAGACATTTGCTGCGGGTTCTGAGCTCCTGCAATACTTCTGCTTTTTCTTAACCTTCTGGATTTATAATATTCGCCTCGACCCTTGACCTAGAATTTACGCAGTATCTATTAGTTTTTGTTATGGGGAGGTGGGTAGTCTTTTATGTTGCTTCAAAGATTATTTTGAACACAGGATGAAATATGAAACATTAGGCTTCAACTTATGTAAGGCTTTTAATCTTGCATGTTTCGAAGAAAATCATGGCCGATAATTCTCCCGTTACTTCCTACTTTACAAAGAACTCAGAGCTTAAGGACAATTAGGTTGTATTACTTGATTAGGAGCAAATTTCAGCAAATGAGAAGTTATGATAGGCAAATTAACAAGGCGGGACGGCTATGGTCAAGAATAAATGCAGAAATTCTGGCACTGTAGCATAGCTCGAATTACCTAAGCAATGCGAAAGGTTTTTGCCCGGTAAGATCTACAGCAAGAAACTTACGAATAGCTGCTTCAAAGCCACTGATAAATACTTTAATTGTCTGAGATCATCGCTATTATGAATCTCTGCATCCTGCATCCTGCATCCTGCATCCTGCAATCACAACTACATAAATTTGACAGGTGAACAGGACAGTGTTAGCATTCAATTATAGTATGCTCATATCGGCCGCCACCTGCTTCAGTATTTTTTATGGGTCAATGATAGATGAACTCCCTGAAGAAATATCCAGCACATCCCTTCATTTTTTTCATGGTTTTTTCCCACAGGCGTGGCAGTAGGTAGGTGTGCACAAACATTTGCTACATAAGTGGAATGATACATCATTGACTAGCTACTTTAGAAGACTAGTCCCTCAAAAAGATATTTCTGATTACTATTTAGAAAGGATAAATCCATTTGGAAATTACTGGGTTACAGAAGTAAAGAGTTACATTGAAGTAAGAGACTCCACGCCAACAGCTAGGATGGCAGGAAACAAAATCCCAGCTTGCTACACTATTTCCAATTTTCCATCAAAGATCACTGCATGAAAAGTTGATTCGCAAAAGCCAACAGATTGCCTCTGTTTTAAATATATGTGCCAACAGATAGTTCATCAGATTGCCTCTGATGAACTATCAAATAACAGGTTGATAAAAACAAAAATTCTCAAAGCAACTGGCCCTGCAAGGGCAGTTCATCAGATGATGTAGTAGAATACTCATTTGATGGTTGATCGCTGAGGGTGGAAAGATGAAGCAGGTGGACTTCTTATAATTTATAATCCACGACTGGTAGATTTGTAGGCAGCACAAGTGGAGTTTGAGTGACTTGAGTCCAACTATAAGGGTGTGAATGGACTCCTTAAGCTGTCACCAGCATCAACCAAATCAATAAGCAATAATAGTTTCGCTTCCACTGTTCAAGATCACTACAAAGTAGGCAGGGGAAGAAACAATAAAGCGGTTTGAAACAGAACACAAGAAGTTAGTCTGGCAAGGAGTTCAGGAAGTCAGTTGAAAGTGTCAATAATGCACATCTGAGAAATGCTCTCAAGGAGAAAAATCAATGACCACCGTCGTTTTGCTATACAGTTCACTGTTCTATAAGCCTTCAGACTTATAATCCAGTATCAATCTGTAACGTAAAACATCATCTTCAATTCACAATTCATTCTGTCATAAAACCTTCCATTGCATTTCTGCCTACAATTACCCGTATCTTCAAAAAATGACCCAACTGGTGGTGAGCTACTTTTACACACCTATAAAACATGCCCATGCATACACTTATATAGAGGATGAGAGAGCTAGATTTGAGAAAATTAAGCAATGAACCACAATACAGTGCCAGCTAATCAGTTGGTATCTCAATATGTAGATGATGTCATGTCAAGGGAGGGAGTACCCAGTTCAACTTCATTCTGGGAGTATTTAGATTCCCTTTGTTTATGATCTGGTTCTTCTGCTTAAAACTCTCATGCTGCTTAGACGGTACCAAGCAGGGAATTCAACTTCCTTCTAGGGCATATCTAGGTTTCTCATTTAGAATCTTATCGTTCAATATCTGGATCTTCCACTTTAAACCTTTATACAGCTTTTTTCAAACAGAAGTAGGATACTGTCCATGCCCAATCGAGTCTTTTGTTTGCCAATGCTGCTTATTGTTTAGGCATCTAATAAGACCAAGTAACTTGTGTGGCACACAGGAATTTCCAGCCTGAAATAGCTGCTCTCACGAGAATGATGCTGTGACCAACATTTTCAAAACAAAGATTTGCATTAATTTAAGCTTGAAGGTTTTGACAGATATTAAATTTCACCATTCTGGCAACTTCCTTTTGAGCAGCAAGGCAATACCCCAGCCTTGGCATTACTTCCAGTATCTATTAAATCCTCTGTTAGATGATGTGTGCACAGCACAGCAATTATCTCCAAGTAGTACAGATGAAATATCAACCAATACACTACCAATAATCATTGCATGAACATGACCCACTAACAAAGTGATGAAAACGGTTAGTGTCCCGCACGATAATTTCTCTACCCATTATCTTTGAAATAACCTTGAAGAACACATGACAATCACCACAAACACGAAGATTTTTAGTTATTCGTATAACATCATCCGGTTTGGTACTTATTAGACTGAAAGCAAGAGCAAGCTTTTCACTGTGATAGCTCAAGCGGTGTACCTTCTCTTCCTCTTCAATGTCAAAGAGCACAAACTCTGTAGTTGGAATGTAGCCTGCTGCCCTTGACTCCTTGTTCAGCTCGCTAAGTTTACTATATATCTTATCTGACATAGGATGAGACGTATCTCCCACAAGAAACTCATGAACAATTCCATCTAACTCTATCCAACTGTATGCAGGTATCTTCTGGATCCCTCTTTCAGACATGATAGATCGAATTTTCTCTGAATCATCCCATTTATTGTCAGCAGAGTAGATATTGGATAAAAGGACATAATTTGCAGAATTCAACGGTTCTAACTCAATTAGTTGATGTAGGACATGTTCAGCCAACTGAGTATCACGATGTAAGCGGCATCCACTTAATAAAGCTCCCCAAACAACAGCATTCGCCTTCATTGGCATAAGCTTAATCAAAGAAAAAGCTTCATCTAACAATCCAGCTCGACCAAGAAGATCAACCATGCATCCATAATGCTCCAATGTAGGATTCAGAGAGTAGATACTTTTCATGCTGAGAAAGTATTGGCGACCATCATCAACCAGGCCAGCATGAGTACAGCTGCAGAGCAGACCAATGAAGGTGTTCACGTCAGGCCTCAACCCAGATTTCTCTAATTGCCCAAAGCAACAAAATGCAGATTTAACATGGCCACTCATGGCAAGCCCCAAAATCATTGCATTCCAAACAACAAGGTCCTTTTCCTTCATTGCTTGAAAGACATCCCAAGCTGGAGTGATCTTCCCACATTTAGCATACATATCGATTAAGGCTGTACCCAGAATAGGATTAGACAAGAAGTCATTCCTATCCATCAATCTACTCGCCCATTCTCCAACTTCCAGAGCTCCTAGCCTAGCACAAGCAGAAAGCACCCCGACCATCACATAACAATCTGGTTTCAAATCTTCTTTCTTCATTTGATAAAAGAGCTCCAGTGCTTCTTTAGGAAGCCCATTGGCAGCATATCCCTGAATCATTGAACTCCAAGAAACAATATCCTTATCAGGCATCTCATAAAAAACATGGCGAGCCCGATCCATTTTTCCAAACTTAACATACATATCCATCAGAGTAGTAGCCACATAGACATTCCTCCCCATGCCACTCTCCACTGAATACTTATGCAACCACTCACCAGCATTCAAATCCCTGAACTGACTACATGCAGATATCACCCGAACAAGTGTCAAACTATCAGGAGTTAATCCCATTTCCAACATTCTCGAGAACATATCTATAGCTTCTCTAAATCTCCCAAATTCAATATAAGCACTTATTACTGCTGTCCAAGGGACTATATTCTTTTCAGGAATATCATCAAACACTTTTCTAGCATCATGTAAACTCCCACATTTAGTATAGAAACATATCATCCCAGTATTCACAAACACGTTGTAATCACAACCCAGTTTCACTACAAGCGTATGGAGCTTAAGTCCGTGTTTCAAATCCAATAACCTCGTGCATGCTTTTATCACAGACGGAAAAGTAAACTCATTTGGAAAAAATCCTTCTTTGCGCATTGAATGAAAAAATTTAACAGCTTGGTCTGAACAATCATTAGAAACCAGACCACGTATCATTGTGTTCCATATAAAACTGTTGGGTTCTTGGGCATGGTAAAAAATGAGTTTTGCATAATCTGGATCCTTGAAGTCAAAGGTGTATTTCAACAGGAGGTTAACAAGGAGATTGTTTTCGCTTAGGCCATTGCGGATGAGGCGTGCGTGTATGTGTTTCAGATGTTTTAGAGATGTTACACCCTGAGAAAGAACCGTCTTGATCTCCTTCAGGGATGTTGAAACCATGGAAGGAGTCTGGATTTTGAGAGACTGTTCAACTTCAATTCAAGCAAGGGAGGAAAACGAAAGCCTTCCCGCCCAAATGAGCCATTATTGGAGTTTCAAGAACTTCTCATTTAATAATAAGGGTTTTAAATAAAAATATGTGTTTATTTTATGAAAATAAATATTAATATTAAATATTATAAAAAATGTAAATAATCTATTCTTTTGGGATTGTTATATTTTTATTTTAATTTATTCGAAGTTAAATGTTTATTTTATTTAAATAAATAAATTTATTTAAAGTTTTATTAATATCATTATTAAATTTATATCCCATTAACTTATGACACACAAAACTCAATTTACATCCCACTAATTCATAAGTTCACACTCCATTATATTAATATCAATGATAATTTTTTAAATTTAATTAAAATCAATAATATTCATTAATTTTTAATCAAATTCAAAAATATATATATTCAATTACGAACGAAGATAGTATTTAAAATTGATAATATTAGTTTATCCAATAAAAAAACACATTCTTACCAAATTATAATCATAACTGATATTCTTTTCATAAAATAATTTAAGTCGATAGAATTATTTTTAGATGGACAAATAAATTTTTTTCTATAATACCTTTAATTATTAGAAGTGTGTTTTATTAAAATGCATGATTTTTCTTTTGTAAGAATAAGAGACATGAAATAAAAAAGAATATTATGATAATAAGTAAAATATTATAAAAAGTGTAAATAATCTATTCTTTTGGGATTGTTATATTTTTATTTTAATTTATTCGAAGTTAAATGTTTATTTTATTTAAATAAATAAATTTATTTAAAGTTTTATTAATATCATTATTAAATTTATATCCCATTAACTTATGACACACAAAACTCAATTTAATCCCACTAATTCATAAGTTCACACTCCATTATATTAATATCAATGATAATTTTTTAAATTTAATTAAAATCAATAATATTCATTAGTCGATAGAATTATTTTTAGATGGACAAATAAATTTTTTCTATAATACCTTTAATATTAGAAGTGTGTTTTATTAAAATGCATGATTTTCTTTTGTAAGAATAAGAGACATGAAATAAAAAAGAATATTATGATAATAAGTAAAATATTTATAAAAAGTCGTAAAATAATTTTTATATTTTGAGATAAGACAAACACAAATGATTATATTGCTTATTTTTTTACCAAATAAGTAATTTTTTACTTTAATTTAATCACCTTTACTAATTTCTAAAAAAAAAAAAAAACTCCTTTACTCACGAATAAAAAGGGAGACATACAAAACTATTAGGATAAAATCGTCAATTGCATTCCGCGGGAAAGTAGGTACGTTAAGTTTCTTTTTTTTTTTTTTACACGAAATCCCTAAATTTTTTCTAGAAAAAAGGAAAAAAAAAGGGAAAAGAAAAAGGTCTTAAAATTGATCTCCACAGTAGCGTGTAGTAACAGAAGAACAGACTAATCATTTCATCGGTGCCTTACGTTTGTATGATGATGACGCGAACAAAGGGCTCGACGTGACGGAAAAGGTACAACCCAACTAATTACGATATTGACACTAGGCCTCCTCCCTCGTCCTCCTCTTCCCTGTGGTGTGGTGGAGCCCGAAGAAAACCAAACTTTTTCGGTAATACTACTACTGTTCACCTTCTCTTTTCGATCCTCACTTGCATCAGAATATTTACATTTCTTTGATTTTTCTTTCTGTTCTTCAGATTTGGATTCCGGATTTTTTTTTTGGGGTTTTCTTTGGGTAATTTCTCAAATCCGTTCACTCTGTAGTTTGGTAGGAACTGGAATGGCGTCAAGCTTTCAGCAATGGGAGTCCGACCCACTATTCTCTGCTGCCGAGGTCGTTCAAGACTCCGCTGATAGGTAACTCTCTTCCTTCTTTACTTTTTATCTCATTCTCTGTTTATTGCAGTTGAATCTGTGATGCCGTGGCCTCACTTTTTGAGTTCATTCAATTTATACCTTTTTTTTTTTCTGGGCGACTAGCCGGTTTTAGAGCATTTTTTTGGGTGTTTATTCATTTATTTTTCCCATTTACGGTTAATGGTTTTCATCAGAAAGATGGGGAAAAAGTTGAGACTGAATGTTAAGTAACATTCATTGTATGCATATATAAGCTATTTTATGTTTTATTCTCTAGAATGGAACATCGATGCATGTATAATGTAAATTATTTTTAGTAAATGTAGAAGGGTTTAGATTCTTGACCACATTTTTACTTTAATTCTGTGATAGAGACACTGCAGTTAATTAAGCACAAAGGTGTGTCTTGCGTGCATCCTCTTTGCATGTTTTTGTTTTACAATTTAGCCTTTGTAACTTTTTGTCCTTAAACTGCATCAGAGTGGAATCACTATTTCGTCTTCTATTGCATGAGGAAAGTCTCTCCAAAGGGTACAGCCCCGAGATGAAGCTGCAGCATTCTATTGAGTATCATAGACGTGATCTTGCAACTATTTTAGAAACAGCAAAATGGCAGGTAATATTGAGAAATTTTGCCTTTCCCCCACTTTTTTTGGTTTCTTTCTTCATGTTTTGACTTTTTTACTTTTTATAATTAGCTTGAAGATTTTGAAAGAGAGGTGAACCTTTTAGCTATGGCAGATAATTCTCAGGAAAAGCAGAATGTAATCTACAGACACAGGCAGTTCATTCGAGCCATTAGGGAACAAATAATGAATGTCAAAAAGAGCATGGAGAAGTTGGCAGTAGGAGAATCTGCCAGGAATAATGAGTGGGTTAACTTAAATGAGCAAGATAGAGATGGCTTGGCATTGTTTCTTTCAGGAGGGGCACCTGTTAAAAATTCTAGAAAGCAGGACACAGAAGGTGATGCTAGAATGTTTAGGAAGTTTCTTGATCCTGTTGGATATTCTAGTATTACTGAAGAGATTACTGAGCAGAACTCTGAGAGCTCAAACATTAAAGGATTTGGACTTAGGGATCCGAATCTTCATTCAAGGGACAATGATGAATTAAGAAATGGTGTCTCAGAAATAGATTTTGAAGCACCCTCAACTCAAGAGAATGCTTGCAGGCGTGATGAAGTTTATGATTTGGAGGCTAATGAGGCCAAACCTAGAACTTTTTCTAAACAGAATAAGGTAAGAAGTTACTACAGCAAAGTTAATCCCTTTAGGACTTTGATGAACTTCATACCCAGTTATGCAAGTGGCGGGGGTAGAAGCATAACAAAGAGGTGGAAAGATGGGGAGGAACGAACGCATTCCCGATCTGGGAACACTTTTTCTTGTGCTATCCAGGTATCATTTGTTAGGCATTTTGCTAACTTCCTCCTTTTTTTCTTCTTTTTTTTGGTGTTTGTGTTAAGGATGAACTTGTATTTTTCTTTGTATGGGATTCATCAAACTGCAATGCTAGTCAGGGAATTGTGTGACAGAGAAGTCAATTTTTCTTGTTGCATTTGACATCAACAAGATTATAACGTGAATTATATCTGGTTGAATTCTTAAAGTCCTTTCTCCCCCCCTCCTCCTAATTGTTTTTTGCAGAGTTATCTTGGACAACTCAGTTTAGCTCAAAGATGCAGAAATATTCAATTTTCACCACAGGAAGTGTTTGCGGGAATCATGTATTCCGGCAGCTGGGCAAGATTTGGAATGGAAAGGTACCATAGATCTTCAATCAATTTTCGAGGTGCAAGCCATCCTGTGGTTGTAATCTTTGCAGTGGTACTGTGTTTAATAATTTTAGGTATGCTTATATCCTGTTGAAACTTTCACCTGCATTTGTGCTTTAATTCTATTGTGGTGCCCTTCTAAGTATAGGTTATCCAATGAATATGATTTACTTGTGCAGTAATGTGTAAATCGGAGAGGGAATAAGCGGCAAACCTATTAATCCTAGAATGTGAAACTTGTTTTTGCAATGTGTTTGCTCTTCTGGGGAATTTTTAATCTCCCAACCCCTCTTCTTCTATCTCCGCTAGACCTGCATCTGCTATTCCTCCACTCCTAGACAACCATTGAAGCGCCTGTATTTACAATTCTGATTTCAATTAATTTTATGTTGGAAATTCTTTCTTCAAAGTATGTCTTTGAATATAAATATTTGCAATAGACACTAATTTTTTGGTCTTCATCCGGAGCTGTCGTCTCCAGTGCTCTTCCTCTTCACTGTGAGACTCTCACACATTTGATTGCTATCTTGTAGTGGAGCCATGATTTCACACATCGTCTTTATACTGAACACTCACTTTCACTTGGAGGGGAAAGTATTATTGTTTGATCACATCAACTAGTGAGTATAACGCTATTTGTAATAGCTGCAAATTGAAAGGCAACTTAAGAACATGAGCATCAGCATTTCTGTATTAACTTTCTTACAAAGTTGTGATTAACATTCTGCGGCCAATGTAGGTGTACTGGTGCCGAAAATCTTGTGACTCAGAAAAGGTTCCACTCAGCTGAATTTTGCTCAATGCTGGACTACTTGTTGAGTTGCCAGCTTCTTGGACTAGTTTTATGTTGGATCCATTTTGGTTGTCAACTGTGGTCCTGCAGAGAAGGTACATTATGATGGGAGCTATGATATGTTACATGTCAATGAAGCAGCCCAGAGCTGGGTTGAACTATTCTTCCATTTGTTGCATCTATTGTGAAGGTGTTAGAGGCTGATTGTCAGTGTCACAGAATAAGCAACTTCGCAGGAATATTGTGCAGGAGAATAGCAAACCAGAGCACGAACAGGCTTATCAGTGCTTGGATACATTCAGTTACCTCGATTAGATGTCTTTTTGCAGGAAATGGTGGTGGCAAGTGGAATATAGCAGCTCTGATCAATGTAAGGGCAAGATTACTAACAATCATGACAAGAAACCAATAACAGTTCATGCAATGGATCCGCAAGGGATAGACCAACTCTTTACTGGCCAGTGGGGTCTTTATCAACTGATCATTTATTTCGGCCTCCCAAGGAGCAGGAGCTGCCATTCCAATATTTCTCGGGGATTTTCATCTCGAGACAACTCCTGACATGGCCATTTAATTTACGTTTAAATGATAGACTATAGAAACATTATGAGATGGTGAAGTATCAATATGAAATAAGTGATATTACCTTCACTGTCACCGTGTATATTGACATGTTTTGTGTGATGGATTATGCCAAATTGGCTAACTCATTAGCGCATTGCACCATGAAATTCAAAAGAGCTTGCAAATGCTTGATGTCTCCAACATTTTTTCTTTTTGGTGTAAAAAGATGCTTCCCCTTGGATAACAAGATTGCTAAACAATAATGAAGCGTTAAAATCTTATCCTTGAAATGATTCATTACAAGAAAAAAATATTACAGTTGGATCCAAACTGAACTTGCATTACAGGTGCTTTCTGATAGCAATCAATATGAATACATTACTACTGCCCGTTGTTCTGCTATGATCCATACATTTGTTGATGACACCAGAATCTAATGCATTTGCCTCAGACCTATAAAATTAATATAGTATACAAAACAGAATTAATCAAGTTCCACTTTCCAACTTCTCAGCTGTCAAGACAAAAGAAAAAAAAGATCATATCATGTACATCTCTCCCCGTAGCTTGTTGCAACTTGTTAAATCTGTGACACAAGTGCAAATCCCTGCGTTCCACTTCTTGTGATGGACTTCTGGTTTTACTAATGGGAAAGCAATGAATTAGATTACTAACAAAAAGATATGTACAGGTAAATTCAGTCTGTCTTCTCTATCTCTCGGAATCTCTGATCCCATTCGCGGGCTTCATATTCTTGTTCATACAAGTCTTTATCAGTACTGTAGACAATCTGATCTTGGCTAATGTAAGTTCTTTGAGCCATGTCCCGGGCACTCAAAAGCTGGAATATTACATACCAAAATTAGCAACAATACAAGGGTAAGCCTCCGGAATAAAATAAAGTTCTATGTATACACAAGGTAAATTAATGCAGTGGCTAGATAAAGTACAATACATTGATCAATTTATATTTCCACTATAGTTGACACTCACAAACTGCTGATAGTCTCCAAAACCATCCTTCTGGTGTCATCAAAGAAGTGACCTGAGATTTTCTAGCACTTCTTTTCCAGGCCATGGGATGGGGTAGAAATAAGTCAAGGACAATGGAGCAATGAACCATCATATTTACCTTCCGTTTAAGTGAGGAATCAGGCAATTCAAGTGCCCTAGCGCGTTCTTCCCTTGCTCGATTCCTCTTCTCAATCCTAGCATTTGTTCTTTGAATGAAAAACCACCGAATAAAAGGAATTGCAAAGAAAGAACCAGCATAGACCTGCAGGGTCAAAGAAACAAAGTGAACAGAAAGGAGAGACCAAAAAAAACTAAAAATGAAAGAATTTAGGGCGTACTAATAGGGGCTACAATTTCAAAAGGGATGCTCACCCAAAAAAAAAAAAAAACAAAGGAGGGAAAAAACTATATCATGATCTTTTGCTGCTCTAGTCTAATTTGATCAAAACTTTTGGAAGAACTACCGGCAGAGATGTACATCCCAGTGGCTACAAGAAGGTCACTGCCTTCGCAGGAAAGGCAAGATCTAGGCTATGCCTAAAGACAACTTCTTTCAATTTTAGTTTTAAGAATATTTCCTTAAATAGTAATTGCAGTAAAAATACGGTTACAAGATTCTCAACATCATAGCATTATGATTTATGAGCATCCCTTTTGTTCATGCTACAAATACAGCTCTAACACTCAAAACCACATTATGCCAGGCCACCACTGAATTCACTAACATTGCACAAGAGTTGCTGAGCAGTGAAATTATGTGTGAACAAGACATCAATTCATACCTGAAGCAAGGGAAATATGTCAGACACAAATGAAATGAAGCCACTTGGTGCTGCTGTCATATTGCTTCAAGTTGGAAGTTAATTATAGATGTCAGAAATTTTAGGACAAACAGCAACTCTAAAGAAAAGAATTTAGAAGTCCATACTTCAACATGGTACCCAGAGTAACAACTCCAACTAGATTAAGCCCACCCAAGCCAATGGCCAATGCCCTCTCAGAACTGCTAGCCTTACTGCAATAATCTCTGACACGTTAGGAAACTGAGAGTTAATTTAATTAGAGAGCCCCAAGAACAAAATGATATACCTAAAACTCCATTTCTTCTCTTTGAAATTTTTTTCTACCCCTCCAATCCAATCAGCCCACCTTCTTCCCACATATTCCTTCTTGAGGCTCTTCTGTGGAGCAGCAGTACGTTGTAGTGATGGAAAACGGTACAGAATATTTCCCTGTATGGAGATTTTGAAATGTTAGTAATATAGAAATTTCTGATAGATTTCAACACATGCAGTTTAACCTACCTCTTCATCCACTTCTGGCTGACCGTCAAACCTCAAAAGCACAGGTAATATATAGGAGTCATCATCCTAAGGCCAAAATCACATTATTGAGGTATAATAAATACAAGAGCAAAACAGAAAGATGGTTTATGAAATGAGGCTTACATTAATCATAAAATTACCTTGTTGTCAGTTGTCTCCACATCAAGATATGGAGCAATTTCTTCAGCTGTAACAACACCGCCATTTGACGCAATGTATTGTCCTATCTGAAATTATTGAAAACTGTCTAATTACCAAGAATCTTATGAAAGCAAAAGAATATTCATGCAAGGGTCATAATATAAAATTATATCTATATATAGAAGTAAATTGTGTACAGACCACCCTTGTAAAAGACCAAAATTTAGCATGCCAGAATCAATTGCTTAATAGCTTTCGTGCCATTCTATGTCCGAGAACCTCATACAACACAACTTACAATTGCAATCATACTCTCACTATTCGAGCAAAGTTTCTGGTAGGTAGTAATGACTGAGGTTGAATTCTCTTATAGGTATTAAAATATTTTCCCATTTAATTCTCAGGCATCAAACTTTCTGACAGCCATTCTCAGACATAAATGCAAGACTTTTCATCTAAATCTAGCTTTGCAGAGAGTAGCATGTAATTCACAAAGAAACAAACCAACTCTTTACCATTGGTCCTAAGAAAATCCCACGCTTACAATTATCTTGCAGACCAGAGGTTATATGGGTACAGTCTGGTTAAAAATTTTGTCATCTAAAACCAATCAAGTTGAGAGTCCAATAGAAAAGAGGAGAACTGAAGGTAAAAAAGGAGCTACAAGAATAATGTCAGTTTGAGGAGATAGATGAGCAAAATTATAGAATTCGACAACTTTAAAGGGATCAAATAAGAAAGCCAAATTGCTGGAGGATAAAAATGAAGGATGCAGAGGTGAATACATAATCAGTACTTGAATGAAAACATAAAAATTACGGACCACTAAAATCAGATCTTGATTATTACCAACTTCCACCTCTCTTCTTCAATACCTTGGTTTGGATCTCCATCACCAAATACAAAGGAGAAAACCTGCAAGAACACATTCTCAATCATAAAACTCTTTCCCTTTCTGCCATGCAACCAGTGTAGAGTGTAAAGAAGTAACCGATTCCACTCACAGATTCAATGAAATTCATATCCCCACTATCTTCTCTTATGCGGCGCCTCCTATAGTAATATGGATCCCAGTACCTGAAAGGTATAATTTATGTTAGCTAAGTGAACTCTTTGAAAAACACAAGATATAAGGCACTATTATGTTTATATAATTTCTTGAACTATAGCTCTTAATAACTTATGAAATGAATAATTGAGTATTTGAAAGCCAATTCCCTAAGATAAAGCTGGTTATTTGTAAACTTCACAGCTGAAGAGGTCACTTATTCCACAAGTTACCCATCCTCCCTTTTATTAATCAATTTAAAAATCTCTTGGGGTATAAGTAGAGATAAAGTTTTTCAGTCAATTCCCAGCTCCCAGAAGCCAAACTTTTTCTTGTTACTTCCACTAGGTCAAGACATAGTGGAATTACCAACACGCCAGGACATAAAACAGATCACCATATAAATCAGTTGCTATATTTGACATAATGATGTGGGATTTTACTTCTAGATATAATATGAATGTTTCCAAAATGTCTTAAAAAAAAAAAAGCATCCTGGCTAAGCACAACGACATATATTCATTGCAAGGCCATTTAAATCAAAGCTGAACATCACTCTACTCAATCAACAGAATGGCACACAGACTGTAAAGCATTTTTACTTCCCAAGGCTGGAGGAAAAATAAATACTCCCTCTGTTTTTAAATACTTTGCCACAATTAAAGATGCACATTGTTTAAAAAGCTCTAAATTTTATGGAATTTATAAAGAAAAAGAATCAAGTACCCTTTCCTAGATATTTTCAACATTAGTTATTATATTATGTGACTATAATTTTGTCTTGGAAATGATAAAAATAATAATATAAGAAATGAATGAGACAAGTGTATAACAAGAAACAAATATAATAACTGTTATCTTGATTTCATAAGGTGACAAGTATTTGTGGGAAAAAAATAAAAACTCCAACTTGTGATAGGTATTTAAAGATGGACAGAGTATGCAACAGCAGTTGACATCTTCTACTACATTTGAATTGGTGAAACATATCAAGTATAACACAATGGGTGTGGTACCGCATCACCAAAAACCATCTATTAGAGAGCAATTTTATATGGACATTTGAAAAGCTAAATCATACAAAAAGTTACACAATTGAGACATGTTATTCCAGATGACGTTTGCTAAAAAATGTATAGTCATCATCTACTGGTAGCCTTGCAGCATATTTGTAAATCTCAACTAGACTAGCTAATCGAGAATAAAAGCTTGGGCCTAAAACCCCCGTCCAGTACTAAACGCAAAACAAGTTAATCTTACTTTATTAGTTTATTATAAATTTTTATTAGTCATGCTTGACCAGACAAACTTACCAAAATAAATCAGTTGGACTCAAGTAGAAAGCGAAACCAGTATCATAAGATCTGCCACGTCGTCCACGGTTGTCTTCCTCACTGTTCATGTATAGATAGAAAGCAACATCAGGGAAAACAAATGGAATGCAGCCAGTCTAGGAACAGTGAGAGGAAACATACTGAGGAAGACAATGACTTCCAAGGACATTAAAATACTGAATACTTTGAACAAATAAAAAAAATACCTTCTACTTGAAATGAGGGCAATTATTGCAGTGTAAACAATAACAATTGAAGCAATAAGTGCTGTTCCAAAGGAGACCCTTACTACATATTCACCTGCCAGCTGCAGCAAAAGTTAATTGTTGCATAAGATTCAAGCTTGGCATAACAAAAATCAAAGACCAGATACTTCATCTGTAATAAACAAGGAAAATACCTTTGCCTTTTCTAAGAAAGGCTCGATTTTTATGCGAAATGATTTAGCAGCAAGCTTGGAACGATAATCCTTTGGAAAGACATATAGCACATCTCCTTCACTTGACACCTATAGGAAAACAATCATGAAATTACTAGAACTAGAAAAGCGATGATTAAATGACAGTATTTCTCAACTGCAGACAACTTAAATTAAAGAATCATTCACGTGACATGGGACAAAATGCTGCACTAGTGACTAAATGTTAAAATAAAATAAAAAATGGTCTGAGTGGATCCCCTATTAAGACTATGGTGTTGTTACATTGGTACAGTTATACACTTAAATTAAGCATTCCTCACAATTCAAAAACTAGTAATGTAAAACAGAAAAAACTCAAACATTTTCTGCTTAATATGCAGTGTATGAATTTCCATTTAAAAGAAATGAATAATCCAAAGCAAACTAGCTTAACTAGTACCGGAAAAAAAAAGGAACAAAAAAAAACCTCCAAAAAGCCGTCAGTATCAGCAGCAAGAGCCTGGAGAGCTTTCTGAGCTTCATTCAGCTTAAGACCAGCTTTGCTAGAAACGTCACCAATCGTAACCCTCCCGCCGCAAGAATCAATGGCGTCCATCGCACACTTCCGAACGTCCGAAGGCAGCTTATCACTTTCCACAACTGCTCCGGGCCTAATTGCCGCCGGCGTGACATCAACACTGGCTCTAATTAAAGGAACACAGGATCTATTGGACCGGAATTTCACATTACTGCGAACAAAAAGCGGGGTTTCCGATCTCAAAGAGTGAAATTGGAAAGAGGGTTTTGGGAAGTAGGTAGAGTGAGCCTTGTGGCTGGGTGTTACAGTAAAGAAGCATGTGGATATGAATGCCATTTACCGAATACTGATTGCTTGGAGGGGTTTCAAGTCTTTTATCGGTTCAGGTTTCAGCCATACGAGATTGAGGTTTTGGAAGTTCGTGAAGAAGATTCTTTAAACTGTGGTGCTTTTTCAAGAACGGAAATAATCTTTGCTTTCTCTATTGTTAGCTTTTCTTGAATCTTTAACTCGATGATTTTCCCAAACTTTTGCTTGGTGAAGAAGATGCCAAGCTTTGCCTGGTGAGGGGATGGAATTGTGAGCCCAGAGCGGGGGGAAGATATATGGTAAAATTACGTCATTTTCGTTTGGATTCTAACCTCTAACCTTAGCCATTAGAGCTCTTTATCTGAAATAGGTTCAAATTCAATGTTGAAATATGAGGAAAAAAAGAAAAAAGGATAAAATTTACATTTTTTAAATTGATTGATCGAGTATATATGACTTAATGTGAATGGATCCCATACAATAAATAAATTAATAAGATAGATGTTAATCCTAGTCTTTTTTTATTTTATTTCATTTTTGAAAAAGGGTATTCCTTCCTTCTTTAAATATAAGCCATTTTAATTAATTAAGAATCTTTAAGTATATTATATCTAAATTTATTCCTCTTATTTATGATTACAATTTTCACACTTTTTTTTATTAAAAAAAGGACATTAAAGAGAGGAGTAACATATAAGATTAAAAAAAATCATTATTATATATTGATAATTGTAAAGGATTTATATTTACAGATGAAAAGGTTAGAGTAAAACAAACAAAAAAAAAAGGATGAGAAGGTGAGAGTAAAAAGACTCATACATTATATAGGGATAAAAGGAAAAAGAAATATTATAAATTACTTATCATAAATAATCTTTTCTTCTATTCTCTCTTTACTAAATTTTTTTCTCATTCTCTTCTCTCTTCTAAAATTGAATTGGAAACTATAGTGTCTATCCTCCCAAACTTACATAGAATAAACCAGTTCTCACTTGCGTTTTGTGCTGTTCCCTCCAAATTTGCTCTCATTGTGTAATTAAACAATTATCCCATAGACAACAATTTATGGAAAAAGGGTTTAGTACAAAATAACTGCCTTGAACTTTAGGAGGGTGACAATTTGTTCTCCATACTTATAATAGCATCAAATAATCCCAACCTCTAACGGTGTTTAGAGTCTTCAATCAATTTCAACACTCCTCAATGTTTAAATTCCACAATAAGTGTTACTTTATCTTCCTACTAGTAGCAATATGCCAAATTGCCAATTAGAGAGTTATTTGACACAATTAAAAATAGGGGCTTCCTCTGTTTCCTTTCTAAATACTATTTTAGTCGTTTTGTTTTGTTTAACAATAAATATTTTTTAGTATCAATTATTAATATTTTTTAATTTTATCTCCATTTAAATAGAACAATTATTAATATTTTTAAAATTTATTCTCATTTATGTAAAGAGAGAATAGAAATGATTAATTTGGAAAAAGAGAGATAAAAGATTGATTTACACATAATTATTAAAGTTAGATTTGAAATTTAATATACTAAAATTTATATTATTTTTAACATTTTTAATAATTGTGCAAATGGTTATCAGATAATTTTTTGGCATTAGCCCTATGAAAAATAACCGTGTCACATATGTACATAAAACAAATTATAGTTGCATAGAAACAAGAATGCCACTAGCTTTTGCAGTTTCCTTTATTTGGATCTACACCTCAACCCTCCTGGCAAGAAACATGACCTGCATGGTTCTTCTCCCCAATAAACTGCAGAGCCGGCATTCACCTTCCAACCATCAGTTCTTCAACCGTCAGAGGAAAGGAGATTGAAGTTGCAAAAGCCAAAAAATAATCTTGTTGCTGCAGGAGGAGTGGACTCTACATAGAGAAGATTGGAATTAGAAGTTCATTCAAGCATCATTTTGGGCTAGAGCGGGAAGATTATTGCCTATAACGAGTATAGCAGAATATACACTTACCCTTTTGCAATCTCCGAAAAGCGGCAAAAGTCAACCTACTACTTGAATCTTGCCCATCATTCATTCAAAGGATCAGATTCATAACAAAAGTTGAATTGGGAGAAGCTTCAGTCTGGAACCCATGAAACAAGAGACTTTTAGTGCTACTATAGCCTCAAAATCTATATTATCAAATCAAAAACAATTTTGTAGAGTTCTGAGCAAGCATGAGTAGGTTAGGCTCACCACATTTGCAGCAAAGAGGAAACAAACCACAGTTCCCAATGTGCACAATAGCCTGATCTTCGGGTTTATCCTCATTCGGATAATTGTCAGGATTTTTAACTGGTTACCAGCTAAGGGGTTGCAAACAATGATAAAGGTCCAGGAAACGTCTTCTAACATTTGGTCATAAAAAGAAGAATTTTATTCAAACATTTCTCACATTTCAGCTCATGGGAAATTGCCTTCTTGCAACAACAATGAAGTAGATATCATTAGTCTCCTCCAAACAAACTTCTTTCACAACTGTAAAACTCAAGATTAAAGATCAATTTCATATGATCATCAGTCTGCAACTATCAACTCTTTCCTCTAGCAAGTTCATCCATCAACCTGTTATATGTAGCAATATCAGGTATGAACCCCATATCCAACATCTCATCCACAAGAGCTTCCCCCTCTTTCCGTCTAGCCTCCTTACCATATCCATAAATCAAGATCCTGTAAGTCATACTATCAGGATCCAAACCCTTTCCAGAAGCAAATAACCTCAACTTATTAGCTTCCGCAGCTCTTCCTGAATCACACATATCACGAAGTAGACAATTAAAAGTCACAATATCTGGAAGAATAGTTCCTCTTAGCATTTTTTCCACAAATGTGAAGGCCTCCTGGATTCTTTTTGTCTCCCTTAAACCATCAATTAAAGTTGTGCAAGTAATCAAGCTTGGAACATATCCCTTTCCCCATAACTCATCCACCAGCTCAAATGCTCTCCCCACATTTCCTCCTCCACAAAGTCTCTCAATTAGACCAAACAAATCAAACTGACTAGGCAAAACACCTTTCCTACAAAAATCAATCAGTATTTCACATGCCTGCATAATCCTCCCACTTCCACAGAGTCCATAAACCAGAATCTCACAACTCGCACTCGAAAGCTGACAACCCAACTCAACCATCTCATAAGCCATTCCAATGCCCTCTTCAACTTTCCCCTCCCTGAAAAATCCATTCATCAACGTATTAAAGCTAACCACATTTGGAATGCAGCCCTTTTCCTTCATTTCTTTAAATATTTCCAAAGCTAGCTCAAACTGAGAATTCCTACAATACCCACTAATCAATGTATTAAATGTGATAACATCAGGCTTAACCCTGTCCCTAACCATCCTCTGGTAGAACTCTAGAGCCTTATCAGAATTCCCAAATTTTACATACCCGTGAATCATGATATTGTATAGAGCAACATTAGGTTTTCCATCAATCAACCTTTTCATAGTATCAAAAGCAAACAATGCATCAGCGAATCTACCAACTCTACAGTATGCAAAAATGGCGAAACGGAAAATGATTTCCATTTTGGGACAAGAGAAGATACCATCGGAACAGGGACAGGGGTTGGAAGCAATAAATTGAATAACATAATTCAGGGAGTCAAAGCGGTGAGAAGTGGCGAGAGAACGTACTATCCATTCGAAGGTGGTGTGATCGTGGCGGAAAGTGTCGAGGGAGGCGGCATAGCAGAAGAGGTGGAAGTCCAAGTGAGTGAGAGTGGGATGGTGGTGGATGTGCCGCTTAAGGAAAGAGACCAAGTCTTGGGTTGTGAAGGACGGTTTAAGGTGGGATTTGACAAGGTAGTTTATTTGGCTCAACTGGGTCTTGGTGGCGGAGACTAAGGCGGAGGAGGATTCCGGTATTTGGAGTGGCGTCGGCGGTGCTGAAGGGTGGACAGCGGGTGGTTTTGGAACGGGCCTGGGGAGCCTCTTGACCACCATTTTCCTGAACAACGTTCTTTTCATCCCCAAAGCTGCGATCTTTAAGTATATATAGTATGCTATGTAAGTGGGCTCGTTCCACTAACCCAGTTTTACTCCAAGTAGCTAAACTTGAACACTTCGAACAACTTATCTCAACCGACTCGATCCATCTCAGACCACCACTGGCAACCATCATTATTTCCCGTCGCAGTTCTCTTCTTGGATTTGTACTGCCGGTTTTTGTCCGGTTTTAAGGAAGTTCCCATTGTACTACTATTTAGGGCTTGTCCAACCTAAAACGTCAGCAGTCTTATCCAGGTAAGGTATGTCATGTGTATATGTGCTTGTATTGGCAATTTTGCTTCTGGACAAGGCAGTGTATCAGACAAGGTGCCTAAATGATGTAAAGTCATTTTATTATTACTCCGTATTATTTGTTTTGGAAAATATATACGAGATCACTTTTTCCCAAAAAGAAAAACAATCAAACGTGGGGACTTGGAAATTGTTTTTGTTAGTTCTTGAACATGCTTGATAAAATGCCATAAAGACAAAATGCCTCTCAAGTTCTATCCAGTTTTTACTTGTCAAAAAGTTGTGCAGGAATTATAGTCATTTATACCAGTTAGTATTGGTATTGATCGACGTACACCTCTGCATAGGTCTCCTATGTCCGAATTTATGGGAATTCAGTGTATCCATTCAAACACTGTAACTTGGAACTTTAGTTCACTATGCAAAAGAAGATCTGCAATCTGCATTCATTACAGAAAGCAACAGTTCCTAAGAGCAGCACCTTTACTAGACTATGGTGTGTGCTTTTCTCCTCTATTCTTCCTCAAAATATTGGATAAAAATGTAGTAAGATACACAACTCTGTAGGCCAACTATTGATCATTAAGGTATCATTTCTCTCCCTGCAGGACCTCAAAGGCTTTGTGTGCGATGTGGAGTTAGATTTTGCCCTTGCATTGACATACACAAGGTTACCATGTTTTTTTTCTTTTTCCTTTCCCTTTGCCTAATTGCATGCTTAGATCCTGCCTTGAAGTGAGAGTCTGCCAGTTTGAATCTGTTTGTGCCATAAGTTTATCGTATTTGATTAGTGGTATTCAGTGTACCATAAGAAACCCTCATTGGGCATGTGTTGAGTGAGTCTTTCAGAATAGAAAGAAGTTGAAGTGTTCATCTCTATTTTCTCCCACAAGTTTAATAGTTGAGGTTATTGTTATTTGTTTCTCTCAGTTTTGTTCAATTTTATACAACGAGATGGTGAAGAAAGTTATGGCACATATTTTAGACTTTGGTTCTTGTGAATGCTGTCCAACATGATTTTCTTTATTAATCACCAACCAGATTCGGTGGATAGTGGGTATACCAATAGAACTTTATGACTGTTTTTGAGATTTGTTTTTTATCTTCTTTATAAACCACAAGTTGTAGAAATTAATTACTATCATCTATGTAAATCAAGTTGTGATTTACTTCCTATTGCTGCCATATATGCTTTTAGACATCAGACATACTTCTTTTTCTTTTTTACCTTTTATATTATCTTGTGATGGCAAACAAGTGAACCGCTGAATGGCAAGAAAGATGTACTTACTAAGGACTGGTAGATTTATAGTTATTTTTCTCTTGGGTGGAGGTCGTGGCAGGGACCAACAAAGTTGTTGAACTGAGTATCATCCACAATGTCAAGGAACCCATGTTTTCTAGATACCGTCTTGTGGAAACTGAAGCAAATTGTTTCTGATTTCAACATCTTGCAATGTTTTCAGGGAAAAGTAAAGCAAATTGTTGGATCCACCCTTGAAGATCAGAAGGAAGGACATTCAAGTCTAGTTACTAATTTTGAATCTGATAAACCAGCTGCATACTATGCAAAACTTTACAATGATGATGGACTTACAGGTGGGCATGTGATCATGCTTGGTGCAGATCCATTGAGTAAATCAGCTGCCATCAAAGCATTACACGCATATCCTGGTAAGGTGGACATGAGTTCTTATCACACGTTATTTGGGTCCTATTTTAGTGCATCTCTTCACACTTCTGAAATGCCTTTTTGAGTAGAATACATATGATTGTAAGCCATCTCTTCTCAGGCTTGCAGGTTAGTAGTATTGTTGCATTATATACAGTGGTTGAAGTTCCTTTATATAGTCTGTTAGCTTTTTCATATTCAGTTTTCTTCTCTATGATAAACTTTTATTTACTAGAAAATTTTCCTTTTAAAATGGATTAGGATGTCTTTCTGTTCTTTTGTGTTCAGAGGGGATTTTGTACTCTTATAGAAGTATTTCTTATTCACTTATACAAAATTGAAGTTAGTTTTCGGTGGTACTTACCTATCCCCCTGTTGAGAATACTTTGCACTTTTGCACTTTTGCACACAGATGAAAATTATCATCCCTCTTTCAGTCTCGGAGGAAGTAGACCTTTTTCTTGGGGGGGGGGGGAATTCAATAGGGACTCTGGTTTTCTTGTATATTTTCTCTTAAAAAATTTGTCATATCATCCTTCTTTGTCTAGCACTGGAATAACATTCTAAGTTTTTTTCTCCAGTAGATATGAATTTCTTTAGTTTAAAACTACTTGTTTGTCAGAAGAACTTAGTTGTGTATGAGATGAAATCAATCTCGTGTTATGGTTAATATTATATGGTAACAGATTTTTCCTCTGATGAACTTCTGCGAGGATGAAACCACAGGGGGTTTGCAAGTTGGAGGTGGTATCAATTCTACTAATGCTTTAAGTTACATAGATGAAGGAGCCAGTCATGTCATTGTCACTTCAGTAAGTTTATTTAGTTTGTATATTGAGGATGTGGTTAGAATAAGATTCACGTCATGAATTTGATTGATTATTCCATTACTAATACACATTCTTCAACTTAATTGTAGATCATCCACCAGAGAATAAAACTATATTCAAATGAAATGCTTGAAAGTCCTGGCCTTATATCAGCGCTTGATCATAAGTAATCCTGTGAGCGACATTTAAATTGAGGGCAATTACCAGCTGAGTCTGATCAATTTCTAGAATCCTTGAAGTTCTAGTTTTTATGTCAACTAATCATGCAAGTGTGCTACAATAATTGAACCAGCCTGTAGTAGATAACATAAATCTGTAACGTCAAAATTCTAGAATCCTGTCAATTCATCCTCTTCTTTTCTTTTTCTGTCGTTTTTTTGGTGTCTTTGGATGAGTAACAAGACAAATACGTCTTACCCTGTGATTTTCCTTGATCAAGTTTTTTTATTAGAAGGCGAGGACTATAGTGTGCTTATTCCATATTCTTTCTGCTATTCTATTTGTAATCCATTTTACATTTAAAGTTGAAGTTAAATGAGTGGTAGATTGACATTCTTCAATGTAATGTTGTGGAGGAACTCTAGGTTGCTTTTCATATTCTTGTCTTTGATAACGAGTGTTCAGGATAATGACATTTGCATATCAAATGTGTTAGACTCTTAAGTTCTGTTTTTCTAACTAGAAATTTAGTAAGTTCTTATGCTTTTGCAGTATGTGTTCAATAATGGGCAAATGGACCTCAAGAGACTTAAAGAACTTGCTGATGTTGTTGGAAAACAAAGGCTCGTTTTGGATCTCAGTTGCAGGAAGAAGGTCTGCCTTTTCTGTCTTGGAACATAAATTCTATTTTCAGCTGTAACCTTATAAACTGCTGAAGTTGATGTTTGTAATTTTCAAACTTTGACCATCTTTAAGCAAATACATTAAGTGAGGATTACTTCTATATCATTCTCCCTGTAGTGCATCCCTAATTCAATTGGAGAAGTGCCTATTGTTCTGTTTTTATTACCTTTCATTAATCTATTGATATCTGACATGATATCCAACAGGTTACAAATAAGTTTCATATTTGCAAATAATGGTGACTTTAGATAATGATGGTGCAGGAGGATAAATACTATATTGTTACAGACAGATGGCAGAAGTTCAGTGACGTGTGCCTCGATCCGGAAGTGTTGGATTTTCTTGCTGCTTATGCAGATGAGTTTCTGGTTCATGGAGTTGATGTTGAAGGCAAAAAGTAAGTTTAAGCCTTAAAACTCAATTAGAAATTTTCTGATGCATTCAAGTGGTTGGACAGCCAGACATCCAAATTCAAACTCACTATGCTTAAGCTTCCCATCAAATTAATCTGATTTCACACACGTCTGTGGTTGCAGGCTTGGAATTGATGAAGTGCTCGTGGCATTGCTTGGTAGGCATTCACCGGTAGGGCATGGGAAAATCTGATTGATATTGATGTAAATATTTCTTTAGAACATTGTTTCTTAACATGAGGTGCTTCATGACTGGAAAAGTTTAAAGAGTTTTGGGCTTCTAAGTGGAGGTCAATGATTGCATCAGTAATTAGTAAGAACGTGTTGAATTCTATTCTTCCAGTCGAAATGAAACACGAGTAGCTGAAACTCTAGAATCTGAACACAAACATGATGGGCCATGGGTTGCTCCTATGATTTGCATCTTATGTGAAAAATAAAAATGGATGCATAGTTACCAAGGCTCCATTTGGCATAAAAACCACTTGGTCTTTCTATCTATTGTTGCACAAGAACTGCATCATTGTGATCAATAGGTTCTTGCCTCAGCTTACGATTTTTGGACTTCTAGGATTATTCTCTTTCTTTCTCTCAACATGTGGAAATTTTTTCTTTGTCATATCCTTCTGCAGATTCCAGTGACTTATGCTGGTGGTGTGACGACAATGGCTGACTTAGAGAGGATCAAAACTGCTGGAATGGGACGTGTGGATGTTACTGTGGGCAGTGCTCTGGATATATTTGGTGGAAACTTGGCGTACAAAGATGTTGTGGCTTGGCATGTCCAGCAGAATGTTTTATAGTTTAACCAGTTTGTGCCAGATTCCTCCATCTCCATATTCATGATCATGCTCAATGAAAGATTTTTATCAAGATATCTGATTAATTTTCTTTCCTGGCTTTCTTGTATTTCGTGAAAATGGTTTCAATTGACTATTATTCATGTAATATCTGATTCAATTGACTAAAATTCCACCTCATTTTGTTTTTTTTTTTTTGTTTTTTTCCCCGTTTGGACTTTTCTAGAAGATTTTCCTATAAATTTATAAATTAAAAATTGAGGTGTAAATGATCTAGTTTGACTCGTTATTGAACAATTAAATTTATAAGAAGTTTAAACTCAAATAAAAATTAACTTTAAAGTTAAATTTGAGCTCAAGTTTAAAATATTTTTAATTTAGAATTTTAAATTTATAAGAAGTTTAAAGTCAAATAAAAATTAACTTTAAAGTTAAATTTGAGCTCAAGTTTAAAATATTTTTAATTTAGAATTTTAAAAAAATAAAAAAATTTAAATATTTCTCATGAAGTACTGAATTACGAACTAAATATATTTTAATTAGATTAATGATTAAGGATTTAAGTAATTATATTATATTTTTAATTTATTTTTAATTTACTATAAAATTAACAAGAATGGTGAATTATTTTATTATTTGTAATATTAATATAGCTACGAGTAAGATGATGTTTATTAAGAGAAACTAATTACTATATCAAAAAAAATATTTATTTATTTTCAAACAGATACAACCTATATGACTTAATAAAATAACCCTAAATGATGAGTGACTGACTCCCGGGAAAATTAGAGAGCATCCGGCCCGTCCCTCTCTTTACGTTTCCTAACAGAATTTCAAACAGAGCAGAGCGGTGAGCAACCAAAGATGTTGCTTTACTGTGCTTCAACTTCAATCTCCCCAATTCTCAGAAACCCTAGACACAAACCTCTGATCAAATCCATGGCTACTGAACGGAGCTCTGCCCTCAGTACCAACCCGCAGCAGAGGACAACCGCCAATATGGCAGCTTTCGAAGCCCGGCTATCTCTGGTCCTGGCTCTCGCTTCGCAATCCTCCGCCCTCTCCCAGCGACGTAATTTTCGTTCTCTTATTTAAGTTCTTTTTTTTTTTTTTACTCTGCCTAATGGAAAGTTTCAAATAGGAGTTTTATCTTGAGTTCGTTCACGAATTATGTAATCTTCTTTTTGGTATTATTATTTTTTTAAATTGAAATTATTCGTCTCTAGTTGTGATGGACTTGGCCAAAGAGACTGCAAAGTACATCTTCCCGTCAAGAAGGTTTGAAGCTCGAACTTTAGAGGAATCTTTGATGTCTGGTATACATTTTCTTTTCAATTGTTCTGGTTTTAACCATGTGGCAACCTTCTATTTTTATTTTTATTTTTATTTTTTGATTGACTTTCTTCTTGTTTTTCTTGTTAATGTTCCAAGTCCCGGATCTTGAGACAGTGAATTTTAAGGTTTTAAGTCGCAATGATCAGTACGAGATCAGAGAAGTAGAGGTACTACTGGTTTTGCTTTCATTTCATATGTTTGAGACCGGTTTCTATTCAACCTTCTGGTGTGGTGTGTGTTTGATGAGTTGATTGCTTGTGCCATTGTCAATGACTCAGTACCTACTTGGTACTTAGTTATTGAGATTAGTAATATTGCAAAAGAACTTCATTATGTACACGTATTTGTTTATAAGAATAACTGCTCTCACTTTGGATGTAGCCATACTTTATTGCTGAGACGACAATGCCTGGGAAGTATGGCTTTGATCTAAATGGTGCATCACAATCCTTCAATGTGCTGGCTGACTACCTCTTTGGTAAGGTAGCAAAAATAGCCATAGAAATTTGAAGTATGGTTTAATTCCTGAATCATATATGACATCTATATCTTTACTGGTGTTCTTTTTTCCTGGCTGATTACAAGAACACAAAGAAGGAGAAAATGGAGATGACTACGCCTGTCTATACTAATCAATCAAAATCTGATGGGGAAAAATTGGATATGACAATCCCTGTGATAACTAGGAAGGTAAGAAAAGCAAGATACAGAGTGTTGTGATCTTCATTTTGCTTTTATGAAATGATTCTTTCAATAAAATTAACCATATCATGATACACGACATTGAAAGATTTTGTAAAGAATATGAAAAAGTTGATGAGTTGATTATGAAATTTGACAGAAAGATTAAGCTGGTTTGGAGCAGAATCCAGCTAATTGCAGTTTTAGCATGCAGGAAATTACACCGGATTGTGTTGGTGCTGTTACCTCTAGGGTTGATTTATGATACTAATTGGAAGCACTAATTTAAGCCACATTTGAAGCTTGATCCTTTTTGATTGTCAAGGGAATTTTGTCAATTAGTAGATCAAGTAGCTAAAGTTGTTCTTTTATGAATCATCTATTACTCAGTTGTTTGGACAAGTAAATCAAAACAACTGTGGTTGAAATCTCAACCAGAAAGATCTAAAAGGAAACCTTGGCTACATTAGGATGATAATTAAATACTCCCATCAAAGTATCAAAAGAACCATTTCATTTGTGGCTAATATAGGATATGAGAATTACAGCCTCCTAAAAGATTTAAAAAGAAAGGTATGTCTACAAGTTCATGTAAATTTATGTGTACATCTGTCCTGTTATTGCACATATTACCAAATTTTGTTTTCCCATTCTTCTCATTATGGGTTTGATATTCATCTAGATCTACTGATATTATGTTTCTTTAGGTGGAAGACCAAGATAAGTGGAAGATGTCCTTTGTCATGCCCTCAAAGTATGGTTCAGATTTGCCATTGCCCCAGGATGCTAAGGTGACTATCCGAGAGGTGCCAAAGAAAATAGTTGCAGTTGTTACCTTTTCAGGTTGTTTTTCTTGCCACACAATTTACTTTATATCCTATCATTTAAAATTCACATCTTAAGTTTAAAATGCTGCAAGTTTTAAATAAAACAGTGTGTGAAGTTTCCAGAGCTGAAGCTAAAAAGTCTTAGTAATATTCTTTTGTCATGTAATGGTACTGGTTTTCGTATGTATAGCTTTCATTGTTTTGGAGGTGTGTGAGAAAAGGACATGACATTCATAAATTTATTTTATTTGCTGTATTATTTTTTTGCACATCCTGTCAATTGACTAAAACTTGTAAATTTTAATCTACACTCCAGTAATAGCAATCATATTTCACCTAGCGTCATTAGTTGTTCTGTCAAATAGCTAATAGAGGCATATGAATAATGAGAAGCTTGCAAAAATATAATGCCATGACCTGCAGTAGTGAGATAGTAAATTACATGACAGGTTGAACTTCTTTTTCAATCAGGTTTTGTCTCTGATGAGGAAGTTAAGCACCGTGAATCAAAACTTCGCAATGTCCTAAAGAGAGATGCAGAATATCGTATAAAAGAGGATGCATCAGTTGAAGTTGCTCAGGTGATTTCTGGACATAAATAAGTTACCATCTTTCTCATGGTTCTTGCATCTTTAGTTTTTCTTATGGCATTACATCCATAATGTCCTTCTATTCTTTTAAACTTAATATTTCAAATGCAGTATAATCCACCATTCACATTACCGTTCACTCGTCGCAATGAGATTGCTCTTGAAGTTGAAAGGAAGCAAGAATAGCTCCTTGTTCTACAGTATACTGTCCTTTTAATGCTGTTGTATGCGTTTTCTCATGTAATTCTATATTCTTCATTGCTATTTCCCCGGTAAGTTACGATCATGTAATGTGCAATGTAACTAGCCAATATTATTGTATAGGATGTGCTTCGCCATGTAATTGCCTGAAACACATTGTTCAAGGGTTGAATCAAAACTTTCACAGGTTACCGTAGTCTATTGAAATCTCATTTCAGAAAAGGTAATAAATCTTCAAAAAATGGCATAATCTGGAGTTGTATTTATAGAAGTATCAATATCCGGAGAATGAAATAACTTTGAGAAACTTCCATTCTGAAATATACAATTTGTGTCTCATCTCCTCTCTTTTTCAAGGTGGATATTTTTCTTATGATGAAGGGAGACCTACTTGTCTCGAGCAAGTGGGACTGTGAATGAGTGATCTTTTGCTGTTTATATAAATGAAGGTGATATGCCAATGCTATTTTTCCTGTCTCACGTCTCAATGTGCCTTCATTAATCTCCAAGTCTGTATCATCACGTATCTTGCAATCTTAGGCATGGTTAGGGTTATAGAAGGAATCAAATATGGAGTATAAGGACGTTTACAGGGAGAAGGAGATTCTGGGGCTTGTTGTTATCATGTTCTGCTCTTTTTCACTGGGAAAACCAAAATAAAGAAGGTTGATTTGTTGAAGACATAATCCAAAACTGAAACGAAGTGCTAAAATTTGTGGAATCTGATAAGTTCAATCTGCAGATAGTTAGTCTACGGTGAATTGGAGGTTTTTTCACCTTTAGTTGGAACCCCGTGAGCCAGGGTTAGCGTCATCCCGGGGAAGAGGTCTTGAATTTCCAATTTTTGAACTTTATAATTTATAGCGGAAAATTTACCTTCGTAATATTTCAATCTTGACATAGCTGTTGCCAGCCCTAAACAAAGATATGTTGTATATGTAGCCAGATAAAACGTTATTGGGATCCAAGCATGAACATGGATATTAAGAATACAAGTCAAGAAAGCGCATAGATGTTGCCAATCTATGATAACATGGGAGATATGCTTGTTCTCATCTTTGTTGTGATTGTAGTTTAATATAGACTTGATATTTAAATCTCTTTTTGGGAAAATAAATCTTTATTCTATGAATGCATCATAGAGTATATACAGCAAGATTTTTTTTTTCTTCTAATGGTGTGGCTAATGCGACTACCGCCCTTGATTTGAATAATACCTTTTTCTGAATCCAGAGGAAATTCTCTTGGCATTACTGAATGAATAATGAATAAATAGTGCATTGCTCCTATGAATGCATCATGAGTATGTTGATCAAGATATTTTTTTTCATAATGGTATGAGCATTGCCACTGTCACCTTCATTTGAATAATACTTTATATCCATAAGCTGATTTCCTTGCTGAGATGGGTGGAAATTCTTTTGGCACTACTTAAAAAAATATATATATTTATATATATATTGTCTTTCTCAACCTTTTCATGAAATATATATATTTCTATCTCTTTATCCAGTAAGTCTTCTTTTGCATCTTATTTTCCTCGTCATTTCCATTGCTAGGTTCACTGTATGATTTTCGCCATCACTACTTGACAACAGGAAAAGCATTATCAGATAATGAAATTCAGTTGTTCAGTTAACTGGCTTTTTCTGTTAACTAAATTGTTAGTGGTAGAACAGTTGGACAGAGATTAGGTCTCGAGTTCGATATCCAATTAAGATTTATCTTTTCTCCTATTATCTCCTCCACACTCCCTTGATTTCCCTCCTCGGGCCCTTTCCTTCTAAACAATTTTTTTTTTTTTTGGAATAGCTTCATTTACCCGATAATTCTACTTTGTGAATAGCTTCCAGATAATTAACAGAAATGTTTGAAGCTCCATTTGCATGAAATGGACTCCGCGGATTAATCTTACATAAATTTCTTTATGCTTCTTTACCTCAATAAATTCGGAAATTCCTGGTTAAGCATTAGGAGAAAAGTGAAAGAGGTAAAAAATTATTTGGATTGCCTTCTCTTTGTGCCTCAAACTGCAGATGGTGTAAACATCTGTGTGTTAAATTACGCCTATAGAGGAACAAGTTGCTATTGTATTTTGTAACTTCTGGGGCCTCTCACCTGCAAGGCCACTCATTCCTTCTGTACAATTTCAAAGACAAAATACAAGAGTGCTAAGCTAGTTCACTTCAGGTATACTTTCCAGCATGGGCTTCCATCCTGTAGAGGCTATCTCATCATCAACTCTTAAGCTATCAACTCCATTCTTTATTTCTTCCTTCTGAAACTTAGGTACCATATCACCTACTGTTACTCCTCCTTTCTTTAACATTGCCTGCAGCTCTTGCTTGCTGATTACAAGCTTAATTCTCACAACTCCAGTTCCTTGTCCTGCAGCTACATCCGGTTTCGAAAACGTGATTCCTCTTTTCCCAGTGTGTGGAGAAGCCACTGGTAGAGGTAAAAGGTAGTACTCACGGCCACCAATCATATCAGCATCAGGATGCATATGCTGGATGACTGGTAGTGTATCAGATATTGCATGGCTAGCAAATTCTGATAGCACATGACAGACTTTTGTTGGAGCTTTATATTCAAGAATTTCCCCATCTGGTTTGATGATTTTGATTAACCGGTTCTGTCGAACTAAGCAATTTCCCATGATTCTGCTGATGAAACTTAACTGAGACTCTTTTGAGTTCAGATTTCTTAGAGGAGTGTGAGATGGGGTTATTCGGATCAGCTCTGGTTGTATTTAAAGAGAAATGAGATGAGGTTGCCCTTGTAGTTTGTCAATATTACATTAGAACCTAATGGCACTTTTGACCCCACTTGGTTGATTTCTGCTTGTGCTCGCGTGCAACTGACCAAGTCAGGAGTCCTCATTGGGGCGGTCATGACCATTTTGACACTTCTTTTCAGGGACTCGGCAAGAATAACCTGCTTCCCTGCTAGTGCTTACTTTTAGTTTCAAGAATGCCTAGCTAGTTTTTTTTTTCTTTTGGAGGATCGGCCAAGCAAGCCAATCCTATGAAGTTCCACAAATTATGTCGGCCATATGTCTTGATAGGCATACAGCCCTCACCAGACACAGGTGAGACTGGCATATTTAGCCAACCGACCATTTTAGAAAGCTTAGCTAGTTATTACTTCTTTTTGAAAATTTATATTCGATTTAATATAAGAATTTAGAATAATTTTGATTTTAAAAATATAAAAATATATTATTTTAATCAAATGAATATTTAATTTAAAAAAATTTATAAAAAAAAATACATATTTTTTTTGTTTCTTTTTATAAGATACATTAATCGATCTTTATTATTTTAAATTATAAGATATTTTATCATTTTTTATGATTATCAGGTATGTTATTTTTAAATTTATTTTTACTTTATTAAAGAATAAAGAGAGAATAAATATTTTAATTTTTTTATAAAATAATTTATTGATTTATGTAAAATTAATTAAAATATTTTATAAAAATAATATAAGAAAGTATATAAATTCACTCGAAAAGAGTGCATATACATAACATCAAATTTTGCAAAATTCCTTTGGGTAAACGTGCTAGCTTTTCTGTTCCCCCACCACAAATTCCAAGGAATCTGTTACGAATTAAGTGAGGATGAGACGATTCATTTACTAATTTCTTGTACGTCTCCTAAATTTACTACTACGTATATCAGAAACAGAAAGCCATTTCGTTACAGTAATGCTGATGAGTGGAACATTACCAGACGCCATTTAAACAGGGAAAGATGAATTGGGATTTGATGATTTCTTGACAACTGAAGACCTCGTTAGTGGCTGACTACTATGTACTGCATAACTCACAGTTGACTCCACTCGTGCAACATTGAATATCTCTGCAATTTCTATTCTCTATTTTCAAAGATGAGTTAATTACATTCTTATTGGGGTTTCTGGAAAAAAAAAATTATCCCGTCTTTTCTTTCCATTGTTCATCATATCCTCTTCCTGCTCTACATCTCTAAAGCTTGAATGTCGAGTATCGTTAGGCATTAAATTATAAATTTTATCTCTCTCCATAATATTTTTTTATACAAGGTCATAATTCAATAAAAGTACAATATTTGTAGAACAAAAAGTCCTATATTTTGCATCTAGTTTAAAAAATATATCTTATTAACTCATACATTAGGTTTGTTACTAAAAATTTTATGTACGAGGAAATTGTAAACTTAAAGTAGCTGAAATTTACAACCACTTTTGGTTGGCTGCTATTCCACTTTTGCAAGTTGGTTTAGCCAAACTTTGGTGGATTTTACTGAGACGCGGTCCAGAAAGTGAAGGTTTTATGGAGGTGCTGTAGTGGGATGTTCATGTGGTGGTGAAGGTGAAAAAGAGATAAGAGCTGTTACTAGGGACAAAAAATTTCACGTTTTAACGGAGGAGGAAATGAAATGAGGCCATGAATGCGATGGCCGCCCACTCTTAGAGCCAGGGATGGAGAGTGGTGGAAACTGGAAACGGATGGTTCAGTGCTCTGTGATGTTATTCACACGCATGCTTGATATAACAAGGATTTATTGGCACTTAATTAAATTCATGATTATATTTTTTTATTCTTATGTTAGTGGAATGAAGATTTAAATCTTTCTTCTTCTTCTTCTTCTTTTTTTTTTTTTTTAAGTTGGTGGATGAATCATGATTGAATGAGGCCTAATGCTAGGAACCTAAGATTAGGATTTCTTTTTTTTTTGCCTTTTTTACTCTTTACTTCCTTTAGGAGGTGAAGATAGTGATTGGCTTGAATTTAAAACGAAAGAAAGTAAACAAAACAAAGACAACCATTCCTTTTTGGATTCGTTGCGTGAACTTCTGGGTAGTTGGCAGCCATTTATAAATTGTTGTTTTTTGAGTTATAAAGAGTTAAAATTTGGCAAGAGTTGCTGAGGCAAGGAAAAGGCACAGTTGATATGCTCTTCTTAATAGTAGTTTATTACAACATTAAGGTCTCAGCATGATCCGACAACATCATCTCACATGCAAACCAATCCAATGGAATTTTTTTGTGCTTAGAAAATTTCTGCAGGATCTACACTTTTTTTTCGTTTGATGTGAGCCAAATATAATAAATATAAAACCAACAACAACAGAAAGCAGCAAAGCCAACGTCAAACAATTTTTAAGTATGTTTGGATTGAAGGGATTGGTGGGAGAGGAGAAAGAATGGATTGAGATCTTTGTATTGATTTTGTATTGATTATTTTTTTATTGAGTGAAGGGAAAGGGGTATGTTTGGATGGACAGATTGCGTTAAATGAAAAATAATCGGTATGAAAGTACGTGAAATGGGAGGGAAGGAAATGTACTTCAATGAATTGTTTTTGTCACGTATAAAAATCTCTATAAATGAAATGGAAGAAAATCAACTTTAATGAATTATTTTGCATTGACTAAAATATTACCTATTGTAAAATGTTTATAGTTAGCTTCTTCAAAATATATACATGGCATCTAGAAAATATATTTGTAACACGCACATCTTTATTATTAAATATACATTTTAAAATTTTATTTTTATCATTTTACATTATCTCTCTTCCATTCAATTCTCTCAAATCTCTATCAAAACTTATCAAATCGGAGTAATTTTTATCAAAATAAATGCCTAAAAATGTTAATTTTCTATTACCTAACTACTTTTATTCGTTTATTACGAAAATTTTGTTGATATTATTCGTTAAAATTGGAAAAAATAGATCTAGTTTATATAATGTTTGAATTGATAAAATCTTGTAATTTAATGTATGAAATTTTGTTTTAATGAATAAATATTATTTGCATATGATGTATTTATGTTTATATGGATAAATTTTGATATAAAATTGATGAAATTTGAAGAAAAAAAAATCAATTATGGTTGAGTTGTCCAACGGTCCATTCATTCGGCTGGGCTGTACCGTGTGAGCCTCTTGTTCGAATAGGCTATTTTCTCACTTTTAATACTTGCACACAATAACCTTATAAAATAGCAAAACATATTATAAATATGAACAAAAGAGTTGTTTAATGCATTTTATAAAAAGGAACGGATGAAGTAATTATTATTAATTATTATTTTATTTTTATATAATTATTAGAGTATTGTATTCATTATTTTTAATAAAAAAAGAGGTTTAATTAAACTTTTTAACTACTAATTTTGGATTTTAAAATATTAACCATAAATAGGGATATTCGTTCAACATACTAAATTGGACATGAACTGTCCTCCCCTACTCTTCTCTCCAGCTACGACTTTCATCTCCTTTTCCTCAATCCAACTTACCTTCAACTCCTTGTCTATTTTGTTTCTAACCACGACCTCTAACAATGTTTTGATAACGGAGGAATTTTTTTTAAAAAAAGAAATAAATATGAACATTTTAAAGAGAAAATAATTTATTCATTTGGTATAATTATTAGTCAAATGATTTAATATTTTTTTATGGAGGAAATATTACTTTTCACAAAAAAAAAACAAATTAAGAATTTGATCATTGATCTTTCTCAAAACAATAAAGAATGCTACTGCAAAAAATATCCATATGCATTCAGAACTACATCGTCTTCGCAAATGAAATAATGGAACATACGGACAGGATCAACTCATTAATTATACATTGAGATGCCTCGACAAGAGGGAAAAAGAAAAATCCCAAGGCATGGTGACTGATGGTGCCAGTTTCTCTTTCGGTACCAACAATCTCTTCGTTCTGATCTTTCCTACACTATTGTCAAATTACCATGATTCACCAAAAATAAATAAATAAATAAAATCGTCAAAGTACGATCAATTAAGCACTCAAAAACGTGGAAAAGCATATCCTACTTTCTGCTCTTTCACATTAGGCCGCAAATGCTCAAGAGTCACAATCTCATTTGCCATCCTCCACTCCAAACGACATAGATTTTCCTTACTGAAATCTTCCCTTTTAGGCTTACTTTTGTGACGTCTAAATTGGAATTGGACTACAAGAATTTGGGATCATTGTCACCTGTTCAGCAAAAGACACTATCATTGGCAGACACCCAGAAGAGCTTCAAGGCGACACTTGTAGTCGGGAAGTTGGCCGGCCACCGCCATGAGACTCCGTTTGGATGGGGATCAGTTCTCTTTTGACTTGCCAGTTAGAGAATAATTGAACTTGATATGCTTCAGACTTAGAGATTTGCATCAATATATTATAAAACACTTGTTAGATGTTATGTACCATTGTGCCTTCTTTTTCTTCATATCGACCTGCATCACTCACTGTGATTAATTTGGGTAAATTGGGCATGTAGCATTTCATTTTCAGGAAACTTGGATTATATTTATTTATAGAAACAGTATATGCATTTCTAGAAACAAAATTTCCTTGTTTTCAAATGATTACAATATGGATTCCAATTTACATTAAGAAAATAAATTTTCTAATAGAAGTGTGTGTTGTTATCAAATAAGAAATACTACCTCTCTTCCATATTAAGTTTAATTGCATTTACAGATTTATTAAAAGATGTTAAAAATAATACAAATTTTAATATTAAATTTAAAATTTACCCTTAATAAATATTCTAAATCAATCTCTCATTATCTCTCTCAAAATTAATAATTACTCTCATTCTCTCTCCACTTAAATAAAAATATAATTGAAATATAATAATAAATTATACTAGAAATACACTATAAAATAAAATTAAACCCTTAAAATGACACTTAATATGAAACAAATGGAGTATTAAGTTTAATTGCATTTAATTTACTAAATGTTTTGAAACTTCTTTAAAGATTTGTGACAATAAACGTGCAATTACGTAAAAAGAATGTTACATTAAATGAATTTTGTGTGATTAATTTAAAAGAAAAAATTAAAACTTAAGTTAGTAGATCATTTTATCCTACATCTATCAAATTAACCAATTCCTTTAAACCTTGACATAATCTCTTAAAATTAATCATAAACATTTCTTTCTTTTTTAAAAAAAATAAAGATTTTTCTTAAGATTAAAATAACTAATGTATTTGAAAACTAATTAAATTAGATTTTTTTATAAAAAAAACCAGGCAGAACAAGGGATAGCAAGTAAAAGAAACTTTTAAGGTATAGTTTTAAGTATTTATAATTTCAAATCATCTATTAAATGTGTATCTTAAGATTTATTCATTTCGTTAGAAATTGAATGTCCAAAATGAATATTCATTTTTTTAAAATAAACATATTTTATATATAAAGTTTTACTAATAACTTATTTAATTTAAATAATTTACATTCCACTAGGTAATGATCCTCAGTATTAACTTAATTAATAATAAGAATAAATATGTAACTTTTAAGACAAGATAAGTCAAATGTGAACATTCAGTTACAAAACTTGAATGTATTATTTAACACTTAGAGATGTGTCCTCAATATAGAATTCAATGAAATTTTGTTCTTTTATTATAATTATAATAAAAATATAATGCATATATTATTTTTAATGTGATTTTTTAATGAGAAATAGAGACAAAATTAATAAAGTTATCTATGTACATCATAATCATAAAAAAATCATAAAAAATTATATAACTATGTTATTTAAAAGCAAAATAAAAATATTGTACTTTACTACTAGAAATCATAAGGTATCAAACTTATTAATTTTGAAAAATAACGATTCATTAATCGTTGATTTGTTTCTAATCAATCTTCATGCATCTTTCCACATATTTAAAACAAAATTATTTCTTTTTTATATATAATTCAAAATTTAAGGGGTATCCCTAACATGAAATTCAATGAAATTTTTGTCTTGTGAATGTTCATGGATTTTTTGGATTTTAATAGCATTATATAGAATTTAGTAGATTCAATAGAATTACACATAATTCTATGTCAAAATTTGGTATAATTTAGTGAACTTTTATTGGAGTTTCAACAAAATAAATAGAAAAAAAAATTACATAAAAAATAGACGAACAAATGCTTTGTCATCCATCAATTTTTTAATGGACTTATTGATTGATTTTCAATTCATTTTAGATTTTATATTTTTTGCTAATGCTTTGTTTGAAATATGTATATATGCTATTATATATTTCTACATATGAAATTCTTAATAAAACATTTATAGCTCAATATCCTAGTTTTATTGTTAATAAAGTTTGAATAATAATTTAAAGAGGAAACAAATAACAAATTTTTTTATATGAAAGCAAACCAAGTAGATAGATTACATGGAATTTTATGCCATAATGTTTTTTGGAATTTGGTGAATTTTTATTAGAACTTTTAAATAAAATAAATATAATAATTTATACATAAAAAAATACATATAAAACAAATCAATATATGTTTAAAATTATTGTTGTAGAAAGAGAAATATAATGTTATATCAACCAAATTAAGATATATACATGATATTTTATTTTTTATATTTGATATTTATTTTTTACTGGTAACAAAAAGATGAATTTCACGAAATTACGAAAAGTCAAACTCGAATTTGTGGAAGAATTATTTCTTCATATTCTTTATTTAAAATTCTATTAAAATCCTTTAAATTCCATTAAAAATAGGATTACATTAAAATTTATAAACTATTGAGGATACTAGAATCTTATAAAATCTATTTATTGAGGACCTTGCATTTTGATGAATTACATAAAAATTCTAAATTGAGAATGCTTGAAATGTTATAAAATTTTAAATTCTACCAAATTATATAATGAGGACACCTTAGATAATTAGGGATGAGTCAATGAATTTGCCTTCAATCCACAATCCAATTACTACCCTCGTTTTTCTTCTATATATATATATATAAACTAACCTCTTTTTTAAATAGTCCTCCCCTTTTTCCTTTTATAAGAGAGGAGTAAATCTCATATGGCGTTGCCATCGGTTAAATCCAGTTTCCTTCCTATACATATTCCACGTGTTTTTTAATGTTTTTAAGAATGGCCTAAATTCTACGTTATGGTTACCACAAAATATTGGTTACCAGAAATATTCCCAGACAAAGATAAAAGCACATGTGAAAACTCGAAATCTAAATTGGTTACCACAAAATTGAGGAGTAATTGTTTAAAGAATATATTTTATATTTAGTCTTTGTTTGTTTTTTTATCTTGCATAATTTTGGGTTGTTGGTAATTATTTTGAAATTTTTTTTATTGATTTTTTCTCTTCAATGATTATTTTGAAGTTTCCTGGTTCCTAATATTTTTTCAGGTAAATTATTACATCCTTCCGTAGTAATTCAAAAACATGAATGATTAAACAAGCCAATAATAGTATTTAAAAATTTACATGAAAAAATATTGGAGATAAACAAATTTCAAAATAAGCATTAATAATAAAAGTAGTAGACAAAAAGAACTATGGATAAAACTATTCAAAGTAATTATTGATGACCAAAATAATTCAAGGAAAAACATCATAGACTAAATTGAGATTTTATCCTTGTTTTAAAATGGAAGGGAGAAAAATTATTATTTTTTAATAAAAAAGCTGAACAGAACTCTCATGTCTCTGAGTGGGCCTAAATGCTTCTCGAAGCGGTGTCGTTGCATGCTTGGGGCTTTTTGCTTAGTTGAGCGATAGTTATTAAATTTGAACCGGAGTAACGATCCATTCGAATCTCGGGCCGAATAGTTGAACCGTGAAATCAATTGAGTCTTTTTTTTTTGCTAGGAGTCAATGTTAATTAATAGTATTAAATTTTGTTCTTTTTTATAAGTCGATATTATTTATTAATTACAAATCATTTTATAAAATTTTAAAGATATTTTACTTTTTTCTTAATATTATTCTTATTTAATATTTTTTATTGATAATTTTTTATTTGTTTTCGAGTTAAAATTTATTTATCTTTTTTTATCTCTCTTTTCTTTTTTATTTTTAAAACAAAATAAATCGAGTATGTTAGGGGAAAAAAAATATTGGTACGTGTAATTATGCTTTCGATGACTTATAGAAATGAACAGAGTTAGTAATATTTTTACAATACTTTATCTCGTCTGGGTTTATGGAACGTTTATTTTGTCTCTTGGCTTGAATTTTCTACATAGTATTTGTGTATAACTGTTTCCATTTATATTTCTGTCAGTAAAATTTCTTAATTTTAAAACACTAATCTAAATACGTTGCTAATGCCATAACCGCCGCGGCCTCGCTAAACTGCCAACGCACTCCTATCCACTACGCCGGCGGTGCTCATCGCTTCCTGCTGGTGGCTGCTACAGCTCTATGCATTAGAGGTACGTAACCATTAACCACCATTAGCGCCATTGTGATGAACTCATTACCAATAATTTGTTACGTAGATTGTTCTCAGACGCTTCATGCATTTACTCAAATGCACACACACGAATTAATTTCCGTTGATTTATGCACGTTACATATTAAATGACAAGCAATTCTATTAATATTGATAAAAATATTTCGACTTTGTGTTTATTTGAAGCCAAATAATCACTTCTTTTTTAGCTTAATTGAATCGTGAATTACGAGTAAGTAGTTTGAGGATCCTTCATTGATATTCCTGGTCATATTCTGAATACTTGCTCATCTAGGAACTGTTTGATAACCAAGACGATTCCGATGCTGAAAAACACGTATTAGAAAAACTGAGCGCCTACTTTTGCCACACCTAGTTTTGCAGAAGCTTGTTGTTTTCAGGATCTGCCTGGAGCAAATGCGGTGGCAAACCTGGAATTCTTAATCCATTTACCGAAGTTAACTTGCAGTATTTTGAAAAAATAATAACAATCTCACAGTATAAGAAATAGGTTGAAGCATAAACTTTCGTTAAAAAACTTTAAACCATTGACTGTTTATGTCACTACGTGTTTGAACTATGTCCGGTGACCTGATTCAGTTGGTTGTCTGAAAACATTGGATTATGAAGGAAACACCATATTATTCCACTGGACTATTTTTCCTGCCTCAAATACAAATTGTTCTTCTATAGTCGAGATACCATCTTAGTAAAGTAGGTGAAGTTATGCATTCCCTAAACTTTCCTGATTTTGAATTTGACGTTCTCGGAAACTGTGTCCCTGATTGTATATCATCAAGTTGTAGCAAACATAATCAGGCTTGCATATGTGTGGAGTAGAAAGCGAAACTGAAACTTTTGATAGATAAGTCTCTTATCTGCTAGAGTTGTCATGTTTAACAAGAAGTGAACTTATCATCACTAGCTAAAACAGAAAAAGGTGAACAAAACATTAGGTTGAAAATCAGAAGTCTCTGGTGTCAGCTGGTCAAATCTTGCTAGCAACATCTTGGCACAAGAATTTCATGCTTCCATATCGACACATCCCTAACGTGGGGAATCTGGTTTGCAGGTTCAAATTATGAGGTCTGACTCTGGTAGGATCAAAATCAGAGTACCCTTTCTGTTCTTTTCATTTTCCCAAATCTAAGACTCTCAACCCCAGCTGAAACCGTTCAAGTCAAACTGTTTGCATTTTGAAGCTGCATCGGTTTCATCATCATTGTTTAGGTCAAGTTTCGGTGCAAAGAAAGGCAACTTATACTCCTGCAATGACCTTTGCTTCTCACTTGGATCAACATCATGCCCATTGGAAAGTTGGTCAAATAATTTGGTGTCAGTTTCTCTCACTCTTTTCTCTGAATAGGTGTTGTTTGTGTTCCATCTTCCCCCTTGAAGTCCAATGCTCATGGATAAATTGCTGCAGTTTTTCTCAATGGAACATGCCCTTTCTGCTTCCTCATTCATTTCTGAAAGAAACCTTCTCTTGTCTTTCAGGTCTTCACACCATCCGTGGTCAGGCTGCTGTAAGCTGGTCTCATTGCTGATGTTTTTCGAATCCATGACTGTTCTAAAACTTAGAGGTCTTATCATCATCTGATTATTATGCATGTCTTGGTCCCTCAAAGGACCTTCGCATGAAGTCAAGCAGCTGTCCATTGAGCAATCTGCTGGCTGGGGTGCTTGTGTCTGCTGGTAGCACAAACCAGACAGTTCTTTCATATCTGAAAATGAAGAATTCAAGCACTGTGTGGAGACTTTAGAGACAAGTTCAGATATCTGAACCTTTGCAGCCTCTAATCCCATGGACCCGAAGTTCTGTCTTCCAAGTGTTTCCTGTGCTTTCTCAAGCACTGCCTGTAAATATTTCCCTTGAGCCTCTATGCGCAGCTGTAAGTGTCGTTGGACCTATATCGTTTGACAGAAAAATTCAGAAGCTGCAAAGAGAATTATCAAATTAATTGAAGAGAATGACAGTGGCTTCCCAACCAGCTTTCTCAACTGTCATTTCTTGAAATTATTATATCGTGATGCATTCTGTTGCTGTTGATATGATGTTTGTGAATGGGATACCCAGTTCTTATAGGTCTTATGATTATTTTGTTACTACTATTACTGGTGCACAAGAAGAAACAGGATGGATCATTTGGAAATTGTATGCAGAATGCTTATTTTGTTCCTTCAGTGGAAATGTTGATTGCTAAAAATAAGAAACTTAAAAGTTTTTTACCTCTAGTTGCTCATGAAGTCTTCTCTGCACTTCAATTTGCATCTGTATTGCTTCACTTATATGTAAGTTTCTGTAGATGGGTACCATAATAAGAAGCCTTTAGAATGGAAATATAGAATTATAATCAAAGAAACAAACTTTACTTTTGCTTTTCTACTTACTTGTTAGTTTGGGTTGGAATACTTGAGTTACTTGTCTGAGTTTCATTAGCCTCAGATATCCTTTCTCCAGCTACTGTTGCTGCAATCATGTTATGCCATATAAGTGATTCTTCATCTTAATAGCAGGTTATAGTATTTGGTGGAGAATTATTTTGGCTACTTACAAGATTTATTGGCTCCACTATTTGCTTGTCCATGGAGATTCTTGCTGAGTCTGTATTTCTGTAAGCACAAATAGCAAAGGGTTAGTCATCTTTTTCCCCTCCTTACTAAAAGTAATCACCTAAATACGACCATGGTCTTTATGTCCCTATAATAAAAGAGGAGGATATGATCGAATGAATATACAAGGATTACCAAGGAAGGCCTTGAGGACCCAATGATATTTACAAGAATTGGTTTCCATAAATATTGAAAGGGAAAGAAAAGAAGTAATAAATAACAAGGAAAAATAAGGAATAAGGCTTCTCCAATGAATCATTTCTCTTTGTCTTCTGTTGAATTAATACATCTCTGGTTATGCACATAGGTAATTTGGGATTCCTTTGGTTCCTAAGGGGAAGATAAAAGCTGAAGGTGACCATAACCTGGCAGGGGGGGGGAGGGATGTATCATCCTTTTGCTGGTATTAAAATCATGACTTGATGACTACCTGAAGATGGCTCTTCAAATGATATAAGGTTAGCCCCTGAATCCCCATAAGTTTCAAAACTGATTTTGGAGTAGCTTCTGTAACAGAAAATGTGATACCAAATTAGCCAGTTGGATGATATGTTTTTTCAAGCTTGTGGAACCATAATTGTTGCATATTCTTACTGTCTGCTCCACCAAGTTGATTTACAGCTTCTATGAAACGCTCATGCAGGTCTGGAGTCCATTTCAATCTCGGCTTAGCATCAGTTGAAAGAACAAGTCCTGAATCTCCAGGGCCATTCCCACCTTGCAGGAACAAATGCCTCTCAGGAGGTATGGACATTCTTGAGGAAGCATGGATGTTCTTTCCTTGATGATGGTGATGATACATCCCTTAGTCTTCAATACAATAACTCATTGTTAGGTTCATACTGAGAATATAAAGGACTTCAGATCTTTTCATAATACTTGTGTGTTTACCTGAAAACTTCTAGGTTGCTTGGCTTAATCTGTTCCAACACTTGAAATGTGGATTCTTGATTGTGTCCAATATATCACAATATTATTTGGGCCCTGGTATTTGATGAGAAACTCTCTACAAAGATCTTATGTATCTGTTTTTCTCTTTGACCAATTCTCACAAGCAAAGGATGTGCATTAGATCTACTTATAAGAAAATGAGGAGGGATAGAGTGTGGGGGTACCAAGTGAGGAATAGAATCCAGGGCAGGCCATCTGAGAACTGGACCCAATTCAATCTTTGCATCGTTTGGAAAAGAGATCTTGTCCTACCAGTTCTACACATTTGTGGGCCTTCTAATGCAACTTCTCTTTACTGTTCTCATACTGTAGCACTTCCATTTAATATTTCTATGTACCATAACTTTCCAAAACTCTTGACACCTTACAATAGGTACAAGAATAGATCCACCAGAGTTGTTTTTCCCTGTACACTCATATTCTTCGCAGGCAAAGTTTAGGAACCTCATTCTCAGAACTAATAGTGGAATTTTTTTTTTGATGTTGACTGGAGGAATCCACTATCTATGATGTCCTGAAAGCTTCAAGTCATCTTCTCTTTCTCATGGGAGATTCTGTTGACTGGAGCATCTAGACTTTGCATTAGATACATAAAAGAAAACAGGTAAGAAATGGTGGAGAGATGCCTCTTCTCGAGAGTGTCTGAGGCCAGAATTGGAATAAGACTAGATTCTGGTTTAATTCCAGTTAGTTACATGGCCATGAGTGCTTAATTAGCTTAGGATACAAATAACATGGAACATATTCAGGTTGGCTGGGAAGAAGATTATGCTATCAAATACTAAAGCATGCTGTTTGATTGAATTTTCATCCTTATCTCTTTAAGTATTTGTCTTTCATCTTCTCACCCTTCTGAGTTGAAATGTAACTGTAAGGCTGATGCACGCTGTATCTAGTTCTCCAGCTGTGCTTTGCACATTGTCTCTAGAATGCTTTTGCTAATATGATGCTCACTCATCCCAAGAGTCCTAATGCACCGGAAACAAATTTATGCTCTCTAGAATTTTTAGACTTGCATGCATTTAGTAATACTTTCGTCTATACATATCCTAAAAAGTTGAATTTGAGTAACAGTAGATCATTGGGAAATAGTGGAGAGATTCTTCTCCTTCACTTTGTTTGAAGGCTGGGACTGGAATAAGGAACACATTCCATTTTGTCTCCTTCAGCAAGTTTGGTACTTATTCAACCTAGGCAGAAATAAAATAGAGACAGAGGGCCCATTGAAAGCTTTTCCACTCTTCAAATGGTATATGACAATCGACCCCTAGCCGTAAGGAAAATAAAGGATTGTACTTTATTTTATACTTGCATTTGATGGAAATCATGACAAGTCATAGCTGATAGCTTTGCAGTTGCCCTTGACTTGAGTTTAATAGGCTCTGGAGATACTCTGGCATGAATCTAAATATCCTTCTCATAGTACCAGCTTACCTTTTTCATATTTTTGTGTTTGTGGATGTTTACAAATGCACACGTGTGAAATTAGTTAAATCCAAATACTTGTATATTGGTCTGCATGCACTTGATTGGGTAAAGCATAGATATCTTCTTTGCTTTCTATGTGGTTGTTTAATAACTATGTTTGTATAGACAAATGCTTGACTATTTATGTGTAATACATCTAGATGTCCATGTAAGCTTGCAGATTGATCCAGTATATAGCGCAGATTTCATGCCAAAAGATCATCTTGTATGTTCCTTCCATTCTATTTCTTGTGCCTTCCATATTGATGATCATTGCTCCACATGTGTGATTTTAAAAGTGCATCTTCTGTTATGGCTTTTGCCATATAGTATCTTCTTGTCTAGCTCTAAGCAAGAATCAAACTAGTAAAACATGTAAAATTATATATAGTAATGTCAACATCATTTTAGATGAGCAAAATAAAAATAAATAAAAGCGGCAGTAGTGCAGAATAAGTTCGAACAGGAAGCAATGAAGATCAAGTACGCAATTGGTGCTTAATACTAGAATATTGACAACTAAACCAGGTGAAGAAATTCTGGAGAAATACAGATATGCGGGTGCCTATTAGAAATGCTTGCTAGTGCTCCGAAAGATCAAAGGATTTGAGATAGTTAAACAATTATATTACTTTTAGTTTTCCTAAGTTTGATTATCAGTTATCAGATGCAACATAAACAAAGTACCTCTGATTAAATAATATCTGCATTTAGCTCCAACTGAACTTTTTGGGAAAGATCAAATGATTCTGATATGTTAGGATATTTTATGCAGTTTGGAAGAATCTATGGAAGCCTTTATGCAAAGTGTGAAAAGCAAATTCCTCAACAGTTCTGCTGGCATGTGGATAGGAATGAACAGCAGATGGGGTAGGATTCTTTCACTTGAAGCTGCAACAATTCAAAGGCTACCAATTAATCTAATTGTTGCTTTAAGATGACAAAATTAGTTAGCTGGTTATCCTTGCAACAATGGTTTCTTGATTAAGCAACTGCTTTGTCTCTGTAATGGGGTTAAAGAACATAAATATTTTGCAGTATATAATCAATGATCATTCTTGCCATTGTCATGGCTCCTCAGAAGAGTAACACGTGCAAATTTCTGTATACTAGTAGTTTGATTGACGATATTTGCTTTTCCTTCTTTCAGTATGTGATCTTGTAAAAAGTCTTTAGAAGCTGTTTTGGGGGTTAAATCCCACCATATATAGTATGCAAACTTTGTAACTTTCGTTTCATGTGTTTGTTCAGGACCCAATTATTCTTCCAGTAATGGTACATGTAAAGTACTTAAATAGCCTTTCTTTGATGTTGCCATAAAGCAAGCCATGGCTCAGTTCTGCGTACGGTAAGGCGAATATTTTGCTTTTTACCACTGCAAACAAACTTCTGCTGTTGTTTTCTTTGTGAATGAATAATATTCCCCAGAATCCCCACTTTAAGAAGAGAAAAACTAACTAGTGGTTTGTTCCTTGGTCTACTTTGTCTTCCTTTTTTAGAGAGTTCTTTATGTTAAAGTTAATACTGAATTTTACTCCTGAGGGACTAATGAAGACACCCACATAAAAGGAAAATCATAGGCAAGTGGCATTTTAGGATTGTTTCTTAGTTTAAAAAAAAAACTGTGAATTTATAGTAATAGATCATTAGAACAAATTAGTAAAAAAGCATATTGTGATATTTGTAAACCATGCTTTTGTACAATTTTCTTTATTAGATAACAGTGACGGTTTTACTTTTGTCAAAAATATATGTGGTTCGGTTCAAATTAAATATTATTAGGTTAAAAAAAAACTCTTATGAAATGTCCATGGAGTTATCATATTTTAATTATTGCTAAAGGCTCAATCATTGGGAGGGGAAACATTTGACATTACTTGGTTGAGTTGTGGAGAAAATTGACCAGACGTTGGCAGAATGGGAAAACAAAATAAAAGATAGAAATGACCACGGAATGATATTCCTTGTTGAAAAACTATATAAAATGGGCCATTGTGGTCTGAAAAAAAAGCTGGGATTCTATGGAATATGGAATTTAAGAATCTTAACTCAAGCTAAAGCCAATGGGGCGTATTCTCAAGTCAAGAATTTCGTTATTCTTTTCCACTTAAGGCCACAAAAAATGGGTTCCTTTTATCCTTACATCTTAATACAGTTAAGATGCCTTTCAACGTGCATAATCTTTGTGTTTGTCCTCGTAAGTACCTTGATTTTTCTCAAATACTTGGATTCTTGATGTGTAGTTTATGCTTTACCAAGATTAGTTGCATACTACTCGAATCCTTATGATTATTAACCAACCATTTAATCCGCACAAAAATAGGTCTGAGTCTTGAAAAATTGAAACGGTACAAGAATAGACACCTGGCCCATGGTTATCCTAGTAGCACTGACCAGATGGGAGGAATGATGACAGATTATATTTGTAACTTTTGAAAAAAATAAAACTTGATTAAGAATTTTCTTATAATTTGAAGGATTAATTTGCATTTCACCTTTAATAATTCAATGTTATTTTGTAATATCAAGGGACAAAGCTTGAGCCTTAACTCAAGTTACTCTCAACCTTCCCCTTCCCCATCAGATGGGTGAATGATAGAAAAAATATTATAGAGTAGGGTGAGCTTCTACCTTCTTTTTTTTCCTTTTGATTTCTTTAAATTCTGCTTGAATGTTAGAATAACCTACTCGTAAAGCAATTTCTACAAGTGCTTCTTTTGATCATGCACAAAAGGGGTTACTCATCCATGTTTTATCTTTTTCCTATATAAAGAAATAAATGCAAAAAAAAAAAAAAAACAAAACAAAACAAAACAAGCTAAACTCATAACATGAGCAATACATGCATTTTTGCCATGAAGGTAACGATTGAGTGTCAAAGGATTAGTTAAATTGGTGCATGGCTCTATCTCCGACATATGAAATTAAACTTTTATTAAAGTTGCAGATGATATCGATTTATAAAATAATTGTCTACAGAGTATAGCTTACAACTCAATATTGAGTTTTTAACTCAGCCCTAATTTAATTAAATTAGGGTTTTATTCTTAGAGATCGTGGCAAAATGGGGAATCACATCCTTTATGGGTTTTAGGTTTAGCTTAAATTCCAACCACAGTTCTACCATCCATTCATCGAATCGACCATGCTCTTTTTCGAACCAAGGTTTTGTTAGCTTAAATTCCTAACCGAAGTTCCTCCCCATCCATTCTCAGCACTAATCATTTTCTCTTAATCGAAACCCAGGTCATCTTTTTCAGATTGATGCTTATATATCATCGAGAATCTTGTCATAATGTATAAGTTCCTTCTTAAATATTCTTAGGAGAATAATACGTAATTAGCATAAATTCCTTCAAAATAAAGGGATGATGATAAAACTAAATTAGGAGCTATTTATTGTACAGGATGGATTTTTAGTTTTTTTTCCCCTTCCTTTTTGCTCTCTCTCTCTCTCTCTGGGAGAATAGGAAGTGAAATTGTGTGTGACATAAAAATTGGGATAAATATCACCTATATTTAACTTTCACTCAATTTTGAGGCCATTAAAATTGCCTCTTTTCCTCTGCTTTTATTCATTTACGTTCTTTGTTTTTCATTTTTTTTCCCCCTTTTTTGGGGTAGGGAAACAAAGCAATATGTAGATAGATCTAAGCTCGAATAAAGTGCAACACATTCCCATTTTCTGTAGCATTTTATGTTTTTAGTTGTAGAAAGTGTTCTCGAGAGCAACTAGGATTGAAGTCGGTCAATTTCAAATATGGTGGGGGTGTAGGCAAGAATAAATATAAGATAGATATAACATAAATGTTAAAAGTTTTAACCCTTTTTTTTATCAAAAGGATAATTTATGAAATTTTTATTTCATATTCCAAAGAAAAAAGGGAATAATTTCAAAATTTTTTAGATCAGCCATTCCGTTGTATGAAATGCGATGTGGCGGCCACAACCGACCCAGACAACTAACGATAAGTAATCTTATACTATCTATCTATATTCATAAAAAATAAAAAGTAATCTTATACTATAATATTTTGTACTCCCACTTCCCATCAGTGAGTAATACCTAGGTCATGAAGCCGATAAGCTTTAAGTCTTTAACATGAAGACGTGTGAAAGTCTCCATGTAATTATCTTATTATTATTATTTTATTGAGTTCAAAAGGGGAGCTTGTATTACATCATCTCCAAGGGTGCAATTCTTTCATTCCACCTCATTTTTTCATTTTTTATAATTCTTTATCTCCAATTATACAATCAATAAAATTAATATAAAAAATTATTAAAATCAATGATGAATTCATAAATCACTCAACTTTCATATACAAAATATAAAAATATTAAGAAATCACATATTTTTTCAAATGAAACTCTCAATTTGAATTTCTTTTCAAAGCAACTTCTCTATCCTAATTGACAAATTTGAGTTAGAGTCCAATCATACACAACTCTTAATTGAATTACAAAAAAATTATCCAATTCCCATTGGAATTGCTCTTAACTTTAGTTAAAAAATATGTACGAAGTGTGATTCAGCCATAGCCATTACAATTGAATACAACTGAATGTCCTATACCTATGCAAAATGAGTTGTTCAACATATTACAATGGTCCCTAAACTTTCAATAAATGTGTTATTAGTCATTAAATTTTAAAATGGAAAGTATTATGTCATAAATTTACAAAGCCTATAAGTATTAACCCTTATTGGTGACATATGGAATGCATGTGACACTTAAGATATGGTATTTTTGTCTAAAAAATATGAAAAATTTTAAGGCCAAAATTAAAAGTTTTTAAAGGTCAAGGATCTTATTAAAATTAAAAGATTTATTTTTTTTTTCTTTCCTCTCCTACCTCAACTTATCATCTGTATCTATCCATATATACTAATAATAATTATATATATATATATATATATTATATAATGATTTATGTTTAAAATTGAAACTATTAAAAATATTTTTTTAAAAAAACTCATTCTTTAAATAATAAATTATCAATATTACATCATGTTTAGTTACAAAAATTAAAATATTTCATATGGAAATTTTAAGTACAATTTTGTCAAAAATCATTCCTTTTTAAAAAAATTACTATATACATACACACACACACACATATATATATATATATATATATATATATAATTTGCACTAAAATATTGAAATATATTAATTTTTGTAACTAACATGATGTAGCTGTTTATAAAAATAAATTATTATAATTAGTTATGATTTATAATAAACAATATATATATATATATATATAATATATATATATATATATTATATAATGATTTATGTTTAAAATTGAAACTATTAAAAATATTTTTTTAAAAAAACTCATTCTTTAAATAATAAATTATCAATATACATCATGTTTAGTTACAAAAATTAAAATATTTCATATGGAAATTTTAAGTACAATTTTGTCAAAAATCATTCCTTTTTAAAAAAATTACTATATACATACACACACACACACATATATATATATATATATATATATATATAATTGCACTAAAATATTGAAATATATTAATTTTTGTAACTAACATGATGTAGCTGTTTATAAAAATAAATTATTATAATTAGTTATGATTTATAATAAACAATATATATATATATATATATATATATATATATATTTGACATAGGGGAAAAGTTGGGTTCTTTCAATTGAGAAAAAAGAAGAGTAATGAGGAAAGAAAACAAAACTAAATCTTTTAATTTTAATAAGACTCTTAAAACCTTTAAAATTTCTTATATTTTTTGGACAAAACTACCCTGTCTCTAAGTATCATATGCATATCGCATGTCTAAGGGTCAGTACTTATGCATTTTGTAAGTTCAAGGTTCAATACTTTTCATTTTAAAGTTGGAAGATTAATATCACATTTGTTAAAAGTTTGAGGGTCATTAGAATACTTTGCCCAGATGAGTTCAGCACTGCAACTTTGATTGGTTTCACAATGTCCCTGCCCCTAACTTTCAAAGACTCCTGCACTTCCTGTACTGCAATTAAGGGTCGTCTATATGCATGCTTTGCTAGTAGCCTACGGCTAATTGACTTAAATTCAAATTTTTGTTTATATTCGCATGGAAAAAAAATGTAAATCTTACTTGCTAGATTTAAAGTTATCTTTCTCCAACTCAAGATAAGGTAGGGAAAAAAAATTAGAAGCACCAATGTCCTCTTTTTTGGAAAAATTTACTGAAAGATGAGCAAAATTTTCATCCTCCAACTCATTTTATTTTCTTTCTTCGCATGCAGAAGTAAAACAAAGAACAAATTCTTTTCTTACCTTTCTTATTTCTAGTTTTTAGCAAAAGAATGGAAGTGCATATGGGATACATAACAAGAGCAATCAGTAACTACCAGCTACTTCAAGAGCATACTGATCAGATGGAATTAATCTCATTCTTTGGCACAAAGGAAGCAGAATTCCTGCCATCAAAGATGAATTAAGTAAACGAGGACAAACAGTATCAAACAAAGTCAATTTAAGAGATGAAACAAACCTCGTACTCTAATAGCTGAGAGGCATCAGGGGATCCAATTTAAACTACTGTTGGCGTGTTCTCAGTTGCTTTAACTTCTTTGAAGCTGTTTAAAGAAAATAGCACTTTTGAATTTTTTTTTAAATTAACACAACTTTCTCATTTTCAACTGCATTTATGAGCAAAAACAATTCTGAAAAGCAACTCCTTGCCACGTCTTGGTAACTCTCCAGAACATTTTTTTTTTAAAAATAAAAAAAAACTTTTTAAAGCTAAAATGGTTACGCAAAACAACTCTTTTAGCTTTTCTAAGCTAAAATCATAAACGAGAGGTCTTTCATATGACAATTTTAAGTACAATTTTGTCCAAAATATTTCCTTTTAAAAAAATTTACTATTAAAAGTTTATATATATATATATATAATTTGCACTAAAATATTGAAATATATTAATTTTTGTAACTAACATGATGTAATAGTTTATAAAAATAAAATATTTATTAATTAAAGCAATGAGTTTTTTAAAAAAAAATAGTTTCAATTTTAAAAATAAATCATATTTATGTGCATAAACAGTATGATGCTGAGGAAAAGTTGACTTTCTTTCAATTGAGAAAAAAGAAGAAGAGGGGGTTAGGAAAGAAAACAAAAATAAGTCTTTTAATTTTAAGTTTAATAGAGTCTTAACCTTTAAGAACTTTTAATTTACACTTTTAAAATTTTTGCTATTTTTGGACAAAAATACTCTCTCTTCAAGTGTTATATGCAACCCACATGTAAGTCATAAGGATCAATATTTATACGTTTTGCAAGTTCAATATCTAATACTTTTCATTTTAAAGTTCTAGGACTAATACCACATTTGTTAAAAGTTTAAGAAAAATCTCAAGTCTCCTTAGACAATCACTAATTACATGCAAGGTTGTCTTTATATATATAAGAGAAATTGGCAAATTCAGTCCCTTATTTATAATAGTTTGGTAATATTGATCTCTTTTTTTTTTTTACACTATTAGCTCCCATATTTATTAATGTTTGTCAATTTTAGTTTTTCGGTCAAATTTGTCGTTAGTCAACGTTTGTTAACTTTTTTAATCTTTTGAAGAGGGGCAAATTTGTCCACCCACTGTACCCATTTTTTCCAATAGACCAATGTCACTAAAAGAAATAAAAAATAAGGGACAAAATCCACAACATGTATAATTTGTCAAAATTATTTTTAAATCCTCAAATTTTTTGTTACTTCATTTCTTTTTTCTTATTTTCTCCTTCCTTTTAAAACTTGATGAATAATTATTTTTAGTATTTTAATAAGAAAATTTGATGAATAATACAACAATTTATTTCTAGTTAACGATAATTATAAAAATTTGTAATCTCATATTATCTTAGATATAGCACCCATGAACATTGTAATCTCAATGAAAATAGATAATATAATTGATAAAAGTATTTTTTATAAATAAATTGATAACAATATCTATCTTATTAAAATATCGACATTAATCATCTACTTATTTTGATCAAATAAAATAGGAGAAAATGTTCATCCTCATTAAATTAAAGGGAGAAAATATATCATTAACTTATAAAAACAAAATCAAATTTGTGATACTCTTCCTTTAAAAATTCTATCACAAGAAATTATTAGTATAAGAAGAACTATATTAGTTTAAAAGTTTATTTAACTATACTAGTTATAGTTCGTCAAATGCTACAAGTAACTAAACTAAGAAAAGTTTAATTAGTTATATAGTTTTTGCATATTAGAACACGCGACAATAATACATGTATATTACAACACGTGACTTTGGCGTTATGTCTACGATAATATGATATTATATTTTTTATAAATATCAATAACTATAACTATGATATTATACATTTGGTGGATTTGATCTTTTATTTTTTATTTTTTGTGATATTGGTCTATTAGGGAAAGTGGAAACAGTAGGTGAACAAATTTGTCCATCTTTAAAAGATTAAAATAGTCAACAAATGTTGACTTTCATTGATCGATGACAAATTGAAATGAATAACTAAAATTGTCAAATATATTGATAAATAGAGACCTAATAGTGTAAAAAACAAGAAAGAGATCAATGTTATGTGATAAATAAGACACTTAATTTGCCAATTTTCCTATATATAATCGGTATATCCATTATCAGTCAAATTACATGATATGATACGTATTACACTAAGCTTATGGGAGAAGAAGAGATATAGAGAAATAATTTGATCTACAACGAAATTTTGTTCGGATGACTAGATTATATATAGCTCTGTTACAACTATTCTAAAAGGGACCAATTCTTCCCCATATGTAGAAGTAATTCCCTGTGCTTAAAACCCCTAATTTCTCATTAAGGGGCCAATTCTAGCAAGCATGAGATGACCCTTGACAACAAGAAAAACGTCAAATGAATGCATCCCCTCCAACACAGAATCCATGTAGTTGTTCTCAACTGCAATATGTAGACTTGGGACTAGGGCTAGAGCCTTGAGCTTCCACTGTGCATGTGGCCAGAGTCTGGAAGCTGCATATTAATCGGAATATCTTGTGTTTATATGATTTTTGGGAGGTGTAAGGCTCTGGGCCATTCTCTTTTCTTGGATTGGGTCTGTTGTGAAAAATCAAACTCATCTATAATTCTTTCCCTTTTTTTTTTCTTTGGATTGTGTATTCAAGTATGATAAAATTATATATCTTTAGATCATAAGTCAAATTACTTTACCAATTAAATTTATACATATTTTTCAACTCATCTACAATTCTTGATTTTTTAAAAGTGAAAATTTTATTTAATTATTAAATTAAATCAAAAATAGAATTGAATAAAGAAAAAATACTATTAAAAAAACTCTAGTTCCTTTTGGTGCAACTTTTTTTTTTTTTTCCATTTTGCATAATCATAATTGCATTCCCTCCATAATGTTATGAATGGAATACGTTTAGTTCTCAAGCCCAACATTACCAAATCAAAACAAAAAAAAAATTTAGCAACTAATGAGAAACCAAGTTCGAATTAATAAAAAAAAACAAAAAGGATTAGTTGCCTTTTCTTTCTTTTTTTTGTGTATGTGTAACATAACTGAATTACCTGCCGCACATCCTGGCCACAAACACCGCAGTGGGGCAGGCGGGCAGCGGAGAACTACAACCACCTCATCGGGGACGCTACACAGTCACAGTCTATCTTGCGCCGTTTGCCACTTCTTGGCAGGAAATCATGGCCGGCGTTCTCAACTCGGCAGCACCTCCAATGTTCCGACCATTCTCGCAACTCAAAGCAGCAAATAGAAGAAGTTCCACTGTAAAATTATCAGCTCAATCTTCAGAGACCCCTATTGCTTCCGCTTCTGTGAGCACGAAAGAACCCTCAGGGCCTTCAATTTCGCCGCCACCCAATTTCAAACCACCGAAGCCTAAGCCCTTTTCTATTAGACCAGATAAGGTTTTGGATATATTAGGTGCTTCACTTGCCTTGATTTTCCGGCTTGGTACTGGTGCTGTGGTTTCTGGGTATGAGTTAAATTCAATTTTTTTCACACCCAAGTTTTCTTTATGGTAACATAATTGAATGCTGTCTTCTTTTTTTTTTCCCCTCTTTTTGTTAAATATTTTTTAATTACAAATGCGGTACCTTGCCTCTTTTTTTTTTTTTTCAATTATAAGATGATCTTTGTGCACAAGTTTGTTGAACTCTCCTAATTATTGCAGCTGTTGTAATGGTCTTCCTTAATTAGGCTAAGATAGTAAAAGAAATGGGGGTTCTTCGAAATTTAGAAGTTGGGACATTGTGAAACCAACCAAAGTTGTCTATATACAGAGTGAATTCACAGACTCTAAGATATTTCAATTCCTTTCTTATTATATATGAGAAAAAAATTTCCAGTCTGTATGCGAATCAGGTTTATGCTGTGCATAGATCGGAAGTGCAGTTGAAAGATACGCAATCAATGCCCAAGAATATAGAGGTAAAACTTGTTTCAAGGATAAACAGAAATTTTCAGCACCACAAGGAAAAGATGGCATGAGCTAATTGAGCTATCATTGGCTAACTTCCTGGAATTAGCTTCCATTAAGCAGACTAGTTATACAAGTGAACTGTAGGTTTGGGAGTTTTTCTCTTTGCAGAAAGATGATTTGTACTTCTAGTGAAGTTGAATATATAGAACATGCATCTTTCAATATTCTTTGCCTCATTAACATGCATAGAGTTATTAGGATATAATGTAATCAAGACCGCCCCATATTTTGGTTCTGCAAGTTTTAAAAGGTTACAAGATGCATTAAGGCCTTGTTCTTGGTTGCTTGAACTAAGATGCTTTTAATATTTTTTTTAAAGAAAAATCTTTCTTTAGATGTTTTAATTCTCTCTCGTTTATGATTTTAGCTTAGAAAATCTAAAAGAGTTGTTTTGCATAACCATTTTAGCTTTAAAACGTTTTTTTGGAGAGTTATCAAGGAGTTGCTTTTCAGAATTGTTTTGCTTATAAATGCTGTTGAAAATGAGAAGTTATAAATAATTCAAAAGTGATTTTTTCTTTAAACATCTTAAAAGAAGTTTAAGCAACTGAGAACATGTCAACCGTAGTTTAAATTGGGTCCCCTGATGCCTCTCAGCTATTAGAGTACGAGGTTGTTTCATCTCTTAAATTTACTTTATTTGACACTGTTTGTCCTCATTTACTTATTTCATCTTTGATGGCAGGTATTCTGCCTCCTTTGTGCCAAAGAATGAGATTCCATCTGATCAGTATGCTCTTGAAGTAGCTGGTAGTAACTGATTGCTCTTGTTATGCATCCCATATGCACTTCCATTCTTTTGCTAAAAACTAGAAATAAGAAAAGTAAGAAAAGAAATTGTTCTTTGTTTACTTATGCATGTGAAGAAAGAAAATAAAATGAGTTGGAGGATGAAAATTTTGCTCATCTTTCAGTAAATTTTTCCAAAAAAGAGGACATTGATGTTTCTAATTTTTTTTCCTTACCGTATCTTGAATTGGAGAAAAATAAATTTAAATCTAGGAAGTAAGATTTACATTTTTTTTCCATGTGAATATAAACAAAAAATTGAATTGAAGTCAATTAGTCGTAGGTTACTAGCAAAGCATGCATATAGACCCTTAATTGCAGTACAAGAAGTGGAGGAGTCTTTGAAAGCTAGGGGCAGGGACATTGTGAAACCAATCAAAGTGGCCTCTAATACAAAGTGAATTTAGAATCTTAAGATAATTGAGTTCCATGTGCATTCTTGCCAAATGCAAAACAAGTTTCCAATCTGCAAAAGCTCTTAAATCTGTTCTGCACCCAATATTATAATATTATATTTATTTTCAACATGACATTGTTCTCATTGGTACAACTTTCATACATATTAAGGAAATTGACATTGACTCTAGTTGTGAAATGACTTGCTAGGTTTCAGGTGCAGAGACAACTTTTTATTCCAGATAATTGTGGAATTGTTTGAAGTCTTCCTTATAAATAGACAAACATGAAACCATATGTTTTCTGCCTTTAAAGTTTTAAGGTTTCCCTTTTTTATTTTTTATTTAGTTTTTCCTTGCATTATAGCTCTAAGCTCATCTTATTTAAACAGGTTTCAAGGTCAAAGAAAGTTCAAAAGTAGGTCCACGCCCTGAGAAGCCTATTGAGATATATGAATTTGAGAGGTACTTTAATCTTGATTTGCATATAGGACTATTACAAATTTTTATTGCTGGATGTTCTTTAATGTTGTAGTTAGAGGGAATGCAATTGTTTAGGTTAATTGACCTTCCTTTTTCCTCTCTAGTTTCCCTTATTTCATGTAAAACTATGTGAAGACTTAATGCATTTATTGCTCTGTCCCAATGCCGGTGATGATGGAATTGCATGGAATTTCTCCTAGCTGCCCGTTCTGTAGGAAGGTAATCCTTCTTTTAATATTATTTTATGGTTGCATGCCTGACGTGCATTTTTCATTCCCCTGAAATTTTCTCTTGGAATATAACAGTTATAGTAAGTCATCATTTTGCATCTGAATATTTCAAGTCAAGTCTAAATTCATTCCAGTTCTAGTGAAGTTCCGTTTTCTGCTTGATCTCTGGTGTCTAAGTTTTGATTAGTGAAACTTTTTACAATATTATGCTACTTAATCAACATTAATCTAATTGAACACGGGCATAGTCACCTCTTCAGTTTTAAGACCTTTATAATGTGGATAGTATATCGGCAAATAGTGGATATCCTGGGTTTAGGTGTAAAATAACTGAATACTTCTAAGACATGACAGGTTCGGGAAATTATTGCTGTTTTGGATCTTGATGTCTTATTCTATCCTTGTCCAAGAAATGGTCCAAACTTCCGTCCCAAGGTAGCTCAGATGGGTGGAAAGCAGCAATTTCCTTACATGGTTAGATATACTTTTATTCTTTGCTTTTTTTCCTTTGTTTGCATAATGTTCAAAACTATATCAAATTCAAGAAAAGTGTATTACACAATGACAACTTGCTAAAGTTTTTTTTGTGACTAAGTGAATTCTATGATGTAAAGTTGACTATCATATCTTTGATAGAAAATCCTCCAGGCTTTATACTTCATTAATTTGGTCTCAGAAAGGGAACACGCAATTAGTAAAGAAGCTGAAAATTTTAAATGTTCATAACGTACAGCACAAGGAATTCTTAAACTTATTTAGAAGGGTATTTTTGGGAAAGAAAAGGAAATAAAAACTAAATAATCTCTCCCACATAAGAAAATACATACACGCGCGTACACGCACACACACACATATATATAGTCTAGGATGCCAAATTCTATAAATCTATATAGCATTACTTGCTGGCTAATTGGGATTAAAATGACCCATACCTAAACCTAAATCAGAATGCCATAAACATGACGAGTATCTGCACTAGCTTCCCTTCTCATTTCCAAAATCTAAATTTTGACATGCTTTTCAACTTTATAAACAAGGTTCTTTGAAAAAGAAATTTGGATACATGTATTATTGTTCAGATGTGCATATCACAGTCTTAGTTTTGATTACTGTTGCAGTTGAAATATAAGACATGGTAGATATGTGCTATTGTGTGATTTCATTAGTTTAGCTTCACAACGATAACGTCAGATTGCTAATCGGAAATGAAGTTTCACACAGATGCACTGATAAGATGAACAAAAGTATGAACAGAATAAGTAAACTCAAGAATCATGGTCGTTGTCGAAGTCTAGAGGCTAACAGTTCAATTTCTTGTGCTCTAGGTTGATCCAAATGCAGGAGTTGCTATGTATGAATCAGATGAGATCATTAAATACCTGGTTAATAAATATGGTATGTGATTTCTATACCTTCCATTTATTTCAATAGTTATTCCTATTGCACCATTACTTTAAATCTGCTTTATCAAAATACCATAATACTAATACTCTATTCATGAATAATAAATTATAGAAAAACTTAATTTCTTTGAAATTATCTATATACCAGTGTGTTTGTATTTGATTTTCTTATGCGCTCATACTTAGTTTGTGACAATTGAACAGTGACAAATGTACCCACTTTAGGATACTGTTCTCTCCCTCTCATTCATTGTACTATTTCTTGAGATAATCCATTCAATACTCCTGTTTAAATTTTTCCCTTTCTCTCTGTGCAGGTGATGGGAATGTCCCACTTATGTTATCTCTTGGTCTATTAACAGTAAGCAATGTCAATTTTTTTGCTGCCAATCCACTTAAAATGTTCAACAGAGTAATTTTTGTTACTTGCTGATTGTTTCTGTTGTAGACACTAACAGAAGGGTTTGCAATGATTGGTCGCATGGGAAAGGTATGATTTGTTGCACTGTCTTTATGCATTGGGATACCTGTGTCTTTGTCATGTACATGGGCAAGCTCTACATGAATTAAAGAAGAAGATCTTTGGCCCCCGGGTCATAAAACAGTTGGCAAAGGCTAGGGAGGTGCAGGTTCAAACCCTAATAAAGGCAAGGGCCTATGCATTAAGCCTTGGGATAAAATCAATGACTCCTCCTTAAGCCTCTGGTTAGTCGGTGCATATCCAGCGATTTATATTCCTCGACCCATCGAGGGGTTGATGCGGGTTCAGGACTAGTTGAGCGTAAGCTCGAAACATGGGTTATCAAAAACAAAAGAAAAAAGATCTTCAGCCAATATTAATGTGATTATTACGTTTCTAGATTGTTATCACTCGGGATAGAACTTCTAATATCTCTGACCACCTGCTCATCGAACCAAGCAGATAAAATATTAATGTCCTCAACTGGCATTTGTAGGGATCTAATTATACTCCATCAAAACTGCCACCAGAGCCTCTTGAGATATGGGCATATGAGGTAACATTCCACTTGAGCATATGTGACGTTTCTCTTGGAGGAGTAGCTAGCATAGTTTTTTGAAGCTTGGGCCATTCTTTTCCTGCTATGTGTAGAGAGGTATAGTATAGCATTTCTTTTATAGATGAAAATATCCTCTCCTTATACAGGCTTCTCCATTTTGCAAAGTTGTACGGGAAGTACTTGTGGAACTAGAATTACCTCACATACTTCGCAGGTAAAGCCCACATTGGTATATTTATGAGCAATGGGTATAAATGTTATGCTTGTAGATGTTGTCTGCATTCTTAGTCTTGCTGATGGTTCCTCAGTCAACAAACATGCCTCATCTTATATTTAAAATTGGTAATGCAAGAAGCTATTTGGCTTTTTACGGGAAACTTCCAGAAAATGGTTATATTTGTTATTTCGTTTGTATGAAAATTAGCCTAGTCCTTTGATTCTGGTTAAATGAAATTGTCAACAATATTAATTCAATAACATCTTGAACATAGATTTAGTACAGAAAAATAATCCTGCAACCTAAAATATTACAAAATTCCAATTTATAAAATTAATTTAAGTTCTCTTAAATCTGAACCAAAGCAGGTGAGCCAAATTTGCATGCGTTATTAATTTCAGTTGAACAGATATGTGATGTTGCATTTCAACATGTAGCATTCTTTTTCTTGTTAGTTTAAATTCTTCAAGTATTTTATTTCCCACGTTCAATGTTCTATTATATATTTACATATTAAAAAGAAATGTGATACTTTCCTTCTTGGTTTTTCTGAATCTATAATTTCTGTTTTGCAGCTGTGCTCGTGGGAGCACAAAACGACAGCTGCTCTATGAGAAAGCTGGACATTTTCAGGTCATTTTTTTTTTTTTTATGCATACGCAGGATATGTAGTCCAGTAAATCAGCATGTGGAAACAGAATGACAGGGCTTTCAACTCTTGCAGGTTCCTTACTTGGAAGATCCAAATACTGGGGTTCAAATGTTTGAAAGTGCTGAAATTGTGGAATATCTAAGGGCTACTTATGCTGTTTGAGAAGCAGAGCAATCAACTGCTTCTTGAGGTATCTGTTTCTAATGATCCTTGTAAAGTATCTCAATTTGACATCATTTTAAATCATTTTCCTTGTGATTGATATACCTGAGGAAATGCAGTTTTGAGAGATTCAAATACTGGAACAGTTTCTGGAGGTTACCAGAATTTCAAATTATTTGAGAGCAATTAGTGGCTTAAGAAATACTATTTTCCAGCTTTTTTTCCAGATTATTCTCAAGTGGTTCTGTATTTGTCTTAGTTTCTACACTTTAAAGTTGATTTAAGCATGTAATTTCTTTAACTGTATATTCGGAAGAAAATAATAGATCTTGTTCTAGACTCTAAAGTGTTGAAACGAGATATGGGGGAGTTGCCGTATCATCAGCTTTCTTCTTGTTTGTTTCTCCTCATGGGAGGTTTTGACCTGAGGAGGTGCTGGACACACTGCCAAAATATTTTTGTATAATAAAAGGTAAATATTTTTGTGGCCATACAAATTTTCTAATCAAGAGCCCTTACTATTTGCAACATGACGGCCAACACAGTACTTGAATTGACATCTGCAAGAACATGGATTTTGAATTCTGTATATTATTAAGTCTCTGAGTTTTGATCCTTGTACTTTTTGAATAATCACAACAAAGTGGTTTTGTGGTCCTCTCTGTTTCTCTACTGGAGAATGAGAAGATGTACCACATATTGCAATTTGGAGCAAGCCATCTTCTGCAATAGCCAAACTTTGTTTTGTGTGCGTGTATAGAATGTGAGGGACTGAGGGTAAAACTAATATTTCTTTGGATTGGTGCATCATAAGTTACGGATGGAGAGTGGGTGGAACTCTGACGCAATCTTGTTCTTTCATTGTTTTAGGTCTTCTATTTTGTTTCTTTGGCTACTTTATTATTAGAAACTACAACCAGAATTTGTCCCATCAACCTAGTTAATTCACTGCCAGACTAGATATTGGCTTTACCATTGATATGAGCATTTCTGGATCTTAAACCATTTGAGCTCTCTAGATTATTGAACTTGTTACTCGTTTGAAGGGAGTTGAGCATAAAGCTTTGGTAATCACTGAATATTGACATCCTTATCTTCTTAGCATGACTCATTTTATCCAATGCTATATATTTGATATCTTTTTTTCTCTTTCATTAATCTTCAGATTCTAGAGAATCTCCTCTCTCACTCAGACACAAAGAACACACACACACAAAAGATCCCACGAAACCTGTCCCTCTCCTTCATCTCGTAGTATGGATAAAAAGGAATTGCTTTTCCTCGAGCCATTTGATGTGGAAATCAGAGCGCAGGAATGTTGTTATAAAAGGGCCATCTCCCACAATTGTCATCTTTCAAAAAGTTAAGCTTCTTTAGGAGATTCTGATGCAACTTTGCATATAATTCTTACTCTTTAGTCTGACAGCTGAATTACATTGGCCGGCGGCTATTGCTTGCGTTGCGCCTTACATTGGCCTGAACCAAAGAGTTTTTTAAGATGGTTATGTAAAGTATTTGCTGGGTGTGGGGGACCTGGGGAGTTTCTTTCCATTGTTTCTAGTGGAGAGCCGGAGAACCTTTGAAACGGCGACACGTATAAAAGGAACACTATCTGTGGACTGGTATGGGAGGTTACTATATGTCGGACAAAAGCAGAGAATTAGTGGGTGGGCACAGCGAGAATATTTTGTACTCCTTCCCTTTCCGCCTTTGCTTGAGTCGCGCCTTCGGTATCCTCTCGTTTTCACTTCCTTCTTGCCTTTCCTGTGCTCTGGGTGAAGACGGTACTCATTTTTATACGATAAGATAAGCAAACTATTTTATTTTTAATTTTAATATTTGTGTATACTTTTATATGATTATTGTGTATAGTTTTTTTAAATTTATTTTTATTTTATTAAAAGAGATAATAAACATTCTATTTTTTAAGAAATACTAAATTAAAATAATTTATTAATTGATATAAAATTACTTATAATGAGACAGGAGTAGTAATAAAGATTAGAAGATGGGTACTTCACCTTCTGGTGCCTCAACTTTTATGGGTTTGATTTCTATCATGCATATACCGGTATACTTTTGTGGTACCAGCATTCTCTGTGGATGTGCTTCCTTCTGTCAAATTAATGCTTACAAATCATCCATTTTTTTGTGCACTTTGAAAGGTGTTTCTTTTTTTCTCTCTTTTTATTTTTATTTTTTTAGCAAGGGAAAAATAAGGAGTCAAAGACTAAACATGAAAGAACTGCTTTTCTACGTGTCTTGACTTGAAAGGATAGTTGAGGTTAATGACAATTCGTGCTTATCAAAAAAGAAAAGAAAAGAAAAGAATCTGTCATTCCGTAAACAAAGTTCGTTTGAGGTCATTTATGTTGGTTAAAAGATTCTTTGTTTAACAATCGATTCAAACTTGAACAAATATTAATTTAAATTAATATTCAAATGGTAACTATATTCATGAATAAATTTAAGTGTTGGTAAAAAATATAGTTAATATAATATTTTCATATTACATTATAAATAAATATATATATATAATACTATTGATTTATTTTTTAGATAACATTTTATATGAATGAAATTTAAACTTTATAAAATCATAATTGAATGAAGTTGAACAATAAACAAATGAATTCAAAATTTCTGAAGCTCCATTCGACTCAAATCCATTACAACTATAAGAAGAGCATGCTTTAGTAGATGAAACATTTTATCATCTCTTCAAACTCGATATCAGGCTTTTAATGCACAGAGAATGGCTGCTAACTCTTTGACCAGCATTTACAAATCAAAGCGTGACTAACAACGAATATTGATGTCTCAAAAACAATATGTGCAAAAAAGGGGACAAAAATACCACCTGCAACAAATTTGTACTGAAAATAGCTCCTGTATGTTACTCCCTTCGATTTCAAAATAAATAGTACTAGTAATTTGGTAATGTTGTGTTGGTTCAAAATAAACACTGTAATATATTAGTCAAAATGTCGTTTATGAGTATTTACACTGCCAAGAAAAGGAAAGAATAACCTCGAAAGCTGTTCCCTGATTCAGCAGCGAGAGGATAATCCTGCTCCTGAAATGAATTGTTCAGTGCTGCAGCCTGTATTAGGCATAAGGCCCTGTTTAGCAGCACTGTGTGAAGGTGGCATAGTAATGGCTTTTCTGTGCGTATACAGTCTAGTCCTTCGAAGGAACTCTCAAAGTTGCTCATTAGCTGCATATAATGATGTCAACTCTCAAAACTGTGTTCTCTTTTATACTAGGATTACTACTACTTGATCAATCGAATATTGAATTTCTAATCAGTGAATTAAGTGTGTATTATTTTATTAAATAATTTTTTTTTTAAGGAAATGAAGATCATGATCAAATCTATATTTGCATGGACAAAATTGTGAAAATGAGTTTAGAACCAGCTCCTGCTGCCTGCCCATGCCATTGCCCATTGCATACTCTATTGATAATTGATCAGTTGTATTTCAATTCCTCAGAGAAAGAGGAATTCTTATTCATAGACAGATGAACACTTGGTGGACCCTTTCTAGCACTGACCAAACCTATCGCATGCAAAGTTAAACGTGATTTCTTTGGCACAATGCTTCTGATGAGAATCTCATCATATTAAATGAGTGGTTCACAATTTTCAAAATCAATCTTAAAACGAAGACAACAAATCACCATATATACTTGAGTGTATAATCACTTTTCAAGAATATGGGGGTGGGGGTGGGGGTAGGGCTCGTGTTAGTGATATGGTACTTCTATAAATAGATTCCTACTATACATAAAGTTGAGGTACGCCAGAAATCTCGTACAGGCTTTGGTGGTGGCTTTTCATCCCACCTGCAACTTAGTATTAGCAAACACATCTTATAGTGCAAATATATAGACCTAATTAACTGCTCCTATAATCCTGAAAAGGAAAGTTTGGAATAAGTGCTCCGGCAACAGTAGAGTTCCCCTTGACCTGGCTGATAGGCCCGACGGAGGCTTTGTTCTCCTGGTGCTGCTGCATTAGTCATGGCTCCTCCGGTTATCGCCTTTTCCATCTTCGCCAGTATCCTTGCCACTGTAGCCGGCAGTGTCTCATCGGAACGTAAGATCTCTTCTTTCTTTCTGCTCTATTATCTCAAGTTGCAATGGAAATATGGCGAATTATACTTAATCATGCAATAACTTTGAAGATGAAATCCAAAACATAGTCCAACGTTACACAGTTTGATTGAAATTTAGCATTTCTCATCAGAATCTATAGCAGTGTACATCGATTTGCCTGATTTCTATTTTAGGACAGGAAACACTTTCTATAAAAATCATTTTTCTGTTTCCTCTAACCAAAATTTGAATGTTTAATTTTAATTTGATGCAAAAATTAATTAGAGTTTTTTACTTTACAAAAATTATCAGCTGATTTTTATTTATTTTTTTAAAAGAAAATATAGAGAGAGGAAGAATTGAGTGCATGGTTACATGATGCTTTAAAAAAGTTATTATCTTTTTTTTTAATATGGTTATTATGGGTGTGACTCCATAGATTATTAGTGATGTAATAATTCTAAAAGAATTATTAAACAAATTTTAAATGAAAAAAAAACTTTTATTTTATAAAAGTGCATATTTAATTTTTCAGAATTGCATTATTGCTATTTTAACTTTTCGGAAGATAAACGTTGTGATCACATGATAACTGTCATTTTCGGCGGAGCCATTTTTAATTTCTTAAAATCCTTTTTCTATTATTTTTAATTTTTATTTTTTCTATCATCGCATTCCCGAGAGTGAATCTATGTCTATGTCGTGTAATTTTATTTTATTTTTGTTTTTATTGGGAGGAAATGTCAAATAATATTGTCTGTTTTTACGATGATGCAGCGATGAAGTACAGTTACACAGGTAATACGGGTCCTGGAAAATGGGGAAGCTTGGACCCTAAATTCTCACAATGCGCCAATGGTAAATGGCAGTCCCCCATTGATATTCCCAAATCCAAAGTTGTGGAGAACAAGAGCTGGAAGCCCTTAATCAGAGATTACCACGCTTTCAACGTCACCTTGGCCGACAATCTCGTCAATGTTGGGGTTAGTATTTTATGCTTCAAGTAAATAAAAATTTTCGCCCACTTAACTATTTTTTGTTAATTTATTTTATAATACAATTCATTTATTTGTGCATTTATGTTGATTTCAACAAAAATAGTCACACGACGTATGCGGATCAAAACAAACCATTTTGCCCCTTTCCTAAGTTGGTTCCCTGTGATTTATTTTACCGAAAATTGCCCTGCAACAAAAATAGATGAAGGATAGAATAAGCTAGAAGAAAGTTAAGTGGCACAATGAAGTTATCAAAAATAGTTGAGTGGTAAAATAGTCATATTTCCCCTTCTTCGAAACTAACTAGTACTTCTTTTTCTTTTTCTTTTCTTTTTTTTTTTTGACAACTATTACTCTCTCTCAGAAAATATAAATCAGTTTATTAAAAATTACACACAAAAAAATTATCCTTGAAATGTTTCTATTTTTTTATTGTTTTTATTAGTTTTCTCTTTTCAATTATTAATATATTCTATTAATATAGATAGTATTGAAAAATAATAATAAAATATTTTTAAAAAATCGTTAAACGAATTAGATTTTATTATAGGCTATAAGTTATACGGATGGAGTAGTACTTGTAATTTTGCTACTTGCAATGTTATTAGTATTTTTATGCTAAGTCTCCAATTTCTATAAATATTGCGCAGCTGCATTTCGGTGAAAATTCAGGAGTTTTGATTTCAGATGGCAAACAGTACAAACTGAAACAAATGCACTGGCATACTCCTTCCGAGCACAGCATTGACGGAGTTCAGTATGCACTCCTCTCTTTCCCTCTCACTTCCCAATGTATCCAGTGAATATATATATATATATATGTACCAAATACTTACTTTTTGGTCATTGCAGTTACGATGCGGAATTACATCTTGTTCATCTCGCCGACGATGGTACCTATGCCGTGGTCGGAGTACTCTATCGGCTTGGAAAACCCGATCCTGTTGTTTCTGTGGTGCGTACGAATAATTAATTAAGTTCAATTGGACATTTTATCAAATGGATGGCATCCATTGAAGAAATCCTTGGTTGTGTTCATATTTACAGATCCAGAACAAATTGCCTCTGCTGGCTAAGAACTCTCGTGGTTATGGATATCAACTTGAGATTCCGCTGAGAAAAATTAACATGAAGGAACTTCAGAAAAGAACGCGCAAGTATTACAAGTATCATGGTTCTTTCACCACTCCTCCGTGCACTGAAATTGTTTCCTGGTACATCCTTGGCAAGGTTTGTATCAAATTCCTGAAATTAACTGTTCAGTAATTGAAGAATTGTTGGTCTGAGACTTGAGTTTTTGAAATAAGTACGTGATTTGTTTTTTTTTTAATATTATTAAACAGGTGAAAACAATATCCAAAGAACAAATTGAAGCTCTAAAAGGTCCACTAGGTCCAGAGTGTAAGCGCAATTCAAGACCGGTGCAGCCAATTAATGGACGCCAAATCGAGCTATGCGAGGAGGTGATTCCTGTAAAATCTTGATTCGTGAGATAAAATCTTGCATTGCAAGGCCTTTTTGGAAGCCAGGGGTTCACAACATCTTGATGAAGGAAAATAAACTGAAACTAGCTATTTCCCTGCTTATTATAATTTTATGAAGTTATTAACTTCAAAATGATTTTAGTTGTTTTTATTGAAAAAACTTATATATCAAAAAATGTTAAATTAAACAGCATGTATAAAAAAAATTGGCTAATATGGTCAGCATATTTTAGACTTTAACTTAAAGTCTCGTGATATTATTTTATAAAGTCTTGTATCTTTTAAACAAAGTTCATGGAACTAAATGGGCAAAAAACATAACCTGAATTTACCTGAGTAACATGTGATATTTTATGAGGGAAACTTTTGTCTTTTCAATTTAAAAAAAAAAAAAAAACCTCAATCTTCCCCAACCTCCATTCACCATCTCAGCGTCAGGAGCAGCAAGACCCCTCCCACTTCCTCACCATCTTTCTTCCCCAAAATCCCAACAAGACCCATCTCAAATTTCTCCCTCTTTCAATGGCAAGACTCATCTATCGGTGATTATGAAGAATGGAGTTCTCTTGGCTACAGAAACCAAGAAACGTCTACATTCTGGTTGCACTTGGGCTAGAACCCAAGATGTTTGTGGTAATGTCCTTGTATCCCTTTTACCCCCTCATGTATGGGCTACAAGAAATGGATCTGAAGAAGACGGTTGTAATTTTTCTATTGATGAATATAATGGCTGAGGCTGTTTAAAAAAGAAATTAAAATAAAAATAAAAAGGCAAGACCCATCTCATTAAAGTATTACCTCCAACAAAACGAAATCAAAACCCAAAATCAAAATCAGATAATGTATAAATGTGGTGATGGTGGAAGTAAAAAAGGCAAGGGAACCAGTGACAGTAGAGTTATTGAGTTTCTCGACACGGAGTATGAGTGCTAACTGAGAAGCACAATAATGGAAAAGAAAAAAAAAAAAAAAGGGAGCGTGTGAGAGAGGGAGAGAGAGATCAAATGTCTGAAAATCGAGGGCTGCAAATTATGTCTCACCGGAACTTTTGTTTCTTTTTATCCATCTCTCCGATCAACTATCACTGCAAATCCTGAATTAATTATCTCCATCGCCAGCTCCTTCTTTCTGCTCCTGACACTGCGATGGTGAATTGAGGTTGGGGACGGAGATTTTTTTTTATTTATTTATTATTGTTGTAAAATGAAAAGGCAAAAATGTCCCTCATAAAATATCACATGTGCAAAACAAAGTATAAGAAGAATAAAAGTATAAATAGGAAAATTAGTATAAGTGGAGCCTTTTTTATAGAAATTAAAATCTTATTTATTAGAGGCTAGAGCCAGTCATTTATTTAGCCATAGTTAGTATTGAAACACTTTCTTCAAAGGCATTCTGGTGTAACTTCTGGATACAAATTGCAGTGTACAGAAGTGCATAAATAATCTTTTACCTCCCTACGCATGGCTGATTTGTTGCTTTATTCACTCCCTTGTTGTTGGGAACCATTAATGTATATATGCCTCTTTGAATTTACATTTCTCAATCTCTTGCTGATTTATGAATAACAAAGCATAAATTATACTCTTTTCGTCACTTTTTACAAAATGTTTTAATCAATTTCACACTATAAAAAATTATTTTATTTCTTATTCTATCTTTATTTATTTTAATCTTTCTTAAAAAATGATTATTTATTTTAGTCTTTTTTTAAAAATGATTATTTATTTTATCCTACTCTTTCTCAATAAAATAAGGCTTAATTTATAAATAATATACACAATAACCTTAAAAAAGTAACAAAAACATCTTATAATTATAGATAATAAAATTTTCTTAATTAATCTTCTAAAAAAGGACCGAAGGAATATTAGTTTTATATTTATTGTTGACATTCTCTTATGAAAAATGTAAGGCAATATGTATGGGTGTAACAATCATGACACAAAACTTTGCCCTTTAGCTCTTTTTTTGGGGGGTGTTAGTTGGGACTTGCAGACAGCCAGACCTTTTCAATTCCTCTCTCTCCAAGTAAGAAATTAAAAAAAAAATTAAAAACTGAAATAGAAAATTTGTATAGCATTGTCCAAATTGACATAAGGCAAAAAAATTTACAAACCCAAATGAACAAACTATACTAGAAATGTTATGCGTGACCACTAAGTTATTTAAGGCATAATGAATGTCAAAGTAAATAATCTATGAAAAGAAAAGCAAAAGTTAGCTAAAATAGTCATTTAAGTTAAACTTTTTGCCAGATTGTTACTTCTTTTTTAAACCATTTTGGATCTCTATCTACAATTATTATGGTCATCTTGGTCCTTCCTAATCAAAATTGTGTCCTAATTCGGTGGGAAAAAAATCACATGACTCAACACTTGACCAATGTATTTTTGAAAATTTTAGAAAAACCCCACAAATAAACTTCAAAATCAGTTAATTTCATATCATGATAAACTTGGTAGGGATGAATGCAACCAAAGAATCCGTTATGAAATTGGCTAATTGCGGGGTTTATTTCATGGATTTTTTTTCATAATTTTCAAAAATACTCTTAAAAAATTGATCACGATTCAAATGTCCTTTTCACATAATTCCTACACAATTTTGGTCGAAAAGACTAAGATAACCAAAATAATTGAAGATAGATGACTAAAATGGCTTGAAAACAAGATAAGGTACCAACCTTGGCACAAAGTTAAACTATTTTGACTAATTTTCCAAAAGAGAAGTGATACCCTCAATTTTCTCCTTCCATTCCTCCTCAAACCAAGAGAGCAAGAATCATGTCTCTAGGGGTATGAAGGAGTCGGTAAAGTTTGAAGTGAAATAAATAGAAATCTTTTGATATAAATTTTTAACGAAATATTGTGAGGATCTGCTACTCTATGTGCTCTCTTGTTCAGATCCTTGCTGCTCATACACGTAGCTCGATTTACATCAGGCAAATTTACAGCTTGCCTGTTCAATAAATCTGTGACACGCGTATGAGGTTTTGCTTGGGGACTTCCCTGCAAAAGAGAGCAACAATACTTCATCTTCTATTCGACTCTATTCCTATGCAAAACTAAGACTAAGAGTCACAATGTCGTTGTCACCCCTCATAACAAAAGATTTAGGTTGTTGGCTGTGCTCCATCAATGCCTGTTCTCAAGAATGGAAAACTAATATTTAATTGAATCAATGATATGAACTTCAGTGATAAGGAATGGGATAAAAAAACAAAGTGGCACCAAATAAGCTTTCTACAATATCGTAGATCCAGTCTATGCTAGATGTAGAAGCATTTAGATAATGATAAAATTCTACATTTGAGGAGATGATGAGTAAATAAATATTCTGAATATACACTTTTATTGTGCACCAAATTGATAAGACAAAAAAAAATTTATAATATAATGAAAAAGCAACAACATATACACTAAAAAGGTGGAAACAAAAGAAGATGGTACTTTTACAACTCTTGAATGACAAGAATATAAACATTGATTGGTTTATTTATTTCTTTAATTTGTTTATTTTCATTTGCTTGTCATAGATTTGCGAGAGTGAAGTTTTTTTTTTTTTTCATACTTCTAAGCATTCTACAACTTTAGTACTGTTTTGTGATTACTTTTCTTAAGGAAGATATATATTTGAAGAAATGGAAAGATTTTACTTTTAAATAAACAAAAATAATAATGTGAAAAAAAAAAGAGGAAGAGAGAGACCCAAAAGGCCAAAAGTCCTGCCCGGGTCACCCATTGAACTTCTGATCGAGCCAGTCGATTATCTGGCTGGTTGGCCCGATCGAGAGTCCTAGTCCTAGACGAGTCTATCGAGTGTCCCGCCTCCAAGCTCGGTCAGCCGGCAGCCACCCAAAGGAATTTACAATTTTCACCCAATTTTTAAAAGAAATCACGCAAGTAGATTGAGATCGAGTGCAATTTCACATTTTTGTTGTGGGATTGGATTGAGGATTTTCTAAAAGAGAATAGAAAGAGAGGGTTATAAAGGCATAATTGAAAAGGAGTGCTACATTTAAGTAATTTCCAAAGTCAATCATTGGCCGGCAACGTGATCAACCAAAATCCAATCCTAGCTGGCATATTATATTATATTATATTATATTATACCTTGACAAAAGGACTTTTCCATACGAAAGAAGCTCCAAAACTTCGAAAGTTTCATACGCTGTCTTTGCGAGATCTACACCACCTCCATGTTTGTTTATGTTTGTGTGTGTGTGTGTCTATATAGTATAGAGAGAGAGAGAGAGAGAGAGAGTTAAATTTTCTAAGCATTTTTCAATTTGAAAGGTCGTGAAAGTTATGAGCTTCAATTAGTGTTGTTGAGCTATTTGGTGGACAGTCAAGAATAGAAAATGAGGCGGGGGGAATGGTGCCAGCCCTGTCCTTCATCCTCAATATATAACAACAATTTAAGGAACTTAATTTCTCGGTGGATATGCCAACCACCTTTGCAGTTGGCTCTGTCTTGAAAGATTACGATGATTCCATCCATAGCTTTAAATAATTGGATGATAAAAGTTCTCAACCTACAACTCCACCACCAGTTTAATTATTAGTCACTGATGCAGCCTAATTATGTAGACAAAGAAGGGGATAAGCAGTTCGCTCCGCTCAATCTTCCAAATAAATAATTTTTTTATACAAAAAAAAAAAAAATCTGTTGATGTTTCCTGTTGAGAAATTGATCACAGTGATAAATCATCGGCTAGTGGACTTGAACAGGTGATTGCACAAGACTCTCATAATTAGAGCTAAAAGTGGACCGATTTGGTCCTCATCTAAGGATGGTAGCAGGGAAATTATAAGGCGAGACGATTATGTATTTTCCTTAAGTGTCAAGTTTCACCCCAAAAATTGGATTTAACGAGGTTAAATTATAAACTCGCTAGTAGGAGAATTGGACTATATATGATAATGTAACTTCTTCCCGTAATTGCCTGTCCCCAACGTTTGGTAATGGGAGCAGGAAAATGCCATGATCGGCTGAGACTGTGTGAATGCTTTAATAATTCCAATATTCCAAAAACCCTTGCGAAGACAACAGCATCAGCACCCCTTTTTTTCTCCATATTGTCCAGCAAAGGAGTCAATCATGGTGGCCAAGTTCTAAAGGCAACAACAATACTTCTTGGCCACAAGTCAGCAAAAGGCCAGGAAATATTTGCGTTCTCCTTTAGTCAGTTTGACAACTACAGTAGCCTAAATCTGGCTTTGCCTTGCGTCGGTGCTTGAGGTGATCTCCGTAAGAATTATAAGTACTACGGATGTATGATGAGCATATATTATACACAATCACAAATCAGAATAGGTGATAACTTTCAACAAGGTCTGAAGTAGTTAACCATTTGAAATAGTAATGTCTAACTCTGAAGGCTTTATTCCAAAAGTAGCTCTAATTCTAAAATAGGATTTTTGACATATTGTGATAAATGAAAGATAAGCCCACATTTAGAAGAATATGTTCATAAAATAAGTTAAATGCAATACTTTTAAACTTTATTCTAGAGTAAGAGGATACATTCACTAAATATGTTTAAAAAATAAAAATACATTCAATTCATTTGATAACAAATCAAATTTTACTGCACTTTAAAAGATTAAGTTAAATTTGAAAAAAGAACTATATAAGAGTTAGTCTTGTAAGCTCCTATTCAAATTATAAGTGGGAGCTTTTTACAGATCTTTTTCCATTTAGGCATGACTACTTCAAATAGTACATTGTCATACAGAAAATGCTACTGGGATCAAATGATAAATGAGGAACGAATTACTATCAGGTAGGAATTACCTTTCCGAATGTTATCCAAATTTAATCCTAGTGACTGCTAGTAAACATAAAAGAGGAACTCAATGACTTTCTTTATCAATCTACAGCAAACGTGGAAGTAGAAGCATTACATGTGCTTTAATGTTACCATTGACAGGTGGGATTGGTTCTACATCAGCGGCGCAAGAAAGTGGTTCCCATTTTTCCAGTTCAATTATTGCATTGAAATGCGAAGTAGTAGTACAAGTTTTACCATTGCAAATATCGAAGCTAATAGATTTCAAACCAATATTTATTGCTTGCACTTAATAGAATGATTGCACATAATTTCTCATTATCTTAATCGTGCACATAAGACACTGACTTTTCTACTATTACTTCTAATTATGAAAGAAGGAAAAAAGCACCAAATCTTTTTCATATGATATGAAACAGAAGAAAAATGCACACCCAAAAAGAAGGCCTAACCCTCATGGAGCTCAGCTTTTAAAATTGATGCAAAATTTACAGTTTTTAATCAAAATCACATCTATTTACATTGATACTATTTGAGGGGGGAAAAAAAAGACAAAATGTAAAAAACTGCCGTAAGTTTACCTCCAAAACGAGGAAACCGTTATTTTTCTAACAGCCACGTCACATCCAATTGTCCCAATTACTTTCATGCGGAAATTTTCGAGACCGGCGCTCGTCACGCTTCTTTAATCAACGCTTGGTGGGACCATACGGTAACGATTCAGATAGTGCCACATCGAAGTCGTCGGTACTCCACGACCCCGAACGACGACCAGATGCTAACTTCTTCATCCCTCCCAAAGCCGGCGGTTCAACTACCGGTTCGATTCCAACCGGGAATTCACGAATTCTGAGTGCCGCGCTCTTTCTTGGCGCCTCCTCCACCGTCGTCGATTCCTGTACCTGTATTTTGTCATTCTGCAACTGCGATCGACTAGTTTTCTTGTCACGGCGACCTGTAAACATTGAAACTACTCGTGAATATAAACCTTTCCGTCGCTTCTCATGATCGTCACTTTTTGTCCTGCCGACCGATTTTTCTTTCCTCCTCGAATGTTCTGCCGATCGGCGGCGGCTGCGCTTAGACCGAACTCTTCCCATACAAGAAACCTTCGGCGACGACGGATTCAACCAAGGCAACGGCAGATTTTCCTACGGAATGTGACCTTTTCGGAAACAGGTGTACGTTCACCGGTTTATTATTTCTTCTCTTGCAATCAATATAGTTAGTCTTTTGAGCCTTCGGCAATCCAATAATGGAAGCCTTGGACTTGAAGTTCATAGAAAACCGCTGCGAATTGGAGTTCGAACTCGGAGTAGCATTCGAGTTTGCTGAAACATATATTCCTTTAGTAGATTCTTTCCTCTCAAGGAAAGCATTACGATCAAACCAATCGAATTCTGCGTCCTTGGACAGCCAGAACGACTCCGGCGGAAAATCCGGGGGCATTCTTCAACCGGAAGATCAGCATCATCATGATTACCAGGTAAGCCTTCTTCCTCGGCAGCGGCTGTATCGGCAAGTGTTTCGCATGTAATTTTCCGATCAGTGCCTCCGCCTGCGCAGGCTGAAACTAGTGTTTCCAAATCGACCTGTGGCATTCTATAGGGAGAGAAATACTGAATGGAAAATTGTTGCTTTTATTGGATGGGGGCGGGATAGTTTTCCTGAAGAACGTGATGAACTGGTAGATTAATGGGAACGGAAGAATTTTAGAGCGACTTGTGTATGACGACGGAGTATATACATATATATATCCCAAGACAACAAGGGCGGAAATTTATGGAGAAATCTGAAAGAGTTGAATTTCTTTGATTTTTATTTTATTTTTTTACTTTGAAAAAAACAAATTACTGTGGGCCAGGGCCTGGTTTGGATTTGCCTTACGGGTGTTTCAAGTTGCGAACTGTAGGGGCCGTGTGAGGTTTTGGTTTCGTACCTTTCCTCTAGAAGAAGCTGCTGACAAGGTTCATTCCCCTTTTTATGTTTCCTTGTCCTTTTTGTCTCTTTCAGAATGAAATAGTAAATTTTTGGGAAAATAAAGATAATAATGATTTACTACTTTTTAAGAGTGAGGTGAAAATACTATGGTTTTCCTTTTTACAACTTACATGAGGATTAACAAGAGATTGGTTAAGGATTTATAAAAACAAACCAGCTTACCTTCATAATTATTTATAGTGTGGGTGAAGGATTACTTTTTCTATGGTGAAATCAAATCTTTGGTGAACCTGAGATGTGATTTTGAATTAGAATAGTTTTGTTGATTTGTGCTTGTGTTATTTAGCTATTTAATTAATTCAAGAATTTCTCAAATGGTATTGTGGGACAAAATATGGATTTTAAAGAGTAGACATGTCCAATGAGGTAAGAATTGGTGTTAATGTTGGACACGAATGCAATATCAATTATAATATGAATGTCAATAAATAATTATTTTGGTGTTTTATATTATATTAATCATATATTTTAGTAATTGTGTTTGTAGACAAATAGAATTAGAAGATGATAATTTTCGATATTTAAGCAATTGTGTATTTAAATGTGATTTCTAATAAATGTGCAGTTGTTTCTATCAACGTTAATAAACAGGACCAACAGTTTTGTCCATTGAGCTAAATTTTGATTATATTTTTCTTTTGTTGAGTTATTTTTTGTTTACATCGCTTATCGCTTAAAACTAAAATAAAAAAAAAGACTCCCATTATGAGAGTCCGAGGTACAAGAGGTCTTCTTCTTCCGTGTCGCAATGGTGGGAGTTGTTTCTAACACGTTAAGAAACAGGACCAACCTGCAGTGTCAAGGAGGTAGCAACATAAAGCGTGTTGGCAGGTATATTTTCTTCTCTTTCTTTTTTCTTTTTCTTTTCTTTTTCAATTCCGTTGCAGAATTAGTTGCACTCCATTTCCTACCCCATCAAGTGCACCAAATTACAGACCTAACTCTTTGTTTTCAAACATTCGGCCAACAATTGATGGATTTGGTTAATCATAGCATTTGCATAAACTATAATTAATCTTATGCTCACGAACTACATTATTTATTTGATATTAGTTCTGCTCCGTGCTTTTGTTCAATAGTCATTTTGTTGTTTTTTCGCCACACACACACACACACACACACATATATATATATATATATATATATTTATTTATTTATTTATTTCGTTCGAAATTAAATATTTGTATTTCTATTTTGATATATTCGAATTGAATATTTATTTTATTACAAATAAAATATATTTTTATTAAATATTTCACTAATAAGTAACAATCTATTTAATTTAAATGATTTATATCTCACTAACTAAATTAATAATAAATATAATAATATAATATTATTAAGTAAAAAACTATCTTAATTTTTAAATTAAGTTTAGATATTCAATTATAAATAGATAGATTATTAATCTAATTTCATACATGAAACACGAAGTATAGACTACTTTTTTTTTTTTGAATTAGTACTGTATCATATCTAATTAAAGGTAAACATGGTTGAGTAAATACTAGGATGGGGATCAAAGGTCGTAGGAAATTGACTTTAAAATTAATGAGATTATTTTTTTAAAAAAAAGACAAAAAAAAAAAATGTTTTTCACTACTGAGGTACTATCAGAAACCTCATACTGGTCCCATTGTTTTGCAAGAAAATGGATTCCCGGGAAGATTGAATTTTGTTAGTTGGAAGAAATTGGAGGATTGTATGATAGAACTAACCTAATTTTTTGTGTTATTTTACCTACTTCTGACCACAAAAAGGCACATTGGTCATGTTTCAGTAATATGTCTTAGAAATTGTTTACTTTTATTTCGCGTGGAAGAATTATCAAATCAAATGCTTATCCATTTCGATTACGTCTTGTTATAAACAGTATTTTTTAAATATATATATATATATATATATATAAACTTTTAATTAATTGGGTTATTATTTAAATAGTTTAAATCTTATTTGGATGTTGGGTTTTTGTCAAATAAAAAATGATTGAAATATAAATTAGCTTCTAGATATATTACAAAATCAGTAGTCTAATTCCAGACCACAATGAAATTTTTTATTAATTTTGAAATACTTCAAGAAAAGAGAGAAATTTATGACTAAACTTTTGCATGAGAGTTAGAAGGCTTACTTACTTCAACATTCTTGGAATATATGTGATAATATGATAATTTAATAATGATGATGATGCATCTCGATTTTAATGTACAAATGAAAAACAAGTTTTAATCAACAGTTTGGTAGAGATATAAAGACGTGGGTTGATTTTCTGTGAAACTCTGTACATGTTTTGGTATTGACAAAATTGTTTGATGTTTGAACCAATTCCAATTTTATCCTATGCATTGTAGGATTAAGATGATTATCTTCCCGGTTCTAGCTTCGGTAGCTCATATTAATCTTATAGCTCTTACTGTTCTATCTTCACTACTGCACTGATTGAAAAAAAAAAGAAAAAAGAAGAAGACCGTATAAAATAAAAGTCCCATTAAGTTAGAAACACGAGTAATTGGTTAAACTCTGTCTTTCTCTTCTTTTTTTCTTGTTTTTAATTTTTTTTTTTCACTCTTTTGCAAATTATACTTCTACTTCCTCTGAGATTCCAAATAAGAAATTTCAAAATGATGAATTTTTTAATATGTTTTTGAAAAATTTATTTATTTTCAAATACCTTAAGAAATTGAAAATATATCATCCAACATTATAGTTTTGTTTGATTTAGTAAAGATTCCTTTTCTAAGAATTACTCTAGTTTGGTAGTAGATAAAATGATTTACCTTCCCCGTGAATTTAAATATCCTTTTAAGTCATGACTTTATCTTGAAAGATAGGACTTTATCGATGCATATTTTCGATACTAATTATGAATTTCCTACCTTTTTTTCTCAACCGGTTAGTCCAAAATTCCCCATCAGGAAAATGTCATCTTATTACTCTTGACTTGGTCTAGTGAACTAGGCCGTTTATATCTAATACTACACAGTATAGAGCGACTTCTGGAGAACTATGCGTCAAAATACACTCAATGAGCTTATCATGTCTCAGTTACCTTAGCTTTCAGGAAAGGAATTATTATCAGATCCAGTCAAACACGAGAAAGAGCAAGGCAAAAATATTCAATTCAATAGTTTTTACTAGGAGTAATACAATTGCTAATTTTTTCCTTTTTGGAGGAAGGCAGACGATAAAAGTTCAAAATAAAATTTTCAATTCTCTATAAAAACTATCTTTCAAAAATATTTTTTTGTTAACTCCACGTATAGATCACATTAAATCATACAAATAATATTTTTTATTAATTTTTAATTAAAATTACTATTCAAATAATTTATTAATTACTATATTTTATATTATTATGAATGATGTGAGATAAAAATATATCAATTAGTTTTCAATTTTCAATAAAAAAATTCTTATTTAAATATAATTTTATTTAAAAGACAAAAAAAATTTAAAATTCGATCCAATTATACCTGCATTTATCTAGAAAGAATGTGATAACTTTATTTTTTAAGTATTTTAAGAAAATGTACATGGATTTCTTAACTAGATACTATTTTAATTATGGGAAGATACAAGTTGGAGAAACGAGTAGGCATGTCTCTGTCGCGTAATAATAATAAGTGCATCTCAGCATTGCTTATAAAATAAAATTAAAAAGTACATCTCATCATCATGGACTAAGAGACCATCTAGAATATAATAGCTCTAGAATGATCCTTAATCCCTATGAGAACCTTCCAGTTTCTGGGCATCAGCAAGAGTGCCAGACAGCAACTTCAAGCATGATGCAGGGGAAAAAAAAAAAATGTTATGTTTACTCTTTTAATAAACTTTTTAAGATTTGCAATTGTTTTGTATAATGTTGGTCCAAAACCCTAAACTCTTATTAAAAAAAATATAAGTTATCAATTTTGTATAATGTTAATAAAAAAAATATTGGATTGATCAAATTTATTGGTACTGCTAAAATTTAAAATATAAAATATATTATTAAAGTTGAAAAAATATAAAAGTACTGATATTATAAAATTTAAAATAAAATATATGTTATTAAATTTGAAAAAGTAAAATAATACAAATTTTAAATTTGATAATTTTTTTTAAAGAAAGTTAAAAATACAATTTTATCCCTAAAAAAAAGATGTGTCGTTAATTTTGTATGGATTTCATCAAAAAATGATAAAAAAATGACCAAATCTATCCAGGGTAAAAAGTAAAAAAAAAGTACTATTATGATATAATTCAAAATTTAAAAAATGACATTAAATTTAAAAAAGTAAAATAGTATAAATTCCAAATTTATTTTGCATAAAATAAATTATTTTTTTAATAATTATAAGATATTTTGTTACTTTTTAATATTATTATATATGTTATTTTCAAATTTATTATTATGTTATTAATAAAAAGAAATAAACAATAAATAATTATTTTAGCAAGAAATAAAATAAATAAAAATATAATAATAAGTAAAGACGAAAAGAGTAAATATAAAAAAACTGTCATCCAGTAGTACCGTGTTTGTCCATATATATATGTAGAGAACGCGCATTTCCGAGTGGTACCAACGGCCGCCTAAACAACGTGAGTCGTGACGAACATTTAAGTTTCCAAAACCAGCCGCCTTTTAGCATTATTATGTTAAAATCAGAAATTTGAAAGCGCGACAATACGAATGATAATTTCCGTACAATTTCCGTTTCTACTAAAAGTGGACTATGAATTCATTTTTTAAAAAGGAAAAATAAAAAAGGAAAAAATGGACTATAATTCGGTTATTTCACACTCCAATTACTTTTGAACTTTTAAAGATAAATAATTGGAAAATTAGCTAAAAATGCTGAACAAGTAATTTTATTTCTGTCAAATAGATTGTAATTTAATGATTAATATAAATTATGAATTCAACATTCCTATGTCTTCATGTAATAAAAATAATATTTTTGTTTCTTTTGTTGTTAAAAAAATATTTTCCTTTACTTAATATATCCTTAAACTCTTTTTTTTTCATATTTTGTATTCTTATACTATTTTTAATAATGTAAAAATACCTTTAAACTTTCCTTTTTATACTATATTTATCATATATTTCTACCCCCACAACTACATAAAATTCTGAATGAAAACCATCATTTTAGATAGGGATAAAAAGATGTTAAAAAATGAAATAAAATTTTTAAAATATTTTATTATAATTAAAATCATATAAAATATGAAGGAAAAAAAAACTGAAGATTTAGACCTCGTTTTGAATTATTTTTAAATAAAATAAAATGCTTTTCCCGAAATCGTAAAAGCCTAGGCACAACTCACAACTAATCTTAAAAAAATAAAAGAAAAAAGAATATTGTAATTTTCCATAATAGACATGGGAGAGTGCTAGAAAGAGGCAGTAAAGGCAATTAGAATTGCTTTTTTCGGGCAAAATTTGATTTTAGCGATTGAACGATTCAAGCACGTCAAACTGGACTTTTTTCATTGCCCGATGCAGACATGGACGCATGCTTTATGGATTAGTATCTTCCAAAAAGGTTTCTAGAATTTCGTTATAGATAGTTCAAGCTGATCTAGAGTCTTTTTTTTTTTTTTAGTTTTAATTATTTACTGGAGTACAAGATTATAAAATATGGTCATAATAACACCTTTGCAGAACTCTATGATCAAAAGTATCACTACCACTCTACCAGAACCGCAGCCTTTTCCTTCACAAAAATGGTAAAATTAACTCCAAGTTTTAAAAATATTTATAAAAATTTGTATCATTTTAAACATACGAGAAACAATGTGTAATGTATATACTTAGCTAAATTTAATTAGAATTTTCCAAACCACGACATTAATTTTTTTTTGTATTTCTCTATTTTCTATATACTAGGCAATTTAATTTTTCTACTCATAATTAAGAGTATTTAATAATTTTCCTAATCAATATAACAATTATCCAATGAAACAATTATTCTTAGTATTTTTTTGACTTAAAATAATCTTATTTTCATTGATCGTTTAAATGTCTACATTTATATTTTAATATGTACAGACATAAATAATTTTTTTTTATGAAATAGACATATTATTATCTAAGATATTTATATCCAATAATATATAAATATGTCATTAACACATCAAGAACATAATGTAAGAAATAATTTATATACTCTCTTCATTTCAAAATATAAGATATTTTGTGCAAATTATTTGTCATAAAATATAAGATATTTTGATACTTTTATATTTTAAAATGAATGGAATATAAAATAAATTTTATACTTTTAAATGAATGGAATATACTTTTATACTTTTATATATTTGTCTTATATTTTATAAGAACTCTCCTTAATTTTGTACCTTTTCAAAAGATTAATTCATTTGTCTAAATTGAATTTCTACATTTAACTTAATCTAAAACTAAAAAAATAACATTTGACCTTAATTAAGTTATCACTTTATATTTGTTATTAATTGGTTAGAAGTGAGATCATTATTTATTAGATGCAAATTATTAAATTAAGGAGATTGTTAATAGAAGTTTAAAGAAAAATATGATTATCTTAAATTGAATATTCAATTCTAAACATATCAAAATAGAATTATTAACATTTAATGTTTGACGAATAGAGTATTTAGTGACAAAGGATTAGCTAAAAGTATAGTCATCATATATACTTATTTTGTTCCAAAATATAATATATTTTGATACTTTTAAAGATGATTTTGAGTGTTATTTGTAATATTATTTCTATTTTTAAATATATATAGAGAGATAAATAAATAGTTTTGTTACAAACTTTAAATAAAGAGTATGACATAATAAATGAACATATTTTAGAAAATTAAAATACCGTTCTTAATATGGTGAAATTGTAAAAAGGTCTTATATTTTGAAATGGAGAAATTATTTGAAAGTTGACTAATCTTATCCTCCTTCCATCCTTCGCACCACTATCATCCTCACTGAGATAACAGTTTTTTTTTTTTTTTTTCCTTTTTTAAGAGACGAATCTCCATTTACTAGATGACTAAAATTGCAATTTCAAGGCCAACTCCGATAACCAACATGGCTGGCAATGGCCAAACAACGGTGCACCCAGACAGTGGATCAGCAACAATCCTCAAGGAGTTGTTTGGCTTAAAACAACAATAAAACCCTAAACCTTAAAACCAAGTCCTAAATTAACAATAATACGAAGAAAATTCGCCTATATTTTATCTTTCATTCTCTTTTACTATTAAAGTTCTTTATTTTTTTTCAGCCTTGTAAATTATTTATGTATTACTTCATTCATTCTACTACGATAGACTCGATTTATATTTTTATTTGTCTTAAATTATAGTTCAATTTATCTATTTAAAGTATAATTAGTTTTTCAATGGATAAAATTGTCCTTATTTAATACATTGACTCAAGAATTCATTTTCAAGAGCAGTTTTAAAACTCTAAATATAATTACACCACAAATCATACTTTTGAGTCCCAATATAATTAAACATTTCATATAAAATTTCTTACATGTGTTTATGGTAAGTTCACCAATTTTTGTCCTAAATGTAATTAATATTTCAATGAAAAATTAGTTGTTGGATCAATTCTACTATATGGACAAAATAGAAAAGTGTATAAATTTTTTATTATTTCAACAATATTAAACGTGTCTTCTTAATATGTGGAAAAAATGGCGACTGTCTATTTTAGTAAGACAAATGAATTGAAAATGAGTCATTATAGTTATTTTTCATCAAAAGACCAGTTGAAATTTGGTGGAAGAAATTACCAATAGACTAATTAGATAGCAAATTAATGTGGAGGGAGTAATTTAACTAGTACAAGTGATTCTAAATCATGAGTAAAAGCGTGATTTGTTTTAGCATATTTTAATTGATCTTATGATAAAAATTATTATAATGACCAATTTTTAATGCATAAGAGATTTATGATGCTAAAAAATTATAAAAGATCTCAATGGCAAAACAATAAAAGATAAGGGACTTACAAGAAAAAAATTATAAAAAACCTTAATGACGAAAAAGTGAGAGAGAATGATCTAAATAGGCTAATTTTTCATAATCTAAAATACTGAGTATAATAAAGATGAATGCATTAATGTTTTAGAGTTGAACATATCTTGACCTAAATCCAAAATAACAATAATATGGTTCTGATGTTTAGCCCACATTTATAAAGCCGTTATGGCCCAAATCATCACGAGGCCTGATTTTGAAGGTAATTCTACTTATTTTTCTCTGACATTTTTTTTATGCTCTAAAATGCCAGATTATACTCATTACTGATTTGGAAGAAAGGGAGAGTTTACGACTTTCTAACTGTACACTTGAACTTCAAGTTCAAGATGTTAGTCAAATATATTTTTTTTAACAATACTGTAATCAGATTTCAATCTCTTTTGGGTTCAAAACTGTATTTGGAATTGAATTTAAGATTTATTACTTTAATGTCTTTAAGAAAATGATTTTATCAATTGATACTTTTTTTTCTTAAAAAAAGGCAATCATGTTGATGATTGCGGGGTCCTGGTTGTGGGCGTTCCACGAATAGTATGAAACATGAGGACTTGTCAGATAGTTTGAGGCAGACGAGTCTTATTCGAATTTTCGGACCGTTGGGACCCGTTGGGAAGTGGGTAACGGTTAACGTTTTTAAAAAAATTGAAAACTCCCACTTCTCCCCTTCTAAGTTCTAACACTTGGCTACAAATTCTATGGGATAAAAGATAACGTTAAACCTTTGGAGAAATCTGAACCAAAATTCTTACATCAATGGGCTGTGTGTCCTCCAAATCCTGTAGGAAAGATATGAAGCAAGACATTCTGTTTGGGAATGGGGACTGCGCCAACCACGTGGTCTCTCTTACTTCCAGTACTTACGGAGTTCTTCAGCTCGACATGCAAAATCAACATGATCAGCAACAACAACAGCTGCAGAATATCAAAGAATGCGTGATTGAAGTCAAGAAATCTTCACCTCCTCGACAACAGCCGGAGGTTATAAATGCTTGGGAGCTTATGGAAGGACTTGAAGAACAAGCTCCCGTTGTGGTTCCAGACAAGAAAAGCCCAAAAGCCAGAGTGTTTATGAATTTAGATGCCAGAAGCCCTTTGAAGTTCTTTAATCAAGTGGCTTCTCCGAGGAAATTGAAGAGATTTGTGGGGAAAGAGAATAAAGGGAGGACTAATGGTTTTGTTAATGGTAGTGGCCAGTTCGATTGCAGTCCGAAAACTGCCGTGAAAGCATGTAATTTGCCGGACAGTTGTCGGAAAGTTTCTCCAAAGTTGAGATTTTTTAGGAAAGAGAGTCCAATTGATGTCAAATGTGACAGTTACAGGGTTGATTCAGTGATGATTTCGTTGAGGAGGAGGAGTTTAAGTCCCCTGTTCGATCCAGAATTAGTTGCATCTTACGAGAAAGAAATGTCTCAAGAAGAAGAAGAACAGATTAAAAAAATGGTTTCTTCCACTCCTACTCCTCGAAAAGCTAAGATTGCAGGGGATTCTGAGGCCATCCTCGAACAATTTGAAAAAATATGCCCTCCAGGTGGTGAAAATTCCGTTGTAATGTATACAACAACTCTGAGGGGTATTAGAAAAACATTTGAGGATTGTAACAGGGCAAGATCGACCATTGAATCACACCACGTTCAGATGTTTGAGCGGGACATATCTATGCACTCTGCTTTCAAGGAAGAACTAAGAGGACTGATGGGCAAAAAAGAGGTAAAAGTTCCACTTGTGTTTGTAAAGGGAAGATTGATTGGCGGAGCAGATGAGATCTTGAAGTTGGAAGAAGAAGGTAAACTGGGAATCTTGTTCAGTGGCATCCCAGCGGGCAGTAGCAGTCTGCGAGGGCTGTGCCGGAATTCGATTCGTAATGTGTATGGATTGCAACGGTAGCTGCAAAATGTTGGATGAACAGGGTAAGAAGACTATCAAGTGTGGTGAATGCAATGAAAATGGATTGATTCAGTGTCCAATTTGTTGTTAATTTAATTTAAGGTAACAATGTTGTTTTCCACTCTTGGAGTTGGCTGACTCTATGATTCTTTTTCAAGATTTTAACGTTTTCTTTGTAGAGTTCAAGGGGTGTTATGAGGTCTTCAACATGGGAAAAGACTTTCTACTAATTGAATCTGGGGACTCTCTGAAGTATGTTTCAGAACCCCAATTTTTAGTTTTTATTTTGTTGGGGGGATTCAAAGTTTGTAATGATCCTAATATGTATTTTGAGTTATGGCTCAAAATTTGCATCCTCATGGCAATGGGAATCTGTGGCTCGTGCTCTGTTGGGTAGACCAGCGCATGCGAGCTCAGCTAACTTTTATATTGTCTTTGTAATAAGATGTTTTTCTTCTGTTTTTTTCATGGTCTGTGATGTTGATTGAGACAATACAATCCAAACAATGTTTTGACTGATTCGAAAGCTTTTTGTTGTTGCTGTCGATGTTGTTTAATCAAGAAAGGGATTCTTCAAATTTCACTATTTCCTTTGTTTACTACTCAATGGGAATTATGCAGGCCATTGGACCATTGGGCTCTAGAACTATTGGAAGTTCTAATATGGACTTAGAATATGTACCTTGATATTAAAAGTTTTTTTTTTGAATGGCATTGATATTAAAAAGTTAGTCATGACAATACATTGTCTTCATCCAAAATTACTAGTTGTAACTGTTATTTTATTATACATATCAATGATTTTTAAATTACATAGGTAACAAAATATCCAACATGTTTCCTTTCATTTTTCTCAAAACACAACTCTTTTTTAATTCTTCTTGCTTGAAAAGTCATTGATCTAAAACAAAGTCAAAATGAAGGGAATGAGAATTTAAAAAGTTAATTATTATTTTTAATCGAAAGAACATGATAATTCAATATACGTGTTATTTAGTGTCTATATAGGTGACATTTTCCCTCTAAACTCCAATTCAATTTATATATTTTTTAAATCTCATTAAAAATTACATTAAACATACTTTTTCCCATCAAAATCACATGTTTAGGCAATTCATCAAGACCCATTCCAAAAGAAAAAAAAAATTCATAAAGAGATAATTTATGAGACTACTAACATCAAATCAAACGTCCAAATATCACAGCTCAACTCAAAACATTACTTAGTATCTCTCGTAACAAAATAAATTTCCACTTAAAATCCCAAGGCAAATCTTAACTGATATAATTTCTTTCTTTTTTTTAAAACTAATATAATTTTATAAAACACCTAAGTATTTATGGATTTACTATATCAATTGCCTCAACATCTACATGTTAATGTATTGATTTTTTTTAAATAGAATAAATTTTAATAAAACAATTACATGCTTTAAAATTTTGTATAAAATATAAGATAATTTATATATCAGACTCAATAAGTACATCATTATAAAATTTTATCTTTATCATGGAATGACTTAAAACTCATCCAATCAGATAAACTTATAAATGCTTTTTTCCACTCTGAAATACTCATAAGACTAAGAAATCACTCAAACTTGTAAAAACATAAAATAAAATAACTATAATACCTTTATACATAACATTTAATAATTAATTAAATATCTTATTTCTCTCTCTCTCTCGTAATTTTTAATGGGGTTTTATTTGAGAAATCTAATGTATTTTTAATTCTTTATTTTTTTATTAAAATTGTAAAGTAATTTATGATTGGTTAGAATTATAAGTATATTTAATAAATATAAAAAAAATGCAGTGTTAGCATTAAATAAAAATAAAATAAATAATTATTCCATCAAAATTTCAAATTAACAAATAAATTACAATTATAACATTAATTTTAGATAAAAATGGTTTTAGTCTCACTTTATAATTGAAAAATAAAAAAATTAGTTGGTTTGGTCCTTAAAGTTTATTTATTTTTTGCCAAATTAGTACTTTTGTTTAAATAGTAATGGCATTCATCATATTAAAATGAAAAAAATAGTTAGTTTGGTTATTGAAATTTATTTATTTGATCCAAATTGATTCATAATGTATTTTATCGATCAATGCGACTCTTGAAGTTTATTTTGTTGGTCAAATTAGTCATACTTTTAAAATAATAACATAATTTCCTTTTTTTCTTAAATAAATAAGTGAATAAAATAATAATAATAATAAACAAAAAAATTCATGAAGTGATCTCTTATGAATTTTAATTCATGAAATTTTATTGGCCTTTTTTGTTTTTTTTATATATATTAAAAAATGAAAAGAGTTATACATTTTATCTTGATTCCTAATAAATATTTGTCATTTTTTAAAAATAAATATTGTTAAAGTGACCTATTAAATCATAGGTAAAACAAGAACTTCAATAGATTCCTATTATTAACTTGGGATTGAATTTCTGCTAAAAACTATGGGTCAAATATTTGTTTGGCTAGGAATACCCATATTTTTTGTTTTTTTTTATCCATATGGGTAAATAATTTCAACCATATTTTTTGCCAAAAAAATATTTGATCCATATTTTTAGAAAAATTCGATTATGGATTAATAATATGGATCTATTAAAGTTCCTATTTTAGGTATGATTTGATGTATCTCTTTAAAAATATATATATATATATATTTAAAAAAACAAATATTTGTTAAGAATAAGATAAAAGTATATTAGTCTTTTCATTTTTTAAGAATAAAAAAAAGGGTCAATCAAAATTCATGAATTAAATTTCATAAGAGATTCATAAAAAAAAAAAGAAAATTGAGTTTTTTGTTTTGATTTTAATTAATTTATATTAGATTATATTTATTTATATTTATACTTTTTAAGAAAAAAATATTATTATTTAAAAATATATGACTAATTTGGCCCATAAAATAAAGTTCAAATATCACATTAGTCAATAAAATACATTAGAGATCAATTTGACTAAACTTACTAATTTTCCATTCATTTAATACGATGGATGCTGTTAACATTTAAATGAATTACTAACAAAGCAAAAAAAAGAATCTGCTTAATAAATAAAATACATTAAGGATCCATATAAAAAATAAATTAACTTTAAAGACTAGACAGACTACTTTTATGTAAATGTCGAAACCTTTTTGTTCATAGACGAGCGACCACCGAGCCCGGTCGGTGGCATAAACGTAATAATATATCCCTAGATTTCAGGTGCATGAACCGAGTTCTAATCCCCTATAAGCGGTTTGATTATCTTAGAATTCATATGACGAATAAGCATTCACCACGTCAAAAAAATTCTTTATGAATGTGACTTGTTAATATTTTAGTAGTTCGTTCTAAAGAAGAAAATTAGAGCAGCAAACACATGAAAAAGAAGGAGCAAGTCCACGTGTTGTAGTCATAGTTCATGAAGTTCTAAGCTGTGAAAGATATCTTTGTCTTTGCCCAAAAGACCAGTCTTTATGTAACCCTCTCCTTAGCAATCAACAGTACAGTTCTGAGGAGGCACAAGCACAAAATCAGAAATCTCACTTAAATTCTGTCCATGGCTGGCAGGAAAAGGAGGCGATTAAAATGGTACTTTTAAATGTTTTTTTGGGGAATTTAATTTTCTTATGGAAAGTCACTTGTTGCCAGAGCTTTCTTTGTGTTGATTTTATCTTTAGCTTAGAGGGTTTTGTTTTTTGATTAGTATATGAAAAATTTCATTAATTCTTTGTGGGTTTTGTTTTATGATTTAGATCAAGTAGGAAAAATAGTGATGAGGTGTGTTACTGATTATTCTTTTGATATGAATTTTCCCCGATATAAAAATCTAGTCTCGAATGTTTTTGGGGAATTGTTGTTTCTTTTTTCATTTGTAAATGCAGATGTAACTAAACTTTAGGGATAAGAGGGTGTAAGTATTTTAATCATGTGCATCGTCGAGACAGTTGTCGGTGCTTTTTACTTGAAACTTTTTCCCTAAATTTGTGGGCACTTAGTTTCATTTGCTTGTGTTTTTGGTAGAGCAATTAGGTTTTCTAGTGGGAATCATTTCAATGCCGATCACTTCCATCATCTTAGCGGTCAAGTTATGCTGGCAGGGTTTTAGTCATTTTACTTTGAGCAGTTGGGATCCTCTTGTTTTCACGAGGCCAAACTTTTGGAGTTGTTGTGAACTTTTGCCTGTAAATAAGGTCCTTTATCATTTCAAGCAAGATCTCACCAGTGGTTAGAGGATAACTGAAGATTGTCTTGTCCAAATTGGACTGCCTTAAAATAGGTTTTAATGATACTGTAGATGATTCCAATATTACGGCATTAAAATGAGCTTCGTCTGCAAATCCCATGCTGAATTTGTAAGCAGTGCTAAAGAGCTTATCCTTATTATTGTTCTACTCACCCTTAAGATTTCCATATAAATTTTTTTTTCTTGGAGTTCCATTTCAATTTCCATGTTTTCTTGTTTTTGACCAGCAGCTGTTGGCTTGAGCTTCCTTGTTTTCTTGTTTTGGCAGTTTACCTAGTGCAATCACAGACAATGAAAAAGTTACAACTGATAAAGAGGATAAGTCAGATAAGCAGCAGATGGGGGTTGAGCTCCCGACCGAGCTATTGGAATTGATTATCTCACGTCTAACCCTGATCGATAATATCCGTGCTTCTGCTGTTTGCAAACAGTGGCTCACTGTTGCTGCATCTGTACGCGTGGTGAACAAACCTCCGTGGTTAATGTTTTGTCCAAAATCTGGGGACTTAGTTGAATTCTACGACCCTTTGCAGCGTAAATCATATTGGCTTGAAGTGCCTGAGCTGTCTGGCACTAGGATTTGTTATGCCAAGGATGATTGGTTGCTTGTCTACAATCCTAGAACTCAGTGCCTGATGTTCATTAACCCTTATACCCGAAAGTCAATTAAGTTGCCGAAGTTTGAAGTCACATACCAAATAGTTGCCTTTTCTGCTGCTCCAACATCTTCTTCCTGTATTGTCTTTACAGTTAAGCATGTTAGTCCTACAATCATTGCTGTCAGCACATGTTACCCTGGAGCAACTCGATGGACCACTACCAATTTCCGTAATCGGTTGCCATTTGTTAGCAGCATTTGGAACAAGTTGGTCTTCTGTGATGGCCTCTTTTATTGTTTGAGTCTTACTGGTTGGTTGGGGGTTTATGATTCACAAAAGCAAACTTGGGCTATTCATGTGCTGCCTCCTCCCAAATGCCCAGAGAACTTTCTTGTCAAAAGTTGGTGGAAAAACAAATTTATGGCTGAGCATAATGGAGAAATTTTTGTTGTGTACACTTCTGCTGAGTTCAACCCAGTAATTTATCAGTTAGATAAAACAAATAAAGAATGGGTGGAGATAAAAACTTTAGGAGGTCTGACTATCTTTGCAAGTTTCTTGTCCTCACAAGCAAAGATAGATCTTCTTGGGGATATGAGGAACAGTGTTTACTTCTCTAAAGTCCGTTTTTTTGGGAAACGCTGCATATCTTACTCCCTTGATGACTATAGATACTATCCAAGGAAGCAATACTATGACTGGGGAGAAGAAGATCCATTTGGAAGCATTTGGATTGAACCGCCTGGAGACCTCACAGCTTTTGTTTAGAAAGTAAGTACTTTTGAGCAAGTAGTTCTACATGTGAACTTTTCTCTTTGTATATGCACCACTCATATTGTATCCTGGAGGTCTAGGTGACTGCTTTTCTTGCAGGTAGCCTATACTCGGTTCTTTACCTACAAGTTTTTCCTCTTTTCTGTCTTATCTGATATTTGCTTTAAGGAGTGTCTGTTTGAATTGAGTCCAATGATGTAGGGACCTGTAAACTTCTCACCTTTATGCATCTCTTACTCATTTCTGGGGCAATGAGAATTATATTGTTTACTTTTCTTTTAGCTGATGATTTTTTTTGCATGAATTTGTTCGTTAGTGATGAAGATATTACAGATAACTAATTTGTCCAAATGGTTGCAACTGCAAGATTTGTCTGCAGCAAATATGTACCGTAGTGGATTTGTAAACTTTTCTCCTCCTAGGTACTCCTTAGACTTTATTGAGATAAGGTGGAATTCTCCCTCTGAGAATGATGTGAGATTTCTATCTCTACAAGCTTGTTGATAGCAAGAAAAGAGGGTAGCTATTCTTAAGTTTGGAGAACTGGTAGCTTTAACACCACCTGTAAATCATGGTGCATCTGCATCTGACCTAGTCCTGAAATAATTTATTTGTCTATTGATTCCTTAGAATGAAATGTGAGACTAATAGCGAGGGCTGGATGATAATGAGATGCAGAAGTTACTTTAAGCTGTTAATTTGTACCTTCAGTTCTAAGGTGCAAATCTCCCTCTTTTTTCTGGCACATCTATTATGGTGTTATAGGCTAAGGGTAAGAGAATGGTCGATTATGCTTTTGAGGTGACCATTATACCTCAAGTTGTTAAGAAGCAAAACTTTGGGATTAGGTATCTACGACTCAGAATTGACATCATTTTCTGATCTCTACTTTACTTTAGGATGAAGTCAGTATATCCATGTATGATGATCTCTGTTCACCTGAGCCACATGATATCCCAAGTTTATCATCTCTTTCTCATCATGCAACAGTGAAGCTATGATAGACTGTTTTAAGGAATCATGTTGAGAAACCTGTCTGCTATGGTCTCAAAATTTAACTGTTATCCTTTGACGTGAGCTGGGAATTAGGGAATGAAAGTAATACTTGCCTTAATAAAAATTTGGCTCTTCTTCTTTTTGTTATTTGGTTTGACTCTGTGCGGCGTGGATATAAACTATCCAAGATTTCAAAATATAAATGCAGGAGAATGAGATTCATCCAAGTTATATCAGATCTATCATTGCAGTTTATTTTCCCCTTGTAACACCTATGTCCAGAGGAGCAAGACTTGGTTGAGGATTTCTGTCATTTGCTAGATGTGAAAGGGTAACATCAGTTATCAGAATACAGCCTGTAGATCATGTTCCACTGTAATTTTGGTACCATGAGATCAGTCCGTGGACTTCATGATGAGAAGATTCTCGAGTTGATAAGGCCTGCTACTTAGATTTTTCTTATAGATATTGACTCTGGTTTTGATTTCTCCTCCCTACTTTTCCTTACTCCTATGGTCATAGGTGTACGTTACAATAAATTTTGTATTATTATCAATCTTAAGTTACTGCATGAAGTATTTACTGCCCTTATGAAACTTTTGCATCGATCTGGAGATGTTACTTTGTGAATTTCCTTGCTCCTAATTTTACATGAGCTTTTTATATTTTCTCAGGTAAATTACTGGTGTTGAAATATTTAAACTTCTCAATCAGTAATTCACTCTTCTACCATGCAGAATTCTAGCTATGCTGCTAATCAGAATTGATGTAGTTTGTGATGTTTGATGGACATGACAGAAGTCCATCTCTTGATCCTCTTTCATGTACTAATTTTTTTTCCTCAGTATAAATCAGGAGAGGAGGTGGTTGGTTGCAAGATTCAGGAACAATGAGGTCGCCTAGTTTTTGAATTCATTGAATGGCTTCAAGAAAGCTGCCAACTCCTTGACCAGTAAATTAGAATTTTCAGTTTTTTTTTTCTTTTGTGCTGGGGGAGGGGGGGGGGGGTGCATCAGGGATGCCGGGTTTTTCTTAGGGTATTTTATGGACATCTTGTACTGATCAGATAAATTTGTATGTTTTACTGTTATTCATGATATTTGCCAAATTTTCTCTGCTCTCAAATTTTGAAATCTGGTTTATGCGCTTCATTTTTCCTTTTGAAAGCTCCCGGTTGAGTACCCATCTAATCCAGGTCGAAAGGAGCCAAAACTGTTTTAGCGTGGGGGCAACTTTAAGAAATAGTTGGATATTGCAAATCAATTTCCAGCTTTTGTTCCCATCTCAAATGCAATCCTGGATTCTAGTGACTTTAGGTGAATTCGTGCAGATAAAGAATTTAGTCTTAATGAATTATATTATATGTGTACTTTTCAAGAGGATATAGTGAATATAATATTTTTCAAGCAAAACCTAGGAAGTCAAATATAGGTAATAAGTAGATTCCTTGATATAAATACATGTGCAATGAAAGATAGTTTCATTAATTTTTAAAATCATAGGTGAAGGTGAAGTTGTTTTATGAATTAAGTTGCTCCTCGACAGGAAAAAAATATTTAGAAGTTTTTTTTTCATTTTTTATTTATAAAATGTTCGAAAATAATTTTTATGTAAAACAAGTATATCGTCATGTAAAATTTAATAAATAATTTAGATGATCTCTGATCTCTTTTTTTCTTCAAAAAAGGAAGAGGATTAAATCTCAATTATTCATGAATCTTACACAACCTAGAATTAATAAAGTTTATCGAATGAGATTGCTAACTGCTCAAGTAGTCTCCAAGTGGGGGAAGGCACGAACTTGGATCGCAATGGTTTTCATCTTCTTAGAGCAATAAAATATGCCGACTGAATTTTTATTCCCTTTTTCCTCTTCTCCATAAACTGCCCTGTAAAAACTGAAATTCGACATATTTTTTTTCTATCATTTTACAAATGACGGGGTAGAACTTAGAAGTGGAGTAGAGAACGCATTACTAGATCCAACAACTCGAACAATGAAAATACCTAAAGTGCTTAAAATTCTAAGAGGACATTATTAGGCTTGAAAGTCGCACTTCGTATTTACCTACTACAATCAACAAAAAATATATCCATACGAACTTTGAAGAATAAATATATTTTACAAGCAGGTTACCTCTTCATCCTACGGGACAGCACCCTGTTTAGGATCATATTGGTGGTCAAGCTGTAATTTTTGCAGTTAAACAGAAAAATGGAGAAGAAACATTTCTAAGGAGTACCCCAGAAAAAATGAGTCAAACAATACTAGTTCAGTAAGGATTGTAACGGCTGCGGCCTCGACCTCTATCGCTACCACGTCTTCCCCCACTTGAAGGTCCAGCACCAGCTGTACGGCCCCCACGTTGTGATGCCAGGGGAGCTTGTGGATGCCCTCCCGGTTGTTGCCTATATGAAGTAACAAGAAACAAGGAGTCATGTTCCCAAAATCAATGAAGTCCAACCTTATGAGCCAAAGACTTGAAAGGAAACTCATTTAATTTAAAGGGGAAACAGTAGTACCACAGTTCTACACCGGCATGTGCAGGTATGTGCTTGTGTGTGTGCCGAAATTACCTCCATGTTAGTGAATTACCGTTAAATCAGCTCAACCTTTTTATGATCATCATTTTAGAAGCATAATTGCTACAATTTATATATGAAAGTTAAGACATACCGATTGTCTTGGGTCGGACATTACAATAGACTAAGACTTTCAAATCTATGCTACATCAATCAGCAATGGCCAAATAGTAAATGGGAAGTGCTGTATACTTACAGGACATATCCAATCCTTCCATCGGGCAAAAGCATTGGAATCATTGCCAAGCCACCAGGTGTCGCACCCCTTCCATAGACCATCGGCTGCAAGAAGAAATTACATATTTCGTCAACCATTCTAAAACATACTTTTCATAAAAAAAATTTAAAAAATCAACAGTTCTTGTACAATTTTACTCTTAAGAAAATTCTACAAAGTTTCTCAGATAGTTGAAAATTATGGACAGGCTATGGATATGTCAAAATCAATGTTTCTCCAACTACACTTTCTCCAAAAATGACAACAGCTGAAGTTATGGTACATATGGTATGGGGATTATGGGGTAATCTTATACATCAGTGATATTACCACATCAATACAGAATGTAATAGCTATATATTCAAGTATACAAATTTATAACTTCCACAAAAGCTTTTATGTGATTAATGTGCAGTATGAAAGTCCATGTGCAGTCTCAGATTTCTGTAATACCTACTGATTAGTCTTTGAATAACAAAGGAAGAAAAGAGAAACAATAGTATCTAAGATAAACCAAACAGAGTTGAATGATCATTTCATTTTTGAGAAAGGAAACCACACCAGTACAGTGTCAAAACATATTCTCTTCACATGATGCTTATAATCAAGCAGAATGATTGTAAGAAAAATTATTTCACTTCAAATCATCAAAAGGAGTGTGCTTACAATATGACAAGCAATTATTACATGGCTTGTCCTCCTACATGCACAAACATTTGTTACACTAATATCTAAAATGAAAGCTTCAATATGTGTATTATCAAAAGATACCATCAAGATCAAAGGTTGATTCTACAATCAACTTTCCTAAAAGGAAAACACAGACAGATGAAGCAAAAGTTATCTTCTTTTGCTCAGTATTCATTAAGCACGTAAAATATGCAACAGAACAAGTCAAGCTTAAAATGGTGAATACAAAAGAATTAAGAATAGTAAACAGAGATAAGGGATCTGAGAAGAATGCTCAGAGCAACTGCAAACTACATCCTTGAGAAACAGAAAATCAAAAGATACACAATTAAACCAAAAAATCTCACCTGGCCAAAACCGGCACCCAAAGCACCATAGGTGGCACCAACCAATCCATACCCAACAGGAGGTTGATAAGCTGGAAGTACAGCTGCCTTTTGTGAATTTGATCCTCCAGAAGATCTCTGATCTGCTTGTGGCTTTGCGAGGGAGCACTCCAAAACTTGCCCTACCATATGATAACTCCAAAATCAGCTTGATATAGGGATTGACCTCAAAAGGACAAGAATCACATGCAGGAAGTCATGCTCACCATCTATCTCATATTTCTCAGTATTCTTTAGAGCTTTCATCGCACTAGACCTTTCAGCAAAGTGAACAAAACCAAATCTGCTATTTTCATGCCCTGGTTTTGCAGGAGGAAGAATCACCTTCGTGATCTTCCCATGATGTTCAAATTCTCTTTTAAGCTGATCCTGAGTTATGTTTTTAGGCAGATTTTTCACATATACAGCTTTGACCTGTAGGATGGGAAAGAAAAGGAAACAGCAGATAAGGAAACGTTAATCAAGAACTAGAGAAAAGAATTTAATATCTTTTAGGTGTCATAATTTATCAGAAATCTCCAACTAAACAAATGCCATGCCTTCAAACAAGAAATTTGGAGGAAGGGTAATAAAGGCTCCCCATGAGAGAAAAAAAATGCTGACCATACTTTACTTGCAACATTTTAATATTTGGGTATAAAATGAATATGCATTTTAAGGCTAAATATACACACAAACTAACCACAATAATTCTATCAAAGTCAAATTCACCCCTAAATTTTTGTGCTATGTCAAAAGTAGATATTCATTTAGAAATGAGGAAGCAAAACATGAGATCACCAAAACATGACCTACATAAGATGAACAGCCAAAAGCCTCCATTACCCACCTATTTGTTTACTATTGTCATAGTGACACAAACCAGAAAAATGAGATAGTAAAAAGAAAAGAAACTTTAAGGTAAAACAAGTTTGGAAGAGAGTACCTGGGAAGCAGCTGAAGATTCTACATTCTTTGGATCAGCCCAGCTCACAGTTGGAGCATTTTCATCAAGTTTAAATTGTGGATCTGACATATTCTGTCTTGAATGTTCAGCACATGCATGATTGTAATACTCGATAAATGCAAATCCACGGTTTCGGCTTGAGTTTTGGGGGTCCTATCATGGGAGGAAAAAGCCAATGTACATGTAACAGACAGAAGATTTTATAAAGAAAATTAGGCAACATTAACTCAATGACACTTGCAGAGAGAAGGTTCAACATAATTATAATTTGTGGATGATCTTAACCTTCAATAGTTCCACATTGATGACACCAGGCCCTATCTTGGTCACAACGTTTTTCATATCTTCCTCGCCCCAATGTCTTGGAACATTACCAATGAATAACCGGTGTTTTTCTTGTGAAGTAGAACATTTCAGCTTTCTCCCCTGATTATAACAAAATAGCATTCATAATACATAGATAAAGAGTCCATGCCGGAATATTCCCAAAGAAATTGAATATAGATAAAGATGAAAGCATATGGTTTTATCCCAAGAAACTGTTAAACAACATAATAAAAAAAAGAGAATAAATTCTTCTGTAAATAGAGAAGATTTGAAGGATGCTCTACTTACTTTTAGCTCAGTGTTATTAAGCGACTTGATGGCCTCAGCAGCCATTTCCTTTGTTCTGTAGGTGACAAAAGCATATCCTTTGTTCTCATTTGAGCCCTTTCCCTTCATTATTCTCACCTGCCATTTGCATGGGGAAAGAAACATCAAAGAGAAAGTCAACAAAAGCATTCACAAGCATAGCAAACACAAAAATAATCTACCTCGGTAACTTCCCCAATTGATTCACAAAAGTGTCTAAGATCATCTTCAGAAACATCTTGACTAAAGCCACCCACGTAAACCTCTGAACCATGAGGTGGAAGTGCAAGGAGCTCAGCATGCTTCTTGTCCACATTCTCTTCCATCTCAGTGTCTTTAATCTTCTCACCAGTTCGGACATTTTGTGCACCATCTCCATTGGATTCCTCTTCATCTTCTTCCTCTTCTTCCACCTCTTCCTCTACCTCTTCCTCTTCCTCTTCTTCATCTTCCTCCTCTTCCACTTCTACTTCTTCTTCTACTTCTTCATATTCTATCTCCTCCTCCACTGTTTCTTCATTATCAAGGTCTACATCATGCTTGACATGACCTTCAGACTCAACAGGGTTCTTAATTTCACCTGATTTAGTAGCAGCAGCACTTGCCCTTGTCCTCGGCATCTTATATATCTCAGAAGAGAAACTTGCACTGCAGCTCTGGTGGAAGCAAAGAAGCCAGAAACATTTGCAAAAGCAAGAAGACAAACATGGACAGTTGGAAACAATATGAAAGGCCAATAGGAGTTTGAGTGTAAGAATCTTCTTTGAATTTCTGCCATAAGAGTATGGCTTCAAGGATTTTCAGTTCGATCCGATAAAGAGATGACAGAATATAGTAATGCAAACAAAGGCAGTCAAAGAAGAATTTGAAGATAGTCTGAGAAGACGATTAATAGGTGCCAATACAATGAATCAATGAATTTCCTGAAATTTAGATATGTTTGATTTCCAAGAAGTCATGTCTGATTCAGTCTATACTATCATGAGGATCAAACAATCACAACAAAGACGAAAGACAAAAGAAAGGAAAAAAGAAAATATTAAGGAATGAGAAAGAGAAAACAGGACATAAAACAATGGAAGGGTATGCATTCTATGCAATTATCCAGGCAGTAGCAGAAGAAAATATTGGAGAATATTTCTCCAAACAATACAAAGAAAGCTAAAACAGTTTTGATAATCAAGAAATTGTCCAACCAACAAAAAAAACAATCCCCAGTCCAGATTTCATGTCTTGAATCAGTAATAGTATGATTCCTGCAGTAAGTTGATGCACATCCTGTAAATGTACTTATAAAAATTCAACCATGCATATTTTGTGAAAGGATTGCTTCATATCAGTAACAGTCAAAACCAACACTATTACCTATTAAGGATAAATAAAAAAAATAAAAAAATACTCTGCAAATAGATTGGAATTAAAAACTGTTCATCATAAACGCAGACAACATCAGTAGTTTTGTGTTGATCAAAAGAAAATGTAAATCTGTGTAAATTTTACAACTAGATAAATACTTAGCAGAGTTTAGTTTGGATACCAGGTACTTTACACACCCCAACCCATTGTATAAGCAAATAAAGCGTCACATCAAACGCCTATGAAATTCTATTAAGTTAAGAACAAGCTCTTGAAAACAGAAGTTAGGAAATAGTGTGGGGTATGACAAATCACTGACTTGTCCAAACATATTACTCTCATGAAATGATAAACATATTTGGATAAAACAAAACATGCACATTTGGAACCACTTGCCCTCCATATAGTAGTAAATCACTTAAAGACGCATATATCACCTACAATTTATGCCCCAGTGTCCTTCAGCATAATTTGAATAAACTAATTCTAAGCCATTAATTAAAGCGAGCTAGAAATTCCAGTTACAATTCAAATCCCGAAAATTGAAAACACCAAATTAGATATCTAACCTACATTAATTAAGCTTATAAACAGGCTACCCCTACTATTACCTAACAAAAATACAATAAGATGCTAGAGGGGGAAAAACCTAAAACAGAAAGTCATCACTTAAGTTGTAGATCAGCAGCGCTCTGAACTTCACATTTAGTTTCTATAAACCGACTGATATAGTTAATTTCCTTAAAGGTCTTTCAATTCCGTAGTCTTACTTTGCAAAACCTCTCCAAAAAAATGACTTTTTTCTTCTTTTTTTTTTTTTTAAAAAAGGAAACTCGGCTCAATCACCAGCACAATAACTTAAAAATATCTCTTTCAAAAAAAAAAAAGTCGGTCCATGGATTCCTTGCAAGGACGTGAATGCATTAACGGGGAGAAAGCTCGCATCAATTCGAGCTTACAAAGAAAAAAAACTTAAAACATGAACCCACGGGTTTTATAACTGCACCTTAGAAGAAATCCCGAAAATTGAAAAAACCAAAATATATACGACGCAATGAAGAACTGCAAATTCACGCAGGAGTAGAAAATTGAATTATTACCTGAGAAAATCTGTCTTAAGCGAACTCGATGAATCGAAATAAAGCAGGGGATTTGTGTCCAAAAGCACTAGATTGACTGCCTTTATTCTGGTATTGCCTAGGGTTTTGATTGATTTGGGATATTTTCTCTGGGCTTCTCTGTTACTTGTTGAAGGGCATATGACCGATTTGCCCCCAACTCGTGCGTCACCCCTGGACGATTGAATATTCAATATTTTCCGCCGGTACTGCCTGCTTCTGTGTCCCACCCACTGGACCTACTCGCGATATTAGTAACTGTTACGGCTAATATATTTCCAGAAAAACCCCTAATTTTTTCGGTAATCCTTTTTTTTTAGCTATATTTTTCTGTAATCTTATTTCTAGGAAAATGCCGATCCTCCAAAAGAAATACTACCTCCGCGATCCGTCAGACATTAATGTTTATATTTCTATATTTTTCCTATAATTTATAGTAGGGACAGTTTGTAAATACGTTTTTGTTGAAATTTATTTACTAAAAGTAAGAAAAAAAAAGTGAATTTGCATATAATTTGTATTAGAAATATTATTTATCTTGTACTTTGTCCAAACTCAAATTTGATTTTTTTATTGCTTTTTTTTTTGGTGAATATCATTAGAATCTATGTAAGAAAGGAATACTATCCATTGCATTATTGCCATTAATCTTTAAACTTTGAAGAATGTCATATGATGAGATAAAATAGAATATGAGAGGGAGTTACTTGCTATCAATCTTCTATAAATGCAAGAGATTTTAATGAAGAATGAATTTTAATAATTTATGAGATAGATGCCAAAATTTTATTTTTTCCTTTGCAATGAAAAATTTGGACTATAAAAGTGAAAACACAAAGAATTGCTCTACTTATATTCCAAAATAAGTATATATATATATATATATATATAACTGACATTTTTTCCTTTTGTCTCAATCAAATTTAGATTTAATTGAAAATGTTAATAACATATAAAACTAATATTTTTTCAACTAAAATTAAATGTATACTTTTTTAAATATAAAAATTGAGAAATGAAGAGGGTATTGAATCCAAAGTAAACCATTATATTATTTTTATTATTAATAAATTAATAGTGCCAAAATAAATGTCAATAAAATACGAATACCTTAAATTAAATAAACTATTTAAAATTTCAGATAAAAATATGTTTATATTAAAAAAATTAAATACTATTAACAAGAATATACACTTTAATTGGTACCATAAAGTAATTAAAGCTTCTAAAGTAATAAGTTAGACCTCTGCTAAAATGATCATTAACCATATCGCAACTATGCTTTCTTATACTTGTTGGTCCAAATTGTATCACTTACAAAAAAGAAAAAGAGGAATCTATTCTTTTTTATATTTGATTCAAAATGACTTTACCAAGATATTGTAAAACATAATGACATTAAACATATTTGGAAGAAACGTTGAAGTTAGAAATCGTGCAAGACTTATTTGCTCAAAAAAAGACATTACTCCAAATATCATCGTTTTCATTTCGGTGATCAACGTGCATGCCATAGGTCTTCTTTCTAATTTGTTTTCCTAGTAAACTAATTCGACACAGAGCTAAAAATAAATATAATTAGTAGTTTTTGTTTATTATAAAATATATCTTTAGATTAAAAAATTAGAAAATATATTTTTGTTAATATTGAAATTGTTGTAATTTTTTTTAAAAAAATTGTAGATGAGTATTTTAATTATTAATGTAAAAATGATGAAATTAAAATAAAATATAAATTAATGTATTTCAAATCACAAATGTTGAAAAAAATTAATACATTAAAATATCCATGTACAATTTTTTTTTCAACATTTGTAATTTGAAATACATTAGTTCTATATTTTATTTTAATTTTTCGTCATTTTTACATTAATAATTAAAATATCAATCTCCATTTTTTTAAAGATTTGTTTCTAATTAGTTTACTAGAAAAAAAAGGGGAAAAAAAGTAGAAAAGAAGACATCAATTGCATGCACATTGATCAGCATAATGAAGACGATCTTGGTTGGAGTAAATAGGTCTTGCACAAAATTTCGACATTTATCTCAAATACTTTTAAATTATTTTGATTAAAAACTCATATTCAGAATTACTAATTCACTATAAAAAATGATTGCTAGGCTCTAAACGAATTAAAATGCGGAAGACTACAAATCAAAGCATTGATACTGAGTACTGATTATTTCTCCGTTTTACTGAGTATGACTCCAATTGATGATTACTTTTTATATTTTCTATATAAACTAAAACAAAAAAAATGTTGAAAATTACTACGGTAACAATTTGATAATGAATCTTCTCAAGAAACGAACTTTATCATCGTAACAAGAATCAAGTTTAAAAAAGTGAAAACAGACAACCTTCTACATGCCTAAATGTGAAATATTTTCTACAGACGAGCACATCAGATTCATGGAAGGTGTTATTTGTGCCTCGAATATATGATATTTCTAACCATTCCCCTGCTCAATGGTCATTTGACCATAATCTGTATGGAAAATTTACCCCACCATTCATTCACCCTCACTGTCCTCTGAGATAGAAAAGGAGGCATTGGTGATGTAAAATACTCATAGAGTCCTGATTAAGGGAACACAACAACCAGACATGTTAAACAAGAGATCTATACCTCATAGTCTATAGAAAATTGAACTTGAGCCATTTGAAAAACAAAAACATCAACTTGGTGTTAATATATTTGACTTTCAATTTAAAAATTACAACTATAATCACCAAAACATAGAGTTCCAAAAGATATCCTGCTAGTAGTATCCAAAGTGAAGGAGTCCCCATATATACTACTCATATACATAGTCAAAAAGGTCTCTATGTAAAGGAGATGCCCACCGATCGAATCCCTATGTAATATCTCAAATAAACAGGTGTTTGAACTCCCCATTAGAAAGTTGACAGATTTGATTGTAGGCTTGTCCATCTGGAATAGCAGGGACAAAGCAAATTAGAAATGACATCAATTGTCCATCAAAAGAAGGAAAAAGAAAATCAAATAAGCAAAACATTGTCAGTAAGTTAAAAGAGACATCCGATGTGTACTAGTAGCATAATAATCTAATCCACAGGATAAGGCATCCTTCAAATGACATAAGAACTCTGTTGTCTATTGTTAGCGTACTGCCTTCTCTACACAGACAATTAAAATTAATTTAAACCCAATTTATGAAACCAAACTCTCAAACAAGCTATTTGGACAGACAAAATAAATGTATTCATTCTAAAAAAATCGTCACTTCAGTTATTGGGAGAAAAAATTTCGAGTTAATTATCAAAGCCAGGCTAAATGTGTAAAAGTACTCTTGCAAAGGACAAAGCTCCTATTATAATAATTTCATGAAATCATGCACACCATTCACCAAAGAAATCATAAATAAATGAACTTGGGATTTGGGAATGTAAAAAATAATCTAAAGTCTAAACAGTAAGAGAAATGATAAAAGATGCGTCTTCTTTCTTCTTTAGGCTAAAGAATATATTTGTTTAACAAGTATAAAGAGTTAGGAAATGATGAGCTTAAAGGTTAACACTGAATATGAAACATCTAGTTAGCAAACTTTTTCAAATCAGTGCCATTCAATTACACTGGTAGATCTGGAAGGACAGCCAGTCATGAACGGGCCTAATTTGATTTCAATAGAGTGGGAAGGTTGAAAACAACACACAACCTCCAGCAATGCCATTTACAACTTTTTACCATAAAAAACTCATTCTATTTTCAACAAAAAAACAAGCTACGAAAATACCATATACTTAGATGTGACCAGACTCCAAGTCCAACTAAAAACACAATGAGAAAGAGCCCTAAAGACAAACAAAAATTTCACCGTGAATTGAATGAATATCTAGAATATTTCTTCTTCAATTAAAAATAAAAATAGGGAGTATACCAAATGTATCACCGAAATTGGTCCAGATTTCAGCACGAATAGATTGATTACTATCAGCAATCCCAATCACTTCCATGAAGGTTGTGTAGGGTTCTGGGGGATGCCCTTTGACAATTATCTGCTGTTCATCAGTGGAATTTCCTATTACAGAGCCGCCATCTATGCGCAGAAATTGAATCACTGCCCGAACCCTTTTTCCAACGTGCAGCCGGAGCAGCTCGGCGTTCACGAATACTGAGGGATTTGATATATCCATTGATCTTCCTTCACAACACCACAAAAAAAAAAGGCAAAATCACACCTCCAATTTTCCAGAATAAAAGTTGACAAGAAATGGAGAAAATACTTATTTCTTCACTGCAAAAAGAATTAGGGCTTTAAGATTTTTACCTCTTTGGGCTTTTAATGGAATATTTGGTGGATTTTTGTAGCTTGTCGATTGCAGGAGATTATCTGTATTAGGCAATGAGAAGCGACGGCCGAACCCAAAGAAACTTGAATTTATTGGTTTCTTTGCCGATTAATTTTTTGTGAAAAGGGCGGTAAAATTTCCCGCGCGATACTTCAAGTGCGAGAGGTCCCGCCGTCCCGGTCCAGGGATTCCGAACTCCACCAAATCTTCAAACGCCGTCAAAGTGTTGGTTTTTCTACCTTTGTTTTTGTTATTTTTAAAAAAAAATTAAAACAAATAAAAATTTTAAACATTTATTTTATTTTTTTCTTTTTTGAGGGGTTTTATTTATTTATTACATATTGGAAGGGATGAGAATAGGGAAAGGGAAATGAGATTCCATCCTGCATAAAGATTCGATTCGAGACTTTACTTCTCGTTCTAAAAAAAAAATGCTAATTTTAAAAAAAAAGAAAAGAAAATCTCTCTTTATTTTGCACGAATATTTGAACAGCTATGGGAAGAAAGAAGTGGTTTATTTTTCTTCCAAAAAGTAAAACGTTCGTTTAGATAACTATTTTATTTCATGAATTAATTGAATGATTTGATAAGTTGAATAAATTAAAAATTAAATAAAATATAATTATTAAAGTAGTGAATGACGACAAATTTAAATTAAAAATATTTAAATGAATAAGATGTGAAATGTAAGACTTCTATATATATATAAAGGGCGCTCGCTCTCTGATCAAAATGTTAGAAGCACCACATCAAAGGATGTAAAACTTTTTTTAGCAACTTGCTAGAGTTTACCAACTTCACAAATTAATAAATCTGAAATGTTTCAATATAGAGCCAGCCAAAATATTCATGAAATAACTTGAATTAGAATTTGAAAGAACACTTTCTTTCTGATAAATGTATAAGATAAAATCAATATCTAGATTTGAGAATTTACAAGTCCCCAAAATTCCTAAAAAAAACAAAAACAAAGGTGTATTTACAAATTTCAAGAATTTATACTGACTGCACTCTCCAATGGGGTTCCAAATTCAAGGGGGGAAAGGTCTGATAATCCACCTCTGATATACTAGTATTAAATTATCGGCATTGATGCCAGTGATGTGTTCTGAGCATCCAAAAGAGATGAGCGACTTATCTCATGTAGCTTACCATCATTTAAATGTAAAATTCGATCTGCCATGAGAACAGTTTCCAGACGATGTGCTATGACCAGCACCTGCAAATGCATTTGTTTATAAAAGAACAATCAATCCATATATCTATACCAAGAAAACAGCTGGAGCAAACAAAATTAGTTTAGTTTTGCTTACAGTACGATTTTGCATTAGACGCCGCAGGGCTTGTCTAACCAACGACTCAGACTTGTTATCTAAAGCAGAAGTAGCTTCATCCAAAATCAAAATGGAAGGATTCTGATAAACTGCTCTTGCAATAGATAGTCTGAGATGAAAGATGGTAAATTGGACCCATAGGAACTTAAAACTATCGAAGTTGGAAGGAAAAGAGTTCGAGCTTTACTCCTTTCCCTTCTTAATAGTAAATGCAACACTGAACATTTCATGCTTATAAATCATAGTAGAATTATCATCGGGTGTAACACGCCTTGACTACTAAGGATGTAGCTCAGTATTTAGCACACCTCACCCATGACCTAGACCTAGAGGTCTTGGGTTCGACACCCCTTGCCCCCATGTAATAAAAAAGAAAAACGACCCTTGACTACTTACTAAGGATGAAAAGTAAGATTAAATAAATATAGGAAACAGAATACCCACCTTTGCCTCTGGCCTCCACTTAAAACTGAGCCTCGAGGTCCAATATTGGTCTGATACTGATCAAAAAGAGTTTCAATAAATTCATCAGCATTCGCAATTCTAGCAGCAAGTTTCACCCTCTCCATGTCAATTTCAGTCGTTAGATCTTTATACCCTATATTTTCGGCTACAGTTCCTGAAAAGAGCATCTGATAGAAGTACATAATTATTCAATTGCATCTAAAATAAAATTGCATGGGAACTCCCAGCATCTCAGAGTAGCTTTGAACCAAAAGAGAAATTAAATAGATCATCCTGTATTTTTCCAAGAAAAAGATTGAATTGAAATTGCTACACATCTTTAACATTATATCTGCATCTTCCTGATCTTCAACCATATGTATGAAAGTAAGACTACCAGATATTAAATTAGGTAATTTCAAATTTCAAAATCAGGATATCAACTATCAAAACATTTCTAAAGCCTTTGTACTCAATATTGCAAGTGATCCACTATACAAAGCATTCTAACGTGAAAATCTGACAAGTCCGAGGCTCAAACAACTAAAGAGAAAGTTCATCACTTACTGTATCTTGAGATACAAGACCAACATGTCTCCTCAAGCTTTCTAGTCGTATATTTTGAATATCACAGCCATCAATCATTATTTTACCTGACAATACAGAAGGAGAAAGCTTCATCTAAAGAATGGAAAGAAAGGTATGATGTTCATAATCAAAATCCAAAAGGAAGTGTAGGGTATGAATTGTGAAATGGCGGACTGCTGACCAAAAATAGGATCATATAAGCGAAGGAGGAGCTTCACCGTAGTAGTCTTTCCACCTCCTGATGGCCCAACAAGAGCAACAGTTTCTCCAGCTTTAATGTGAAGATCTAATCCATTCAAAATAAGATGCCTGCTCTCCCCATATTTAAAAGAGATGCCAACAAATTCCACATCCCCACGAACATTGTCCAAATCAACTGAATCTGGCTTCTCAATTACCTGTAGAAAAACTGAATCAGCACGTCTGTGAAAATAAAATCTATTTAACTGTGAGAGAGAAAAGAAGAATGAATGCAGTGAATATAATGTGGTGCAAAGATGACCACCAGGAACTATACAGTTTCACTTCTAATATACTTCTGAAAATATGATATACAATTCTCCACCATTTCACAATCATGATTATTCTTCCAGTTTGCATTGCTTTTCATTCCGCTCTAATTCCATTAATTACAAATCATCATAAGAAAATATAAGAGCTCCCAATTCTCTGAAAACTTTCATGTATGAATGAACTGAAAAGATGGTTTAACAAATCAGGGAATGTAGCAATGTAAAAGGATCTCATCTATAACACAACATGTGCATATCATGTTAGTCAAATGAACAGTATTTAATACCTGGGGCGTGAACCTTGTCAAACTGAACAAACGCTCAACTGCTGGTTCTCCTTGTTTTAACTCATTGTAGGCTTTTCCCACACCCTGTGCAATTCTTTAAGGTGAAGCTTATATTGATTGATATAGTCAGATCAACAAGTGCTGAATGGTTAGCAACACAGATACAATGTTACATGACATAAAAGGCATGAAAGAAGCACCTCAACAAACCAAATGGCCAGAGAGAGAGAGAGAGGTACAAATTCTTCAATAAAGACAAACACTGCACTCTTAGTGGCTAATAGATAGCAAATGAGCATTGGTTGGTAATGCTAAAAAACTCTGAACATTAAAACCTATGCCAGCACTAGTAAGACTTCATCATATATGAAAAGAAAAGCCAGGAATTAACTGCAGAAACAATGGAAACAGCTAAATGGCCAGTCAAAAACCAACAAATAATATCAGCTTTAAAGCTTTGAACTTGGTAACGCAGAGAAGAATTGTGTATATCACGATAAATTAACTTCTTGACAAAATTTAAGATAATTTTACCTGAATTGGCTCAATCAGAAGATATAATGATGTGACAAAAGAAATCATAGCAGAACAGTCAAATGAACCTCTTGAAAACACCAGCGAGCCAGCACAAAAACAAAACAACACCCCATAATACAAGATTTGTACTATCTGAGGAATTAACGCCTTCAACTTCTTCTTTTTAAGACATGCAGAGAGGTCACTAGAGGCAAGAGACTGAAACCTGATAGTTTCACAGAGTTCTGCATAACTCGCCTTCACAAAAAGAATTGATGGAAGAACCTGTTCAAATAAAGATCAACATCTACTTTCAGATCAGTGCAAAATGAAAATATGATTACTCCAACATAGAACTATTAAAACTGGGAGGATGCAATGTAAAAGGATCCTTTTGAGGCATTTTCCTCTCCAAACCATCTTCTCATACAAAAATAGAAAAGGAGGAAGGAGATGGAGGAGGAAGAGGAGAGTAATAGAAAGAGAGGAGGAATAAACTCCTTCAGAAAAGAATATCACCAGAAAAACACTACAAACATGTGGCGCTTTTAATATCAGACGATGAAATCAATAAATCACTAGACAGCAAAAGACCCCTACAAAATAAGCAAAGCAAAGAAAAACATTAACTTGACAACTTCCAATATATCTTCCTGTACTATCTTAAAAAAATAATCTATTCTCCATGGATCAGAGAACCTTCATCCACAGACAATCAGATGAAGGTCTTGACTATCAAGTATCAGGTCTTGAGGCTACGGCTAATTGTGGTCTTTAACCATAAATTCCTCTTAAAATCTCATATCATGGATTATGAAGGCTAGATATCTGATAGAATGGGAGAACTGCATATCACTGCGAAGACAAGAAACCTTATTGCAAAGCTTCAACAGAATTTCTAAGTTGACAATCCATAACGATTCCCTCTTGAGAAAGGCCAACAGGATAGAAAAGAATGTGATTAGTGCCTAGTACCTAATATCAATTTTATGTTAACAACCAGATAGATGCAATGTGTGTTTCTTGTGCATATGCATGATGTTCAAGAAAGAGAAGGTTAGACAACATGATTCACTTCTGAGTAAACCCTATTAGTTTGACAATATATTGAAAATGTACTTAGAAATTAAAAATGTGAATAGAGAACAATGAAAAAGAAGAGGGTGCAGCTATCAAAAGAAGACCAATGATAAAAGCAAAGAACAAAGAAAATGAAGGTATAGAGTACTAGGTGTTGCACCGTTTCCCATTTTATAGCTTTCTTTCTTTCCTTAGTTGATCAGTGAAGTCTATCAATCATATAGGAAAAACCTTTAAGATAGAGGTACTTGGTGTATAAGTTATACACTATAAATACCTCATTCACATAGGCAGAGAGAGAAGCTGTGCTAAGATGTGCCTCATTAGATATCTGCCGAATCTTTTCACCGAGATGTCCAACAGTAACAGTCACAATGGGAATAACCTTTAACAACAACACAAATTTTTGAGACATTGAATTTAGTCATTCAGAGTTTGTAAACAAACTTAATAGAGAATTACAAAATCTACTATACTTCCCTCACCAAAGCAGAAATCAAGGAAAGTACAGGGCTAATAACAAGCATCTGAGCACCCATTGCCAATAACTGCAAGGTACATGGAACAATTGTCTGCCAAAAGTAAAGAGGTATGTTTAGAGAGAGAGCCAAAGGGAGTGAACACCGAAACAAAAGCCCTTTACTTAGCAGCGCTGTTCAAATAGCAAATAGTAAATATGTAGGAAAACTCACGTTCAGCGTACAGTAAACAGTATCAGCCACTTCAGATGCCTCAGCAGTGATCCGATAAGCAATATCCCCAGCTGAAACTCCATTTTCACCTTCGAAAAAATCCAAATCTCTCTGCAAAACCCTTTGATAAACAAACAACCTAAACTTATATGCACAATTCAACGCAGCTTCCCATAGAAACGCTTGCTGTAAATAACATGCGATAATCCGAACCAATACGAGAGCCCCCAAAACCAAAGCCTCGTTTTGCAGCCTCAAGGCGTCTACTTTATTTAAAACCCCAGATAAATTTCCCACCTTGGGTACGATTTGAGAAAGAGAGTACACTGATATCGCGCTACAAAGCCAGCCGGAGAGAATTGGCTGCCACTGGGATTCGATGTATGGTTTCAGAGAATACAGTGACGAACAAGTAATTATGGGAGTTACCCTATTGCGGTGCAATGTGGTGGCGCCGGAAGCGGATAACTTCAGACAAGTCGGAGTAAGAAACCCTTGTCGACTGGGGCGGGAATGGGTGAGTTTAAGCTGGTGAAGGGAAGGGGAGTTGCAGTATCGTATCGGTGATGTTAAATGAAAAAGCGCCATTTTTCTAGAGTTGGAGTAAGCTTTTGTAGCAGAGATTCGTAGAAGCCCACGCCTACTGTAAGAAGTCGTAAAACTTTCAATCAGCGCTTTGGGGAACTACTAGGGCTAAGTTGATCGAGTGAAACACAATCCCACTACTTGCATGCTTATAGCGTTTTATTTTTATTTTTTTTACCTGGTTTTGCGCAGAGCAGATTTGGCATTGATGCAATTCGTCATCCCTTCAACAGACCGGCGAAATTAAAGATCACATCCTCCAACCAAATTGATACTCGTTGATTACTTGGGAAAAAAAGGGGATTCAATTTCAACGAGTAATTTCATACGAGAGTTGTTTTATTTCAACGATACAAATGGCTAGTAAAGATAATTCGTGATCGATTGTAAAGGGAAAGAGATTATTTATTAATTACAACTTTTTCGGATTTGCAGTCATACTTCTGTAAAACCAAAGAAAAAAAAAACAAAATGGAAAATTTGTTTGCTTGGTAATATGAATTCAAACACAAAATGGAAATGAATCTGAAACAAAATGTTGCTGGGCATTTCCAACATTGTCTTGTCATTGAACTCTTTGCTAGCTTCATTTTTCTTTTAGCTTTTTGGTTATGGCGAAGATAGCACCAGCAACAGCAACTACAATACCAGATATAAGGATAGCAGACTTAAATGTGTCAACTGCATCTTTCTTCTGGGCCTTGAGTTTTTTCTCTGCTTCAATTTTTTGTTCCTGCAATGACACAATTTTGCAACATCATTATTCTAATCATCTTGATTTGGACAAATGCATTCGTATTTTTCTGGAAACAAGATATCCAGAAATGAGAGAATCAACGCAACAATGAAGAAGGAATAGAGAATTATCAATAACTGGACATTTTACCTTCATTTCAGCAACTTGGGAGGACATAGGATCAGCCTCGAATTGTTTGTTCTTGCCAGGGTTCAATTCCTTCTCAGCATCAGCAGATGGAAAAGTGCCTCTTGGGCTCGCCATTATCTTTGATTCCGTGAAATTTTTGCCTTCAGTTGGTCTTTTCTTGATTTTCTACTAATATGGCAATTGTTCTCTTGTGGGGAAATGGGGAAGAACAAAAAACACCTAAAGCGTTAACTTTTCAGAATTAGAAGCAAAGAATACCTCACCGAACACATGTCAGTAGTCCTACAAATGCTTCCTTAAAAGAGGATCTTACCTGCGTACTTGCAGTTATTGCAATCAACTGTCCGAGAAAAAAGTGTTTCTGGTTATCAATTTCGGGAAATCTATAGCCGCTGCTACAAACCATGTGGCGTACTCCTCAGCAAAATGATTTTGGCTACTATGCAAGTTTCACAATTCCAATTGAATCCCACATTTCCTATATCATGAGAGAGGAGTCGGGCGAGACCAGACATGACATGAACCGTCACCATTATAGCGGGTTGATGATATTCGGCTTGAAACGAGTTGATACGATAAAATTAATGGATCAACACACTAACTCTATTTCCATTTTAAAAAATTAAATAAAATTGTGTTGAAATTTTTAAATTGCCTTAAATATGTAATTTTTACAATTTAGATTAAATAGATGATAGAGATTATAATTTAAGAGATAGAGCTTTTACCTATTTTATTTTTGTGTCAATTTACTTATCATCAAATTGATCCGCTTATAAGTTAATTCGTGATTAACTTATAAAGTGTAATTATTGAATTTTAACTTTGATAAAATATGACATGATTAGATAAACAGCCTTAGGACTACCCACGCATGTGAAAACATCCAGTAGTTTCTCTCATTAACTTCAGAAACCCTTGAGGCCAAATAACTCTACTAGATATTCTAAGAATCATTTCTCTAAATAATTGCGAAAATTAATAACGAAAGACAAACATATACTGGAGGGTTTTAATACCTAACAATAAGTGCGAATCATCTCCGATTCAAAACTGGGATGTGGAAATTCCCAGCATACACTAGGGAAGTTAATAAAACTCGTAAACAAAGAAATGTTGTGTCTATAGTTTTGTCCGTGGCTATCAAGGGATCATAAAGTTCACAACTAAGGCAAAGATTGGAAACTGATCATAATCAGCCACTGCCTGGAGTAAAATTGTTTCCACACTGCAAAAGTAACTAGCATCATCTGAAAATCCAAAACAAGATTTTTCTTTTATCGACCAATTTTTTCAACTCTTCTGCCTTCTGATGTCAATCGGAGAGCGTGGTTCGAAGATTTTGTGGAGCTGGTAAGACCATTGACATTCCAATTTCCAACATCATGCTCAGTTTTTGGCCCCAAAGCCCCGAGGGCTAGGTCTTGCAGATGATGAGTCGGCAAACTGTCTCCTTGATTCTGCTCTCCTTTTCCTCCTTGCAGTGCCAGGGGGAGCCTGAAGTAAGAAGGCAGAGAAAATGAAAGTTCCAAGTCTGTTAGGTAAATTCTTGTTCCAAAATTTGAAGGTAGAAAAAGATCATTGTAATGACAAGCAGTGTCACATTTAGTATAGGAGAAGACATGACTTCTAAAGGTCAAAATGAGAATATAAGGAGAAAAATAGGACTAGGATGGATAATTTGCATTACATATCTTCCACAGGACCTAGCCATATTTCTACCATTTCCTAACACAATCACATATTTGGCACCTCCCTCCTAACAGAAAGGGGAAAACAAGATGCATAGTTCATTTTTAATAACTAGTAGCTCGGAACAGAAAGGCAAGGACCTTAAATAGGTCTCTTGTATTATTTGTACTGATGTTCCTAATACAAGAGCTGAATTCCTTCACAGAGGGTTTTGTTTCAAGCAACTTACACCATCTATAAGGTTCACTAAACCAAGCAAGAAGGATGGCTCCTTACAGGATAAGCAGTGTACAGTAAAAAAAATCTGCTTGCAAAAATTGCTTGCTCAATTCATCAATTCTAAAATGTATCAAGCAGAACTAAAGAATATGCACCTTCTGTTCAGATTTTAATGCATCCTCTAGATTGCTCAGTGCAGGCATAGATCCACCTTCCATTACTCCCATCAAATTCTTCATGCGCACACGCATTTGGAAAAGTTGAGCAACAAGTTGACTCACCTAAGTTGAAACCAAAATTTAAGGATGGTCAGCAAGTAGTCAATTCTAAATGCTGAGAGAAAAGAAACATTTTCTTGCTTTAAGCTATCCAGACAAGCGGTCAACTCTACATACCTGTTGCTCGGTTTTGCCAGATTCTTGTGCAATTCGCTTTCTCCTAGTAGGTGATTCTGCTAGTAGTTCTGGGTTTTCCCTTTCCTCTGCAAATTGACATACCAGTCAGCTAAAAAGTAATATGAGAAAATCATACAAACTAAAGTCTTAGACACACAAGCTTTAGTTTCATCATCCTCGGACAGGATGTAGAGAATACTGAAGCTTTAGTTCTGGGTACATGCTCTATTCTTTGCCTAAGTTGGATAGCCCAAGGGCATATCTGCTAGCTACAAAGAAGTAAGAAATACATTTTCCCCCTTTTGCCAGATATGATTGACTCTTATCGGAGTATTCAAAAATAGTATAATGTGGGCAGTGGAGAAAAAATGCAGGCAAACAGAACACATATTCTAGTATATCTGTGGATTCTCTGTCAATGCAGCATCCTAAGAGATATGCCATGAGATGTATAGCAGCTTCTCAAGAAGACCTAAAGCAGAAACAACCTGGGGTCATTACTTCAATCATTGCCTCCATTATCTTCAAGCTCTTCTCTGCCTCTCGAATTTGTGCAGGTGTTACCTATTTGAAAATCAAGGACACAGGGTGGTCAATTAATCATTCAAATACATGCAAGGAGCCAGTTTACCTATCTAGATTCGCGCATACTTTCAAGAGCAGGAGCAATGATTCTTGTTATATATAGGTAAATACAAACAAAAAAGAGTCTATACCTTTGCCATACCAGGAATCATCCCAATAACACGGGACATGGAGCCCATTCGCGCAACTGCACGAGTTTGCTTCAGGAAGTCGTTAAAATCAAATTTTGCACTCATGATCTTTTTTTGCAACTCTTCAGCATCTTCTTGGCGCATCTGCACACCATTTGATGGGAGTCAAAACTATTAGTGGTCCTCCACACAAAGAAAGATGAATAAATAAGGCAAAGGAATTGCACTCACAACTTCTTGAGCCTTTTCTACAAATGATAGAACATCACCCATTCCTAAGATACGTCCTGCCATACGATCTGGATAGAAAGGTTCAAGGTCCTCCATCTTCTCTCCTCTTCCAACAAGCTTGATTGGCTTTCCTGATACCTGTCATTAATTAAACAGTATTAAAAATAAAAAGGGGGGGGGGAACTCTTCTTCAGTTGAGAGTGCAGGAACAAGGTTTAGTCAGCTATAAGTACTTTGCTAAAACTGTAAACAAATTATTTCTTGAATCCATTTGAAAAACTGTAATACGCCAGAAACAACATCATTATCACAACGATAATCAAGAAAACATGCAATATGAACTGAAAGATTTCATTGGTATGGACAAGGTTCCTGTCCAAGTTACATTCCATGATAAGTTTTCCTTCATCTGTATGAGAAAAATGCAAGTGTAAACTCTTCAACAAGTTAAGTCTCTCTTGCCTTTAACTAGTAAGTATCTGACAAAAGAATTTGAGAAATATGCCATTTTGGTTTCTTTAGAAATGAAGATGAGAAAGAGGATGATCATATATCCAAGTTTGTTATGATGCCTGACCTCTTTCACACTTAAAGCTGCTCCACCTCTGGAATCCCCATCCAGTTTTGTCAAAATGGCACCCGTGATTCCAATTTCAAGATTGAAGGTTGTGACCAAGGCTATAATAGTCCAATATTAGAGTGGGGATTAAACAAAATAGACGGATATTTCAATATTGAGATTGAACTTTCAATTAAAATGCAAATTTTGTAATGATAATTCATGCAAGATACACCCAGATTACTCCAGGAGTTACAGAAGTTTACCAATCCATGCTTGAAATTAGGTCTGATACTGAGTAAACTAAACAGAAAGAAATCAAAGCCTTTGCATCATTGAAGAGGAACTTGACAAATTTGGCTGGAAGAAGGAAATGTCTCCTATGAGTGAAGGAGAGGCTATATTGATTATTTGTAACTTCAAACATAAGCATGCCTTTTCTCCTCAAATCATGGCTTCTCCATCTCATAAATCTAAACTAGCCTTGAAATAAAATATTTGTTAAGATTAAGCTTTCTTAACTAGAATATTTTTCTGAAATCTGAAAGCGCAAGGCAGTATATTTTTTCTAGCTACAAGAAAGGTGAACATATAGATTCAAAATGTACTGTGATGCCATACTCCGAACATATGAGAGGAAAAAGGTGTGTTCACAAAATTTCTAATCTCAGATGGGATGGGCCAGAATTTTTATCTTAGCTCAAGAAGCTATAGTATAAAAGAATGCTTCGGTCTCATGGAGAATTGAGATACTCGCCTCTTTAGGACAAGTACAGTAGAGGATTTCTTTCTTTTTTTCCCCTTTTCTTTTCCTCACTTTTTTTACCCCAAATAGTAAGCATGAAACAAGAACTGGGTTGATGCTGAGGTTTAAATCCATTAAATCTAGCTTAAGATGAAGTCAATGAAAATCACGGAACATATATTTTTTATCTTGACTTAATAAGAGCATTTAAACCTGCAGCTTCTTGGCCAGTCATTGCATCCACAACAAGCAAGACTTCTGTGGGATTTAATGCACGTTTCACTTCTTTTAGTTCATCCATCATAGCTTTGTCTATCTGACACAAACAGAAAATATATATAATGACATGTTTGACAATATAGACAAATTATCCCCAATTAATCCATAGCTGAAATATTTAACCTGAAGCCTTCCAGCTGTATCCATTATAACCACATCAACATTCTTCTTTCTAGCCTCCTGCAAACCTTGTCGAGCTATCTCTGCAGGCCTAATGTCAGTTCCTGCTGTATAAACAGGCACATCGATCTGTTCCAAAATAAAAAGTGAATGTCTGAATGAAATGAACTTCATCAGAAACATAGAATCATAGGAAACTGAATGTGTGAAATTAGGTTACTGGGGAATTCTAAAAGCTTCTTGCTGTGGAAAACCAGAGCATCTCTTTCACCAATCAAACAGGAACTCCACATGTTAATGTACTATTCCTTTCCATTTTCTCCTATTAATAGAACTTATGTAATATTGCTGATAAAGACATTGTATAGACTTGGCAATTCATGCTCCCATGTTATGTTTGAGTCATATAAAAATGCACCATTAACATTCATACCCATACATGAACACAACACAATAATTATCTGTGCAAGATTATAAGTACGTACACGGATTTGTTTATTTAAAGTATAACATGACATGACACGATTAACACGGTTAACACAATTGACATGTTACACATGACACGATTACACAGTTAGCTAATTTTAAAAGAGAGGTTTCCATTTCATCAAATAGCAAGGATCTAAAGATGCATTTGGAGATTGAGGTTGAGCATCTTCAGTAATTTTTTCCTGAAAGATATTATTTATTGGAAAGAATATAGCATATAATGCATACTTGAATATGGATACAATTATAAGAAATCAAATCAAAGTATTTAATACCAGAAGCATGCCTTCCCTTGTCTTGTAAGTTATATCTTAATGAATAAAGGGGGTACCTGATCACCTAAAATCACAAGTTGATCAATTGCAGCAGGTCTATACACGTCTCCAGCAATAAGCATGCAATTTTTCCCCTGCAACCAAAAGCTTATCAGGGTGATGCAAAGCTAACTCATGCATATGTTGAGAGGGAGAGAGAGAGAGAGAGAGAGAGAAGTTCGTTAATGCATACCTGCTTCTTAAGATACAAAGCTAATTTGGCACTGACAGTTGTCTTTCCAACACCTTGCAGACCAGCCAATAGAATTACTGTTGGACCAGTTTTGGCAAATACAAGTTCAGCAACCTCTCCTCCCATTAATTTCACAAGCTCGTCATTTACAATCTGCCTCAAACAGTGACAAGAAAAATTTTCAGCTAAAAGTGACTAGGAAACAATTAAGAATAACTAAGTACTAGTTTTGATCTTTGATAAGAGTTTCCAATTCAAATGATTCCACGAAATTAGAAACCACAGCTTATGGAATGTAGATGTGCTTAGAAGATTTCTTATGGTTGCATAAAAAAGCCATTTAATGACTACGTGTACCTTAACCAATTGCTGATCTGGCCTTACTCCCCGTATCAAACCAGTACCAACAACTTGGTCACTTACAGCTTGGACAAACCTTCTCACAACAGGAAGGCTAACCTGCCAATAGCGAAGGTGATTACTTGCATAACTCAAAACTGCTTAATGTATAGTTCAGTCTACTTACATCTGCTTCCAAAAGAGCTCTCCTGATATCTCTCATAGGTTCGGCAATATTTTCCTTGGTCAAGACCTCTGAAGCAGAAGAAATGTGAATGGATATCAGCTAGATGGTACAAACAATTGGAAACGATTTGATAAATTCAAGGAGAGCAGAATCTATATATATAGCCCACAACTTCAATACCGATCATCAGATAATTCATTAAATTCAGACTCCATCATTTAATGTACACCCTGAAGTCCCACCTAAATTGTGTATGAAATCAAATACTGAAAAAACAGTGACAAGGAGACAATCGCAAATCTTCAGGTGAGACACATCACTCCAAATGACTTAAATTGTTACAATATGATAATTTTTTAACGAGCCCATGGACTGCTTTTAGAAATCTTAGGGCAAAAGGCTTCCATGGCAACAAACAAAAAGAATGGTCCAAATCTTCTCTATGCATTGGGGAACTTATGCACCCTGTCTCAAGTGACCAGTAGTGCGCCTATTATATGGAATGAAGTTCTGATCTACCTTTCATACAGTGTAGTTAGTCCTTAAGCGTTACCATCACGCTTCATTCAGACATTACGTAATGCCCCTAAATTGCTATGTGTTATAGTAATTTATTCAGCTAAAAATCATCTCAGTGAAGAGGGAAATGATTTGAGTGCATAAAGAAAAATGATGGCACTTCTTTCTCTAATTTGTGTACACTATAATTCAATCTCGAATACACCTTAATCAAAAGAAAGAAAGTAGAAAAGAACCTTCTCCCTTGAGCTTGCTCCAAGCTGCTTCAAGCCCGCTGGTAAGCTGCCCAAACATTTCAGCTCTGACAATAAGCCCACGGGACATTTCTCTTCCTTGATTAACAGCAATCCTAGAATTGATCACTCCCCAAATATCCCTCTACAGAAACGAAACAAAAACAAAGTAAATAATCACTTTATAAAAGATAAAACCACTGAATTATGAAGACTTACAGTGAATGAATTTCTTGAAAAGAAAGAGAGAGAATGCAAAGACCCAGTCCATGAAGAATGGGAAGGCTGCGTGGATTTCTTGGGGAACTTGGCATTTGAGAAGGTAGTTTGTGGGAGTGGAAGAGAAGGGGAGAAATGGCGGGAAGAAACGGTGGAGAAAGAGGCTGTAGCTTCCATTAGAATCAGAGAAAGGAGATGCTCTCTCTGGCTAGCTATGGCCTATCGGCATTAGCTTCTTCCTTCTTCTATCCTCGTCGACCGTTTGTATGGGGGGTATCCGATATTTTTATCCGTTGGAATCCGCGGTTATCCAGTTGCTTTGCTAATCTGCATCGCGGACCTGCTAAATCTTTGCTATTGAAGGCCAGGATTTGCACACATCAGATCAGATTGCACCGCATAATACCAAGAATCCAAGATCTTGTTGCGAAAACATGGATGGAGTGGAAGGGCTATTGTTAAATATTTATGTTTCTTTATTACAATAAATATATTTTGTATTATATTTCACTAATAATCTTATTAATTTTAAAAACTTATATTTTAGTAACTTATTAATTTATATGATAACTACCTTAATTATATATATGATAATTTTTTTTCTTTAATTCTTATATTAAATTAAAATTAAATCGGATGAATGGAAAAGATAGTACGATTAAGTTTTTATAAAGGGATTTGGATTTTCAGTTTTTGGTAAGTTTTGAAAATTAATTTTGAGAATAGGGATTTATATTGTATTTTTTAATCAACATTTTTGACCATTCATCCTTCCAATTAAAATACTTATGTATTCAAAACTCTTCTTCAAGTCAAATTTAAAACCTTCTTTCGAATTCAATACATAAATCTTGCATATTTATATTGAATGAACATTTTTGAATATTTTTTTAAAATTATATTTTAAATAATTAATTAATACTAATTTTAATTATAGGACCAAAGCAAATATTAAAACTGGCAATTTTGCCTCTGCCGGAACAAAGACTATAAAATGGCACAAAACCGAGATTACTCTGCCATGCTATGAGCGGACCACTTCTGCTCTCTTGCAGCAAAACCAGCTTCTCTTATCGTCGTCTTCAATGGCACAAAACTATTACCACACCAGCGGCCACCCCATGGAACACTCACCTGAGAGATCTTTCCAAGAAGGGTCAATACCAAAAAGGTCTGGCTCTCTACCGCCTCATGCTCGACTCTGGTACCGCCCCAAATGCTTTCACTTTCCCCTTCTTGCTCAAGTCCACCGCTGCATTGTGCCTTCCTGTCACTGGGATTCAAATCCATTGTCACATCATAAAAAGTGGGTGTTTGTCGGAGCCCTTTGTCCTGACAGCTTTGATTTCTATGTACGGTAAATGCTCTTTAATTAAAAGCGCAGAGAAGGTTTTCGACGAAAATCCTCACACAATAAAGTTAACTGTTTGTTACAATGCTCTGATTGCGGGGTATGTTCAGAATGGAAGTGTTTTAAGGGGGGCGTTTTTGTTTTCTGAGATGAGGCGGATGGGGGTGTTGTTTAATACGGTTACAATGTTGGGATTGGTTTCAGGTTGTAATGATCCAATGCATATGATTTTGGGGAATTCATTGCACTGTGTATGTCTCAAGTGTGGTTTTTCCAATTATTTGGCTGTTGGAAATTGCTTGTTGACAATGTATGTTAAGTGTGGGTCTGTAGAACTTGCTAGGAAGTTGTTTGATGACATTCCTGATAAGGAGTTGATTACTTGGAACGCTATGATTTCTGGATATGCGCAAAATGGGCTTGCTACCCATGTTTTAGATCTTTATCAGGAGATGGAGTCATCAGGTGTTTGCCCTGACGCTGTAACATTTGTTGGGGTTTTATCATCTTGTGCAAACCTAGGTGCCCAAAGAATTGGCCGTGAGATAGAACAGAGAATAGAGAGTGCTGGGTTGGGAATTAATATTTTTCTGAAGAATGCATTAATTAATATGTATGCTAGATGCGGTAATTTAGCCAGAGCTCGTGCTGTTTTTAATGAAATGCAAGAGAAAAATTTGATATCTTGGACTGCAATTATTGGTGGTTATGGACTGCATGGATTAGGAGATGTTGCTGTGGACCTTTTCGATGAGATGATCAGATCTGGCATTCGACCTGATGGAACAGTTTTTGTCAGTGTTCTGTCTGCTTGTAGTCATGCAGGGTTGACTGACAAAGGCTTGGGTTACTTTGCTGCTATGGAGAGGGATTACAGAGTGACACCAGGTACCGAGCACTACTCTTGTGTTGTGGATCTTTTAGGTCGGGCAGGTCGGCTAAAGGATGCTTGTAAGTTGAAGCAATGCAGACAAAGCCTGATGGTGCTGTATGGGGTGCTCTACTTGGTGCTTGCAAGATCCATAAAAATGTAGAGTTAGCAGAGCTAGCATTTGATAAAGTTGTTGAGATTGAACCTGAAAATATAGGTTATTATGTTCTGCTATCAAATATATACACTGAAGAAAATAACCTAGGTGGTGTGCTAAGGCTTCGTGCAATGGTGAGAGAGCGTAAACTAAAGAAGGATCCAGGTTATAGTTATGTCGAACATAGAGGGAGAATCAACCTCTTTGTAGCTGGGGACAGAAGTCATCCTCAGACTGAAGGTATACACTCAATGTTGGCCAAGTTAGATGTTCTGGTTAAGGGGATCGATGGGTCTAAAAAGAATGATAAGGAGAAAAGATACGAGGATCTCTTGATTGGCTTGGGAGTGCACAGTGAAAGGTTAGCAATTGCATTTGCCCTGTTAAACACTGATGTAGGAGTAGACATTGTTGTGATTAAAAACCTGAGAATATGCATTAATTGTCACCTGTTCATCAAGTTAGTGAGCAAAATTGTGGACCGTCAGTTTGTCGTTAGAGATGCCACCCGTTTCCACCATTTTAGAGGCGGGGCTTGTTCTTGTAATGATTACTGGTAAGATATTTTAGTATTAACAAGATGGCTTATCCAACTTGGACATTCAAAGAACAAGAACCTTGCTGCGAGGTCATCAAGATTGAGCTCCCAATTCAAGTTCTGGTACTCGTCGAACGGTGCAAAGGTTACCTTCTGCAGGATTTTCTTTGTCAATCTTTTAGGAACATCAAAATATCCTGGTGGGGTTGTAACTTGGAAAAGGTTTACCTCTTACCTTTAGGAGTCATTAACCCAAACACGTAATCAAATTGTAAGAATATATTCATATTGGATAATGCTATTTTGGAAGGTTCTTATGACTGTTAAATGAAGAGCAATTGCTGGAGGCCCAGAAACAAGAGACATCAGGAGCTTTATGAACGCAGGATGGTGCTGTTGGCAATGGATGCTTACATGATTCAGTAAAAATGCGGTTGATATTACTCTTTGACAGGTTAAGCAAGCTACACCTAATGCTTTGCTCCAGACAGAAATTAGTGAGGGTGGTCTAGGAGCCGTAAAGCTGTTGATGAAGTGGTCAAAAGATGTGGCAAGAAAAGGAAGACCTATTTATTAGGCAGAATGCTTTTGTTTCACTGGAACCTAGTCAAATTGATATGGGAATTGGCATCTTGGGAAAGAAGACTTGACAACAACTTTAATCATTAATAGTAGTAAAACAGTGCATTCCTTTTCCACACCATTTTGGAACTTTCCAACTCTTTCGAAGGAGTAAATTCTACTAAAACAACATTGCTGGTAACAAATGGTCATAATGCATGAGGATTATTTACAGACTCTAAATGCTTTTGGACTACCACAAGGTCAAATAAAGTACATTCTTGCATTATGAATCCCAGAGAACCTATCAAAACAAATTCTAAGTCACAGGTTGTCTTCTTCTGAAGATCAGCTTCCCAAGAATGAGAATCATTATACAATTATATACAGTACATCAAATTTAATAAATAATATAAGCAATTAGATCAGTTCCTTGGGTGGCAAGTGATCCTGGAAATACTGGTAAGAGGTAACTGTGTCACGGGGCACCATTTAGAGCTTTTGATGCCAAAAGCCTGGAGGCCTCCTCAGTTGCGCATTACCATTGAGCATACTTTTTACAAACACTTGAGTTAAATTTGCTCTTTAATGTCATGTATAGGCTTGAATATAGACAATTCTTTTTTCCATACACTTATCGCTCTAGAATGTCATATATAATCTCCAATTTTTTTCCAAGCATAAGACAACAATCATGTCAGGCCACTTATTGTCACAACTGCATCCGTTCCTGAAATGCATTTATCTTCAACAAATGGGATTGTCTTCCATACCATCAATTTCATTGGAGGATCATGTTTGTCTAAAAGTAAATAAAAAAAGAAGAAAAAAGGTTAAGAACGCAATGTGTCTAAGAGTCTGCACCTCATATGAGAAAATATTCTTACCTTCAACAGCACAATACTTTTTAGTGCAAATAGCAGCATAATGTGAGCCAATCAGCTCCAGAAGTATAAACTTCCAATTGCTTGTAAGAGTGGGATCATCAATAGGTTCAACTACTACTTCAGAAGCCTGCCAGGATAACTGGAATTAGTAGATGCAACAGTACAATTGAAGCCAATGCAGCACCCCCCACCCCCCCCCCCACCCGGCCACAACAAAAAACAAAAAACCAAAACAAGATTATGAAGGAAAATAATATGGCTCTCAGCAAATACAAATCCAATCAAGGGACCTTTTATGAGATACCTCAGAACTGACATTCCCAAAGTTTCTGTCAGTGGCATCCCTAATTTGAATGGTAAAAGTCTTGAAAGGTGCGCCTGAAAAACCTCGCCCTAGTGCTTTCACATATGCTTCCTGCAAAGGATCTATCCTTTAACATAGAATAGGAAACAATATGGCTTGAACTTCTTTTGAAAAGAAAGAGGACTTTTTTTTTCTTTCTTTTTTTCACTCTTCTAGTTCTTCAAGTTCAACCAAGTTGCAGGAAGTAAATTTATGTTGTTCACTTTCAATGGAGCCTAACTCCATAATACAATCAAATGGGCATACTCAAATGTCTGGGAGAAGCATTCCATTTGCATGAAATCTATTAAAACAAAATGAAATGGCTTCTCTGTGGAAAAGTTCTTGTTGGAGTGCCAATATTAGCATTACAGGCATGCCATATGATTACATGTAGATAGAAAGCCCTTGGAAGTTCTAAAATCTAAGATCACTACTTTTTCATTTATACCAGAACCAACTATTTGAGCAATGAGAGGACCAGGGACCGATGCATGTCCCTAATCAGAAACAAGGTAACTGTATTCCAGAATGTTAAAACCTTCTGACCTTAAGAGTCCATAATTTTATGAACTCCTGCTGTTGTACTGTAGGGTCTGAAATAGAAGATAAGACTTGAATTTCATACTTGGAGAAATATCGCCGAGCAAAAGACAAGATATTGTGTTTTATTGTTCGATGCTTCTCTTCCACATCAATACCAATCTATGAAGGCAAGTGAAATCAATATCAGTTAGAAATAACTAGAAAGATAGCAGGAGATAGGAAGAACATAAAGCTCTTAGGCTAGACATACAAGTAAAACAATGAGAATGATCAGAATATTAACTGGGGAACTGGTAGATACTCCACAAGCTATCAGAGAAGAAGTGTGTGAGATGTTGAAATTCAATGGTGGTGATTGCTGAAGTCCACTATGTTGCCAATCTACCTAAAATTATTTTCCAAAAATTCAAAAGTATTACACAACACTAAAAGCACAAGTGGTCTATAGGCAAATCAGAAAGTACTTTATACACACACAGGCACGCTAACCTCTGGCTTCCCATGGATGTTCTTCCTGAACTTCAGTGACCTTGGATTAACTTCAGAATTTATCTGATCTAGTACAACAAAATCTTGTTTAAGCTATTGTACAAATCATTTGTAAGTTTTTATCTTTCAGCTTTTAATTAATCATAGATGAGAAGTCATATCGAGATTAAAAGACTTATTAACAAAAACATTAACCCCACCCCACCCCCAAGCCCCCCAAAAAACAGCTATTTAAATATCCATCCAAGCTTTAGATGCAATTGAGAAACAAAACTAAATTAAATTGTGATGATGATAACAGATCAAAACATACATCTGGCTATAGTAGTGCGAACAAGTGCACGTGCAAGAAGAGTTCTTTTCCTCAGCTCTTCATCCCGCATTTGGAACACAGTTTGCTTCTCACATGGCGATAAAATTTCCATGTACTGATTGAGTAACATTTCACTTTTCACTTCATTGGGCATCACATACCAAAGATGAGTCTCCCTAGAAGGCATTTATCAATCGAGCGGGAAACGCAATTAGAACGCAGATTAAAAATGTGCCACCAAATATATCAAGGAAGGGAAAGATTGTTGCGATACCTGGGCAGGGGGAGTTGAATTGGGTGCAAAGCCGGAGAACTGAGAAAAAATCTTTGATCACAGCAATGGATTTTCATTCTAGAACTGGCTATGCGTAACGATTGAAGCATTTAATAACCAATACCGACTGGAAAAGGCAATAATTTTTCGAATACGAAACCCTAATTTCAGGAACGATACAGGGAAGGGAGGATGAGCTACGACGTCGTTTTGTTCCAAGCCTCCAACCTTCGAAAGGCTCCAATATCTGACCGGGAAAACCAAGAAAAGACTAACGTGTCGTTTTGCAGTAACGGCCTATTTGATTGAATCTCCCGCCCTAAGTCAAAAGCAACTACTCCATGCTAATTAAAGGAATAAATAAATCAATATTTAGTTAATTGAAAATATATTAATCTTAATTTTATCTTTTTATGGAAATAAATTTTCCTTTACCTTTTTAAGTTTCTGAAAACAAAATAAAGAATTTGAACTTATTATACATATATAAATAGAAAATTCAAATCTTAACAAACCAAATTTGATAAAAAAGAAATGAAAATCCAAACTCTTGTTCAGTTTTATCTCTCTCTCTCTATTTCTTTTTTATTCCTTTAAATTGAATATCTAACACCCTAGTTGTTTTACAGTATTTCCCTTTTCCACTTAAAGATGCATAAAAGAGGGAAAAAGAGGAAAAAGATTACTTTTCAAAAACCCTAGAGAGCTATTATACAAACTACTACTTCCATCCAAACTTAGTACCAAAAATTAAATAAGGTTTTGGACAAGAATGGGATAATGGGCTGGTGGTGTTGGAGACCCTATCTCTCTCTTATATTATCTCCGATTCAAAATAATATATTTATCGCTTCATTCATTTCAAAATAATCGTTGAATATATTTAGTTGCGTTCTTATGAATATTCATCCAAATATATTCTCAATATATTCTCATCCGCAATAATGCATATCCTAATTTTACTCACATACACAACCAATTATCATGAAACAAATATTTATTAAACAAAAAGTCATCGTTCATAATCTTAATCAAGTTCATAAAAAAATTTTAAATGCCCAAAATAAAAATCATATTTATTTAAGAGTACATAGCAAATAGATTAAATTTACCATTTATTCATTATCATCATCATCATTATCTTCTATAATTCCAACAGACAGTTCTGTGAGGCAACTGCCATCGTTAACTTCATTCCCAACCCAGTATATATTGCATAAAACACAGAAGCTTTGAAAAAACAATTATACAGAAACTTCGTTCATACTCAGAAAAAAAAAACGAGAATATTGATCAAATATTCCATGGCAGATTACATTAATGACCACAAAGCATAAGAATTATAATATGAAGTGAATTAAACTATAAATTTCGATCTAAGTAGAAATCCATACTTCATTGCGGAGATGGTGAAATTTTGGCTCAGTTGAATTCCGATCGAGAATGTTGGCTACGATTTTGAAATTCCAATCGACAATCTTGTTTTGAGAAAGACAATGCTCAAGACCCGATTGCAGAGTAGAGATGAAGAAGACAACGGGCGCTTTAAAATGAAGAAGAAACTACCTAGTTGTGATGAAGAAGATGAACGTGCAGTTCTGAGCTTTCTTTGATTGGGTTTGTATTGTGGTGTGATTGTCCGATAATTTGGCTTTAGCTTTCGCATTAAATCTTTAATATAAGATTTATCATTTTCGAAATTCGTTCATTAAATATGCTAATGTTTTTAATTATTCTTTAAAATATTTATTAAATTACCTTTAATTTATGAGGTAGAAGGGTGTTGACCTGCCGTCTTTTTGTGCTAATGATGTCCCTTTCTTTATGATGAAGAATGTTTCATTTTATGCTAAATATATAATAGGATCGTTTGAAAGAAAAGAAACTTTGAGATTGAAAAGAAATAAATCTATTTATAAAAGTAGATGACTAAATATAATGATCAATTATTAATAATATTAATTTCAATATGATTTGATAAAATTGGACATTTATACATGAATTCTAATTGATTAAATATTATTCATTTTTTATCATATTATATTAAATTTAACATGATTTGATAAAAAATCATTTCATGAAAATTGGATTCCGATCCCGTAATGGGCTATTGGAGTTGATGGGATCGGAATTCAATTTTCAAGTGGTAATTTTTTATCAAATTATGTTCGAGTTTAATATAACATAACAAAATATAAATTATATTTAATTAGTTAAAATTCGTATATAAGTGTCCAATTTTGTCAAATCATTTTAAAATGTACATGAAATGACAAATTATGAACGATGAAATTGGAATAGTACATAGATAAGTTATTATATCATTTTCTTTTTTCTTTGAATAGTGCAATATCACCTATAAGTTAATTTAATTAGTGATGTTCCTCGTTAGTCTAATATGAAGCTTTAAATTTAATAATTTGTTTATTTATAAAATAAAAATATGTTTATTTGGAAAGCATTAGTGATGATATTCATTAGTTCAATATTAGGCCTTAATATTTTATCAATGAAATATCAATGGAACGTTGGAACCTATTGCAAAAGCACCAAGGCACAGATATTGCAATCAAAATAAGTATTCAACATTTTTCTTTTCATAACTTAACGAAATTCAACGTGCCAAAAACTTATTATTATTTTAAAGCATACAGTATTTTTTTTTAAAAAAGAAATACATTCAGACTCATTTTCAACTATTGTTGGTGTAATAGTTGTCTTTTCAAATCTCTAAGCAATATTGTATGTTAAACTAATATTTTAAAAGAGTCAACCAGTGTGATCCTAAATTCAAAAGACTGCATAAAACTGTTATCATCAAGCTGCCATTTCTCAACTGATTGACCATTTTCCATAATACTATTGAACTGACATGGAGAAGGGTCATACAAACATGCCAACTGAAAGAGATAACTGTACTTCACTGAGAAGAAATTGACACAAATAAGTTACAGAAACGCAAGAGAACGGATTTACTACATTGAGCTCACGATCAGTAGCATTTCAGTGGTTGAAAACTCCACCAAGAAAAGAAGAAAGCATACATGAATAATACAGAATAAACCCCAAATCAAATTTGACAATGCAAATTACTAGAACCTCTGTCTTGCCAGAATCAAGTGATCTTCACCTCCAGGCTTCCGCCCGCTCTGTATGCGAATTTAGGCGGCTAATGATGCTGACCTCTTTGCTCTTTTCTACATTTGCAGTTATATGAATGACTGGCCGCTCAATGGTCTTTTTTGATGCCTTCCTGAGATTATTAGGATTACTCGACTGCCCAGTTTTCGTCCTCCTACTTTTTGATTGAAATCTTCCACCTGCAACCATAATGTTTCTACCTTCACATCCATCCTTGGCTGTGTCACCATAACTTGGAGTTTCAGCTGGGCAATAGTTGGCTATATTTTCCTTTTCATCAGTGGGGATGGACTCCGTTTCGTCACTGATTTTTGAGTCTTCCTGGTTTTGAAGATCTGGAGTGCTTGAGGGCAGTTCTTTAGCTACTAAAACTTCATCTTCCTGATTCCCTTCATTTTCCTCTTGTGTGATTGACTGGGGAGCACCGTGGTGTCCATTTTCATCAGATGGTTCTAAATTAGCTGCATCAGGAACATCTAATAGAGAGTCTTCTCTCTCCTTCAATGTCTTCTCGATTAGGGTTTTGAGAAAATTCATGACTTGGACGGCATACATTAATGCTGTTAATGGATCTGCCATCTGTGACCAGACAGATTAATAAAACCCTTAGAAACCAGACACCAATTTTAGCGTGTTTGTAAAGCAGACATCAGGAGAAGAGTTTTTCTTTGCATAGCATAAGCTGGGATATTTGTTATGCAAATGGAAGAGAAGAAAAACAAAGAAATTCCATACCATTGCAACAGTGGTCACATTATAGCATAGTATATAACATAAAGCTGTCATTTTAGAATTTTTTTCCATTATAAAGTATCAGAAAAGTCTGTCCTAACAAGTTCATTTGAAACACATCAACATATGTGGCCATTGGTTCATTTTGGCAATGCATTCGGGCAAACATGTTGTCATCAGACAATGCTATCTCTGAACTATAGATAAATCAGTAAGTGTTATTAAATTTGTTTCATTTGTCATAACAAAGTTAGGTACTAAAATTTGCCTTCAAGTACAAAAGGTAGGTATGAACATTAAAAGACATCAATTTTTGTCCTTGTTTGTTTCACTTTTTCTCTTATTCTTTCTTCCCTCTGAAAGATTGAACAGTACAAAAATGTAATCAAAGCAACTAACAGGACCAACTAGAGATTCTCTGCTTACCTGAGTCATATTTGGGGCAAACACCATAGCAATATTGCGTGCATTCATTTTGTTTAGATATTCAAATTGTGCAATGTCAGCCATCAAATTTATTGCCCAGTCCAAGAGTGCTGCTTCTGTAGGAGGAAGAAGCCTCACAAGACGTGAACACTCTTCTTCTGTTTGTGCCTGCATGACCTGATCAGGTGGGAGAGCATCCAACAACCCCGTTGGAAGTTCTCTAAACCAAGCCTACGAAAACAAGAGACATACAGAATATTAATAAGATGAAATAACTAAACTATCTGAATTTATGTAAAAGCATGTTTATACTTTGAACCTCCAGCAGAAAAGAGAAAGTTTGTGTTTGAGAGTAATCAGTGAATGGACCAAATCTACTTCATGTCAAAAGAAAACATTTCCATGCTAACAATTTACAATCTTGAAAAAAGAAGGTTTCAATCCTCATTTGATATGATGAAAGAAATTTTAGTTCAGATCAAGCATAGTGCTGAGAGGATGAATACTCCCCGTGCAGGCATACATATCAAGTTAAATTTGAAAGTCAGACAGTTCAGCAGGGTGCCCTGCTTTTGTAAATATGAGATTGGACATATTAATGATTTAACTTATATTGCAACAGTAGAATATTGAGAAACACCTTGTCAATTGGGCTTGGTTTCCATAACTAGATGTCTCAGTTTTGTAGAAGCGAGTGAAAAAAAGAAAAGAAAAAAAGAGCTCAGTGATCTTGTTTTGGGGATGTACCTTGATTAGACCTGCTAAACAATGGACATCAACATCTACTGGTACTATCCCTCTATTTAGTTGTTCCCTAACATCCTCTTCCTGACCATTTTCTGCATTAATCCTGAATATTCCTTCAGCCTGTAAGACAAACTTGACAAGTTAAACTTTGCAAGGTCCCAACAGTTTCATAGAACAAACCTTTTGTAAACCTACCCTGGGGGCAAAGAGATAAATGACCACAATATCTTTGAGAAGACAACGAAATACTTTTATAAGATCAAGAGACGAGAGGAAACCAATAAATTGTCATATACCTGAAGCCCACCTCTGGTATACAGACGTCTTTGCATCATTAAAAGTATTGTAGGAACACTGTTTCCTCTAGAGTCAAAGGAAAGCTGCATGGACTCGGTTGAAACACCAAAAACTCTCGTACTGCAGAACAAAAGCAATATCATCAAGATCAGTACATTATGCAAAATTTAACAACACCAGCATCACATAAGATATCTATAGCATGTAGACAGTAATATTTCAAGATTATTCACAACAAATCATGAGAATTTTTGGTGCCTGAAGATGATTACGAAGAGTCCGAAACTTTGAATATGAGTATTGTGATGTAATTTTTTATTATATATAGACAAAGAGTATCCTGAGAACCAAACTTGGAAATGAAATTTCAGAAAATCCATGAGACTATTGAAATAATAGAATAAATGAATTACAACACTCCAGACAATGAGAAAACTCTTATAAACCCAAAACAAGAGCACCCAGAAACTTACAAGGTTCATGAATCTCTTGAAACCTATCCTAACTAACATTTAACTCTCACAATTATCAATTTGGGAAGCATAACAGTTCATTTGTGATTTATCTGTGGCAAAATTTGCAGGTACTATTTTTTAAAACCTTTGTGTACACTCAATGCATAACCTAATCAATGTGTTCTTCTCCGAAAAGTAACATGATCTCCTTTTGGAGACAAGAATAATTTCTAAAGAATCTAAATACCCAACGGTAAAATGGCTGCAAAATGATAACGAGTGTCTGAGTTTTTCCAGCAAGTATCAGGAAAATTAAAAGGCATAGATAACAGCACTATTCTTGAACACGTGAATTCTTAAAGAGGGGAAACAAAACTGGACCATTTAACAGAGCCGAAGAACAAACAAGAAAATGCCATGAATCATGTAAAACTTCCTCGGTCTGAAAGAAATGAGGAGAAAATTTTAACTAGGCAAGTAAAAAAGGACCTGGCACTTGGAGGCCTCCTGGGAACCTCGGGTTCAAATTCAACAGGGAGTCCAAGAAAGCCATTGAAGCGGTCAAAGGTGACATGAGCAACATGTCTGACATTTGTAGGCCAACTAATCTCCATGGCAGAAGAGAGCTGCTCTTCAACGCCACCCAGACTTCTACAAGGAATCAAAGATTTCCTAAAGACAGTCTCCAAAACAGCCAAAAGGGACAGCTGATCTCCCTCTTCCCTCTCCCTCTTTTTTCTCTCTCTTTCGAACCCAAAACCACCAGAACCCAATACTTCCTCTGCTTCAAGCTCTTCTTCTTCTTGTATTTCAGTATTTCTCCTGTATAGAGCTACAGGACAAAAAGAGGGAATGGTAATAAGGGTGTTATTGTTGTGATTGGCATGTTGGTGCAGTTCATCATTATCTGTTGTTGATACAAATGTAATGGAGCTTGAAGATGAAGGCAAACGTCGTGGGGATTGAAATATTTCTGTCATTTTCCTATTCTTTAATCTATGCAAAGATTGAATTTTTGGGGGAATTTGGTGAAGGGAAAAATGAAATAGTTGGTGGGAGGTTTTTATCTTTCCAATAGATTGCTTATGATGGTTTGGTAGATTATAGAAGGAAGAGAAGTGGAAAATGGAAAATGGGGTATGAAAGCTTGATACTTTTCAGTAGAGTTGGATTGAAGGAATGGCTTTGGAAGGTGAGACTTGAGCATCATTATTCACCTGTCTTTCATGTTTATTTTGTATGTTGATATATTGGCTATTGCACATTCTAAAATGTATTTTCCTCTCCAAAGCCTGACTGGCTTTGCCTATTAGTAACAAGGAAGAATGCAGAAAAAGAGAGAGAGGGGGGATAGTGGTAGAGTGTAGAAGGAGATGATTACAGAACTTTTCTTGTTCAGTTGGAATCCCAACTATTCCTTTCTTTCTTATAAGCAACCTTAGTTAGGCTCCCCCATGCTTTACTGGAAGTATTCTTTACTCTCCACTGGCATTAATTAATTACACGCAACAATATAATTACACCATTTGATCAGCACTAGTTAATGGAGGGGACCCAGTGAAAAAACCATTTTTTAACATTATACATACACATGGGATTTATGTATATATTAGCATTATTACATCTATAAATTCCTTTGGATTATGCTATTAGACTACATCTATTGTATACAAGCAGATTATTTTAAAGAATTCTTTACTATTTTAGAATGTCAAACAGTCTTCCTGAGTTACTCTATCTTAATAATTGACAGATTGGATTTGCTTGAGCCTAATTAACGCCTAGCTGTGACAGTTACAGATCCAAGGAAGGAGAAGGAATTGAGTTGGGAAGATAGAAGTGGGGGACTGGCTAACAAATGCTTTAACTCTTCCTTTGTTCGTAGGTTGAGGTGTTAATTTGCTCGGAACCGAAAGAAGGTCCCCGGATTAGCAGGTGTTAGTTATTGGATTTGGATCGAAGGTTGTTAAATTTATAATTGTAAAAAGATTTATATTTAAAAACAAGATATAGATGCTAAAACAATTTATATTTAAAGAAATTACATGCATATTAAGGATGTATTTAGTTATTAAAATATTCTCATGTAATGTGTATATTTTTTTTATAATTAAAATTATTTAATATGAGAAATAAAATAAATATGAACAATGTACAAAATAATCATCAAAATTAATAAAATATTTTATATTTCTTTCGTTTTATTTCAATTGTTTATTTTGTACTTAATAAATATTAAGGCAAGTATTGCAAATGATAATTATGAAACTTAATTTTTTAAGTTACACTCATTTAATAACTAGTGAATATGTATTAATCATCTTAAAAAATATATTTTTTAATAAATAGTTAGCAATTAATCCAAATTATTAATTAATAACAAGAGTATAATTGTAAAATACGTATTAAAATTAAAAATTAAACGATTAAAATGAAACATTAAAAAAATATGAACAATTGAAATGAGATATTTCTGTATCTTATATTTTGAAAAATATAGAGTAAAATGAAATTTAAGTATAACGAGCCATAACTGAAATCTGGTAAAATATAATTAGTGTCCAGCTAAAGCAAGCACTGATGAACTTTCAAATCAGTTAAGTATCCTAAAGGGAAGTGATTGATAGTTTTGACGATTGCCGGTTTTAGTATTTACTAGTAGCTGTTTGATTTCCATAGTATTTACTGGTGTAATTGAATACTGGAATGCATCAGCATACTGCATACCAGAAACGAAAGCTCCACCATAATACCTCAATTAATCACCTAAAACTACCGTGTTCTTACACTGCTTTGTCCATCAAAAAGCAAAAAAGCACTTCATTGAATATGGAAGTACAGTAATTGTTAGGCTACATGTCTTTTGTTCTTGTGGACAACTGTTACAGTAGTAATTAAAGATGGACCATTCCAACCTAGAAAATTGGACACATAAATACTAGTAAAAGACTTTTAACTTTGTATAAGTATCCAGGCTTTAGTTAGTAGGTGAGAACTCGCAAGCTAGTACGGAGTAGTTGGGGAGTAAAGGAAGCATACAAAAATCAAACAATTTTAACACACTTTTCTTGAATTTCGTATGTCAAAAACAGTATTAAGAGCCAAAACAACAATTTAGTTGATAATAAAAGTTCTTTTTGTCCGATCAAAAGATAACTAATTTTGATGGTTATGGGGCCAGCTCTGCTCATAATTTCATGTTTCTCCTCTTTCTTTTCTTTTCTTTTTTCAATTACACAGTGTAGCATTAGTTTCATGCTTGTCTTTGCGTGTGCAAGATTTGCATAACATGATTGAGTGGTCTAATAATGACTTAATACCCTTAGCTCAAAGAAACTAATCATGACAGTGAGTTTGTGTGTGTGCGTGGCTAATTATGCCCAAAGGGTGGTAACATAATAGCCCCCAATTTGCGAGCAGGTGACCATGAACCAAAACACCATCTCACTTGGCCTCAAGATTCTAGAATAGACAAGAACCAAGTGTAATAAGGACAGGGATAAACAGAGAGGGAAAGAGTGGTTAAGCAGCAATTATTCAAGAAGTAATGGTACTAGTGCATTGGTGTTATTCTTGGAATTGAACCATTATCGTTTTAATATATCTGGTTTTTCTACCAAACACGTGTTAAAGATCTCAACAGTGCATGTATGTACTATGAGAATTGAGAAGGATCTCAAGTAAGAATGTCCGAAAATAATATGATTGACGTCTGAGTAGTAGCAGGAACGAAGAAAGTCTTTTTTTAAAAGTTAATTTTAGTACCAATAATGATATATGAGACCACTTTGAAATTTTGATACATCAAGAAAGGATATCGTGATTCCTCATTCCATATAAAAAGTAAATAAAAAATATAGTATTTTTTCAATTTGAAATTTAATATTTTTATGTTTAAATATTCAGAATTAAATCTTTTATCTTTTTAGAATAGATACTTTCTTCATCTAAAGTGATTTAGAATACGTTGTCTCTCCTCCAATGGATAATACTTTACTAAGATCAAATACTATTTTTATTTTTTTTAATTAAATTAGAAGTGAATATTGAATTATGGGACAAGAGAATAAGTCGTGATAATTAATTGAACTTTTTATTTGTCAACTAAGATAGTTAAAATATAATTATGAACAGTACTTGATAAACTCTATCACGAAGACTTTTAAAATTCTTTAAATTTTATATTACTCTTTTTTTTAAAATTAAATATTTACTTTGACTTTAATTATAAATTAATAAAATTTATTGATTTTAATTGTCTTATCAAATTATTAATCGTGATATTCATGAATTAATTATATGTAAATTTTTTAAATTAAGATGATAAATTTTGAAATTATAAGTTAATTATATATAAATATGTTAAATTATTAAAAAAATTAAATAAAAAACAAATATTTATTTATGAATAAATTAAAATAAAAATATCAACTTTTCAATTTGGAACCCAAGGGAGAGTATAATAAGTTCTTTGTTGATAGACAATTAACAAGCGATGGGCTGGATATCCGCGTTATCCGTAATCTCTTACAAACAAAGGACCACATAGGATGATTATATACGAGTCTGCCCAATGGCCAAATTAGTAAGCAGAAGAAACCTTTTCCTAACTTTTTGTCCCAAATTTTGCCGTTGAGAAAGAAAAGCAAAGGGTAACGAGTAACGCCATTAGTTTATGGAAAGAGTGGCGGCCTCGGCAACATAAGATTTTAGGTTAGTCATCGGCAGAAATGAGGGGAAATTTTTGGACAGCTCAAAGCACAGTGATAAAAGCAAAAGTGAAAAAGTGGTTACTACCGAGATTAGCTTTGTACGAATACCAAACGAAAGCTATGAAGTAGAGAGAGAGAGAGAGAGCGTGTTGTGTTGGCCTTTGCATTATGTTGAAAAACTTGGTACCCAAAACACACCACTTTTTGCTGGCAGCTGCCCGTTGGCGTTATGCCTTGAAAACTATTCCACACTGTTTGAAATTTGAATGCAAAATTGCGGTACACTTCGTTCGTTTTTTTATTTACATATTAATCTCTAGTGTTCTTTCTTTTTTCTTTATTGGATGTAAGAACGGGAAATGAATCTTCTCCATTTCTTGTTTCTTCCAACCGGATTTTTTTAATCCGGTGCCCTTGATGAAAAATTTTAGTAAATGAAATTGGGATATTGGAATTATAACTAAGGAATTTAATCATGTTAATTAAAGTAAGGAAATTAGCTCAAAATGCTCGCTTTATTTGAATATAACTTTGAACTGTTAATTTCATATTTGATATCATTACAAGATAATTTCCTAAAGCTGGTTTTTTTTAAGGATAATTTGCTCTATTTGCAATTATGCAACAAAAATAATATTTTTTTGTGCAATATGCAAAAGCACCCTTAATTTAATTTCATTTTTTTATTCTTATGCTATTTTTTTATTTTTGCTCCAAATATGAAATGAAAACCATCGTTTTGGAAAACCCTCTAACGATGGCAAAAAAAAATGATTAAAAATAAAACAAGGATAGAAAAAGATAAAACAAAAGGTTAAGGATATTTTTGTATAATTTTTTAAAAATATTAAAAACAGTATAAGTATACAAAATATATATATATATATATATAGAACAAAATTTTAACAATATATTTGAAGAAATAAAAACAGTTGAGAGGTATTTTCAACCATTTTATCATTAAAGGATTTAGTAACGATGGTACGGTATCATTAGTTTTAAATATATAACCTAATGTACGCTAATGAATAGGTAATAGCCAATTATTGACTTAGCTGTAGAACTAAAATTATAGATTGGAAGTGATATTGATCAAAATAGGCAAACTTGAAGAAACAAGGGGAAGCTTCGGTCTAAGATCCACCTTTTGCTTGCATCCTTGGCAACTGGCAACTGGCAACCCGTAGCTTACAAGCAAGACACTCCCCCTCCCCCCTTGACACTTTGTTTTGCACAGATTTTTACCCTTGTAGACCAGAAAATTCTCTAAACCTATAAATACCACGTATGAATCATAGGCATGGCCCAAGACAGCCAAAATTGTCTCAAATGTTATCATTTTGCGTGGACACCATGATATTTTTCCATTTGCTAAATAAACATTAAGTTATTAACAGATCTTAACCTTCAAAGTAAGGGATCAAACATCCTCCCCAAGCATACCAAACAAATCAACCAATTTTTTTTCCTTTTTTTAATAAATAAAACACACACCAACTAACTAAAACGATAAAAGAGTGAACATCAAATATAGAATGCTAACCAACCCGTGACAGACCGTGTCTCTATTAGAGGTTTAAAGCAACCAACAAGTAACCATTTGTCCACATATTAGATCATAAAAACAGATGAGAGAACCGAAGATGATTTGGACTAAAAAAGAAACATCAGAATTTGATACATAGGCATCTCTATCCAAAATACCATTCATTACATGTAAACTTAAGTCATAGCAATAGAAATTTACAATCACTGTGTTCTCCCAACAGGTTCAAGGGCTTCAACAGTGACTACACTATTTCCCCTGATGACCTATAATAATAGCAAGAAAAATAACAAATTAGCAAGAGAATGACAGTCAAATTACAGCAAAGAAAACACCTGCATAGGAAGAGATGAAAGAATCAGTAAACTGACTTACCACCATGCCTATGTCATTCTTCTCATTGCCATTAACTTCCACTGTATTATCCACCACCAAGTTCATGAACTGATCAAAACCACGAAGTGTTCCAATCACCATGCGATTGGCATTCAACTTAACTGCATACCAAATAACAGCATAAATTCGGGTAATGCATCAGATAGTTCACAGACATGCAACAAAATATGGTTAATGTCCAATGTGACAAGTGCAAAGTAGTAATGCAATGATAACAAAATTGCAAAGTGGACACCAATGAGAATGTTAAACTGGTATAGCAGAGGAAACTTTTTTCCAATGATTTTATTTAACACATAGTATGAACTTGGTGCCTAGCCTCATCACCCATCCTACCAACCAACAATCTAAATAAAGATGATACAGAGAGGTGTTTCTCTACCTCGATTAAATGGATAACGGATCAAAGAAAGTGCCATAAATGTGAACTTTAGTATCCAGCTAGAGTGCTGCAAGCTATGTAATAACATAGGTCCAAATTATCAGCAGAACTCAAAAGCATGCGAGTAATTTTGAACAGTTTCCAGATTTGTAATGTAAGCCAGATGTTAATAAAAAGCTGTGAAATGTTCGTTTAGAATTTTATGTTGTCCTTGTTCAATTTTCTGGGTAAAATTTAAATCTATCACAAAATCATTGAAGGATAAACCAGTTAAGAAAAATTGTCAATGCAACAAGGTATTTACAAAAAATGAAGACATTCCCTTGCTGAATTATTGGATGTTTCAAGGCCTCATAAATATTCATTGTCAACTCTGCTAGTATAATAATTACTATGGTTAGGCCTAAACGTAGCCTTAAGATAACTGCTTTATCATTTGTTACAGGAACTTTTTGTAGGATTGTAATTATTATTTGGATTTTTTTGAAAATTAACTCATGAGTCAATATTTATAAGCCTCTGAGTATAATTAAAGACTTTTCTGATCATCCCTAATTATAAGTTATTTTGAACAAAAATTAAGATATTTTGTCAATTTGTTTCTAATATTTCGCTCGCCTTCATTTCCTTTTTCATTCCCAAGTTCATTGCAGTTCTCGGTAAATATAGACTCTCATAGAGAAGAAGAGACGAGCATGACTTGATTTTATAATTTCAAGAACGAAAATGTCAGAATAAAAAAGGATATTTTAGTAAAAAATTAACCTATTTATTTTAATTTTACCGGCATCAACAACAGTCCCAAACGACTTATGTTTAGGTGGGAGAGGGTACTAAATCTTCGACAACCACAGCAAAAATAAGCCAATAAAAGTTCTTTATCTGAAACCCAACAGTACAAAGTACGCCTCTAAATATAGAGAAAGGAAAGATTGAAATATTGAAACAACTTCGACATGAACTATGCAACCAATTATCTAGAGAAAGTCCAAATAAAATCCATAGCTGAGAACTTACTCTGCAGCTTCTTGTCCATATATCTGACATGGAGGAAAAAGAAAAAACAAAGAACAAATAATTAGCAATCCAATTGTCGAAAAGGGGGAGAAAACAGAAAATTCTCTGTACCAATAGGTCCAGATGCAGAAAGACAAACTTACTTCTTGAGATCTGGAGGCTGACCGGATCGGCTCATGGCGAAATGTAGCGAGAATCGGAGACGACGATGGAGGGAGAGACCGGAGAGGGGAAACGAAAATTAGCTCACGGGGTTTATGACATTCAGAACGGAAAAACCCTATAACCCAAAACATGGTTTTGGGCCATTTGGTTACTGGTCTACATAAACGGGCCATTTGATTTAAAGAATGAAGTCCTAGACCCATTACTGAGTACCTGAACCAATGGGCTTTTCCGGAATAGGAAGAGATGGCAATAATCTCACTTAAATTTATGGTCCATCTTTAAATTTATGTCCCTTTAACACTTCTATGCCACCCAAATAATATTACCTTCATTTCAAAATATGGATTTGTTTCCATCTTTGCACGGAATTAAGATCATTTAATAAATAGAGTAAGAAAGACTAATAGAATGTTTTATTTTATTTTTCTTTGAAATATACACTATCGAACATATGATATTTAACTTATAAATAAGGTTATTAAATTAATTAAATTGCAAAATTCAAAAATATTTATATTTTGAAACGAATTGAGTATATTTGTTTTGCATACTTTAACATATTAATTTTGGCATAAGCATATTTACACATTTATATGTTACATCTATTAATATTTTATGTTTTTATTATTGTGTTTTGCCATAGATATCGTTTTATATAAAATATTATTAACAATTTCTTGCACTGTTTTCCTATCATATCACCCTCTATCATTAGGTTAAACAGTATGTGGGTAGCTAGTTCTCTATGATTGGTTTCGATCAAGTCCTGCACATCTGTGGGGCATGAGATGGGACATTCATATATTCTATGTAAGTCTTCAAAGTCAATCGCAAACTTTGGAATTCCACGTGATAGAGTAGATTGAGACAAATATTTTATACATGACTTAAATAATTTTTTACTCAAGATATATTTTTGAAGTGGAATTAGGCTGAATTTTAAATTTTAATAAAGTATCATAGTCGACGGAATTTTTACGTTCTGTAAAGCTTTGATCTCTATATTTTTGGCATTCAGGGAATGCAACAAAATCAATGGATTGAAAGATATAGTACTTGTCTTTATTTGGGGAAATCTTTAATGGAAGACCATATCTTTTTTTAAAATAAAATACAATGTATATTGTATTACAGACAGATTCTTAATTAATGTATATGATCCATAAAAACTAAAATTCACTTATAATTTTTTCTTTGATATAATATTTTTTTGTAAGTTTTTAAGTAATTTGTATAACATTTTATGTTTGTATTTAATGGAATCTATTAATTATATATTAGTAAAAAGAATAATAGAATATAGCATTAAGTAAACGAGTAACCGAACCCATTATAGAAACCTCTCAATTTTCAACTCAGCGAAATTCATTGTTAGGTGAAGAAACCAATTACTTACGGGAAGACGGAATTAATTCCCTATGGACTACAGATTCCCTTGTGAACAAAAAAAAAAAACAAAGAAGGGTAAAGAAACTGTCAAACCATAAAGACTCTTTGAACTTCTTTATATTTTTTTTCCAAACAACCGGACGTAACGCAACGCCAAGTGGAAGTGGACGTGGGCAAGGACAAGGACGGCGGCCACCGGTCCTCTATTCTTTTCCGGTCGTTGTTCCAACTTCACACCCATTAGTTTATTTATGTTAAAATCGAACCCATCACATCCCGAAGTCCGTGACCTTGCGATGGGATTTTAAGTTAGACTATTTAGGTCCATACTAATATAATATAAGTAACGGACAAATGAAATGAAATGAAATGCTCTCCTAAGGGATTTTCTTTCATATTAGCTGCTCTAATATTATTTATCACATTCTGAGATCGTGAACTTGAAATGCAACACAGTATTAATGATTAATTATTTAGTAATGTGTCAAAATATATATTTTAAGTGAATTATAAATAGTTAGAGTTATACTAATCTATTATAATATAGTCTCATGCAATTTCAATGTGAAATTGGAGTGATATGTAAACACTTTTGAGTCCTAATTCCCCTACTCGAAAACCCCTTCGGAAGCAGGCATAACTTTATTAGAGTATATTAAAAATATAATTTAAATGGTCTTTCAAGGACAGCGGGTACCAAAAGGTTCTTCTATGAATGACGATTTGTTAATATGAAAAGAGAGATATTCCGTGAATAATGGGGTACAATATTGTACATTGTGATTGATAACGTTAGTGAAAGTGAAAGCATTCTGTACTTTTGTGCTTCTTCCTGCATTTAGTTGTACTTAGTCCAAATTTGGAATAAAAAATTGTTGAATCTGCTTGCTGATGATGATGAACTCTTTCAACCAAAGGCTTAGCACAATTCGGCCATTTCTGGTTGCTTTATTGTGTTTGGAATGAGGAATTCGGCTTGGTTGTTGCTGTTCTTTTATTGAACTAGCATTTTTACAGCCCGTGCCATGCACAACAAATTTTTTTATCTGAGATAAATGTTAAAAAATATAAGATTTTATAGATTATTATTAAAATATCAAACTTTAACTATCAAAGTTTTAAACATGCAAACCATTCGAGCTAATTTTTCTATCTTAAATTTAGTTTGCATCCGATCAAGATAATATTTTTAACAAAATTTGAAAAATATAAATTATAAAAACATGTGATTTTATACTCCAATTAGTTCTCAACAAAGTGATATTGCAATGCAATCAAACCTCATAGTTATTTTTAATTTTAGGAGAGCTTTGATTTTTTAGGTACACAGAAGAACAAAATAATTGTTAGAGCTATCGTCAGATTTTTTTCAAAGTATATTTTGCATCTAACAAACCTACTATTTATACTCCCAAGCCTGACAATTTGATTTATAAGGCTTTTTGTAATTAAAATCAGAAAAATAAAATACTAATTAAGAGATCTGATACTTATAATACGTTAAGCATTCAAGGTTTGAATGCCAACTCAAAAATACGACTCATCAATAGCTCTACACCATCACATGCTATTCTGATGGGATTCATCGTTGCAATTTGTGGTGGCCGATGCTTAATGCCCTTCAAATGGACGAGTTGTTGTGAATGCTTTAATCTTTGCTAGATTACATATATTCAAGAGCACGCGAGGGGTCTTTGTACAAATATGTGTATGTAATACAGATTGATGCATGAAATTTAAGCAATACGAAGTTAATGCAATTCAAGTATTGCAAGTTAAAATATTTTTTCTTTAATAAAAAAAATACTCTAATATGTCATAGCACTGAGAGTATTATGTCATTCAATGGGCTTCAACGTTGGATTGCTAAACAACTATTGGTATTTTATAAATTTTTTAGGAAAAACTCCTTATTACATGTATGCATTATAGCTTGCTTTTACTTTTTTTATTAAAAAATACTATGGACTGGTGTCAATATGTGGTTAAAAATCCATTAGTAACATATAACACTTCATTATAAATTGAATATTATAAAATAAAAAAATCAAGAATGATATTTTAACCAATGTGTCATTGCTATTAACGTATTTTAAGATGAGATTTAATGATTATTTAAATTTAAAAAATTAATTTCTTTTTTGAAAGAGAGTGAATGTTCACTTTTAACTTTAATTAAAAATTTTAAAAAGTTTTTTATTTTAATTAACTTAATAAATTATCATTGATATTAATATAATGTATTATAGAGTTCATAAGCTAATAATATGCAAATATATTAAATTAAAAAGGTGAGTGATGTAGATTATAAGTATGAGATATATAAGTCATTTAAATTAAAGATACTATTAATAAAATTTTGAATAAAAAATATATTTAAAATGAACATTCAATTAAAGGCAAAGAGAGTATTAAAGAAATTTTTAAATGAAAAATATATATTTATTTTCAAAAGAATAAACGTTCAGCTGTGAATATATCAAATTCAAGAAGAAAATCTATATAGTTATGAAGGAAAGAAGTCTCGGTACAGAAATAGAATATGCTTTCCAGTGTCTGAATAATAAATTAAGATCTTCGAGAGAAACTTTTACCAATTCAGCAACAATTAGATGCAACTAAGATTTTTAATTAAAAATTATATTCAATCAATTCCAATACGGGGTTAGGGTTTTGTTTTCATTGCACTATTGCTAAATTTTTTTCCTCATACTTTATGTATTTAATTTCTTAAAATTTATAAGTCCAATATTTTCTGCCATTATTTAATTATTACATACACAGGCAAATTAAACACGAGAGAGTAAAGAAAATACTCCTCAAAATGAAACTGGACTAAAGATGATAAAAAGGGCACATATTAAAAAGAATAAAATCCCAAAAAAATTGATTTTTTTATAGAATACATACTTAAAAATACTTTTAGAAATGATATAAATCTTTTATGATTTACTATCATAAAACTTGGACTTGTTATGTCAAGGGATATTCCTTAGGGGAAGACGTATCATTTCTCTCTCAAACAGTCAATCTCTCCCGTTTGGCTGTAGCCAGTTGCCTGCAGACAATAACGTCCTTTTTTTACTAGGATTTTTTTTTTTTTTTTGGAATTCTTCTGGGCACATGTTATGGCTGTCCACTATCTGAATTTTTCGAGCTGGTATCAAAGCAATGGAGAAGCAAAAGTTAGTGGGAGTTGACTCAATTTTTTTCACCCAAAAAAAAAAGAAAAAGAAATAGAATATCATGGAGAGGATATAATCTATAGACCACTTCATTGCTCGCCACTATCTTTGATGTTATCCCCCCCAACTTAGCCGTCCATCCAATACATTTCTTTCTCTTCAAATCTAAAAGGAAAAGAATAAATTTCAAAAGATCACTAAGAACATTTTTTGAATAGTGATTCTGAGTCCCTTTTTTTTCTTCCCCTAAAAAAGAAAGAGTAATATAGATTGGTGGGTGCAGGGATTCTTATTCTGAAATGTTTAATGCTATGATCATTTCTTCATTTCGGCTGATATATATATATATATATATATATATGGAAGTTGAACCCTATTATATGGCCATCCACTGAATTATAGAGCCGTTATAACTAATCAAATCTGCTTCTTAATTTAAGCCTGCAAAGAACAAAAAAAAATCAACACAAAAGAACAAGAACACTATTCAATCGAAAGTTTTAGCTTTGCTGTGGAAAGTGCAAGGTTGGTATTTGATAGTAGCTTTTCAACCAAAGCCTTAAAAGAAATCAAGAGAAGATTCCCTTCATTCAGCATAATGGTAGCTAGGGAACTTAAAAAATCTAATTTTGACCTTGGATTTCCAATATATGCCTACTCCTTCCATTCTTAAATAATCCACAAGTCTTTTAATTTAATATATATATATATATATATTAAAATGATTTTTTTCTCTCCTATTTATTATGATTATAATTTTCAGTCTTTTTTAAAGAGAAAAAAAATATCATAATCTTGTATTAAAAGTTATAAAATAATTTAATTTACACTGAGACTACAAGGAAAGGAAAAATTAAATTAGCTTAGCATCATTCTATCATTCCTTGATTGGCTCCTTGACACACGCGCCGCAATGTGAATCCCAATTTAGTTTTTTACACACCCATTTAAATTATTACCACCCATTTTTTTCCTAATTTTTTAAAATATAATCTTCTTAAATTTGTAGCCTTGATAACTACTGTCCCATGATTCCTCCTAACCTCAGAAATTGAGAAGGGAAAGGTTCATTTGAGAAATTGTGGTACGGCACAACTATAGGGCTTCTAGTCATTTCTATAATCTAATACTATAACTACTTTTTAACTATTGTTTACTCGAAGGACAATTCCTAACGACACTACAATACAATGATAGGCAGCTCTACCTTTCCGAATTCTGATCAGACTAATTTTTAAAACTCTCGAGGCAAATGTCCTCTTTACAGTACTACAAAAGCCAATCCCAATTCCCATCCTCACCCACCCTTTCCTCAATGCTATTCGTCAAGAATTTCCTTTCTCCTTAGCTCCCATCTCCATCTTTCCTTTTTCCTAGTGCTCTGTTCTTTCCTTTTTTCCAAGCTTTTTGAAGGAAGAGGAAATGTTGGGCAAGAAAATTGGATCAATGAAAAAGTTGGCTAAAAGGGCTAAAGGTATCGGAATCAGCAGCCATGAACCTTCTCAGTTTGAATGTCTTCTAATAAGGGATAGTGAAGCAGGGTCTTCTCCTTCTACCACGCCTACTGGAACCTTTGCAGTGTATGTAGGAGAGGAAAGACAGCGGTTCGTGGTGCCAACGGGCTATCTTTCTCACCCGCTATTCAAGATGTTGTTGGAAAAGGCATACAATGAGTTTGGTTTTGATCAAAAGAGTGGTCTTGTGGTTCCTTGCAGTGTTGCTGCATTCCAAGAAGTGGTAAGTGCTGTAGAATGCTGTAATGGCAAGTTTCATTTTGGGGATTTGGTAGAGGAGTTTCTATAATCATCAACGGTTTTAGAAAATCGTGTAGTTGGATTGTAATTTTTGTAATCGTTAAAGTAGATTCAGATGAGACAGGGGTTCCAATGTCTCTGAGAATGTAAATTATGCGTACTAGTCTTAGTTGTTAGTTCAACCAATATGATGATTTAGATATCAAACACATTTTGAATTTGATGGTTGAGATCAAACACTTCTTTTGCCAAGCTTGATTGGCTTAACTTATGGATCTTCTCAATCTCAGTCCTTGATCATAGTTCTTGAAATTTAGCATCATGAAATCTTGATCAATTCAAAATTCAAAGCCAATCACTAGCATTTGTGTGTGTCTGTGGTAGGTTGGTGGGTGGGGGGGGGGGATAGTTCTATCAGTTTTCCTCTTGTTCTTGTTCTTTGGTTTTGATTAATGAACACAAGAGCCAGAAAGAAATGTAAGCATAACCATGAAGTGAATCAGGATATTAGTAATATATGTATATGCATCCGTCAGCGTAGCATCTGCCTATTTTATTACCATGTGTAAACAAATGCTTGTTTTGTGTTCGTTTTTTTTGTTTTTTTTTTTTGAGGAAATGCTAGTTGTAGTTTTGAATCCTGGAAAACGTATCCCATGCTAAAACTTAATTTAAAATTGCGGGGCAAACCTTCCTGATGGAAACAATTTGGTTAAAATCTTCAAGAAGTTGTTTCTTTGCACTGCCTTGGACTTTTGGAGCTTCTTCGTCCCTCAACAACCAATGATGGGAAAGTAAAGGATGAGCACAATGATTTTACAATCAAAAGGGCTTATCAGAATTCAGAAGGGCAAGCCTTCTATTCTATGTCAACTGGGTGGTTCTTGTTTGGTAAACTGATAAATTGTCAAGTTCATCCATGTTCTTCTGTGAAGTTTCTTCGTGAGGCTAGGATGCTTTGCTTACCATTCTATCAGTTATAAGTTGGACCGAGAGTGTACTGGTGATGTTTGGAAGTACAAACCAATGGACAGAATGGGGCATACGTTGAATGTCAAACTTGAAACTTATGGTATTATTAAAAGTAATCTACAAGGTAAAAGCAAGTTAGTTCCCTGTAAAACATTTTCATTTTCATCCACATTGTGAATTGTGGATTCAATTTTCTTCTCCCTTTCTCCAATATGTAATAAAAATAATAATAAATAAATAAAAGCAATCTACCGGGAGATTTTTCCTATGGGATGAAGATTATAATGGCATTATTTTCTTGTAATTGATGTTATAGACCTTCACTGGAGAACGAGTCCGTTGTTCTTCTGCAAATGCACATGTTAAATAGTCTCAAGAGTCAAGGAGGACGAGAGTTCTATTGCGCTGTTAGGCCTTCGTGGCCTCATCCTATTCTCACCCGTCACAAATGAATATTGCTATGTAAAGCCACTTGCCAAGAGAAGAAATTATTAAAGATCGACACTTTGTACGGTTGACCGTTGAACGCATTTTGAGAATATACTATACTATTCTTCCAATTTCAGCAATAGGAAAGGGAGAACACTAATCGTCAAAGTAGAATGATTGAGAATTAGAAAATAGCTGACTCGTGCCGAGCATTTGGAATAATACATTTCCCTTATTTATCTAGTCAATCGATGATCATACTAATTAGCTAGTGGAGTCAATTCTTTCATTGGTATTGCCGCCCGCCACAAGAACTTTTATCATTTTGTCAACCAGACCTTGCATTTGATCTCTGGAGTGCAAGGGAAATGGGAATACACAAGCACAATCCAGTTGACCATCTCTTATTGTATCAAATATAGCAATGGAGGGACCAACACCGTGGGCAGCTGCGCAGCCTATGTAGTCTTCCAGTCCAAGTCTTGATGCTGTTTTTTGGAATGATCAATTACGGGGTCCTCAAAAACAGAGATCAGTGAAGTCCTGAGTGACGAAGATGGTGTTAAACCAGGGTTTTCTATGGCCTTACGCATAAGGAAGTTGAAATCAGCCATGTCTGAGAAGTGCTTGTCATTGTCCTTTGCCTTAGCAAAGGATGTGTAGGTTCTATTTGCCAGTTCCCACAAATCTTCTCCTCCCTTTATGTCATGTGTGTTCAAGATAGCCGAGTGATAGAACCCTGCACTGACTATTTAGGCCATGAGACTCGAGAGAGAAGGTAAAAGAAATCAGCGCATACAGTTGTTGTTTTATTTTTTGGTCATGAACAATTAGGCTACAAATGTGATATATTTTGTGTATTATTTCTTGAACTGAAAACTTAAAAGAATAGAGCTGACCATGATGGTTGCTTGTGAGAACCGGATCAAGAATGGAACGGCAGTCAACGAGAGTGACAACACCATACTTTTCCCAGTGATCATCGGGGAATTTTTTTGAGGAATGAGCAGCAATCAAGCCAGCTGCCGCCAAGAGCCCACATAATTTAATTTCTCTGGACTCACAGCCCTGCAAAATCAGTCTACCACTTGAGAGTTCTTTCTGGCAATAAGGTAGGGAGAAAGCATGCTAAAAAATTCCACCCCTCAGTAACCGAACTAACTACTCCGAGTACCATTTTTTATCGTCATGTACGTACTATAACATCATGTACCCTTTTTTATTGCACTGCGATATTAAGAGAACCTATTCTACTCTAATGCTGCTGCTGGCTTTAGGCCCCATCGCTTAGGTATATGTATAAAAACTGACACAGCACTTTTCTGCAACTATTCTCCTACCGCCAAAATAAATACGATAAATTGATAATAAATACCTAAACTTGTCTATATGCCATTTAACAGTTCATCCCAGCTTCCCATCTTAGAATTGCTTCACTACAACCACCCACGTATGATGAAACATTTTGATTGAATTTTACCCAAAATAAGAAAGACATACATATCACCAATCATATGTTACGCTGCAAGAACCACACTGCTCTGAAATAGCAATTTCACCCAATTGGGCTTCTTTTGATTGATTAATTATAAAGAGCAGGAAAATGGTTCTTAGAACAGCATTCTTACATGTCAGATACGCTGGCGTAAAAAAATTGAAAACCACTGCTCCTTCGCTTCTACAACTCGAAGGGAGTTTTAAGATAGTGACATTAGTTAACTCCAAGAAAGTAGGCCGAATAGGCCCAAGGAGCCTATAATCAAAAAGTATTTTGGGCCTATATTAGGTAGGAAAATTTGGGGAGAAAAAGAAGCCCCTCAAGAAAAAAGAGGAAGGGTTTGGAGAAACTTCTAGCCTCTGGGCCCTAGGGTAGGTGGTCGGTGATGTTATAACTTATAAGGAAAGAAATAATTAAAAAAAAGAAAAATAACTTATTTGGTACCTCAAGTTATGGTAATTTACCTATAAGGGCAACCCAAGTTTTTTTTTCTATCTTTAGTACCCAAACAAGTTACAACTTACCAAATTCTGACCAAACTCAAATGAATTCTCAGGGGAAAAAAATGCACAAATTTACTCATGTAAAAGGTGAGATTTCATTGGGAAAAAAAAATCATGAACTAACTAAATTACCCTAAGAAATGCCCCTCATGAGCAACCATGCATTCTTTTTGCTCAAGATTTCGTCAGATTTGACACCAAAAGAAGAAAAAAAATGATAGGTCACGATTTGTTTGGATGCAGAAAAATAAGAAAAAATATTTGTTGATATCTTGTTGGTGAATGGACCTAATTTCAAGTACCATTTAAGCAATTCTTCCTAAAACAACTTTCTTCCAAGCTCCAACAAGAAATGGATTTCAAATATGTCCTTGTCAGTTGTCATATCATCTATTTCAAAAGAAGAAAAAAAAAAAACAGTGTCACATTGACATAGTTACGTTATAAAGATGCAGACATCAATTCTAAAAGAAGGGAATCTCTATGTAAAAAATTGGCGAACTTACAGCTAGAATTTTTCCAGTGTCCTCCGCATTCATCTGCAACTTGACCACCCGTGATGATCTTGGTGAATCAGTGTCCATGAAGGTTAAGTTTGACAAACGAAAAGAATTCAAAGAGTAACCTAGCATATCCATTCCCCGTGCCCAAAAAGGCTTGTTACCTTTGCCACTTGGGATATAATCCTCAATTCCCAGATTAACCTCCCCATTTTTCTCAATTTCCCTTTTTATCCCTCCTTCATCGATAGCCATCAGCTCCACCAGTTCCCTTAGCAACGAAGCCGCTGTTGTCCTGTCACATACCGACGTGTGGAGCCGGAGAGCCACCGCCCACTGGTCGGCGGGCAGATCGTATACGGTGGCGAAGAATAAGTCCGAGTCAGTTTCAGATGAAGGATCGGTGTTGATCCAAGGGTTGCAATTCAGCTCGTGTTCGAGGATTAGATGGAAATTGGAAATTGTGGGTTGGTTAAGGTTTGGATCTCTGAGGCCTTGGAGAATCTCAGAAGTTGATGAAAGATCAAAGGATTGGATTTCGAGTTGGGGAGAGGAGAATGTGATGTAGGAGTAAGTGTCTGTGGTATGGTCGCAGTGAAGTTTGGAATTGAGGATGGGATGTGCATCTTGGAGTTTGTGCAGGGCAGTTCGGAAAATAGGAATATCTGGGGGTTTAGATAGGAGCAGAGTCAAAACAGTGATACCTGTACCACCAGGCACGGCCTTGCACCAGCTGCTCTCGGTGCCGCCTACAGGGCGGCTCTGGGACACACCTGGTTGTAGGCTACGGCTCCCCTCTCCAGACATTGATTGAGGTTCTTGAGTCTTGACACTACTCGTATCAGCTAATTGACGCTAAAAGATGTTATCAGGGGTTGGAAAGTTTGCAGTCGTCACTCCAGACAATGTTGAAAAATGCGAAAATGATGAGTACCAAACAAATTAAGGAGCGTCAGCCGGAGAACAAGGAAAACTCTCCCATAAGTTTTGTAAATGTGAAATTTATGACTCTAATGTAATTTATTTAAGATTAATACTAACTTCAGGTGCATCTTATTTATATTAAAATTTTCTAAAGTGACAAAAGATGCTACAAAGCATACTATTACACGTTATAAACACATCAAAAATATCATTGCCAACTGCGACAAGATGTCCCTCTGCGCCTTTACCACTTGACAAAAAGGGTTTCCTTGTGTCGGAAGGGGATAAAGGTTTCTTCTTCTTGATTATGAATCCCAGATCATGCCTAATACTGGCTGTGACTATTCCATTATCCATTTCTGCCAAGTTCAATTTCTTGAAGTGAACTAAAAATCCTTTTCACAAGGTAACTAGTGAACCAGTCACATACGGTTAGTATATAGAGACCGGAGAAAAAGGATATTCTCTCGCTGAATTATCTAATTGTTTCATGTCCTCATAACTATTGATTATATCAACTCTGCTGGTACAGATATTATATTGTGAGGCTTAAATTTAGCCTTAACACAATTGCTTTATCACTTTTTACTGGAACTTTGTAGGATTGCAATTATTATTTGGAAAATTTCTAAAATTAGTTCACGAGTCAATCAATATATGTAAAACTAGATTCAAAATAAAAATTGAAACTTTTCGATAGAAATAGCAAAAACTCTGTGATACATGTTTCGATCTGAAGTTCACTAATCACAATAGTGGCTATATAGGGTTTCTGCAGATGGAAGTACACACAGGGATCCCAATAACTATCCATACTGTATCTATTCTATTATTTCAGAGCCTAAAATGCAATAGAGCAGAAGTCCCGTCCAGCCCTTTGGCATTAAAGTAGGACACAAAGTCCTTCACTGTGGTTTCCCTGTACTTTGGAGGATTGTCATCTGATAACAACTCCTTAATAGGTCCATACAACTTTGACCTTGGAAACATGTTTGTGCTAAAGAAGGATGCCACTGATACCCTTGGGCCAACACGGTTTGCCAACACTCTGTGTTCAACACTCTTGAACTTGTCATTCGTGATAAGCTGAAATGTCCAGACACAAAAGGACTGTTAATTACTGCCTAATGCCTAATAGTCGCAGCATATTTTCTGTAAAAATGGAACGTTCAATTTTAGACGAAGGGAGTAGGAGAAAATAGTGTACCTGCATAAGATCTCCAATATTGATGACTAGAGCTCCCGGTGTAGGAGGAACATCAACCCACTGGTTTTGATGAAGAACTTGCAGCCCACCTAAATGGTCTTGGAGAAGCACAGTGAGGAAATCGTTGTCAGCATGTTTGCTCGCACCTATGGTTAATTCTGGTTGAGGGCATGCAGGATAGTAGTGGCAAAGAATAGCAAGCCCCTGAGCACAACCAATGTCTTTCAGGTAATTTGAATCGAGCCCTAAAGCCTCTGAGAGTAGTTCAAACAGAGTATATCCCAAACTCATTACTTGTTTTGAGCACTTGATGAGAATATCACTGCCACCACACAAAATAAATAAAAAGGACATGGAGTTACAAAGAATTCAGAAACTACCTAGCAAAGGCTTTGTTGAAATTTTTACAAGATCAGGCCTTCTGCCAAATTTCATAATTAACAAATTAAATGTCTCTTTAAGAAACAGAGATCGTATATACTATATACGTATGCCTAGATTCGAACTTGATTATCTTAAATATGTCAACAACATACCTGCAGACAGTGGGCAATTCTTCTGGACTAGGAGGATTAGGAGTCATCATGCAGTAAAGTGTATCTCTCCAATTGGTAAATGGTGCACTATACAAATCAAAATTGCTATTGTAAACAACCCTTTTTGACATCTCTCTAGTGTACCATTTCTTTTTGGCATCAGTTTCTTGCTCATAGAATCTTCTTGTACCATCTAACATTTCTTCAAGATCACTCTGCGGGATTCCGTGATTGATAACTTGGAAGAAACCCCATATTTCACATGCATCACGGACATGATCTACTATCGCCTTTCGCTTGGATTGGTTTTTGTCGATGCCATGGAGATCAATGACTGGAAATACAAATTGTGAGCCATTGGAATCGGAAGTCTTGGAATTCTCAGGTGGTCCAATGAAAATTCGAGGGATCTCGGTGATGCCAGAATCAACAAGTCCCTTCACACCTTCACAGGTTTCATCAAAAGCTTTTAATTCACTTTTCCGGTCATATTTTAAGTCAATTGAATTCTGAACTGAACTTCTCCCAGCGACTTCCATTTCCTAGCTTTAGTGAAGCAGGATATCTTTCTTTTCTTGTTGCAAAAGAATGGCCTATAATTAAACAGTTATGTACCATACATATATATATATATATATATATATATATATATATATATTATATTGTAGTTCAAGCCAGAAAGCTTCTTTGGTGAATAAAGTGTCTATAGAATGGGCCACGACATGAAGGAAATTTCCTAGTCTCAAGCATCTCATATTAACTGAGTTTTAACATTTTCGTTTTTGGTCTGTTTCAAGGTAAAGGATAAATTTTCATGAAGAATTAAAAGATAGAGAGAATCAGATTTAGTGGTTCTCATTAGGACAAGTGCTCAAAAAGCCAACACTCTTGCTTGAATTTTTGAAAGTCTATGTTCTTAATTTTAAAAATAGAAGTTAATTTCGATTTGTTGAAGAGACATTTTTTTCAGAAAAGATTATAAAGACTTTAAAGTCCTTTCTGTTACAAATGAATTTACAATTTGTCAATTCACTCACCCTACTCTTCTCATTTTTCAACAGAACAAAAAGTAAATTTAGAAATTCAATTTAAATACACGTAAAACAATTTCTTTTAAAGATTGTCCAAAATATATGTTATATATATTATTTCTTTCATGTCCTCGATTATCTATTTTGTTTTGTTTAGTTTATAAAGATTGAGAAACGTATTCGATTAGAATTTGGCTATGCTTGAAAAGGGTTGAGCCGTGAGGCGTCTGCTTTGGCCTTTTAGTTGCCTCCTGTAGTGTGGAAGACTTTTACTAACAAGTGGCTGCTGGTTGCTTTGTCAATGCCCAGTATTGGGCTGTATTTTGTCTTTTGGGTGGATAAGGAATGGGTCAGTAGCTAAGGACTTTCCTCTGTTTTGGTGATGGCAACTTCCAGTCTTGGCAGCGATCGGGGGGAATTGTGGCTTCGTATCTTTCTTGTGGCCACAAGAGTGTTTTGTTGGTTTTTGGGACCTTTGTCTTATGTTGATGATTTGAATTGGGACGTTTACAATTGCTTCCAATTCTTGCAATTGATGATTGGACGTTTGGTTCCTAATTTCATGGTGCTTTGCTTACTATCTTGTGTTCATTGTTAGCCGTGGGTGAGAAAACTGTTGGACACAGCATAAATAATTACTCAAAATAAATATTAAATAAAATAATTAATAAATAAATGACATTAATAATTTAACGTGTTTCATTTTTAATTTTGAATTACATCAATTTTTCAAGTTCCCAAATATTCTTTAACCATAAAATAGTATGTATAAAGAAAGTATTTTCTAAGACAAGAGATAATACAAAGTGAGATATAAATATTGACACTTAAGTAATTTTCAAAATACCTTGAAATAATTTTTCTTCACTATTTTTATCACTTTTCCTTTTTAAAAATATTTTCAAAAGCTCACAAAACTTACTTCTTCAGAGAACTTCTCTAAATTTCTTGTTGAAGCTAGAATTGGAATTGAAATGCTTCTAAAGCTTTCAAACGCCTCATTTTATAGGCAATTAAGCTCACTAAAAGCTTGCATGGTTTTGATAATAAAAAACACATGTCCATTATTATTATTATTGCTTCATGTTTTTCTACCTAATAAATTAGATAGTAATTTGACAGTTCATAATTGAAGTTGTGATTACTAACAAATCTCTCCCTCCCGACTATATCAAGGGAGTTAATCGACAAAACTCAAACTTTTCCTTGGGCAGAACTTATGTTAACATATTTGATCCATTTTCATATGTATGGATCTTGTCAATTTGTAGTAGCTTATCCTCTAATATATCTCTAATTTAATGATATCTCACATCAATATATTTGGATCTTGAATTAAATAAATAATTCTTCCAAAAATGAATAGCACTCTGAGTTTTACAAAATAATTTATACTTGTCTTGTTGCACGTCAAATTCTTTTTAAAACTTTTTCATCCACAACAACTTCTTACACGCTTCTATTGCTGCAATAAACTTCGCTTCAGTAGTAGAAAGGGCAACACATTTTTGTAATCTTGATTGTCATGATACAACTCCATCTGCAAATGCAACAAAGTTGCCTGAAGTACTCATTCTTGAGTCTATATCACCAACCATATCTGCATCGATATAACCAATCAACATTGGTTTGACATCTTCAAAGGATACACAAATTTTGGAAATACTTCGAACCTGAAAATTCATTTTACTGCAGCCCAATGTTCTTTTCCAGGATTTGAAAGAAAACTACTCACAACTCTAACTGCGTGAACAATATTTGATCGTGTACATATCATAGCATACATCAAACTTCCAACTGCTGAAGTATATTGAATCATTTTCATATATCCGTTCCCTTTATCTGTGAAAGGGCATTATTTAGTACTTAACTTAAAGTGATTAGTAAGAGAACAAGTAATTGTTTTAACTTTATCCATATTAAATATTTGAAGTACTTTTTCAATGTACTTATCATGTGACAACCATAGTTCCTTAACACCTCTGTCTCTGATGATATTTATGCTAATAATCTCATGGCAAAAGACTTTCTCAATTGTTTCTTCAAATATTCAATTCTAAAAATATTTTGGCCAACAATCAACATGTCATTCACATAGAGCAAAAGAACAATGAAATCACCTTCAGAAAATTTTTGCACAAAAACATAATGGTCTTAAGTAATTTTTTGGTAACTTTGCTCCCCTATAATAGATTCAGACTTCTTGTACCATTATCTCGATTTTTGTTTCAAGTCATAAAGACTTTTTTCAGTCTACAAATATAGTCCTCATTTCCTTTTTGATTGAAACCCTCTACCTGCTTCATGCATATTTCTTCTTCCAAATCACCATGTAGGAAGACGGTTTTGACATCCATTTGCTCAACCCCCAAGTCAAGACTTGTTGCTAACCCAAGCACTGTTCTGATAAATGTCATCTTCACAATTGGTGAGAAAATCTCGTCAAAGCCAATTCTTTTTCTTTGATGAAATCCCTTGACAACTAGTATGACTTTGAATCTTGGATTGAAACAGTGTTCTTCATGTTTGATTATGAACACCCTTTTTTTTTTCAAAACTCTGTTACCTTTTGACAGCTTCACTAGTTCAAACGTTTTATTCTCACTTCAATGATTTCATTTCATCTTGTATGGCTCAATCCACTTCTGTTTGGATTCACAGTTCATGGCTTCTTCAAAGCTTTATGGTTCACCCCTATCAATGAGTAACATATAATCACTAGTTGAATATCTTGTAGAATGTTGTTTTGTCCTATCACTTCTTCTTAAAGGAATTGGGGAGGCTATAGGTATTGGTTATAGCTGATGAATATCATCTTCCTCATTTTCATAACCAACTTTTATGGGAACATCATCTTCATTAGATAAATTAACTTGACCTTCTTCTCCAACATGTCTTGGCACTGGTGTTGGAAGAATTAATTTTAGATCTAATGAGCCATCATTGGAATCAAGAATATCCTTCTTCATTTTGTCAATGCTTTCAATGGTCTCATTTTCAATTAAAACATCATCACGACTTCTTATGAGTTTCTTGTCAACTGGATCATAAAATCTATAGTCAAATTGATTTTGACCATAGTCAATAAAAATACATTGTCTTATCTTGACATCAAGTTTGGATCTCTCATCTTTGGGGATATGTACAAATGTTTTTGCAATCAAAAACCCGCAAATGACCCTTAAGAAACATTATTTTCTTATTATACTCTTTTAGGAACATCTAATTTAAGATGTATACATGGTGAAAGATTAAGCACATGTGCAACTATGTATAAAACTTCACCCCAAAAGGTTTTAGACAACTTTGCATGTGAGAATAAGCATCTGACTCTCTCTATCAAAGTTCTATTCATCTTCTCAACCATGCCATTTAATTGCAGTATTTTCAAATGTGTTATTTGATATCGAATATCATGCTCTTTGCAGTAAGCATGAAATGGTCCAATGTATTTTCCACGATTCTCTGTCCGTGTGCATTTTAATTTCTTCTCAATTTGACTTTCAACTGAGATATGAAATTGTTTAAAGGCATTTAACACTTAATCTTTTATTATCAAACAATACACCTATGTCTTTCTTAAATAGTCATCAATGAAAGTCACAAAATACTGAGTACCACCAAGTGACTTAGGTATTGATCCACACAAATCTGAACGAACTACATATAACACATTTTTGAATCTGGAAGGAGATAAACTCTTAAAAACAACCATATTTTGTTTGTCTGTTAAACAGTAAGCACATTTCTCCAAATGCATTTTATCTATATTAAGTAGCATCTTCTTCTTGACAGGACTTGTCAATCATTTTTCACCCGTATGACCAAGTCTCCTGCGACATAATTCAACAACATCATCATTCTTCACAACACTTATAGTGTCAATTGAGAGTTTTGCATTCATTAAATACAATGTTGTATGTTTTGTACTTCGGGCCATCACCATGGAACTTTTTGTAAGCTTCCATTGGTTATTGAAAAATGCATTACAAAAGTCTGCATAATCAAGTTTTCCTGTAGAGATTAAATTCAGACGAATATCTAGAATATGTCTGACATCTCTTAAGACTAATCTAGTGTCATTCTTCGTTTACAAGAAAACATCTCATGTGCTAAAAACTTTTGATATATTTTCATTTCTCATTTTGACTGTGCTAAAATCTCCTATTATATAAGATAAGAAGAATTTTCTTCGAAATGTAGCTTGAATAGTAGCACCATGGTCAATCACCTAACTGGTCTCGTGGAAAGGAATATTGACAATATCTCCATCATAAACAACATAAAATTCGTCGTTAATGGTATATGTTTGTTCATCATTATTGTTAACTTTCTTGCTTTAGTTCTTCTTCTATTCACTTTTGAACTTTCGATAAAATCTTTTGATGTGACCCTTTCTATTTACAGTAATAGCATTCAATATTGGCATATTTCTTTGACTTTTCTATGCTATTTTTTATAGGGTTTTGATCCCTAAATTGGCTCATTCCCCTAGAGTCTATCCCCAAAAAATCTTATAGTGAAAAAGATGAGATTTGTGATCTTCTTTTTATTTATTCTTTTAAAATATCACTTTTAACAAACTTCATATATACTACACCATTAGTACAGTGTTAATGAGTGAGATCTTCAAAATTTCTCATGACTCTTATAGATATGCTAACGTCATTAGAGCAAATACTTCATCATCCAGCTTTATATCCAATATGAACAATTAGTCAAGAATACCTTGCATCTCGTTTATATGGTCTGCTAGAGTATCTCCTTCTTTGTATTCCAATTGCATCATTTTTGTCAAGTAAAATAATATATTATTCTCCATCTTTAATGCATACAATCGTTCAAGTTTACTCCATAGCGTTCGGGCATAAGTCTCATTACAAATGTGGTTGTAGACATTGTCTTCAATATATTGACGGATGACACTACATGCATGTTTATGCTCAAATTCTCACTCTTCATCTGACTTTCTTTTAAGTTTAGCAATTACAAACGCTGATAGATGCATTTTCATCACAAATAGAAAATCTTTCATTTTACTTATTCACATGTAATAATTTGTGTCATTTAAATTGATCATCTTGGTATTCTATACATCTATCTTGACAGACATTAATTCCAATAAAATTCTTTCTGATGTGGAAGATCAATCAAAGCTACAGCTACAAAGTATACTAAAAGTTTTATGGAACTAACAAATAATAGTTTTGATACTACTTGTTGAGCATAATAGAAATAATTGCTTAGAATAAATATTGAATAAAATAATCAATAAATAAATTACATGAGTAGTTTAACGTGGTTCGTCATTAATTTTATATTATGTCCACTTTTCAAGCTCCAAATATCCTTCAATTATAAAATAGTATGTACAAAAAAGAATCTTCTCTAAAACAAGAGGCAATATAAAATAAGATACAAAATAGTGACACTTAAGTATTTTTCAAAATACCTCAAATAATTTTTCTTCACTATTTTTATCACTTTTCCTTTTTAAAAATAATATCAAAACTCACAAAATAAACTCTCGCAAAACCTGCTTGTTCATAAAACTTATCTGAATTTCTTATTGAAGATAGGATTGGAATTTGGATGCTTCTGAAGCTTGCAAATGCCTCATTTTATAGACAATTAAGCCAACCAAAAGCTTGCATGGTTTTGATAATAAAAAACACATACCCATTGTTTTTTTTTTTTTGCTTCATGTTTTTCTACTTCATAAATTAGACAATAATTTGACCGTCCACAATTGTAGTTGTTATTCCTAACAAAAACCAATCCTCTAGTGCATGTATATGATATGTTTTATTGGATGTTGTGGTCCGCTTTTTAGGATTAGAGTGTAGTAGTTTCTGGTTTTCATGGTTGGTCGATTTGGATTGGCTTAAGGATTAGTGATCCTATGGTTAGGGGTACTCATTCGATTTAATGGTTTGATTTTTCGATTTTCGGTTTCATCAATAGACAAACCCAACCAAACCATATTAATCCTAAAACCAAACAACCAAACAATCAAAATATTTTGGTTTGGTTTGGTTTAAACCAAATTTATCCATTTTATAAAGTACTAATATAATGTTTGATAGTAAATCATTTGAAACAATTCATGACTACAAAAAAATAAAAAGTCATTTTAATAAAAATACATAAAAAAATTAAGTCTATGAAAAATTGAAGTTAAAGTATTCAATATAATATTCATAACATTTTAGTAAAAATAAGACTTATCATTTGATGAATTTCAAAACTTCTTCATCAAAGATATCTGTCAAGAAAAAAAAGATAAATTAGAACTTGAATTGTATTAAGAATCTAATTTTTTCCAATAATTAAACTATAGTTGTTGAATTGGAGTGTTAGAGTTTTGAGTTTTGATATTTTTTCATTAATATCTCAATCTAATAATAATAATAATAATAATAATAATAATATATTATGTTAAATTCGGATTTTCGATTATCCAAAATTTCTAAAATTGAAACCAAACACAAAACCATACTTTTGAAAATTTCGGATATCCAAACCAAATAAACCAAAAAACCAAAAAATCAAACCAATTTAAAATTACATATTGGTTCGGATTGATTTTTCGGATCGATTTGATTTTTGAACACCCTTACCCATGGTTGATGTACTATATTATATTTTAATATAATTTCCTTGCATTTCAAATAATAATAATCATTCAAAAAAATTTGTGGTGAAAAAATTATTTTGTTAATCTAAAAATTGTTTCAAACATTATCATTCAAAAATATTAGTAATAAATATTTAGCATATTTTTAAGATAAATTAATTAAAAAATATAAGTCAAATTTTATATTTCAAGACTATATGGAATATAATTGTAAAAGTGTATATACAAATATAAATAAAACTATTTAAATTGACAACTCAAAAGGAATAGTAGACAAATAAAATGAAATGAAGAAAATAATTTTTAAGTAAGTGTTTCACGAAACTCAATCATATATAATAAATTTTGCAAACTAGATATAATTTGATCTTCAGCTACATTATTTCCTTAGTATGCCTTAAACAAAAGCATTAAAATTATAGCTTTAATTTATTCCTTAAACAAATATACACCTTAAAAATTAATCATTCATCTTATTTTAATTATTCACTCTAGAATTATATTAAAATTTTAAAAAATATTACAATTAATAAAATATAACTAAATTTACTAAATACTCCTTATTAATACGTGTTACCATAAAATGTATTCTAAAAAAATGAATAATTTATTCAAAAAATATAAATATTGATAAAATTATAAATGTGGTATAACTGAATAATTAAAATAACACAAATATCTAAAATATAAAGATGAAAAGTCAAAAAAGAATCTAAATATAAAGATGAAAGTCAAAAATCTGAAATCAAGTACGAAGGGAAAATAGCCCCGGCCCCAAAAGAAATACCACACGCAATTATAGGAAGAAGGGATGTAGTGTAAGGGGACGACTAACGAGTGAGTTTCTGCCGTATGTATCACTCCAATCCATGTTTTTGGAGAAACCCTAGAGAGGAAAATAAATTCCTTAATTCAGATAGGAGAAAAACCCTAGAAAGGAAATTATAGTGTTGCAAATATATATTTATTTTATTCGAAATTAAATTTTCATTTCGATTATTTATTCAGACACATTCTTAAGCTAAATAATAGAATCGAGTTGAATCTCATGTTGCATTTTGTGAATTTCAATTTTAGATTTTATTGCTCCAATTTTTATTTTTATTTAAATAATAAATAAATAAAAACTCAAACTGTCCAAGCTTTACCCGACAACATCTCATTTCTTATGGTCCTCCCTCAAAGAGATCACAGATATGGTCTTATTATTAACTCCAGATATTCGAACCCTTGAAACATTACGGGTCTTTGGGAGTCTCAAGTTCTTCATTTTTGGATGAACGCAAAAATAAAGGTTAATTTAGTGCAAATTTATCAAACTTCACGAATAAAAAGCAAGCAATAAATATCGACAGAAAAACACGACAAGCGGAGCCACCGGAGTAAGATCAGCAGCAGAGATTGTTTCTTATGCCACCATATCCCATGGCAATCCCGCTTCGTGTTTCTAACTTCAGGCAAAACCCAGAAGAAAAACAAACCATACATAAATTAAAAGGCCCGATGATCACCTGCTAGCTCCTCTGTTCAACATTTCCCTGTACTTCATGATGGAATTAGACCTCTGCAGCTTTAACTGCTGCCTAAACCGATTTATAAAGTCATCGGCTTTCTCGTCAACGCCATCTTCATCTTCCTCCTGGATCCACCTCTCATTTCTTCCGCTCACCGTCGCTGGCCGCCTCTCTTCTACCTCTTCTTCTTTCTCTTTGTTCAAAGTCACTTTCTTTTCGCTCGCCGACTTCTTCATCTTCCGCTTTGCGGTGCCATTCTCGGCTGAATTTTCGGATTGGCTTCTCATCACGTGATGATGACTTTCAGAATGCGCCTCATGAGCTTCTTGGGATTCGTGCAAGAGTACCGGTGGAGATGGATCGAGTTGATCTGAGCGGCGGAAAGATAAGCGGATGGACTTGACTCGTTCTAAGAGTGCCGGTGGTGGGAAGAGTTGAGGCGAAGTGGTAGTCATGCCTTCATTAGTGTTAGCATCTTGGTTTTTATTGTCGGGTTTAAAAAGGCTTGATCTAATGAAAATGGTTGCTATCATGAGGTTTAAGATGCAGAAAAGAATAGCGGGAGTAAACCAGTTAGTCACAGAAACCCACAGGGAATCAGCTACGACCATAGCTGTTTTACTGCAATTTCGATCGTTTCAGCACCTCTGGTCTGGATGCGTCGTAGAAAGATTGAGTCTAGTGAATGTTTATAGCAGGTGGGGTGGCCCTTATATCATCATATAGATGGGGATGTGGACGGTGGTGGTAACTGCACCAGACCAGGTGCAAATTATACTTGTATTTCCAAATAATCTGATAAATGACTTGTAACAATAATTTTAAATTTTTTTAAAATAATAATCAAATTATTTTGATTCTAATAAATAATAGTATTAAATTCATCTTTATTGGATCACTTTGGTATCTAGGTGAGGTGACGATTTTGTCTTGCATACATTTTTATTATTATTTAAATAGAATTGCACGACCCAAGTAAAAATCATCAAAATCAACTACAATCAAAGAGATTGAATTTATTCACAAAAAAAAAGAAAAAGAAGAGAGATTGAATTTGTGAGATGAGAATTAATAGAACACAATAGTTGATATATATATATATACCTGAAAAAAGAATAATAATGGAATTAAAGATATTAGGTATCGATATATTTTTCTCCCTTTGAAAAAGGAGAAAATTTGAAAATTTTAATTGATAATTTGACTATAATAAACTCTTGATTTCTTAAATTTGGAATATATATTTTGGAACGGTGTTGTCAAAAAGGAAACTAAGAAAGATAAATTTTTGTTATTAATGATATTGATTTAATTTTATAATTTTAAATTAGTGATGATAAAATAAATAGTGACTTTATAAGATTTTTATAATAATCTTTATCATTATATAGATGAGAAGTTATTGTTCATATGAGAAATTTTCATAATAAAAATATAGTGAGTAATAAAATTTCTTGACTAGTGTTGGGTTTAAAGTCATCTGTAAATTAATTTGGAAGACTGGTTCGTTTTGAATGCAATAAAAATAATTGTTTCATATCGTGTTTTTTAAATTAAAAAATACAAGAAAAAATAATTATATTATGAGTGTTTAGTATCTTAAAATTCTAAAAAAAATCATTTTAAATATATAATAATGAATTTTGGATTAAATTCTCAACAATTAAAATATAATCATTCTTATTATTAAATATGACATATTAATTAAGCACCTTAATTACATCTATGATTAAACAAGCTTAATTGATTTTAAATAATTTTATCAAATGTAAACTCTAATACAAAAAAAAAGAAGATAAAAAGTAGAACGAAAATGGAAGTTTGAAATGACAGAAGTACCGATGGGATTTGTCTTCTTTTATTTGCTCTCTCTCAATATTCACAAAAGACAAATGATTCAAAAACATAAATCATGTTATTTTATCATTTTCCATCCCCAAAAGACCAAGAAATGAAGGCAGCAACGTCAACCGGGACGACAATTGTACACCATACAAATCTAATTCTCACTAGGCATGTCATGTCATGTCATGTCTTTGCCCACTGTCAAGTTCACATTGTTTTAATTTTGAGATAATAAAATCAATTCACACATTACATTTGGTAAGAGGAAAACAAGGCAGGCATTATGCATACACACCTTAGGTTATTATTTTAACATGGATGAGATCTGGTATGGCAGCTTTTGACTATAATTAGCTAATTACTTTATGGATATTGTAACGGCATTCCACCCAAAAAAAAAAAATTTACTCATATTTCAAATTTACTATATTATGAATTAGTAATTTCAATTTCTCAAAAATTATTTTTTATGTAAATCGCAAATTATGCATTAGTTATTTGTAAGGTTTCTATACACTGATATGTAAATTGACACGTATAAAGAGAACAAATAATCATTAATTACATTTAGCAGGATTCGAAATTTTACTTTCCATTGCTTCATAAAATTTTCGTAATGAATTATATCAACTGCTTTATATTCAAAATAACTTTTTTTAAAAGGAAATTACGTAATTTGTTGAGACTTTGAAATTATGATTTTTTTTGTGATGGGAAAGTGTTCTACCGCTTGAATTAAGCTTCGTGTTCCTAAATTTCCTTATTTAAGAAAATAAGTTGATTCATAACTTCATAATAAACATTACCACCTACAGTTGAAATGCTCACAATAGTTCAAGAGAAAAACTACCAAATTGTGAGTTCTGCAGTTGTATATATCCTTAATTTCTTTTGTTTGTATTTCTCGATTACATATACAATTTGTTTAAATAAGGGATCTGTCTACCATTTCATCGAGAACAAAAATTCTTTAATTTAAGTAGCAGGGATAAGCCATGGTCCTTAACGTGCCAAACAATGATGGAGTTGAGTTTTTTATCATCCCCATTTATCCTCGTATATCTTAATAACTTTATTTTATTACTTAAAAAATATAATGTTTTATGAAACTTTTTTACTCTTTGAAAGTGTAATCTTTTTTATTTTAATATATTTTTTGTATTTGTTTGATGTGGATATTATGTTTAATTTTATGATTTTTCCTTCTTTTCTTTTTATTCCAATTCATTATCTAATCATAGAAATCTTATTGCTTTAATTCTATTTACATATGGGTCGGAACAAAGACCCATATATAAAATAGGATAAAGAAATATTAGAAGTTAAAGAGGACCCATATATAAAATAGGATAAAGAAATATTAGAAGTTAAAGAGGGTAAGGAGGGGATTTTTAATTCATGATCCACCATTCTGAGTGTCATATTTTTTATTATTTTTAAAATTAGATCGTGCACGCCAATAAATTTTTATTATTATCTAAATTTATATGAATTTGTAATTTTAAAAAAATGGTCATAACAATATTCAATAAGTTAATTATATGGGTATAATTCATTTTTAACTATAAAATTCATATGAACATGATTTATAATAAAATTCCTTAATGATAAAGTATTTTACTCGCTTTTTTTCTTCTATTACTGTTGTTATAATAGTGTTTTATGCTTAAATATAATTCATTAGCTTATTGTAAATTATATTGGTAAGAAAACTGTTGCTTGATTGTAACGTGAATGTAATAATACTAAACTAAGTGTCTTTTTTTTTTAATTCCAAGAAATAATTCATTAGCTTTGCAAAACCTATCGAGCTAATTATAAAATTAGTTAATACATGGTTATCACAAATGATTCCAACCTAATCTTCTTTCATATAACAGTGCAAAACCTTTCCCTCAGATGAGGACAAACAAAGATTAGGTAAGCTTTCGTTGTAACAACTTCTTTTTTTTAATGTCTTTCTTTTAATTGAATATTTATATTTTAAAATATTTAAAATAAATTTGTATTTTTTAAAATAAATATATTTAATATTTAAAATTACACTAACAATATTCTTAATTTAAATAATTTACATTAATTAATTATACAAATTACTAACTTAATTAATAATAAAAATAATTATACAATTTTATTAAATTAAAAATTCTTACTCAATTTTTAAAGTAAATCAAATATCAACAATCAAAATCCATTAGGAGAAGTTTTTTTTTTTTTTTTTTCTTGTGTTTGAAAAGCATTTGATGCTGTACAATACGCAGCAGACCTGTCACGTTCCACGCCCTGCTTCCAGTCAAATTGATCTTTTTCTGTCTTTTCGCGTTGCATTGGACACGCTTTCCTATCATTGTATGAACAGTTCGACTATTGAGAGCATTCCATGATCCATAGATGAGTTGCGTTTCAACCCAAACAATTATGTCAAAAAAACAAAAAGATTTTCTAAAGAAAAATTAGTTACTTTTTGTTTGTTTAAAAATATTCTTACTTTTTATTTTAAAAATATTTTGATTATGCAAAAAATGCCCTAATCAAACCCATCTCTACCCTAATCATAGTTTCCAATTAAATAAGGCATATGAGCAATCATATAATTAAATCAAACACTAAGAGTATTATATTAAAAGGTCAAAAAAAGATTCAGATGAAACTTTGCCTGTTTGGGTTACTTGTTGATTTTAGTTTGAACTTATGGCCAAAATATAAGTCCTCACTCCTCACAAATCTTGCAATAAAATGTAAATACAAACTAAATATAGTAATTGTCTAAATGAAAAAAAAAAATCTAATCTCAAAATTTTAGCTTTTAGTTTTTACTCCTCAATCCATAATGTTGGATTGATTTCTTTATCCTCTAATCTAAATTTTACATGCTTTTTTCAGCCAAAAAATGTCATTAAGGTAGCAGTGAAGTAGAAATAAATATCAGAAGTAGCATAAGAATAAAAATATATGAAATTATAATTTAAGAGTATATAGTTAAAAAAATAAAAATAATTGAAGGTATCTAGAGACAATTTTCACTTAGTAAATATAAATAAGAAAATGACATATGCACCAAAATTCCTTGGGTTTTGTCGGTTAACAGTCACGAAACCATGGCCGTCTCTTGGTTTAGCAAATATTACAGGGCTGAAATGTATGGGCCACTTTTGGGCCTATTGATCGGTTCATCCAAGCAACCGAAGTGACCAACACTGCATCAAAGCCCATATCTCCTCCCGCCTCTGCTCCGATCTCTCTTACACTGTGGCATGGCTCCGCCGAGAATCCTCCTCTGCGGCGACGTCCTCGGCCGCCTTAATCAGCTATGCAAACGAGTTTCTTCGGTCTCTTCTAGACACATTCATCACTTACATATGTATATGCAGTGAAGGGTTTCAGAACTTTTCCAATTTACTTACCCTTGAGGTGAATTTCAGGTGAGCAAATCGGCGGGTTCATTTGACGCGCTTCTGTGTGTCGGCCAGTTTTTTCCTGACTCGCCGGAAGGGCTTGAAGAGTTCAATCAGTATATAGAAGGTAGCTCCAAGTTCCCAGTTCCCACCTACTTTATCGGTGATTATGGTGTCGGAGCGCCAAAGGTTCTATCGGCGGCTTCAAAGGAAGCTGTCAACAAAGGGTTCAAGATGGATGGTCTCAAGGTTTGTGAGAATCTTTACTGGTTGAAAGGCAGTGGAAAATTCAATCTCCATGGTAAATGTTTGTTAAATTTACTTCCATGCTATTGAATTTTTTTTTGGTTTTTTCCTGAAATAGTTGCTGATGTTTAGTTGACAAAGAAAAACATGATTATTGGTGGACTTCGGGTGAGCAAGAACCTCTGATAGAGAAATGCATGTTCTGATCACCTCTAGAGTATCCATTTTGTGAGGGTGCAGTTCTAAATTTCATGCAATTGAATGGAATCTGATTTTATGGGGTGTATATCTACAACTTTATTCTGAATAGAATAATTTGTCTTACGTATAACTTTCTGAGTTCATTAAAGATTATTGTCAGAAGTTATCTTTTGATTTTGATTGTTGATATCCTGTTGTCATATCTAGGATTATCTATTGCATACCTATCTGGTAAGAAAAATGCAATTGCGAGTGGTCTTCAATTTGGGATGTACAATCAGGATGATGTAGATGCATTGAGGGCACTTGCTGAGGAACCAGGGATTATTGACATTTTTCTGACATATCCTTGTCATTGTTCCATAATATCCTTTCTTGACTACTAAAACCCCTCTTGGAAAAATTAAGTAATCCAATCTTCTGATTCTGTGCAAGGCATACTTTTTTTTTCCTTTCAGTTTTCTATTCCTTAATTAAACATTACTAATGAATGGCCCAAACAAGTGACCTATAGAGTTGGTACAGCTGACATTCCTTCAGGAATTTCGGATACTGCTGGTACTGATTCCACCATCTCAGACTTAGTATCAGAGATTAAGCCCCGGTAAATGATATTTTTCTCTATTCCACACAATTGTTAATAACTGTGTTCTTCAATAAGGTTCTAGCTTCTATTTTGAGTTCTGTAGTGGTTTCCACTATATTGTCACATGAATGGACTGGAAAGCACTTTCATCTCCTTCAGTTCTGCTGATTTTTGTTTTGACTGCTTTGTTAAGTATATTTACTTGGGTGTCTGTCTATCTCTTAGCTTCCTTAGTACCATTTCATTTTTGGCTTCTTTTTGAGCCACTGCTAATCTGAAATAGAGGTTTTGAACCCTCTCACTTTCAGCCAGAATTATTCCCCATAAAATCTGTTAAGGACTGAAATGCAACTGTTGATTAAAAAATGATAAAAAGCTTTCTTTTCTTTTCTTTTGACTACTTCTCATTTTTGGATTCGAAAGACTTATCATGCTATCTTACATTTAAAATTCTTCCACATATGTACAGTTTAGCTGAGATAGAAACTATTTAGATTTTTTTCTTATTTATTTAGAAACTATCAAGCTGTGAGTAACAATGCACTCTCAAAGTGTCACCTGCACTAGCAGACAGAAGTTGCTGGTAGCCTCATTGAGTATTTAGTTGTATTCAGTCATTTGAGTGATGTTGCAAGATATATATAAAAATGGAACCAGTGTAACAGGCTTCCTGATCATGTTATAAAAAAGAAATTCACAGCCAGAAGCAATAACTTCCGGTTTTTTGTCTCTTTTGTTTGTAGATATTCCAAAAACTGCTTTGTTTCTATATGATAACCTCAGCTGTGAGCTGTTTGTAATTCCCTCTTTGTTATAGGTACCATGTTGCAGGAACTATGGGTGTCTTTTATGCACGCGAGCCATATGTGAATGTGGATGCTGTGCATGTAACTCGTTTTATTGGTTTAGCTCCTGTTGGAAATAAAGAAAAAAAGGTATAATTCCTAAATTAATATTTTTCTGGGGAAAAAATTGTGTTTATTAACTCTGCAGCACTGTATCCATATAGAAGCAATATGTGATGCTTATACAGATGTTTAAAATGTATAGATGTAAATAACATCCTTCTTGCACTTCCATAACATTGGAGTTCAGCTATTCATTTACTCTTGAATCTTCCTGATTCCAGAAATTTATTCATGCAATTTCTCCCACTCCAGCATCTACAATGTCCAGTGCTGAAATTTGTGCAAAGCCACCAAATACAACATTATCTCCGCATACACTGACAGAAAATGCAACCAACACTGAGATTGCAACAAATCAATCTCGTGAAAATGTGTCAGATTCACAGTATTGGCGGTATGATGTCTCCCAAAAACGGCAGAAACGTGGGGATGGCACTGGTGACAAGTTGTGCTTTAAATATACATCTTCTGGATTGTGTCCTCGAGGTGAAGAATGTCACTTTCGGCATGACGAAGAAGCCAGAGAACAGTCAACAAGGGGTGTCTGTTTTGACTTTCTTAACAAAGGGAAGTGTGAGAGAGGTCCTGATTGCAGTTTTAAGCACAGTTTACAGGAAGAAGGTGACAGCGACAGCGGCTCAAGCAGGAGATCTTTCTCCAGGGCAGCTAAGTCTCAAAGGTGTTTGATTTTATACAAAGATGTTTATTCTTCTGGCATGTCCTTGGTTTGTTTTTTTTTTACAATTTCTTAAAGTGACTTTGCATTTCTTTCTTTTCCTTTTCAGTTACCAGATTCTTCGTATGATAGAGTCCAACATAAACCACATTGTTGATACTTTGTTTCAGGACAAAGGAATGCTGGTTTTGTTTGTCAAGCCCCAATGTGGAATCACATCTAATCACTAGTGTAGGAGAATATTGCTATTGTGCACTTGCTAAAGGACCTCTTGTAGAAGATCATGTGCTAATATTGCCTATTGAGCATTTACCAAACACCCTTTGTGTACCGGTAGAATGTGAGACAGAGTTAGTCAGGTATCAGAAAAGTCTCAAAGCTTACTTTGAAACCCAAGGGATGGAAGTAGTTTTCTTTGAATGGGTTTCTAAATGGGGAACTCATGCCAATCTTCAGGTATTGGATCTTCTTATTATGCTTAATATTGGAGAATGCACGCTTCTTGTTGTCTGAGTTACTGGATGGATGCTAGTTAGTTATTGATTTTTACATAAATGTCATTCTTGTTGCATGTTGCGCAATGATATTTTCTTGTGGAAGGGGGCAACTGTGTGTTTTTTCCTTCTTTCCTCTTATATTAGATGTGTGGTAAGCCTGTATCCCTACATGCTTAACAAGCTTAATGTCACAATACTCCCAGTACTCCATAGGTGTTGGTTTAACGGTACACCAACAATGACTATTGATGGAGTTTGAGTCAAAAATTTATTTGTGATAGCTTGTGTGAATAATTGCCCATTGACTTGAGTTGCTGGTTTTGGGGCAATAAGGATCTGAATGAACACTAACATTAACTCTTTAAGCATTTTGGGCTGCAATGATTAGGGCGAGCATTGTCTCGGTAATTACTGGAGTTTGAAACAATGTCAGCAATGCTTGAGTTTCAATTTCTTGTAGTTTGTGCAACCAAAATATCATATAAAATTTGAGCAATTCCTATGTATGTTTGAAGCATGATGTAAATTAGTAAGCTGTTTGCCAACTGGAATTGTGGGAACTGAGAATTATGCCTGTAAAGTGGGGGCCATCTAAAAGATCTTATTTTTCGTGTTGCTCCTTGGCTTTGAATGGAATTTGCTACACCCCAAGTGAGTGATAAGGATGCAACAGTTTTAGCAGGGTTAATGTGACAAACTAAGTTTGTCCTACATTTATTATTTGAAGATTGACTGACTGATATGTCCATGGGTGGTTTGTTACTAGAACTTTGAACTTCATATTATGTGTTTTAGGCTCCAAGAATTTGTTATGTCAGGCTCGAATTATTCATTATTAATTACCAAACTGGCAGGCGGATATAATATTGCACGCTTAGTTTCAAAATGAGATTACAAGCATTTGTAGATTTTTTTTATTACCCCTCCGGCTCCCTCACTCCATGATGTACATCCACCAATACCCCCACATCGCTAATTAGCTATTTGAGACCTGTTTTGGGAAAATAGGCAGCTTGTCAGATCATTGTATTTTTCATATTCTATAATTTATATTGACACAGCTACTTCTCTCTTTTAGGTTGTTCCTGTACCCTCTTCCAAGGCATCTGGCATCCAAGATATCTTCAATTTAGCAGCTAAAAAGTTGGGGTTTACGTTTAAGATAACTGAAAGTGAGCAATCCCACCACCCATTACCTATATAATCTACCTTCTGTATTTACTGTGTTTACACCGTGCTCTATTTCCATGTGTTATTGACCCTATTAGTGGATGTTGAATTAGAAAACTTGAGTATGGTAGTTGGGAAATTCTGTAATACAATTTATTTGTGCTGCAAATACTTGTTTTGTACAATTTCCAACTCCTAATCCTTCATCTCCTGAAGACCTTTAAATTTGCACTGAACTAATCTTGTTTAGTAGCTGATTTGTTTCATCTTTCTTGTTTACAACTATTATTTTGTATCTTTCTGAGTGTAAGACTTAGTTAATAGTTCATCTGGGAAAAGGAGAGCCATTTGAAGGGTAGTCTTTTAAGCTGATGGTGGTAAGAAAATTTATTTTAAAGTGTTCCTCAACATTGTGCGAGTCTGGAGTGAGGATTCCTTGGTGAGAACCAGAATTGGGATTTGGCTTTTCAATTATAAGACGATAAGACAGGGCTGATGTTTCTCAACATTATTGTCACATGTTATCCAATTTTGAGTACTAGCTGCCAGCACTTTGAAGATTAGGTGAATTCACTATAAGCCTATGTGAGCTCATCTTTCATTCAGCTGAAGTATGGTACACAATTTCCATCTTAGTTCCTTTTATATACCCAAATCTGGCTACATTTGGCTATATATTCAGCCTTTGAATCATGCTCATGATATTTCTAGATCAACAAACCATCCTTGATGTGTAATCATTCAGTTGAAAAATGTATTTGAATATTGTGACATCAAGACCTTGCAGAGGAGACACTGCTTCAGTGTCCTTGAACTGAGCTAGGTTAACTCATCTCCTATGCATTATATTAAGAAGAAGAATGAGATTTTTCACTTCCTGGATACCCATTGCAGGTAATAATAGTTCTGAAGGTAGAAGAATGTTGCGGATGCAGTACGACAAAAGTGAGAGTTTATTTTATGTTGAACTTCCTGGAGGTGCAATTTTGTCTCATGATATTCAAGAGAATGAGAGATTTCCTATTCAGTTTGGTCGGGAGGTAAGATTCTACAAATTAGTTGAATGAATTTTGTCTCATGGATGTTTTTATTGTCTAATTGCTAAAAGACAAAACAGTGTTTCGTGTTATTGTGAGGGGATGTATTATGGTTATATGTGCTGTTTCCTACAATAATAATGAAATTTATTTGCCTACTGCCAAATACTCATAATTTTCAGCAGATGTGGTTTGATACTTTTATGTTTGTTCAGTGCAACAAGAAGTTAGGATGTTTTCGTAAGTTTGGGTTAAAGTCAAAAAGTGCTTGTGCCCCAACATGTGGAACCAAATTCAGTCATTTGGTTCAACATGTTCTGATTTTGGTTCTAGTTTAAGAGAAGTAGAAAGAAATTAGTGGCCAGTTGGTGTCTGCTGAGGAGCTGAAGTGGTGTAAGAGGTGTCAAGGCAGTTTTTTTAGATAGGAAAGCAAGAAAGGTTATAGATAGTGGGAGGGTATTGGTAGAAAGGGCTTTTTCATTGCTATGGTTAGTCTTTTGTCCGTCCCTTCATTCATTGAGGTGGAGGAAGCCCCCAGGACTGGATTCTTAAATCCCTGCCCCTAGGTGGAAGTAAATATTGTTGAAACTTCAGCAGTTAAATATTCTTAAATCCCTGCCCCTAGGTGGGAGTAGCATATGGATAGAGTCTTCTTTGTAGTTCTTGGATGAACGTGTAACTTAGACAAGTTTTCTTATTTTTTTAATGGATCCGGTTGATCATGATGATGAGGCCAAATTTTCAAGAAGCGATTGCGTAACTTTAGTCTCATTCACATGACAGTAGAGATGCAATTGCCTGGTAAGTTTATGATGGAATTGCATAACTTCTTGTAGGTTTTGGCGGGCTTGTTGAACATGGCAGATAGGGCTGATTGGAAAAATTGCAAGCTCAGCACTGAAGAAGAAACTAAAATGTCAGAAAGTTTCAAGAAGCGATTTGGGGCCTATGACCCTAATAGGTGATTATTCCTTCAATGAAAAGGTATGACAGCTTGAATTGCAACTCTTTATCATTTATGGGCTCAGGGTGTCATCAGTCATGTCATTTATTTTTCTTTTGTTATACAATGTACCCATTTTATTTGCATTCTTTCAGAGGGTTCTTCACTTTTGTCCTTTCACCTCAGTGTTGAAAGTACAATGTGCTGTTTTTAGGTCATGCATTTATCGTATTGTTGCACTGAGAAGATTTTCACACTTATTGAATTGCATTTGTCTCTTGGCTGTAGTGACCCATGCTTGGATTCTCTATGTGGTCCTTGCAAAGTAAGAAGGACAAACTTGTTGCCATGTTAACCTTCGATTAAGATCCTTGAAGTGCTTCCCTTGGATTGCCAGATGTAGGTGGTGGTACAATAAAGTTGGGACTGCCTTCAGCTTGAAGTGTCGACAGAAAAGTTGAGACCGCTTGCCTATTGATTAGTCTCTGAAACACATGTCAGCTTGCATTTCTGCTGTGTATTGCATGTTAACATCAACAGATGTATCCTCTGTAATTGACAACTTAGAGGATTTTGAAGATTGTACTTGACCATTTTCTCTACATTTATCTTTTGTCCTTTGGACAGCTAAACCAAATGCACCATCTTCCAATCATTTTGATGATCGATATTATTGTTGTGCTCATATTCCGGATCATTATGGGATTGTTGTCTCGGATGACATTATGCTTCACATATTTTACTATTGTTCTTAGTTGATAAATCAGTAGCACAGACATTTGGTGGGTGTGAGCTTAACATGTAAGGGTCTCAAATAACTTTTAAGAGAATTGCGCGGAATATTTGAAGCTCCATGTGCAAGGGGCTCATGGTATTGGCAGGAGAGGACATTTTAAACCTTGTTCTACGATACTGCTAAACTTATAGTATTTAATTTTCTCATTATTCATGGCCAAGGGTATTATTCTAACTAGGTCTTCCGAGGGGGGGGGGGGGCGCAATGCCAGGTCGGTTGGGGAATCTGAGAAGCATCAAAAGAAACACGGGACCAAGCAATAAAGAAAAAGAAGTTTTGCACGTAGCTCATAAATGATGCGACTAACACATTACAAGCTTCCTTGAGAGTTGGGTTCCGGGTGGAGCCGAAGGATCTTGCTTTAGGAATGTTCCTACAAAGAGCTTCTCTTTTCAGCCTTACAAAAGGGAAACAATTTGAGCATAAAGAGGTGCTTACATATGAATGAAAATTCTATTCCTTTTCTTGATTTGAGTAATCTAAAATCTTTCTAAATACACCATTGATGGGAATTGTTTGCATGCCTGCACATGGTTGTTAGAAGGATTGCAATTTTTATTTTATTTTTTATGACTTAAAAATAAGTAAAAGGTTCTTGGACTGGTAGTATTAAATTTCTTGTCTTTTTAACAACATATTCTGATCTTGTTGTCAAATCTATCAATTGCAGTATATGCCTATTTGGCCATGCTGCACAAAGAACAAATGCACGTTGCACAAGAGCAAGGAAATGACATTAAGTTTGGTAGAAAATGACATAACCAAACAAGAAAGGCTAAACTTCAAGGGGGAACAACTGTGTGTGGCAAGATTGTTAATCTTCTTTTTACCATTGTATGAATTTTCCAAGTGAGATGTACCAAGCAAGTGGAAGCATGCGTGCATGGATCCCTCTCGGTTGATTGAGCACTCATTCTGTCTTATCATCCTACCATCATATATATATATATATATATGAATTTCCAAATGAGATGACCAAAACATGATCATGGGCCTCAAACATCCACACTTAATTATTAATCATGCTCATTATTGTTAAATTAAATATTTCAAGTTAAAACCTGTTTATATAAATCTCATTTTATACTTACTCAACTTTAGTGCTAGATGGATACTACACTTACTCTACTCAAAAAGGTTATCAAAAAATTTGTTTAGAGAATGAGTCATAGACAAACTAACTAAAAAATTTATAACATTGTAGTTTGGAGCAATCAATAAGCAAACTTTCATATCAACCTAAACTCATGCATCTTTTTCTTATTTATGGCACACATGATCAGAGAGCTTTAAGTCAAACTTTCTCCTGAATAAAAATCACACTAGCACACTCAAAATTATATTTTTCAATTAAGTCATTGAATTTATAGCAGTCTCAAATTTAACCCTAAATTCACATGCAAAAATTTATATCATTTTGCTTCTATACGTGTGAAGTGGGAACCTCTTGTCTTAATGGAGAGGAAAGCTTTTATGAGCCCATTGTAGATCTTGATTGAAGAAGAGGGATCATCCACTGAGTAGGACAACTAGTATGGCATTTGGCAATTTGGGAAGTCTACATCTACATAATGGCTTCATATTAAAGGATCTGCCAGCATGGGAAGCCCAGTGCCATCAATTTTACATCTAAGATTTTAGATAGTGACTGGATAGGATAAAGGACACAAAAGTAATTTACAATTAAGTATTTCTCAAATAATGTTTCACGTTATTATTTACTTTTATTTTTTTAATGTTTTTTGAGATTTATAAAAAATGAAATTGCTATAAAGCGGCATGTTGCAAGAAATGATTGAGAGAGGAAAAGAAAAGTAGACATATATATGCTTTCATATATTTTAAAATAAAATATGTAAAACGTCATTATTTTGAAAAGGGAAAGAGTACTAACTTAAACTCATTAATTAAGGTGTGATTTATTTTTCTTTCATCATGAGTTATATAAACTCCTGTTTGCTATTCTATTTTACTATATATATGATAGGTAAATAATCAACCAAGGAGAGCAATGTATTAGAATTAATCACTTTAATTTATAGGTTAAAAAAAAAAAAAAAAAGGGATAAGCTGTGACTTGCGTTTCCAATTTCTGTCATGAGGTGCGATAAAAATCCCTTAAATGACGGTACAAAGATCCAAATTTCAGAGTTGGATAAGCTCGGACCTCATTTCCCCCGCAACCGCATATGGAGATGTACCATCCATGTCACCATCATGTTTGTCAATTATTATTATTTTTTTATAATTCAACTTTCGAGTTTATTATCAATTATTATTGAACTTCGATCATTAGCCCCTTAATAGGCAAGGGATGTAAATCATAAAATATGTACTAATTAATTAAGACTAAAGAAAAAATTACTTAATGAACTCATGTTATAAAGATTGATTGATTGATTGAATGAATGAACTCATCCTTAACCATATTAGTATAATTCAAATTTGCGCACTTACCTCCGCCAAGCTAGCTTATGTATGTATGCTTGGAGCTCTATAGTTACTAGATATTTATTAAAGGCACTCCCAAATTATAAATGTACACTTTCTTCATCAAATTTGTCCCTTATATTTATATTTTTAGTTTATCATTTTTTTTAAAAATCTATTTCAACACGTTAAAAATAAATGAAATATCTAGAAATCTATTTTGATTTTGATCCATGTATCTATGATAATTATGTATATTTTTCATATTTTATATTGAATTTACGTATTTGGAGGAAGATGGTTTCATCCAAGCTATCAACCCAAATAAAGTGGGTTTGCTCGGATAATTAATCCCAACAAATACATTTTGTCCACATGATCAATTCGAAAAGAAATAGGTCTGAGTTGGGTAAAAAAATTATTTTTTTCCTATTTTTTAGTCACTTTATTATATAATTAATTAATTAATTACACATGTTATATTGTTAACAAAATAAAATAAAACTCATATTTATATAAATTAAAATTAAGTAATATAATATAACATATCAAACTCAAATATAAAAACAAAAAAACCTAATACATTACTAAATTTAATTAGTTTATTCACATTAAGTTAATATTTATTTTAATTAAAATAAACTAAACTTAAACAAACATTAAACTAAGAAACTTTTTAAAATGGAAATCACAACCCATTACTAAACTAATTAAACTCATATTTGTTTTCATTAAACTTAAATAGTTAAAATAAAATATTCTAAACTTAATTGTATTAATTTAAAATTTGTTCAACTAAATTATCCTTAACTAAAATAAATTAAACTTAACTAATTAATACTAATTAATTAAATTTAACAAATCAAATACAAGTATTAAAACAAATGAATTAATTAATTACATGAATATATATATAAATTAACTAAAAAAAATGTACATGATCCATCCGAATGAACTCAGTCACCCGCTTAATAGATCAAATCAGTCAAAGCGGCTCATTAGGACAAATCGAGTTCATCGATCGGATCTTACATACACCAAGAATCAAAAATTAAATTTTTTTTCTATTTTTCATCAATTTTACATCAAAAATTAATCCATATAAACATAGATTTATCATATACAAATAATGTCTATTTATTAAAATAAAGTTTCATATTTCAAATTACAAATTATTTTATAAATGTTTTAGATAAAAAAATATATTAGATCGAAACTGTTCGTTGTAAAATTAAAATTTGTTAATTTATTTAATAAAAGATTGTGCATTTAACAATAATGTAGTAAAAAAATTATTCATTCACGGAACGGCGAACCCACACGGCCTCCGTTCCGTCCTTTTGATTTGATTGTTTAAAGATGGCCTGTGACTCTGTGAAGTTCTGGCAAAGTTGTCCGTGAATAATTAAAAAATGATGCTATGCTAAGGGTCCCGCTCCTGCTCCTGCTCCTGCTGTTATTTTCTTGCGTTGAATTGAATGGCCTTTTTTGGGTTTTGAAATTACAGCCAAATATCTCTGTCTTTTTCGTTTGTAGTGTTTTTCATTTAACTAATATTCTGTCAGCTTATTTCAATTCTACACTTTATATTTATGTAATAATTAAAATAAATATTAAAAATAAAAATTATATAATTAAATTTTTAAAATTATTTTCATTTAATAACTAATATATATGTATTCATTCTCATAAAAAATATATCAGTTAATAAATAATTGACAGTTTATCTAAATATTTTATTAATAATAAATATATAATTATAAAAATACGTATTAAAATTTAAAATAAATAATTAAAATGAAACTAAGTGATTATTATTTATTGTATTGATTCTTTGATCCTTTTAGGCAGACAACATGAAGAAAATGAATATTTTTTTTTTTAAAAAAAAAGAAAAAGAAGAAGGAAAGTCGTTACATATATGGTTCGGATCAGTCGTGATAACTCTTACTTCAATTGAACACGATAAGTATTAAATCTGCTTATTGATGCTGAAAAAGTTCTGATAACACCATAAAGTAGTATACAATTTCCAATGCTCCTCGTTCCATTTAAAATTGAGCATATATATTTTTCCTATTTTTGAATATTTTTTTAAAAAAACATAAATTCATTTTATTTAAAATCTCACTAGTAATTTTTTAAATTAGAAAATTTATACTCTAAGAAACACATATATGCCACTCGCGTGAATAATATTAGGATAAAATTACAATTTATTTATGACAAAAAAAAAACTCCAATTTTACTTAAAAATACCAGCTTTAGACAAAAAACACACACACACACACAATTTAGTAAAAAGTTTTAAAAAATTAGAATACCCCATATGCAATTTCTCCCACATATATAAAAATAAATGAAATTAAAGTGGTAAATATATGATGCAATACATATTCTTTATCAAATATAAAAATATATAGTTAGGCATTAAATTTTTACAGATATATTAAAAATTAAGCAAATTTTATTGTTTATGAAAAGTATTACTGCTCCTTTAAACCAAAAGGTTTGAATTGTTAAGTCCTTTAAAAAAACAATTATTAAAAATAAAAAATAAAAAAACTTTATTCGGAAAGTGCCAGAAAGAGTAGATGGCAGCCCCTTTCAAGCTTTACAACATAAAGACTTTGACTTGCTTATGGCTTTAATTCCATTTACTCCTTAGTCCTACTCACCTAATTACAGGCAGGCCTACTAATATAGTTTTAGTACCAAAATGTGGCATTAAAGCATATTCCAACCTCCATCTTAAAATATTTTTGGAGTAGCTTTCAATAAATTTTGGATATCTGAAGTTATACGTTGTTATCGGATCAAAGATGTTGTAGCGTAGAATATCTTTTTTTTATAAGATATTTTAAATAAATTTGTTATACATATTAAAAAAATATTTTATTTTTATTATATAATTTTTTATTTTATTTTATTTTTGAAAAATAGAGTTTTTATTTTTTATTTTTCTATATCAATAAATTTAGAGTATATTTGAAAATAATATATGTAATCATATAAAATATTAAAATATTGTATAATTAGAGACAAAATAACTTGTGTAATGAATGTTATAAGAATGGACGAAATCAGTAGTAAATTTACTTCTTTTTTTTCCCCCCTAACTAGTCTCATAATAAGGAGTGATTTAAACGGGTTCAAGTGTAACTTCAAATCTTTTTCAGGGTCCAAATTTTTTTTCTTTTTTCTTTTTTAAAATATAGAGTTCAAAGTTATTATTCCAAGAAAATTTATCATTGACCAGATGAAAAAGAAAAAGGAGGAAATTAAATATTCTATATTTTACTACTTTCGAAATTGATTATTTAAGTTTAATTTAATTTAAAATTAAAAGATAATATTTAATTTTAAGTAATTTATTTCGTTATTTTTATTAATAATATAATTAATGATAAAATTAGTAAGTTAGTGGAATGAAAAAATTTAAATAAAAAAGATTGTCAGTTTAATTTTAAATAAAAATATATTTCTTTTTTTAAAATAGATATTTAAAAATTATACTTCATTTATTTATTTTTATAAGATGTATTAAACAAATTCTCTTATTCATAATTATATATATTTTTATTATTTTATATGATTATTGTGTATGTTATTTATAAATTTCTTTTTATTTTATTAAAAGAGAGTAAGAAATAACAAATATTAGATTTTTGAAGAAAAATTAAAATAAATAAGATTATAATGAAAAATAAAACAAATTATTAATTTATATAAAATTATTTAAAATATTTTTAAAAAATGACGGATGAAGTATTTAATTTCAAATAAATAGTTTTATGAGTTTTAAAAAGTGGTTGACTATCCAACAACAGTTATTTATAATCTAAATTATTTGCATGTAAAAGTAAATATATGGTGGATGATAAAATAGTCCCAAAACCAAGGTGTATAGGTAAAGAAATACTTATATATGTAGTACAGTTTTATTATTTTTTTTATAAAAATAATTAGATGATAAATTAATACTATAAGATTATAAGGTACGAGAAGGTGAGTTGTCAAATACCATTTTGACCCATACCGCACCACTGCTTCGCACGTGGCATTGGGTACCATCACCCAACTAAAATTCAGCAAAAGTAGTAAATAGAGTCAAGCAAAGCTACCCTTATTATACTACTAATAATCCAAGATTATCATTTACTTAAAGTTGGTTAATTTTACCCTTTCTATGTCTAAAATTATATCTTAGTGAGATAAAAAAATTAAATGAGTCTTAGCATTACAAATCATTGTTGTATGATTATTCTTTCTGTTTTCTTGACTAATTTAAAATTACAAAAATTTACATAGATTATTATACTAATAGAATTTCTTTTTATGAGGAGGTGTTTTTATTGACGTAAGAGTTGAATAATGGAATATTTGAGAAGCGTTTGAATCAATAAAATTGAAAAGAGCCTAAATTGGTTTGGTTTATATCAATAAATTAATTATGTTTGTCAAGTGTCAACTAAAGGGATTAAGGAAGAAAAGGTTAAAAGTAACTTTAAGTTTCAATGGAACGAGGTTGATAGTCTAAGCATATTGGAAAAATGTTAAACTATAGAGGCTTTTTTGCACTTTGGTCATAGCAAGAAAAAGAGAAGTAGGAGTTAATTTGGTGACATCTTTTGTTTGGTGCAAATCATGGTTTTGGGAATAAACTAACTCCTCCTCTGACCATACGGTGGAAAATTCTTTCATTCTTTCCTTTTTTCTTTTTTCATTTTTCCAAAATGGATCGATTTTATTTATTTAATTATGGTGAAAAATTCGCCAACTTCATTTACAAATCAAGTTAGCCGGCATAAAATTATAATGTTAAATTGATAGACTTATTTTATTTTTACATCAATTAATAAAATATAATTATGTTATTAAAATGTGTATTTTTTATAAAATACTCCTTTTACATTGGAAAGTTTGAGTAATAAAAACATTATGGAATTTTTGGAAAAGCAATTTCTCATTAATTAGATGCATTTTTCCAACAATATATTAAATAATTATTATTCAAAGTGTATTTAATCCTCTCACTTTATATTTATATAAGAGTATTTTAGTTAACTAAAAAATACATTATCTTTTTTAATAAGAAAATGAGACTATAATTTGGGACAAATAAAAAAAAAGTCTATCAAATTAAGACAGATGAATTAATAAAACTTGCTCTCAAAACTATTTTACTCCTTTTTTCTCCGTAATTAAATAGGTGTTCATTTTTAATTTAACTTAATATAAAAATTATAAATACATTTTATCCTTAAGAAAATTATCGCTATATCTTTATTAATCACTCCATTTGCCCATAACTAAATGTTTATTAATTAATTTGTTCCACAATCTATTATTCATTAATATTAAAAATAAATTAGTAAGTTAATTAAAGTCAAAGATATTTATTAATTTTTAAACAAAGTAAAAAATAAACATTTAATTTTGTAGGGAATGAGTAATATGTAAGGGTATTACATGAGTTATTAAATGTAAAATTTTTAAATTAAAAAAATTACTAATTTATCCTTTTTTTCAAAAAAAAGATTGCTAGTGTAACTTTTTTTTTTAAAAAAAAGGATTACTAGTGTAACTTATATATAAAAAATTATTTTACAGAAGTAAACATTTATTTTTTTTTAATGTACTTTTCCTTAATGTAATAAATGTTTAATTATGGATATTCAAAAATGAAAATGTAGATATTTAATTACAGATAAAATGAGTATTTAATAATTAGCAGGATATTTTTTATAGGATGAAAAATTGTAATTCGTTCTATTTATTCATATATTTTTATCCTCTTCGATGTATAAAATAAAATTTTATTTGACAATCCATCTAACGAAATTCAAATTATATATTGTAATTCAGGGGTGGCCCCATCATGTGGCTTGCAAGTTGTCTCTACTAAACGCCTCTGTTTTGAAAAAGGAGGCATCTGTTACTGGCACAGTTAAAAGATTTGTGATTTTGTTATCTTTTTTTCAGTTAAGTTAGCAATATCAGGTCAGTTTTTAATACTCTTTAATTGTTCACATGTCAGTAGAAACGGTTGTCAGTAACATGCCAAATTCTCAGGGCCAAAGCTTTGCTATGGTTATGGTTATGGTTGGCCTCGGACTTTCACAAACTATTGCTTTAATTCATATCCCAAAACCAATTTTTGGCTGTTCTAAGATACTATTTCTTCATTGTTTGCTTGTTTCTTACTATTGCTGCTTGTGGGTCTCAATCTCATACTAGTTCTCTCTTCTTTTTTTTATTTATCTAACTCCCATTCTTGTAATTGTTGCTTCAAGCCATCGATGTTTCTTCTTTGTCAGAACAAATCTTTTGGTCTTGTGTGATTTGATGGGTGGATTAAGTGTTCTTGTCATTGAGCTTTGATTAGAGCATTTGTTTTGGGATTGATTTTTTTTTTCTGGGATGGGAGTGGTAGTGGTGAAAGTTGATATCTTGGTGCTGGAACTCTCCGCCTTGGTTTGGTTCTTGCTGCTTCAAGGATCTGCTGGTAATTCTTAAACTCTTTTTACTCTTTTATGGTTTTAATCGGGGAAATAAACGATCCCTTGGTGATTTATTCTGGTAAAGCTAAGACATTTGAGATTGGGTTTTGATAACAATTTTGATCTTGGCAGCGCTGTTTTCTGCGTTTGGTGGTTTAAGCAACCCTTTATATCGTTTCCCCACTTTTAATGTATTAACTTAATATGATTCATTTAGAAGTCTAATCTGATTGATCCTTAACATTGTAAATATTGTAATATTTAGGGGAGAGCTTGCAAGTTCTTAGTTTCAGATAACTCTGTTTTCTGCATGTAAGTTTTCTCATACATATAGGAAATGTACCTGACTGGACAAGGAAACACTATGGATGTGTTCTATTTTTGTTTTTGTTTTTTTCTTTTTCCTGTTATTATTTCTCTTGATGGAAGCTTGCTTGTTCTTTATCTAAACTTTGTTTCTCCTGGAGCTTCTTGTTCGAGTAATTCCTTGCAATAGGACTAGTTCTCTGTTTTCTCTCAATGTTTTCCCCTATTTATTCCAATAAAATCTATAATTTGTAGATGGCAAGACATTCTTTTGTATTCGGACTGAATTTATGTTCTTGGTCCTAACTTCTTTGCCTGATTGTCTTTTGTTTTCTCCTAAAATTGGTTATTGGATCGTCCCTAAAATCTTATGAGAGTTATCTGCAGAGGCATTTAGCTTTCTTATTCTCTTACTCTCTTTGAATGAGTAGAAAAGCTTTTATTGACCTAGCTGATAAGCTTGCCTCTTATTGAGAACCTACATTGCTCATATTTCTTTGATAATATTGAATCCACTAGTAAATTTGCATTAGATTTTTCTACCATCATGACATTAGTCTATATCTCAGGTTACAACTTTTCGCCATCTCCTTCAGCACTTCCTGCATTTTCTCCTGATGGAGATGCAGCCCTTTCTCCTGTTTCCACTGGGACAACATTCAGAAGTAGTGCACCTACTCCTGCGTCTCCACAAAATGGTAAAATACTATTGTTTTGCATTTTGAATGCCTTGGGATTTATTTTACATTGTGCTGTTGTTTTTATTCAGGGACATTTCTACATCCTCTACAAGCATCACCGCCTCACTATTCTGCTCCTGCTCCCCAAAAATTTAAAGATCCCGTGCCATCTTCTTCACCAAGTATAATACTCCCTCCGAATGCTTCAGTTACACCCCCAGTATACTCTAATCATACTATTGTTTAGCATTTTGAATGCCTTGGGATTTATTTTACATTGTGCCATTGTTTTTATTCAGGGACATTTCTATATCCTCCACAAGCATCACCACCTCAGTATTCTGCTCCTGCTCCCCAAAAAATTAAAGATCCCGTGCCATCTTCTCCACCAAGTATAATACTCCCTCCGAATGCTTCAGTTACACCCCCAGTATACTCTAATCATACTATTTCAGTCTTGCCGCCAAGTGCTTCGAACACGAAGCCTCATTATGGGGAGCATCCTTTTCCAGTAAGCCCCAGGTATTTGCTTGCTACTGGTATCATATAACATCAATAGTTCTGGTTATAATTTGTTTTTGGTTTACAAAGCAGCACCAGTTGCATCACTGCCAAGGATATCTCCACATAATCCAGCAATAACCCCTTCAGTGATGCCAAGAGCCAATCCACCGAAGTCTCATCAACATGAGGCACTGGAATCACCAACTGTCCCAGGTGGTTGACTGCTGACATTTTTTACAGTTGACATTTTTCTAGTAAGATTGCTTCCTAAATATTGATTGTTTTGGTTATGAAATACAGTGTCTAAAACATATGCACCTAAGGGACTGCCACAAAGTCAGCCACCCATGGTTTCTCCCAAGATTTCTCCAACTTTACTGGGTGAGCCCATTTGTTATTACTCTTTTCTGTGAACTTTCTTTTGAAATGAATATCCCATAATGGTAACATTACTTGCTTTAATACTTCAGCACCAGTTGTATCATCTCCAAGCAAGTTGCCAGAGAATCCACCACCTGTACATTCAGTCCTGCCTGAAAATCCTCCACCTTCTTTGCCAGGTCTAAAGATAATATATGTGTAAATTTATTTGAAGTAATCATGATTTTCTGATGGATATGGATTCCAGCGAATATTTTCTCAAAGTCTTAGTTCTTATTTGATTCAATTTCATTATTGTTATTGGAACCTGTCTAACAAAATCTGTAAATCACATTGTCAAATTTTGAAAATTGGTTCTAGGATGGGTTAATGGGATCATATTTGGTTTTTCAGCAATGCATGTTCTTGTGGTAAATAATAACCAGATCCTATTCACTCAAACAGTAAATGTATACATTCCTTTCCTTTCTTGCAGCTCTAAAATGTTGGTCTAGTGTAGACAGAATGTTTCAACCATTGCTCTTTCGAATAACAAACATATTCTCAATTCATTTAAGCTTAGATATGAAATTATTTGAGTTGTGAAAGTCTTTGTCTGGATTGTTGTCTTGAGTTTGGGACCCATCCTACTGTGCAGAACCTACCACATCTCCTGCACTACCCCCAAGCACCAATCCAAGAGGACCTAGCATACCTGTTGCTGCACCCACAAATAGAACAATTAATCACCACTCACCTATGAATCCTCTACCAAAAAAAGGTGACTGGACTTTGCATTTAGCAGTGGCATTTTCTAACCTAACATAGTATTGCCATTAATGAAATTTATCTTTTCTTAGCTCCATCTCCCCATGGATCAATTAGACACTCCGATACTGGTCCTCCTCCTCTTCCATTCACGAGGTCTCCTGTGAGTTCAGAGTCTCATTCCCCTTCATCTCAACCTCCTGCATCATTAAGGCATCATCACAGATGGAACAAAAAGAATACTCATGCTCCATCAGCGCATATAGTTTCTCCTCCTGCTTATACTGAACATGGTACTACATTTTTCTAGATTATGCTTCCTAATATTATCCTGAGTATCGTATGATATCGCTTGATTCTAATATGTTCTGAATCTTGCGTGTGATTAGCTCCTTCACATCATTCAGGAACAGATCCAAAGACTAACCTTAAGTTCCATGGCCCTCCACCATCAAACTCAGGTATCACGTCAAGTTGTTTTTGAATGAATCAAATATTTCGTTCCTTTCTTATCTCTTTCACCCAATCTGTGATGATCTATACTTGTCAGGCTCCTCTATCTCGCCATCTCTTGCCCCCTTTCCTCCATCAAAGGGCCCTGATTCTCCTGTGCCATCACAATCTCAACGAAGTAAGTGTAAGAGACGTGTTTTCCTTGTTTAGGGAAGGGAAGTAGCTTAAGTTTGATTTCTGGTTTATTGCTAAATGCTTATCTACAATTGTCTTTCCAACTGCAAGTGCCCTTTCCTCCCCCTAAAATATCTCCTTCTGGATCTCCACCAAGAATTCCAAAGAGGCCTTTACCAGTGCCATTTCATGCATTACCTCCTCCACCTCCAAATGAAGGTACTTTCACGTCTGCTTCAGTTCCATATTATTGTTCCTCTATATTTTCTCCTACTACAAATTTCAAAATCCATGTTCCTTTTGTAGATTGTGCATCATTGACATGCGCAGAACCATTGACAAATGGTCCTCCTGGATCTCCATGTGTCTGTGTCATTCCTATACAAGTTGGCCTGCGCCTAAGTGTAGCATTGTACACCTTTTTTCCTTTGGTCTCGGAGTTGGCTGGAGAAATAGCTACTGGAGTGTTTTTGAAACCAAGTCAAGTTCGTATTATGGGAGCAAATGCAGCCGGCCAAGATCCAGAAAAGACCATTGTTCTTACAGACTTGGTACCCCTTGGGGAGAAATTTGATAACACTACAGCTTATTTGACATTTCAGAGATTCTGGCACAAAGAAGTGATCATAAACACTTCACTATTTGGAGATTATGAAGTACTATATGTGCACTACCCAGGTGATGATGTCAGACCACCTTGATTAGTTTCATTTTTTTTATCTGAATCTTCTGATCTTTGTATCTATCAGTATTGTTAATTTGCAGGTCTTCCTCCCTCTCCGCCTTCAGCAGTTTCAGACATTAGTATTATAGGTAGTGATCCTTATTCTGGACATAACTACAATGGTGCAGCCGTAAAGCCACTAGGGGTTGATGTAGGAAGGAAGCATAACAAAGGCAGACCAAGTGGAAGCGTTATTGCAATAATAGTTTTGTCCGCTTCCATAGCTGTGATTTTATTTTGTGCTGTTGCATGGGTTTTATTCTTTAGGCACAGAGACAACCTCTGCCAACAAGATGCAACTCCACCAGTTACTGTGCCTTCACTTGCAAAATCGTCAGGTACCTCCATGATTTATTTTTGGAAAAATCATCAAAATCTAGATAACTAGGTTCTTTCTACTTCCATTTTGTTTCGTTCTCTAGGACTACCTGCACTTTTTGGAATTTTTTTTCTTCCACAACTAATGCCTTTACTGACATTCCCAAATGGTTAATGTTAAGATCATGACTTAATAGGAATTGTTCACATGCTTTTGTAGAATGTCCAATTGACCCAGAAATGTGAATGCCCTACATGGTGCGAGGGTTCCCCCCCCCCCTTCCCCTTCAATGGTTGTTAACAACTCATTTCCCAGGACTTTGAACACTTTTAAGTGCACATGAGCTTTCATAGAAATAGATTCCCTATAATATGCATTAGATGAAATTTCAGAAGATCTGACTAATCCATTGGTTAATGTGAGTATATGCATTTAGTACCTCTCCAGGTCCTATATCAGACGCTTCTAGGGATAACAATGCTAATGTTTCTCACAGCATAAGTAATAACTGCGTGAAAGTCTGAGAAATAAATTGCAAAATGCAATGTGATGAATCTTATTTCCTTGCTTAGGCATTGTGACTGTGTAAAACATAATTAATGATTATGTGAGTATATAAGTGACACACCTAAGATCTAATTGAAGGACCATGATGCATCTAAAATTTTGGTAAATAAACTCAAGTGTAGCAGAGAAGTTGCATGGCCTGTAAAAAACCAAAATCCTAATTTGAAAGGTTTGTTATTCGTTTCCTGTGCTGTAGGAATTGCTGCCTCTATGATGGGAAGTGGACCCAGTTCTGCTTCGTTGTCCTTTCATTCTAGCTTTGCAGCTTATACTGGTTCTGCAAAAACATTTAGCTCAAGTGATATAGAAAATGCAACTGATAACTTCAGCGAAACAAGAATACTTGGTGAAGGTGGGTTTGGTCGTGTTTATAGTGGTGTGCTTGAAGATGGGACAAAAGTGGCTGTGAAAATACTTAAGCGAGCTGACCAGCAGGGTGATCGTGAATTCTTGGCTGAAGTTGAGATGCTTAGCCGCCTTCATCACAGAAACTTGGTCAAGTTGATTGGTATATGCACAGAGGAGCGTACTCGCTGCTTAGTGTATGAACTCATACCTAATGGAAGTGTGGAATCTCATCTGCATGGTATTGCCAACTCTTTGTGAGACTTTTTGCTGTCATAATTTGTTCCTTGACATGCTTACTTTCCATTATATTTTGCTATTAGGAGTTGACAAGGAATCTTCTCCACTTGATTGGGGTGCCCGAATGAAGATAGCTCTTGGTGCTGCTCGAGGTCTAGCTTATCTGCATGAAGATTCTAGTCCTCGTGTCATACACAGGGATTTCAAGTCCAGCAACATCCTGTTGGAACACGATTTTACCCCAAAAGTATCAGATTTTGGTTTAGCTCGAACTGCAATGGAGGAGGAAAACAGGCACATTTCTACTCGTGTTATGGGAACTTTTGGGTAATATGCTTTTTGCATTTGGCTTAATGTAGAATAACCAGAAACACCTACATTTTAGTAGAAGGGAAATAAGCCTAGAACTTTCCTGACTTATCATTTTTTTTTTACCTTAACAACATTATGTTCAGATTGGTTACCCTTACCCTTGTTTTCCCCTCTGTCTACTGTTTGTTTTCATGTCCGTGTATGCCTGACTTGGGTTTCATTTCTTCTCCCAGGTACGTGGCTCCGGAGTATGCCATGACAGGGCACCTTCTTGTAAAGAGTGATGTTTACAGCTATGGTGTAGTACTTCTTGAGCTCTTAACTGGCAGAAAACCAGTAGACATGTCTCAACCACCTGGTCAAGAGAATTTGGTTTCTTGGGCTCGCCCACTCCTTGCAAGTGAAGAAGGTCTAGAATTCATTATAGACCCATCTTTAGGGCCTAATTTTCCTATTGATAGTGTTTCAAAGGTAGCAGCTATTGCTTCTATGTGTGTTCAACCAGAAGTGTCACACAGACCTTTTATGGGTGAGGTTGTTCAGGCACTAAAATTAGTGTGCAATGAGTGTGATGAAACTAATGAATTGGGATCTAGAAGTTGCAGTCAAGAGGATTTATCTATGGACATGGATAACAGGATCAGTAACACTTCAGGCATTCTACAATCTCCTTTACAAGATCAGTCTCCAGTGTCTAGTTGCAATACTGATCTAGATGTTGAAAGAGGATATTCATCATCATATTTATTGGGCTCATATGCAAGGCAAGATTCTGGATCACCTCGAAGGTACTCGAGTTCAGGTCCTCTGAGAATAGGCAAGACAAAGCTACTGTGGCAGAAGATGAGGCAGTTATCTGGAGGAAGTGTGAGTGAGCATGGTCTAATGTATAGCTCATGGCGTACATCTCAATAATGTCCATTGGATTTTTTGAACTCAATAACAATCTGGCCTTTTTGAAAAATTCCTGGTGCCAGAACTTACATGATCAGCTGCCAGAAGATGGAAAGACTTTCATGGCACTAAACCTTGGGATTGAGTTATATCTCAGCCATTTTGACAAGGCCAAGCAATGAGGGAGAAGCATCCTTGACATTTTCTCGATGTGTGGGGAAGGTTTTGGGTGGAAAATTTTGCAGCAACAATATTTGAAGGTAATATAGATATATATATATATATATATATTTGGAATGGACACTGAGGCCTCGCTGTTGTCTGAACTACAACAAAATGTTGAAAACAGCCTCGAGAAGGGATTTTCTTGGAGAATTTGCTGGATTCTTATATTGTGATTATAATGACGAACTGCTACTCTGATGGAGGGCTCCAAATTGATGCTACTCAAGTGATCAGTTGTTAAAGGAGATGCTTTTGCTGGTGAAATGTACAGATTACATATAAATGCACCAAAATACCCTAAACTGATATTTTGTTCAGGCATCAAATGAAGGATTTCTTTGTACAGAAAAATCATAAATATAGCTATATATTTGTTCTGTATACCGAACCAACGCTCACTCTGATCTACCTTCTTTTTTCTTTTTTTTTTTTGTCAATTTTGAGAGAATTGTTGCTGCTAAGATTTTGTCGATTTCACTCTCGTAATTGTACAAATTTAAGTATAGGGCAAAAGAAGTAAGTGCCCCTCGAACTTTCATAACATTTGAATTTCATACCTAAACTTTCAAACGAACAGTCGGTTTAAACATTCAAATTTTAAAAATGTATATATTTTGCTGCTTTTGTTAGTTAGTCACGTTAAGTGGTGACATGATCACTTTGTAAGGTATAAATTTATTTTTAAAGAGATATAATATTGTAATATAATTTCTAAATTCATTGTTACACCTAACAATTTTGCAAATTCTCTTAAAAACGCAACAAAAATTCTCTAACTAAAGCACTCCCTCCCTGATTTTGAATTCTTATTTCAAGCCAAGAAGCAAATCTTGCTCTAGTGAGATTTTGTTCTTTGTCGGAGACTTTCTAATTTCTTCGCACGGTTACTCTCTCCCTCTCAAGGGTTTATGCTTTTTCCCTCTTTAGGGCTTTCTTTCCTTCTCTATGGTCTATGTTTTTTCTTAGTACTTTCACTTCCGATCGCCACAGTAACCCGATCGAGCACAGGATCGATTACAATAGAAGTTTTATGAGATATATTGATTTGTAGTTGGAGCGCATCAATGTTTTTATAAAGAACCAAGCTGCGAGAGGTTTTCGGTGTATCAATGTCTTGAATTCAAACACTTTAGTACCAGAATTAACTGGGTCAAGGTACTTATTCTCCTTGAATTTTTAGAATCAAATATCAATGGATTCCACTCGTTGTGCATTTTGCAAGCTTTTGAGAATGAGACACCCTTCAATTTGTATTTTCGCTTATTATTTTCCTTCATCATTGAGAGGGTTGAGTTGCTTATAGGAAAAAGAGGTGGATAACTGTCTGACTGACCACAGAAATGCTCCAAATCCTATGCCTCTCTCCAGCCACATATTGTCAAAAAAATTCTTTGGTTTTTGCCAAAGTGACGTTACCACTTCCTATTAAAACATGTTTATCTTATTTTATTGGTTTTTAGTATACAATATGGAATATGTTTTAATATAATGCATCTTGCATTATTTTTTGTATTTCACTATGTTGGGATGGTCATTACTATGTATGGATGGTATCATGACTTCCAATCAGATGTAATTATGGCCGTTTTATCCAATTCATCTGTTTAATGAGTATTTTTTTTCTTTGTTTTTTTTAAAGAAAAAAGTCAAATTCTCTTTCTGTTTTTACACCGTCCCCCCCCCCCCTCTCTCACCTCACCCTCTAACGCCATTAATAACACAATTGTTGATAAATTAATAATAATTAAGATATTTTCCATTAAATAATTTAGTAATAATCAATGCAAGCATAATTAATTAAAATCAATTAATAATGAATATTTGTATCAAATAATATTCCTTCACCTGAATATTTATATTTATCTTGATCTAATAATTAATTAATAATACTCTTTGACTTTCAAGGATTTACTTTGTTTTTTTATTACTTAATTAGATCAGTGATAGTAATAATTAGTTTGTGAAGATTATTAATTTGTTAGTGAATATTAGATAAAAATATATATTTATTTTTATAATATAAGCATTTAAAAATATAAATATAAATTTTAAATTTTAAATAAAGTGAGTAATAAATTAGAGGAGTTGGGTCAAGGGGTAGAGCCCTTCTGGCAATCCCGCTAGCTAGTTAGCCGGTGGCGTTAACAAAAGTTACATTTTATTAATTCATATAGTTCTATTATTAATTATATCAATAATAAAAATATTGATGTAATTTTTTCAAAGTCTAATCATATTTTTTGAGAATATATATATATCTAACAATTACATAAATGAGTTTATATCCAACGGCCCAAAACTCATCTGTGCTAATTTTCATGTGATCCAATCATCCAAGAAACCCCAAACCATCCCGTGTTCACAACGAACATATAAAGCATATAAGTTTCACAGTTCCCCTGAGAGACTTCAGCCAAGTCGTCACTGGAAGATCCATCGGCCTTGCTACTCCGATCAACGAAATAGAACAAAAATGGTATGGAATTGCTTCGCGTTTCACACTCTCACACTCTAAATAATTCCAATTCTAGGTTTATGTTTTTTATAATATTTTTTTTGAACCGAAATTGTTTGAAGGCTCAATCAGTGAAGCCGATCTCTAGCCCTGTTCCAGACGTTTGGTACCCGACACTTGCAGTGCTGATGCTTGCCGTAGGTCTTATCCTAACGGCTTCCTTCTTCATGTAAGATGTCGATCTGATTTTCGATTTCATTTTTGTCTTAATTTTCTGAATTAAAGTCATTTTTTATATTCATTTTGCTTCGACATTATGTTTAAAGTGGTTTCGACTTTTTCCATGTTGCTAGTACCTTAATTTAGAAAAAAAATATATGAAAGGGGGATTCTGAAATTGTTTGTTGGGTTTATGGCTAAACACTGTTTGGTGAAACGTACGTTGGAAATGAGTACAAATTGCGCCGGCTTATGTTATTTTTGCAGTATAGCCTGTAAATTTAGGTCTTTTCTGTCCCCTGTTTCCCCAGAGCTTTCATCACTGTATTTAAGATTGTGTTTAACTTCAAAACAAAGCAAAATTTGCATCAGATCTTGATTTCAAGAAGCTAAATAATTTTGTTGATCATCATTCATCTCATGTAAAGGTCTATTGGGTATTGTATTACCTTGTTATCTGGAGCTATGGTTGATCTCCTGTTGTATGTGGGAATATGTCAGTAAAAGGCAATAGGAAAGCTGTAAAGTAACTGAAAAGCTTGGTTGGATTGCTCACTAGAATTAAGAACCGGAAACCTACATATATTACCATAAAAAATACAGAGTAGCAAATTTGGATTATATCCTCCCTTTATATGACCAGAGATGACAAACCGGCATTTGGATCCAATTTGAATACTTTTATTGGATGCTATTCCAGATCTGCTTTGAGAATCTAGGTTTGGAGTCCCTAGTGACCTTTCCTTTGAGCCCCGACCATTCTAGAAAATCCTAGAAAACCATTTCCTTTGTTGAGGAGGTTGTATTTTGTTTGAGCTTAGTCCTTTCCCATGGGAAGAGGAAGTAGAATGAAGTTGAGGAAAAAAAGGAGTTACACATTGATACTTGGAAGGTGCTTATAATATTGTTTTTATTAATTTCTCAGTAACACCATGTTTGTTGAAATGAGTGTTTAGGGCTATTGAATGATGATTTTTATCTTATGCTCCTCGGCTATTATAAATCATTTTTTTCTTTGTTCTGGATTCCTTACACCCTCCTTATCTATTATTATGTAAGCATATGCCACCAACACAACATATTGTATAGTAGCTTAAGGGTTCACTTTTCGTGACACGTGATGTAGAGGATGCAGCCTGCAGTAAAAAGACAGTAATGTGTTGTTGGTTGGTCATCTACAAAATTATTGTATATATTTTTTCTTGCTATGTTAGATTGAAGTGGAAATTTGTTGGATGCTTTTTGTTTTGTGATTTTAAAAATCATATATGCCATTTATAGGTTCTATCTTCAAAAACTGCCAGAATCCATGGGGGAGATAGCTTTTAAGTTCTAATCCAGTCTGCTTTTGTGGTCTGACCCGTTGCGGGTGAAAGAGCTCCCAATAGAATCTTTTCATATACAAGACTCAAACTTGAGACCTTGCTTAAAGACAACAAGTTTCTCATCACTTATGCCAACTCTTGTTAGTAAAACTGCCAGAATCCTCTTGGTCGAAAATTATGAATCATGAACCATTGGCTAAGAATTTATCACTATAATCTATCGAATCATAAATATATTTTTGTTAGGTCTCTCGTTCTTTCCCCGTTTCCTCTTGTGAGGTTGCTTTAGCACTGGATTTTGCTGTTTGTGACAAATCCATCCTTGAAAAGCCTGCTTGTCAGTCTTGTTTTTATTTTAACAAGCATCACATTTCTATGCAGCTATGAAGCTACCTCATCTAGGAGGAACCGTAGTCTTGCAAAGGAGGTCTCAACTGGTGCTGTAGCATCTGTTTTCTTGGTACACCTCTGTTTAAACCTGTTTCATATTTTATTATATAATCATCAGAATTTAGATGATTGTTTTGTTTATTTGGCTATGTCTGATTCAAATTTCCACTCAACGTGCAGGGTTTTGGGTCCTTATTCTTGTTACTTGCATCTGGAGTTTACGTTTGATTTCTTCAGATTATATAGGTTAAGATTTTGCGGAACAAATGAGGTTGCAGGTTAAAGGATGTTTTGACTTTGTTAGGATTTACCTGATGGAATGAATTTCTAGCACTTGACCTCATCGAAAATTTCATGAAATACTAATATTACAATGCAATTCGAATGCTGAGTGGAACATATTTTTGAACTGAAGGATAAGTGCCATTTTAGTTAAGTTTGGTCAAGTTCAGATTCTGACGTGTTACTTTCAGGTAAGTGAATATGGCTCAATTCCTCTCCTAAAGCCATGCAAAATTGAAATGACGGTTCATTTTATAACTTTTCTTTGTGCCAATGGGGCAGTGGTTAATGAGAGACGGTTTAGAGATTTATCCCCTCAGAATTGGTCGACATAGGTGAATGTGTTCTATTTCGACACAGGTGAATCCCAGCACAAAGGGATGTAAAGTGATCCCTAAGCATCGCAGATTATAAGGGGTGTTGCCCTTCGGTAATAATAATACTATTGCGCTTTTTTTTCTTTTTTAATGAAATTTGGAGGGAAAAAAAAAAAGGAAAAATATCCATGGAGTTTGTGATTCATTTTGGCATGGCTAAGAACATCCAAACTTATTATGCCATAAGCCCTCGTAAAAAATTATATACTTTCTTTGTTTCATTTCAATCATTCACTTTTTTTTTTTAATGTCTTAATTTAATTGTTCATTTTTTTATTTTAATACGCACTTTTTACAATTATATTTTTGTTATTAATAAATAATTTTGATTAATTATCACTTGTTTATTGGATAATGTATTTTTTAGTACAATTAATATTTATACAATAGCTATTGGGTGAAGTTAACATATAAAGTTTAGTTGTATAATTATTATTTTTAATATTTTTTAAATTTTTGTGTAATTTTAAAGTGGATAATTGGAATTTGACAAAGGAAGTAATTTATTTCATTGGTTGTGTAATTAAAACCTTTACATAAATTATTATTATTTTTAATTATAAGATGTTTTGTTATATTTTATTATTATTGTGTATGTTTTTTTTAAAATTTATTTTTATTTTATTGAAAAAGAAAATCAAATATTTATTTTTTCATGATATATTAAAATAAATAAGTGTATAGTGAAAAGTAAAATAATTTCTTAATTTGTGTTAAATTATCTAAAACAATCTCATAAAAAGAGATGAAATGAGTATATGTGAACCAAAGTATCTTTATACTCCATTTACCGGACAATACATCTTAGACGAAATGCCATTTATCAAACAAAAAAATCCTATGTATTTGATACATATCTCTCTTTAATAGTGTATTATTATAAATACTCTAACCTTTTGTATACTACTCTATGTACAAAAAAAAAAAAAAAAAAAATCACTTGGATAGAACAATTCCAATAGGTTTAGTTAAGTTTGTTGGTGCATATTGTATTGTAGTTTTGCTATTGTTTCTCCTATGTTTATACATTAGAGATTCTCTTCAAATTTTATTGATGTACATCTCACGTTCAACACAATGGGAAGCATTCAGAGGAGTAAATCATTATACACTTTGAACTTATATAAAAATTAAAATAAGTATTGAAAATGATAATTATATAACTAAAGTTTTTAAGTTACACCCATTTAATAATAATTAGTGTATATATATTAATTATTCTAAGAAAATATATTTTTCACTAAATAGTTGATAACTCATTAAAATCTATTATTAATAACGATGAAGGGTATAATTGTAAAAATATGTATTAAAATTAAAAATTGAACAGTTTAAAATTAAAACTGTGAACAATTAAAATAAACAGATAATATTTCTTTTATCGAGATTTTTATTTAGTTGAACATTCAATAATTAGCTATGTTCCATCATCCATGCCATGGTTAAAATAAAATATAAAAAAAAGCCTCGTTAATATAGGAAGCCATTGTTTAAATATTAAAAAGGAAGTATCTTTTTCAACAACTAACAATATGAGTGTGTAACACCTATCATTTCTTCCCTTTGATACATAGTTGAACAACAATATAAATATAACTCAAATTTTAATGCTTGATAAATTATTTATTTTATCAGTGGATCTATCACCTCCTTGTCAAGTGCGACATGCAAATCAGGAGACCATATATCAAATATTAATGTGAACTTTCATCAAAAGCATGAAGAGTTTTATTCGTACACCATGAGTTTGACATAAATCAAAATAAGAATTCCTACATGATAAAGATTCCCCCCCCCCCCTCTAAAGGAGTGATAATGGACACTGAACAATAATGACAAAAAAAAATCTATTTTTTATAATATAGTTGATTTTTTTTCCCTGACAACTTTTAAAATAGATAAGCTTTAACTGAAAAAGGAAAAAAAAAATTCTATTAACGTAAGAGTAAAAGATTAATAAGCATCTAATATATTAAATAATTGCCAGTTTTGAAACAATATTTTGATTAGTTTATGGAACTAATTAAGAAAAATAAATTTAAGAAATCAAATATATCTCGCCACAATTGTGGTCTTTTTTAATAATAAAAAAAAACCAAACATACAAAAAGGCCGAGAATTGAAAATGCAAATAGAGAAGCTTTATCTTTTAAAAAAAAAAAAACTTGTGCTTACATTGCGTTATTGTAAAAGTAAAAGATTGATAAAGCATCTAATCTATTAAATAATTGGAAATTCGGAAACTATATTATGATTAACTTATGGAACTAATTAGGAAAATTAAATTAAAAAGTCAAAGATATAAAAATCATGCCAATTGAAAACTTCAAATACGTAAGTTTTAACAAAATTATATATATATATATATATATATATAATAAAAATTTAACTCGTATTGACGATAATTTGTATTAAAATGCGTCCTTGCCAAAATTTGGAACTGTATGATGATTAGTTATTTAGTTTACGGAACTAGTTATGGAAATTCAATAAAAAAAAAATCAAGCATATAAAACCCACTTACCGAAATTTGCAAATACATATGCTTTAATTGAAAAAATAAACTTCTATTAATGATGCGTTCTTGTAAAAGTAAAAAATGACAAGGCATATAATATAGCATTAAACAATTTCCATTTTTCATGCCTTTCAAAAAACACTTGCCATTTTTGAAACTATATGATGATTAATTTATGGAATTAGTAAAAAAAATTCAACAAAAAATCAAACATAAAAATATCCAAAATTTGAAATTTCAAATTGATAAAGCTTTAACTAAAAACCAAACATATAAAAAATTCACATATTTAAGTCCACTAAATATGTTCTAAGTGCCATTTTTGTCTGCATTAATTAAATAAAAACTGAAACATGACAATTTTTTATGTATGAAAAAAAAACTAAAAAAGAAACATGCCACGAGATAAGTAATTTGGACATAGTTATATATATATATATATATATATATATATATATTGTTTTAAGGATTTAGTTGACGATTTGACCCATAAATTTAAGGATAATTAACCAATTTGGTCTTAAAATTTAACTTTATAGCTATTTTTGTACCTTTTCTTTTTTTAAGGCTATTTTGGTTATTCATCTGATAATTATATAGTCATTTTTGTCCATTTTATTTTGTTCCGTCTATTTAGATCACCTTTTTTCATCAATTTTATTATTGTTTTTAAACTATTTTGATGATTTTTGACTCATAAGTAAAAATGAACTAATATGATTAAAAAGTAATAAATAAAGAATAAAAATAGTTAAAAATAATATCTAAGGAATCTAAATGACTCAAACAAAATATAAAACATCAAAATGACTATAATAATTGAAAATAAATTACCAAATGAACTGAAAAAAATAAAATATACTAAAATGACCAGAAAATTAAATTTAAAGCACTGAAATGATTAATTTTCCTAAATTTAATCACCCATTGATTTGATTGATTTGTACTTGAATTATTATTATTATTATTTTAACATGAATAAAAGGTAAGACGTTGTACTTGAAATTATTTATTTATTATAGATGACTAGCACCATCTATAATCTCCATTTCCCTTTTTGTCCTCCGCAAGGATACAGTTAATCACCCTCGAAAGTCGAAGCGTCATTTATTACAGTGGTGAATTAAATTAGTCACGGAAATAAAGTAGCGTCACCATCAGTCATTATATATCCGAGTACTGACTAAGCATACATCTTTCTTTCTACAGTGCGGGGTAGGTCCGGCTCTTGAGTGAGCCAACTTCTTTTCACTTCTCAAATCTCCACCAAAAAAATTTCTTTCAATGGAGACTCCTCCGACCCAGCCGAAGAAGAGAGGCCGTCCTAAGGGTTCCACCAAGGCTAAAGCTGAAAGCGAAAAGGAGGCTGCTTCAGGCGGCGGAACCGCCAGGATGAGAGGCGCTGAGAAACGAAATGTGCCACCTGACGAAAAGTACACCCAGTGGAAGTCACTTGTTCCCGTTCTGTATGATTGGTTGGCTAATCACAACCTCGTTTGGCCTTCTCTCTCTTGCCGGTACCTTTTTTTTTAAAATTTTTTTTTTGTTTATGCTAAAAAATTGTATTTCTTTTGGCGTTCTTTTTGTTTGTTAGGGTTTATGGAGGGTTAGGACTTAGGGTTAGGGTTTTTCATATAAATCGATATGTTCCTTTGCTTTGTGTTAGAGGAGTGAAGAACAGATTTTTGCTTAATTTGTACTTTTCTTCCTCCCACCCCCTTATTTCGATGTATTTATTCCCAGGCGTATGTGCATAGGGTGTAATTTCTATGGCCTTAGTTCGATGGACTCGTAAATGCGTGCATTTTGAGGGTCCGGGAACTAGTACGTCGCGTGAAGTGCTAGTTATGCAGAGAGACACATTTTTTAAATGGACTGCTGTTTTACACTGGATGGCAGAAGGAAACGTGCCTTCTAATGCATTATTTGGTGGATATTTATGTGTTTCTGAATTTCTGTTGGCTTGTACACTTGTTTAACTGGAATTGACTAGGTTGCATTTCGGTGCTAGTCAGTTGCATTTGGTAGTATCAAATAATCTGCAGGGATACCCTGGGTATTCAAAGGAGAATTGTTCCTCTGTTAGCATTGTGGTTTTTTCTTGTTCAATGTCTTTTGGCTTCCTAAAGATCGATTAAAATCTTTTTCCATTTTCTCATGGTCCATTGGGCAGGTGGGGGCCAGTTCTTGAACAAGGATCTTTTAAGAATCGGCAACGACTTTACCTCTCTGAACAAGTAAGTTTGTTCTTTTTTTATGCTCTATACAATTATTTTTTTGGGTGATTCTTGACTAGGGAAATTATGCTTTGTTGACTGCAGACATTTCGTATGTATTTCCTTTCCCCGTTCTTGCTTTGCATTTTTTGATATTTTCTATGCAGATATAAAATCATTTGCATTGGTGCAAGGTGGGATTTTTTTTTTTGGCAAATAATCATCTATCTTACCACTCTTAATTTGATTACAGATCATCATGGGAATGATGAGAAAATGAAAAAAAGGAATGCACAAATCATGCTGTGGATAAGTTTGTCTAGCTGATATCTGGAGTTGGTGATTATTTCTTTCATGTACAGTGGTGAATTTGAGTCCTCAAGGGATGGGGATAAAATGATGGGGTAAATGGTGATGGTGTTCAAGTCACGCTTAGCTGATGTTCGTCATGTTAGGCAGTTTTCGTTTTTGGGTTTTGTGTTGGTTGTATGCATGTGGGATCAAACGTGTATAGTTTAAGTATAATGGCATATAAAACTTTCCTTGTTTCCTGCTTTCAACAATGAGGGCAGGGATAATAGTCAATGTCTTCAAATTCTTCTTGCATCTTTGCCGAGGTTGTTACTTGAACATCTTTTTAACAATGAGTTACTACACCGATTTAACAATTGTCTTTATTTAAGAGCTCCAGAGGTTTTCATCTGTTTGTTTGTTAGTTGTACTTCTGGTTACCCATCCCAATATTTAGTACTTTTCTCTACTCTTTCTCATTCCCTCTTTTACAAAGAAGTGCAAACACTCAAACCTAAATGGTCAATAAATTGGAACTGTTGACAAATATGTCTTTAATTTGACAAGCCAATTTATAACTTTTCTTCTTAACTGTTCTCTCCTGCAGACTGATCATACGGTGCCAAACACACTGATTATAGCAAATTGTGATGTTGTCAAGCCCCGGGTTGCGGCTGAAAACCACATAGCAAATGTAATGTATTACTAAGTTAATGTTCTTATTTCATCATTTTTCTGGGCAACTGATGATCTGTTTATGTGCTTCTTAGTTCAACGAAGAAGCTAGGTCACCCTTTGTTAAGAAGTACAAAACTCTTATACATCCTGGAGAGGTATGCATTATGATCTTTTTGTGCCAAAGAATTTAATTACAGAAAAAAGTAAAAGATCTTGCACTGAAAAGGCATTACACACTGTCTTACTCATTCAATTCATTTAGATTATCTTGTTGTATTCATTGCCTTCTTAGTTCTTATATGATATATCAATCACCTTTATAATGGCCATAAATGATAATTTAATTTGGTGTTCTGTAGCTTTAATTAATCAGAAAGTTTGAAATATAGCTAAGTGATTGAGGCCACCAAGAAATTGCTCGGTTGCCATTTTGTTAACATAACAAAGATTTACATGTTCAACTCCTTATATTTTGAAACTCAGGGACAATTCACCTTTAGATTTAACTCTATTTTTGTTTTCTTTGTATTGATCTTATTCTTGTTGTAGCTTTATTTGCATATTTAGTGATGTTTAGTGTCATGGCGACAAAAAAAGGAAGAAAAGCAGACGCCTTTATAGTTTAGACATTGATATCTCTCACATATTCCACTTCTGGAAATTTATTTTCACTGTGATTTTGTGAATCTTATTATGCAGGTAAATCGAATCAGGGAACTTCCTCAGAACAAAAATATTGTTGCTACGCATACGGACTGTCCTGAAGTAAGTGCTTCAATCAAAGAGCCCATGTCCTGTTTATTGAGAATTTGTCAGCATTCTTACTTTAGTTGATGTTATTGGATTAGGTTCTTATCTGGGACATTGAATCCCAACCTAATCGTCACGCTGTCCTGGGAGCTTCTGATTCACGTCCTGATCTGGTGGGTATATTATTATTTTTTATAATTAGTATTTGGGTGATACAAATAGATCCTTGGTTCTACATTATGTGCATTTTGTTTTTATTTAAGATTACTGAAAAGCTTTGTCTGTGTCACTAACATATCAAGGAAATAATTTGTATTTTTTGTCAATTCATGCACAATGTTGAATGCTGAAAAAAATATTTGATATTCTACTAAATATGATAAGTATCTAGCTCAGAAGTCTTTATTTTTGGGTTATTATCATTACTGTTAATCTTGTGTTGCAAGATTCTGTTAAAGAAAAGGGCGATTTCAGTTTTCTGTTGCTCATAAGTCAAAAACATTTCAATGTGAGGTTTTTCTTGAGTGTTCCATGCTCATGAAAAAAAATACTTTTTATGGTTTTGTGATTGTCAGACTAACAAATCATTTTCAAAACCTACTTTGGCCTTCAAAACTAGGAACAGGTTTGGATAGTGTTTGGTAGAATTATTGTTTCTCATCCTTCTGGTTAAGGAAAATAATAAATGCAAGCACCTGAAGTGAGGCAATAAGTTTGTAGTGGTATGTGGTAGAAATAGAGTTTACACTTTCCCAACAGGTTATTGGCAGTAAAGCATGTAATGATGTTGGAATTTCTATGTCACATTTTTCTGACTACAAACTCAACTAGTTTGTTGGCATCAGTCTTCCTTGCTGTAACAAAAATTGACTTTTAGGTTCACTTGTGGATTGCTGGATACAGAAAATATGGTGTGACATTTGATATATTGATACAGGAAGGAAAAGGGTATTGGAAAGAAGTAGGATGAACTTTATCGGAAGACTTCAAACTTTATTATTAATAATTAGTATTATTTTGCAATAGTTTGCGAAGATGATCTTATGGGCTCTTCCCATCTCCCATCTACTGTCTCTTCTTTTACTTATTTTAAAAAAAAAAATTGTGGGGGAAGGGGGTGGGTTTGGTCCCATTGGGGGTGCAAATGCTTCTTTGCTCCTTCCACTCATGATCGATTATGTTGGAGTTGTCTCTGAGACCTTTAACAACCTCTTTTTCGCAACTTCAATTTTTCTACTGCTGCAGTGTACAAGCTTTTGTAGTTGAGTGGACCAATGACATACAAACTTTTATGTTTCAGATATTGGCTGGACACAAGGAAAATGCTGAATTTGCTCTAGCTATGTGCCCAACTGAGCCTTTTGTGCTCTCTGGAGGTTTAAAACTTATACTTACATGCATGCCTTTTGTTTTCTATCCCTATGAACTAGATCTTCTCTAAACCATGCTTAATGTGGAAATGCATAGTTTACTGGACTGAGCTTTGTTTGACCAATGCTCTAAATAGTGTAGGTCGTGGGATTTCTTGTAAACATTTTTCTTTTCCACAGGAAAGGATAAGTCTGTGGTCCTTTGGAGTATTCATGATCACATATCTCCATCAACCACAGACGCATCAAAATCCACAGGATCATCTTCAATCGTAAAATCCGCTGATAATACCCCTGTTGGACCTCGTGGTATCTTTGAAGGCCATGAAGACACTGTCGAGGATGTGCAGTTTTGCCCATCAAGGTAGCTTGATTGGGTTCATTGTGTAATAATTCCTTTTAGAGAGATTTCATCATAAGGACAGAAGATAATTAATACTCCTTATGTCCATCTTTTGATCTGTGGTTTGACTTCCCTGGGTCAACTTGACATTTTCAAAACTTTAAAGATGTATAGAAGGAAATATTTGCATCTTGGAAAGGCTAAACATATCTATGCAAATGTTATTTTAAGGAAAAAAATCTATAGAATAATTCAGACCACAAATAGAAGAAATTTGAAACTGTGACCAGAGGATTTGCCCTTCGCAATTTTTTTTGTTCAAAGTCTTCAATTGGATTTTTGCTTTTTGGTGTTGCTTTTAGCTTCTGATTAATGCTTGAAATCCCATGTAGTTCGCAGGAGTTCTGCAGTGTTGGAGATGATTCTTGTCTAATCCTATGGGACGCACGTGTGGGCTTTAATCCTATTCTGAAGGTGAGATGATCTTTGGCATCAGTATGCGCATACAGATAGTGCAACAGAAGTCTCTGGATTTCATTATTTTTTAAAGCTAATGATGCTTTGTCCTATAATGTTTGGGTAATTTATCTATATATGACTTTAAATTGCCAGAACACGTACAGTTAAATAACCAAATTTATTTGCAGAGAATTCCTTTATTCTTGTTGAACTTATCAATGTAGATATGATATTTTTACTTAATTTGTTATCACTTGTCTCCTTTTCTTCACCTTTCTATAATTGCTCTTAATTGTCTTTTGTTCCCACTTTCTTGTATCCTGTAAGCTAGTATTATATCTGATAAAAGTATGACTGGCTGTCAATAATTTGCACAAAGTTACACTTTCTTGATTTAATATTTTACTAGTATAATTTTAGCTTATGTAATATTTGGGAAAAAAAATTTCAATGTAATTATATGTCATGAGTAATACTGTGTAACATGACATAATTCTTTGCCAACAATTGTTGGACGGTGGAATTGTGAAGTTCATGATGTGACTGATCTGTTAATAGTCTGTGTCATATTATGTCACCCTTATTGTCATGTGGTGCTTCTGTTTTGGAAACAAAACTTTCCAATATATGCCACTTAAATCATTTTTCAAGACCAGTATTAACAGTGAAACTGATCTCTATTTTTGCTTCCTTGAATAGGTTCAAAAAGCTCATAATGCTGATCTTCATTGTGTTGATTGGAATCCCCATGATGAAAACCTGATTCTCACAGGGTATGAACCATCCTTAAGCATAGGAATTATCTTTTGATTGGTTCTTTCTAATTGGCTCTTTATCTCATTAGAACTTAATGATGGAGATTATGCACCAGGGGTGCATCTTGTTGCCAAATTTACATAATTATGTAACTTTTCATATGATGTTATAATTGTTTAAGGATGCCGTTGCAGGTCTGCAGATCATTCTGTTCGTATGTTTGATCGCCGAAGGCTAACACCTGATGGAGTGGAGTCACTTGTTCATAAATTTGAAGGTCATTCTGCAGCTGTACTGTGCGTTCAGGTCGAAAATATGCTTTTCTTTTCTAAGGCCAGGCCTAGATTCCTGTAATGCTTATATAGCTTCTGTATTTTTCTGTTTGCTTGTAACTTGAGATTTGTTTATAATGCAGTGGTCTCCTGACAAGTCCTCTGTCTTTGGGAGCTCTGCTGAGGATGGTTTGGTGAACATCTGGGATTATGAAAAGGTAGTGGAACCTATGCCCTTAACATCTTCCTTACCTTCCCTTTTTGTTAAAAGTTTGCTTTTATTTTATGTTCTGTACTTGTATTGGATGAAGATGGTATATACATCTCATGCATGCCGAGAAAAAGGAATTTAGATGCTACTTTACGGCAGTGTATTCAAAATTCTTGTTTGCTTAACAAGCATTTTCTTTTTGCCATAAAAAAAAAATTATGTACAATTGTCACCTCTTGACTGCAATATTTGGATCTTTTGCACATTTGAGACCAATTAAGAGAACAAAGCTCTTTTCTGCATTGTCCTCCAGGTCGGTAAAAAGATAGATAGTGGGACAAGATCTCCAAGCAGTGCACCAGGGTTATTTTTCCAGCATGCTGGGCACAGGTTAGAAACTTCTTTAAATGTTCAGTGTTTACCAACGGTTTCCAATTGTGTTCCAGCATCTTCTCATCTGGGTTCTATCTGCTTTTGTTCCAGGGACAAAGTCGTGGATTTCCACTGGAATGCCTCTGATCCATGGACAGTTGTTAGTGTTTCTGATGATGGTGAGAGCAGCGGTGGTGGGGGTACATTACAGGTATTAGATGTTGTGATTGCCTTTTGCAATATTGTTGCTATTGTTTCCCTCATCCATCTAATATCCATGCTGGTTGTTTGTGCTTGCAGATATGGCGTATGACTGACTTACTATACAGGCCTGAGGAAGAGGTTTTAGCTGAGCTCCAACATTTCAAGGACCATGTAATTGAGTGCACTTCAAAGGCTTAAAGGGATTGGGCTTCAGAACTGCTGGAAACTGTTCTGTATCTATTGTTCTATGGATTTAGGTGTACCAGTTAATTGTTAGGTACTTAGTAGAGTAGCTAGGGAAGGAGTAGATATCATTATTCGCGTGCTTTGTTGAAATGTGGAATTTGATTAGTTTTTTTTATATTTTTTTAGAGTCAATGGCGACGGTATTTTATATCCCAAGTTAATTTGACCATATATGATGCTTTTATAGAGCAGGGCTTCGGATGGCTGTGGATGCTATTAAGATTGGTCTGGACTGGAGTCTCTCGATGGTTGAAGCGTGTTTTTCCTTAGTATAACCGTAAATTTATATATTTTATTCTTTTTCAAAATAAAATTTATTTTAAATACATAATAATTAAAGATATTTTAAGAATAAAAGAAGTTAATTGATTTGTGTAAAATTGGGTACATTGATTTATATTTTTGGACGAAGTCATTATTTTAGGTACAATTTTGAGAATTTATTGTTCTACATGTGAGTTAAAAAGGTAAAAAAAGCAACTAAAATAAAAACTGAATCCTCAAATTGCCAAATGTGAATAGCACTTGGAATGTTGACTAATTATAGTTACTGACTTTATGAGAATTTTGATTGATTTTAGCAAAAAGGACCAATCAGACCAATTTCAAAATAAACGTTGAGGTGTATTATTTCTAGGAAAATAACTCTTAAAATCTAGCAGCCTTCTATGAGTATTAAAATTATACATTCAAAACTTCGATAAGATAAAAGGAGTATAATACTGAAAAAGATAAGGGGCACAGCACAGTAGAGAGAAAGAAAGAAAGAGAAAGGTGAAAGGGAAGAGGTTGGTGGCAAAAGCCTGGTTGTTGAGACTTTGAAAACCTTGCATAGAAATGGGCTTTAATTTGGCTTATGTGTAGTAGAGTGGAGAGTTTGGCGCAGTCTCCCAAATACAAATTTGTACATTTGGCACAGTGGGAAAAGAGTAACCAAAAAGAGTACGAAAAAACCATCTCAGAGTCTCTGAAGTCTGTTTGTGTACGTGATAAAGAAAAGGACAGAGAAATTCTCAGTAAGTAACTGTGAATAATCATACTTTTCTTTTAATTTACTTATGTGATGAGAATTGAAGAGGAAGAAGAAAAAATTTAAATAGCCGGTTCTCAGAGGCAGAGGAGACGACAACCAACCTCACTCACTTTCTTTTTTTTAAGTGTCCTTCAAATTCCAGCTTAGTTATCATATCTGGCTTTGTTTTTGTGGTAGATGCACCATTACTCCCTTCCTTCCTTCCCAACGCTTTTCTCTCCCGTCTCAATAATACCACTACTACTGCTAATATTTGTCCAATTTAAGACACCGTACTATTAGCTATTTGATTTATATATTTATTTATTTTAAATTATAATTTAATTTTTTCATTTAGAGTATAATTAATTTTTAGTTACTAAGTTTATAAATTTACATTTTTGTTTTTTTTTAAAATTTTTTTATTTAAGTTCAGTCAATATATTTTATGCATTCAATTTTTTTTTTCCAAATTAACTTATATCATTTTTTATCGGATATCTTAAAGGTGTATGTGATTTATGACTAAAGTGTTTACTTTAGACGAATTTATTTTATAAACTAAATCCACATGAATTTTATAATTTAAATGAATCACAGATAACAAGGTTTATATATAAACTTATTCCATGACCCAATTTGCCTAAAATAACTCCTCTACCAAACTACCACTGCTATAATAGAGTTAAAAGAAAGAGAGTATTGACAGCTCCATTCCCATCTCCATCTTATTGCCGTCAATGGCAGTACTATCCTTTATGGTGTGAGCTGTTTCATATTTTCCATATTTGGGTAAACCCCTTCCTTACTTACTTTGACCATGCATTGGAACTCTACTGTACAACAGCTCATCAATTACACAACTTGACTGAATAAGTACTTGATGTATGGAATTGAATTTTCTACCCTTTTCTTTTTTATAGATTTTTAATTTTAATTTTTTTATTTAAACTTGTTATATAATCTTTATATATATATATATAGTATTATTTTATATTACTTTTGTTTCATTCCAATTTTTTATATTTCTTTTTTTAAATGTTTCATTTAAATTGTATAATTTCTAATTTTAATAGGTATTTTTTATCATTTTTGAATGAATTGTTCATTTTTAATATTTTTTTATAATTCACTAAGTATTAATAAATACTATTTATGAAATTTAATTTAATTTTATTAATTTTAATATAAGTGTAAAGTGAATAATTGAAATAATAATAATCACTATAATTTGGTTAGTAACAACATCAAAAAGAAAAAATTATGTGATAACTCTTTTTATATTAAACAATTATAAAAGAAAGAAGTGCAATAATAATAATGATGAGAAAACAACAGCACTAAGCAAAAGCAATTAAATTTGCCAAGTCATCTCACTCCACGTCACCCACCCAATCCCTCATTTGTTCTCGTGCCAAACACAGCTCTACGGTATATATATAGAATCCTCTCACGCCCTACCTAACCAAGCATTCGGTTAGGAGAGAAAACATGGAAGAAGAGAGTACAAAGAGGCTACTGAATGAATGTGAATGTGATGGTGTCGAAGAGAAGCTTGGCAGGAAAAAGCCTAGAACGCCAGCCAGAACTGAGGTCACCGGAAACAATGACGACCTTGAAGAGGAAGACATGTTGGCATGGTTGACACTAGATGAGGAGACAGTCATGGAGCTATCGAAGCTTTTGGAGCCGTCTGAGGCGGCGTGGTCGTCTGCATTAGAGAAGTGCAACTTCAAGGTAAAGTTCATTGACAATCCGTACACTTCACCGGTCATTGTACAGTCGTCTTCGGCTTACGTCACTATTAATGGAAACGAGGAGTCGTGCGGCTCCTCATTTTCGGAGTCGGAATCGTCGGTTATGGCTAGTGTTGACAGGTGCTGCGTGAGGAATGCAGTTGCGGAGTGTTCTGGGGAGTTTCGTGGTGGTGCGTGGGCTTCAGATGCGATGGAAGCGCTTGGTTTGGTGGAAGGGAGTGGTGTTGCCGAAGGCTTTTTTGTCCAGGAAATAGACGGCTGCGATTGGATGGAGACGGGATTTGACGTTGATATGGGAGATGATGACATGTGGGATAAGTTTCTGGGGAATGATTTGTTTGGTGGGTCCTTTTAATGGGCACCAGTAAATAAGTTTTAGATGGGAGGTAAAAAGATGCAGGGTTTTGTCTTTTGTTAGGGATTTTAGAGTTGGGTAAATTTAGATTTGATGATGGCACAGTAAAAATTTTAGCCATAGAAATCAGTAAAGAAAAGCTGTAAGAAGTAGAGTAAGGAGATGGTGCTTTTTTGCAGTTAAAATTCCGAATGAATCCAATTTACGAGAAAACTCAATATAATTACTAATTAGAACTAAGAAAAATAGAAATTTTGCAGTTCCCGTTTTGGATATCATTTTTATTTTTATGTAAGGATGGTGCCATGTTTCATCAAAAAAAGAAGTTTCGTGCCATGTTCCTAAATTGCTTACAGATATGCATTTGGCTCTTTAAATGGAAAATTCCTTTTGCATGAGTACTCAATTCTTGGGCTAAAAATAATTACTTACTGTAGTTGAATTTTAACATCTTTTGACTTAGAATTAATCTAGGAGAACTTTTAACGTAACTATAATTATGATTTTTATTGGCTGTGTTTAGTGGAGGTGAGGGATATTTTAAAGAGGTTATTAATAAAAAAAATTATATAAAAAATATATTTATTTTAATCAAATATGAATTTAATTTTAAACATTGAAAAATATAATATGTATATTCAATTTTAGAGGTAAAAAGTATATATATATAATATTTCATTCGTATCTTTTTATAAAATATCACAAACATAAAATATTATTTTACTTATCACTATATCTTATTTATTTTAATTTTTTTTTAAAAATAAATATTTATTTTATCTTTATATTTTAATAAATATAGATAATTTTAAAAATATGCTACATAATAATCTTAAAAATAATATTTTATAATTATAAATAAAAATATTATTTAATACATTTTATAAAAGAAATATAAAAAATAATTATAATTTTTTTTGATAATACATTATTATTCATATGATCGTGTCGTTTAAGATAACGTGACATACTTTTATGGAACGTTGCAATTAGGAACTAGGGAAAGAAAAAGCTATGTTGATTTTCCTTTTTAAATAAATAAACGCGTCATAGAAGTGAGTTGGGCCAATTAACCAGTGTAGTTCTTAAACCATATATCGAGGGATTTGAGAAAGACTTTGCTTAAATGAATAAAGTATTTATGGGATTCTCTTCTCCCTTCTGCTATTAAAAAACAGAAGGGAGGGGGGGGGGGGGGGAGAGAGAAGTACTGCCAGCTTCGTGTGCTGGTTAAATATCAACATCATATATCCTTATTATGAACAATGCTCTTTTGCCCATAAATAAAACCCGCATTCAATTTATGAACTCATTTCTTATACAATGGACAATGTCTAAACGTATTTAGGCCTTGTTTTCAAATAAATGGTTTTTAATTTTTTTTTCCAATAAAAGATATTTTGAACTGTTTTCATAGTTTTTATTTCAAATTTTAAATTTAAATTTTATAGCTTTTTTATAAAAAAATCTACATGAATGATTTTAAATAAAAATTTTAATTATTGAAATTGTTCAAAAATAAAATGTGTTATATTGGTTGTAAAAACATTTTTTTTTTCATGAATACTTTCTTTAACCGGTTAGAAAAGACTCCAACAATCACGACATATCCATATACTATCTAAGAACAGTGCTGCTGCAAGAATGGAGATGATGTATCTACTGTAAACTATATTCAAATTCTATTGTACATTACTTATTTCGTTCCAAATAAAATGTTTTCATATATGTATTTTGAGAAATTTAAGAATAAATGTTAATCTTGTTCTTTTACTTATAGAGTTCTCTGATTTCACACATTTGTTACGAGAGAGGGCCAGAGCCCATTTTAGATTCTTACACGTTACCATATATCAATGTTACTTACATAAGGCCCAAATTATATTTAATTCCGAGTGCGTGACTCTTTGCACAGCTTGCTTGAGCTGACTCATGCAGATGATGTTGTAGCTAACTAAACTAGGGCCTTGGATCCGTGGGCTTTCAGTGTGTAATCACTGAGTTCATTATGATAATTGCATTTTTCAAGAAAGAATGTTTAGGTGGATTTAATTTTGCGTGATTCATTATGAATTTTATTTTTTTAAAATATAAATGATATTTGTCGAACTTAGGATATTTAGTCATAAATTAATTCTTTTAAATAACTAAATTACACTTATTTGTCAATATATAACTAATTAATACTCCTTCGGTGTCATTCTAAATCTCCATGCTTCATTTTCTTTTAATTTCAATTATTTAATTTTTAATTTTAATAGATATTTTTATAATTTTTGAATAAATTGTCAATTTTTATTGGTTATGTATTTCTTGGTAACATATTAAATATAAGTAAGGTTTATTTAGTAAATTTACTTGCATTTTATCAATCTTAATAAATTTTTTAAATTCTAATGCAATATTAAATTTAATAATTGAAATGAGACGGATTTAATATATGTTTTTAGATATATTTAGTTTGTACAATTGATTATGAATTTATGTTTAAAAAATTGCAATACAATATATAAGTATGTGATATATCTCTTAATATACGTGGTTTATGAAAATTATTGAGAATTTCTCTTTCTTTGAGGGCTTTATAAATAAATATATATATGAAGTTTATTGTACACGCAGGTATCTGCTTGACTAATTTATACTTACCTAAAAACTAATTCCTTCCGGCTGTACTAAAAAGGCTCAAGACTCAATCCTCACATTAGCCTAATGATGGCTCCAGAATTGATCTCTGAAGTTAATTTACAAGTTGACACTTGCTTATAAATAGAACCATTTAATGATTTATTTTATCATTTTGTACTATAATAGATAGTATCATTAATTAGAATTGAATATAAATTAAACTTAAACATAATTTAATATTAATAATAGTTATGATTTTGAGTAAATTATCATTAATCATACTAAGAAATAGTTAACTAATAAATCATGTGAGTTAATAAAATATAAAATTTTAAAATAAAAATATAGAGATTCAATTTTATAGGAAATTCAAATAAAAAAGGATGATTGAGAGAGGGAGAGCACACGGGAGTTTCTATTCTAAAGAAGTTGGTGGGGGGTGGTCAAGAACAAAGCCACGAACATCATTGAAAAAGTAAGTAGCCAAGATGTTAAAAGCATCCAAATTCGAACCAGGGGGTTTAAAAACTAATGAGCCAACCAACCCAATGGTCCCAAATGCTGAACCCCAGATGGTAATGATTTTCAATAGTATTATTTTTGGGTAAGGTGGCTAATATTAGGGAGGCCCAACTACAGTTCCTTCCTTCATCATTTATCTAAGAATATTTGGCTCACCAAAAAATCCATCAACTTTACCCAAAAACATAATTAGTGACCCATCCAAATATAAATAAAGGTTGGGCAATCTGTTGGCCTCTACTAAAGGGTAAAGGGCAGGTCATGTCAGCACTATTTTAGAAAACCCTTCAGATATTAGAGACTAGTGGAACAGTTCCAATTTTTTAAAGCTTGCTTATTCTCATGAAATTTCAACTGTTCCTCAACTTATTTATTCGTTAATTGGAACTACTCAAACCAAAACTTAGCTTCCCATTATGTTGGTTTCTGTCCTCCTCGCTTCATTATTTATGTACAATTGAAAAAGTCATTTCTTGTTGTCTGTGTTCAAATTTTGTAAGAGTAATATATCATAAAATTCTATTTAAGTCTTTGTCTTCTTACAAGTTTATAAGTGGGCGTGATTGAAATAAGGTTGATTTTTTTTTGAAAGGGTCATCTCATATTATTCACTGAACTAATTTATTCGAGATACTTAATTATATAAATATCATATAAAAAGTTTTCAAAATCAGTCGAACGAGGAACCATTTATTTTGAAAAAAATTTCATCATAATAAAAAAAATATAATTTGCACCGTACAACTCAATTAAATTGTCGAAAGTTATGGAATACTACTTATTATCAATGCATGATGGTGCATGAGACCCCAAAGACAGAGTCATTGGATGATTTAGGTGTCTCCAAGCTAGTTATGCCTGAAATGAACAGACATCTTTAACTTGAATGGTTAGGGCATTTTATGAGGTGGGGAATCGAACATGTGGCATCTTACACCCGTGAAGATTTAGTACTGCTAGTAATTTGCATATAAATATTTTTTAAATGTTAGAAATTAAAACGTGGCATTGAACTGACCATGGTCCATTCTATGAACCGTTACAATCAATTAAATATATGGAATTCGGTACATTTCAAGTTTGGCCATATCATCCCAATTAATTTTGGTCCTATATGCTAATGGCGCTCCTTCAATTCGCTCGCAGACTTTTGTTCCATCCATTCTAGGAAGTAACGATCATTGAAAATCGAACTTAAATTTTAAATATTATATATATATATTGAAAAAGAAGAAATAAATTCTAATTAATTGAATTATACATTTATAATAATGCTATTGATATGGAACTTTAAAAAAAAAAAGCCTTTCGAACCTCGTTAGAGGACATCATCGTAAATTTAAATCTTAATCGATAAGAATTTTTGGAGAAAACAAACATAAATTCTAATCGATTTAGATATATTTTGCGATTTGTATCAACCAGGCTCAGGTGTATATGTGTGAAGGCTATCAATTGTGTATAAAGAAAGAAAAATAAAAAAGAAAAAGAAAAGTGAGTGCAGAATGGGTTGGGTTTTCTTGTCGAAATAATTAGAGAAATAAAGAGAGAGCAGACGCGACGTATCCACATAAAGTAGTGAAAGTGAAACAAAAAAACAAAAAACAAAAAAATGGACAAAGCCCCATTTCGATTGCTCCAAATCAGCAATGAAAGCAAAAATTGCTAGTCTCATCAATATCGACCATTAGAAATATTTGTGTGTGTTTATGTTGTTTTTAGAGCATAACCCCTCCAACCCTCAATTCACCATTACTTATCATTCACATCGACCAACAAATATAGTTTGAAGTTTCAGACATTTTAGCAACTCAAAAGAACAGAGCCAACTTAGGCACGTAAAGGGCTTCTTTCGAATTCTAGAGTAGTGTAATTTGGCTGGTTGAAGGTGTTTAGAGGGAACGGCAAGAGAGGTGAAGTGACAGAATTTTTTTTTCTTTTTAAATATCTTATCTTGTTATAGAAGTTAGTGGGGGAAGAGGTGAAAATCTTTCTATACTTTCCCTTCAAAATTGAGAGTTTTCTCTCCGCTTACCATTTCACCTCCAATACTTAAGGAATTAAAAATTGAATAATTAAAATAAGATATTTTAAAATAAAAATATAAACAATATAAATGAGACGAGTAATAAGGGCTAAAAGATTTAAAAAATTAGACTTTCCGGATCTTAATTTGAAGTCCGAATTAGTCAGACGTGGAATACCCAAATATTTTGGGAAAACAATAAACTAATTATCTCCACTCTTCTCTCCTCTTTTGAACCAATTACTACCTTAAAGTATTTGACTACTGAGAATCCTTTCAGGAAGTATGAATATTTTCGAGTAAACTCTGGCCTTTACCTTATGAAAATTTTGATTTGTTTGCTTATGAAAGAAACACACGTGGTCACAAAGATACAATTTGAACACAACCCTCCAAGCAAAGCATTCATGGAAGGAAGTGAACTTTTATTTATTTATATATTTTTCCCTGCTGGAAGATATGATTTGAATCTGTTTGGGTGCTCAAGGAATATATATGATTCATTCACTTGAGACGATGTGGAATACTAGTTATTTGGGACTCAAGGACTCTTTGACTTGTTGTGATTAATTAGACATTGATAACGATGCATTACCTCGAGTGATTTAACAATATTAATGTTGCTTTAATTGATGTAAACTTAGCTACTGCTGCATGATCATAATAATGCAAAATACTCCTACCCCTTTTTGGTCATTAATAATCATGATATTAATTAATGCTTTATTCTTGATTACTAGTAGTATGCTTTTAGTAATTACCTATGCCTTATTCTTTTTGCTGTGATACACCTATTTTGGCGTGTCATTAATCATTATCAAAGGAGTTGGCGTAGATGGGTGAAGTCCCTAACCGGTTCACCTTCTCTTCTCTTGAAACAGGAGTCACGACTTGTTTGTGTTGCCTAAGCCAGTGGTTAGTATCTCCATCTATCTCTCAATCAAGATCTCTATGAAAGGAACATGACACAAATATGTATCTATACTACTTCTAAAGTGCAATGACTTTTTTGTTGTTGGTATGGAGCGTATGGTATGGATGGATGGATGAGTTGAGAAGAATTCTTGCGGTGTACTTGCATTAGGACATGCCAGTTTGGAGATGGCATTTCTCATCAGTTACATTCACTCAAGTCCAGTTGTGCAAATGACAAAAAACATGCGAGCAGTTCTTTTGTTAAAAACGGTAGCTTAATTGTGGGATAAATTAAATGTCTATTGAAAAAAAATAAAAGACCAACCTTTTAAAGTGAGAATGATGAATGATAATTAGGCTGCGGAGAAAAAACCATAGACCGACCAGAAAGAGTAATTGTCATGATGGATCTTTTCAACTCACCTTTGAAACATCTAATCCTGTTCTAAGCTTTTTCTCCTTTATTTTTCCTTCATAAATCAAGACACGAGGCTTACATATCTTCACAGTCTTTTAAGAAGATTTTTTGATAAAGTTTTGAGCTTTGATTATAGTATTTGATCATTAGAAAAGATTGGCTACAGATTGTGACTACCATGATAACTACTGATAGATGGATTTTGTAGTAAATTAGGACTTTTTAGTAATAACACTAGTAATTTTGATTTGTTTTTTTGTAAAGAAAATTCAAGACAGAACTGTGTATGTAAACCCCCCAAAGAGGGCTATGACTGCTGCATCTTTCTGACGTGAATCATGTGGCATGTTACTCAATTGAAATAACTGTGAAAATGAAAATCTGTATCTGCTGCATGATTTTGTAGTTGGGTGTACCTTGGAGAGGTAGCGAAAGTGGAAGAGGATTTGCAGAGACTTGTGATTTGGTAGGAGAGCATTTTGAAGGACCTTTGGTAGTACTAGAATACCAATTTGTGTTTGAAATCTTACATTATCTAGGACTAGGACTAGGAGTAGTTTTTTGTTATAAAGATCGGGGAGATATAAAATGTCTGATGGTTGCATCCAAAATGCGCCATATAGCTCCAAAAACATATGGGGCATCCTACTCACTGAAGAATGTCTGCTCGTGAATGCATTTGCAATCCAAATAAAAGATCAGATGTTACGCTCGAAAGAGATTGAGATGTCAAGATAACTTAAACAAAATAAATACAGCTACAATTTAGAACCAAGTCTGGCCAATGCTGTCTTAGCCCCCCCTGATCATGATGGTGATCATCCCTGACCCTGATAAAAGTTTTTTTCTACCAATCCAATCCAATCATCGACTATCCTAAGTAAGTAATCCATACATTACTTTGGGGGATCATCGGATTACAATAGTGATGAGCCCGTTGAATTGAAATGAATTCATTGCAAGCTCATTGACTAATCAGAACCATTCAAGGTGTTGTGCTGGTGGGCCGTTGCTTACTTGATTCCACATGTGAGGTTGGTGAAAGGCATCATCAGCCTATTATTGGTGTTAGAATCAATATATTCTACCTCCCTTGGTAACATAAGAAGACTTGATATTTTAAGTTTAATGAATGAGGCTCATGTCTGTAAATACTCTAAATACATATATAGATGCAGCAGGGGCTGTGGGCGACGGAGACTAAAAATGATGTTTTAAGAGTGTCATTTGGGTATTGGCTACATAACAGGTAGACGAGAGAGGGTTCAAGAAAAGTAGAGCCCTGTCTTTATTAGAGGAATAAACAATGTGAAAAAAAAGAGAAATATATATAAAAAAGGAACAAAGGGGAGAAAAGGGAGTTAGCCTCCTTCCCTAAAGGAAAACACCAAGTACTCCTTATATATTCCTCTTCACAATTCATTCTCACCGCACAATTTCACCCTCTTGCTGTCTTGTGCATATCTTTTTGTTTGTGTTCCAGAAAAATTAAAAGAGCCAGTAAAAATGCAGACCAAGAAGCCAAGAATTGTGATAATTGGAGCAGGAATGGCTGGCATCACAGCTGCTAACAAGCTCTATACTTGTGCAGGCTCCAAAGATTTGTTCGAGCTTTCTGTTGTGGAGGGTGGAACAAGAATTGGTGGGAGGATTAACACCTCCGAGTTTGGTGGTGACCGGATTGAGATGGGGGCTACCTGGATCCATGGTATTAAAGGCAGTCCAATTCACAAAATTGCTCAAGAAGTCAATTCATTGGACTCTGAGCAGCCCTGGGAGTGTATGGATGGCTCTCTTGATGAGCCAGTGACTATGGCTGAAGATGGATATGTACTGAGCCCATCTCTTGTTGAACCTGTATCCGATCTTTTCAAGAAATTAATGGATGTTGCTCAAGGAAAAACAGTTGAAGATGGTGCAAGTGGTGACGAGATCAACTGTCTTAAGCTTGCTGCTAAATCCTGCGGCCCTGGAAACCTTAGTGTTGGTTCCTTTCTTCGACGAGGCCTTGATGCGTATTTGAATTCAAGGAAGGACCAAGATGAGGTCAAGGTGTTCGGTAATTGGAACAGAAAAGCACTGGAAGAGGCCATCTTTGCAATGCATGAGAACACACAAAGGACATACACATCTGCAGGGGACTTGCATACTCTTGATTACAATGCAGAAAGTGAGTATCGCATGTTTCCTGGTGACGAAATAACTGTCGCCAAAGGTTACTTGAGTGTGGTTAATTCATTGGCATCTGTTCTTCCGGCTGGTACAATCCAATTAGGCAGGAAGGTTACAAAGATTGAATGGCAGCCTGATGGTCATTTTCCATTAGCAGTTGAAAATGGCCATGTTGGTCACCCAGTGAAGCTACATTTCTTTGATGGTTCAATTATGTCCGCAGATCATGTCATTCTTACAGTTTCACTTGGGGTTCTTAAGCAGGGAATACGCGAAGAAGCCGCTATGTTCAATCCTCCACTTCCTGTTTTTAAGACTGAAGCAATTACAAAGCTTGGCTATGGAGTTGTCAACAAGCTGTTTTTACAATTAAGCCCAATCCAAGATCAAGAATTCCGAAATCGGGTGAAGTTTCCCAGTCTGCAATTGGTTTTCCAACAACCAGACTCGAAACTGAGGCATCCAACAATCCCCTGGTGGATCAGGAGGACAGCTTCCCTATGCCCAATTTACAGCAAGTCCAGTGTCCTATTGTCATGGTTTGCAGGTGAGGAAGCTCTAGAGCTTGAATCTCTCAACGATCAAGATGTTATTAATGGGGTTTCAACAACAATCTCCAATTTCCTGTCCAATTCAGAATATCACCTTAGATCCCACTGCCATGAATTATGCAATGGGAATGCAAATTCTACAGAAAGCTCAAGTGAGAGATGTTTAAGATTTGCCAAAGTATTGAAGACCAGATGGGGGACTGATCCACTTTTCTTGGGGTCATATAGTTATGTAGCTGTTGGATCAAGTGGAGATGATTTGGACACCATGGCAGACCCATTGCCAAAAAATGGCAAACCAGGTCCTAATGCACCCCCTCCTCTTCAAATTCTGTTTGCTGGGGAAGCAACCCATAGAACCCATTACTCAACCACTCATGGTGCATATTTTAGTGGTCTTAGAGAAGCCAATAGGCTTCTTCAACACTATAAACTCTAGTTCTTTTTTTCATTAAAACTTGTTGTAATTTTAGATGTTAGGCAGGGTTTTCATTTTTCTTTTCCTTTTTTTCCTCTTTTGGGAATACTTATTTCCACTTATTATTTTCTACATTCATTTGGAAAGTCTTTGTTGTTTTTGATCTCTTTCTATCTGTTCCATAGTGGGATTGGGGGAGTGAAAAGGAACCTGTTAGAGATGGGGAGAGAATTGAAAGGGAGAGATGGGGACATTTTCAGATGTAGTGACTGAATTAAAGAAGCTTCTTTTCAATTTTCTATTGCTTTCTCTTTGTTTGCAAGTATTCAGCTTCTTTTTTATTCTAAATCTGATTGATTAAGTCCTGATCTTCAAAGTTGAACCTCAGCAAATTTCCACCTCTTCCCCTTTGGCATTTGAATATTCTTTGAAAGCTAAAGTAAAGAACATAAAGAAGCTTTGGATCTCTCATATGTGGTCCTTCCTATTGAGTCTCCTTTATGTTGGTCACTGGACAGGATCCGAGAGAACCGGCTCTTCATGCAAGCCGTTTTTTCTTTTTATTTCTTTAAACCATTACAGAAATTGCTTACTCAGCTTTTAAGACTAAGCCCCTCAAAATTCATAGGTAAATCTGCCTTTGAGGAGCTATTGTGAGCTGGATGAATTCACATGAAAAATGAATCAAATCACTACTAAAACTAGTTAGTTAGGGACCCTTTTCTTTTTTGTACCATACCCTGCACAACTCAGCTCGTATGGCCCAGAAAAATTTAGTCAGAGACCTGTTTCCAAAACGTCCTTTAAAAACAAGACAGCAAGTAAGATGCCCAAAGGCCATCAGATGAATTCGCCAATTTATTTATTTTTTTGTAAGGGTCTATTAGGTTTCAGACCCACCAGAATGATCGGTCCCCATTCCATGCATATGCAGACACACACTGAGACAGATTAGCCCTTCGTAGACATCAGCAGGTTCCCATCCAATTGGCTATCAATCTCCATCTACTATATTTCATATCCCTACAGATCAAAATAATGCAACTATACACAAATATCACCACAGTAGTACCAGTCTGGAATCAAGATCCCATAGTTCTTAAGAAATTCAGGCTACATTCTTCCTTTGTAATTGCTTTATCAAATTGAAATTATCCCTTAAACCCTTGAAAGATTCTCATCACCTCATCTTAGAAAAAGAATGAAACAGGGGTGGTTTAGCTATCTACGTAGGACACCGGAGTAATCAATCCCTTGAGAGAGGGAAAGAACATGATGAGAGATTTTTGTTTCGGAATAAGGTTGTATTGTACTAGTTGTTTATGGGCAAGGAATTGAATAGTCAAATCGATGGAGCTGTTCATGAAGACTCTATTATTGTTGTAAGATATGCCAGCCTCTCCCCCCAAAGAACTGGAATGGCCCACTTGATGTCTCTTTTTGCCTCATATGGGGTTTCAATCACTCTTTGATGATTGTGCATATCACAACGTTCACAGACCAATCTGCCACCCAGTCTTTGTTTTGATTCACCTATTTATCATAAGCAAACAAATGCGAATCCCTATTCCACACAAACAAAACCCCTTCCCATACTAATTACTAGATCAACAAAATCCAAACTTGACCCTTAAGCAGTAGCTTAATGATATGGTCGGCACCATTGCTTCTGCATTCCAAGTCATTCTTGAACTCGCATTTAGTAGCGGTACATGAATTGGGCAGCTAGACAATTAGTATTGTAACAATAATACGTCTTTTATGCAGTTAGTTATCGTGCCCTTTTTATAATAGTTATGGTGTAAAATAGATATTTGATTTGAGGGAATTTGAATAATGGCATGCTTAAGAAGGATTGCTGTATTAATCACCCCCATTTCGTCATTTTAATTAGCAGAACAATTTACAAACCCTTTTTTCTCTTAATCATCATTATCATTTTAACATTTTCATTAATCATGATGCTTCTAAGTTAATTCTCCGCCCCCTAATTTTTGACCTAGGGTTCTAAATTGCAGTAAGCCGGCAGATATCATGACGTAGGTCATGGCAATGGTCATCATGACTAAGTCATAATTTAACTAATCAAGTTAGATTTCAATGATTTCATTTTTGGGATTAGCCAAAGTATCGATAACACGCAATATGGACTCTTTCTTAACTTTTAAGCATTATGCTCAAGCAGCTTAATCTTCTTGTTCTCATATAATAAGTTCGACCCAAAAAGCTGTTTTTTTTTTCCTCTTAACTAATCAAAAGAAATCAACTTCCAGCATGCATTGATTATATTTAAGTCCAACTGAAAGGCAATGCTTTTGTATAATAAAAATGCGCCGATGGCCCATATTTCTGATTTGCAAATCTTAGGTTAGCCATAGCATATATTGGAGAACCTAGCTTTATATCTCAGTCTCACAAAGCAAGAACTTTTTCCATGTCTATTAGACCAATGGCAGTGAAGTATCAAAGAGAACATTAAACCATTAAACTACATTATCATGTTGTAGAAAGCCATTGAATAAAAGGAACCCCTTTAAGTAATGGATCATGTGTAGCATCTCTAAAATATGTAAAGGAATAGGAATCTAATTAGAGGCATGATGATGGGGAATATTTATATGGCAGCTTTACTGTTCCCTCTTTTTTCTTTGAGATGGCTCCCTACCGTTTAGTCAAGATCTTTAAAATACAACGTTGGGTTACATCCTTAGATAAGTGGAACTAGATATGCAAGAATAGTTTAGGAAAATCAACAATCTTTTGGACCAACTAGTTTCTTTTTAGTAAGGTTAATTTCAAGCTCTATGAAATAGAGCCCTCTTAGAAGTTTTACATTCAAAATGTCCTAACATATTACTTTCTATAGATAATGCGCCTAATCCATTTAAATGAGATATGATATTAGAATTTTTGTTGAGAAACCTTTTTATGAACTAATTAAAAAGTGTAATAATAAGTTACAATTTTTTAGGTTTCTATTTATTCACTACTCAAATTTCTCCAACGTTAATTTCTTCATTTTTTCCCCTTTTTTAGGCCTCCAATTGATTTCTTTTAAATATTAAATCTCATTAATGATTTACCTACTCTTTTAATTTTGGAGAAAAAAAACACTCTTTATAGGGGCTTCATTTTTTGGGTCTAAGACAGTTGGCTCATTATCCACACACGGTCCTGTCCTCCTATTGCTATCAATGGAGAGGTGGGTGTTGAGTGAGCTTTTAGTAAAGGAGTTTGATTCAACTTGATTCCGAGTATTTAGGGATTTAGACAAAAAACAAAAACAAAATTAGGAGAAACAATCAATTAGACTTTTTGTAACATGAAATTGATAAGAAAAAGTTAAGAATATGAAGTCAATAGTTAACTCTAAAGATGAATTATAGTGAATAACTTAATTTCCTCCCTCATCAATTAGTAATTGACTATGTATTTAAAGGCAGTATATATGCTCTAAAGGAATTGCAGATCTTTACCACAAATTATTTCATTCAAAGAAGGATAGTTAAGGGACAATGAGGCATTATATTTGGTAAGACATCATTCCGTATTCTCAATTACTCATGTAATAAAATTATAATAAAAAAAAAAAGAGGAAGGAGAGGAGAATGAAGGATAAGTTGCATACTTATAAACACGATGCTGATTGCTTGTCTTATGGCTATCCATAACCTACGATTAGGCAATATCTTTCTCAAAACTAGTGCTTCATGACAGTTCAAAATCTGGATCTTCTTTATATGTCCTGTTAGATTACTGGTCCAGCACATCAAGCCCTTCCTGGATCTGCTACTCGTACTACGAAACAAATCTAGGATTTGATGCGATTTTGGTTTCTTGTTCTTCTGTCTTTTGTTTTCTTCCACTTCAGTGTAAATTTTTTGAAATACGATTAAAAGGGTTCTTTTATTTCACTAATACATTCTTATTTGTACACGTCGAAAGAGTAATCTTATGATTGAAAAATTAACCTTTGCAGCTTGTTGGGACAAGTGTAAGGCTGCGTAAGGATTTGTTAATCTGTGAATGAAGTCATGAGTTTGACCCCTACTCAATGTGTTATGCTTAAAATGTCTAGATCAAGCATTTACATTTAATAAGAATTAAACTGTGCTTGTGCTTGTGCTTTTCAAGCTAAACTTTAGATTAAATGAGTCCAAATTGTTCCTAATAAAAGAGGGATTTTGATAAAAAAAATTATTGATAATTTATACTTCTCAAACAAGTGTTTTAATCGAAACTATCACAGAAATTTTATATTCATATTTTATTTAATATAAAAATTAATGAAAATATTTAATTTTAAAAAGTTACTACAATATCTTTATTATTATTAATAATGTGATTAATGAGGATATCCCAAAGCTACTTTGATGTAAATCTTTTGGATGAAGGGAAATAATAGTATTTAAGTTTCGAGCTTACCACTGTTTCTATTCCATTTGAGAGACTGGAATGAGTTGAAGTGTCCTATGGAACAAATAAATGAAGTTTAAGAACCATCAATTGTGAGAGAGAAGCAAGTAAACTTTCCGCCCTTGTACTATTATAGAACATGTGAAATTAGCTGATTTTTGTGGGAACATATGGAAACAAGCAGGAAAAAAAAAGGTAATTGCAATGAAAATGTCCTGATATTTTACAAGAAACCAAAATGTCATTCTATAATGTTTGGGGAAAGCAATGCAGAGAGAAGACTAATTAACCAACTGAGATGTGAAAGAAAACGAATCTATAAGAGAACATGTGTACAACAGTTCCATTAGTGTCTAAGTTTCGATAACATGGGTTAAGCCGCTTTGGTGCTTCTGCTTCTTTCTTGGATTTTCTTACAAAGCATGGAAATCCCCTGAGAAAATTTTCTTTGTTGATTGTGCCTAAAGACCAATCAATCTTTGATTAGAATAACAAATGCCATTGACCATCCAAAGTTTTTTTTTTTGCTTTCTTAGGGGAGAGAGGAAGAGGGGTTGTGGGAGGGGGGCTAATAATTTTGAGAGGTCATTTCATGAAAAAACTACTAGTGGGAAAAAGTAAAGTGATTATCTAAGCATAAAAGGAAAAGTATATGAACAAGTTAAAATATTTTTCAATTATGACAAGGAAGAAAACAGTGCCATATAATTAATTAGTAGAAGAGGTTGAACATTTGGTGGTTTGTAGTCATTATTATATATTTTTTCTCTAGGTTCATTATAAATACCCCACAATATGCATCCAAGTTTTTATGCATCCAATAGACATAGGAAGTTTTCCAAAAAGAAAAAAGGCATAGGGTGTGGAGTTTGTATGGCATGATGCATGATCCCTAGACTTGTTGGGGACCTTTTAATCGGAAGCCTATAATAATAATAATAATAAGAGAAATAAAAAAATATAAATAAATTAAGGTTCACTACCTTAATTTACCTTCCCGACCTCTCTAAACCATGAAAAAATTCATTAGTATAATTTTTACAATAATTTAATAAAATTACAATCCTTCTTTATTGTGTAATTTTTAAGGTTCAATATATCCGCATGACTGCTAATATAACACATTTTCCTTTCTCTTACTAGTTGTCGAAGCCCATGCTTAGCAAAAGTTCACAATAATAATAGGTGAAAAACAAAATAAGAAAAATAAAATAATACTCGCTCAATCTAAAAATATAAATCGCTTGATGACTTTATTTTTTTCTTAAAATATAAATTATTTTATAAAATTTTATCGATATTTCACTATTAACTTTCAATATTACCATTTATTTTCATCTATTCTTTCAAATATTTATTATTTCCTATATAAAGTCTTTATATTTTATTATTCTTAAACAAAATTTATTTCCTCTTTCTTATTTTTTAAACATAATAATTAGTGGCATTTTAGGAACAAAATAAGTTATTTGGTATTTGTAAAAGTTGATCTAACAATTTATATTTCCGGACGAATGTAGTAATATAAACAAAGGAACTTTTAATGTAGTTTAATTTCTCAATTAAATCTAAATATGTAAATCCAAAAGATGGACAAATTTCATTATGATAAAATCACAAAATCTCTCAGTTGTATAATTTATGCACGAATAAAATATAAATATTTTCAAATACAACTTATGGGTTAATACATATATGGTGCACTAAATTTCACATTTGAATATGAATAATGATAACTAGTGAGTGATTACATGCGACGTACAAGTAACTAGCATTTACTCTGTTGAAGTGTTATATCAATTTTTTACCTTTTGGACAACAGTGGATTTTTAAATTTAATTTGATTGACTAAATGAAGAATTTGAAATATTTTTTGACCATTATATTTCGTAATAAAAAAATTAGGAAATTTAAGGTTTTATTTGATGGTAAATTGTATGATGTAATTGTGAAAATTCATTAAATGGACAATAAAACATATTGTGCATGGTTTCAAAAATCTTTTCCAAGGATTTTTTAACTTTTAGGATGATAGGCATCACAATTAGAGGAGTGAATTTGGATTTGACCCATGGATTAGCTTGTGTAGTATATAATTTAAGTTGAATTAGATTAAAAAATATTAATTTAAAAAAATCAGATCTAAATGACTCATTCTAATTGGTCAAACCTGAAGTAGTTAGATAATTTGAAATATAATGTTATTTCAATCAAAACGATATCGTTTTAACATTTCATTGCAATTCTGATTTTCTGTTCAAAAATAAGTTAGAGTTTTAAAAGTTTAGGTCAAAAAAAAAAAAAAAATCAACCATAGGTGCCCAACTTTATTTTTCTCCTTGGACCGGTCAAACGGTGTTGGGGCTGCCTAAATTGCCACCTGACAATCTATGGGTTGAACCTTTCTCACTTCTGGTCATAATCTATCTTCATTCTAAGATCATCAAATTATGCTAACAAATAAGCCCAAGCATTGTTTTTCATAGGTATCTGTCGAATACTCGTATGAATAGTATTCACTTAGATGATAAAGCTCTTATGGCTAAGCAAATGGTACTTAGGTACTAAATAACAAACAATGCAATAACTTTTTGACCAGATTTTTAATAACTTTTTGAAGTCTTGAAATTATTTCCAACAAGATAAATTAGTTTTGATCACCACATCTTGAAGTTAAGATGATCCTAGCGTACCCTCTCCAGTGCTTTATATTTGAATGACATTTTAGTCACAATTTACAAGAATTACACAAAAATTTGTTGAAGAGATATGGTGATCAAGACTAGTTTTGCTAATAAAAAAAGAATCTAAAATTTTCCTTAAAAAAAAAACAGAATCTAAAACTTATAAAAAATACTCCATCTTGTAGTTGAATGTTTATAATCTTTTTAATGATGCCTAATATTAAATATTTATTAACTATAATAGTAATACATATAATGAAAAAATTATTTATATTTAACTATTTTAAATTTTCGTTGTAAATATTGAATTTTGAATAAAAATAGACTCTGATCTATTTTTTTTATAGAAAAAAATTATTAGTTTCTAATTAAAGTATTATACTCCATATGTTTCAATTTGATATACTTATTTTCTTTTCGTTTTGTTTGAAGTTATAAATCACTTTTATTATTAAAAATATATATCTATTAGTGGATTAAAATATTTATATTTAAAGTGCGATTATATATATATATATAATCATTAAATTTGCTTTAGAATAAAAAATTATGAATAAGAATATTTTATAAAAAATAAATATTTTTAATAATATTAATTATATATTTTTAATCGATATAAAAAATTAAATAAATTTATTCATTTGAAATTTGAGATTAGGAAATACAAAATTTTGAACTCATAGGCCTATAATTTCAGGGAATTGCACCATGGGCTCAAACTCCAGTTAGCCCAAAGGGCCAGCACACTGTCCACGATCCATTAGGGAGTTTTTGTAAAAGCCCTATAATCCTCCTCAGTCTACCGCCTAGTTTTTTGGCGGGAAATTGTTCATTTCTCCGAGCCAACTTCAGCGATCGGAAATGTCGAAGCTATCAGAGATAACTTCTCTCTTAGCGACACTGGCGTCCAATCTCCAAAGCCAAGACCCAATGGTCAGGGACGAAGATGATCAAGGTCTTTCTGTCACAATCTCCAATCTGAATCGCTCTCTCAACTTGAGTGAAGCTCAGCCTAGGGTTAGAATTTTAGACACTGCCTTGTCTCTCATGTGCTTCACTGCTCCGCGGGTCAGTTCTCGATATGTTGAAAAAGGAATTAACTCTTGATTTTTTTTGGGTTTAATTATTCGTTAATCTTCTGTTACTGTTTGTCTGTTTAATTCAGGTTTTTGAATCGTTGATTGTGCATAGTATAGAAACCATTGTTGCTGTTTTATCATCTTCGATTCAATGTAAGGTTTTGAGAGTTGGTAGAAAGGAAGTTTTGCGAGTAGGTGGATCAATTTCTAGTCAAGATTGTGGGGAATTGATCAATGTGTGTGTCGAGATTTTGGACAAATTGGAAGGGCATGGAGGTAAGTAATACTTTATTTGCTTATACTCCAATATGTTGAGGTGGGCATGTGCTTGTATGCGTATCTGTGTGAATGATGATTCCATGTGGTCCCATGAAGCCTAATTTGTTATGACGTATGTACCATATCCTGAAAGCTGATTGTAAACCTTGATTATGTGGAGTACCATTGCTTGAAAAGATTATCGTGCCAGATTCCAGATGGAATGCTATAAATAGTGCTTTGAAATGACGAACAGCAGCTACTGTTAGTTTGGGTCTAAATAACTTTATATAGATATCTGCAAGCTTCTCTTATTATTTCCAATGCCATGTATGGGTGTAGGTGGGATATAAATGCTATTAAATTCCATCCTAGAAATCAAATAGTTAACTTGATGATAAATTTTATCATCTTTGAGTTCATTGTTATGATCAATGTCACCTTGATTAAATAGACAGAAAAGGAACACACAAATCTTTAGGACTTTTATGACATAACTGGCATCATATCTAATGATCTGGCATTGTCATTGGACCTTATGCCCTATCCCTTGAAGAAACTTCCTTAGATATGTTGGCAAGTTAATGGTATTTAAGTTTCCTTTTTTCCCCTTCTTGTAGGAGATCTTTCTCCTTCAATATTGCATGCTGTAGTAACAGTGGCAGTAATGGCATCTGGTTCTCCATTCACTTTTGGATCAGATATTAATCTTGATGCATTGAAATCTTCTTTTCCAAAGCTACTTAGCCATATCCCAAAAGAAGTTACAGTTAAAAATGGGGAAATACCACTCAGGTGTGTGAGGTGCAGTTTTATTTAGGCGAAATTGCTTTCTTATTTTTTCCTAGTATTTGCAATAGATCTCTCAATATTTTAGACCTTAACCTCTGACCCTATTTGCATTATGTTTGTTTATCTCTTGGCCTTTGGATAATCGAAGGAGGAGCTTCTGCTTACAAGTTACCTACAAGATTGTGCCAATTGAATCCCTGAAGGATATGCTTCAGACTCTACAGTAGATTATTTATATTTTTCCTTAAAAGGTTTTGAAAAAAGTTCAGAGGATGAGCATATGGCAAAAAGGAGAGTGAGGTTAAGGAATAAATTTTGCAATTAAAACTTTTTTGGTGCTTGTATTTAACATCTCATAATGTTGGTACTTGTTTGGGTGACGTACTTGAGAATATTCTGACCTATTATCTTATCTCAGTTCCAGATACACATTTGATAAACAGAAGATGAGCCTTGGCTTGATAGCTAATGGTGCATGCCTCGTATTTGTTCTGAATTTCAAATAACTCAACTTAATGTGTGTGTTGCTCAAATTAGTTTTGCATGCCTAATTGAGGTCTGAAATTGAAAAAGCTATGGATGCAATTTAGCTTTCCTTAGTTCTCTTCTTCAGTGTTGAATAAGGTGCCTCTTTTTAGTATGATAAATGCAGATTGATTGCTGTGGAATGATATCGAAGGTTATCATCTTACCTTCATTGATGGATCTTTGTCCTCTGAAATGAATGAGTGGTTCCATTATTCAGCAATCTGACTTAATCTTGGGCCTGTTCTTCTTTTTCCAAGACTAAGCAAGTTCTTTACAGGTTGCAACTTTGGTATCTTGACTGTGAAATTCTGAAGTGTGACATATCACAAATTTTGCAAGAGGTGCACAAAAGACATTTTCTTTGCCCGGCTGTGGAATTTTATGAGAGGATGGAATGGCGTACCACCATCATATGCTTGGCATTGGCTCCTGCTATGTTTGTTGAGGCAAGGGCTACATTGCATAATTGGTTCCTAGTCACGTAAGTGTAGTCTTTCATTAATAGTTACAGTAATAATGCGATCATATCAGTTAATTGAAATAATTTAATCATATTATTAAAAATTGAAAGGATTATGGGATTATATCTCCTGTTCTAGAACTAAATTTAATGTGCAAACTATATTTGATACTTCCATGCCATTTTCAGGTATTTTGTCTATATCTCTCATTGAACGCTTGCTAGATGGCAGGATTATTTGCTGCAACAGTATTTTGTGTGAGACTTTCACAGATAACATTTGAAATGGGAGACTTGAGAATTTTATTTTATTTTATTTTTGAACTTTAATCATATCTGAGGCTTTGATACACGTTAATTTTGCTTTTGTGATTGCCTTCAAACTTTTAAGTGATTCTCGACTTTTGATTTCAGGGGTTTGGATTCTGTATTAGAGCTTCAAATTCAGTTGGTCTCAATGGTGCTAGATGTTGTTTCCAGACCGATGTGGTGGGGATTATCGATGGAGACTGGGTCAAAGATGCCATTCTCTCTTGCATATTTTCCCTACAACCATCAATTAATACAAACTTTGGCTGGACCGTTATCCTGGGAAGGTTTTCAGCATATAGTGCATAAGATAACCACATTTTCATCTCAAAAGAATTATCATACAAGTTTCAAGCATGGTCCAGCTAAGATTCACTTAGTGGATCATAAATCTATGTGGTACATTCTTGCTTTATAACCTATCATAAGGGCATTTCATTCTTGCTGTCATTTGTTACTTTAAAAAAACTATGTTCGTTTTGTTTCATACAGGGCCACTGCTATGACCTTCCCAGATTGGTTCTTTTTTGGCTCCCTATTACTCTTCTCTGGCTCAAGTTCTTTGGTCAGCTATGATTTAAGTTGCATCATTGGTTCTTCCAAGACTGGTGAAACCTCTGTAGAGGAAGTGCCATATTGTGCAGTGGCAGCAAGGTTCATTGCTTGGATCCTGGATCCAATTTCTGAATCTCATCAGGATTTATTGGTTGACTATCTGACTAAATTATCAGGATCGTGGGTTTTGAAAAAACTTAGCTTTGACAAAAGCAGCAAGGCATCAAGTCAGTACATGGAAGTAAAGCAACTCGGATTAGATTTTCCAGAAACCAGTACATTTGGCAAATATGATGGCCCTACAATTTGGGTCTGGCTCAGGGAATTTGAAGACATGTGCATGAGATATTGCAGACAAGTTGAAATTTCTGCGCCAGGTGAAGTGCATGGATCCCAAGGATATCACAGTCAACAGATCAAGTTATTTAGAAGGATGACCTTAGGCATTTTGATTGTATTCTTTGACGATATAGATGAAGTGGGATGCGAGTTACTTTTGCATTATGCTGCAACTGGTAATCTGTTCCAATTGCCAGGATCAGAATGTGTTGGACTAAAGCATAAAAAACAAAACTGTGGATGGCAAGAAGTCCCAACTAAATGGACAGAAAGATATACTGTGGAAGAGGCTGTTGCTGGAGCACGTGTTGTCTTTGATCTAACAGATGTAATTGAGAATATGTCGAATTCTTTATGTGAAACTGAAGAAACGGGTTTAAATTTCATGTGCCATGTTAAACTAAAGATTGGAAAATATCTGATTAAGTGTGCCAAGAAGTTGCTCCTACTTAGAACTGATGAAGATGGCCTTGTGATGGTTACTGATCTTTGCAATAGCATAGTTCGATGGAGGCGTCAAGGACAAGATGCCTTTCATGATTACAAAGACCTGGATGATATAACTGATGCCTTGAGATGTCTATCATCCTGTTCAGAGTCCTGAGGGTGTACTTGTGTAGGAGAACTGAAGTCCGCTCGCACCTGCACAACGAAACACAGGCCTTGTCTTTCAGAACAGTTTCCCTTTTGAGTAGCATGTTTCAGTCAGATCTGTACATAATCCATCAAGAAATCATTGGATTTGTTTATTTTCTTGCCTGGAGATGAAATCACATCGTGATTTGTACTATGGTATCTTCATCACGCTCGGAACTTCGCACACACCATACGCTTTTTATGTAGATTCTGGCCTATTCTTATTCTCACACATTACCCATTATTTGTCGTCTGTCCATGTATCGAATGAAATTCGACAGATTTCTTTTGGGGGTAATTTCCTCTATCTGAAGCAAAATATGTTTCAGGAGCTTTTAATTGAAACAAATGCTGCTCAGTGATTATATCCGGGACTAATACAAAAAAGAAAACAAAATTCTGCTGCAGGATTTTGAAAGAAACAAAAAAGAGTTTAATTGATTTTCTTCATTTCACAAATTCATATTTGCTTTTACAGGGCATAGAAATATCAAATAGCTAAAGCATGAGAAATATGGTTCCTAACTTTCACTATACTATTATTGCCTTCTGGAATCTACAAGCTCCTCTTCTTCAACTGCTTAAGTTGAATAGAGGACGCTTTATTGTCTTTTAGAATCACAATTTTCTTCTCTTCTTCTAGCGCTTAAGCTGAATAAGAGGGCTATCCTTGTTGGAGAGTCTTGTATATGTCTCTGTACAGCTTATTTGAAATTGCCACTGGAATCTGATTCATGGACAATGAGAGAAATGACTGTACAAATCTTCATTCTTGTGATCATATTACTGGCCTTTTAAATCTGCAATATTAGATTCTTCATGCTGATCTTTGGACCAAGGTCATCCAAGTAGGATCACCACCCAATTCTTCAAACACAACCAATAGATTTCCACTGGGCTTCACCCAAGAACGCGGTACATGATACCTGAAATTTGCAGTTCTATAAGAATTTCGTCTTTGCTCAAGAAAATACATATAATTTTCCTCAAAAAAAACTTATCTTACCATCTTTGAGAAGGATTTCCACAATACTTCAGACATTTATCCTCTTTGAAAGTTCCAGCATAATTGCACGCACCACAGCTGCCTTGTGACATGTATGCAGGCCAATGCCGTCCTACGCTTTCACCATTTATCCATATCTGACCTTTCCCCATACTATTCATGTCCAAAGCTAATGGGGCATTTCCTGCTGGCGCATTGAAAGTGGCCTGAAAGAGAAGTTACATTGATTTAACCAGATAGCTTATCGAAGTCTGGAAAGAAGATTTGGACCTTTGATGTTTTGATGGGAAGGTACTGATGTTACATCTGTTTGAAATATAACTTTACCTTGTACCATGCCATTGGCTGCTTTTGAGCCAGTAGTGATCCTTCTACCCATTCTACAGAGGAACTTCCACTGACTGTGTGAAGGCCTAGAGATTCACCTTTTAGACCAATCTGCCATAAGAAATTCAAGTTAGTACAGCCTTATCAACAAACCTTATCTTAAAATCTTTTGCTGACATTATCAACAGCATAAGTGACAAAGAACTGCAACCGGTTTATTATATATATATATATATAGGGCTTGACCCTCAGGTAGTCCAGGGGGCAAAGTTCAGTAAAAAGAAAAGCAATTATATAACAACCTTGTAAGACCATATCTGCTTTGTCAAATCTCGGGTTCCCTCATTGAGACCCTTCAAGGTTACTGGACCAAGAACGCCTGTATTCCATCTCTCAAAATGGATACCAACATTCTGAAACAGATACATTTTGGATTTGCTGAATAAATTTGCTTGATATGTTTCTGCATATTAGTAAAATATCTGAAGAACACAGAAATGAGCAAATAGAACTTACCGGAAGACCCACTGAGACACTGAGAAGAGAAATCTTGTTGCTGCCAGGTCTCAACTTCACATTCTGACTATATGTTAGTTTTGGATTATCCAGCCCACCATACACCGTCCCTGTCAAAAAGCAAAGGATCATCTATTTCATGAAATTCAGGACAAAACAAAGCCTATTTGTGAATGTTATGAAGGTAATTTACCTGAGTATTGACCATTTACAAAAACATGCAAGGCATGGCCAGCTGACATCACTGTGAGAAGGGGTTCCTGTCCATTCTTCAGGAATGCTTCATTGGATTCAATATTAACACTAGAGAAGATAACAAAAGAGACAGAGATTAGGACCAAAGGATGACTAACAATGGATCAAACCAGAAAATGCATTAGAGAAACCAGCATATGATTAATTGATCTACTTACTCTGTCAGATACCATAAATAGTCTGAGGAATCTCTAGTAAGACTTATTTGCTCCCAAAGTCCATCCTTTGAAAATGTGTCACTGTCATCAGCAGTGGGTGTTTGTTCAGTGTAGGATTGCCAACTTAATTGACCTACAGGGGTAAACTTCACATCTGAGCTTGGGTGATTAACCTGTGGAGAGTAACATATTAGCTGATATGAAGTTCAAGCTTTAGTAATTCTTTACGTATAAGGATAAGATATTCTGTTATAGCAAATGCTTTTAACATAACTATGCATTGAGCATAAAAACAAACTATCAGAGCTTCATCTGCTTTCAAGACAAAAAGAAACAATGTGGATTCTAATAAGGAGATATTATTTTCCTTACCTTTGCAGTGTTGTAAACTACGGTCTTGCAATCAGGAAGAATGCTGACAGACCAAGCTGGCAGGTCATATGGCAAATTTTGGTATTTCACTCTTACCGAATATGTTGGATCATAATTAGAAAGGAATGCAGCACATGCTCCAGACTTTGATCTAAAGACATGAGCCTGCGAACAAGTATGATGACAAAATGATAATCAGTTAATAACTAGGAGATAACAGAAATACAGTATAAATTGCCTCAAACAATTTAAATAGCCTGAACCTCTTGATTGTTGCCGAGCCAGATGACTGTTGGATATGAAGAAACTAAAGCTGGTTCACATTGTTTGATTGCTTTATGCAAGTCTCTCAAATGTCCCCATTTTGGTTGGTTCAAAAGACCTAGAAAACCACAGGAGAGATGTCATGTAACATTCACTTATGTACCATAGAAATCATAGGAGCAGACCAAATAATAATTTTGTTTTTCCAGATCCCAGATCTGGCATCTAATGGTTGTTCATTCTTGTCATGATTATTGTCAATTTTATTGTAGACATACCATATTTGTGAGCTTTGCTACTGAGAATAGAAGAAATAATCACAAACTACTTAAGCAAAGATTAATTAACTGGCCAGGTCTTGAGTCCATACCATATTCATCAATAGGAGCATCATAGTCATAGCTAGTGGCAACGAAAAGGCCAGGAGCAGTTCGGCCAAAATTTGTTCCTCCATGGTACTGCAAAATCCAACCAAAGCAAGAAACCACACACATCAGATAAAATCAATAAATTGTAAAGAGTATGTGACATTTGAATTTGTTTTCAATAATGCCATCAAGAATTTACTAACCATATAATAATTCACGAATGAGCCATTGTTCTGGATGAACCTTGCAACTGCAAATGCAATGTCTTCCACTGGTCTTGTGGGAATCGCACCACCAAACTTTGTGTACCTGGGGTTATTGGTACGAGTACAAGAGCCTTCACTTTCCGATACTTCTTTCAAGTAATTTCCACCCAAAAGCATGGAAATTAAATGAAACTATGAGAAAATCACAGAAGAAACAATTGTATACAACTCACCAGCCAGTCCAGAGTTCTGTAAACATTTTTGGTTTCCAAGGTCTGTTGGGACGGAAATTTTCACAATAGAAGCCATTGCAAGTGTCTATCTGTAAGATTTGAAATACATATGAATTTCAGAGAGACACAAAGAAATCCCATCATCCAATTTGCAGAAAACTTCTGGAAAGCAAGAACATAGGAGAGAGAGGGGCAAATTATGGATCTGAGAATTCAGCCCCATATTTTCTAGATTTGTTTCCCCTCAGTAGAATAAGTAAATCCGTTAATCTCAACAAATAGTTGAAGGCTAACATCTCACATAAAGCACTAGAGAAAGTACCCAAAATTAAAACTTAATCAATTTAAGGTAAGAATTGAGATAACACTCCAATCATATAGGACCCACAGCCTCCTTTTAGGTTTATAATCAAATAGGACATCTAAACTATTCAATAATGCCCCAAATCCCAAGTGTACAACTCATAAATCAGCATGATCCCAGAACCAATTGGCCTAAAAAATGAAGGCACCAATGAGGAGGAGGCAAACAAGTCAAAACACCATTGAGAATAAAAAAAAAAGGAAAAAAAAAAAGAGAGCAAGAAATACTCACAATAGGGTCAGGGGCGGTTTCTTGTTTGCACATGATCCACGGAACACCAGTGTTTTGTCCCACAGCCATCTGTGCTGCCCATTTTGTATATGCCTTACCAGGAGCACCAATTGTCCATTCAACCGGGCCATACTCATTCTCTATCTGAACATGACACCCATTAAATTTTCTTTAAGACAACTTTCTAACCAGTAAGAAAAACCAAAGGGAAGCACAAGTGCTGAACCCATTTCCAGAAACCTAGTAAAAGACATCTGAGATCATATTCCTTACCTGGGACATTATTATTGGTCCGCCCTGAGGCTCATACAAACCTTCTGACTTCATCAAGCTGACAATTTTTGACACGAATCCGTGCATTGCCACCTTCATAATGGCCAACAACCAGTAAAGATATTGAGTCAAAAATGAAACTGATGAATCAATGTACTGTAGTAATTTACAATAGTAGGAGAAAAAAAACAACTTGGTCCTTTTAACCGACCTTGAAAGGTCCATTGTCCGTTCTAAATTCGATGCCCGGTACATATTTTAGCCAAACCGGGAATCCTCTGCGCCAAAACAGAGGAAGCAAGTGATTAGATGGCATTAATCAAGTTTCTCTATTTTTAGTTAGCAAAAAATACCACACATGCATGTGCCTAAAAATATGTACTAATATAATTATAAACTAGTAATAGTATATTAGTATGAAGCATTGGATTACCCAAAGTTCCACTCAGCACAAATATAAGGGCCAATGCGAAGATGAACATAAAGGCCAGCTGCTTGCGCTAATTTCACAAATTTGACGAGATCATACCTTCCCTCGAAATTATACTGAAACAAGAAAAGGGGGATAATTTTTTTTTATTATTTCCTTCAAAATTATGGACTAAGTCAAAATAGAGAGAAGTTTGGGGAATACTTTTCCAGGAGATGGTTCATGCCCATTCCAGAAAACATAAGTCTGTATAACATCCAAGCCTCCATCTTTAGCCTTCTGTATAAGATCAGGCCACATCTGCATCCACCCCAGAAAAGTAGTTGACTCATGAGAGGGAAATGAATCACCAAAATCAAAAGCTTTGTGCAAGAATTTGCAGAACAGAAATTATGAACAAAGTACCAAGAAAACATGTGAAAGAACACAAAAAAAAAAAACACATTTGATGTAAAAATGAAAACGCATTGGGATTGGTACCTCGGGAGTGCTTCTTGGGTAGTGAATGGAACCAGAAATAAGAATCCTTCTCTTTCCATTAATAATAAAGGCCTTGTCATCGTAGGAAACTATGGCTCTAACTGAGGAACAAGCCAATGATAACAAGATTGTTATCAGCAAGAAGTTGATTCTCAACATTTTCCACATTGAACCAATATGATTGATGACTCTTCTCTTCCGGAGTCCCAAAAGCAAGAAATGGGTCCTTTCTGTCCTAACGCTTTCCGCTTTATGTTCCTGTTCTTTCCACTTTGCAATTAGAAAAAAAAGAGAGGAAGGAGCCAAAAGAAATGAGTCTTCTTCTCTAATGCTTCTTCCGAGAAATGCAAAATATTCTACAATGGATATGTGATATGCCTCGTCTCTTGCATTTTAGAGGCAAAATGGGTTGCAGCTTTGGCTAAGTATTCATTTGGTTTTGAGGATGAAAAATTGGAAGACTTACTACTTCTATATATAAAGATTGGGTATGGAGGGAAGTGGGGCAAGCTCTCTCTCTTGGTTTGAGTCCTTAGAGGGCCTCACCATTCCTGACACGAAACTTAGTTTCATCCAATTAAGTATCTTTTAAGCTCTCTTTTTGGTATTATTTGTTTCTTTTTTATAACAAATGAATCAAAACAAACTCTTCCCTTTCTAAAGAATACTGTTCATATATTTCAAGATAAGAAACAAAGGTATGCTTGGAAGTAGTTTTATCAACTATTACTTTATATACAATTACTTCATTTGTTTCATGAAGAAAAATAAAATGGCAAAGCTCTTCTTCTTCCTCTTCTTTTTTACATTAAAACGGAAAATATAATTAACGTTTTTGCATTTTAAAATATCTTCTTTACCGTTTAAACTATTACTGCATATTGACAACAAAAGAAAAAGAAAAAGAAAAGGAACTTTCCGTAATCTGAAATCATACCTCAGGGAAAAGGGGAAACGATGACATAGGTCTGATGCTTTAATTTGGTGTATGCAGAGTTAGATGGTAAGTCTAGGACTATGAATGAAGGGAGATGGCATAAAGGCCATTAATCAAATGAAAACAGATGAGAGTTACATATATTTAAGACATTTGTCCTCGTTCTTTAGAAGTAGTAGTAGATAGTTATTGAGGCAATTCACTAAAACCTAGTATTCAGTTGTAGTTACTACAAAATCTGCTCATTCATAAAAAAATTCCATGTCCTCATAGTATAATTAATTTTACTAATCTCACATTTTCTTATGTACTTCAAAATTTTCAATCACTTTTGTTTCTTTGTCATAAAATTTGAGTCACATAGAATCTTTCAAGTAATCAAGTGAAATAATTAATCAAACCAATGGTTGAATTTGTTATATACCTCTGTCAAGTGATCTTCATATGGAAATAGTGAATACTAATTGTGAATTATTAATTAAGACATCTCTAATTGTGGAGTATCTGATAAGATTTTCTTCTTCTTTTTTTTGGGGGGGGGGGGAGGGATAAAATTGTATTATAAATCATCTTTATGTGGACCTAGCGGTTCTATATTAATTAATAGTCATATATTAAGTTAAGGCTATAATAATTTATAGACCATTTTCGAATTATAAGGTTCACATAAGCCAGCTTTAATTTTTTTTCTTCTTATCCGATTGTTATAATAGTATTTTATTTTATTTTTACTTATTCAATTGTTCTACCTAGTATATTAATACCTCATATTTATTAAAATACACATCTCAGCATGCAAAGATTTTAAATAATAATAGTAATTTATTAGAATCATCTGACGTACATTATATCTAAATAATTAAATTTGTCGGCATATTCTTATATGCATAACACGGGAAGTAAATATTACTGTGTTTTTCTTAGGTTTGCTTGGAGGATTGCTTTGGCTCATAATGTAATGATACTTGGTTTCAAAGGAAGAAAACAAAAAAGGACCATAAGATACAATACGATACAATACCATAAGATTGAAGTCCTGTTGTGGTTTGATAGATCTGTGAAAACAAAACGTACAAGAGAGGAAGATATGATGTCTTTGAGGCAGAGGTTAAACCTGAAAGAGAGAATAAAGGGATTTAAAGTGCACCCTTTTCAACAAACCACACTCAACAGATTTTTTTTTTTTACGTTCCCAAATTTCTGTTCTGTTTATAGACTACCCACCACTTTCCCGTTTCTTTCAAGAAAAATTAAAGCCAGAAAAGAGAAAAAAAAAACCTTAAATGCAACATGTCACTATTTACTTTTGTCTTTCATATTCAAAAATGATTTGATTAGTTCCCTTTTAACCATTTTTGTTATTATTATTATTATTATTATTATTATTTCCCTTCTGTAGTTGTAAGGCAGAAGAATATCTTCAATCTCCTTCATTTGCATATTGGATGATTTATCACTAGATTATTAGCAACATATGTAAATAATTTTTTTTTATTGTTATGAAAAAATATATAAAGTAAGAGAGATAAGAAACACTTTATGATTGTTTATTTTTCGTATAGACCGATATCTATGAAACACTTTATGATAATATATAACTATAATATTAAGTAATTGAAAAATATGAATATTTATAAAATTAAATAACTGAAAAATTTGAATCACAAGATTATATATCCACATGACATGAACATTCACACAAGATATTCATAATATTTATATGATTTTATGATGTTATAAAAAAAATTATTTTGTCTGTCTTAACACAAATTGAATACCCAAATATAATTGTTTTATTAGAAAAAAGAGATGCTACTGGATAGATATTTTATCAGTTTTTGTAGTAATTTTGGTTGGTTTTGGAAAGAAGGACATATAAGCTGGAACTTCGCAGGCACAACTTTTAACAGAAAGAGAATGACTACTTGCACAGTGTATTCAGGGCAAGACACGACTCCCAAAAACAGGGGCTTTGCAACTTGCACTTCAATAATGATTAACCTCAATATTTCTGTGCAGTATACTCGACAGCTTGTACACCTCCTGATTTTCAAATAGATTTTTTTTTTTGTTGTCATTTCACGCAGATATAATTTTTTTAATAAGAATTTGTGAATAAATTAAATTTAAATTATTTGATAGTTATTCCTTACGTCCCATTAAGATAAGTTTTTTTTTTTGTCATCTTAAATTATAATTCAAATTTCTTTATGAGAGTGTTATTTAATTTTTACTTACTTAAAATATTACTTCTTTCATTTCTTTTTATAAGATGTTTTAAATAATTTTATATAGAACAAAAAATTATTTTATTTCTTATTATACCTTTAAATAGAGTATTTGTTATATCTTTTTCTCACTCAATAAAATAGGGATAAATTTAAAAATAATATGCACAATAACCATATAAAATAGAAAATATCTTATAATTAGAGACAATAAAAATTACTTAATGCATCTTATAAAAAGGGACAAAGATAATATTATTTAACATATTTTGTTATCATAAAATTTATTTTCAAACTATTAGAATAATACATATTAATTTAAAATTTTCATTTCCCAAAGATAGTTACACATCTTTTCATACACTTTAAACTAAATTTATATATATTTGTATACAATTAAATTTAAATTTGACCAAATTTTAAATGAAAGGTGAAGTATAATAGGAAGAATAAATAAATATTTTATAATTTTCAACCACATTAATATTTTTTAATTAATATTGTGAAATCTCTACTGTCCACTAGTCTTAGTGGGAGCGATTAAACCATAAAGATAAAATAAAATTATTTTGAACGAATACAAATTATTACAAAGATTATGCTTTTTAAAGGGAGGAAGTATTTTATCTTAGAATTTTCTATTTTCCATTCAAATTGATGTATGCTTTTTCTTAATACAAAAATTAAGAAATATACATTCAATTTTGATAATATAAATATTTTAAAAATTATAAACAATACTTTTAATATAAAGAATTTATATATGTTAAATTTATAATTTTATTTTGGTTAAAAAATGTACAATTTACATTGAAATTTTTTTGGATAGTTTTTCCTAATTAAATTAAAATTTTTATATTAATTTATAGTAAATAATTAATTTTAGATGATTTTTTTAAAGTTGTAAAACTTAATTCCATTCATGTTTTAACATTGAATAGTCCATTGTCCCCACACTCTTTTAAAAAAAATTTATTCATATATGAACCTCTTCAATCCAATTAATTCAGAGTTTATCTAAAAAAATAGCTCGCAAAATTTGAATTTTATTCGAAAGTGAAAGTCTCAATTAAGAGTTCAAACCCTATTTAACTATTAAACAGAATTCTTACTACTTATTCCAATCTACCGGGTTACACTCTCCCAAATTTAGGCGTCGATAAACTCCACAAAATCATTAACTGCTAATATCGGAGAATTCTTGCTCCATTTAACTAATCCCTCCTAGTTTTGAAGTCATTAAACAATTTATAAGTCCCATGAAATTGATACAGTATATAATTTTTTAATACATGGGAGGATGAGAAATACAAATTAAACTACTATCACTGCCGCTGATGTTGTTTATACAGCTAAGTATTCGATTTATAATTTAGTTTTAAAGTTTAAGTAAATATAGGCCATTTTAAATTAAATCTTTTAAAATATCATTTATTTTATAGAATTTGGTAAATATTTACTGGTTTACCCCTAATATTACTCTTACTAGTCTTCTCTATTTCAATTTATTAAATAATGTTATTGAGGTTATTTATTTGTTTATTTTGTTTGACTATTTTTTTCATTTTTAACTTTGATATAAGTCTCATTTGTAAATACCGGGTGTTCTAAGAAAAATATTTATCTATAAAAAATTAAAACGTGTTATATTTTAGAACAGATGTATTTGGAAAAAAAGAGAGAAGAAAACCTATGCAATTAGATATGAAGGGTAAGATATTAAAATCTTGTAGTTGATTTCATGCCTAATCTGTTAGTCAAGTAAAGCATCCTTACTTTTGTATTTAGCAAAACGGTAATGGTAACCAAAAAGAATTCTCTTTCCACCTCTCAAGGCACTGCGAGTACAATGATTTGCAGATGAACTGTTTGATCTTTTGCCAAACCCAAATTTAAAATTCAAGAGAACTACCCTCTTTTCCTTTCACTTTGGATGACTTGAATTTGTTTATGATGTATATATTGATGAATTCATCATATCTAGACTTGCATGCCCCTTGTGGAGGACTAACCTTTGAAAGAACCAATATGCTTTTTGTTCACATGGCATGGTAGTCATTAGATTTCGTAAGGTAATCCAAAATCTGTTGCTGACAAAGCCAAAATCGCCTGTTTCTCCCTGCAACTGGCTTGCCATACTTGACCAAAGTCATATTCTACGCCAAATTCTACAGGCTAAGTCATTTTTTTCGCTCTTAAATAGATGTGCATTCAAATACTGGAGATCGCTCTTGGATTGATTTATTCATTCTTTTTCATTGAATCTTAATCTTCGATTGTTACACATTAATGATCAAATTAACATATTATTCACGAGATGTTTTGATTAAGAATCAAGATACACAAAATGGAAAAAAATAAAATTCAAAGTTGAGCAGGGGCTGCTTTGCATAAAGCCTCATAATCACGGATGCAACAAAGGTAAACCTGATTAAGACAGGGCATTCCCAAATTTCTCAAGCGCAAGAGTCTAAAAAGCAAGATGACGATGCCACGTCTAGATAGTAGGCTGAAGGGTCCTACATCGTTCCTCCAATTTTATATCAACAAACACAATCTTGAGTGAATTGCTTTCATGCAACGTAACTTTATAAATGGATATGATAAGAAGATTGACCAATTTGTGAAATTCTGTCGAGCAAAAAAGAGGACGGTTTGGCTGTATAAAAGGATTAGAATGCCACATAATAACTATAAGAAGAGGGCATATCCAATCTCAGTTGGTTATGAGGCCTTTTCTAATTATGCAATGAAATGCAGAGAGGGCCCTTTCATTGGGTCCTATGATAGTCATCTATATGAACCATAACACTAAATACTAAATACTACTAAACAATGTATTTCACATGCACGGACATGGATATATCCATTCATATTCATAGTTTCCCATAAGCAAGAAATTGGTGAATGAGGAGTAGTGACTTCTTATCTAAATTTCTTTTGTCAAATTTAATCAACTATCCAATCCTACCAAGGGTTACCATGTAACCATCTATGATTTTCCTCTTTTGCTCAAGATGATAACTCAACCAACAAAATTCTTCTTATTAATTCTGAATATGGTATCTATTTTACTTCTCGCTCTTTGTATTAGTATTATACAAATCAAGTATATAGATATGAAATAAATTGTCAAGATGAAGTGTAGTGAAGTTATTGTAGCAGTTTGATCGTCTATCTTAATTGTACATAGAATTTACCAAGAAAATGCATTATCTTCTTGAGGCAGATTTGTGCATTGCACTGACCACTCTGACTAATAGTAGTAATAAAATTGCATATTGATTTCATATCGTCTAGTTTGCTAATTAATATTTTTAAATTTCATAGGTCAACTATTGAGGCTCTATTCAAAAAAGAAACATTATTATAGTTTAATAATAATTTTAAATACCCATAAAAAATGATTTCATGATTCCCATTGGATATGATTTCTTAATAAATAAAAATGCCCATCAATTTGAATATTGCAAATGTCACAGTCAATATCCAAATGTCATATTCAACTACGAAATAAATTCAATCTTCTGACAACAAGCAACCCCAAAAATCAATAAGAAAAACATTTCCTTCAAGTTAAGGCTGCTTCTTAGGACTTATCCACAATATAGCAAGGATTGCATGCAAAAACTCATTATGAGCCTCATTTAATTAATTAGTGCCTCTTTTTTAAGTGTTAATCATGATAGTTACTACTTTAAGATAATAATAAAAAAGACCCAAATTTAATTTAATACTGTCCTAAGTAAAAGGGGGAGAGGGGAATTCTTAACTAGTTAATGTCTCTTTCTAGGAGTTAGTTATGGCCGCTGCCTATTATCCCATAAATTGCTTCCAAAAAAAAAAAAAAAATTAAACGAGGGCATATTGTTTGTTAATGGCGATTATCCTTCATTAGCAAATTGACATAATGATTTGACTTGATTAGCAATGCATTAGGTTCACCTAATGTAAGTTGTAAGCATTAACAAATTTGCAGTTTCTTGATATGGATGTGGGCACATTTATCATCATCATATTTTGGTTTATCTTCTAAAACTGGACTCATAGCTGAAATGTGTAAAGTAAACAAGCTAACCCCGTTGTTGAATTGAAACTGCAATTTGTTGAACCACTGCCAACCATAGCAATCGTCAAATGTTCACACAAAAAAACAGACCAAATTCCAATTAGGTTTCTTGAAATTACTGCATATATATATATATATATATATATATATATATTGTTGGAAGCCTTAACTACCTCACTTCTCACAACTAAATGATCGGTTCTCATAAGAGAAGTTGGTGGTCAGATCTGAATAACAAATCCCAATATAACAGCTATAGTATATTTGTTGGGACATTTTGGGAGCCAATCCAAAGGCCTCATGTTCTGAAGATGTAGCAATAAAGGGTCAATGAAACAACCAACTAATTAGTTTGAAATTTGCATATTCATTCCATTACGAGTACTGCACGACTTTTGTGTGCATAATTGAAAAATGTGGTGCAATCTCACTCGATAGACACTTTCTTTGATGGATGGATAACCGACCATAAATGAGCTAAGTTTTACTTTTCCTACTTCTATTATTATTAATTTCTGATTTTGAAAAGGAGTCAGTCTTTAACATTTTTCTTTCTTTCCTTTCCTTTCCTTTTGCACTTTTAATGGGAACGGGAAGAATTTAGGATATTCTCGTTATGAAATTTAATAGAATTTAAAAGTCTATAACATTCAAGTATTTTTAATTTAGAATTTTATAAAATTTATCAAAATTCAAGGTCTTCAATATAGAATTTAATTGATTCCATAATATTCCAGTATTCTTAAAAATTAATGGATTTCAATAGAATTTAAAGAAATTTGAAGTAAAAAAATACGAATAAACAATGCTTTCACAAATTTGACCGTAAGAGTCGAAATTTGGTAGAATTCATCTATTTATTATCAATAAAAAATAAAAAATAAATATAAAAAATAAAATATCACGTATCTCTTATTTTAGTTATCATATCCTTATATTTCTCCTTTTACGGCAACAATTTTGTACACATATATTAATTTATTTATATGTAATTTTTTATATACAAATTATTCTATCAATTTGATTTCAAAAACTTCAATAAAAACTCACCAAATTTCACACCAAAAAAAAAAAATCATGCAATCATCTACTTAGTTTAGTGTATTATGCTATAACTCACCCGTTGAATTTGGTTTGGTGTAGAATAAATTGTTCTTTGTCTCATCTTTAAATTATTATTCAAACTTTATTAGTAATAAAACTAAGCATTGAGCAAAAATATTTTATTCATAATTTCATATGTAAAAATGCATGTAATAGCATATATACATATTTCTAGCGAAACATACAAAAAAGTATTAAATCTAAAGTGAATGAAAAAATCATAAAAAATTTGAATCGATTTTAGATATATATATATATATATATATATTAGTTTGCATATTTTTTTTAATGTATAAATTTTGTTTTATTCATTTTGTTATAAAAATTCCAATAAAAATTCACTAAATTATGTGGTGTATAATTCTATGTAATTCTATTGAATCTATTAAATTCTATGAAATTCTATTAAAATTTAAAAATTCATGAAAATTCACGAAGTCATAAAAATTCCATTGAATTCAGATTTAAAGTATGAGTCAATAAATCCGTGATTGAATTGTTAATTCATTTTAATTTTTTTTGAGTAAAAAAAAGGAAAAAGACAGGTGACTATCGCGTAAAGGTATATAAAAAAGAAAAAAAATATTTAAATTACTGAGTTAAGAAATTGATGATTGAACCAATGGCCGATGTTGTTTTCTCCTTTTATCTTTCGTTTGGGGGAAAAAAAAAGGAGAAAAAAGAATAGAAAGAGTAGTGTAGTGACTAAAGTAACTAACCTTAGGTGTAAATATAGTAATATCCCTTATTTGAAGAAAATTGACTCCCAATGAGGCAGTATATTTACTATATTATTACATTCTTACTAAAATTATTGTGTGTAGATGATATATTTATATTATTTCAAAAATATAATTCTTTCATCTTCAATTGATTGCCTGTATTTAACTTAATATAAAATTAATGAGAGTCTTTGATTTATCATTTTTATTAACTTAATTAATGGTGAAATTATGTGATTTAGTAAAATATATATCTTTTAAATTAATTAAATTGTTAATGAAATTTTAAATAAAAATTATTTTTTTGGAGATACAATTATAGTAGTGCTTATTTTGAGAAAGTATAAATTCGACTAGATATATCAAAATAGATAATAGATATTCAATTTGGAAAGTATTGATGGAGTATTAAAAACTTGTGACGTAAAGTTAGTGGCCCTTTATTAGCGAGTTTAAAACCATCTTCCCCGGTGACCATGACATCAGTTTCATACTATTCCACTTGTAACTTGCTAGTAGTAGCACGGGCTTTTTTTATTTGATTGGGCCTTCAATGAGGCTTGGATAATTTCATGTGGAGTATTTCTGTGTGATCCAAGTGGAGATATTAATATTGGGGTGATTGCCACATTATTATGGGAAATTGGGAATACACGATTTTTTATCTTCATCCATCTATTTTTATAATATATATTAAATAAATTCTATTGTCTTTCATTATAAGATATTTTTGTTATTTCATATAGTTATTATACATGTTATTTGAAAATTTACTTTTATTTGATGAAAAGAGAAAAGAAAAAATAAATACTCTATTTTTTAAGAAAGACTAAAATAAATAAAATTATAGTATGATGTAAAACATCTTATAAAAAGGGAAAAATAATTTTATTTTACTTCATAAAGTAAAAAAAAAAATTAGATACGGAGAAACTATTGAATGGGTCATTTAATTTTGAAAAATGTCATGAAATAGATAATTCTTTTTTGGTTTTTTGAGAGATAACGTAGATAATTCTATTTTAATGTCTTTGGATTTTCGAGTAATGAATAATTTATTTTTTAAATTGTGTTACTTCAAAATGCATCAATAAATAAAATCCTTTTTGGACTAAGGTTATCTTATTTTGCAAAGTAGATTAGCAAATAGAGTAAAAACACTACCTTACGCTAGCAATACGGTAATTGTACTTTTACTTTCTTTTTTTGGGTTTTATTAATTATACAAAATCCCACCACGATTACATTGCGGGAGTAATACTTCTTTGATCAATTCTTTTCTAAGCAAAAAGTTCAGACATTTCTTTTGGTTCTTGGAGTTGGAATTCCAACACTTATTTCTTTTCTCTTTTTTTGAAAAAATTGTAGAATTAATATGAGATTTATTCCAATTTCCAATTGTTTGAAGGACAATTTATTTTTTCTTTTTTTTTAAATCATAGAATTAGAGATCAAGACCCAAAGTATTTTTTTTCCTTTTACAATTTTTTCTTATAGTAGTATTAATTAAATTAAAATATATAAAATAACTTAAACGCACTTCATGTGCAATTTCATCTTATATAATACCCCATGTAGATCACAATAAAAAAAATATATAAATGTTACAAGTTTATATTTTGAAGTAAATTTTAAACCTAAATTAAGAGTGAGAAAAAAAAAATCACAAAAATATGTTCATTTCAAGCTTTTTTGTTGTTCCGTGGTTTGAACAACTCAAGACATCCATAAATAATAAGTTGTAATTATCCAAACTTTCAATTAAAATTAAAGGATAAGAGCAAATTATCAAAAATAAATAAATTTAAAGGATAAGAACAAAACTTCTTGGTTATCACACAAACTATCGTAATTCATTTGAATCAAAATCGGTCTATAAAGTGTCCTAAAATTTCATCACCTTTTACATCATGCAATCAATTTGCCCCATTTAATTTCTAGGATTATGACATGTCAAAGCCGAAATAAAAGTTGTCTTTATTTCTAGACCATAAAGAAATTGTAGCTGCCTTCATATCATACTCTATTAATCAATCAATTTAGCTGCTGCTGCTTCTATTGATTTTTGGACATGTTTGAATGAGAAAAAGACAACCTTTTCTTTTAGTATAAAAAAACAAAATCATTACATGTCATGCAAAAATGTTTTCCTTATCCTTCTCGAGGATGAAGTTTTTTGACAATTCATGTTCACTAATTTATATCTCATTGCTTTAAGCCCTCTCGTAACTGATAACAACCATATCCAAATTTGCTTTCCCCCATCATCGTAATAATCCTTTTCAACAGTTTTTTGTTTTTGTTTTTGTGTGTGTGTATGTGTTTTTTTATTGGCTCAACCATGTTTGTATCTCCCATTCACTCATAAATTAGCCACAAAAGAAGCAAGAAAAGAAAATAGAGAAAAATCCCAAAATGCAAACTTGCCATGATGAATCAGAATGATCAATTATTTAGATGTAAGATTGCTCCATTGATTTATTAAGATATTTCTGATATCAAACATTTTTTTTTTTGTAAATTATAAGTTTGATGCTTAATTATAAAATTAGCATTGACATGTCCCAACAAAATAATAAAATACTCCATTCATTCGTAATTGAATTTTATTAATTTAAGAGATTTATATTTCACTAACTAATGATCTACACAATTCATCACCTTAATTTAAGAAAATTATATTTTACTAACTCTAACTCATGAGTCCCACAATTTATTATACTAATATCATAGATAATTTGTTAAGTAATTAAAATTAATGATCTTTCTTAATTTTTAAACAAAGTTAACAATTAACATTTAATTTCAAACGAAAAGAGTAATATATTTATAAAAGTATTTTGATAAGAAGATAAACGGCCTTAAAAATAGTATGTAACTTAATAATTTTTGAGAAAGAAGTAATTACCTATTGGGCTTTTGCTTACCATTTGTTTTATAAGTTCACACACACGCAAAAATAAAGTAAAAGAGTATGATTTTATCTTTTGGACAACCTTTGTTTAATTATGGTTACGTAGGGATATACAATTTCAAGAGAATCTGCAAATCTAAATAGACTTGATTATAAAGTAAAAGGTGCACATCAAACGTTACATTACTCACCTACGACTCTCCTTAGAAAACGTCTGACGAGGACCTGAAAATAAATACAATTGAGATAACTATAAACACTAGTAAGAGTTCAGTTTTAAAAATATTTATTACTCTATGAAATCAATATTATAGACATCTTTTTTATTATACTCTTATGTAATTCAATTCTCATGTTAATTTATGTATCATTTCTAACAAGTATGCAACTAATGTTAGAATATCTCCAATCCTCCAATGTTAATCTTGAATAAATTTTGTTAAGTGTCATTTAATGTGTGAAATGTTAATTCAGATAAGATTAATATTAAATGAGTTGATGGTAAACTTTAAAATTATAATGCATAATGTTAATAATTAATTGTATTGTTTGTGTATTATTTGTTAAATGGTGAATTTATTTAAAAGTAAGACAAGTTTATTTCAATATGTCAAAATATGGGAGTTTGGCATTGTCATGAATGTCACCGTGACCATGTGTTCATTAAAGAGAAAAAATTTAATGAAATGACTAACTTTGATGATATGATTTTTTTTTCATATTGACATTGAAGCATCAAAAATAATTTTAAAGAATTTTTTAAAATTATTTTATTAAATTTGTAATTTTTTTATTTTAAAGTCTTATAGATTCAATATTTTTTAATCTATGTATTATCTCCAATATAATAACGCAAAAACGAGAGAGTATTTGTCAAAAATTTAATAAGTTCTGATAATTATTCATTCTAATTTATTTACAATTTTACTAATCCATCTGAATTTTGAACAACTACACAACAATTAACTCTTACCAAAAGAAAATAAAAAATAAAAAATCCAACTATTACCTGTACTGGTTCGAGTTTCAAGATTTTTTTTCCTTCTTCAATTATACAATATTAGCTTCGAGAGCTTCTCAAATTTTAATCTTTTTATTAAGACCATTCATTTACCTATAATTTTCTAGATTTATGCTTTATATGTAACCGATGTAAAGCTAAAAATCTATATGGATTATATTCAGAGATGATAATAACAAAAATTGAATATAAATTATTCTGTACTTATATATATTAGTATTTTTTTTATCTATAAGTAAACGAAAATACTATCTGAAAATGAAAAACTAATAGAACGAGCCTTCGTTCCTTGCCTTTTCAGTTTGGGCCTTCCTTCATCACTCCTACTCCATCCAACACCTAGCCCATTTAGGCCCTCCACTTCAGGAAGAAATATCTCTATATATATATATCTTTATCCGGTTATCCCCACGGTTTGGAATGGACTGGCGCGTATACAATTTACTAAATTTAAATTTGTGTGTTTCAAGTTAATTTTTTAAAGTTCGAACTTGTAAGATTAATCCAATAATAGAAAATGATGAATAAAATTATTTGATTATTTTGGAGAAGTTAATATATATATATATATATGTATATATATGTCAACATTGTTGATCTAGGATAGAATTATTGGATATTTTGATCTGAGCATTTCTGAAATTTGTTAATATTATTAACAGAGAGTCACGCCGCTGAGAAAAAAAGAAGTAAGGATAAGTAAAACAATTTGTCCCCCACAAGGGCTGTCGTTTGTATTTAAAAACTGCAATTACCGTTCTTTTTTGAAAATGACCTATCAGGGAAGGTAATAATGCATTTCTTTTCATTGAAAAAAACAAATGTTGAGAACTCTCGACATTGTTATATTACGTTAATTTATAGCCCAGACTCCCTCTGAAACTGTGAAAACAACTTGGACAAATTCTCTATGATTACTGAAAATGAAAAAAAGACTCCTCTATTTTTGTCACGGATGGAATAGTCCGTGCCTCTGGAATTGGTCCTGCAGCTTCGACGGGTCTGCCCATATCTCCATGTATTTCAACTTGGACCAGCTACAATGTTACAGCTTTTTAAAGACTCAGACCATCATGATGATCATATTCATCATAAGGACAAAGTTACTCTATTATAGTTAATGATGATGATATGTTCAAGGAACATAGTCACAATTTTTTTATCACTTGGGGTTGGCCATAAAGTATGAATAAAGATATAAACAGTCTAAAATATAAAATAAAATATTTAATATTTAATACTTTTAATAATATGAAATAATAAGAATGTGTTTTTCGATTCTTCTTAAAATCAAATTTCTTAATTATTGTATCATTATCATTTTTTTTTCGCTTTTCATTTAATATAAATAATCATAGATCTATCAAAAAATATTTTTTCATCTTATTACAAAAGTTATTTTAATAAGTTTCATTATTGAAAAAATAAGTTCTCTATAGTTGTCGTTGAAACAAGAATAGTCAAAATGAGAAGAATTTGTTAGGGATCTAATAAAAAACAAAAAAGTTGGACTATTATTGACTGAGCTAAGAATTTTTAGCTTGAGCTAGTCTATAAAATTCTCAAATTTTTAGCCACATAATTTTTTTTTTCTTAGGTTGTGCTGCAACCCACCTAGCCTCAATTGTGGTTCCGCACTTGAATATGTTTTTTATTATATTATATTTTAAAAAATATAGATATTTAATTATGAAAAATTCAAATAAAAAAATATAAATATCCAATTCGAAAATCTTGTGGGTGGATTTATAGTGATCCACTCAGTTAGTCGTTTTGATTCTCACACGAAGTTAAATATCATCTTTAGGAACAAAGGAATGTAAGATTTCTATTTGTTCATCACCGATATCGTACGTGTGATATGAAATGACATGTATGGTAGCAATTATATGGCGATCATATAAGTGTGTGGTGCTGTTCATAACTTGTTTGCCACACAAACGGTTGACCAAGTACCATTTTGTATAATGAAACTGTCGGAAGTATTTTTTGGATGGAAACATAGATCTTGTTTGAAATGTGACTTTCTAATATTGGTTATTGAAGAAATGTACTTTATTTTTTCTTTTGTCACGAAATTTAATATTGTAAAGTTTTTAACTGATTATTGAACTATTTGAAGTTTATTCTTTCATTTAATTTTTCTGTTAAGGCTCTCAATGAAAGTGTAATATCTTGTTTTTTTCTAAGTTTGAATGGTTCTCACATTTGATTCTCAGCTACTTTGGCTGATTTATCTGTTTTTCTTTTAATGAAATTGCTTCATTTTATTGTAAAAAAATTATGTGTTAGTTGAAAATTTCTTAGAAAATTATAAGTTAGATGACAACCTGTTTTGATGCAAATAAATAATTATTATTTTTAAAACAAATGGATTTAACAATTTCTTTTAATAACACAATTATTATCACTAGTCATGATATATTTAAGCCTGAATTAAACTTTCCTTTCAAAAAAATAAAATAAAAAATAAAGCCTGAATAATTAAACAATAGCAATCCTTCTAAAAATTTAATTGTTTTAATGTCACATCCATGATCCAACAAAAGTTCCAAGAATTAAGTATGTGTGACTTTTAGGTACTAAGTACTCAAATCCACTTAATCACTCTGGAACTTATTGCCTAGATTCTTAACAATTTTTAAACTATACTTTCACAATTACTGCAAAGACTAACGGTATTTATTTTTCTAATTTAATTCTATATTAAAATGATAGTTTTCAACAAATTGAAAAATATTACTTCAAAAACTATTTAGTAAAACGACTTCAATTATAATTATAAAAATAATTGGTTCGAATCATAGACTCCATTATTGTCTCGTGTAAATAATAATTTGAAAGTCTGAGTAAACTCTTTTGCATTTGTTTATACAATACCATATGGATCAAGAAGACAGGCGGCTTGTGCATAAACCCTAATATTAAAGAGGGGTTCCAACTGCATGCTGCAGCCTCCACACAGAGCACATAACTTTGCCCATGAATCGGAAACCCATCTAGAGAGAGAGAGAGAGAATGGGACCTTTTGACATTGATCAAAGTGTCATGTAGCAGAAGGGAAATGGCCCCTCAGATTTTCAAGCACCAATATGAAAACTACCTATTTTTGGACACACTCATTATAACTGACAACGAACATGATAATTTTTCATCATGTCTCCATCCGTGTCTCCACCTCTAACCTGTGCAGGAGTGACTCCTGACCATCATACGTAGCCATTCTCGTTATCATAAAAAATACTAGTAATATATATGTATGTGTTAAGTTCTCCATTAATTTTATTTTATCCCCTTTTCTTTTCTGTTTATTTTTTAGTATACTACCCACCAAAATAAATTTCTCCACACACACACACACATATTATATATATATATCCTATACTAATATTTATGATGATTATCACGTTGTCGTCCTATGTAAAGACAAAAAGTTCATTTTTTTTCTTCTTCTTTCAGATTCAACGCCAAACAAAATGGTATATTTCTCAGTCTGGGTATATTTCTGTGCGGGCCGATTCATTCTTGAGTTAATTAATGTTCCATGCATTTATGATCTCATTGCTGCACTGCAAGGCAGATTTTAACACTTTCAACTAGTAGTACACTACTACTCCTAAATGCCTAACTATATATGTCGATAATAAATATTGTTGACTTTCTTATATACTCCATATTTCGTTAATAGTATTAAATGCGTATATTGCTACATTTATATCTTTGGTGACAATCTTAATTAATTAAATGTCTATATCCGGCCTATATCTAAGAGGGAAAAAAGGATTCACTCTTATAACTTTATTACAATCCTTAGAATTAAGAGGAGTTAAAGTATTATAAACAATAAAGTATATTTGATGTAATCTAAGAAGGTTAGAATTTGTTTCCTAAAATTCTTACTCCTTTCGTTCTATTTCAATTATTAATTTTTTTAAAGATATTTTATTTTAATTGTTCATTTTCTAATTTTAGTATGTATTTTTACATTTTTATCCTTATTATTAATGAAGACTTTGGATGGATTTTTTATAATTTATTGAAGAGTGCATTTTTTTTAGAATGATTAATATTTATGTAATAACTATTAAATGAGAGTAACTTAGAAAGTTTACTATTATAATTATCATTTTCAAGACTTGTATTAGTTATTGTGTAAATTTTAAGTATACAATTGAAATGTGATGGAAGAATGATTGGAGTATTTATTTGGGGAGAATAATTTTGATCAATAGCTAGTCTTGCAATTTCAATTTTGGATGGACCGAAGATAAATTACTGATCAAGATTAAATTTACATCACGGTCATTTCTTGTAATTTGTGCAAATATGTCTTTTGAATTTGCGGGCTCTTGTCATATAGTGGTCCAATCATTGATCACACGGATATAGACGTTGAGTAGAAAACTAACAATATCTTGTGAAGATGAAAATCACTATATGTATAAAATAGTTGATTAAATATGGTACATACCTAAAGTGAAAAAAATAAAATAACTTAACTTTTGTGGATTCTATGCTTTAAATTATTTTCGTTCTAATTGTTTATTTTAAATTTGTATAAATATTATGATAAATATTGAAAATAATAATTATATAATCAAACTTATAAATTGCTCTAATTTAATATACTATACAATAAATAATTTATGTATTAAAATTATAAATTAAAATAAAATATTAAAAATAAAAATATAAACAAGTATACGGCTTAAAACAATTAACATACTATATCGCACGTCATCACGGAGACCAAATTTACTTGAGAGATAGTTTCTGTTGTTGCGCTGCCTGCAAGCAGAAACTAATGCTCCCTCAAATGTGAGCTACTCGCAAAATTAAGTGGGAGTTGCTTTCAGAATTTCCAGTGGCAGAAACTTCGGTCTCTAGCCGCTTTTGGGGTGGCCTCTTTTATTAAAGCACTTGCACAGTTTCTAAATTTGGCAAAGTTGTGGTTCTAACATATATATAACATAATTAATCCTATATATAGTTTTTCTTGTTCCCATATATAATGGTTCTTCCCTCATTTTTCACTCACACTGAAAAATGTTGTTTTTCGACTAAAACTGATTATAACTTCTTGTGACCACCCCAGATTTTCTTCATCGAAAATTTCACCGCATACGGTAAATGTACAAAGATAATTCATTGATAAATTAAAACTGGTGAAAATTAAAATCAGAAGGCAAAAAAGAAAAAGAAAAGGGAATTAATTTAGAAAGGTTGATAATAACATGGGTGGGTGTGGGGAGAAGTGGCGAGCTGTTCTTGCTGTCCTTTGCCTGCACAGCATTGAATGCCGTTTGGCAATACTAAGGTGATCATGAAATGTTGCCATGCAGATGTAGCGCATTTTCTGCTCATCGCCTTCAACATGTACTAATATTCCTGCGAAAAATCCGAACATCATTAATTACACAAGAAAAACCATCCCATCCATGCAGATCTATCTATATGCTTCATCAAGAATCCTGCAAGAGATTATAACATATATATCCTCTTAGGTCTTTGTATATATTATTGCAGCGAAGTAAATTCTCTGATCTTTTAACTTTGTTTCCATCTCAATAATAATGTAAAACCCTTCAATTCATTGCATAAGGTTTCCTCCTTGATTGTAAAAAAAAAAAAGGGTTTTAATTATTTGTTCATCCTAATTAGCAATTCTTCATAATTAGTAATATAATTAAGGTGTATAGAGAGAAAGGTAGAGATCGATCGATCGTCAGTCGGTCGGTCGATCGATGATTTGAGTGAAGTTACAAGGGGGAGAGAGGGAGTGTGGTATGTGTGGCTAAGATATTATGTCTTGCAACATTGTCTTATTTATATTCATGAGCAATTTTTTATTTATTTATAAGAACTTAAGATTAATTCAATTGTGTGGGAACTTTTGAAGATAGGGTTGTGTCATATGGTCGTGTGGTAGCATTCTGCTCTACTCCTTTTGGTTTGTCCTTTAATTAGCTTGTTTGTTTGGTTGCCATGGAGTCACGTGAACCCTTACGCGATAGCTATTGCTATTGCTTCCTGCCTTTGCCTTTCTCTCCTTTAAAAGCCTTTTCTAACTCTTCTCTTTAGGCCTTTTCTAACTCTCTTTTATTCTGTTCAGTTCCCGGCCTTCTCTCTCGGTTACAGACCTCCTTCATCACACAGCAACATTATATATATATATATATAGCCAGCCCACTCTATCTTAGCTAGCTAGGTAGCTATTGTTTCTCTCTCTTTCTCTCCATGATTAATCCCAACTACACAAGTACTCCATTTCCTGGTGAGCCCAGTGTTGGAGATCAGCATCATCAATTCTTTGTTCCAAATTACCAATCTTCAGCTTCGTCATCTTCTTTTTCGTGTCATCGTGTCTTCTTCAACACACCTCAAGATGATCAAACTGAATACTACCATACTACTCTTGTGCAACATCAAGAGGTGTGTTATAGTTAGGGTTTGTGCTATATATATGTTTTTCTTGATCTTAATACATAATTAATTAATTACCATTTCTTTGTGTTTGATCAAATTATTAGGGTGAAAATAGAGCCGGATCGTGTGATGTGGAGAAGAAGGATAACCAAAGCCTGAAGCTAACTCTATGGAAGAATGAAAAACAAAAAACTGATGAGGAAAATCCAGCCAAGTGGATGCCTCCAAAGATGAGGTTGGTGCAGAAAATGAAGAACTCCGCGGTGAACAATAGCAATAGCAATAGTAGTATGGTGAATCTTGAAGATCAGCAGATATCTTCATTTGAATCTGATCAGTACTTGTGCAGCAACGTGAGCTCTTCATACAATAGCAACCCCACAGTTAGGGTTTGTGCAGATTGTAACACTACTAAGACCCCACTCTGGAGAAGTGGACCCAAGGGGCCTAAGGTATTATTGTCTTTTATTAAATTCCAAAAGATATATATGATCATCATTTAATATTGAACACAAAGTACATTGTCTTCAATTTGATAAAATTAAATAAATTTTTGATTGACTTTTTTTTCCCTTTTCAAGTCACTTTGCAACGCATGTGGAATCCGGCAACGAAAGGCTAGAAGGGCTATGGCTGCAGCCGCGGCGGCCGCAAACGGCACAAGCCTAGCGTCGGAAACGGCAACGTTGAAGATCAAGGTACAAAACAATAAAGAGAAGATAAAGCACAATAATATTCATGGTCATCATGCTCCACAGTTCAAGAAAAGGTGTAAGCTCACAGTTGCCGAATCATCATCATCATCATCTCATCATGGTCGACCAAAAAAGAACGTTTTTGAGGATTTCTTGTTCAATTTGAGTAAGAATTTGGCCTTTCACCGGGTCTTCCCACAAGATGAGAAGGAAGCTGCAATCCTACTAATGGCTCTATCTTGTGGCCTTGTTCATGGTTGAATAATTAATTAATCAATAAGTTGTAGTACTTGGCGATACCTTTTAATATATGCCCTAGCTAGCTAGGTTTCTCTCGTACGTACGTTTGGTTCTAGCTTGATGAAATAGGATGGATCATAATTATTAATTAGTGTTAGATCAGCAGGAGAGTGACTAAAAGAGAGTATTTCTAGTCCTACGGTACCAGATATTATCTAATAATGAAGAAGTATAATAAATTGGTGTGTGATTTTGTACTCCTATATATGATATACCAAAATTCTGGTTCTCCCTTGTGTTCTCCCATCTATTTAATTAATTATCTGCAGTAGTTGTGTGATATGACATTAATTTTATGAACTAATCCCTAAAAAATTGGCATTGATCTTAAAACATTCATTTAATAGTACATTCTTGGATTTTCTTGATTTTTCAATATTTAATTTTCTCGACTGGTTTAATTAGCTTGAGAAAAGCCGATCCCTTGATCATGTGGCCTTCATGGAGGTTTTAATTTGCAACAACACTTGTATGACTAAATATGATATGTAAATTAATTAAACTAACATTTCTTGAGTTAAAGCATGCATGTAATTATTGTGAGTATTCTCCCTTCTGATCCTTGGATGGTATACTCTTCATCACTAGTGTCTGACAGAAAAGAAAAGAAAGAAAGAAGGAAAGGCTTCAACACATGGTTGGCCTGACTGGCGGATCAATGCACGATTGTGAACTTTCAGAGACTGATCTCTCTCTCTCTGTGTCTGTCTCAGTGTGTGTGTGTCTGTCTGTATGTGTGTAGTGGAGGGGAGGGAACAACTTTTGGAGGTCTGAGAAGTTCATATTATTAAGGATTGTAATTTTGTCATCGCAATAGATCTTTTATCTCTGATGAACCTCTAATTTTCCTAATTTCTTGCCTGCCCAACATATCAATCTATACATAATACATGGCCATGTTTTTTTTTTTACAAGCCTGTGTTTATAATGTTTATGACTGGGAGAATGTGAAATATGATGATCGTATAGGATAATTAAACGTTGAACCACTTCAATAATGAGTTATAATTAATGATGTACTAATGATTAGCTAGTAATTGTCTGTCTACCTTTTGTTTTAATTTGTCCACTTAATTAGATATCGTACTGATCTAGTCATGGTTCCATATCCATGGCATATGTATGAATTATATCACCACTTGGAATAACAAATTTCATCATTTCACATGCGTGGATATTGAACCATGAAAACCTCATCTGAGAACTCTTGCCTTTGTAGAAAGAAATGGATGAAAATAAACTTATTGGCTTATTTCCAAGGCAAGGATATCTCCTGCTCCCTTACCAAAGGCTAGGTCAAATGGAGATTGTTTTTCTTGTTTGATAGTACTAATTATTTGTCTCTTAAACAGAGTTGGAGATTTCTATGATAATGTGGGTACTTTTATCTCTTTAAACAATTAATAATCTTACCTTAATAACGTTTATCAATTATCTTAATTCGCACAAAATAATTTGATTAATTTCACATTTGTATTAAATGTTCTAAACAAAGTTCCAAAACAGTAAATTGGAATGAAGTCTAATTTCATTTTACAGTATTTATTTTGTTTTTATATCTGTAGGAAATTAAATGGGTTTATTCCCATTTTTATGAGGTAAGGTTTCATGTCCCCTCGTTGTTTTTGTTCAAGATCTTAATAAACTTTAGATTAAAAAGAGAGAGTAGCTAGATTTACTATCTAAAAAAAAAGAAAAGAAAACGGTTGAAAGACATTTCTTAAAGAGAAGCCACCGAACCTACAAAAATATAGAACTATTCACAAGATAAATAGAGTAATAACAACACTTAAAAATACAAGATGTAAAATTCTATTGTAAAAATTTACAAATATGTTGTTGTTACTTGTTTCCTTTTAAAAGGTTAAATCTAAAGCTTGCCTAACCAAGACAATAGTATTGGAATCTAATTCGGCTTTACCTAGCTAGGAGTTTATGTTCCTAGTATTTTAGTTGAAATTTTGTCTGATTTAATTTTCTATTTTTATCAATTTCAGCTAAAATTTTGACGTTACAAATTTTGCACCCCGAAGCACTAATCAAAAACAAAATTTTCAATGTCAATTTGTTTCGATATTTAGATGAAGCTTCTAAATCTATATCTATAGAGTGGAATGGTATCTTTACTTAGGGAAACTTATATGCTATGAGGTTGGAACTCCTATCTACATATGAATTATTTTTGCTTGCCTCCAATATATACGTTCTAAATAGGATACATATACCATTTTATCGGAACATTGGGGTATTTGTGTTTTTCTTTCAATAATAATACTTCATATAAGATCTATTTTCACAAAAAAAAAATAGTGATAAAAATACTTCCCCTCTGTAAAATCTAGTCAATTTTTACTACTCTTGTTGTACTAAAAATCCTATCAATGTCTTAAATCATTAAGATAGTCAATTTCTTCGGAATTGAATATATACATTTGACTTAATATAAAAATTAACGAGACTGTACTACGTTATTCTTATTATTAATGTGCATATTAATATAAATATGAGTTAAAATAATGTAAATATTTAAATAGGTTAGATGATAAAGATATTAATTTGAGAAAATTAAATTTCATTCATCTCATAATAAAATAGAAATACAGACATTTAAGAGGAAATGATGAACTTACTTTTCTTTCCTATATAATTAAACCATTTATTTTGTAAAGTATTAGAGTCATCTTTCATCTTATTCTTAAAATTTTTAATGTTTTCTTAAACTTTTGTGTCCAATAAAAAATTGACAAAATTTTAAGGACAGTGTAAGTATCTTTTTTTTCAAATCAAATTAATTCCCAGTGGATTTTTCTTTTTTCTTTCTGTTGACCACATTACCCAGTGGGCTCTAGGTATTTGTAGAGTCTACAATTTTCTATTGACTAATAAAACACCCGGTCCAAATAAGGATTTTTCTTAAACCGGTTCCAAATAATGTATCCCGGCCGATCATACGCAAAAGAAGCCGCGGAAAAGATGGATGGAGCTCCGAAACATGTTCCACCCTCCGGCGGTCAGCTTTCAACGGCGCCGCAACTCCGGCGTCTGAAATTTGGATGGCGAGTTCTTCTCATTTGCAACTTTGCTCTTGGAGGTAAGCAAGAAAACCTTCTCTGCTTCTTTCACCATAATGCTACTCGCGTATTTTATTTTATTTTTGTGATTTTGTTTATGATAAATATTTTAAGTGGCAGAGATAAACAAACCTATAGATATTTATGTGTAGTGTTGAATTTGCAGTGTGATTCTTGAGGAGTAAAGATGTTTCTGATTGTTCAATACTTGGTCAGATTGTTCGATACTTGAATGATTTTCTTTTTACTAATAAAAAAGAAAAGAAAAAAAGAATGATCTTCTTTCTTTTTCTTTTTTTTTTTTGGTACTTTTTCCGGCAAAATATGTGCTGTTAATATTTCAATTTTCAAATCATATCCTTCTTCACGTTTGTGAGCTGGTATTTCGTTTCGAACTAATGTTTTTTTCTTTGGGATTTATTATCTACGTCGTGTATTTTTACTGTAATTAGTTTTTTTTTTGGGGGGTGGGGGAAGGGGATCGGGAAGCTGGTTGTTGATGACAATGATCCAGTTCAATTACTGAGTAATGTGGTGCAAATTCTTGCATTTGCTGTTAGAAATCCTGAAATTTTATCTGTATTTTCCTCATATTTGTTTGAAATCTAATATCTTGAGGTATTAGAAGGAATGCTCCTTTTTGTTAGATTTTTGACAGATTATGATTCTTCAAAATAGAACTACATGATTTATGTACATTTCCTCCCTCCCAAAATTCTTGTCACAAATTACTAATTTTATAGTTTTTTTGTTCCAAAATACTTATCAATCCCTTGAATCAATAAGATATTTATTACTTTTATTCCAAATCTAGCCTTACTTTAAACCATTGACTCACTAACATTTCTGTAAGTTTGAGTAATTTCTCAGTTTCAATGTCATGCCCTAAATTGACATGATTTTTGAAGCAGAGGGAGTAGGTTTAAATTCTATATTCACTTCATTGTATTTCTTTGGGAAGAATCAAAGTCTTTTACGCTTCTGAAAGGGGGTTTCTAGTTTCAATTAGGTTGATCAAAGATAATGTATTCTTAATTTTTTTTTTTGGTATTATGTTTTCCGATGTGTTTATCTATGATAAACAAGTTTTAGTTAAGCTTTTATTTATTGGAAAAATCAGATTATGATGCACTGCAGACATTTTCTCTGCCATTTTTTTGTGTTAATTTAATTTACATATACTGGACACTGTTGTCTAGCCATGTTATTTCATTTTGGCTTGCCATTTTTCAGTTCATTGACGAAAATGTTCACCATTGATCCTATGAAAAGTGGAAAATACTTGGTTGAGAATTTTTCCAAGAGAGATTTGCCTTCTTCTGTAGATGATCATAAATCGTCTGAGAGCATATCATTTTCAGAATAGTGCACAGACCCCCATATCTTTAATCATGGTTACATTTGTGTTATAATTAATGAGATTATACTTGAAACATCAATTGTTTGAGCATACTTGCTTGGAAGATCTCCAATGAAGTCTTTTGAAATCTGAGAAAAAGCTCCAATGTGCTTGGATGTTGAAAGCTATTTAAATTGTACTTAGAATCTGCATTTGTCTAGGTTTTCCGGTAAACTTTCACGTGTTCTAACACCTTTAAGGTTTCAGTATTGATATGCAAAAATAATAAGCACACAGAAATTTTTGTCATACAATTGATCTCATGAGCTTTTTTTTAGACAAATTATATTGTAAATGTTGCAGTGGTGAAGATAATAACGTGAGGAATTTCTGGGGATTTTTTTTAATCTGAAAGTATAAGGATGAAATATGATTCTGGGGGAAAAAATTAACATGATCTATTACAAGAACCTCGAGTTTCCCCTAAACTTCTGACTGTTTTTCATATATTGCATTCATATTTAATGTTTAACTCCAAATTTCCAATTTCTTAGTGCATGTACTTTTGTATTTTAGATGCCTTTTAGATTTGTAGATAAGTAGGTTTAAATTATTTGCATTTATTGTTCTTCATATTGTTATTCTTCTAGAAAGCATACAGAAGTTAGCTAGAGAGGGACATTGTAGAGGAGTTAAAGTTGTGGAATTTGTGATTATGTACTCTTTTGCAAAATTCTTAAGATCCAGCATTTTGGGATTTCATCTGCTGCACTATTTGTTTCTTCGACTTCAATAATAGGAACATCAATGTTCTCAAAAGCTCTAAGATTATCTAAAACCCTAGCCTCAATTTCCCATGTAGATAAGACAGCATTACCACAAAATATTCAGAACATAGATCTTCTGTGAGGAATAATGGTCTTGATATGAAACTTTTAAAAATCTGTGCCGAGCAAGAAAGGATTTTGCCTATACTCAACATTATTGAGCCTCTCATGAGTTATGAGCTGATCCCGTTTCCATCTTGCTTTGTATCACTGGTTAAAGAAATGTTGTTCTAAGTTCGTGCTGTTGATAAGATCCTCCTAAAGACATTGTAAGATTCGTTGGCAGAACTGCATATACGTTTTGTTGAATATTATAGCTTATGATTTTTGAGTTTTCATGCTAGTTTGGCTTTTGAGAAGGAAGTTGAATCGGGAGATGATATTAGTTGAGCTAGCTGACCTAAATATCATATAGAGATTTGGTTGATAACTCTGAAATCCTGATGCATACTACATTGCATCATATGTAAGAGCTCATTGTTGAAACTCCAATACATTCTTATAGGAAATCATGAAAGCATTAAGTGGGACTTTGGTGTTGTTGGTCATTTTATGGCTCATGGATCAAAAGGTCTAGTGACACATAATCCTTTTTCCTATACTAATATCCTTGTTGATACTACCAATGTGGAGAGAATGTGTTTCATCAAATTGACTTGGGGGCCATTGGTGTGTAACAACTGTTCAAGCATAGCTGGGGTTAAAATACGTATGCATACCAGTCTAAAGATGAAAACTCAGCTCTGGATGTCTGGATTTGCATGGTTATAAAATTTGGAGTTGGGTGTAGTTAGAGATTTTAATGCAACTTTCAACCGAGAACAAAATAATGGAATATACACTAGTGAAATTTTAAGGTAGTTTCTGCAGCACTTTTGTAGCATTTTGTATCATAGAATGTGTTCCCTAAATATGAAGCATCTGTCCGAAGTGCGAGGGGTAAACTTAGACTAAGATAGGATTGTGCGTACTGGGCCCTTTGTGCTTACTGTCAATGTCTTCAATTTTCCCCATGTATGCAATTGACTCGCACTTTTCTGCCGACTGAGTATATGTTATGCCAATTGTCAATCATAAAAAGTAGAATAGTTACCATCAATGGCTCTACAGTAATATGAATAGTGAGACTGATGGGGAAGCGTGGAAATAAATGAATGAATGAGGGATTTGTCTATTTCTGTCCCCGCATTTTTTTCTAGCTGTAAATGAGTTGAGGCTATTATTTTGTTTATTGCTAATTAACTTCTCACTTATTGTGTTCTGTTTGGCTAGTAGCATTTTGCTTGTTACTTCAGATCTTTTGTTTCCATTCTCCAGTCAGAACACACAGGATTAGCTTTTTCATACTTCACTGCAGTGAGTAGTGATCTAGTTCTGTATTTATCTGCCAGAATTTTGACTTCTTTTCTTTTCTTTCTCCCCTCCCCCCCCCCCCCTTCTCCTTTTGGCAGCTTATCTGTTTGCTGTGCCAAAAAAGAAACGCAATCACGAGCAGAAAGACAGTGCTGTGGAAGAGACACCTTCCGTTCCAGTAGAGGAAACTACTCAATTTTACAAGGGACCCGGTGCTTAGTCCTCCTCAGCCCTACCCAGTGATAATGCAGCAACAACCCTCTCCAAAACTTCAACCACGGGATTGATTTGGTCGGTTGAAGAGAAAGTTAAATTGAAACCCATCATAACCAGAGGAAAGCATAAGCAAAAGAAAAGCTATCCTGAACTGGTTCATTCACATGGAATCCATACAAATTATCTGAATCCCGGTGGTTTATTCACAACTGACCTATTCTTTAGGATGTGCTTTTAGCTCATTCCTGACTATCAATTTTGTAAATCCTAGGAATTACCACTTTGCTAGCCAGCTAACTAAAGCCATAGTTGTCTAGCTTCAATATCCTTACCGCCGGAGCTTGACCTCAAGTTTTTAGCAAAGAGAAGAAATGCTTGGAGAGTGATAATTGGAAATTGTTATGTGTATTTGGTCTTTGTCGATCATACAGCTTAAAAAAATTATATCATTCTAGAAGGTATAACATATAATGCATGTAGTGTAATTCTTTAATACTTGTGGTTCATAAATAAGGACGTTTTTTGAAATGCATAAATAAGGATTAGGCTCACGAAAATCTTTAGATCCTGTAGCAATGATGCTTTTGCTTTCTTTTCTGCCATGCCAGATCTTCACTTGCTCAAAGCCATTTGGGCATTAATTAGGATGGTAGAGTAAGTTTTTTTTTTTTAAAAAAAAAATGCAACTAAGTAATACACGTTATTACAAAATTTTCAAGTCTAATCCATTCTTAAACAGATACCATTAGTGTACATAATAAATGAATAATATTTTTATCATATGGCAAATTTTAGTTCTTTATTGAAGTAATATTATTCCTTCTCATTTTTTATTTTGATTAAAAATTAATGAGGATTATTGACTTTAATTAATTTATTAAATTATTTTTGACATTAATATAATGGATTTTGAATTCTATGTTTTATTGAAATGTAAATTTCTTAAATTAAGATGGTGAATGGAAAAAAAATATGAGTTAGTGAAATATAAATATTTTAAATTTAAAAAATTATTAATAAAAAAATTTCAAAATATTTATTTAAGGGAAGGAAACATTTATATGAATATTCAATTACAAATGTAGGAAATATTTTTTATGACATGTCTTTTTTAGTGTTATTATAGATTTGAAATTCAAATTGTGAAAAAGAATTCCATGTTTCAAATTTCCTTTTTAATGAATTTGACTTGACTTATATAAATAGTCTTGTCAAGCTTGTATAAATTTATAAAATTATGTAATTTGTTATAATTTGTATAATTGACTCTTGTGATTATTGTATTTAAATAAAAGCGTGCTTTTGTTTTTTGTTTGACTTCCAATAAAATTAAAAAAGCCCAGAATCAAATGGGATTCGAGATTTCAGAGCCAAACAAATGTCTGTGAAACGGAACCATACTGTCCTGAATATGAACACTGCTGCCTGCTGGGCTGTATGAGCAGCATCTGAAATGGCAATGTCCCAAATCTGACATAAGCACCAGTATTAATCAAATGAAGTCAAGAAACTGTTTTCTCAATTCTGTATTCTCTAAAGCTCTGAAATTTGTATTGATCTTTAACAAGCTACAAGAAAAACCGGACAAAGAAAAAAGAAAAAAGAAAAAACAAAAAGAAGAGAGAACGTAGCTGATCTGTACAGAGAAAGACAAAACTACAGATTTGGTTTTGAGGTGCTTAATGAACAGCTGGGATGTTGATGGACCCCATTCTTGAAGGCCAACCACATCCTTGATCTTCCATCTAATCCTAATTTTCTTTTCTTTTCCTTTTTAAAAAATTGTATTCTGCAAGAAAAGCCCACAATCTCAGGGATAAAGATTTCACTCGAATCAAGAAAATTCAAGTTGGCTGGAATTCTTTGTAGTAGAAGTGGTGTCCGACTCTCCTTGATTTTTTGGTTCTGTTGAGACTTGAGAGTTTCATTTCCGATGCCAGGAACTATACAAGTTTCAGGTACTCACAAGCTTCCCTCCAATGAATTTTTGCATTTTTCAGAAAAAAAAATTTTACTCACTTTATTTGATGCATTGCAGTTTTGGAATTCAAGGGCCTTCCATCAACGTCCCCATCAATATTCTTGAAAGGTAAGTAAATAGTTACATCTCCAATGAACAGCCCTTCTTTTCAAGGTCTGAACCTCTTTCCCCACTTCCCTTTTCTTCTTCTGTAGTTTACTTTCACAGCCCATGTATTACTAGAGAATGTACTTGGTTTCTTTTTTATCTGATATTGCAGTTGCCCTGGGGAAAAAGGAGTATCAAACTTCAAATGTGGGGAATTTCTCTTTGTAATGATTCTGAACTTGACTTTAGTTTTCAAACTGTTCTTCATTGCTTTTCCTATCATTTTGGCATGTTCATGAAAAACAAACCTAAATATCTTACTGTTTTGCAGTCCATTGACGGCCCTTCGTGACAATTTAGTTGTCACAGTTCAGGATGCTGAGGGAAATGAAACAACCCTTACAGGTATATTATCTATTTTTCTATTTGAACACCTTGCAGATGGGCCTCTTGTTTCTCCTCTACATTAAACCTAATGGGGTTAGCAATGACAGTTATTCAAACAATGTCAATTGTTGAAAAAGTCTGTTGGAATGATATTTTCCACCTTGATGGAGGTGGCCAAGTGCATTTGCAATTTCAGTTCATTCTCAGTGATGAAGAGAGAAACCGTGTTCGCTCTATGGTACCCTCTTGCCTTTGATTCTGTTATGATTCACTTCTACAATGTGCTAGAGATCATTCTGTGTATGTCAGGCCAATATTTGTACGCAGTTAGTACATTAGTTATGGAGGATGGTAATGCTATGTTTCAAAAGTATAATTGCCTTTTTAGATAGTCGGATATTTTCCAGGGGGTATTTCTCACAAAACGGACATATTTGCATGCAAAAACTCAAACCTTGAGAATAAATTAGGCAACTAAGTAACAGGCTTCAAACTTGGTTTTGCTCATTTAAAGTACTCTCTCCACCTATTTACTCTGGTCTCTGTCGCTTTTATTTCTTTCTGTAGAGAGAAGCTGCGATGAAAAAGAAACAAGGTAGTATTCCTAATGCAATCCCCGGACAGTCAGAAATTGCAAGTTCAAAAAGTGATCCTGTCATATCGACCCCACAAGCCGAGGAGATGGTATCGGGTTAGTTCTTTCTCAACTTTTTCTTAGTAGAAGAGAGAATAGGCACAATTTGAGCATAAAAAGAAACTGAAATAACAAATAATCACCTCAGTTGTTAATGTACCTGATTCCTCCTTTTCTGAAGTGACTTTTCTTGATGCTATCACTATTCACTACTCTGTTCTTAAGATACACCAAAGAGCTGTTTGAAGAGTAGCGAGCCTTAAAGATGTTTCATGGAAAGCCAGTGGATTATCAAATAGTGACATTTTATACAAAGATTCATAGCCTAATTATGGAAAGAAACGAGGAATTCTTCTCAAACAAGAAATCCCAATTAAGGATTAAAAATGTTGCTTGAAAATAATTTCTTATTTCCAGGAAAAAAAAAAAATTAGTCAGTTCATTAGTTTTTCCTAACAGCGAAGCCGCCTCTTTTAGAAGGCTACATACAAAAGAGAAGGGGCATTCTTTGCTCCTAGATTTCTTGGGATTGAAGCACATTTCCGTTGAAACTCATGAAAGGGCATATTCCAAGATTGAAATTCAGTCATCACTTCTAACACTCACGTAAAATCAGCTTCTAGCCAAGAGGCTTCTTCTAAGTCGGGATACTCGGGATCAGAGGTTGCTGTAAAGTGCACTTCAGTTTCTCCAGAGGATGATCATGTTGATAAACCGGAGCAGCAATGTCCTCTGGAGAAAACTCTTAGCAATGTGAGAAAATTAGTTAGTGCTTTTGAAAGTAGTCTAGTTCAGGTACTTCTAGTCTCCAGCATTTGTATATTGCTGCATGCTTGTCAAGTTGTAAACTTTTTTTTTCCATACATAAGATTCAGAGATAAGGTCTATTTGGATCAAGCAGGATCTAAAATCCCCTGTTAAACCATCAACCATTAAACCTGAAGAAAAGAAAGTTGGAAAAGGAGGTTATCTGGAGCATTCTGAGCCAAAGGATCTTCCTGAAGTATCAGAATCAATCTCAGGAAGGCACAAGAAACAATTTGTTGCAGGAGACTCAAAAGCTACTGGAAAAGGAGGGGAAAAGATTGGCCCAGGCAGAAGTTCTGTTGGGAATATAATCTCCCAGGCTACAAATAGATTTAAGCAGTCTACTGCAGCAGCTATTGAGTCAAGGAAAGAAGACTCAAGTTCAAGTGAATGGGCCAAATTATCTGTAGATATGGAAAGACCATCAATTGATGAATCAGATAGCGTTTCTGGAAGAGCTTATTCTTTTGGTTTGTCAGGCTGAACGACAGGATTCTGGTGGCACTTCATATGTTGAAGAGAGAAGTAAAAATGGCTCGGCTGAAATTAGTGTTCAAGTAGCTTCAATTGGGAAAACGAAATCATTAGAATATGAGGAGGAGCTTTTTCATTTTGAAAAGTCTGGAATGTGGATATTCCCAAATGACAGGAAACGCTTGTGTATCACAACTGCAGGTAAGAGAGTAATGAATTTACTAGGAAGTCGCAACCCTGAAGCCAGACCCCATCAGAAAAAGAAGAGTTCCTCATTGTCAGGACATGCGGAAAAGGTATCTAAATTCTTGCTGGTTCTCTGATGTTGAACTAACATTGTGTAGATGGTATTCAGTAATATTCTTTTTATAACAACCTCAAATCTTATTCTAGAACAAGAGAAGAATGAAACTTTAGTTGGCATATCCATGATCTATATTTCAAAAGGGAAACCCTGAGAACTATTGGAAGACTTTATGAGATAAACTGTGTATAGCGTTAGTATGTATAAACCTAATAGCCTCATATTGCTGATAATTATTTCATATGAAATTTCTTTTTATTCATGATATATTTACCATTGTAAACTGGTAAAACTTAAGAAACAACTTTTACAATAATAAACATTATTGTAAAAATTGGTACGTAATGGAAAGTACTATTACTGTCATGGACTAGTATCCTAACTTGCAGACGTAACTTTTCTGCTTGCATAGGCTGCATAATGTCAATTCTTACAGGGATTTCATTTATTACTTTCAGATTTCTCCACAGCATGGAAATGAGCATGAGAAGAAGGATCACAATAGAACTCACAACCTGAGAAAATTGAGGTCACAGGGCTCCTCGGGTGATGCCCCTGGTGGTCTAATTCAACAGGTAAAAATCAGACCCTTCAGGCCTCGTTCTTCATTGCCAAGAGCATATTTTCTCTGAGTTAATAGGAGAATGTTTTCATATGATTGATCCTTTGTGAACTTATCCATTGAGCTGGATGTTTTTTTTAATCTTTTTGATATCATCCATTCCTCTCAATGATCCATTTACTAAGATATATAGTTTAACCTGATTAATCCATAGAGTATAAAATATTAGGGAAAAAAAGATGCTAGACACGATCAAATATCATTTTGAGAACTGAATCCTGAATAAGCATGAAGGTGTCTGATTCTGCTTTCTCAAGTACTGGAGAAACAGATAACAGTAATAATTCTATTATTGTACTTCTCAGGCAATAAAGGTTGCAATTGTTGTGGGTTTTGGAGTACTTGTTTTCCTTACCAGACAAAGGGAGCCCAGGTTTGTGTACCACTGACATTTCAGATTAATTCTGCATTTGCTTTTGTGGTCTATTAACTTTCAATTTGTCAAGTAGCCATAGGAAGGAGGCCATTTTAAATTCCTAAACCTTTTTATTTATTTATTTTTAGTTTCAACTATTCTGTATCATAAAGTGAAGCATTGCACTTCCAGGGAAATAGTACATAATGCAGGAGTTTTGGATTTGGCTAAAACTAGGCTTTGTGATAGCTGATCATTCCAATATGCTTTGTCCAAAATAATTCTAGTATCCTTTTTGTTAATTCATTTATTCTGTCTCACAGAAAAAGCAACAAAGACACAGACGATCTTCACTTTGAGGCTTCAGAATACATGGATGAACAAATGTCAATTGAGGAAAAGATGGACTTACAGTAGTAAACTATCGGTTCCAAGCCTGACCTGTATGCTGCAGATTGTTGCCTTAACTAATTAGAACTGACCTGTTGCCAGGCTACTTTGGTTGCAGATGAAAGCAAATAAGATCAAGACCTCCCGAGCTGAAGAAAATTTCGCTTTCTCTAGATTATTTTTGCATGAATGTAAGAAAAGATACAGAATGGTGAGAAATGCTTTGAAATGCATGATTTATTCATTGTTTTCTTTTTCCCGTAATTTTCCAATTTAAGTGTGAACGAGATAAAATTTTTAGTACTTTCCAATCTCAAGAGTTTTCCGCATTTCACACAAACTACATAAATAAAGGGACACGAATCTTCATTCCAAATGTAATTGAGAATAAAGAAATGCCAAAGATCTTGATTAAACAAAGAAATGCATCAGCTTTTTTCATGTGCTGCAAGATGTGGAAGACAATGCCACAAGTTGTTGAGAATGATTTTTCATCTCATATTTCGCAATATTATTCTGGAAGATGAGCTTCATATATTTAAGATTATTTACCAATCATGTAGATGTTTTTAAAAGAAACATCTTCATATTTTAAATTTAATTTAATTTAAAATTCAAGTAAACTTTTTTTTATTAATGTAACTTTGCATCCTGAATAACGTTTTTTCTCAAGCAAATACTCGTTGTCAATGTGTTCTTAAATACTTTTACTTGATCGAAGTGAAATAACAGGAAAAAAAATTTTAAAAAAAAATTGAGTGAGAAAATCAAATGGTATAATTTGCACATTTAGTCAATAAAATTTATTGTTTTAACTGTTATGATTTCTAATGATTTTTAAAACTTTTTTACTTCTTATTTCTTATTTGATTTACCATTTTTATCCTTCAATCGAATTTTAGCCTGAATGTCTAGAAAAGTAAGTTAAAGAATTGATAAAAGTAAAAAACTCGTCAAAAACCAAAACAGTTAAAACAGAAAATTTCAAAGGACTAAATAGGCAAATTATCCTTTGAAGAAGAATGTCTGAAAAAAAAACACACACACACACTTTTGGGAATCAAATTGACAAGAAACCCCATAATGTAGAAAGCATTTCTAGAGCCCCGCCCGACCCGCTTTGTTTCCCATTTGTGTGCCGCCTCCAAGGCCTAAAGCCCTAAACCTCTCAACGGTGACTGTGCTTCAACGCCATACTGCTCCTAATCTCCACGGGATTACCCCCGCCACCCAAATTCAAGTTTTTCTTCCTCTTTTGCTCGCAATTTATCTAAAAAGAAAAAAAAAATGGTGCGAAGCTTAAAAAATCCCAAGAAGGCTAAGCGTAAAAACAAGGTTCGATCTTTTTCTCCTTAATTCTGTTGATTTTTGTTTTCCCTTCTGTAGAAACTTTTCAGTTTGTGGAATCTGTGAATTGATGGAATGTGCTTATTTATTGCTATTTGAACATCATCAGGGACCGAAAAAAGAAGAAGGGTCTTCTTCAAATACAGTCCCTTCACTGCCAGCAAAAGTGTGGCAGCCAGGTGTGGATAAGTTGGAAGATGGTGAAGAGCTTCAATGTGATCCTTCAGCTTACAACTCTCTTCACGCCTTCCATATTGGCTGGCCCTGTTTGAGGTAGTTTCTGTCCCAGTCTAAATCTTAAATTTTGAAGGCATACATGTATTGATGCTCTGTTTGGAAGAAGTCAATTTATTTCATGCATTCTAGTTCTATGATCTTCAATATTTCAGAGAAACGTTTTGCTTTTGATCATTGGCTTTCTTGGACTTACCCACCTGCTCGGTGTGATTTGTAAAGCTAAAGTTCTTAGGTTTTTGGGATTAGTGATATGTTGAGCATGTGAAAATTGGTCGTGTTATTAAATTTTTTTTTCTTTTTGTTTTTGAGATTTATATTATTGTAAAAGATCAATTATTTTTCCTTTCTTTGGATAGTTTTGATATCCTGCGTGATTCATTGGGGTTAGTACGCACAGAGTTTCCCCATACAGTTTACTGCGTTGCTGGGACACAGGTGAGTTGACTTGTTCTGTTTTTTTCTTGCATGATTTTTAGCATTCTTTTCATCTATTGTTAATCAGAAGGTTATCTATGCGTTAATTCTTGCCACCCATGGGCTTCTTTGAATTTTTGGCTGGAGAAGCTGATATTTACTTTGATCATGGAGTTTACCTATTTACATTTTGTGTTTTTTTGTTGTTATCTTAGGCTGAAAAAGCTTCCTGGAACTCTATTGGAATATTTAAAATGTCTAATGTTTCCGGAAAGAGGCGTGCTCTAATACCAAAGAAAACCAATACTGATGCCTCGGATATGGATAGTGACAGTAGTGATGACAGTGATGAAGATGATGAGGAGAGTGGTGGTACTGGGACACCCATTCTACAGGTTCTGTCATTTCTTTAATTTACAGATGAATTTGATTTTCCATTAAATGATCCTTTTAACTAGCCTATACTCTTTTCTCTGCCTAATATTTTATCAATTTCTCTAACAGGTGCGCAAAGTATTTCATGAAGGAGGTGTTAACCGAATACGTGCAATGGCTCAGAATCCTCATATATGTGCTTCATGGGGAGATACTGGCCATGTTCAGGTCAGATTCTTGCTAATGGAAGTTTCATGAGTTATTGTTGCCATGGTAAAAAAATTCTTATGTTGGACTGCAGTGTTGCATTAAATGGCACATATATTGGACACTGCACCAAGGGAACTTTAAAATATTTAATTCCTTAGCCATAATCATTAGCGTGTAAAAAATATCTTCTGCTTTCTGATAGTAATAGAAACTAAGATGACGTGGTTCTTTTGAATCTATACTAACATGTATGTTGCTATATCAGAGATAAGATAGTTAAACATGCTTTTGGAACCTTGTCTCTACTATTTTTTAATATAATTAAGAAGTATTATCAACTCTATAACTATTTAAACTTAATAAAGCATGGATCTAGGACCTTGAAACGTTCTGACCAGTTATATGCCACCTTTAGTAATCCAGAAGTGGTTGTGACAATAAAAGCACCAACAATTTTCACCTGGTTCTGAGTAGATTTACAAAAAGGTTGTCAACTGAAGAAACATAAGTTCTTTCTATCCTTAATTTATTAATATCAAAAGGATACCCCTAGATCTCAAAGGATATCCCAATCTTTTTAACTCTCAACTTGGGTTTGCAGATTTGGGACTTCAGCTCTCAATCAAGTGATTTGGCAGAATCCGAGAAGGATAGTAGCAATGGGGATTCTACTGTGTCAAATCAAGCCCCTTTGGTCAAGTATGGCCATAAGGATGAAGGTTATGCCATAGACTGGAGTCCACTTGTCCCTGGAAGGCTTATCTCTGGTACTGCATTATTTATTTACAATTTGTTCTAGCATGAAACTAATAAAAAAAATAATCCCTGTCAATGACCTATCCAAATGTTGATCCTGTTTTTATCTTCACAGGTGACTGCAAGAATTTTATTCATCTATGGGAACCGACATCTGGTTCAACATGGAATGTTGATAAATCTCCCTTTATTGGACATACAGCAAGTGTTGAAGATTTACAGGTTTGCAGTTAAACTCTGAAGTTGGGTTTCTGAGAGATTTAAATTTATTGATCCATAATTATAAATGGTATAGGATTCTACTTACATGGTTCAATCCTGAATTAAAAATTCTGTCACTTATTTTTGTGCAGTGGAGTCCCACAGAACCTTATGTTTTTGCCTCTTGCTCTGTGGATGGCAACATTGCTATCTGGGATATACGGGTAGGAAAATCCCCTGCAGCATGTATAAAGGCGCACAAAGCAGATGTCAACGTTATCTCATGGAACAGGTTTTCAGAATTTTTGGCCATACTCGATATATCAGCATCTTATCTGTGGTCCACATTACTTTGCTTACATGCACCTTTATTTTACTAGATTGGCAAGTTGTATGATGGCTTCTGGAAGTGATGATGGGACATTTTCTATTCGGGATCTTAGAATGCTTAAGGTATGGAATTTTAGATTCTGAACTACAGAATTGCAGCTCAAAAATTGAATTCAGCACCCCCCTGTTGGGGTGGGGGGCACTCTAGCTTCTGTCTCAACAACATTAAATAATCCATCATATGCCCTGGTCACTGGAGAAATTGATTAAAGAAAAATAAAGAATAGAAAAGCAATGTCATAAGCCGCCCATGTTAGGTCAATGACTATTGACTATTGTTTTTAACTTAAATATTGTCTTTCTTTGCAGGAAGGTGATGCAGTTGTGGCACATTTTGAATATCATAAGCACCCAATTACATCTATTGAATGGAGTCCGCATGAATCTTCTACATTGGCAGTTTCATCATCGGATAATCAACTGACGTGGGATATCTCCATATTCACTATATTGGATATTTCCTGTCTGACCTACTCTGCTTGGACTGTGTTAACTCTTATTGTTATTTTGGACAGAATATGGGACCTTTCTTTAGAGAGAGATGAGGAAGAGGAAGCCGAATTCAAGGCTACAACTGAGGAAAAAGTGGATGCCCCTGCAGATCTCCCACCACAACTTCTTTTTGTTCATCAGGTTATATCTTTGACTACCACCTAGGCAATATTAATTTTGCCAGCTCAGTATGCTTAACTGCAAAATTACTTAATACAGGGCCAGAAAGACCTGAAAGAATTGCACTGGCACAGTCAGATACCAGGAATGCTCATGGCTACTGCTGCAGATGGTTTTAACATACTAATGCCTTCAAATATTGAAACCGCGTTACCACCTGCAAATGATGCTTGAAAGTTCTAGGATTCCGACAGCAAAGTTTCACCAGGTTACCATCTTCTTGATCTGCAGCAGTATTAATTGATGGCTGAGAAAATTCAGGGTCCGATGTCAGAGAATGCATATGAAGTTAGCATGATTCTTTTGTTGTGGTCTATTGTGCAGTTGCATCAATTTTGCCAAGAGATTTATGTAAATGCGAGTCTTAAAATGTTTAAAAACTCGGCGCTATATTTTCTACCTATCTTGTTCACAGCAGCAAGATTGGTAGGTTTGATCTAAATTTTAATGAGGATTGCTCCAAAGAAACAAACAAAAACTGTTCAGCAGACTTCCGTTCCAGGACTGGTAATATAATTGTGAAATTGAAATGGAACCTTTCATTACTCGGGAAACCTGATGGACTGATACTTCTCGTGGCTTACCCCTGGCTTCTTTTTCCCTCCGGTTCTTGAGCATGATTACCGCTTCTGCTTCCTTTTCCCCAGCTCCTGCTCCTGACCATGGCTGCTACTGCTTCCGTCAATCAATTGTATATCACTTGCTATGCTTCTTCAGTATCTTCCAAATGTCAAAATATTTTCCAAATTTGATTAACGAGGAGAATGATTCAAAACAGCTATCTGCTATTATAAAGTGATTAACTGGAAGCTGGCAAAATGGTTTACACAAATCCAGAAAACTTTGCTCTCGTAAAGACGGAACTTCAGTATTTTTTTTTGTCTCCTCTTTATCTTTCTTTAGCTTGGAAAGTTACAAAGTTTAACCTTTAGACTAGTAAAATGACTAGGCATCAGATCATTAATCCAACTCAAAAAAGGAAAAAATTAAAACACTTGGTTATACCTTTGTCATTTTATTTTCAACATAAAAACAAAACTAAAAAAATCGTATCATTATTCAAACTTGTTCAGAGGTTGACATAGATGCCAAATGAATCTAATCCTAGGTAAGAATACATGCATTTTTTTCAGGAAGCACTGTACGATTTAAGTTCAGCACTGGAAAACTTTCCAATGCCGTCTCTATAGCATACAGTATACCTCAGCCATGCACATTCTAGCGGAAGAATGCTACTCGGAACATCACCCAGCATTTTACATGGAGTGACAACTCGATTTGCCTCAGGAGCTCAAATAGTTAAAACTAGCAAGTTATACTCTGACGTTAGTTGTTTACAAAAGTTATTGTAACTCAGACTTGCATGCCATTTTGGTCGGAGGATAATTAGTAGCACATCTTCCCCTTCTCTGACGAATGCTGGAGGTGGCAAATTTTGTAGAACAAGAAAGATCCTTGGACATGGGAAGAAAAATAGGGATCAGATCCAGCAAGGTTTATCAGCATTCTACGGATTAACTGGCTTGCCATTCAATTTAGGAAAAGGATCCTGTTTGCTTAAAACCACCACTTTGCTCTTGTGAGCAAAGTATCCTTTAACGAGATTTTTGTATATCAGTATGGACATTATGCATTCTACCTGCAAGAGTTACAGAATAGGAATTTAACTTATTCTGCCCAAGTGAATGAACCAACTGGGTACAGAAGATCAAACGTAGGTTGTAGAGCCATAGCTCAATACGTCAAATTTAAGCAACTATGGAGAAAAAAATTACCTCATCTAGATCCATATCCATCTCAAGCCACTTCAATGCTTTAACAATACTTTCCAACTTTATCTGATGAGCTTTTGTTGGATCTTTCTCCTTCTGGGTGATATAACTGCAAGACCAGGACAATTTTCATAATTGTTCTGCAAACTTCTTTTACTTAAAAGAGAATATAAGCTACAGGATAGAAACTTACATCCTCTTCAACAATCTTTGGTAAACCTGGAGTTCAAGCTTCTCAAGGACAAGATAGACACCTGATCTTAAGAATCTGGTGAGGTGGATGTAAAATTTTTAGAAGGCAGTCAAGATATGCCAATGACTAATCAGAAAAACAGGATTGATGAAACATACCGGTCTTCATGTTCCTGGAGAGCATGCCGAAGAAGACGAATGTCGCCTCTTCTAAGAGCAAGCACGATGTTAGCGTACTGTTACAAAATAAACCGAATCCATTAATTTCAGTATGATTATTTTCCACATATAGCAGATAAACATGTCAGTAAAGAAATTTGAATTAACATATATCAAGCATGCGCAAGGAAGTACTGCATTTAAAAAAGTGCAACAAATATATAACAGGATCAGATTGATTTTCTATGTCAACAATGTCCACCTTAACAAGTGAGGAGTGAAGGTTCCTCATATGACCTCTTGCTTTCTTTATTATTAAAAAATGTGTCAAAATGGCAAAAGATACATGTTTACTTTACTTCCCACAAGAAATTATATGGCAAATAGGAAGGATTTAGGAAAAGATTGCTTAAGCAGCTAACCTACTAAATTCCCACTTTATCTATGTTAAGAATATCTCCTACTGGATCTGGAATAAGATTTAGAAACCTGATGTCACTTTTACATATTAATTAATCATCGAATGATAAAACCGGTACAAAATAAAGAATTAGCAGATATCAAATGTAACTGTTCTCTTCATGTTAAATATTTAGATTCATATACACCATTTTCCTCATTTGATTCTGAGTTGAACAGAACATTTTTAACTCTATTCATATAAAGTTGGAAGATGATGGATGAGGTGGTAAGACAGAGGAAATATAATATTCGTTTTCTTCATAAGAGTACTGATGCTGCCCCTAACCTAAGAAATCCAAATTGAAATTGAAAAACAAAAACAGAGAGAGGCTTTCATACAATGGGCACAGACACATAACTTCATTCTTCAGGTTCAGTGAAGTATGAAGTTAAGATAACTAAAGGCTTTACATGCTGACAAGGTACCCAATGCTCTTACATGTGATGAAATTCATTGAAGCAGTCCTAGCACTACAGCAGAATTACTGTCTAATTTAAGATAACTAAAAGAAGACTAGATTTAAAGTGTTCTATTCCCTGCCAACATGAGGGAGATAGTTAATCACCAAATTGACATGAGTACTAATCGTACCTCATTTAGGTTGTATTTCTGAAGGAGTAATGCACTAGGCAAAATGCCTATGGAGAGCTTTACAGGTATCAAATATTTGAGTATCATCCTGTTACACAATAATCAAGACATGAATAATGATTAGATGCTAAGAATGTCAAAGAATGTAACAAATCAAGCATTAAATTCTTACTAAGCTAATGCAAGAGCAGACTTCTTTTTGTTAGAAAAATACAATTTAATTCTACCAATATAGCACACAAGTACAGAAAGTGATACTTAAATTCAGTTCCAAATATATTCCAAGAACTGTCCCTACATGGTAGGATGGTCAGTTTACAACAGGAGAAAACGAAGAAAAAACATTAAATTCATATTACCATATTCTTGAGAGCCTTTCTACTACTTTCCCTACATATCAGACAAAAATTACAAAAGCAACTACTTTCTATTGTAACCTATCCCCTAACTCCTGCCTTCACAATTCTTAATTCTCATAGCAACTAGCAAGTTTGAATTCTGGCAATAACAAGCCAAAAATGAACAAGATTCATGATGAATTCCAAACATCAGAGGCTAATGGATATTTAGCAACATATGGTTGACAATGACCCAACGTTCATGCAAAAATAGCAGTTACGCAATATTCTTGTGTTCTGAATAGCTTTCCATTACATAAAGTAAAAAAAAAAAAAAAAAGTGATGACTTTCATTTTTGGAGCTTTAGTTTTCCATGACTGGAAATGTACCATCCACGAAAAAGGAATATGCTAACTTCTACTCCAAACCTATATTAGACCTAGTACTGTAATTGAGTCGAGTCGAATCGAGTTTAAGAATTTCAAGCTCGAGTTCGATTGCTCATTGAACACGATTCGAGTTCATTCGTTTAGTTTTTGAGTAAAAATTAATGTTCAAATTCGTTCGATTATTTTTTCATATAGTTCGAGTTCGTTCGTATTCAGTTCATTTAATTTAACGAGTCCAGTTCAAAACTATACAATTTGTTCGAACTTGAATATCCTTTTTTTTTCTAAAAAAAATAATACATTCCCATGTTCTCTACCCAAAAGTTTAATACCAGCCAAATATATAATGATGAATGAAATGCATATACAATAAGTCCAAATACTACATTCTTCTTAAATCCAACAAACAATGCATAATTATTAATATAAAAAACATCATTGACTTAGTTTGACCATTGTCATTCTTGTCGTAATTGATACTTTGGTTAATACTTAGATTTTTTATTTTAAAAATTATATTCTTATATAATATAAAAATAAGTATTATATTAAAATATATCAAAAAATATTATTAAATTAAAATATAATGTTCGTGAACTCAATTATGTACACAAACATGTTCGTGTTCGTTCGAATATTAAACGAGCTTTAATCTTTGTTAAAGCTCGACTTAATTATTACACGAACGAACCCTAAAAACGAACGAACCCTAAAATGAACTCGAACAAGCTCGAATGAGCTTTTGTTAGCGAACGTTCAGTTCATTTACGGACCAACAAGACCCGGGTATTTGTCAGTCAACCAGTCCAAGAATTCTTTTTATACATTGTCCCAGCCAGCGATGAGGATATGAACTCCATGGGCTGCAATAAGAGTGTTGGTTGAGGAGAGGTCATGGGGAAAGGGGTATCTGTAAGCAGAATATGTGGAAGACATGGGAACCGGTGATGGTAAGGCTACAGCAGATATCCAAAGATACTATATGACAAATAAAGAAATGCAGGCTTTAGTTTAGCAGGTAAAGTAAGGACCAATAACTTAGGTATTTCAGTATCTTAATATACGAAAAATAAGATATTACTTATAGCCCAAATTGTGACGATAGCATCAATTTCTAGTTTATAAAAGGTAATCTAACCTTATATTTGCTTCCTTCCGTGCATCACAACGTGCTAAAGCATATGATAATTTGTGATCAGCAGCAGGAAAATTTTCATTGTACACCTCCAAACGACCAGTGTAATACATGTAGGTAACTTTATCCCTAACAGGAAATTCCTCAAAATCAAAAATCCGAGCAGTTTCAATGCTTCTTATAACACTGCGGCATAGATGAACAGTACCAAGCTTGAAATAAGTTTTAAAGAGCTGGCAGGTCACATACAAAGCCCCTACACGTTTAGGACCTTTTCCAGCAAGGGCACTAAAGACTTTCATGAGGAGTGAACCAGCTCCTTTCAACTTCTCTGGGGTTTTCCCATTTGAAGCCAATTCTCTGTCAGCCTAAATTCCAAACAAACATAGCTCAGCTTCCTACACATTAATCGCCATAATATATGCCGAAAAGGGCATTAAAAAGCAAAGAGGTGCACAGATCTTACTCTCTCAGCAAGAACCCTAATTTCGTATGCAATCACATACAGTGCTTCTAAAGCCCAAGCTGAATCCCAATTACGAAATTCCTGAATGAAAGCACTGCAGTCTCGGTATAAGTAGATAAACTACCAATGAGAATATAATCAAAATGAGGTAAACATACTTGGCCGCTTTTTCAAAAGCCTGGTATGCCTCAACTAGGTTTCTGAGCCGGTAACTTTGCAGAGTGCGGAAAACTGGAACTAGTATGTCGGCATACTGTGCGTATTCATCTGATTGTCGGATTAATCTATTAGCATCCTGTCACATACAAACAACCATTATCCCAAATGCTTTGCCAGATTACTTGTATGCATAAAAGGATACTTATATTATAAGGTGAGCATTTGTGCCCTCGTATACACCTGCTTCTAGTACAACTTTCATAAATTAAGAGAGAAAAAAAAAACTTCTTTTAACTCTTCAGGATACGAAGCAAGTAATAAATACAAAACTCGCGTTAAAGTTAAACCCAATTTCCATGAGAACGTGATTTTTACTAATTGGAGGAGGAAAAGAAAATTCGAAGTACGTGTTTGACAATATTCAAGCTGTTTACACGCACTAGAAACATTTATTAACCTTGATTTGACTAACAAAGTTCCGATCTTGGTCATTATTTGAGTGTATATGGGACTGTCCCAACCACAAACAGACAGATGATCAGCAATTTAACAAAAAAAAGATAAAAACTCTCTTTTATTATAATTAACCTACATGAAAAGGGTTCAAATTGTTAAAAGATTTTTTTAAAAAAAATCTGACAATCATAATAACAATAGTAAAATTTAGAGTGGGAAGTACTAGGGGGTACCTGAAAGGTATTGAGAGCGTCGGCAAGGGACAGGAGGTGATGAGAGTCGGAGGAGATAGAGAAGAGATAGCTGAGGGCCTTTCCGTCTTGAGTAGAAACGGAATCAGAGAAGCGGTTGAGGAACTCCAATATTCTCCTGTGTGATTCCCCCATGCTCATGTGTGCCCCTGCCATTCCTTCCCTCTTCTTCCTCTTCTTCTTCTCCTTCTTCTTCAGTCAGATACTTCTAAACGCTTCAAGAAAGGGTTTCGGATTTGGGGGGAAACCGGTCAAAAGGAAGGCCAATAAAGAGAACAGATCAGGACTGGGAATGGGATATTAATAATTTCGGAGCCGTTTGCGACTGGCGATCCCAAGCTATTTCCAAAACGGTTATATTTTGATAGTTTTTTTTTTTTAAGTGATATTTGGGTAATCCTTCTTGAAAAAATAAAGAAAAGGATAATCTTTTTATTAAGTTTTTTCCAAATTGAGTTTGAGATATTAAATCTAATTTAATAAGGATAATCGATTAGGTTAAATAGTATAATTTAATGAGGGATGTAATTTGTTTCTATTTGGATTTTTTTTTATTTTTTGGAAAGTTCCAAATGAGTGAGTGGCTCTAACTCAATTTTTAAAAAAGCGTCACTTTTATTTTTCCAACAAAGAATAAGGGTATAAATACAACATTAGGAATGGATAGGTGTTACGGGGCAAATATAGGCTAAGGGAATAAATTTCAATATAAATTAGTTTGTATAAAATTAATATAATATAATATATACATATATATAATGTTTTGTTTTGTTTAAAACGAAATATCTCATTTTAAAATTCTTTTAAAAATATATTTATTTAATCCAAAATTAAATTTTTCACATTTTCATTTTTAGAAGTTTGAATTTATGTTTACTTTTCTTAAAAATAACTTTTAAATTTAAAAATTCTATGTTTCACAAACTTATATGATATTATTGCTATGTACATTAATAATAAGAATAAGAATACATGAAAACTTTCTTTTTTAGGGAAAAAAAAGTTAGTATATATTAAAAGACTTTATCGAAGACTTTAAAGTTTTTTCTTTCAACTTTCTTAATTTAAATTTTTTTTATATTATATTTAAAGTAAATATTCAATTTCAAAATAAATTACTCATTTTTTACCTAATTAATATATTTAGATACATAACCTTAACGATAATTATTGCTTTCGTTACACACGAACATGGGATCATCTATGAAATTATAGTTTATGTACTTAATCTTCATAATTTTTTGATAAATAACCAAATTATTACATTATTTGAAGTAATTAAAATGTTATTAACATATATATATATATATATATATACATATATTAGTGAGTTTTTCATATATTGTGAACAATACACCAATATGGGGAGATTAGATCCGCTTTTAAATTTAAAAAGATTGATTTTAAATGAGAAAAATAATAAAGTATTTGTTTTTATGTTCTAAAGAATTTTAATTTTAAATGGAAAACATATTATATTATTAATATATTAAATTTGTGTTTATAATCATCTTTGTATATAAAATGACTAGGAACTACTAATAAATGATGATTGTTTGTTCCTATTAAAGTGCCAAAGAGACATTTGCTACCATTCTTAATACATAACAGAGATAGGTGAAAAAAAGCACCAATTAAATAGCCAAGTCAAGTCCCAAAAATCTCAAAAAATAAATAAAAATATTCTCATTGATTTCTCCATCACCTAACTACTGAACCAAACCTTGCGTGGGTTTCCACTCTTCCAGTTCCAGCCATAAACTAGTTCCACCTAGAGCCTATACTTGTTTGTCAGTCACCGTCTCCACTCTCCAGCCCTCCTCCGACAGCTCTCTCTCAACCAATCTAGCAACTTTTTCCCTTCAATTCCACTCCTGTTTCTGTATCCTCTTCCCCTATACACGTCCGCAAGGATACGGGGAGAGGATAATCAGAGCTTTTCAATTCAGGTCTTCAAATTCTTGAAAATCCCTCGTAAAACCTGTTCTAAAGATTCAATCTTGAGTGGCTTTGAGCCTATTTCAAAATCTGGGTTTTTGTCATCTGTGTTTGGTTCTTGATAGGGTGAGATACTTAAAACAGCCCAGATCAGAAATCTTGAAAATTTAGGTTTTACGGATAGATAGATACAAAAAGCATGGATTCAGATTCTCTGTCTCTTCTACCTCTAGGGGAGAAAGCCATTCATGTTACCAACAAAGTGGAAGAAGACCCACCTAATTCCACTACAGCTTTGCTTTCTTTCAACACAGATTCTTCTTCTTCCGAACCATCAAAAGGCACTAAACAGACAATCCTCTTCATCTCTCTTATCCTTACCACTTGCGTAGCTCTTTCTGCAGCTGTAGCCTTTGCCTTTCTATTCTTCTCTTCCCCCTCATCTTCATCGTCACTTGACCCATCTACTTCTCAATCCAGTTCTGAAGTCGCCCGTCCTCTTAAGAAACTAAAGCAGCCAGTTGTTCTCTTGATCTCCTCGGATGGGTTTCGGTTTGGATATCAATTCAAGACCGACACCCCTAATATCGATAGATTGATTGCTAATGGGACTGAAGCTGAAAGGGGCCTGATTCCGGTGTTTCCAACTCTTACTTTCCCAAATCATTACTCAATCGTCACTGGTCTATACCCAGCTTATCACGGCATTATAAACAACTATTTTCTTGATCCTGACACTGGCGATTTCTTCACTATGAAGAGTCACGAGCCCAAGTGGTGGCTTGGCGAACCACTCTGGGAGACAATAGTCAATCATGGTTTGAAGGCTGCAACATATTTCTGGCCTGGTTCTGAGGTAATTAAAGGTTCATGGGATTGTCCTGCTAATTTTTGTATGCGATATGATGAATCTGTGCCTTTTGAGGACAGGGTAGAAGCTGTTTTGAAGTATTTCGATTTGCCAAGTAGTGAAATACCTGCCTTTATGACATTGTACTTTGAGGACCCTGATCACCAGGGTCACAAGGTCGGTCCTGATGACCCTGAAATTACAGAAGCAGTTGCCAGGGTTGATAACATGATTGGAAGGCTCATTGATGGCCTGGAAAAAAGGGGAGTTTTTGAGGATGTGAATATTATAATGCTGGGAGATCATGGGATGGTTGGCACTTGTGATAAAAAGCTGATATTTTTAGATGATTTGGCTCCATGGATTGAAATTCCAAAAGAGTGGGTTCAGTCATATACTCCATTACTTGCAATTCGCCCACCATTTGGAGCATCACCAAAGGATGTGGTGACTAAAATGAATAAAGGATTGCAATCTGACTTAGTCGTAAATGGGAAGAGATTAAAAGTCTATCTCAAGGAGGATCTGCCCAGTCGGCTACATTATTCAGCTAGTGATCGAATTCCACCTGTTATTGGGCTAATTGAGGAAGGATTTAAGGTGGAACAAAGGAGAACGAAAAGGCAAGAATGTGGAGGAGCACATGGTTATGATAATGCAATTTTCTCAATGAGAACCATTTTTATAGCTCATGGACCTCAGTTTGCTAGGGGACGTAAAGTTCCATCTTTCGAAAATGTGCAGATATACAACTTGGTTACAACTATTCTCAACATACGAGGGGCTCCTAATAATGGGACAGCATCATTTCCAAAATCAGTTCTTTTGCCTAGCCATTGAACATAATCTTCACGCAGGGAGTTGGATGGAACTCTGTGAAACATATCCTTTTGCTGATAACACAACAGTTAATGTGTTGCAATGGCTGAATGGAAAATCTTCATTGAAGCTAATGAGTTATCATACCAGCAGCATGGCTCTTGCAAATGTATCAGTAGTAGAATGATGGTGTCACTTATTGTTGCCATGTTATAGTAGTTGCTATTGTTATAGCATGTGTAAAGGGAAACTAGCATCTCAGTGGAAGTTATACTTATTATTGTAGCAATCTCGGTGGAAAAAGTAGGCAGTGGAATTTTGCACATTGTCTAGAACATGGAATCATTATCTTTATCTCTCTGGAGTTCAATTCATGTTTGTTCATGAGCCAATGTTGATTTTGATGGAGACCTTGATTAACTGCTTGAACAATCATGCTTTATGCTTTGTAGCACAGGCTATAAAGTTTTAACAGTTGTGCCGATTAGCTTAGCAGGTCATAGATTCAGACATTCAGTGAAGATCCTGTGGATACGCTGATGAAATAAAAGCCGTTTGTGTTTGACAAGAAAGAATTGATAGTTTTGCTCAGGTTAGGCTGTTCTGATTGTGTAGCTTATGTCATAAGAAAGGAATTCTTGCAAAATCCTATACTTTTTTAGTCAATTAAAATTTTCATTTCAAGCCTAAATGAGCCAGAATTCTCAAAAAAAAATTATTCTGCTCCATTCTGTTTTGTATTATTCGTGTAGTTCCATTTTCTTTTGCTCTCTCTTTAGTTGCATTGAAAATTGAATCTATAATTTGTTCCTTCTTTATCTGTGCTGTAGCTAAAAAAGATTACATAGAATTGTGTAAGAGGCCCATCCCTTGCCCCGTTTTTGGATGATTTTTAATATGGCATGCTGAGGAGAAGTGATAGTACATTTTCAAAAAGGTTACACAGAAATAGGAGTGATTTCTGTCATTAGGTGATTCTGTTCATTTTGCCTGCACCTATACAGTTCTTTAATCATCCTTTTCAAGCCAAAAGCTATTTTAAGTAGGCTTTTTTTAAATTAAAAAAAAAAACCCTTCTTATTTTAGTTTAATACTAGTGACTGGCCCACTCCAAGGAGTGGGCATGAGCCAGTTATATTGAAAATTTCAATTAATTTAAATATTTTATAAATCAATTGAAAGAATTAATATAACTTATAATATTAATTGCATAACAATTTCAAAAATTAATTTTCTCCTATACCATTAATGTAAGTACACTAATCACAAATTACAATACAACAAAGTTGAATATTGTTATAATTCAACTAAACAATATTCAAGAAAAAAATCTCGCAATAATAATAATAAAATCTTGAAAACCAAACATTTCAAGCCGTAACATATTGTTCAATTTTGTGATTCACAAATTCTCTCATTTCATCTAAGCAAATCTATTTAGTTTCTCCTCTTTTTTATCCTATGTGTATTTTTTTTTCCATCATGGAATCATCAAATCTGTGAGAGAATATAAGATAACACTAACATTTGATTAACCATTTTAAAAATTACTCAAATTTGGTAGATATATAGTTTAAGACATTCACACTTGGGAGAAATTAATAAGCTAAAATTAAGAAGAATTCACTTATAATGATTATTTGATGAAAAATGTAGCCCCAAGTACAACTCAAAATGGTACCTAAAGACATCTCATCATCAATAAACAACTTACATAAAAAATAATAATAAGATAAAAATCTTCAAATTTTTACCAAGGTTGATTGAGATCATACAACATATACACAACACCAAAAGCATGATTGATTTGTAGTTCAACAACATTAACAAATATAAAAAACAAATTTCATGCAAGGAAATTCAATCCTATTGGCATTTATAAAATATACATGAAGTTTAGCTTTGTTGTCAAAGGAGGAAAAAATAAAATAGTCATTAAAAAAATTGTTTTCCCTATCAATGGTAGGAATCTTTAATTTTAACCATCTTGTGGAATTTTATTTCAAATGCTTATTTTAACTTTCATTTATGTTCTCAATAAGAGTCATTAAAATTGACATCCTTCTCACTTTTAACTAAAATATGACTACATTAAACTTTAAGAAGATAATACATTATCTTATTTTAACTTTCATTTATATTTCCAATAAGAGTTATTTCAATTGACATCCTTCTCACTTTTAACTAAAATATGATCACATTAAACTTTAAGAAGACAATATCTTATTAAGAGAAATAATCCAAAATAATATAGCGCTATTTATTTCTAAGAAACAAAAATCAAGCAATAGATTTTCAGCAATAGGGAATTTTTTTTTTCGAAAAGGCAATAGGGCAATGTTATGTATAAAAAATTTATATTCTCATCTTGGATATATAAAAGCAAAAAGATAGATAAGAATGTTAAAAAATATGTTAAGTTTTCCCAATGAGAAAAGATATCTCCTATCACTTGTAGGTATATCAGCATTTTCCCAAAATTACCTAGCGTATGTGGGCATGAAATTACCTGAAAATGCATGCTCATTCTTGAAAGAAGATTTCTAGCTACAAAGGTCCACATTAAGCTTCAAAATAGAAGGGCAATTTCAATTTTCGAATATACTACATATTTGAGATAGGTAAAGTTGGCTCTTTTCCAAACCAGTGACACAAACAAAATCACCTTTCTTAGAATTATTCATTATCTAGATTGGCACAAGTTTACAAGAAAATCAAAACAATAAATCTTACAATCTAATATTCAATTGTCATTGAAATTTAACAAAGTAGTACATGGACAAAGAACATAAGTTCCAAATATAATGTTGCAAGATAGGAAACTCACACCTTTCATGCTACCATTAAATACTAAGCTTCATATAGTTTTACAAAAGATTATTTGGTTTATAGATAAATCACATCTAAAGCTTGACTCTTTCTAAGAAATTCTGAAGTTGGTCCAAATAAATTTCTTTCTCATTGTACTCTAGGAGAGAATAATTCCTAAAACTCACATGTGATTTCTCAAAGTAACCATTTATCATCAACAAAGAAACTGCATTATCATGTTGTCCAATTTACAAGCCATGAATTGCACATACAAGTAATCAAAGAGAGGTAAAACTCATTACATCCAAAGCAAATATAGAGAAACAAAAAAAAATAAAAAGAAAAATGAATTCATTAAAAAAAAATTATTGCCTCTAATTAGGTACTTAGACATTACGCAAGAATAGGAATACCTGGATCTTTATTGACAAATCAAGATAACTATATTTGGAGGATTCCAAATTTCTAATATTAAATTAGCTAGAATAATATATTAAAAAAGTAATGCACAAAAAGTTTCCCACTACTAAAGATAGAAATTCATCATTGTTTTTTTATTATGGCAAACTTGTATTATGCAATTAAATCAAAAGGTGGTTCAGTTTTATCGTCCTTCTTTAGGAGAATAAGAAAGAGGTTCAAATGAAAGATTCCATTTGAGTCTACAATGACACACAACTTCTAGGCTAAAAGATTATTATTCAACATCTGATATACTTCATTCGTAATTAAATTTAATTTACTAAATAAATTTATTCTCTGTCCAATTCTAAAATTCCTTTTTTTTACCAACAATCCAAACTTTTTTGATAAAAAATACATAACCAATAAGAGAAACTCTAAAAGGTTAAACAACTCCTATCGAATAGCTGAATGGTGCTAGTTGAGAAATGGAGTTGATTAAGATCAATTTCACCAAGTATAAACTTTTCCAATTTTTTCTTTAACAAAATTTACACAACCTTCTCCGACTTAGTGATGTTCCACAAAAACATCTTTGTAACAAAAGAAATTTGATTACCTGCTCAAATTAAAATTAATCATTCCAATGTCAAAAGGAAAAAAAATTAAAATTTTGAAAATTAAGCAATAATTGGAGGCAAAACCTTTCAAGCATATGGGAAATACAAAAGACAGAAAAGAAAGCTATAATTTAACATTTGGGACAAAAATCACAAATTAATTCAAGCATGCAAGACATTTAACTCAAACTCTAAAATTAAATATGCATGAAAGTGATTATACTTTAATTTTAAAACTCAAGAGGAGAAAACAAACCTAATTTGCAGAGAACCAAAAGTGTAGAAATAGAGCATAGAACCAAAACTCAGAAGAAAAGAGAGAAAAATTGTCATGAACATCTTCATCCATAAAAAGGTTGAAGTCATTTTCCAAAAATAAAAATAAAAATAAAAAGAAGTAGAATAAGGTGAAAGGAAAATAGGAGATTCAGTATTGAAGAATATCGATCCTCCCCATTTGAAAAACCAAAAAAAAAAAAGAAAACAGGAAAAGAAAAAAGAGTATTGAAGAATACAACCATCACATGCAAAGCGTAATAGAATAAATGATTGAAAAACACTCTAACTAAAGGACAAAAAATGAGTACCAAGCAGGTACTTTTATCATTTCAAATAAAGAGTGAACTACAATCTCCAATTTAAAAGTCATTTAATATAAGATAATATAGTAAACTTATTATAATACCTTCAATGCAATCAATTAATGCTGAATTAATCTCCTATCCAATCTTTTTCTATATATATAATATATCTTTAAAAAGTCAAAATTTGTTTTTATTTATTGATGTTGTTCAAAATAAAAATGCAATACTAATTCTTGACGTATTTTTCTAAGAGTGCTTTTTTTTCTCTCTTTTTTTTAGGGGATCAAGAGTACCTTTTTATTAATGGTATAAATCTTAACACCTAAAAAAAAAAATATGAAAATGCATTGGGTCCTTAAAATTGAATATTTGATTGATTATCTCAAATATAAAAAATACATAAAACAACTATAGTTTAAATTTTTTTCCAAAAAGTTCATTAATATATATACATATATATTGAATAAATAATATAATAAGTAGAGGTAAAATGCACAGTAAATAATTAAATATATAAATTATTCTTAAAAGTCAATGTCTGCCTCAAAAAGAAGAAAAAAAATCAATGTCATAGTTGGCTTGATGAATGTATTGCCATTAGGGGGCAATTTAAGTTCAGGTCAATGGGTCGGTCTGTGTGGCTCATTTTTTAAATCAGGTTGGGCTGTAAAATTTTAAGCTCGTCAAAATTCGAGTTGATTAAGTTCCAATTTCTACTTTTGTTTGGTCGGACCAACTCATTTGGGTCAAATTGAACCCAAGGGCCAAATGAGAAATTCAATTTTTAGTTTAAAAATGATGTCATTTGTCACTTTGGACAAGACCCGTCGATATATAAATTCAAATTTAATTATAAATTTTTAGACTCATAACAATTCGAACTTACTTGAGCTCGATCCGAATTTCTACCTTAGATCGGACTAAACAGTTCATTTTGCCACTTCTAAAATTTGCCATGGTGCGAAACATCATTTTAATGTTTTATATCCCTGCAAACAAGATTCAGTATAATTATCTCTCAAAAAATTTTAAACCCCATTTGAAGTAGTGCGTGTTACTAATTCTCAAAACATTTGCAAATTTAAACAAACACTTACTAATCTACTTCGGAAAAAACGAAAAGGAAAGAAAGAAGAACTTAATCCTAATCAAAATCTTTTACTATTGTTTATTTATGAAAACAAAAAAAAATGAATATTAAATATATTTTATTGATTGTTCTTAATTCTGTATATAACAATTGTTAAATATTACATTCTTCTAATAAAAAATTTAAAATAAATTTTAATATTTTTCTTTAATTATCAGTATAAAGAAATATTACTTAATATTATTCAATTGTTCTTTATATATGTATAATAAATATAAACGTATAAAATTATTAATATAAAATGAACTACAACTATTTCACATAAATATTACTCTTTTAAAAAAATGAATATTTTTTCGGTTAATATAAGATAAGAAAATATATTAATTATAAAAAACTATTGCATTATCTTTTTATTAGCATAAGTAATGATAGAATTAAGCATTAGTAAGGTGTAAAATTATTAAATTAAAATAAGGAAAAAAATATTTAGTGAAATTTTAAATAAAAATTGATTACTTTGAACAAATAAATATTTGATTTTGAATATTTAAAATAAAATTGTAAAAATTCAGTTTTGAGAAAAGAACATCATTTTGTGTGGCTAATGTTAAGCTAGAAAATTTTACTCGAAACTTTTTAGGAAAGAAATTAAAAAAAGTAAGACTAGTACTTTTCCTTGAAAATGAAAATGCTAAAAAGGCAAACTAGATTCTTAAAAAAAATACTACTTTTCCTTCCAAATACTGACAAGTAAAATGAAGGAAATTGCAGTTCAGTATGTAAAAATAAAATTGAACAGTTCTTACATAATAAATCCATACACGGCCATCAAAGGTAGGTACAAAAAACCAAAACTAAAATCTAAAAAATCGAAAAAGAAAATCTTAAAAAACATGTTGAAAATACATTGGTACATTCTGGTTCACACAATTTTTTTCATACGCGCTGGTCAAGAATTTCATCTTTCCATGTTCACTGCAAACCTTTGTAACCACCAAGAAAAATCGAAGCCCTCGATTCCATTGCTTGATGTACCCTCTTCCCACGCGGTTATTTTGCTAGTAAGTATATAAACGGGGCCTGCAGAAGATTCTGTAGCAGCCCAGAAAGAAAGGGAATCTGTGCTGAGAGTATTGTGCCCTATTTCTGTGTTTTTGTTCGATGGCTGATGTGATTAGTTTGTCTTCCAATTCACTGCGTTTCTCTTCTTCGTTGTTCACCTCATTATCTTCCTCTTTGAATTCCTCGCAACCAATTCTTGCACCAGCCAACAAAAGGGTTGTTTCATTTTCTCAGTTTTTATGTTCTGCTGTTACTGGTGATTTTGTTTCTCCAATTGTCGTTAGAGCACGGAAGCAATTCACTTCATTCAAGGTGAGGGATTGAAGTTCGGGTTGATATTGCTTATCTTTTTAACATGTAGGAATGTCAATTGGAAAAAAGAAAATTATGTTCTTGTCTAGGGGATGAGAAACCGAAGGAAAACAATAATGGTTTTTTATACTCCCCCTTAATTTTTCTTAATTTCTGAAATTGGGATGAATTTTGTTGACTGAGGATGCTAGTTTTTCCTTTGCTTCATGCTTGATTTGCTGATCAAATTGATAATTGATTAGTTTATTGGCTTGTTTGCTCTTTTGGTAAAAAAGACAGTAGCTTTTTGGAGGACTTAATTAGTGGCATTGCTCCCCTGTTCCATGCAAAAAAAAAAAAAGTGATTTCTTTTAGAGGGTAGCCCCAATATTGTTATCAGATCATAAAAATCTGTCGCGTCTGTTTCAGTTCATTTATTGCGTCTTTTAAATCCTTCATGTCCCTCAAAGGTGAAGGAGCTTTTTGAAGTTCACTTTTTTAATCTTTTACTTCTATTGAATTTCTATATGCAAGAATCTAAAATGGTTGAGAATTAGACTCCAAGAATTGGCATCCTGTCTGTGGAGTTGATTTATTCTCAGGAATCAGATGATGTATGACGGTAGTAATGTGAATGCTTTGACTGTTCTTTTTGTGGTACGGGTTCCATTGATTATTTTAATTGGATTTATCATGCACTTCAAAATTTCAGGAGGGAAACCATCTTGTTATATTTAGGTGTATTTCCTGGATTACAAATTCATTAAACAAGATGGACACATTATGCTTAAGAAATTTATTGTGGAAAGGAAAATTGAAAGAATGGTTACGGGATTGTACTCAGCCACAGCTTTCATAGAGTTTGTAGTGTCGGTTAATGTTATTGGTGTTGGTACTGAGAACAACCTGGTTGATTGGAAAATGACAAAGAAGACAGAAAAAGGGAGTGATACATCAGGCTATTTAGAGTGAAAGAAGACGATGGAGGCATGAGCTTGGTGATTAGTTATGTAGATAAAAGTCAGTAATTGTTTATGATGCATATTGAAGCCTGAGTCCCATGGAACCTATAGTAGCAGGTATGCTGATGTCCTAACATCCTAGATAGGGCATTCGTAACCCTATAGAAGGATCATCTCTATTTTGTGGTCTTCCATTACTCCCATCTTCTGCTTCAAGAGCATTCTCAGTGTTGTTGCACCATCTGGTTGCCTTGCCTTCTCTTTGTACTACTGCACCTTCTTTATCTTATTAGAATCTTATACTCAATAACTCCTAGCCTTGCTCATTGGTGAAGTATCAACTCAAAGTATAAAAAGATTTAAAATTATTTTCTTGATAGTATATTTGATTTTAATGATTCTATCCAGAACAATTACCTCCTCTGCACTTGTATTATTATTTTCCATATACATATGAGAATATTTATATAGCTTCTTTCTAATCTTTTTATGTGCCTTTTGTTGAACACACATCAGGTACAGGCTGTTGTTGCTCAAAGAGAGCAGCCAAAGTGGTGGGAAAGAAATGCTGGACCAAATATGATCGACATTCACTCTACCCAAGAATTCTTGAATGTGTTAAGTCAGGCTGGAGACAAGCTAGTTATAGTTGAATTTTATGGAACATGGTGTGCTTCTTGCCGAGCATTATTCCCAAAGGTAATTACTTACTATGGTATTTTTGACTGTTTTTACTTATATTTTGTCTAGCTATGGCCATACCGATAATCTAACTCGTTCTTTGCTAAATTCTTTTAACAATCAAGATCAATAGAAATGCTTTCTCTATCTGCTATTGTGTGATTTATCTGCTTGTTGCAATGTTTATATGGCAATTCAAGATATAAACTTCTGTTCTTTCTTGAACTAACCCTTCCAATTGCATTCTCTGATTTAGTCTTTTATTCTTCTAATTAGCTCTGCAGGACTGCCGAGGAACACCCTGAAATCTTATTCCTGAAAGTCAATTTTGATGAAAATAAGCCCATGTGCAAGAATTTGAATGTAAAGGTCCTTCCCTATTTCCACTTCTACCGTGGAGCTGATGGACAACTGGAGTCATTCTCTTGTTCACTTGCCAAAGTAAGTTGCCTTACTTGTAGTGGAGATTTACTCTTGAATTCCTTCCCCATTTTAAATGTGCTTTTGTTTGTCAATCTTGAGGTTAGGATGTTGAAAATTTTGGTGATCATTTATTCATTTATCTGGCCAGTGCCATAATGCATGAGTTTTACAATTATCATTTGTTCTTCTTAGAGATGATTAGTCCTGTACCTAAAATCTCTTAGTGCAGAGAGTAGTTTTAACTTTTAAGGAGTGGATTAATGGAACTGTTTGTGAAGGTATAGATCAATTGCGTTTGAGGTTCAAATAGGTCATTTACACTTTTCTAGCAATTTAAATTGACTCTATAGATGACAACATTTTCTTCACATTTGGTGATACTGTCCGAAAAATTGACGTTTATCACCTCACATCTGTATACAGTTTCAGAAAATAAAGGACGCCATTGAACTACATAACACAGCTCGGTGCAGCATTGGTCCTCCAAAAGGTGTGGGAGATCTTAATCTTGAAGCCCTTTCTGCACCAAAAGACACACTTACAGGGTCATCCAAGTAGTACTTTTCTGGTCATGTGCACCAGTAACAGACTCTAGTGCACACCAAGCAAACATGTTAGGTCAATACATATATATATGATCATTGCTGTATACTTCCATTTTTCTAGCTAAAAGAAGAATGATAATAAAGAGCTATTGTTGTTTCACATTCTTTATTGTTGTAGTTTTGACCATGATGTATTTATATTCCTCAATTTAATAGAAATGTAATTTTCTACACTTGTGGTAATGGTGGTCTTGAATTTGCAATATCATATTCAAATGTTACGTCGTCTGTTATGCCCTTGTTTGATCTGTTTAGAAACTTTCCAAGGCTGGAAAATAAATTTAAGATTGAAGAGAGTAAACTTTATGTTTTGACTGCAAATATCAAGCATTTTATTTTTTAAAGATCAAATATTGAAAATAATTGGAGGACTCATTTCACTGGTTTATTCCCCACATGGAAGTGGTGCTGTTGGGACTTGAAGTGAAATGAGTGAAAATTTTATCACATCCAAAATTGAAACTGACTGGAAAAAATATGACATCCTTAAAAGTTCCTTAGAAAATCCAAAATATATATTCTCAATTTTTTATATTTTATATTTTTCATATGTTCACAACTTTATTAATTCTATTAACTACTTTATTAATTTATCTAACGTATAAAATTCACTTAACAATCATACATCTAACTTAAAAACAAAATTAAAGTTTATCAAAATACCTTTTTGACTTTTATTTTCTACATAAGCACAAAACTCCAAAACTAAAATTGTGTCCAAGTATTCATTATTGAATTCCTATTTTTGAGATGTCAAAAAATGGAAATTTTATCTCTTAAAATACCCTCCTAATTTAAATATTTTACTAACATATTAATAACAAGAATTACACACATTAATATAATAAGAATAATATTCTAATACTTTTTACTTATAATAAAAAATTCTCCTAGAGTTACAAAAGTGATCATCTGCAGACTTAATTTATTTTTTCTTTATCAAGAAGAAAAAAAAGATTGAATAAATATTTTTGAAAGGGAGCGGAGGATGATATAATGTTCTAAATTGATAAATTCATTATCGATTAATAAAATATAATTAATATTATTAAAAATATATTTTTTATAAAATGCACTTTTTAAATATAAATAATTTCAATTTAAGTAATTATATTTTAATAAGACAATTGATTTATAATTTTGGACTTAAAAAATAAAGAAAACAATTCTATCAAAATATGGAATTGAGGGAGGAGTAGGGTGCAAACGAGTTGATTCGATTCGAGGTTGTATCTCGACCTCGAATATATTTTGCTCGATCGAACTCGAGTTTGGCTCGTCAAAATTTTTAATAAGATTAAGTGACTCATCAAAATTTTAAGTTTAAATTTGAATTATTTTTAAAAAATAATTAAAAAATTAAAAAGTATTTATTTATTTATAAAAAAATTGATCAGCTTGGCGAGTGAATAACCAACTAATTTTGAATTTAAACTTCACATGATTCAAGTGGAGTATTAGCCGAGAGCCGCTTGCAAGCGGCTAGGCTAATTTGCAGCATTACCGAGGAGTAGTAATACAAGAGCGGCTGTGGCGCGACGTCGACGGTTCTATGGAATGAAAATAGGCCTGGAGGAGCCTTAACGCGGATCCCATTGTAGCAGTGGGTTATAGTAATTGGCTGTAACGCCGGTGCGGCACCGATTCGGTAAAAGAATTCTTGCAGCTTTCCTTTTCTACTTTTTGCTTTTTTTCGTACAGCTGAAGTTCCTATTGCTCAGAACACGATCTTCCTTTATGGTCGATAATTTTCTTATGGAAGCTTTTCTATTTTTCTTTGGAAATTATGAACGCCTTCGTCTTCTGTTTGATGTCAGTTAATGGAAAACTACAACTACTGTTGATGTTATACGAAAAGGAAAAAAGTAGCACCTGTCTGGTTGATATTTTGGTTTATATTTTCCATGCAAACTAAATGTTTGTTGAATTGCCTAAAAGACGGAAGGCCTTGGAACTTTAAATTAATTAGTGGAAAACATATCTAGAGTTTGTTTGCAGGGAATTATTTGATTTTTTCCTTTTGATAGGATGATTTATGATGGTTGTAAATAGGAAATAGATTATCATGTGCATAATCTGTTGGTCATTTCGAGTCTCATTCTCTGGTCAGTTCGTGAATGGGGAGTGGGAGGGGAAGGGGAGGAGAAGAGGAACCTTTTACTTCTTTTTTTTTTTTTTTTATTCTAGGAAGGGAAGAAGAGGTGGAGGGAGAGGAGAGAAGCGAAACAGAGTTATTAATTTAGTTTACTTTTTATCTCTGATATTCTATTTTATCAAAATTTTAATATTAAAAGTGGGGCCATTATTGTCATCAATGACCATTACTAATTTTTTCTCTTCCAATCCCTCCATTTTGGGAAGAGAGGAAGTGCTTATCTGAAAGGGGAGTAGGATCTCCTAATTACTTCCCCTCACTTCGTCAGTTACTTCTTCAAAACACTCCAATCAAACATTGGCTTAGTCAATACTTCATGTCCTGGTTGATATTGGTAAGTACTAAATGAAAGAGATAAGGAACACTTGGTGATTGTTTCTTGCATTCCATAACTGAATTAATGGCCTGAACACGCCAGATACTTAGTTGAACTGTAATAGTTCTGTTCTCTAGTGCTGTATCATGAGTCAAACAAATTTTGAAGTATTCACTATGGAGAGAAACAGCTTTCTTTCCTTGTAGCTGCAAGAGTCTGCAATAGCAAGTGTCTTATGCACTAAATTTCATATTTCTTATGGTTGTTTTGTCAATTACATCTAATTCACATTTCATTTCAATTTAGAAGATATTGACCTCTTTTTTTCTTTTCGTTTTTTTCTTCCTTTGGTTTTTTTCAATCCTGAATCTGCAAGCTAAAGGAAATCGATGAATGACATCACTTCTTTTTGTCCGTGAATTGTTTTCTTCAAAGATTATGAGCTGTTTTTTCTGCCCTACAGTTTTCCCTATTAGTAATTTCTAATGGGTGTTGACCTGGTGTAGTGTTTGAGGAAGAGGGGATATCTTGGAAATGGCAAGCTACTTGTGGAGAAAATATGCAGAGCATTTATACAACAAGTGGGAAAAGACAATTCTGTGGGATATGGTTGAGCCATATAGACGCCCCAAATCTTTCACTCCACTTGTCACAATATATATCTTTGCATTTTACACTGGGGTTATTGGATCAGCTATTACCGAACAGCTCTGCAAGGTATTGTTAAAATAAATTATTTATGTTTGATCATGCTTCTGTTATGTTGTTTTGGACCCCAGATAATTTACTGGTTGAAATTGAATGGCTACATAATATAGCTGTGGTTTTAACATCTTCTCGTCTTCATCTTGGTTTGCTGCACCATCTTTATCACTTGCTGTTCTACTTATCTGGTTCTCCTTGTTCCATCCGATGTCTAATTTCCTTAAGGCCATTGTCCTTTCGTTGGTCCTATTCAGATATTCTAGACATGTGATTGTAACCATTTCACATAATTGATTATTTGTATTCTGGGCGTTTTGTGCTTGTTGAACAACTTTTGGAAGGCTAAAATAGATAATCCAGCCTCTACTCTGGATTGAATGGCATGCTCATGTAGTCTACTCTCATCATTTCCAAGGAATTCACGGAAGAGGTTGGCTTTATGCCATTAATTTATTGAAGGATTGCTTTGTGTGTGATCAGTTTTATTTTTGTTCATTATTCCAAATTCCTGATTCCATATGAACTCTCTGTTTCACTTGCTGGTTGCCTCTTTCCTTTGGTGTCTCCTGCTCTAATTCATTAGCTGTGCACATTTCTTGTTGTTCAGGAGAAGTACTGGGAAGAGCACCCAGGAGAAGCAGTGCCCTTGATGAAACCGAAGTTCTATGGTGGGCCTTGGAGGGTGATGCGAGGAGAGGTGCCTCCAACCATCAAGTAGGCATATAAGCAGCCATTCTAAGACTATGATATTTCTGTACATGCTACATATATGATGTCTATTCCAGTTGTAATAACATATTCATGTGCTGTAGTCTCATTGTCGGCATGCTAAAAGATGGCTGTTATGTCATCTTGGGCAATTAACTGTTGCAAAAAGGTGTTCTTAGCTGACATGGAATCCATCTCATCACTGGGTTATATTCGCCAGACGCATTTTTGTTTGCCCTTAATCCGTCATTTTGATTGTATTTGTATGTCGAGTGTGAGCCTGTCAGGCGTCAGCAATCAATGGGTCGTAACTGTTCAGCCGTCAATGTGGGCTGACCTTAAACTCATGTCAGGTACATTACCAGAAGAGCTCATACCTAATAGTGCTTCTTGATAACTTATAATAGGCGTCGTTTGAACTGATTTCACCCCTCAATTTAGAAGCAATTCTCCTCGTATCCTTGTAAGGGAATAAAGTGGCAGATTGTATAGCTAATCTTGGGGACTCCCCGATTGTTATGGAGTCACTAGAACTTTAACTCCCCCCCCCCCCCCTATCTCCTTGCAATATAACAGTTATAATATGTAACACTGGGTATTGAGCCAAGAACTTAAAACCAACAAGATTGGATGTCTTGATTTTTGTTAAAGTTAATTGGCAAGTTATACTTAGCATTCATCATCATACTCATTTGTCAAGAAAATACTTGGCCTCAGAGATACTAGACGTGATAATGTCACCTTAGACTACGATGCCGCGGTTCTAAATGCATATATCGTGTGATTTTTATCGCTGTTTTGCAGTTTACTAGAGAATTTGAAATTAGAGGTGAGACGTGAAAAGGCGATTGGATCTCCATGTCCGTTAAAATTTTCCCAGTCTATTAGGGCCGCATTTGAACGAAAGAAACAAAAATGCCCACTACACTTTCCCTAACGACCCATTTTCCTTTCATAAAGCTTTTGCTTCTTGCAGTTCTCTTCCCTAACTTAGGCAATTCTGAAAATTTTCCCTCTTCTCTCCTGGAACTCTCCTTAATCTCTCCAAGAAAATGACAACAAGATACGGCACAATACCCACATCAACATCATCATCGGCAGAATGGTCTGGATCATCAGATTTTGGCACACTCAGGCCATGGAAAGAAATGGTCTCTCTTTCATTCCCAGGGAGCTTCAAAGAATCACTTTCACGTATCAAAACAAACATTTCCTATTTCCAAATGAACTATGCCATCATTATCTTATTTGTGCTTTTCCTAAGCCTTCTAGGGCGCCCTGTGTCTCTAATTCTCTTCATCGTCCTAATGGCTGCATGGCTCTTTCTCTATTTCCTCCGTGACGATCCCATCATTATTTTCGGTTTTGCGGTGGATGAACGTGTGGTTGTGGTTGTTTTGTCTATTGCAACGGTTGTTTGCGTTTTGACTCGTGCCACAGCCACCATCGTAGCCGGGATTTTGGTTGGGGTGGCGGCAGCGCTGCTGCATGCGGTGTTGAGGAAGACTGACTATTTAGTATTGTCAAATGAGGGGCATGCCCCTGGAGGAGTTGCGAGGTTTCATTTGAAAGAGACTGCTTCTTCTTCATCATTTTCGTAACGCATCTGTACATTTTTATTTTTAATTTTCCTTTTTCCCCTTCTTTGAAACCTTTTTTTTTTTTTTGGACTTTATCTTTTAATTATTTATTCATTAATTTTATCATCTTCACCCTGAATTTCATTTTGATTGAGATGTTATTATTATTATAAGTTTGCTCTCAAAGGGATTTGAAGATTTCTTGACATAAATTAGAAGCTGTAATACTCTCCTTTCATGCTAACATTTTTCTCTCACCCTTCCAAATGAGAAGGATTGGGAGAGAGTGAGAGAGAGGAAAAAGTGAGAAAAGTACAAAAATTTCAGCATTAATTTTTTTGATAAAATAGAGAATAAGTTATTAAAAATAAAATAAACGGACGATTATATCCCTTCTCTCCTTTCCTTTCACTTCTACTTTCTTTCATATCTATTAAAATAGCAATAAATGTAATTAATTCCCTGTGGTTGTAAAACTCTCCCCTCCCGATTTTTTAGCCAACCCGTACCTAAGTATTCCTAAATCTGTAATTTCCCTTCAGTTTTTTCTGTGATGGGTATACGCTTTTTCCCATCACTTTCACTCGTAAAGTCCAATACATACCCGTCTGTCAAGTGGATTTTGAATAGTTATTTCTGCTTGAAAATGATCCCTAAGTTACACCCACATTGATCATTTGGTTTTTGACTTCTTTTTTCCCCCAAATTTTTGTTTTTATGTTCAACTCTTCGAATAATTTCAAAAACTCCATTGGACTAATTGAATATAATGTAAAGGTAGCTTTTCTTCATTTGGATGAGACAGACATTGCTTGTAGCGAAATACCCATATAGTCAACGAGATAAATTACTTCATAGAATATATTAATTATTTTTATAGGGGTTACAAAGTTCATTTTTCTACTCATATAATTACATTTTTAAGTGTCTAAATTTGTATAATCATAACTAAGAGTACATTGATGTCTTGTTCGGTAGTTCAAAACATTTTGGAAAATTAGCAAATACAGGATATGTGCTATTTTACTTTTTAAAATTTGTTAAGATATATTTTATTTTGAATTTTACAGTACCAAATTTTTTATACATTTTCAATTTTAATAATATATTTTATATTTTAAATTTTATAGTATCAGTATTTTTGTTTTTTCATATTTGATCAGTTCGATCGTTTTTATTTGTCAACATTATGTCAAACCGATATCTCATATTTATATATATATATATATATATATGTTATTTTCATGAATAAATTTGATCATTTGTTAATTTCACTCAGTTCTTTTTTCCTTTTCTCCTCATTCCTTCATCTTTTTCTTCTTCACATTGAAGTTTGTTGCAAACATGATCATTTATTAATTTCATCCATTTTTCCCTTTTCTCCTCATTCCTTACACTTTTTCTTCTTCAAATTGAAGTTTGTTGCAAATCCATGATCATTTGTTAATTTCATCCATTTTTTCCCATTTTCTCCGCATTCCTTCCACTTTTTCTTCTTCAAATTGAAGTTTGTTGCAAATTCATGATCATTGTTAATTATATCCATTTTTTTCCCTTTTCTCCTCATTCCTTCCAATTTTTTTCTTTAGATTGAAGTTTGTTGTAAACTCATATTCATGAAAATGATATATATATATATATATATATAATATATATATATATATGTTATTTTCATGAATAAATTGATCATTTGTTAATTTCACTCAGTTCTTTTTTCCTTTTCTCCTCATTCCTTCATCTTTTTCTTCTTCACATTGAAGTTTGTTGCAAACATGATCATTTATTAATTTCATCCATTTTTCCCTTTTCTCCTCATTCCTTACACTTTTTCTTCTTCAAATTGAAGTTTGTTGCAAATCCATGATCATTTGTTAATTTCATCCATTTTTTCCCATTTTCTCCGCATTCCTTCCACTTTTTCTTCTTCAAATTGAAGTTTGTTGCAAATTCATGATCATTGTTAATTATATCCATTTTTTTCCCTTTTCTCCTCATTCCTTCCAATTTTTTTCTTTAGATTGAAGTTTGTTGTAAACTCATATTCATGAAAATGATATATATATATATATATATATATATATATATGTTATTTTCATGAATAAATTTGATCATTTGTTAATTTCACTCAGTTCTTTTTTCCTTTTCTCCTCATTCCTTCATCTTTTTCTTCTTCACATTGAAGTTTGTTGCAAACATGATCATTTGTTAATTTCATCCATTTTTCCCCTTTTCTCCTCATTCCTTACACTTTTTCTTCTTCAAATTGAAGTTTGTTGCAAATCCATGATCATTTGTTAATTTCATCCATTTTTTCCCATTTTCTCCGCATTCCTTCCACTTTTTCTTCTTCAAATTGAAGTTTGTTGCAAATTCATGATCATTTGTTAATTATATCCATTTTTTTCCCTTTTCTCCTCATTCCTTCCAATTTTTTTTCTTTAGATTGAAGTTTGTTGTAAACTCATATTCATGAAAATGATATATATATATATATATATATATATATACCCTCATAAAAATATGAGTTATCAATTTGGTATAATGTTGGCAAATAAAAATGGTTGAACTGATTAAACATGAAAAAACAAAATAAATATTTGTATTGTAAAATTCAAAATATAAGATATATTACCAAATTTGACAAGGTATAAAAGTATTGGTATTGTAAAATTTAAAATAGAATATATGTTATCAAATTTGAAAAAATAAAATAATACAGATCCTGAATTTACTAATTTTCCAAACATTTTTGTCAATGTTTTTTATTCAAATAATAAAAAAATAATAACATTTTTACTTTACTAAATTTTTAAGTGAATTACATTATTATTATTTTAAGAAAATCAAAGTACGCTACTCTTTTACCTTGCTACTTAATTTAAATATAAAGGTTAAATTTGACCACTAAAAAAGTGTAACTATGTTTAATTATCAATTTATAGATAATAAATTAATGTATATAAAGTATAAATTAGATGTCTTCTTATATGTGAAAAGTTTTGATACTTTATATATTTGTTTTGAATACTTATTTTATAATGTGCATCTTATTCATCTTAATTTTCTACAAAGATAGAAATGATTTGATCCCTTTATTTTGATTTCTCGAACCAAGAGATCAATGAATCGAATCCTGATGCATATAGACATACAAATGATCCAATGAGAGCAAATTTGAAACATTTTATTTCAAGTAATGTTTAATCGATTACGTATTAATCAATATTCGAATGATTGATCTGAACTTATCAATAATTTGTGTAGGGATTAACGATTTCATAATTATTTTTGTAGTTCCATAATATTTTAGTTTATGTTCCTATCTATTATTTTGATATACCAAGAAAGATGTACTATTTAACGAGGCTACTATGAAATATTTACTCATGGGTGGGACAAGCTCTTCTATTCTAGTTGATGGTTTCTTTCATCCATACGATTCATCCACAGGAGAGGTCGAGCTTCAAGAAATAAAAGAAATAGTGAATGAGATCTTGAAGAACCTTTAGCTGATCGAAAGTCATTCTCAATGCTTCCAGAGCTACTGTAGCTACAGAGGGAGTTAATATTATAAATATTACGGAGGTACAGCAGGGCCCCCCATCCCCTGCACTGCAGTCACGCTTACCGTCTTCCTTAGCCACTCACAAGCCAATCGCAAGGCTTAAAGAGCTACTTTCCAGGTCTGGTTTTACGTGAAGGATGTCATGGCAAACTTATGAAGTGGATTTGAGAAAAGTGAAAATCTATTTCAACTATTTCTATCAAAAGAGAATTAGTCTGTGTAGTGAGCCCCACTAGGAGTTACTAATTATTAATTATTTTGTTTTATTCTATTATCCAATTATGAGTTACTAATTAATGATTAAATAAGAGTTAAAATTCATTACTTAGTTAATGGTAAATCAGGTAAATTCTTATTTAATATTTTAACATAGTTAATCAATTTTAAGTGTAAAAATTAAGTTTGTCCATACAAAAAAAGGAAGAAACAAAAATGTGTAAATCATCCACCTCATCATTTAATATAGTATATATAGATGGAAAAATTAAATAGGATTCTCCAGGGATTTCTTGAGATCCATTGTATCAAACTGAAAGTCTTAAATTTTTTAATGTCTTAATTTTATTAATGAGATAAGGACTAATGTCTTGTTTAAATAAGTGATAGAATTTTTTTAATTCATGATCTAATTTATGTATGGACAATATTTCAAGTCTTCAAGGAAGTATACGAATAAAGACTTTCAAGATTTGAAGACAAACTTTTATTGAATTAAATAGGAACTAAATTTATAGTTTTAGAGTTATATATTTTAATATATCTAGTTTTAACTCTATTTGAGTAATGATTTCTAAAGGTTGCTTTATGAATTTAAAACATTATTTCAAAATATTTTTAATATGTTAAAATATGTTTTGGTATTTTGAAAACTATGCATCGTGATTTCAAAACTTAAATGATTCATAAACTCTTGTTGGATTGATACAATAACTTATTTGGTTGATTAAAATCATTGTTTGTGTGTTAGAGATTATTGTTGATACATAAATGAACATTCTTCGGTCGACGTAAAGTGATCCAAGTATCCTCCACAAGTTAGTTTATCTTGTGGATGCATGTGGTGTCAAATTTGTTCATTTGTCAACTTGTGGATGACCATGAGGTCTACTAAGAACAGTGATGAGATTATTGTATAATCAAGATTGTGTTGTAAAATACAAGGGTTGAATGAGCCTTGATTGATTAAGAAGAGGTTATTTGTAAAACACTAAGGTGAATTGAATGAGCCTCTTTTGTAATTTCATTTATTTGATTAGTAAAGGGATTTGGGAAATCCTTGAGTAGGTAACTCAAGGTAGTGAATTAGATTTTGTTAAATAAACCGAACCACTATAAATCATTGTATTCATTGTTCTAATTTCTGCATTTTATTTGAACACATTATTTCTCACACAACTAGCACAACAAGTGTTTGATATTTATTGTCAAAGAAGTGTTTTATTAAATTATGTTGAAAACTCGAGTAAAAACCTAATTCACCCCTCTTAGGTTTTTCACAAACACGATATGCAACTCATTGTCCAGGAATGCTAAGAATGCTTACTACACTTGTGTATTGGCTCAGTGTGGAAATAGTATGAACTACTAATGTGTTGTTAGGTTATGGTGACCTTAATTGGGCTAAGTCTTGACGAGTCTATAAGTGAATAGAACATTTCGTGGCAATTGCACTCCCTTACTTGGGGTCGCCAGCCACAATTGTCAATGCATACCCTGCTCCTGTCTTGTTTAATCTCTTTCGTGTCTAGATTTGTAGTAATGGTTAAGTATAAATTTGAAATTCAAGACCAAAGCACAACACTGGTCCTCCAGAACATTTTTTCCACTAGGATTAGGAAGAGTTTAAAGGGGTGAGAGCTGTCTACACATCAACATTTGCACATCACCTTGGCGAAACGTCATGAATACAAGGTAATTCTGACAAAAACTGGGTAAGAAACAAAATAGACTTGCATATGTTTTAAGATTGGAAATGAAGTAAGTCGTCATTTTGCTTTCTAAAGGGCATATTCCCCATATGGTAGCACCTGTACAGATTCAAGGCCCTTATCAGAGACACAATGAGAAAAAAACAGTGCCTTTCGGATGAAAATGTAATCTATCCAACATGACTTAATACCAAATTTATTTTTCCAAAGTCTCACAAGAGCCCTTCTTTTTCTACTTCCTTTTAAACTCGTTGTAACCTTAAAATCTGTGTGTTAGAAGAACTACTTCTGGAACTGACAAGATATTCCTCATCAATGATATCATCATAACCTTACTTTGATCTTGAAGGTGAATGCGAAGTCAAATTTCAAATTGGAACAAAGAAGTGGTAAAAGCAGAGGTGTATAAAACTAGCAATTGTTCAAAGGATGTTGAGAGGAATCAAAGAAATGCAAAACATCTACCAACTCTGAAGAAACGTGAAGGACTCTAGCACTTTCTTTCCACATTCTCTGTTTCTCTGTGGTTGCTACACAACTAGACAGAAAAAACCAAAGATATTAACTTCTATAGTATGATCACGTAATTGACAATCAACTAAAACTTTATATACAAAACAACTTTCCAAAAAAGAAAACTCTCCTATGAGGGTATGCCAGTAGAGTATTCAAGCACTTAGCCCATAATTGATTTGACTCGCATCTGCTTCTCTGAACTTCTTTTTTTTTTTTTTTTTTTGAGGAATAAAACTTCTCTGAACTTGACACGATCCTAACTTCAAAGCAATTAAGCAATTCTTTTTCAGAGTTGTCCCCCACATTAACCTCTATATGATGAAAGAATTAAACAAAAAGTAAGTCAATTAGTAATAACAATCATATATTCTCCCCAAGTGGTAAGCTTGCTATTATCAAACAAAGAGAAAAGCGGTAGAATTCTAATTCAGCCAAGAAAATAAAACTGGCTTTTGAAAAGTTACATATATTGGACTTCCAGCTCAGAGTACTGTATCACCAATGAATCAGCACACAACTATGAATGGTAGGCAAGTAAAGAAACAATCTGGTTTAACAAAAGTTATCTTCTTTTTACATGTTTTCTAGCAAAAGCTTTTACAATGAAGGAAAGGAAAAGAAAAGTGATAAAGAAAGGGGAAAGGGCCAAAGTTCAGCTGGATATTCAGTGTGCCTATTCTCTAAACATGATCTAAATACAGAAATTATACTAATCTTCTAATCATGATGCAAATACTAGTTTCGTGTATATTAAAGACTTTAGTGTCAAAAACTGTAAAAATCATTTGATAGCGATGCAATACAAGTTTGGCGTACATTACTAATAATAGATTGGGAAACAATACAAAACCAACACAACAGCAGAGTCATAATCTATGATAGCAACTCATGCTAACGTGTACGAGCACTAGTGATGTTATAAGGTTGATCTGAATTAGCTGAATGAAGATATTTTTATTGAACCTCAGGACGCAATGATGTTTTGATCACAATAACTTAATAATAATAATTCTACCAGCATAGGACATTGATAAGAGAAAGTGATTCCTTTATTGGCATGAATAGACACACAGGCTGCTACAGAGTCAGACAACTTCTAAATCGTGTATTATTCAGATAACAATCACATAAGGCTCTGTACAAAAAAATAATAATAAGAAAAGAAAAAAATAAGTAAAATAAATCAAGTGAAGAACTTGATTCAATTATTAATTCAACTCATGTCTTCTCATTGATATTTTTTCCCCTAGTCAAATCTATAATTGCAGAACCAATCACAACAATTACATTTTTACTCACATCAGTAGGAAGCCATTTCACATCCATTTTCATCAGAACTGCAATGGAACACCCTGAATTTACATTTAGGTGATATCTTCTTCAAGAGTAATCTAGCTGTATCCTCCTGGCTAACAATTGAGTTTTCCTTCTCCACCAGAGCTGCTGCCACAATTCTCTCATATCCACCACCTCCGCCAGCAATATATGCTACCAGTGCCGCCTGCACCGGCCCTAAACTTGGATTATATGCTGCAGACTCGGAATATGACCCCTGATACACGTTCCCATTACAATCCATCAATGCTACCCCTGAGGGGCACCGACTATATGGTGCATGTGAATTGTTAGCTGCCTCCAATGCTGCCGTCTTCAAAAGGGCCTCGTTTTTTTCAAATCTTTCACAAAACCCATTGCTAATTTTCCCAGAATTCTCATCAAAATCCAATTTTTTAGTTACCCCGTTGCATAAATTTGAACAATCTTTTGAAGCATCATTAGCATTTGTGAGGGTTGATGTTAACGATAAGTTGTTCTTATGGGGCTCCAGAAGCAAAGGAGAGTCTTTGTCAAGAAGATCACTAGGGCCAAATGGACTCGGTAAGAATTCAGATAAGGGCTTAAAAGCGATAGACTTATCGGCATTTTCGAGATTTTGATGATGAGAAGCCGGAGGATGCGGCTGTGAGGAAATGAAGATTTGAAGGGAAGATGAATCCCGGAGTTCTTGCATAAATTGGCGACAGTGGCCGCAGGGGGCGGCGGAAACAGCAAGATAAACCAGGCGAGGACAGCGGTGGACCGCGAGGTTTGTGAGAAGAAATTGCTCTGCGTGAACAGAATGATTCAAAGGTAACCCCGGAAACTCAAGATTAACACCCAGAAAAACACGGCCATCAGAGCCGAGTCCAACGGCGCCCACTGCGAAATTGGAGATGGGCGGTCGAGCAAGGGACTTCGCTGGCTGCACAAGGGCGGCGAGGAGGTGGAGGGAGGAGGGAAGGCCTAATGCCTCGACCATAGATTCAACCTCTGATGCCGATAGTACAAACTTGGGCTGATCCATTATGAGGTGGATATTGCTTCTAATTTTTCACGTTCTCTCTCTTTTTTTTCTTTTTTTTTTGTATGGAAAGGAGAAAAAAAAGGAAGAAAATTTTGAGGATTTGAATGGTATTTAAGGTTGTGATGGAGGACAAGAGTGGGAGGAGTGGAGGAGAGGAGGGAGGTTTTGCTTCACTGCTTTGCCTTGTTTAGTGGTAGCAATCACACAATCTAAGGGGAAGAGTCTCATAAATGAGAACTCCTATACGTGAGGGAGGGATGAGAAGAGGGAGGGGAAGGAAAATGAAGGGATTGGAAGGGTATATATAGGACTTGTTTGGCCTTTAGATCCTCATGATTTTGTTTTAAAATTAATGGTAACAAACTAACAATTTATATTTTGAGCCAAAATAATAATATGCAATAATAATAGTATAGGTGCAGATGATCGAGCAATGCATATTGAATTGATTCTCTCTTGATATGGGAGGACTTGATGGATTAAGCATGGACCAAATTTACAATAAAGTATTCCATATGTTCTGTTTTAGTTGTCCATTTAATATATATATTCTATTTGTAGATAGATATCGGTTAAGGAAAAGATATAACTTAGTCTTTTGAAGTGAAAAAAGAATTATGAATTTTAGAAATCTCTCATTTATATAAATAAGTAAAATAAACAAACACAAAAAAAAAAAGAATAGAAGCACCACTAAATGAGTAAATACTTCAGCCGTTTAAAATTGAAAGCAAAAATTAGATCGAAAGCAAATAAAAAATATTATTTCTAGAAATTTAGATGAAAATACATATGTTTATTTTTAAACATATAAATATTCATATTTTAACGTTTTAAATAAAATGTAAATATCTGATTTTAAATGAAAAATAATTTCCCCAAAAATTTATAGACTATTGTTGTTGTACTTCAATGCAATTTTTAACATTTGTCTTTTGTAAGAACAGAGTATTCCACCCGAAGTAAATCTGGAGAGCATTCTACCCCTTTTTTTAGGTTGGAATTTTTCTCATTTACTCGGGTTTGATAAATATAGGGAATGACACTTCTTACCCCCATCCTACTTTGTATATCCTTGCATAATAAATTATCATATGGAGATGGTCCGTGCAGTGATTAAGTATTAATAAAAAGATGTACTTTATTTATAATTAAGTAAACTTATTATATTACCTTATCTTTATGTGATTTAATAATAAAACCCTTTGGTGATATATGAATAATTCTTAAATTAAGAGGACATTTTGTGAAATTTTAAATAAAAATTTATTTAAAAATTAAATATTCATTTTAACATTTTGATTAGAAATTTGTATGTTGAATTTTAGATAGAGAAAGCTTTGTAAATAAGACTTATTGCCTTTTTTTAACTGTTCATAAATGGTTGTCATATTCATTTTCTTTTAGGTAAAAAGTCTCTATTGATACGACTTATAATTACTAAAGGTATCCATAACATAAAAATAAGTAAGCTTGCAATTTGTCACCAAAGTTGTATTGTCATACATAGTTTTATCCAAATAAGCCATGCAAGGGAGGTGAGACACAGAGATCAAAGGAAAATTATGATACTAATTCATGATAAAACTTGTAAAAGAAGAAAAAGGAAGGGCAAAAGGAGGGGCCGCCATGTGAGAACGGACAAGTCCTTGAACATTTATAATGGCGCAGAAAAATTCATAAGGACTCTCTGTCCCAAATGGCAAACGTTTTGAAAAACCTTTTTCGAGAATTTGATATCTCCATATAAAATTATCATCACATGTTAAAAAAAATGAAAATTTAGTTTCGAATATACTAAAATAAAATATAAACATTTAATTATGAGCGTATAGAGTATCACTACAAAAATATAATTGAATGATCGATGGAAATATTTTATTGATAAATTAACATATTTTGTCGATAATTCGAATTACGGACAAAAGTGTTCCCTTAGTCAAAACTTAGCAAAAATCTCATAGCTAATATTCTTACTAAGAAAAAAAATTACTTCAATCAATTTCAAAATATAAAATATTGTGAACAAATTTTTTTGTCATAAAATATAAAATGTTTTATTACATTTTAGTGTTTTTGTGTATTGTGTCTAAGATAATCCATATTACTATTATTTTATCTCTAATATTAAACAATTTTAGTTAAAAAAGAATAAGGCACGATAAATAGAGTATTTTAAAAATCAAAATATCTACTTAATATATGTGCAATATCGAGAAATTTCGTCGGTCCTCATTCATAACAGCAAAAACAGTGACTATAATATTAGGTCTTCTTTGTAAGTCAAAGAGATTACAAAATCAGCATAAACTTTACTTTAGTTCGTTTCAAAATTTCTTTTTATTTTTGGGGGCAGAGCTGGTAGCCTGGTTGGATGAATTGTATGTCATAATGTTAATCCAACAGACAAGTCAGAAACAAAGGGAAGACTGTAGAAGTAAATGAGTTGTATGGGTTAATATTGACAATGCAATGCCCACATTTTTCAATTAAGAAAACGTTGCAAGTACAATCCATTGAGTTGTTTATTGGTACAGTTTTGGTACTATGGGAAGAAACAAACAAGAATGATGAGAGAGGAGTCCCCCATGACCTCGACCTTTCCAGGAACATCTGTAACCAACCAAATGATACAAATATCAAGTCAAACTTCTCACATTATAAATGCAACCAAACATGGGAATCAAAACAAATCATTTAGTACTAACTCTGTTTCCATTAGACTAATCTTCATATTCTCTAATAATTTGACGCGAACCTTGCACGCTTTTTCCTCTCCCTCTTCTTTTTCATCGCCCCTTTTGAAACTAAAAATGTTGTGTTTTGAAACAAAGGATGTTTATGTACATATTGTTGGTCTGTAAATTACTACCCAATCAATCTCTAATTATAAGTCGTGTTGGATGATTTTTGTATGATTCATTTTACGATTTTTTAGAAATTATTTATTTATTTATTTCAATATTATCTCTATTAATGTATATTTTGATCAAATAACTTATATTAATGAACATAAGGAATAGTAATGAATTTATTTGGTGCATTGAATCTAATGATTTCTAATTAAAGAAAAATATGTTTACATCTCCTATTAAAGAAAAAATGGAGATAATATAAGTTCAATGGATGGAAAATCATACTATTGTTTTCCAAAAGGGCGTGACAAATTGTTTGAAGAAAGTGGGAAAGGTGAGTCTTTACCGAGCAATATACATAGCATGATGAGAGATTAATGATGGACTGCGAGATTATCCTTGGAATATTCAATAAGGAAATTGAATTTGAGTGGAAGTAAGCAACTATTAACCTAATAATATAATGTATTTGGTAAAATACAATCTCTCCCTTAAATTAAGGAAGTAAGATGGTGTTAATATCATATTAAAATATTTTCATCTTAATAAAATAAATATTTAATTTTAAATATTTAAAAATAGAAATATAGACATTCAAATTCAATCAGAATGTGTAAATTTTATATTTTTATTATTCATAAATGATTGACATTGAATTTATTTGTTCAATTAATGAATAATTTTACAAAAAAAAATTAAAAAATCAATGCATGTTTCTGAATATTGTATTTTCAAAAAGGCAATAAACAATCTTTAGTTCACTCTCTATTAAACAACTGAAAAACAAAAAATGTCAAAGAGAAGCTAAAGATACGCATCACACACAAGAAAAGAAACGTACTAAGGAGGCTGAGAAATTATAAAATGACCAGTCAAGAGAGAAAGGTTTCCGCACAAAAGTACAAAAGTTAGTCTTATAAAAATTAAGTCTTATTTTTAAAAATGAAGTTTAATGTGCTTTTTTAGATACAATTTTTAATTTTAAAACACAAAATAGTAATTTTATCATTAATATTTTAAAAGAATTTCAAGAGGAAGTCACAACCCACTCTGAGAAAATGTGGATGACAATCCAAGAACAGTTCCAAAATTATTTAGACAGACCAAAATGCACATCATATAAAAGCAAAACAGCAAAAGATGGAATAAAACTCTATAAAAAAAAGACTGGAAAAACTGAAAATAATAATAATAATATAATGATGACAGAGGGCTAGGCATACCTTAATTGATAAAAAAAAAAACGTTATTTAAGTGAAAGGATAATAGATTTGATTCACGTTCCCACCTGATCTAATAATAAAATATATTCAATCCGTTTTATTTCAATTGTTTCACTTTAAATTTGTATAATAATTAATACAAGTATTGTAAATAATAATTATGCAACTAAAATTTTTAAATTACTTTCATTTAATAACTAGTATATATATGTATTAATTATTCTTGAAAAATGCATTATACACTCAATAGTTAACAACTCATCAAAATCATTTATTAATAAGTGTATAATTATAAAGTGCATACTAAAATTAAAAATTATACAATTGGAATAAGAAATCTCAAAATAGAAATGTAAATCATTAAAATAAGATGAAAAGAATATATATAAAAATACTAGCATATGAATATGAGGGTACATTCCATGCAGTTGTGAGAATTTCCATGAGAGATAATTTATACAACTAGTTGAGCTGTTCGATCTGAATCTACATCTTATTATTTAAAGTTATTTGATTGCTTAATTGGCATGAAGATTGAGATACATCCTCCAAATCCTGTTTGATTGATTGATTCCGAAGACAAAGTATCATTAGATATATGGATATAATAATATCTGCACGGACCACCATTTAGGATTTGATCAAAGTATAGATAACTTGATAGAATGGAATATTATGATTTATATTGATATTAGATTAAAGATGGTGTACTTAATATAGAATTAAATTAAATTTTTAAAATTTGTGAAATTTTATGAACTTTACGAATTTTAATAAAATTTTATGAAATTCTATGTTATTGATTTTAGTAAATTTTGATGAATTTTTGTTCTTTTATTATAATTATAATGAATAGAGAGTTTTTTTTTTTGTATACGAAAAAATATAATGCATATATGTTATTTCTTTTTAATATGATTTTTTTATGAGAGGTAGAGACAAATTGAATAAAATTATGTATATATTTCCTAATCATAAAAAAATCATAAAAAATAAACTATAACTATGTCATTAAAAACAAAAATAAAAAACTTATATTTATTACTATAAAACATAAGATACCAAATTTATTAACTTTGAAAAAGAATGATTCATTAATTGTTTTTAATTAATTTTTATTCAATGCATAGTTCCATATATTTGAAACAAAATTATTTCTTCATTATTTTTTATAATTCAAAATCTAAGGGGTGTCCTCAACATGGAATTCAATGAAAATTTTGTATTGTGGATTTTCATAATTTTTTTGAATTTTAATAGAATGTAGTAAATTCAATAGAATTACATGTCAGAATTTGGTATAATTTGGTTAATTTTTAGCAGAGTTTCAACAAAATAGATAGAAAAAAATTTATATCGAACAAAAAAATAGATGAAGAAATATTTTTCTAAACTCTTTGTATGCTTTGTTTGACATATATATATATATATATATATATATATATGTGTGTGTGTGTGTGTGTGTGTGTGGGTGTTATTACATATACTTCTACATACAAAATTCTTAATAAAACTTCATAGTTTTATATTTAATAAAGTTTAAACAATAATTTAAAAATGAAACAAAGAACAAATAGTTTTACATCAAATCAAATTCATGTGTGAGTTATAATATAAGATATCAAAACAAGTAGATGAATTATATGGAATTTTATGCCATAATTTTTTGTGGAATTTGGTGAATTTTTATTAGACTTTTTAAATAAAATAAAGATAATAATTTGTACATTAAAAAAATTACATATAAACAAATCAATATATATGTAAAAACTATTATTGTATAAATATAAATATAATGTTATAATAATCAAGTTAAGAGATATCTATATGTGATATTTTGTTTTTTATATTTTTTTAATTTTTTATTGACAATAAATAGACGAATTCTATAAAATTTCAAGAGTTCATGGCTGGATTTGTGAAAGAATTGTTTATTCATATTTTTTACTTCAAATCCCATCAAGTTTCTTTAAATTCTATTAAAAATCGAATTATATGGAAATCCATTGTGAGGACACTAAAATCTTATAAAATCTATTAAATTCTAAATTGAAAATTTTGAATTTTGATAGATTCCATAAAATTCTAAATTGAGGATGCTCGAAATGTCATAAAATTTTAAATTATATCAAATTCCATAATCAAGACATCCCCTAAAATTATATATATATATATATATATATATTGTGTGTACTATTTTATCTTGCAAATGAAACTTATATAAAAGTAAAAAAAAAAAAGAAAGATTAGGCACTCTTTATTAGTAGTAAAAAAAAAAACTAACTCACCTTTTATAAAACTTAAGAGAAGAAAAAACCAATTAAGATAGTTGTGTAAGGAAGATAGTAAAAATTAAAAAGAGAATATTAAATACCTTCTTGATTTTCTACATTAACAGTACTACTAATTTAGAGCCAACAATTAAATCAATGCTAATTTTTAGTATAACAGTACTTAGAAAATAACTACATGTGATACTATACTAAATACAAAATGAGATAGAAAGTGTTGCTTAAGCTGTTATTATTTCGATATAAATATGATTTCAATCCGTAACATCACATACCCAATTCTCTTTGTCCTCAAGGAATTGCAGTTGCATGTGATTCATGCAACTATATAAAGAATTTATGCTTCAATCAATAGATGTGGGCGTACTTTGCGTATTATATTAGTAGTTTGTAGTTGCTGCAAGCTTGCAAGCATTATTGTTATTAGCATAAAATACTATCACTTTTTATAAGGTATTTTAAATAATTTCACATATATTAATTAATTATTTTATTTTATATGATATATTTATTTATTTTAATTTTCCTTTAAAAAATAAATATTTTTTAATAAAGTAAAAAAAAAAGAAAGATTAGGCACTCTTTATTAGTAGTAAAAAAAAAAACTAACTCACCTTTTATAAAACTTAAGAGAAGAAAAAACCAATTAAGATAGTTGTGTAAGGAAGATAGTAAAAATTAAAAAGAGAATATTAAATACCTTCTTGATTTTCTACATAACAGTACTACTAATTTAGAGCCAACAATTAAATCAATGCTAATTTTTAGTATAACAGTACTTAGAAAATAACTACATGTGATACTATACTAAATACAAAATGAGATAGAAAGTGTTGCTTAAGCTGTTATTATTTCGATATAAATATGATTTCAATCCGTAACATCACATACCCAATTCTCCTTTGTCCTCAAGGAATTGCAGTTGCATGTGATTCATGCAACTATATAAAGAATTTATGCTTCAATCAATAGATGTGGGCGTACTTTGCGTATTATATTAGTAGTTTGTAGTTGCTGCAAGCTTGCAAGCATTATTGTTATTAGCATAAAATACTATCACTTTTTATAAGGTATTTTAAATAATTTCACATATATTAATTAATTATTTTATTTTATATGATATATTTATTTATTTTAATTTTCCTTTAAAAAATAAATATTTTTTAATAAAGTAAAAATAAATTTAAAAATAATATACACATTAATTTTTTAAAAATAATAAAATATCTTATAATTAAAAATAATAAAATTTGATTAATGCAACTTGAGTATTAAAATTCTGCTATATTGCATGTCAATATCCAAAGAGAGATCCCATTCACTTTCACAGTTTTGGAGTCCTTTTAAGTTCTTAACAACAAAGCTTTTGGTGGAGCCCTTCTCTTACTCCTTTTCTATAAACGTGTCCTATTCCTTACCGAAGCTGGTTTGAAATTTCACCTGCTTGTGTAACTGTGTTCTACAAAATAATTCAAGTTGATTCTGTCTATTACTAAACCACTTACACCTTCGTTAAAAATATACAGTTCAATAAAAAAAAATTATCTTAAAATATTATTAATTATTATGTATTAAAAATAAAAAATAATAATAAAACTCTTTTTGAGAAAAAAATATATAATTATTCAATTAAAAAATATTATTTTAAACTTTAATAGACAAATAGAGTGAGTGCAACTTAGTAAGTAATGTTACTTCACTTATGATTGCAATGATATGTACTCAAGCCATCTTCATAACAATAGTCATCTTAAAAAAATTCTCTATTAATTACTATTAAAAATTAAAATATAAAATAAGAGATAATTCTGCATTTTATCTTATGTGCGGACATTTTTCCTAAAGGGTTTTATTTTAGATATCTACTTTTATTTAATAATTGAAAATAAATATTTGCATTACCACAATATATTTGGTGTGACTAGAATATCGGCATTATAGACATCTTGATACGATCCTTGCTTATCTATCAAACAAGACCCGTAACAAACTCTTGATACTATTACCAAAGATCACGAATTAGGAGCCTTTAGTTATCAAACAACTAAGAACCCTAATTATAAGTGGCGAAATTCTTAGAGAATTTCAAAGCAAAGCTCTCACAAGAACTTTTAAGAGAAAACTCAAAATTGTATTCAATCATTATCATCTGAATTGTTCCAATTACATATATAGAAGAAAGAGTTCAAATCCTTGTTTGATTAGGAACTCTACTTATTTAAAAAAAGGAAACCAAATCTACTAAGATATCAAATCTACCCAGATTTCCTTATTCAAAAAGGAAAACAAATAAAACAATAAATCTAATAGGTACCAAATCTGCCAAGATTTCCAAATTCTTATAGAAAACAAATAAACCCTAAAATCCTTATGGGCTGGACGAAATTCTTAAGTTTGGTGGGCTTGTAATTGGACTTTCTTCTCTTTTGTATCAAATCTAATTAAATTCACAAGTCTTGGACAGCCCATGCAATTTCCCTCTTGAGCAGATTGATCCAAATAACACAAAATAAGCCCATTGAGTGCATCTTTCATCTGTTTAGCTCTAGCTCTTGTAATTGGACCTCCATCATAGCTCAAAGGATCCAGCTTCTTCTTATTTGTGCTTGAACTCGAATTTCCATTAATGACATCTCTATGCTCCGCATCACTCCCCCTTTCCTCAAAAGGATTCGCCCTCGAATCATCACCGTAATTTTGTTAATTGCTCGACAATCAACACACATTCGCCAAGAACCATCTTTTTTAGGCACCAACAACACGGGTACTGCACATGGACTCATACTTTCTTTGATCAAACCCTTAGATAACAATTCATCCACTTGCCTTTGTAACTCCTTGGTTTCTTCAGGATTGCTTCTATAAGCTGGTCGGTTTGGAATTTGTGCTCCAGCAATGAAGTCAATTTGGTGTGCAATCCCTCTAAGTGGTGGCAAGCCTTCTGGCATAGTTTCAGGAAACAATTCTTCAAATTCCTGCAACAAAGTTTGAAAAGAACTAGGAAGAGAAGAGAGATCTGGGTTAGAAGAAATAGTTAAATTCGCTCCTTTGAATACCAAAAGAAGCATAGATTGCCTAGATAGATAGGCCTTTCGGACCTCACCCTCTCTTGCATAGAAATTGCCTTTTACCTCTTGTTTAGCCACTCTTTGCACACTATTCTCTCCTTTTGCATGTGCCCTCTCAAGATTATTTTCCTCATGGCACATCCCCTCTGTTTCCTCTCCTTTTTCCTCTCTTTTCTCACGCCTCTCATGGCTTTTCTCACAGCTCTCCTTTTGCTCGTGCATCTTTTTTTTTTTTGTGCACTCTCACATTCACTCAATATTTTCTGATCTTCAAACACCTCTTTAGGTGACATGGGCAGCAACTTAATAGGTCGTCCATCCATCACAAAAGAATATCGATTAGTGAAGCCATCATGCATAACTCGCCTATCATACTGCCAAGGTCGTCCCAATAATATATGAGTAGCATGCATGGGAACAACATCACATAAAACCCGATCAGAATAACGTCCAATTGAGAAAGATATCAATGATTGCCTTGTAACCCTAAGATCTCCAGTATTGTTTAGCCATTGCAATCTATAGGGATTAGAGTGTTTAGTTGTTTTCAATCCCAATTTATCAACTAAACTAGCATTAACAACATTAGTACAACTACCCCCATTAATGATCATGCTACACAGTTTATCATGTATGAAGCATCTAGTATGAAATATGTTTTCACGTTGTACCTCATCCTCTTTGGATTGGATGCTTAGTGCTCGTCTTGTGACCAAGCTGAAAACTGATCCTTCAGGGGCTGTTTCTCCATCATCTGCTTCCTCTGAATCTTCTGCTAATAGTGGCATGTCACTGTAGTCAAAATTATCTCCCTCATCTTCACTCACCACTTCTCCATTTCGTATAACCATCACCTTTACAGTAGGACATTGGGCTTGCCTATGTCCATATCCCAAGCATCTAAAGCACTTCAGATCTCTCAAGGAACCCTTAGATTTATCATCCTTAGGTTGTATTTTTGTTGTAGAAACATCTTTACTTTTATTTGCTTCAAATCTGTCCTTGCTTGAATTTGAATCTCCACCTTTGTTTCCCTTCCAATTCGACTTCCATGAAGAAGTAGAAGTCAAACCAGATTTGTTCCTCATCTTTAATTGCTTCTCAACCTTAATTGCCATGTGTACCATATCCTCAAAATCAACATAATGATGCAATTCAACCAGGTTAGCAATGTCACGATTTAAACCAGAAAGAAATCGTGCCATAGTAGCCTCCTTGTCCTCCTCAACATTGGCTCGAATCATGGCCATCTCCATCTCTTGATGATACTCTTCAACGCTCTTTGATCCTTGGTTCAATCTCTGTAAAAGATTGTACAACTCTCTATAATAATGTTGTGGTACAAATCTCCTCCTCATAATTGTTTTCATCTCAAACCATGAAGAGATTGAACCTTCTCCACTCCTACGCCTAGAAGTTGAGAGCTGATCCCACCACACACTTGCATAATCAGTAAAACCTACAACAGCCAATTTTACCTTCTTCTCTTCGGTGTAGTTATGACATTCAAACACACGTTCAACCTTCTTTTCCCAATCTAAATATGCTTCTGGATTGCTCTTGCCTTGGAAAGATGGAATCGTCATCTTGATTGACCCCAAGTTCCCATCTTTAGATTTTTCTTTGTTGAAACGTGTAGAATCTGCGTCAAATTCATCTTCTAATTCATCCATGAGATTTCGTTTTGTTCCTCCAGATTGAGCACGACTTGAAGTGCCTTGCTCAATTCTCCCCAATCTTTCTTTCAATTTCTGGTTGTCACTAGCAAGATCTTCTTGTTGTGACAACATCTTTTGCATCATTCCTTGTATTGCCTCTAAGGTAAGTCTATCTTTTGATTCCATGATGTAAAAAACCTGCAATAAAAATGTTAGAAAAGGAAAATCCTAAACTAACTCTCCCTCACGTGTTTCACTCGACTGTTTTTGAATCCCTCTATTGATCTCACCAAATTTGACCACACAACAGCCTCTCTTTGAAGTTCTTATTTGAGCTAAGCCTTTACAAATCACTAAGAATGAGTTCTTAGTCTTTGATAACCAAAACTCAAACGAAAAGAATGGATCTTTGGTGAAAAGAATGAATCTGTAACCCTTTTTTTTTTTTTTTCCCCAAACTTGGACTCAAACAACAAGAACGAATCTTTGATTTTTTTTTCTGAAACTTGAAATCAACTTTCTCAATCTTTTTTTTTTTCCAAACTGAAACAAAAGGATAAGAAGGTTATAGAACAACCTGTTTCCCGCAACCTAGGCTCTGATACCAAACTGATACGATCCTTGCTTATCTATCAAACAAGACCCGTAACAAACTCTTGATACTATTACCAAAGATCACGAATTAGGAGCCTTTAGTTATCAAACAACTAAGAACCCTAATTATAAGTGGCGAAATTCTTAGAGAATTTCAAAGCAAAGCTCTCACAAGAACTTTTAAGAGAAAACTCAAAATTGTATTCAATCATTATCATCTGAATTGTTCCAATTACATATATAGAAGAAAGAGTTCAAATCCTTGTTTGATTAGGAACTCTACTTATTTAAAAAAAGGAAACCAAATCTACTAAGATATCAAATCTACCCAGATTTCCTTATTCAAAAAGGAAAACAAATAAAACAATAAATCTAATAGGTACCAAATCTGCCAAGATTTCCAAATTCTTATAGAAAACAAATAAACCCTAAAATCCTTATGGGCTGGACGAAATTCTTAAGTTTGGTGGGCTTGTAATTGGACTTTCTTCTCTTTTGTATCAAATCTAATTAAATTCACAAGTCTTGGACAGCCCATGCAATTTCCCTCTTGAGCAGATTGATCCAAATAACACAAAATAAGCCCATTGAGTGCATCTTTCATCTGTTTAGCTCTAGCTCTTGTAATTGGACCTCCATCATAGCTCAAAGGATCCAGCTTCTTCTTATTTGTGCTTGAACTCGAATTTCCATTAATGACATCTCTATGCTCCGCATCACATCTTTATTTTGTTTGAAAATAAATATTTTATTCATAATTAACACATTAATTTCCGATAAAAAAAAACAATCTTTATGGTTATTATGATTTGTTTTCATGCATAAGGGATACATGAAGATTGAATCAAACATCAAATATTGTTTTTGGGACTTCTCATGACATCTCCCTTCTATGCAATGGAGGTATCATGTTTTTTTACCTAAATCCTTACTTATCAAGCATATATCCTTAATTTCAATATTTTCAAATTCATTAACTGGAATAATTTTGCTGCAATGAAAAATGAAATATTTCTTTCGTCTCATATCAATTTTTTATTTTGAATTTGCATAAAAAAAAGAAGATTATTGAAAATGATAATTATGTAATTAAATTTTTTAAGTTGTCCTCATTCTAAAAAATACATTATAAAATAAATAATTAACAATTTATTCAATTTTTTCATTAATAATAATAGTATAATTGTAAAAATATGTAATAAAATTGAATAATTGAAATAAGAGAATATGTGAAGTATATTCGGAAACAATTTGTAGTATTTTTTATGTGGAAAGCTGCAATTCATAGGGATTCTCTATAAAGGAATAACTGTAGTATTTCTATTGAAAGAAATGCAAATGCGTACTTTCTATCTTCGAAGGCATAAGATTCATTTATATGTATGGACTGAAAGAATTCCTCATCAAAATGTCAATACATCTCATTCAAATTACCCTTTAAAACAATAAGTTAATAGTTTAGCACTTGAATCATATTAATCTAAAATATTACAAGTAAACTTTTAAAGTTTTAAAACATGATGATAATAAAAAAATCATTAAATTATTTATATCTTGAACAATAAGATTGTTTTATAAAAAAAAAAAATCTCATGAAAAATATATACTTAGACATATTTTTATCTATTACATCCTCTATCCCAAATTAAATCATATTTTTATACTATTAAAATATTTAAAATTGAATATCTATTTTTTAAAAATAAACATATTATTCATATAAAATTATATAACAATCTCCTTAATTTAAATATATATTCTACTAAATTATATGATCTCACTACTAATTATATTAATAAAAATATATAATGCTATAAATTTATTAAGATTAAAAATTATTTTAAATTTTTATATTAAGTTAAATATAAACATTTAATTTCAGATGAATAAAGTATTAATATTCTCCAACTTAACTTCTTCTCGAATTGATTAAAAGAATGATAGATAAGCTCAATAATAAATAATGAAGCAAGTTAAGAAAGCTTAATATGAAAAATTCTCAATTAGTTTAATATTCCTTGATGGAAATATATGAAGTTGAGCCCATTTTTACATGGACAAAAGAACATTTTTGTTTATAAAATACCATTAATTATTATGTTTTGAAAATAAGAAAGAGAAAAGAAAGTTTATTTTGAAAAGAAGAAAATATAAAAATGTCTTGTTTGAAAAAAAAAAGAAAAAAGAGAAGAGATGAAAATAAAAAATAATAATATTAAAAGTCAATAATAAAATATTTATATAATTTATGTAAAAAAATTTATATTTTAAAACACATTCATTAGTTTATGATCTATTGGACCTATTGTACTTGATGGTAAGAAAGATGAACTTTGTAATAAATTTAAGTTAATACATCAATTGGAAAGAAAGTTGATTAGTCTAAAGCAAAATCTCAAATTTGAACTATGTGATAGGAGAGATGGCTTCTAGATACCAATGGTTCAATGCTCTTTCTATTTAGTAGCATGCTCACTTAATTAAGGAGGAGCAGGTTCATACAAACTGGCCACGTAAACTCAATATCTACCTTTCAATGGGCTCAGAAAAGGAGATATATCAAATAAGGCTAAAAATGGCCCTGGCCCAACCCTTCAAAAGAAAGACGAAACGAGCCTAATTGGTTTGAAGAAATATGGCTAATCTTTTTGGTACGAAATTGCAACCGAATTTGCCGGGTGCTTTTCGTGCTTCTCTACCAGCAACATCTGCTTCAGTTTCTTGCCGTTTTCTTACTAGAACATGGGTTCCTCGACTTGCGGGTCTGCTTAAAAGGAGAGGGTCTGTTACTATTGGATATAGAGCTCCTAGAAGGGTTGTGTTAGCAGTAGGAGCGTCATTTTGGTCCCAATTCATGAACATGGCTGGTAATCTTGGTGCCAAAACTTTCTTGGCTTCCGCTAGGCAAAAGAGTGCCATTGAGGAGGTAAATTCTCGTTCTTGAAGGGTGGGATGCTTTTGAATTCTTGATTGTCTTTTTGCTTTTATGAACGATTTAGAAGGGGGTATTTCAATCTGGAAAGATTCTTGCTATACATTGTTAATTTTTTTTTGCGGTAATTTTGTTCTGGGTTTTTCAATATTATTCTGAGGAAAATTATACTTGAATTGAAATGAAGAATTTCCAATTGATAGTCCATTCCTGTACTGTGTCGGCGGTTGGTTTTTTATCATTATCCTCTTGACTTGATTTCAGATATTTCATAGCTTTGATGAATTATTTAGGTGTAGTTAGGAATATTAGCTTTTTGAAATGTTCGAAATTCTTGAATAGGCTAAAGGAATTTGGTTAATTGGTGTTGATTTATGAGCGAATTAGTTAATCGAAGTTGGCATTATAAATACTTTATTCTTCTGGGAGGATATGATTCTTCACCTCTAATTTAATTTTCTGAATCAACACCCGACATAGTATCCATGTTGACATTGTAAAGTGAATCAAAACTTCAAATTCAATTGCGTTTGAACAGTTTAAAATGATGAAAGGGTTCTAGGAACTGTTGGAAAGTGACAAAGGAAGGCATTCACCAAGGCCTGGTGTATTGATTATTAGGATTTCAGAATCTATCGAGGACTTGCGGAAAATTTATATTTAGATGAATTTTCAGTTAAATTGGACTATGGATTAGGCCTTGCCACAAACCTTATGTTATCGAAATTGTTGAAATTTATTCTTCTGATTATCAAGTGTAGTTTTAATCCTACTTTCTTTCCCCTTTTTTTCCTCCTCAATATTAAGGTACTGAAAAATGTGGACTGGCCAGAGCAATTTCCATTCAAAGCAGAGGATTTTCAACGCTTTGATGAGTAAGTTTGTTCAGTTATTTTAACTTGCATCGTACATTTCTTGTTATGATTCTCCGCCTCAACAGATCTATAGATAAGCAACTATGTTTGGTCAGATTTCCCATTAATCAGTGCCAGCATTCCCTTGAATTTGGCAATAATTAAGTTGTACTGTTGCCAAAACTTGGAATAGGGAAGTTTGCAAATGTTCGAATCTTGTGATCATACTAGGAATTTCAGTTTCAATTGAATTTTTCAGGTCATCAGATTCATTATTCTATGAGACTCCACGCTTTGTGACACATATAGATGATCCAGCTATTACTGCGCTTACTAAATTCTATTCTGAGGTGTTGCCTCCAAGTAATACTCCAGGAGTAGCTATCCTTGACTTGTGTAGCAGTTGGGTGAGACACTGTGGTCTTATTTTTTCCTCACATATATTCAATGCACGTGTTTTCAATGTCGTAACTTGTCCTTAATCTTATCTAGGTCAGCCATTACCCTAAAGGATATAAACAAGACCGTATAGTAGGGATGGGTATGAATGAAGATGAGCTAAAGGCAAATCCTGTGAGTTACATTTGTAATTGAGCTTGTCCTATCATATCATTGATATTAGAGAAATCTATTAACGTCTGTGGGGATTTATCAGGCTAAAATTTTATCAATTTTCTTTCAGCAGTATCTTTTTTTGTTTCAAGAGCTTGATAGATTCTTCCCTCATGATACATTTTCAGAGGGAATAGTGGTTTATACATTCAAAATGATGAATCTTACTTTTATTTTTTCCAGTTATCACCAAAGATGTAGTAAATGGTATTTTAAACACAGATTCAAGTAAGATATTCATGCAAAATTCGCTCTGACTTTGTTGTAGGTATTAACAGAGTATATTGTGCAAGACTTGAATATCAGTCCAAAACTCAGTTTTGAAGATAACACATTCGATGTTATTACCAACGTGGTATAGACATTTTCTTCCACTTTTAATTATTGTTCTTGTGCATAAATGGTGAGTATGTTTCCTTTACTAGAGATCTATTAGACAGGATGGCTATTTCTTGTGCAGTTCCTGGTGTTCTGCAACTGGAATTGTTCGGACCCAGAATGTTTTGTTGTTTTTATTGACTATTTCTTCTTTTGTTTCCATTTTTATCTTTCATGGAAATGATAACACTATGAGAGCCTTGACTGAGGCCATTCAACAGAATAAACTTATGCAATTTAACTCTAAGCTGATTTTTTTTTCTTTTGTGCTTGATTTGGGTTCTGGATACTGGTCTATCAATTTGTTTACTGTTTTTAAGGTATGAACCCGATAAACCACCTGTTATATGCATTTTACTGGCATTATCTAATGATAGCTTACCTCTTATTTGTGATTGGGCACTACACGTCCTCATATGCATATCTTTTTATCTTGCAGGTTAGTGTTGACTATCTGACAAAGCCCATTGAGGTTTTTAAGGAGATGTGTCGGGTTCTGAAGCCTGGTGGACTTGCTATAATGAGGTGATTATGAAGACTCCTAGTTCAGGAATAAGTCTTCAAGAGCTGAATCTAATCTAGCAATAGCTTACATGAGAACATTATACTAATTTTTTTCCAGTTTTTACTGAGCTACTTGACAATTTTGGATCTGGTTACTGTGGTAGTGAAAATTCAAATGCTTTTGCTATGATTGATTTCTGCGTCATAGAATCAAGCCTCTTTAAATGGATTCTGCTTGTTTTCAGCTTTTCCAACCGCTGTTTTTGGACAAAAGCTATCTCAATATGGACATCAACCGGAGATGCCGATCATGTTATGATAGTTGGATCCTACTTCCATTATGCTGGAGGATTTGAACCTCCTCAGGTAATATATAGGTTGATTCTCTCCTGTCTCTAGCACTTCCAAAGTTAATCACACAATCTTTAACAGTTTAACTGTGGCCATCTAACCTTTTGGTCCAAATGGAAGCCCTTTTTCAGTCACAATGTGAACACCATTTTGTTTCGGAGACAAATTACTCAATTGAGTAACTATAATCAAACTATATTACTCCTTTTGTCCAAAATTGAATATACACTTTTAACTTAATATAAAAATTAAATAAAGCATTTGTGTTTATCACATTGTCCAGTATTCTTAATAATGGTTAGTGATAGGACTATGTTTATTAGTGAGATTGTGCAAAATGATTCCAGAGGCTATTAAATAGTGTAAAAATGTGCCATAATCAAGTAGGTACTCTATCTGTGTGTTTTTTCGTCTTTACCTTATTCCTCTGCAATCAGTGCATGTTGGTGAAATAACTTTTTTATTTTTTCCCCTTCAATCAAATGGGTTTCCATTTCTCAGTATGGCCTTCCAATTCTATCCTGGGTTCTTAACCCTAATAATATTTACTTTTCCTGCAGGCTAAGGACATATCACCAAAACCTGGGCGTTCGGATCCCATGTATGTTGTATTCTCAAGAAAGTTTGCTACAGCTTAAAAACAAAATCAGTCTGGGGAGATAGCTAGAGCATCACATTTCTTGGAAGGATAATTCGGACACAAAATTGAACAAGAAACAAGAAAATCCAAATCTATATAGGGTTGATTTTCCTGAAGGGGGAAGTGAATTTCCAGTAGTTCATATAGACAAATACTCACTTTCGTTCTTTTCCTTTTGGGAAATGAGGAGCTTAGAAGTATGCATAAATATAACTCCCAACAAGGAGGAGCAGGTGGTTTGACGTTTGAACACAATAAACATGGTGTGCGCTACATGGGATGGCGTGCCTCTTGTCTCAATCATGCAAAGAAACAAAGAACTATGCAAACATTTTGCAAAAGTCGGTGATGTCGGGGATGTTTTCTATGGATTTTGAGAATAAATATACCTCGGAAGCAATTCTCAGTAACATTTCAAACATTTCAGGAAATTTTCTGCTCATCGACGCATGGTAAAGCTTCATAAAACTAACACAATTTCGTTCCGTGTCAAATATGCTTTCTTGAACAACAGCCAGCCATTGAATAAGTAGAAGAATCTAATCAAAAGCCTGCAAAATAGTATAGTGGCCGATCGAATTCGATTCCCCCTTTTTCTTTTTCACAAAATTTAATCAAAGCCATGCAGTCCACAAGATCCGGTAGAATAATTATCCAGAGGAATATGTACACACTACTGAAAGGAAAATGCACCGAATGTGAAAAGTTATGGGGACCAAAACCATGGCTGTGAAAAGGGGAAAGATTAGAAGTGATCAGATAAAAGACTAAGCCCATCCTCGTTTGTACCGACGGAAAAGCTCTTCGGTTTGTGCATTTCTGTATGCACTGCATGCTATGAGATAAATCCATATCAGAATCACCACAGTTATGATGAGAATGATATTAGCTCTCCTCCATTCCTTTCTCAGGTTTCCCAGTAAACCTGCCTTGCAAGAATTACAATAATAGCAGAATTGATTAGGATCATTGTTCCAGATGCTGCAATCAGGATCTGCTGCAGGGTTCACAGGATTAATCCACATGGTTGGATTAACATACTGGTATCCACAAAGAGTTGGAGGCTTGCAGCATCCTGACTGCAGAATAAGACCATTAAGCATCAGATTCTCCCAATTTGATTGACTGTAGCAAACTGCTTTTTAATTCAAAAGCTATTTTTGAAATTTTTCCTTTTACCCTTTTTTCCTTTGGGTTAACATTTTCAAAAATTTGTCTCAAAAGGCTGAGAATGAAACAAGCCCTTTCCATTTTTAATATAACTTTCTGAACATTATCAATTGCTACTTTTTCAGCAGTTTCAAGAAATCCCCAACGAAGAAAACAGGGCCCTATTAGAAGCACTAAAAATTTACACAAGAGAACAAAAAGGTTGCATAAAGAAAATCTAAATACCACCTAACTATGTAATAGTATCTCACTGGGCTGGAGCTGGCAACCACATATAGAACTTTTCACCTTACCCTAAAGGCAATTCAACTACTCAAGGTCTTAAAATCTCCCAATTGATTGATAGACTATGCAAATTCTTTATCTCACTAATGAAAAAGTGGAAACAGGTTTGAAACATAGCACGTTGCGTAGGAAATGCTAATAGGCCCCCACATGGTGAAGATAGGTGGAAATTACAGGTTAGTAGTGTCCTTCCAATTCTCATATAAACTAATCAAGAAATGTAGGGAGGGAATGCATCTGGGGAGTCAACAAAATGATATGCTTAGCCAAGAGATCTTGTTATCATTATTGCAGTTTTTTACCTCAAAAGAGTAAGGTTTAACAGAAGGATTTACATGATGTAATGAAATTATTGGACCAGTTGACAGTTTGACACAACAAATTTTAATGGTAGGTCCGACCATTTATCAATGTTGACATCAGGGCCCAGTTTCAGACATGAGCAGCCTGGCTAGCCTAAATATATGCAAATACTGGCATTGTCTACTGCGAGCAAACGTTCTCCTGTCCACTCCCAATAAGCTTACATAAAAAGTACAATAATCCAAATATGCCTTACTTTCTAAACTAAATATCCAAATTTACTATGTCGTGAACAACCAAATTGAAATCCTATAGATTAACACTATGATACATTTTAATTTACTGTTTTCAATGTTCATTCCTCGAGACTAGCAGCACAAATGTCTCTCTTTTTCTTGAAATTGACTAATTTAAACATGAGTTTCAATTTTCATTCTACAAAGTAAAAGAGAGTAAAATACAAGGGGCAAAAGAAATTAATGAAAATTCATTCTTGGCCTCGATTTGGGGGAAAAGAAGCAAAACTCATCCTTTAGCTAGAAGAAATTACCTGAATAGGAGAGAGATGAGCAGCGAAAAATTGTTCTGCAGTAATATACTCTTGGTTAAGCTTAGGACAAATACCGGAATCCGTCAAGCACACCCTTATATTCCCCCAGCTATCAGAGCTAGTAATATGATCCCTAAGCCAAGAAGAGAACCCTTCAAGCCGGTATTCACTGTAAGCACGGCCGGGAACAGTGTATCTTCCACTGGGGCGGCTAACAACAAAGGCAAGAACAAGAAATACCAGTAATAACACTATGAGGATAGCCATGCACACAAGGTAAACTCCAAGAAGGCCCTCTTTTTTCCAGTAGGCACCGATGAAGCCAGTTAAACAAACCAAGAGAACAGCGATTCCCATGAAGACCACAGGCCATCGGAGCCAGCGGATGCACTCATTATCAGGCTTTGAAGCAAGCCATATGCCTGAAGCTATGATGGGTACGGAACACATAAGAGCCAAAAAGTTGAGGAATGCTGTTATGTTGTTGCTCACTGCCATGTCTCTGTTTAGTTTCTGTCTGGGGTGACCTTTCTTTGAATTGGAACAATCTCTGCAGCAGGACAGGGCAGGGCAGGGCAGGGAAGGGCAGAGCAGAGGAAATCTTGTAAAATGTACCTTTTGTTTTAGGATTGGGAAAGTCTTGATAACCACAGAGGAATGAGATGATGAGGTGTGTTTTGGGTGTTTCGGGACTTAGGAGTCTAGAGTTACCAAAGCAGTGTTAAAGCTACTGGGAATCGGCATATGTCACCTAGGAAGGACTGGGTTGTTTGTGGGGTATGGCGTATGGGGCAGTATTGGTTTTGGTTGACTGGTAGTTAAATGTATATGTAGGCAGGACGCGCGTGTTTACTCCCTCTTGACACTTTTTATTTTTATTTTAAAAAATACACAAGGACTCTAATGATTTGATGGATTTATCAATTAAACACAGTCCTTTATTTTCATTAGTTCATTTTTATAATATGTATTAAATAAATTTTATTATTTTTAATGATTATTATGAATATTATTTTTAAAATTTATTTTTATTTTATTAATAAAAAGAAAAAGATAATAAATATTATATGTTTAATAAAGATTAAAATAAATAAAAATAGAATAAGAAATTAAAATAAATTTTTTATTTATGTAAAATTAATTAAAACTATCTTATAAAAAATGGAGGAAGTAAAATTTTTTATTATTACACATGAGATATTGAAAGAAATAGAGACTTGAATACACAGCAACATAAAAAAGTGTGTTTGAAGGTGCTTTGTTAACTTGGCTGGCATTTTTTGTCCCTTTCCAAATAAAAGTTAATAAATTATAACATTATTTTTATTATTAATATATTTAATAGTTAACATATTTACGCGTGAATCCCGTGAATTAGGACTACATATCTTTATTATTTTCCCACTTTATTTTAAATAAAAAATTATTTTAAATTATTTTCTTCCTTATAAAATAAAAAATGTATTTATTGTTTTAAATTTTATTTAATTATGCACACAGTTGATATTCTTATTTATCAAGTTCTAATATAATATTTGGTTAAAAAAATTATAACATAGTCATTTTTAATTAATAATTAAGCCTTTTTCAAATTATTTCTTTAAATTTCTGTGCAAGTTGGTGTAATATAGGAATTAGTAAATTGATTTTACGACTAATTAAAAATAATTTTTTTTTGAGTCATAAATGCAACAATTGTCACTAAATTGTGATATTTCGCACTAAATTTAGTCTCGAAAACTAAGTATAAGTTTTTTCCCTTTTTTTTAATAAAAAAAACATTTGTACAAGTTTTAATCGACACTAATATTATGAACGGGAAGTGATATAAAATAAGGGTAAAAGTGCTCAAATTACAGGTTAATGTGATAATCTAGTGGAGCACTCGTGATATGGTGATAATAATTTTGTCATTTTGTGAATCTAAGCTTAAAGCCTAGTTACAACTTACACACACACCAAGGTCGTACTTAGTTGGATTATTTTAGTGGTAATTACCGTTTGTCTAAGGCTCTGTATGCCCTTGTGAGTTTGGAGAGTGAACATATCATTAAAGCTTTCTCAATGTTTTGGCGTCCTAAATCTTTTTTTTTAGACTAAAAGATTTCATTCAGGGAAATTGAAAGTACAAAAGATGGAAACTTGTCCAACCAAACCAAACATCAGGGGTAGGACAATTTTGTGCATGACTAGGTAAGCGATCACTTATAATATTTGTATTCCTATTAACATATACAATATTGTTAAAGTGATCAATAAGTAATTTATAGAAGTGATTGAGGGGAATATAAGTCATGGATTTTCAAAGATTTCTGTTCACCATTTCAAGATAGTTTTGATTGCACTCCAAAATATTATTGTTAAAACTATAGTTCCTTATTAGCCTAAGTCCCTCAAGAGCACCATCAATTTTGCCTGAATAGGAGAAAGAACACAATTCAATTTTATAGAACTTGTTATAAGTGGCATTTCATTGTTGTTGCGAAAGATAAAACAATCACCTGCCTCTGAGAATTTTCAAGATGCATTAGTATTGAGTTTGAGATAATCTTTTGAAGGAGGTTGTCAAATAGCTAATGAACTATCTGAAACATGTGTACCAATGAGACCCTTCTTCTTGACACCATTTGAGTAGGGAATTGGGAGTTCAAAAGTGTCTGTAGATATTCCTTTCCCTTTGCCTAAACTTTTGAAAAAATTTTTTGTTGAAAAAACATTATATGGAGACTTTTGATGAGAAACATTTTTAGAAATTGAATCCACTGTATATTCGTGCATCACGGAGAGGAATTATGAAGCATAGCATGTCGATTGTTCAAGTATCATCCTTGGCTCAATGGTTTTTCCATCATATGTGGTGACATTTTTATTTAATCAGATATTCTAAGTAATATAAGTAAAGAGTGAAACTTTGTGTGGTTCCATTTGAAGTACCTGTTTCAAAAGCTTAATAAAGGAAAATTTGATTAGTGCAATGTGAAAATTGATTCAATAAAGATGCCAAACCTTTTGTACTTAGAAGACAATAAAAAAAAACATGTCTTAGATTTTTTATTTGGTCACCACATAAAGAATGGGAAGTTGTTTAATCTGCCCACTAACTTCAAACTTAGTAGAGATAATGTTATGGCATCAAAGCCAAAGAAAATGGAGGATCTTTGGTGGTATACGTATTTTCTAAAGAGACTTTCAAAAAATGTTTTTATCATTTGAAGAAAATGAAATTCCCTGGCATTTTTTACATAAAGTCTAGAAGTATATGAGATGATAACAACTCTTCATAGTGAAGTTGTCATTGTCGGTGTATTTCCAAGTTAAAATATCTCCAGAAAAAGCTTTGCAAAGAGGAATTTGAAGTATTCTTTTCATATCATAAGAGTTAAAAACTGTTGCAGAAAGCTTTCATTCCAGTAACCTTGTTCATAATTAATAAGATAAGAAATTCTCATAGCACTGCCACAAGAGGAATGTGCTAGTTTGATTATGCGAAAATAAGGGTGAGAGTTTAGCCATGGGTCACCCAAAATACAGATTGATCGTTCATCACCAATGCGTCATTTAAGTCCTAATAGAAGTTAGTCTCGACTTTGTAATAAGTTTAGTCAGAGGACGAAAGACTTTCTTGTTATTTGGATATGTAATAAGATTGAGAGATGCATAACAATTTACAATCTTTTTAAACAATAAGGTAATACTTCTCAATTGATCCCCACAAAAAGATTATGAATATGTTTAGTAATCAAATTATTGGTATCACTGAAGTTTTTTAAAATCTAAATAAGATTTTTAAATTTTTTATTTATAATTAAATAATTTAAAAAGAACGGGTGGGCATTTTCATTCTTGGGTTGAGCAGTACGTGTGTGGCAACTCACAACTTCTTTGTATGGGCCACAGAAGGCTCCACGGACACGGTCCACCGACCACCACCGCACCGCCTGGCAGCAAAAATGAAGCGTCCAACACTGAATGAAAACCTTGCTTGCCAGGTTAATAATAGTACATAATTATTTACTTTTTCCCACTTTTAAGTCTCACACCCAATGGGTCACTCCGTCCTTTCAGCCCAAAATTCAAGAGGGGAAAGTGTAAGTACAAATTCATCTTTGAAATGGCAATAAAGATACTGATGTATTTTTTTTTTTTTTTGAAAAATCACGTTTTTAAATTATTTAATCTAAATTTGATATCTAAAATTTTGTCCAATAATGCTTAATATTTATCTTCTTTTAGTAACTTTAAATTTTGTTTTTGAAAAATTAAGGTTTTAGAAATGAATCTGAATTTTATGCATTATCTTATAAAATCTCAAACCCATAGAGAGATAAGCCACCCAATCGGTCCTTCATTTTTCTGGGTTAGCTAACTTACTGAATATTAACCTTGGTATGGAAGTTATGCATGAACATAATGCTCACAATTTCCCTCTAGACCTAGCTTCTATAAAAGCTCCATTTATCAATGGCTAAGACCCCCGTCTTGGTGTATAGGAATTTTTTAAAAATAAAGGAGCAATAGCATGGATTGAAGAGTAGCGTAAAAGAAAAGTCCCCTTCTAAACCCGCTTTTCGCACTTTTGTGCCTGTTTTCAACCCGAAGCTGAGGTGACCTCGTATTCAACTCCAAAAGCCTTGATAAGAGGTCGCAAAGAACTACCACTATTCCTATGATTGTTATCCAAAGTCTCCAGGCTACTTTCTGCCTACTTCTCCCTTCCTTATAAAATCCTTTCAATCTAAATTCCTCAACAAAGCCCACAAAAATTCTCCCAAATCTCACCTATGCCTTAGGCCGTGAGTATCTATTTTTCCATTCCATATATAGAGTCCAATTGTAGCAAAATAGATGCAAAATTTCTTCCAATCATCTTAAACAAAATTACGCAAGAAAGTTTTTCAAGCAAATAAAATTGTATGATTTTCAGAGTGGAAAATAGACTCCGAATTAAATGAATATTTTATTTTTGTTTTTAAAATAACAGTAGTTTTTTATTTGAATAATAAAATTTGGTTTCGAGAATTAAAAGTTTGATATGATATTTTTAATCTAATATTATATATAATATATTAATTAATAAATTACTTAAATTTTTTTATTTTAATTAAAAAATAACAAAAAAAATATTTTTTATATAAATATCATCATAAAAAGATTTAAAAGTTAAATGCTATAGAAATTTTGAACTTCGAGTGATGTTTTTAAGAGAAATCGTTGAATTTATTTTTGAAATTTTATCCAAATTTAGCCAAATAGATTTCATTAGATCGAGGGATTAGTACATACTTAACTTAGAGGTGCCTATTTCTAAGATAAGAGACAGAAATACAACATGGGTAAACTAGTATCTTCTTCGTCCTCCCGAACCATTTTCCCTCTGGCAATTGTAGTATACAGAAGCTACAGGGGAACCCAGATTATAAAGCTCAGCAAAGTCTCTAGTTCTGAAGTTCTGGCGCCATCCTGGAGCATAAACTGTCTGCCGCCCCAATTGCTGGAACAGCACGAAAATGAAACGATGGATTCCCAGTGATGGTTGGGGGTTCTCATAGCATACTATTTCTTGGCCTACAATATAACACCATCAATATTATACTCCTTCCCTTTCTAAATATAAAATGTTAGAATGAATTTATTTTATCTATTTGTTCTTGAAATTAATTATCTACTTTTTATGAATTCATTTATCTTTAAAAAATATTTTAGACAATATTAACGTTTAATAATAAGTAAAATGTAAAATATCTTATATTGGAGGATAATATCATATATATGACTTCTTGTATCTTATATTTAGGTACGTCAAGAAGTATTATCCTTAAGTTTTTTACTTTGTCAACGGAAACTTATCTGGGGCAAAAAGCAAAAGCAGCGAACAACTAGGTATAATTCTATCCGAAACCACATTGCGAATTTCATCACATCTTGTCATCATCTTACGATCAAACCTTATCAAAATTTGGTAGCCGTACAGAACCGCATCATAGTTGTCCCTAGCTTTTCAACGATAAGATTAAATATGACTATAGACTGAGTGATTCCAATTTGATTTCTCTCCACCAAGAAGAACAAAACATAGCTGGTGTACATGTTTTGTGAGATTCAAGATTAATAGATTACAGATGCCCCAATAAAGTTTATAGAACCTTATGCACATTAGTCAAACCAAAAAGTTATGTCCAATGTGAATTAAACTGACGGAGTTCAATTGCCAGCAAAAGATGCAACCAAATTACTTAAAAGTACTTTAATCCACCAATAGCCTCATACTACTACTAGCTAGCCCATAGAATCATTTCTCTCTCACTTAAAAATGAATGGGAAATAGGGGAGATTCGAGACCTAGAGAGATTGAAGCAAAGGAAACCTATAAAACTGATCGTTTCTGTTCACCAACCTCACGTGTTGTTACAACACAAAAAAAAGGAGGAGAGAAACTCAAGTATATTATTGGCGAACAAATAGTCACGAAGCAAGAAATACCTGCTCATATTTTTTTATTAAGTCTTTAGTAGCTTTTTCTCAACCTTCTATTATCGGCTTGATGGGTCAAAGAGAATCAAAGCGTACTATATATAAAAAAGAATTCATACCCATTACAAAGATGGAATTTATTTCATTTTGATAGGGAAGTTCGTTCCCACATTTTGTGACGTAAGATTTTATGTCTCCTAGTTTTTTAAAATGCTCTTAATAAATAAATAAATACTATATATATATATATATATATATATATGTGTGTGTGTGTTCTTTAACAAAAAAGAAAAAGTTGATAGTTTATACAGAAGGTACCTACCAAATGTTGCTCCTGTAGGTCGCTGGAATATCTGTCACCAACCTGCATGGAGTTTATTCAGGGAAAAACACTCTTATATGGAGAAGTATAAATTGTTGAAAATTACCCCTCCCCCCTCCAACCCCCCAATATATATATCACTAATCAGAAATGTCATGCATCACCAGTGCAAGTATTCCCGTAGGATTGGATTGCTGGGGCTTGGAGCGTCTGGGTCTACCATGACCTTCAAAATAAACATGAAGAACAAGTACTGTTTTGAGATGTTCCACTGAACTAACCTAAATCAAGGTGAGCCTGGCAGCGTTAGCTGCTAGAACTGCAGAACCAGGTTTTTCTTTTCTTTTTTTTTTTGATAAATTAAGCTGTAATTATAAGGTCAATGAGAAATTAATATAACAAGGATTGCTTTTGATATGTGAAAATAAAATCGAACCATAAATATTGACTATTGAAGTTTTAGCTTAATTAGTGGTATTATAATAAGAGTACGTTGACTACAGAGAGAGAACAAAAGGAAAAAAGAAAAAAAGAGCTATAAGCTCTAGGTGGAATGGAACTTACTAGAGTGTAGAAGGTGCGAAAATCATCACCACCAATGTCAACCCTTGGCTGGTTGACAATTTGGGAGGGTTTGAACTCACAGCCATTACTAACTTCTCGATTGGAATAATGAACTCTAAGGCCTATAGAACTGCTGAAATTGTCCAGAACATCGCCTATAACCCGCTCAATCACAAGGCTATCTCTTGTCTTCCTTGTCATATGGAGCACTAATAATTAAGGTAGTTGGTAATTGGGCTCCCTCATGCATAATTTTGAAGTTGCAGTGGCTATTTATAGCATCTATTTTGTGTGTTGTTAACAAAGTTCTCTGTTGCGTAGGGCTTCTTCAACTTTGATCAAAAGGACCAGGCCTTTCGTATTTTGTAACGCCCAATTAGCAAAAAAAAATTTCTCCTTTAATGGAGTAGTATCTCTCCAAATATATAGCCTTACAATGGAAAAAGGAAATAGGAGTACTATTGGACACGGGTGGAGCCAGAGATTTTTTCATATTAGGGCTGGACTATGCTCTCCACATTCCCGTCTAGAGATGGCCAAGGATGGCAATGGATCGGGTTAAGATGGATCCGGGTCCAAATTCGCCCCTAATGAGGATAGAGAATATTCAGTTTAAGTGAGAAAGTAAATGAATATGAAATTTTAATTACGAGTTTAAGAGGAAATAGAAATAATAATGGATAAGGTGTTGTGTGTATAAGTGTGTCATTAATCATATTTTATTTTTGGAAAGGTGAATAAATGTTCTTTAAATTTAAATATAAAACAATGCATATTAAATTATAAAATATTTCATATGTCATATTAAAACATAAATTAGTACATCAAATATTAAAATAATATATATCAAAACATAAAATGTTACATCAAATATTGCATCATTACATAAAAAACAAACATCAAATGAGATATGAATTCTCCTCATAATCTTAGTTTCAAATCAACTTCATTTCGAATTTTTGTTTTGCATATTTCTATTAACGAATCAGTTGATTAGAGCAATCTCGTGATCAAATTTTTGGACAAAAGCTTCTAACATCTTTAACAACTCATCTGTTGATGGTGCAATAACAAGAATTCTTCGTTCAATATGAGACAACAATTTATAAAAATGATAGTAAACCGTCAAATAAATTATCAATATTCAAAATGTCAAATGGCTTAGTATGCAATTTGATATTGGACCAAATGATTTTGAATCTCAAAACCCATCGTCAAGCCATAAGCGGTACTAAATTCAGTTGGAACGATATTTACTATGAGAGCATAATTATTATGCGTTGCTTGAGCAACTACTCTAAACTCTAATCAATCCAAAGTTGCCTCATCCATATATTATATCAATATTTCTACTAACTAATATTTTTTCTAATTTTAGTGCAACAAACACATATGAAAATTGATTCAAACTGTCGTGCTTCCAAAAAGATTGATTGTTTTTACTATTTGTACTGGATTTTGTTTTATTTTTTTATCTCTTTGAAAAATTGAATCATCACATGTTTGCACTTATTTGAATCATATTTCTTCCATATGTATAGACTAAATATAAGAAAAGAAATTATTTGAAAGAATGAGAACTAAGTATGTAATTGTAGAAATATTTATGATTTGTAAACACACGTACACACACATATATAAACATATAATTTCATTACTTTACCATTTTAACTTTTTATCCATTTTCTTAAATCGATTTGAAAATATGACACATATTTTTTTCTATTTTATCTTTTTGTCCAATTTTCAAACACATTTTGAAAATATGACACATCACATCTTTTCTCTTTTGACTTTTTATGCGATTTTTAAAAATGATTTAAAAAAATAACACATTACATATTTTCTCTTTTGATTTTTGTCATTTTTTAACACGGTTTGAAAATATGACACATTACATCTTTTTTCTTTTGACTTTTTATGTCATTTTTCAATACGATTTGAAAATATGACACATCACCACTTTTCTTTTTTAGTAATAATTTTTTATTTACTAATGTATTGACAAAAATATATCACGTGAAAATAGAGAGATTGAAATTGCTAATGTGCAAATAAATACCTTAGGACATTAGATGATTAATTGAAACAAATATTCATCTAAGTGGTGAATATCTATCTACTTTTTTCAAATACCTACTTGATTTGGATAAAAGTAGTTTTGTTAAGAAAATGAGAGGTAAAAGATTATAAGTATGTTACATATGTGAAAGTTGAAATTGTAATACAAAATGTCGTTCCATTAGCTATGTTTCTAGAAAACTGATAAGATAAAATCAGCATTCATAAATGATGGATTGAATAAATAATCGTTGGATGACATATGATCTAACTCTTGAAATGCATCCTTATGAAAATGTTCAACGGAAACTTCTTATGAAATAAATTCAAAAATGAAGAACACCATTATACTGACTGAAATTTTATTTTAAATAATCTTGTATGCAAGTTTAGATAAAAACTTGATAAGAATAAAATATGCAATGTGAATATATTTATGAAGTTATTTTATTTTGTATTTTATAAAAATTTTACATTTTTAATGTAATGGTTTTTTTTTATACAGCCATGTTTTTAATGCACTATTTTTTATTTAAGTGTGTAATGTTTTTTTTTTATAAAAAAACTAGTAAATATTTTTTAAAAAATTTGAGGCTGGGCTTTAGCCCAACTTGGTCCCAATTTGGCTCCGCCCTTGCTCTTGGGTTTAAATAATATTTAAGGAATCCAGAATAGCCCAATATATGGTACGCATTGAAAGCTGGCCGAAACAAAATGATTCACATCCCATTGGACCCATTCCCATCGGCGGTGGGTGTGCCCAAATCACATTCGGGGTACGGAGTACGAGAGAGCAATAACAAAAACGAATGTAACGAAACCTGAGTGAATGCAGTGTTTATCAAAAGTTGTAATATTTTAGTTTTTTTTAATCTTGAAAATTCATAATTTGAAAGGTTAAACTCTTATTACCTAAGTTATTTTGGCAAGGATAATTGTCCGTTTTTATCTTTATTCTTTGCGTGCTTGTTTATTATTGTTCTTTTTTTTTTTTATCATCCTATTTTATCCATATTCTTTAAGGCATGTCAAATTAAGTGATGGAATCCGACCAAATCATTTGAAGTTTTCAGAAATTTATTTAGAAGATTGTTAACCCATGATATTGGGAAAGTGTGGATAGAAGGAATCGAAAGTGAGTATATCATAGTTTGGACTTTTTTTCGACTTCACAAATTATTTCTTCAAATTCCATCATTTAATTTGATGGAAGGATGACGTTGATGATAAGAATAGAAACAAAGTAATATTATAAGAAAAATAAAGACAATAACAAGCAAACGCACAAATAATAAAGACAAAAACGGGCAAATATCCTTTTAGTTATTAAAAGGCACGAAAAAAAAGGTTTAAAGTTCAAATGTCAATTTAAATTTTGTAAACTCTCTCCAAATTAAGAGATCTAAATAATTTATATTTAGACACAAAGACAACAATAATTTTCTTATTATACATTTAAGATGTACATAGTTATTTGTCGAATTTTTAAGATGAACGCTAATTTAGGCCATTGTAAGGTTAATGGACGTTTAATAAAATTATTAGACTCATATGAACTTTATAATTTTAAATAAGTCATAGTAGTAAAAATGATGACCTACTATAATTTTTTATAATTATTTTGTTGCTATAACTTATTTAAAATTATAAGGTTCATGTTTAACACAATTAAGATAATTTTTTTTGATTAAAACGACGTGTTATGTTGAATAGTACATATTCTGAACCATATACAAATGTCATTATAAAGCGAAGTAAACAAGCTAATAAATATTTGAAAAAAATATTTATTTTTGAAAAAGAGAGAGGAAGATTTGCATGTGTATTTTAGAAAAAATCAACTTAAATTTTTTAAATTCTCTAAACATATTTAAAAATTTTAATTTTTCTTTGTTTCAAATTTGCTACATACAGACAATGTTATTCAGTTGTCAAAGCTTTAAAAATTTAGGGTACTTATTTGGATTTAACCATGTATTCTATTAGTTTTCGAATTTAATTTATACAAGAAGGGTAAAGAAAAGGAAAACGATGATGAGTTTTTTTTTTTGAAATACATGTTTATTTTTCAAGAAAGTAAAAAAAAGGAAAAAATTATTGCTTGAAATTTGCCCTCATGATATATTAATAATTACATTTTTATTTTCTTCTTATTTTCTCATTCATTTCATTATCTTCTCATCTTTTCTTTCGTTCCCTATTTTACCTTCTACGTAAAAAAATAATAATGAAGAATAAATGTTATAGGGATATAATAGTCAATTTTTTAAATATTTTTCATTCTTCCTTCCAAAACAAAGAAGAGAATTTTATTTTGCCTCTCCTTTGCTACTATATAACCAAACCAAGCAAAATAAAATTATTTTATCACCCCTCCCATTAAAATCCCTTCCCTCCCCTCCCCGCTTCCGGTTTTGAACCAAACACTACTACGTAAAAACAACTGACAAAGGCCCAGTAACTATAAAAAGTTTTCGCGCGCCTTTCTTCAAACAGATCTCGCGCCTTTATAGAAGAGTAGAGCTACTCCCGCGGAACACTCAGAAGTCAGAACTCCATGGCTCGAAAACAGAAAACTTAAACATTAGGCTGAACATAGAGATAAAGAATGGAGAGCTGGGTTCCTCTATTTGAGATTTTCATGAACTCCCCATGTCCTGAAACTGAGGCATCTCTATGGCTACAACAATCTTTCAATCCTTCATCAACTTCTCCTGTTTCCACATCCTCTTTCCTTTCATTGCTCTCCAATCCCTGCGAAGCCCTTGTCACCAATTCTTCTTGTTCGCCTCAAAGAAAGAGGTAAGTTCGATCTCTTGTGATTTTTTTTTGTATTTTTGTTTATTGAATTAAACTTTTGGGGTTGGGTAATATGTGTGCAGAACTTTGTATATAATGTCATTTCCGAATGCGGTTCAAGCCCGAATATTATCATTTCTGGTTTATGATCGCCAAAGGTTTTGCAGAAATGACTTGATTAAACTTGCACAAAATATGTTGGGTGAGGGCCAAGAACTTGATTTTTGGGTGAAGAAAACTGCACGGCAGCTGCTCGATGCTCTGTCTGCCTCAGATTATGAATGGATTTCGAACTTGAATTTGGATTCTGAAGACTCAAAAGTGGAGGATAAGTTTAGAGCTCTGCCAGACTGGCTTCGGGATGCTGCCAAAACTGGTGATTCTATACTTCCTTGGCTTCCCATATCACCTGATGAATTGGACTTGAGAATGCCCATTAGTAGTCCTGGAGAAGAGGAAGATATAGGTAATATTGCTGATGAGGAGAGCGATAAACACATTGACGAGATAATGGAAGAAGTTGAGGATGTGACAGATCTTAAGGATGTTTCTCTAGACCCTGAATTTGAAAAGATGGTTGAATCCTTGAGACACCGAATCCTGAATTTTGAGACTTTTCCAAAGGCTGTGGAAATTGCTAATGAAATTCGTCAACTTTGCATTGGGAGTAGAGTGGATTCTTTGTCAGTTTTAAATTTGATTGAACCTTGGAAGGCAGATGATGAGACTGCTTCGGCTTTAATTTTTCAACTTTTAGATGGAAGTGAAGATGAACTTGGTTGGCCAAGTCAGCTTCTTTGCTCAATTATGCTTCCCAAAATGATAGCTCTTAAAGTCCCTGCTTCGCGGGTGCTACTGACTTCTATAATAGAATACTGCAAGGTCCACCAGAAGGCTGCTGAATATGCACTGTTGTTTCCGTTAATGCTAAAAGTAGAGGGGATCAACAATCTCATATGTGATGTGATCACGAGGATATTTAGAGAATGTTTGCATCCTGCCCATGTGTCTGCCTTCTGCCAGAAACTTCTGTGCAAAGGAGTAAGAACAGAGAAATTCATTTGCCTTCCCTGCCACAGATGTCTGATTGCCGGTGAGCTGGAATGGACAGAATCATTCTTTACCTTGATGCAAAATGTTCTTAATCACAATGTTCATTTGACCCAAGACACAGTTGATCAACTAGTTCATGGGCTCTGTAAGGTCATCGACACATTTTCAAGGTCTCTTAAGTTTGGTAATTTTGTATTATGCTTAGTCAACAAATGTACCCCTCTTCTGAAGTCACATAAGCTTTTATTGATTCAAGCAGTTGAAAGAACTAATACCCTTGTGACCAAATCAATACTATCTAAGTTAGCTAGCTTGTAACTTTCTAACTCATTGTTGTTGAACAGAATGAAGTTGGAAGCCTTTTTTGGTGTTACTTTGAAGTAAAAATAATTTTTTCACAGTATCAGATGATACTCTGTCTACTGCTTCTTCTGTGGACTTTTGCAGCATTTGAACTCTATTGCCCTTAGTCTTGGTATGAATTGAAGATGTTAATTCTGTTTTTGGATCAGGGCAAGTGTTTCTATTGCATTTTATTTTGCTGTTTTTGGTGCTGCTTTGAAATCCACTTGTCATTTGGTACTATAAAATGTTGTCTAGTTTCTTGCTAACATGATGACTGTTTGAGTTATTATCAGATAAACAGTGCACAGTACAAATTATGGAGGAAAGACCGAAAGAACTGGAAAGTATATGGGGTGGCAAAATATAAAACATTTTATATGGAATGTTCTGGAAACCGACTTCTGGAAATGCCACTGGCCAGTTTCTACAAGGTAAATGTCAGCAATCTTCTACAGTTTACACCCTTATATATTTATGTTTGCATATTTGCTAGCTACTTTGCTGGTAAATGACTGATCTTCTTGTTCTATGCTTTTTGTGGTTTAATGACTCGGGAAAGGACTATTTGCCTTCTTTTTTTTTCTTCTGTATTAGTCCAAAGACCTAAAGTTGGTATCAGAATCTTATTTAGATGGTGATCTGGATAATAAATGTGTTTGATTGGTCACGCATAAGCATGCTATATGCTCACCATAGGCTTGTGCAGTAGACAAATTATTGACTGAAAGGAAATTTGTAAAATAATTTTCTTTTATTTCTTAATTCCTAAAATTTTATTAACAATGCATAATTTTACCGTTATGTTTTAATGGAAAGTATTCTGGGATTGTGTATTAATACTAGCATTGTTTGGAAAAGACTCAAACTGTCACATCTGGAAGGCAAAGTACAGGAAGCAGTACATATTAGCTTCTCTTGAACTTTGACGACAATAATAGGAAAATATAACTAGGAAAAACAAGCACCCTTTATGGGATAACATAGAATAGGATTTCAAATAGGTCCTCTTAGACAGGAAGATCTTGTTGTCCGTCTATAAATTTCTTCATCATCTGAAATCTTGGACCCTTGTCGTCGAACTTAGTTTTCGCATAAAGGTTCAGATAGTCTTGAAAGGAAAAACCCTCTGGATATAAGAGCTTGGGAGTTGGGGAAATTATGGCATCAGCGGCAGGGTTGTAAAAGGTAGCAACTGAGAGTCTGCTTCCTTCCTTGTTTGCCATGACACGATGCAGAACACTTTTGTAGATTCCATTGCTCAGCACTTCCACCTGGTCACCCGTGTTCACAAAGATCCTGTTGTTCTTTGAAGGTGGAATTCTCGTCCATTCTCCATCTTTTAAGAACTCAAGACCAGGGACTTCATCATCTTGGAGCAAGAGAATGATGCCACCAGCATCGGTATGCTCCCGAAGACCTCTCACCAGCTCAGGGCGAGGACAATGAGGGTATTTTGCAACTTTCGTACCTACTGAAGGACCCTTACTTCCAGAAAATGCTTTCTTTATATGATTTTTCTCTAGTCCAAGATTTTCACACATGAGTTCTGAGAGTTGTTCTGCTAATTTTACCAATTGATCAATGTACTCGTCCACTATTGCCCTGCACATATGCTTTATTTATTAGTAAATATCAACACAGTTCAATCAGTTCTTACATAAAAAAGGAATATAATTTGCTTATTTCCCTAGTAGTTATCTACTAGAAGTTTCCTGTTTGAAATTGTTCTCTGTAATGAGAATTTTGAAGCTTCAGGACAGAGTATGCTAATGGTAATTGGTAACTCACTGGAAGTCCTTTGGAAGGTTCTCAAACTTGTTGATGTTGGACTCTGGTCGATGCCAAATGAAAAAGGCGCTTTCCCAATCAATGTTTCTGGTAATTCCTGACTCCTCCAAGATATTAACTATCTCTGATTTATAAAAGCTGTCCTTCATGTTGTTTTCATAATGCTGATTCACCAGGGACTTAACATTCTCCATCAACTTTTTGTCAATTCCATGGTTCTCAATCTGCAGACGTACATTTGCAATCACTTAAATGACAAAAATAAAAAAAACTGCTATAAAACTTCCAACTGACCAGATGTTAAAATATAAATTTCATTACCATAAAGCAGCCCCATCTCTCACAGGCTTGATGTAGAAGAGCCATCGTGCTGCTCCTTTCCTCACCATTGAGCTTGTTGAAGTCGATCACAGGAATTGCCATCTTTGTCTTTTTTCTGTTCAGAATGACTAAGATATGTAATTTAGGTCTGACTAAGATATGTAATTTAGATGGGTATATATAGGCATGGATGACAGAAATTAGTAATACTGTTGAAAATTAAATATTTATTTTTTATGCAATTTAAGAATTAAGTAGAGATTTTAATTATGAGAAAGTTACATTATTAATCTTATTATTAATATAATTAGTGATGAGATCGTGTAAATTAGTATATATTAAATTTATAAGATTTTTAGTAAAATTTTAATAGAAAAAATATATTTATTTTATGAATTTTAAACAATTTAATAGAAAAATATAGAAATTCAAAAGTAAATAGAAGAGAGGTTATATTTTTATAACTCATGTCCATTTTTATAAGTAGATAGAAGTCTTCTTACTTGTTTTTAATTATAAACTGGTTTATAACTTTTTAAAATATTTTATATTTATTTATCATTATCTATCCTTTCACCTTTTTCTTATTTTTTCTTAAAAAGCTTTATATTTCCCCTTTTTTTTCTCCTCTTTTTTTTATCATCAATACAAAAATTTGCTTATCTCCATTTAATCTTTTATCTCTTTTTTTATTTCTAAGACAATAAGTATATTGAAGACTTAGAAATATTTTATTAGTATGCATAAAAAAGTTTTTTAAAGATTTACTACATACGTCTCAGTTTGATAATCTTATTAATTTTTTACATTGATTTAAAAAATATAATTAATGATATTAAAAAAAATATTTTTTATAAAGTATTTATATAATCCTGTCAACTTTTATCATTATATATATATTTAATAATTTTTTTATAATTTAAAACAAGCATAAAAGTAAAACAATTCTTGTGTATTAAATTGAGAGGTATAAAAATGGACCGAGCTAAAAATACCAGAAAAGAACGGTTAGACTTGAAGCAATGGTAATTGCTACCAGTGTACCAGGTGAGCCACCTTTAATAAAGGATGGGATTATAGGGTGCATTGGAAAAAGGAAGGGATGATTAGTTGGTCCAAGTTCAGGTAACCACCAACCATTCGATTGGATCATTTTTTATTTTTTTTAAAAAACCTTTGACTCTTAAAAAACAATCTCTCTCTTATGCACCAAGATTTCTTTCTTCGTTGAATTAAATTTCCCTGATTCATTTCATATTGTTCCATCCATGTGACTTCCACTTTCTTTCTCTATTGTAAATTATCAACTAGAGTATTTGTTTTTGCCTCTTCTCGAAAACTATGCTCTGATTGGTATGCTTGCTTAGTAACTCAGCAGCTTTAAAAAACTAGGGGCTGTCTCTCTGTTAGTGAAACCCTAATTTTGGTCCTAACATGAGAGGTGTGTCATACCTAATATCATCTGTACCTTCAAACTGTGAACATAATTCAACTAATCTTTCCTGTCATCATTCTACAAGGGAAATTCTTTTCCCGCTCACTGACACCATTAGCCTTCCAGTGGGCGGTTTGGGGCATAGCAGTATAGCACTTGGTTTTGTGTTTGAATTGATTGGTTTTGCCATTTAAAATACCGTGTCTTTTCTTATCTTTTTCTAGTTATTTGAGACAACTATCAATCAATATCATTCTTTCTTTTTTACCCCTTTATAACCCATGTTATGATCTTAGACTCTGACAAGTCTTGGATCCTTTGATCGGCCATTTAACTAAGGGATGTAAATCATACATCTTTTTAAGTATGATGCAAAGATCTTATCCCAAAGTTTAATGTACACATGCTTTTGTTCTTGTTAAAGTTTAAATTTGTGTCAGAAGGATGTAAATAATACATCTTTTAAGTATGATACAAAGATTTTATATAAAATTTTAATACACAAGCTTTTATTCTCGTTAAAGTTTGAATTTATGTTAATCAAATGGTTAGCGCACTAACTTCTACAATGTTAACCAGATCGTGTATGCATGGGTTCAATCAATCATTTGTTTTTCTTTCATTTGAACCTTTGGTCTTTGTTTTCTTGTTATTCCTTAGATAATTCAACAGTGGAGCTCAAACTTTATAGGTGGTTCGTTTTGTTTTTGTCTGTCTCGGATGTCCTTTTATCTCTGGGAAATTATATTACTTCCATGGTTGTCAAATGCGGACTAACTTTTATTTATTGTTTTTTTGTAGCGGGTCAAAACTTGAGAACACACTACTGGTAAACTAGGGAAGTTTCTTAAATCTGTGGTTTGGAAATTAGAGGTGCAGTGGCGAATTCATGTTAGGAAAACTCAGGATTAGGGGACTTAAGACCCTACTAGAAGAAAAAACAAATTACAGAATTAATTTTTAATAAATTTATAAAATTATTAAAATTCTGCACTTAAAATCCTCCACATAAATTCTTTTAAATTTACACTAAGCCCTCAGAAACCTTTGAATTTCTATTTTTATTACTTTTTGAAATTAATCTGTTATACTTTGTTTTATTTATAATCTATACTATTATTGAGTAAGCCTCATTGGCTTCACCGCGAGTTCTTACTCTCATACCAAACTTAATTCTAGAAGCATAATTATGGCAATTTCTTTCGTCGAACACTCTCTTTCCCCCACATTACTTTCTCAAAATGTGTAATGTCTTGTGTTTTATTTTTGTCATTGTTTTTTTTTTCTAAAAAACTCATTAAGAAGACATATCAAGTAAGTTGAAGCAGTCCGCTGGGATATAGTCGAATTAGTAAGATATGGGCTGATATGGAAAGAAATCTTTCGACAACGCAAGTTTGAATCACGTGTGAAATAAATTTTCACGAAAGTTTATATTTGATATTTGAATTTTGGTAACACGTATCTATCATTTGAATACATCTTTCGATTTACAAACGTTTGATTAAAAGTACATTTGATTGTGAATAGATTTCTCTCTCTCTCATCATCAAAAGTAAGTTGGAGCATATCTCAATCTTAAAGAAAATCTTCTTACCTAGTTTGTAATCAAAATAGCTTTAGCCATATTAGCCTTCCTGAAAAGTTATGCATCCTTTATGGTTCAAGAATCTAACTTGATATATGAAAGTATCCATTAGATTTGCATTAGGACATTATTTGCCATTGATGCATAGAGTATTGAAGAAACTATCATAATTGGTCAAAGTAGAATCTTTGCTTTGCTCAGGCCTCAGGGGCTAGGTTTTTCTTTAATTATTAATTAATTCAACACTTCTTTTGAGGCACTAATCTCACGAAAAAGGTGAAGGAAAGTTCAACTATACTATTGGGTAGCTTATCATTTCTCATACGTAAAGTTAAAGAACATCAAATTAGAAGTTAATTTTGAAATAAGTTTCTTCATACTTAGTTTAATTAACAAATTCTTTTTATAGAGAAAATACGAGAGTGATTATATTTAGAGGTGGAGGCAAGGGGGGCAGGTGCCCCAGAATTTTGTTAATGAATAATGAACAGTAATAAATAGTGCATCAACTGTAGTGATATAACACTATTTCCCTTTTTCTTTTTCCTTTCTTAATTCATTTCAATTCTCCCACTATCCTTTCCTTCATTTCCTCTTTTTTTCTTTCAATTTCATATTTTCAAGCTTAGATTATTTCTTACACAGACGCAAGAGCTTTTCTTTCTCCCATCATCTTCACCTCATCAAGGTATTTTTTTGTTTTTGGTTCTTGAATCTATCTATTCAATTAAGTGAATTTTGATTTGAGATTTTTGAATATCTTTTCTCTTAGCTAAAATAAAAATGATAGTTTTTGTCTCTTTTTTTTTTTCACAATTTGATAGCTATAATACATGAATATAATTAAAGCAAGCATGTATATATTTATAAAATAATTTTTCATATTTAAATTTGAATTTTGAAAAATAAAAAAATCCCAATGGCATATTTATTCATTTTCCCTAAATAATGATAATTCATAAAACAATTCTTTGGTTATCTTGTAAATTTTTCTGAACAAGATAAATTACTTTTGAAATATCAGTTTGAGCATTTTGAATTGTATTTCAAAACTTGTCAATAATTTTAGATCTTTGTCAAGAGTTAAAAGAAGATAGAAAAGTCATAAATTTATATCTTATTGATAGATTAGTTGCTAACTCTTTATGTTTCTACAGTTACAGATAAATATGTTTTTTCTGCTATGAAAATTGTTAATACTATATTTCGAAATAAAATGAAGATGATTTTCTAAGAAATTATTTGATCACATATTTTTAAAAATAAATTGCACAAACATTGATGAACTTTCTGATATGAAAGAAAATATATTACAATTTAAATTTTTTAATCAAAAGACCTATAAATAATTAGTTTTTCATTATTATTTATGTTTTATATTAATTTTATATATGCTCATTTTTTTTCTATGCAGGAGAAATTATGAATATAATATTATTATCATTTGATGTATTGAACTTTGATTGTATTGAAAAAATCAAGTTAGATATATTAAATTTATATTATGTTTTTACTTTTATTTTAAATTATGAAATATATGATGTTATAATATAAGAAATACTTAGTATAAATTAAATTATATTAAATAGATGAATGTTGTCTCATTTTATGTCTAAATTATAACATTGCTCCCCCTAAGTTATAAATCTTGCCTCCGCCATTGATATATTATTATATGCTATATTATATGCTCTTTTACGTGCATGTTGCATGGGATGCTATGGGATGCTAATGCTTAATGAGCTTGTTTATTTATCAATTAAAACAAGAAAAAAAATAACAAAATGAAAAGCTGAAAGATATATATATATATATATATATATATATATATCAAAACTATGTAATTCTAACCTTTTTCCTTCAAAAAAAAAGATGAAGAAAATTATAGGAAAGAGGCAAATCCGCAAAATATAAATTTTCCCTTCTAACACGGATTTGCACTCCAAAAAGAAAAAAAAAACGAATTTATCATTCAAATGTATTTGTTTTATCTATTTTAAGAAGATATGGTCAACAACAAGGTAGCGATAAATAATTTCACTACCTTTTTCAGTTATATTTTCTATGTTTGAAATTAAATGTTGTATATTTTTATTTAATTTATTCAAAAATAAATGTTCACTTTTTAAAAAATAAACATATTTTTTATGCAAAATTTTATTAATTTAATAAATTTATATTCCATTAACTCATGATATTCATGAGTCACCGACTTAATTTAAAAAATTTATATCTTACTAACTCGTAAGTTTCACAATTTATTCTATTAATTTCAAGTCAAGAGCGAGAGCGAGTTATAAGTGTTTCGTTTAGAATTAAGTGTTCATATTTTAATTTTGAGATATTCAAAATTAAATGTACAATTTTTTTCTTTTGAATAAATAAACATATTTTTCATTTAACATTCTACCGAGAACATCTTTAATTAAGGGATAAACATCTAGTAATTCATGTAGTTTTATCTACATTGATAACAAGTTGATTTTCTTAAAGTAAATACTTTTCTTAATCATTTTATTAAATCAAATATGAACATTTAATTTCGAATATAAAAAAATACTAAAAAGCATAAGGCAATCTCAAATTAAATGTAAGCAAAAAAAATATACGATTTTAACGATCAAGAGTTCAAGTCATACTTTTAATTTATTTTAAAAAATAAAAATAAATATAAGTATAATTTTGCAAATTAATTTAAAGAGGATGCAAAATGAATGAAATTCAGATGGTTAAAATGAATTTATGTAGACTCCTAAAAGTATAAATAAAATATAAATATAAATAATAAGAAACTATTAAGTTTAAGATAGAAAATTCTATTCAAAGGTGTAGATGGATTTAATTAAAGCACTAACACTTTCGATTGACCCTTTACCTTAAGTTAAGCTGCTTAAATATGAAGTAGTAGTGTTTGAAGGAGTAACTTGTTTTATGATGTTCTAATTAGATGATAAGAAGTATAGACTAAACAACAACAATAGTGTTTGAAGTAGTCTTCCACCTAGATGACAAGATGGATCGATCAAACAACATTTTGTTTATGAGATGAAGGTAGTAGTAGTAGCTTGTTATTTTCGTATATGGATATACATGAATTATACCATTCTAGGACACACTTCTTGCTTTAAGTATAAATGACTTTTTGAATGTTTTTTGAAAATCTATTATTGCCTCCCATTCACACTTGTCTAGTACTAGCTAGCTACTACCTCAAAGAACTACTCTCTCTCAAAAGCTTCTCATTTCTGCCATTTCTTTCATATGAATATACATTTTTTTAGTCAAGAGAGAGCTTCGACTTTTGTCAAAATTTTGATCTTGACTAGATTTATTATTTTTTCCCCTCTTCCTCTAAGTATTTTCAATAAATATGTAGAAACTCTTTATCTTGAGTTTCACTTTTTCTCTCTAGATCTCTAGAGTTTCTATTCCTTTCTTGGAGGATGTTGGCTTTGATATTTTTCAGCCAATTTTTGTGTGATTTTACGTATTTCCATACCTTTGTTGTTGCAAATATTCAAGTCATATGTAATAACTTGTCAACATCTCAGATACATGAATTGATTTACAGATAAGTCAATATTGCTAACTATGAAATGGCTAGTGTAATATAAATTTTTACCCTACTCAAATTTTGAGCAGTCCGATGTTGAGGCTAAGAGTCTCTACTTTGATGCAATTGAACTCATTGACTATGGCAATGTAATAAAATGCATGGCTTTGCTTATCTTTGGATAATTTGTTGTGCATTTTGTGGAACCTCCTTTGTTTTAATATTTTATACATTCTTTTGTATTACACTATCTTGGGAGGGTAATTAATCTAAATGATATTACCTCTATTCTGATGTATTTGTGGGTGTTATAGCTAAATCATCTATTTAATTTTATTACCATTTCAAAAAAAAAAAGAAGAAGCTAGCTACTCCATCTTTCTAGAACCATCTATCTTATGAATGAAATCCAACATTTGAGGAAGACAAATAATGGTTAGTACTCTTTCTTCTATTTATTTATTACTGTTTTCTTCTTTTTTAATATATGTACATATATTTTATATTTTTTTAGAATAAAATAAAATTTTATTAATGAGAAAGATAAGTTAGTGCGATTAAGATTACATAAAAAGAAAAATCATAATACAATTCATGAGCAATGAGATAATCTAATACCAAACTAGCAAGATGGTGAGCTAACTTATTATGACTTCTATGAACAAAAAGAAATAAAACACACATCTAAAGCTTATTAATAAGCTTGTGTTTTACTTTTTTGTTTGTATAAAATTATATGTACCTTTTTTTAAAAAATTGTATTCCATCCGCCTTATTCAAATTGTCCACTTTGGATTTGTATCATAATTGAGATATATATTAAAAATAATAATTATACAATTAAATTTTCTAAGTTTTCATCATTTAATAATTAGTGTATAGATATCAATCTTTCTAAAAAAATACATTCTTCAATAAATAATTAACAATTCATCCAAATACTTAATTACTAATAATTGTGTAATTATAAAAATATGTACTTAAATTAGAAACTAAACAATTTGAATGCGATATCTAAAAAAATATATACAATTGAAATGAAATGGATAGAGTAATATTTATGATTTATTTTTACATTTATTATATCTACCACATGAATAAATTAAATGTGCATATTTGAATATTAATAGTTGAGGCACTCTCAACATGTATAACTTAGGCGTTGTAACGGTTAAATTTGTTGAGTTTGATTCACGTGATCCAAAAAGAAAGATAAATTTTCTCCAAAAAAAAAGAAGATAAAAAGAATATTTGCACGCAATTTAATCAATAGTTTATTATGATGTTACTATATCAAATTTGACAATAGATCTCACCGACCTTTAAATTCGATTCCCATAATCTCACTCAAAAAATAAAAAATAAAATTACGAATTGACATTTAATGTGACTCCTTTTGACCACCTAACCACTTGGCATTCCCCAGTCATCATCCATGACAAGCACCGCATCGCATCATGAGGGTCTTTCCGTAATTTTATGCCACCATCCCTCTTCGTTTCCCTCACGACCGTTAGCTAACCGTTATCGAATCAAATTACCGAACTCCACTTCCACCGTTTCACTCTAAAATTCCGGTGCCGACGCCAAAATCCCAAAAGTCCAACCAAATTTTCTCTCTCTACACCGCAACGGCGCAATGCTCATGTCATTCTCTCTGCTGTGTTCAATGCCTGCTTCGTCTGCTGCTACTTTCTTCGTGTTGTCAATTCCATTAGAGAAATCGCCGTCGTTAATGCCGTCGCCGACGAACTAAACTTTTCTTCGCGCCATACGCCGAAGGAGGATAGTTTTGATCAAATTTTTGACAGAGCATTGGAGAACGAGTTTAACGAGACTGATGAAAAATCCGACGGTTAGTGCGATCTCAGCTCAAACTTGCACAGAGTGCATTTTTGCCGTTTTCTTTGATTTCAATTATTAGTAATTTTTGGCGTCGAAAGTCTATGTGCGTTCGTGTCTCCAATTAGTTTTATTTTCGTTTGCGGTTTATCTCTTAAAGTTGCATGCTTGATTAGTTAAGAAATCTATTTTAAATTTACTAGGATTTTTTTTCCTCTTTGTGATGTAATGCTCACTTGTATTTTTCTTGAAGATATTTCTGCTATATCCTATGGTTATGTTCGGTGTGAAGTGAGCTAATCCTCCCATAAGATTTTTTCTTCGCTTTCCACTGTACGAAAACCGATCTTTAATCAAATCCTCTGTATTCTGTAATCACAGAGAAAATTCCTTTCGATTATCACCAATTCTGAAGCCATAAGAAAAATTATCTGATGGCATTTTGGAAAATGTTAACCTTGACACTTGCAGATTTTTTTTAATTGATTTAAGAAGCTGAATCCTAGTTTAAGGTTTCAACTGGATTAAATTAAGAAAACATGAAGATTGATCATGAATAGGTAAAGCGCCTTTTTATGGATCATAATGTTTCAGGCATGTTGTTAGAATAGGATGTGAAAATTTATTAGCTACGTGGCTCTGATCATATTTACACTTTATTAATGTTTATCCTCAGATGAAAATACAGTTTTAATGTTGTCCGTTTGATTGCTAGAATTTTGGAGATAAAGAAACATTTCCTCTGATGTCTTTGTCTTGCTCTTGCAGCTTCAGATCATGGGAGGTTCAACAATAGTGTAGCAGAGAAGCAGGTCACATGCATGGCTCCTTGAAATGTTTTATGTTTGTTAACATCTATTGACATTTTTCATTCTTTAGTTAATCCTTTAGCTCTTGGAATTATTTTTTCTGTATTTTCTCCTTCAGAGCTGCATAACAGTAGATGCATGGGTTGGGATGACCAATTGGTGATAGGTCGGGAAATTATGAATCAGGATTGTTGAGTCCCTTATTGAATCAAGAGTCCTGATAGTTCTCTTTGTATTTGAAATACTATCTATCATCGATTACCAACATGGGAAATTGACTATATAATTGTCTTAAATACAAGAAAAACATAGCTTCTGAGTCCAAATAAATAGTAATGGTGCAATAGTATAACTGTATACATTGAATATATTAAATTGGTTTATGATATTCTGGATAGAAAATTTAGGGCATCTGTGAATAAGCTTTAGTTCTTTTTCTATTTTTGAATTCTGTTTGAGGTGGTTATTGAGTGCATTCTTCCTCAACTGTTTCATTCTGGTAGGCAGTTGTGGAGACTGTTGCCAAAATTATGCAAAAGAAAAATGACATGGAGGAAAAGTATGTCTTTCTATTCTACAATAGTTAATAATATACTACCAAAAGGTTTCTACTGAAGTGCCTTATCTTCTAGTGCTAATTAGCATGCTCGATTCCTTATAGATAGGTAACCTCTATGTATTTTTGAAGGTCATTTCAGTTTCAAGATGTTTTCACCCTTGATAACGTGAACGTGGCTGAAGATACACCAGCATTGATAGACCAAATGGTAATTTATCCACCAATTTGCAACTCTCTGGGTCATGTTCATATTATTTGATCAAGCATGTGAACGCGTTTCTTAACTGTCAGGGTTGTATAAGATTATCCTTTAATGTATATATTAAAAAAAAATTATCAGGACAACGCCTTCATTATGTCTAATCCCAAGTCAAAAATTCCAATATTACAAATAGACATAAGGTTCTCCATCTCTCTAATATTGCCCTCTTTAGTACCTTTAGCCCAGGGAACTCGTGTCCGATAAATGGTGCTTACTTATTCAAAATGGTCAAATTTCTATTTGGCAGGTTAATATCAGATATGGTAGTTGTCATTGTCTCTGCAACCTGTGGCGGCATTGCCTTTGCTTCTGCAGGACAACCAGTAAGATAGTTGTTGACTATGAGATGGCATTGAATTATTTTCTTTTTGATTCATCACATTATTCCTGGTGAAAAATCGTTCCATATTAAGCTTTGAAAAGTGATTAAAATGCTTTTATCAAGTTAAGTTGTAACCTCATGTTGAGATACATCCAAAGCAGGAAGTACAAACACAATGCAAAGACATAAATCAGCCACAATCCAAGAACGAGAAGATTTGTGATCATTAGTACATTTAGCTTTACATATTGTACATAATTAATTTAGTAGTTGCCAGCTCATCACTAGTGTATATATATATATATATATATATATATATAATGATGTAACTGTCAATTGAGAAGAAGATTTAATAAAAAACTCGTCTGCACAAATTCTCTCACTACTACTTAGCTTTTCTTTCAAGCTATTTTTGTCTCTATCTTGAATCTTCTTCATCCTTATTCATTTTCATCATCTCATGCCTGTAATAAGTCTCTTCTGCTGGTCTGCTTATATGAATCTTGCAGGTTATTTCTGGGCATTTGCTAGCAGGATCTATTATTGGACCAGGGGGTTTCAAATTTGTCAGTGAAATGGTGCAAGTATGTTGCTTTGATCATGTTTCTTGTCAGGCAGCTAGTGCTTCATATTAAACTCTTATCTCTAAGTATCACCTGATCTATGGGAGTGTTGAAAAATGCCTCATATATGATTTCTGAGATTTTCTTGCCTTTTTGGTCATGGTCTCCACGTGCTTGCTATTTTTGTGCCCTTCTTGATGGGAGATGAAGAAAGAAGGGTTTAAATGTGAATACATTAGAAATCGCCACTCTTGTTCAAATCTTTTTTTTTAATTGTTTAATACACACATTTTTCGGACCCCTACCAGTTTATAATCCAAAATAAAAGATACAATAAGGAGGGCATAGAACCTTACCTCATGGAGAGGTGGATACAAATTCAATTCATACAAAGTAATGAGATAGCTACTTACGATGAATTGAAGGGAAGGAAGTGCTATCCAATTAGCATAACTTCAAATCAGCTAACTGGAATGTAGTTCACATGCTATTACTTCTTACTATCTGAGGCTGTATTTTTTTACTCCCATGTTGTCTTCTCGGTCTTAGACTGATATGCATCTATTCAGAAAAGGGGGAAAAAGAAAGAACTTTCTACTGTATGTTTCTTGATTGTATCGACTAATTGCTTGCCTTTTGCTGGGTTGCAAGGAAGAATTTATTAAAATGTTGGCTTTATTGTAACATTTACTGATAATTTTTGTTGGTAGAATGTCCATAGTCATTCGTAAGTTTAATTTATCCCCCTCTCATGCTAGTTCCCATGCAGGTTGTAACTGTTGCTCAGTTCGGTGTAATTTTTCTCCTCTTTGCATTAGGCTTGGAGTTCTCTGTGGAAAAGGTTGTCCTATTCCCTTCCTGAACTTCAGATTATGCAAGAAAAATAGAAGTTTTCTCAATCTAAACTATAATTGCAGCTTCATGTTGTTCGAGCAGTTGCTGTTTTAGGAGGGCTGCTCCAGATTCTTCTTTTATGAGCTTGTGTGGGATAACAGCCTCTGTAAGTTATTTGGTTACTTTATAATGTTGGTAATGCATGGGTTTATTGCCATGGCATATCATGTGTTTTTAGCTTTTGCACATGGGACTGGGTGATACTACATTCTTGTGCTACATATGAACTAAGCCATAAAATTATGGTTGTGGAACTTTGAAGTCTACTTTGTCATGCAATAACTATATTACAATATCAACTTCGTAGCTTTCCTCTATTCCTTATTTCTTTCTTTTAACTGATATTTTAGCTGAATATTCTTGCAGTTATGTGGTGGTGAAACATCAGAGGGGATTTTTGTTGGTGTCTTCCTTTTGATGTCTTCAACAGCAGTGGTATATTCTCTCTAAACCATATTCATCTAGTAAGAGGGATTTCAAAGAATCAACCTTCATAAAAAACTGACCACTTATAGTATTGTTGCAGTTGTTATTTAACATTATCCAATTATTATGTGTTTTAATGTATAATATTTTCACTCATCTGTCTAATGCATTTTGATTTTGAAGACTTTTATATATTATATTTCGTATAACAGATTTGACTATGAAATTTAGTCAATGTAACTTCTTAAACAGAAAGTGGAAATGTATAAAGCTCTATTCTATTTGACTTGTAGACACAATGATCCTGAATATCGTAGCTTCTACATTTAAATATTTACTTCTTTCTACTGAATCTAATTGTGTTAAAGAAGTTCAAATTGTTCTTACTAGTGAGTTAAAAAGTGGTTTGGGTACAAGATTTCCAACTGCTCTTTGTTTGTGACTTCCTTTATGAGAAACTGTTCAATAACTGCAAGCATAGCAAACACAACCTTTGTGAATTCTATTTCTTATGGGAGGCAATGGTCAAGTTAGAAACTTCTTGTGGAGTGTAAGAATCATCATTGTCCTCAACATGTCTTCTATTTGTTTTGTTTCTATTGAATATGGTGCTATTTCTCTTTTAGTTGATTAGCTTAGCAAGCCCTTTTATTTATTTATTTTTTTTTTTTGGGGGGTGGGGTGGGGTATGAAATTGTTTAATAAGTTTTTAATTTTAAAGCATTGAGACAATCTCTTCGAGCAAATATACGGTTGGTTTTGTTTACCTTCTCATTCTGCTATAACTGGCCCTAAAGCTGTAATTATATGGTCCATGTCACAGGTTATAAACTTTTTGATGGAAAATAATAGTATCAGTATGCCTCATGGTCAGGTTACTATTGGGACCCTAATTCTCCAGGTATATGCATCATAATTTAAACTGTAAATTCTTGCATATCCTCCTTAGATATCTTATTTTGCTGCTATTTTCTTTTTATGCATGTGTATGATGCCTTTATCCTGTTTGCATTTTCTTTTTATGTTCCTTTTTGCTTATAACAATTAGGGATTGTACTGGTTGCCGGGATTGTGCTGTAGGTTTGCTGTTTGCATTGCTTCCTATTCTTGGTGGTACATCTGGTGTTCTCGAGGGAATGGGTTCCATGACCAATAAGTGAGTAGAAGGGCACAGAGAATTTGTTTTCCGTGTTGACCTCTGAGCTAAAGATATCTGCACCATTCTACACATAATGCTACACAGTGTGCTGTGATTTTGTGGCTTAAGTATACTCTCAGGATTCATGTTGGTTTGATTTGTTATATGATTTCTTCTTTATAGGAAAAGATTTTTATGTTTATTTTTTATTATTATGTTTAAATCCTTGCTGGTTAATATATGAATTCAGCCCTTAATGGGCCATGCTGAGTATTGCCCTGAAATATTCTACATTTGATGTGCTCTTCACTCCTCCCCCATGCCCACATTCAGATGAAGGAATCAGAGAAAAATGATTGTCTATGCATGTGGATCCTAATTGTAAGTTTTGAAGCAGTGATTTACTGCTGTAGTAATATAACAATGGCATTAATTACAGTCTGCTGCAATGTTGGTTCTGAAGGCAGATCTGCTGAGAACATTTTCCATTAGCTTCAGTTTACTTGTTGCTCATCTGTTGATTGTTTAGAGTTAGATTTATCCAGGAGGCAGTGCTTACATAGCTCCAGTTATTCTTGTGTTCGCATGTGACTAAGGATCATACAAAATGTATGACATTGGAAGCTATATTGTCCTTTAAATACACAAAAATAAAGCTTTACTGGGAAAGATGATAAATGATCATGCACAATAAGTTTGTAAAAAAGGTTTTGTAATTTCTTCAATTGATAATTTTTAATTTCTTGTACATTATCAGGCAAATGTCATTAGAGGTTTTTCAAAAAAAAAAAAAAAATCTTCTTTTGTCTTTTAGATTGGTTATTTTGATAATGTTCTTGGGGATTCTATCAATACTATCAAGAACTTGTTTACCTCAGTTTCTCAAGTTGATGATGATACTCTCATCAAAGGTGATTTGTCTCTTGCTAAATGATGCTTCACTGCTTTTCTGTCACTTCCTTTGTTTGGCTTAGTTAATCTGAATTATCTGCAGACTAACGAGCTTTACCAATTGGCATACGTGGTGTTCTGTCTACTTGTTGCCTGGGTTTGTCTCATCTCCCAATTTCTGAGTACCATCTCTTGCTCATTTGAACTCAACTTAAATTTTAATGTACTAGAAATTTATGTGTGGAAGCATCTTGGGCCTCACTTCTACACTTTTGAATTTTTCAGAGATAGATGAACAAAGTTTCATACCCTTGGGGATTGGCTCTCCGTCTGTAATTATAACATATTTTGTAGCTAGTGTTCCATGTTAAACCATAAAAGCTAGCACTTAGGCAATTTTTTCTTTCAACTAGTTCTTAAAATTGGTAAACTGGCTATTTTCAGAATCGATGGAATATATGCCAATGTTTCTTTATGAATTTGCCATCTGTCTCAGGGTGTCAATTATTGACATTATAATTCCATATCAGTGTAGTGAAAAACTGGGTCTAAGCCTTGAATTGGGTTCTTTTGCTGCTGGGGTGATGATATCAGCAACTGATCTTGGTCAGCACACACTTGAACATGTATAATTCCAAGTAGTTTATTCATATATCTCAATTTTCACAGTAGCATTCCCATTTTCGTATTATATTCTTTCATAGCTAAGCATATGGGCTTATTGTTGATCAACATCCCAGAGCTTTGTTTCTTGGATATAATTAAATATTCTTGAGGGAAACTTAATTTCTACAAAAATTAAACAGGAATATGTGGAGGTTGGGTATATGTGTTGGTCCAAAAATTTAAGGTAATGATGACAGGATGCTAATATCAGTATCAACTTCTGAGTTGTTTATTACTGTAAAAAGAGAAGTGGATGCTTCTACTTTGGACCCAAAAGCAGTTTCTGGCAAAGTTTGGTTGGTTAAAGGACACTGCATTGCATTCAAGAAGAGTACTTGAGTTAAAAATAATTCACTTTGAGAAACTATTCTATAGTTCTCGTGTAGTTTATTAACTGCTCTTTTCTGATATTTGAAGACTGTTTGCTCAATTTGTTCATTATCTTGTAGATTGAACCTGTGTGCAACTTCTTTGCTGATCTTTTCCTAGCCAGCATTGGAATGCTTATTAATGTCCATTTCCTTTGGAATCACATCGATATTTTAATGGCTTCTGTATTGCTGGTGATTATCATTAAAACAGCTGTAGTTGCGGGAGTCGTTAAAGGATTTGGATATAGTAATAAGATTTCACTTCTTGTAAGTTTTTCTCAGTAATTTGCAGTCATGATTTATGTAAAATGTGTTGACAGTGGAAGCTTGGCCATAAGTTTGCTGTAGGTTGGGATGTCTTTGGCACATATTGGGTAGTTTGCTTTTGTTCTTCTAAGTCGTGCTTCAAATCTTCATCTGATAGAGGTGTGGTCTATTGTCTGCACTCCCTTTTGGTTCATGCTATATCAAACTCTGCATTTGTTTGCAAGAAATGTGTACTAATTTATATCTCCTCGTAGTAATTATTCAGGTACATGAAATTAAAATGCATAATGAAAAAAGTGGCCTTAATGAGATTTTCTTCAACATTTTTCTGAGAAGTTTGCCTTTTTCTTGTCTTTTCACTTGGTTAGTAACACTAATTTGTCAATCTCACAGTGTAAATTGTACATGCTGCTCCTTGGCACGACAGCTCTCAGCTTGGTGTGTATATCTGCTTTATCTTGTTATGTGGAAATATCAACTATAGGTCATGATTTTATTTTATTCCATGTTGGATCCCCAGATAATGATGAAAAAGACTACTTAGAGAAGTTCAAAAGGAACAAAAATGATGGTATGTGTTGGCCTGGGCTTAATTGGGCTCAATTAGTTTGCAGGCAAAGTATCAGAATACTTGAGTCATGCTCGATTGTTCATATAACTAAAGCTCAACTGTAGTTCAGTTAGGACCAACTCAGATCATTTAACTTAGCTACTTTGCAAATGCATTCTTCATTTTCAGTCCTAATTCATAATAGTATCCAGTTACTTATAGTGGGAGTGATTTGCGAAGACTTGTCTTTTTCCATTGAATAACTTTTTCCGACTTTACTATCTGGGAATTTTAATATATATGATTTTTTTTTAAAAAGAAACTTCGTGTCTGCTTAACTTTGCCTTTTATTTTCCCTCCCCATGCATATGTCTGGTTTTGTTGTGTCCTGAATTAGGCATGCAAACAGCTGACAAAGTAGTCACGCAGGTTACTACACCATTTCTTTTCAAGTTGATTCATGCTGTTTTGTACCTTGGAATGCTATCGCATTGGTTTCCCTCTGATTCTTCAAAAGAGGTAATTGTTTTTTTTTCAGAGTATATTTGATTCTGTCAGAGTTTTTCCGGCATACATTCGATGGTTTCTGCATTCTTTGCTTAAGAGTTTTCTGGTGTCTTGGATCTATTTTATGGTCCAGATAATTCTGTGTGATAGGCATATTACTGTGGCTCTCATTATAGCAGTATAAACATGTACCAAACTATTTGAATGTCTTGCTTACGTGATGGCCTTCTTATGCTATGGGGCACAGGTTGCAAAGAAGCAAAGGAGGTTGACTGAGTTAAAATGTTTATCATGATTAGGGAGCTTCTTGAGGTTATCAACTTACCAGGCAGTGCAAAGGCAGCTGAAAGATGAACAAATAGTACAAGGTGACACGTTCACTGGCTACCTTTACATGTTAAGTATAGGTTATCTTGCCAGTATCATTTTTGTATCTATGTCAGATCATATAGTTGTTTTGGCAGTGGCTTCTTATATAAAGTAACCGCCAATTCTGTAATGCAATTTATTCATTCATTCATTTTTTCCCCCTCGATCTTTGTAAATAATTTCCTTCTTACGTTTTTTTCCAAGATAAGTGGAAAAAAATTGAGGTTTAGTGAGATGTATCTAAATTTGTGTTAACACTCTTGATCTCGATGATAGTTTTACAGCACATGCAGAATATTTTCCATGCAAGCACTGATCGTGCAAACAACATTCTTTTCTTCACAATTTGTCTCTTTGATTTTTTTCAGCATTTTATCAATGGACTGTTTTGGTATTTTTGAGGTGTGTTTTCTCTTTGCGACTCTAGTTAGTGATAATGAGGAAATAATCATGCGGTATTTAGTGAAAGTGTAGGGTGGAAAGATTTCATTCATCTTCCTTCTGAGGCATGCTAATTAATGCAGTGAAATTTCCTTGCAATCATACCCGTGATTTGTTCATGTTGTAGATATCTTGATGCAGAAGATGTCATAACAATCTGATACTGCAATTTCTAGTCCAGGTATTACATGCCATTTTAGTCTTAAGCTGCATTTTGCTGGTTGGTACCAATCCTTAACCCAGCAGGTGATTAGTGAGGCTTCATATGTATAATGTGCTGTCTTGTGATGAATCAATATCCAAATCAAAATAAATCTAAAGCAAACCGCGCCTTCTTGTTAGATACTGTGAGGAAATCTAGAACAGGATCATAGAAAAGTTTAGGCCAGCAGATATAGTTGATGGATTTGGGTCATTATCCTGAGATATTCAGTAGCTCCTACCTATTTTTTGGTGTTCATTTTCTGATTTATTTGCTGGATTGAAGGTGGGGCATGCAGTCTTGAACGTTCTCAAAGATATTCTCATGAAATTGCCCAATATCCCCCCTTTAGGGTTTGCTTGCGCTTTACAGGCAGGCATAAGTTGGAGCATTAGTGATAGTTACTAGCACGACCACAAAGAAAGAGTCCACAAAGGTATGGTTTGCTTTTCCTGCAAAAAGGACAATTTTTTGTTTCTCTTCTTCTGCTATTATTGTTGACTGTGGAAGCAGCAGCACCTGCACCAGCAAGAAAGGCCTCTGAGGGCGTGTCCACTTCTTAGTCACGTATGCTAATAATGCAGCATACCCATTCAGTCCCAATCTAATGGATAAAGCTGTAATAAGAATAGCATAAAAGTCAAAATACTTAAAGAAACAGAAGCCTTTGTGTGTTTGTGTTTGAGAGAGAGGGGGAAAGCATATATTGCCCTTATCATAAATGTTACTGTTTCAAGGAGTACTAATACAGCCGTTGTTTCCATTTATCCAAATGTATTTTTCCAAAAAGGGTCCGCCAAAAAACTACATCGCTTCACTTGGCTTGTCTTATCGTTCAACAAGCTGTTTCGTGTTCCTGTTTAGTGAAAAATGCACTTTATCTTTCTGACTCACCTTAGTTTTGGCCTTTTATCTTTTGGTCTACCTTGACCTCTCGCAAGAACTGCTGTGAAAAATTTATCCAAAATGTTTGTCCAGAGAACAACTAGGAACCCTTTGATAGCTGTGGATTGAAGACCTTAAAGAGTTGTATCGACAATGACCATTTGATATTCAACAGTTAAAATTAAAACTTTAACTCTCCTTATTTTGGGATCAAAGAAAAATGGAATTGATATAAGAAGGAATATTTACCGCTAGCCAAGGTTCCTGAAATGAAGAGAGGAAAGGCTTGGCTTCTTTTAAATTTTATGAACAGCTTGTAAGCTACAGCCATGGCTTCTGAAACTAAGTAATGAAGAAGACTCTGTAGAAGCATTGTCGGATGTGATGCTCACTTGATGATGCGACAAAAACAGCTATATTGAAGGCGACAAGACGAGGGCACCATTTTGAGGGTACGTTCCTTGACATTTGAATGAATTGTCTTCTACCAAATTTTATTATAGGAGATTAATAATATCATTCGCTCTATATCTTTTTGTACTATTCATATATTTTGTCTAGTAGATGTGATATATCAATTAATCTAAGTTGTGTGTGAATAATGTGAAAGAAACGCTGAGTATACAAACAGTCAGTTATAACTCGTTGGAAGTTATAACTAGGACTTAACCTGAAAAACAATTCAACAAAACGTAAATCACACAAAAACGTTTGTTAACGCAGTTCGACAATCCTCTTGTCTACGTCTGCGGGGCCCTCACCCAGATTAGTTTGCTCTTCAAAAGTACAAAGGGATTCAATACAATTTTCCCTATGACTACTCCTTGCAAACTAATCACTCGATCACTATAGCTCCTCACTATAGTATTGCTGATAAAACAGCCTCGATTTCACATCATTCAACGAACTACTTAATCCAACAACTTGATTAAGTAGTCTACTCGAAAATGCCCTTCAACAACTAAGGGACTTGTTCAATACAAAGAATAATCTTCTACTTGTTCGAGTATCACCAATAAGCACTCATAGACATAGAATAAACTCGAACTATTGCTCAGCAATTTCTCAGCATTGTGCAACTGATTATTGCTTCACAACCTTTGAACCGATTCTCTCAATATTCACCTTCTTCTCTGATTGCATTCGGTTCCACATTAATCTGCACGAACATCTTCTTTATATAGAGTTAGAAGTCTCTTCCAAACAATCCTTCTCCTAATAGGAATCAATCAAGGATATACTTCAATATCTTCCAATATCTTCCAATATTCTTGTTCTTCTCCTAATAGGAATCAATCAAGGATATACTTCAATATCTTCCAATATCTTCCAATATCCTTGTCCATGTAGACTTCCTAATCTTTAACCAATAAAGATTTATCTCCAAAGATAGCACATAAAAAGATATAGCATATCTTTTTATCTTCAAAATAAATTGCCATCAATCTTCCAATTTAGATTTAGGAATAATCCTAATTTGTCCGTAACAATCTCCCCCTTGGCATTTTATTTTGAACAAAAACACCATTGAGATCAAGCACAGCATCTCACCAGTTAAAACTCCCCCTGAGTTGTATCTTTGGAAAAACAACATTTCAGCATCAATCAATCACAAGAGCAGTTCACATCAGATAGAACTGATAAGCAGAATTATATACAGAATACGCAATATACTCAATATGCAGTTACAGTCATCCATACTAAAAAAAAATATTGTCTCAACTAACTACTCCCCCTTTTTGGTCACAATCAAATGCCAAGACTTCAAGATTTCTTCGACAAAAGCTCAAACAATTTGTCCATCTTCTGACTCATATCCTGTTTAAAAGAAATAAAATCAGCAGCAAGATGGTTTACTTGAGTTGCCAGAGAAGAATCACTCGTGGATGACCTGCCTTGAACACCAACTGCAGCAAAATCCTCATTGTCAGAATCATCATCAACAGTTAGAGGAGGAGGAGCAGTACCCAGAATACCAGCCTTAGATCCTTGCAAACTTCTCTTGGTTATCCGATGCACATTTTTAATATTTGAAAGCTCCACATCAGCCTGACCAAGAACAACTTCATTCTGCAAGACAATTTCTGTTATCAAACAGGGACAACACATAGAAGAAGTACCTGATTTCAGATTGGCATAAGTTAGTATGCTATCAAAGATAAGCTGACCAAGATTAATCTTTACACCATTTCCCAAGGCATAAACTAACTTAGCTCGATCGGGTTTAACCCAAGTAATATTCCCTGATGGCATCAAATTGAAGAGAGAAAACTTATTAAACACAGAATACTGCCCAACAAGTAAAGCTGACTGCACCAGTCCCATTTCAGGCCAAGTTTGAACTTGCCCACCAGTAATTTCTTTGATCACCATATCCAAATCCTCCACCAATTGCAAACCACTGCCTTGAATAGATGGATAAAATGGCAAATTCAACCTGTCAGCAATTATTCTTGGCGAAAACTCAATCAACTTTCCACGAACAAATACCTTGTGATAGGACTCACTGTCTTCATCACAAATTGTATTATCTAAATTTGCATAAAATTCTGTAACAACAGAAGTAATATATCTTGTAGCAAATTCTCCAGCAGTCAATAACCGAGCATTCTGAAAGAATTCTATCATATCATATTTCTCAAAAGATGACCTATCAATAAGTTTCTCCAGCAACAACATACGAGTTTTGAACTTTGACCATCTTTCAGATTTTGTAGTATCTTGAAACCTCTCAATTACTTTCTTTCCAGACACTTTAGACTTCTTCTCAAGCACAACTGGAATCGTTTCAGTGATTTTTCTTTTGCCCTTATCTTTTGACTTTCTCTTACTATCAGATTTTTCAACAATGTCTTCATCTGATGCATACAGATTAAAATCACCCCTATTTGCTCTAGCCTTTGTTCTTCTTTTAGAAATTTCACTCTCAGAAATAATTTTCTTTCCAGTTGCAACTGACTCTTGAATACCAACAGTAGACTCAACAACCGGTTCAGAAGGCAGTGTTTCAGAAATACCTGGAACATTAGATGCAGGAGATTCTGGTTCAGACTCACCATTGCCACCATCCGAGAAATCTTTGTCACTGGAGTCATCATGTGCAGGGGATTCCGCATCAGAATGATGAAGTTCAGCCTCAGCTTCAGTTGCATCTTCCAAGGACTCCGCAATCGTAGGTAGAGGGCTCTTCTTCTTCTTGGTTTTCTTCGTCTTTGTGGTGGACGAAGAGGAACCTGAGGGTTTCGAAGGAGTGGACAGAGAAGATGACTTCTTGGCATGACTAACCTTCTCCTTCTTCGAAACTTTGTGAGTCCCAGTATCTTCAACTTGTGATGGTTGAGTAATTGATACCAGAACTTCTTCATCTTGAGGAGGGACAACTTCTTCCTGTTGTTTCTTAGAAGTCCTTGTTTTCTTTGCAGGGGATTTCTTCTTTGCTTGAACTTCGGAAGATTGAGATTTTGAAGATCCTCTGGTTTTCGCCATTGATGTAGAAGAAAGACACAGCAACTAGGGTTTTTCAGAGAGAAAGAAAACCGAGATAATATGCTTGCTATAAGAGAGAAAGAGAGTCTGAACTTTGACTGCAAGATGCAATTGATAGAACAATTGTGAATGCTCAATCAATTTAAACACACCGAACAGACTCCTTAATTTTAGCACCTCTTAATTGAAAGATTTCCTCCCAATAAAATCCAACCGTTATAACCCCTCTTTCTTTCTTTTTTTTTTTTTTAAATTCAAAAACAAATAAATCAAACTCATTCAACCAACTAATACAACTATTTACACGGTTTGCAAAATTCTCAATCTACATCTGACACACGCCCAAAGAATTTCGCAATTCTTCAAAACGGTTTGGTTCAAGTGGCTTTGTAAATATATCTGCTAACTGTTTCCCAGTTTCAACATACTCCACAGTTACAACTTCCTGTTCCACCAAGTCTCTAATAAAGTGATGACGAATGTCAATGTGCTTCGTTCTAGAATGCTGAACCGGATTCTTACTGATGTTGATAGCACTTTGATTATCACAATACATGATCAATTCTTTCTGCTTAATACCATAATCCTCCAACATTTGTTTCATCCAAAGAAGTTGAGTACAACAACTTCCTGCAGCTATATACTCTGCTTCAGCAGTGGACAGAGAGATACAACTCTGTTTTTTGCTAAACCATGAGACCAAATTGTTGCCCAGAAAGAAACTTCCACCAGAAGTACTTTTTCTATCATCACCATTTCCTGCCCAATCTGCATCACTGTATCCTACCAAAACAGAACTTGTATCTTTAGTAAAATAAATTCCATAATTGAGAGTGGAATTTACATACCTCAATATTCTCTTTACTGCTTTCACATGAGACTCCTTTGGGTTTGACTGATATCTTGCACAAATTCCCACACTGAATTGAATATCCGGTCTGCTTGCTGTCAGATATAATAAACCTCCAATCATGCTTCTGTATTGATGTTGATCTACTGACTTCCCCTTTTCATCTTTAGTTAACTTTTCATTTCTGGACATGGGAGATCTAACTGTTTTACTTAGTTGTAACCCAAATTTCTTCACCAAATTTGTAGCATACTTTGCTTGAGACACAAAAATTCCATCCTTCAACTGTTTAATCTGAAGACCGAGGAAGAAGTTCAGTTCACCAACCATACTCATTTCAAACTCCTTTTGCATCAAATCAACAAATTCAGCAACAAGCTCGTTTGATGTTGATCCAAAAACAATATCATCTACATAGATTTGTGCAATCATAATTTCTCTTCCAGACCTTTTAATAAACAAGGTTTTGTCAACTCCACCTCTTTTGTATCCTTTCAACAAGAGATACTTAGTCAATCTTTCATACCATGCGCGTGGTGCTTGTTTTAAGCCATAAAGAGCCTTCTTGAGCTTATAAACATGATCTGGAAATTCAGGATTAATGAACCCTTTTGGTTGTTCCACATAAGCTTCCTCATTCAAATATCCATTCAGAAAAGCACTCTTCACATCCATCTGCTGCAACTTAAAACTCATTACAGTTGCAACTGCAATTAGCAATCTTATAGATTCCAATCTTGCTACAGGAGCAAATGTCTCATCAAAATCAATTCCTTCCACCTGAGTGTAACCTTGAGCAACCAGTCTTGCTTTGTTTCGAGTTATGTTTCCCATCTCATCTGTTTTGTTTCTGAAAATCCACTTGGTACCAATGACATTTAAATCATTTGATCGTGGAACCAATGTCCATACTTCATTCCTTTCAAATTGTTCAAGCTCCTCTTGCATTGCAGCAATCCAAAATTCATCGTTCAGAGCTTCATCTATTTTCTTTGGCTCAAGTGTTGATGTGTAACAAGCAAACTGAACCATCTCTCTATAATTCAATCTAGGCTTGTTTCGAGTTTGAATACGATCCTCCAAGTTACCAATAATTGCATCTTGAGGATGATTTTTCTTCACTTTAGATGAGGGTTGTCTATCAGTGATTTCTGGCACCAGTTCTGATTCTGTTGTTTCAGTTTGATCTGCCTCAGTTTCAACTGTTGTTTTTTTCTTTGTGTGCTGGACATCATCTCTATCATCATCTTCTTCAATCATCTTTTCAGCTTCATAGTCTTGTACAATCACATTTGCAGATTCTTGAACTACTCTGGTTCTTTTGTTAAAAACTCTATAAGCACGACTATTTGAAGAATATCCCAAAAATATTCCTTCATCACTTTTTGCATCAAATTTGCCAAGATATTCACGATCATTCAATATATAACAAGCACTGCCAAAGATATGAAAATAATAAAGATTAGGCTTCTTACCTTTCCAAAGTTCATATGCAGTCTTGTTTGTATTTGGCCTTAGATATAAGAAGGAATATTTACCGCTAGCCAAGGTTCCTGAAATGAAGAGAGGAAAGGCTTGGCTTCTTTTAAATTTTATGAACAGCTTGTAAGCTACAGCCATGGCTTCTGAAACTAAGTAATGAAGAAGACTCTGTAGAAGCATTGTCGGATGTGATGCTCACTTGATGATGCGACAAAAACAGCTATATTGAAGGCGACAAGACGAGGGCACCATTTTGAGGGTACGTTCCTTGACATTTGAATGAATTGTCTTCTACCAAATTTTATTATAGGAGATTAATAATATCATTCGCTCTATATCTTTTTGTACTATTCATATATTTTGTCTAGTAGATGTGATATATCAATTAATCTAAGTTGTGTGTGAATAATGTGAAAGAAACGCTGAGTATACAAACAGTCAGTTATAACTCGTTGGAAGTTATAACTAGGACTTAACCTGAAAAACAATTCAACAAAACGTAAATCACACAAAAACGTTTGTTAACGCAGTTCGACAATCCTCTTGTCTACGTCTGCGGGGCCCTCACCCAGATTAGTTTGCTCTTCAAAAGTACAAAGGGATTCAATACAATTTTCCCTATGACTACTCCTTGCAAACTAATCACTCGATCACTATAGCTCCTCACTATAGTATTGCTGATAAAACAGCCTCGATTTCACATCATTCAACGAACTACTTAATCCAACAACTTGATTAAGTAGTCTACTCGAAAATGCCCTTCAACAACTAAGGGACTTGTTCAATACAAAGAATAATCTTCTACTTGTTCGAGTATCACCAATAAGCACTCATAGACATAGAATAAACTCGAACTATTGCTCAGCAATTTCTCAGCATTGTGCAACTGATTATTGCTTCACAACCTTTGAACCGATTCTCTCAATATTCACCTTCTTCTCTGATTGCATTCGGTTCCACATTAATCTGCACGAACATCTTCTTTATATAGAGTTAGAAGTCTCTTCCAAACAATCCTTCTCCTAATAGGAATCAATCAAGGATATACTTCAATATCTTCCAATATCTTCCAATATTCTTGTTCTTCTCCTAATAGGAATCAATCAAGGATATACTTCAATATCTTCCAATATCTTCCAATATCCTTGTCCATGTAGACTTCCTAATCTTTAACCAATAAAGATTTATCTCCAAAGATAGCACATAAAAAGATATAGCATATCTTTTTATCTTCAAAATAAATTGCCATCAATCTTCCAATTTAGATTTAGGAATAATCCTAATTTGTCCGTAACATAATGTGATATAATTTTTCATTTCTTTTACTATTCCGAATCACTTTACTAGTAATACTACATAAATTCATCACAAATAGATGTGTTAGCAATTAGCATCACTACACACTAGAAAGAGATCACATTTTATTTTTCAAAAGTGTTAAAAATGCTCATGGAGTCTTTAATCAGCAAATTGCTTTCACCGAATTTTAAATCATCCTCTAAAGCTAACAAATTAGCTCATGAAATATACGGAGTAAACCACTGACAATCTGGAAATAATTTGTGAAGAAAATGTAGCTTTCTTCTTGTTTTCCAATTGACAAAAGCAGAGTAGGACCTCGTACGGAAAATTTATAACTACTGAAGCGAATAGGAAGAAAATTTCAATTATTTAATCCCTTATCTTTGACTTTTTTTACTATTTAAGTCCTTCACGTTTTTTTTCTTTAATTTGATTTTTATGTTTTTTAATTGATCTTTAAGTTCTTTTGACTACAAAACATTTCGGAATTCAGCATGAAAACACACATGAGGCTCACATGACTAATTTTTTTTGAGGAAAAAAATGAAAGCACGTTGTCACACAATAAGCCACTCATTAATCTAGAAAAATTCTCCAATTTTAATGACCAAATAGAAAAAATTTTGCCCAACTCACTCCAAAAGTATTATTCTAGTACAAAGGGAAATTTCTTTGTGAGCTTTAGGTGTGGTTTCTTTGTGGTTAGAAGTATCATAACGATTGATAAAAAAACATAAGAAACTTACAAAATCAAATATATATATATATATATATATAAGAGACTTAAACGATAAAAAAAATTAAAGGTAAAGGACTAAATAAGCAAAATTTTCTAAATAGTAAAGTAGTAGTAAAATAGGAAAGTAGTATGGTAGCAGTAGTAGTAGACGAAGAAGAGACAAAAGCAGCAGGTTGAGGTAGCTGAAATGTCACTGTTATCCAAAAGTTACCCAAGCAATCATTTAATTCAAGATCAGCCACGCCTATGTATTCTTTTGATATGCTTAATTGTCATCTTTCCAGGAAAAGTTCTAGCCAGAGAATTTATGATGATTTGATTGGATTTGGTCCTCAGGACCAATTCAAAAATAAAGCAAATTCTTGGAAGAAATAAATGATCTAGGGGACCATGCACCTTTCACCTGTGCCCCAACTGCAAATGGTCTCAAATCTCTAAACGTGTTTCAATATTGGATACCCATCCTTATTTTGTCCAATTCTTGAATACTATGTCATCACAAGAATTTAATTCAAATAATATCATTTTTAATATTTTGATCCAAAATAATTTAATTTATTAGAGTGTATCAAAATAATTATGAAAAAAATGTCTAAATAATTTTTAGATTATAATGTGTTTAGTAAAAATGTATAGCTTAAACACGTGATTATGAATCATATTTATTGGAAGACTTCTTAGTTAATATTATTTTTTTAAACTTTTTTTTAAAAAAAATAGTAAGTAAATTTTAAAATAGTGAGTAAAAAAAGAACACTTAGATGTGAAGTTTTTTTAACCTTTTCATTTTTTAAAATGAAATAATGAATAAATTTTTCTTCAAAAAAAATCTAAGTATGTTGTGTATCATGTCTAAAAAAAAATATATTTTTTAAATTTTTTCTTTTTTTAATGAAATAGGACGTGATACAATAAATTTAAGTTTTTTTTTAAAATTACTCGCTATTTTATTTAAAAAATAAAAATATTTTATAAAAAATTTAAATGTGATTCACGACTTAACTAAGAAGACGCGAGTCACGTTTTCTAATTACAATCAACAATCACGTTTAATGCTAAACATGTCTTTAGGGTGAACATTTTTAACAAGTATGTTGTAATGTAAAAATTGTTTAAATATTTTTTAAAAATATGTTTTGAGATATTTTAATACATTTCTAGTAAATCTGAATATTTTGGATCAAAATATTATAAATGAGATTATTTTGATTAAATTATCTGGTGTATGTTGCATGCTGCTACGTGGAAGATGGTAAACGTGCCAATTAAATTAAATTTATAGATAGTCTTTCTTGTTCCATCAATAGAAAATGAGTTGAACTTGAGAAAAATGGTGATAAGAACTCAAGTATTTTTTATTTGGAAATATATGTATTTAATTCAACTGATTTGACTTGGTATAAAATTCTCATTTATATTTTAAACCGTGTAAAGCAATACAGTCTGTAGAAGTTCGAAATGCCGACTCAAATTGCTAAACTCAAACTCCCAAAGATATTGGGTTGCTAGAACATCTAGTCCAAGTTCCCCAACTGCTAATACATAAAAAAATGGTTTTGGGGTTTGTGCAACCGAAATTACCAGCTAATTTTATTTAGGAAAATGAGTGAATTTGGTCCCAAATTATTTTATTTTCTCAGTTTTGGTCTTCAATTTATTTTCAATAAAAAAAATATATCCTTTCGACCACCTTTTTGGTTGATTATGACATTTTCTATTAATTCAAAGGCGAGGAAAAAAAGTCTTGAGGGACAAATAAGAAAAAAATAGGAAATGTTTTGGTAATTTGAATTAATAAAAAATGTCAGAATCAATCGAAAAAGTGATGGCAAGGACCAATTTTTTTTATTGGAAATAAATTGGGGACCAAGAGAACTCAAAACTAAGAAAATTAAATAGTTTAGGGACCAAATCCACTAATTTCCCTTTTATGTAAAATCTCTACAGAATTATTATACAAAATGATCACAAAAATAAATACAAGAAAGAAAATCTGCTCAAAATGAAAAAATTTGAGCTCGAAGCCACGATGATTATGATGAGTGGGCTAGCTAGAACGCTGGACTTCTTTGTTATGCCCAAACCCCCAATGAATGTAGTATATTTCGTTGAATTGACAAAGTAATCTTTCATGAGTTATCCCAAAGAAAGAAAATGAAACCTTTTTTTTCCCCCCCTTTGAAATAAAGGGATAAGACTTGGCACTCTGATTTTGACACTATTGGACGAGGTAGATTCATAGATGAATCCAAAGATTATACATAGTGTGCGCAGATGTTTTTGTATATAAATCCGTAGGTGTGTGTGGTACAACAGCAGGAATACAACTTATACAATATGTATGCATCTCCCACAAAGATCACGTGATTGTGAATGAGGACATATAACGTAGCTAGCCAAGAAAAGCTTCCGGCTTTTTTGTTTGATACGTGACTAATGCTTACAATTATGTATCATGTAAGATTTTGATGCTTATTTGGTCGCTATCTGTTAAAAGTGAGCTGACAAATCTTCAAGAGGACACCACAGTTTTAATCTATCGGTTGATCTTTTCATACATTTGGTAATGCTACCATATATAGTACTCCATTAATGGAGGTACGGGAAAGAAATGAAGAAGAGACAGAAACATAAAGAGAGAGGAGTTTAGGGTTCCTCGGGTGTTAAAAAAAGGAAGGAAAACTTAATGTGAAATACTTATTCCGTCTTATTACAATTATTCATGTTTTTATTTTGAAATGTTTCATTTCAATTGTTCAGTTTCTAATTTTAGTATATACTTTTACAATTATATCCTTGTTATTAATGAGAGATTTTGATGAGTTGTGAACTATTTAGTAGATAATGTATTTTTTGAAGATAATTAATGCATATACACTAACTATTAAATGAGAACAATTTAGAAATTTTAATTGTATAATTATCATTTTCAATATTTCTTTTAATCCCAAAACAAGTCCAAAGTGTAGAATTTGAATGGAATCGGAAGGAATATTGTTTTGTGTTGGTAATTAATTTATAGTTCCTGTTGTGTGTTCCGATCTCAAGAAATCATCATCAACTAGTGCCACTCAATAACGAAAGGACATTAACTGAACTGTTACTACTTAACAAGGGACATTAATGAATGCATTTCAATCATTCCTTGATCACAAAAAATGTAGTGGTTTTATGTCAATTTGGTTTTGGTATGGTGTAGAGAGAATGTGTTGTAGGTAAACATAACTTTCATGTATTGTCCAAAAATTGAATGATAAGTGATAAAACACCAATATTAAAGAATCAAGTTTAAAATGTGATTATTTTTTAATAGAACACGTCATTATTATATAAGGTTAACGTAATTTTATTTATCTGATTTCATTTTATGGTCACTAATCAGTCTCAACTTATAATCATTGACCAATTTATATAATACTAGAACTATTTTTAAAATTGCAAATTTTGGTTGTTTCTTAATAAGAACAGAGACAAAATTGGAATTTTCAATCCAGAAAGTAGTGATTTGCAAATTCCTTGAAAATGGTAACTATTACTTGAATGTGTAGTGGGATTGAACTTTAAACAATTTAGATGTCTAGTTAAAAAATAGGACAGAAGACATCAAGGCCTCTATATATATCACGTAATGCGAAGAGTTGTGATGTAGGGGATTATATATATGTACACATTGTCAGTTTTATATATGGTCTATACGGGGCAGAAAGGAACCGTACAAAATTCTATTTTCATCCTTTTGGGTATTTCCTTATTATCAATTCATACATTTGATATTTCCAAATACATCCAAAGTATTGTTTCCCGGATATTACTAATAAATGAAAATGAGTCCTAGAAATTAAGATGGATAAAAATGGTTGGATTTGGATGAAAAATGAAAGGAAATAGAAAAGAATGCAATCCTTTGCATCATCCCAGAAATAATGTTTTACTTTGGTGTTCATTCGACCACGTCTCTGGTCATGTGGTGGCATTGGAGCGGAAGGGACTCCCATGAAATCTAAATGGCATAACAGCGACATGAAAGCTCCATCGAGGCTGATCCTTTGGCTTTATTCATTTGTGGGCCAAAACCATAATTTTTTTCCTTCCCTTTCTATCATACCTTGATTGTCAATAATCAAAAACCCCTTCAATAGAAAAGTACGTAAATCCATTGACATTTTCTATTTGACATTAATTTTATTTTTATTGTATTTTCATTTTCTTCCTTTTCACATTAATAATTAAATATTCATCTACAATTTCTAACTATTTCAATTTTAACAAAAATATATTTTGCTATTTTTTTAATTAATATATTTTTTTTATATAATAAACAAAATTACTAATTACATTTTTTTTTCATTTTTTGTAGAGTTAATTACAAATCCAATTAGTTGTTTATTAAAAAAAAAAAAAGAGAGAAAGAAAAAGCTGAGACTAATTGTTTGTCACAAAAATCAATACGACTGTCTCTGGGAGTAACTTCATTTTGAGCAACCGGGTTCAAGGTTTCCTCTAACTACCTCTAAGGTTATTTTTGTTCACCATTCAATCACAATGTCATTTTGGATCATTTTAGTTAAAAAAGACTCTGGAAAACGGAAACGGATGTACTAGAAAATATTATTATTTATCTAAGGGGATGATGTAGAATGTCTGGTTTAAGCTGGGTAGCTTTTAGCCTAACTTGCCTTATCATCAACATTATCTGTGCCCATGGATTGATTGGATTCAATGTGATTGGCGAATCGTGAGATCGACTAGATTCAATGTCATGTACAATATTGTGGCATATATACAGACAAATATTATGTATGCACATAAAGCTCGCACGGTAAAAATATAATATTGGCGATTGAGCTAACCTTGTTATTTGGCTGGATTGTTATAAGAAAGTTATTAAATTTTTTTATCAATTCTAAAATCTTAACATAGCAATGAAATTAATTATTTAACATGTTTTCACACATGTGAAATGATTGCAAGTTCTCAATAAAAGGTCCAATACGTACGATAATCAAAATTATGATTTTTGAAAATATGATTACTTGTGTAATAATAAACATTAATGGGTGGAATTGCGAGACGTCCAAACTCAAGACCTTCCACTTTAATACTATCTTAAATTTTCACATATTTTAAAATTTTAAGTTGAGAGAGAACAATTAAACTTAACTATTTAACAAAAGTAAACTAAGCAAGAAGTAAATTTACATAGATATGAATATTATAGGGTTTCGTTTGACAAATGTGGAGGGAAGTAAATTAGAAGGGGTATTACTGCCCTTCACATTAGCATTTCATCCCCTTTCAATTGGAGAGACCGAAAAGAATAAAATAAATGAAGGTAATTATAATATCTTGACCTCATTTTGAGCATTAAAATTTTTGATAAAATAGACAAGGAAAAATAATAATATTCTTGAGTTGAACTCTAAGTTGAGATTCCAAATCACCTTGATGCTCCTTCTTGTATTCAAGTGCCACATATATATATATATATATATATATATATATTCTCCAAAACTATACACATAAAGCAGCCAATCAAAGAAAAGAAGCAACATATAAGTAAATGATAAGCATTGGCTTCTTTTTGCAGCTACTAATAGTTTTAAATTATTATAACTGGACAAAAAGTGGTTAATTAATTAGGTGCTGAAATTGACATGAGCTTTCTTGGTTTGCCAAACTTAAGAAATGGACAACTTGGAATTCTTCAAATTATTCTTCAACTAGTTGTCCCATCCTTTCATATATTATGATCTCATCATCCAAAGAACCCATAACAATCTACGCACAAGCCAAGACAATCTAAATAAATCAAGCAGTTTATTTATCAAGTTCTTCTCATTCGATTTATTCAACTGGTATATAATTTCAAGTCAAAATTTTGAAGTTCGACAACCATATTTAAGTAAGATTTGAATTTGGACTACCTTAAGTAAAGTAATAAAATGTTATATTAAAAGGTAAGATTAAGAGCTTTATAATTAGAGGAAGAAAGTTACATTTAGTTCTTATATATATTGGTCTAGATATTCAATATATATATATATATATATATTAATGCTAAACGATAAAATGAATGAATAATACATTAATTGATTGATCCAAAACCAAGCTGGATCGAGTGACACCAAAGAGGAGTAGTTTTTCTTTCGTTTTTTTTTTTAAAATAATATTTGCATGTCAGATAACACTGATTGGACCGATTAAAATGGAAGCCGAAGAGGGCTTGTTTTGACCTACTGTTGTTGGGACAGCGAGTGTCAGCTCAAGATCATCATCAGGAGGATCAGCTGCATTTGAAGAACTGGCTGATATTCTGGCCGCGGAAGGTGGGAGCTGAGACTGATCAGAGGCGCCGGCCAAAGATCCATACGGCGCCGCCCATAAGGCCATGGGACGACGATGGTGTGAAGGACCCGGCAGAGAATCTTGGTGTTGTTTAACATTGGCAGTCATTTCATTCCCAAATGAGTTGAGGTCTATCTTGGGAAGACTAATATTATAACAATCTTCAACATCATCCTTATTAAGAAAATGCATGTTTTTTCCACTAGGACAATGAGCTGCAGCTGTTGTTGTATGATCATTAGTAGTCTCCATTTCATGGTTAATTACCTGATGATGATGATTATGTGACATTTTTTTGCTGCCATTCTGAGATAATTAATAAATAAATTAGTATGATTTCATGATAGGGAATCATGCAATAGAACATATAATTATTATGAAGATGCATAATTAATGTACCATGTCAAAGAGGCTGGAACGCTTCTTCTTCTTATTGAGAAGGGTGGCCTGGCGGAGAAAATATTTCTGAGCATGACTTGCAACTTGGGTTGGTGTTCTTGTGGTAACAAAATTTCTTGAAATACCCCTCCAGTCTCCCTTCCCTAGCTTTTCAAGTCCTACTAAGAAAGATCGGTGTTCTTCTTCTGTCCATGGAACTCCTAATCACCCACGAATCAATATGAATTAATTAATAACATCACATAAAGGCACTATAATAAGAAGTTTGTATGTACCAAGAACTCCAGTGCTGCTATCATATAGAAAATTTGGGTTCCCAAAATTGAAAAACCATACACAATAAAGAAAAGATCTTTAACTTGGGGGGGGGGGATCGGAATATCATTTAAGTATTCTACTCAGGAATTCCCACTTGAAGGGAATATTATAAAAGAAAACCCATTAAAAAAATGGAAAAAGAAAGAAAAACCAATACAAGAATATTAATTAAAACGGAGAATTTTAGTGCAAACCTTTCTTCCTTTCGTGTGGTTGACCATCGGAGAGATATCCAATAGATGTCTTATAATTATCAGAACTTTCATTGATTGAAATTCTTGAGGAAGATAGTGAAGAAGAGGGTGAAGAAGATGAAGCTGCTGGTGATGATGAAGATAAGCAATCCAAGCTGAAACTTTTCTTCATGGCAATGGAAGATGATGAAGAAGAAGGGATATCAAGTTGAACTCCAAAGAGCCTAAGACTGCCCACAAGAGTATATGCTGTACATGTCCTAGAATTGTGACCAATGTTCCCACAATGTGAGCACTTTCTGCCCATTTTCACCCAGACACTGCTTAATTACTTCCCAAACAACCTATCTACATTCAAGAAAAAGAGAGAGAAAGTGAAAGGAAAAGAGAGAGAGAGAGAGAGAGAGAGAGAGAGAGAGCTCTTACAAGTTACAACTACTAAGCTGCTATATAAATGATGATGATGTTATTGATGTGTTATATGTATGAGGTGGGGTTTGTGAAAATGGATTCACACCAAGAGAAGGTGATTGGATGCACATCGTTTCTTGTTTGGATATTTCTTCCAACTTGGGTTCTTACCTAAGAAAGCAATACCCCTCTCTCTCTCCCTCGAAACAAAAATGGGGATATACTATGGGAAAAACCAATACAAGGGCTTATCTTATTTTTTAGAGAAGACACCACCATTTATCCTAAGTAGATCTCTAATTAATAATTACCCAAATATGAGTGCTGAGAGGGACCCTTGAAAATATGCTTTTTATCCAGGCATTGCATTAGCCATATACAACACAAACACTAGACAAGCAAACAAATGTGAATAACTATATATATATTGAACCTTAAGAAATATATCTTGTTCCTAGGATCATATGTATATCTATATATATATATATATGAGGCATTTGATTTGACTTTTGTACGTATAGTCAATGTATTACACCTATATATCCTTTACCATTTGCATTATATACAGATTCTTGCAAACTATCATTTATATATATATATATATATATATATATATATATGTTGTTTGTTTGTAGCAGTTAGGATATCTCAACCCAGTAAAGCTCGGTTGTTGCAACAAAACAAAACACTATGTACTCTATATATATTATCCATGAATAATGAAATATAAGTAACAATATTAATCAAGGTGTTGACGTATACTTATATCCAGAGAAGGATCCTTCAATGGATTGAAAGGGGTTGTTGGGCGAGTACTAATGGAAGATATAAAATTAAACCTTCCTAACAAATCATCATACTTTGAATGGTGAAAACTGATATTGATCAGCTAACTTACTTTTGCTGGAAATTCACCGTAATAAAGTCTCCGTTTGAATTCCTATTCTAGGGAAACTTCTAAAGTCAGCAGTATAATTTGCTGTTCTGTGAAAATGAGTAAAACAAAGTTTTGAATGTTTCAATTCTTTGTTTGTTTCTTCTAACCCAATAATTTGGGCAGTTAGCAAGCGGATTGCTAATGCCCGTGTTCAACTCTTATGATATTACGAGCTAAACCTTTTTAAAATAAGAACTAAATTCTACAAGTGAAGATATATTACTAGGGATGACAATGAAATGTTGATTAACGAGATTTGCTTCAATTCGCCCAGTTGAAGTTGGAGATTCTTCGAATTTAATTGGGCCGAGGCCGGGGATGTGTTTTAGAAAGCAGGGATTAGGAGGGGACGGGGACGGGGGCGGGGCGGGGATTGATTTTTCCTCGTTGAAGCCCGCCTGATTCACCCCAGCAAATCCCCGACTTCGGCTTAAGTTCTATTTTTAATAAAAATACTATTTTATCTCTAATTTTTTTTAAAAAAACCATCTTATCCATTTGTTTACTTAAAAAATTAAATAAAATGAGTTTATATTATTGACTAAATAATTGTTATTCATATTATTAACTATATTAATATAATATTATTTATGTAATTATATGTGAACTATTTTTTTAAAAATGTAACTATAATTTATATTATTAAATATATTGATTTAAATAATTTTATATTATTAACTATATACTTAACTAATTGTGAATTTATATTATTAAATTTTGTAGATTGTAATGAGATTATATTATTGACTAAGTATTTATTGATATCATGAGTGAAATGGGGTCAAAGCGTAGTCAAATGAGAGCGGGGATGGACGTAGGCGGATAATGTAAAGCTGGAGCGAGCGGGGACGGAACCACTTTTCAATTTTTTAAGTGAAGTCGGGGACAGGGAACGAGTATTAGTATTTAAAGTTGGAGCGGGGCCGGAGTCCCAACCTCCGGCCCCGATCTGCCCCATTGCCATCCCTATTTATTACATGCTCTAAGGAGAAAGAAAAAAAAAGGAATTGTAATCAATATGATTAATTTATTTAAGGGAGAAAAAATTGTTCTAGTCATTAATTGTGGAAATTAATGGAAGTGTTACTATTTTGGTCTATGAAAATACCTTGTATTTTGAAAAAAGAAAATTCTTAAGTAAATTTAGTCTTTTATAGATTACATGTAAAATTATATTATTTTTATTAATGCTCTATATTTTAGAAAAGCTTAACTATTTTAAACACTTAGACTACAGAGACGGAGTATATTAGAATTTCTTGCTATCTTGACTTCTTGAGCTTAGGAAGAATTATATGCTCTAATTCTTAAATTAGGTCTGGAATTTTGGTTGCCATAATTGACAAGAAAACTATGTGGACATATTTTCTTGTATTTTACAGTCGCACGTTGATGAGGACCTTTTCTTTTCTTTTTTGAGGGAACACATTGATGAGGTCTTGAAATTGACAGTCTGAAATAGAATGATCAATGTGTGTATTGTATTGACTGTTTCTTTCTCCCCTTTTTATGTTTTGTTCGTAAGAAGAGGAATGAATCAAATGAATTAGAGCTTGAAGATTGATATATTTTTTTTTTATGGGAGAATTGCACACCAAAGAGGGATTTGAGTGGAGGTTCTAGAATAAGAATACTAATAATTCTACTCTATTTAAAATATTTGAATTTATTTTTAAGAGTATACATGCCAATTAAATATTTTAACTCTTAACTTCCCATATATATATATATATATATATATATTATTGTGTAATAAAATGTCTACGATATTCTTTTCTTCTTTTACATTTGGCCAAAAAGAAAAAGATTAAAACATCACCAATCACCACCCCATCTAAAAATAGAGAAATTCAAAATGCTTATCATACTTTTTTTAGTACACAGGAGATCGAAGGTTAAATGTTATCATAGATGAGAACACATTGAGATGTGAGTGAAACAACTACTTTATCACTAGGCTGCATTTCTCCTCATCATACTTTTGAAAACAAATGACTTTGCTAAGATATCATTATGATAGGATGAAGTGAAATAAAAAAATGAAGAAGATTCTCTATCCTCTATAGAAGCAAGATAACAAAATTAATTCATTGATGTTGATGGGGATCTATCATATTAAAGAAATATCTTCCTCGGCCGACTTTGTCTCCAATTGGTAATTATTTAAGCAAATTAATTGGTGAGGATGAAATAAATCACGTCTTTTCTATCAATTTTGGATCATATTTTAATCCCATTTATCACCCCAAAAAGTAAGTTACATTTTCAACGTTCCTACTTATTCTCCCTTTGTCATTGTCATGGAAGGTACCAATGCTAAGATGGAGAAGTGTTTTTCCCAACCTCTCTTGACTAGTATCTTTCCAGTAAATATTTGTCAAACGAGTGCTTTATAAACTTGACAAAGTTCTCATGTTTTTTAATATCATATTCACATACAAAAATCACAAGTTAGTAAGATATCTTTTCTTGGATGATACTCTCAAGAATTGAATGTTTACTTTACCTATTTTTTCCTTAGAGCTATAGTCTATGTATTCTTTTTTAAAGAATGTTGAAAATAACATATGCCAGATGCTAGAGAAATCTCAGTAAGATTCTTTATTGTAGTTCAAAGAAGAGCTGACATATTGGTTCTTCATGACTCGACAAAAATTTAAGGGGAAGAACGATGAAGTCTGATCAGGAATATCATCCTAAGATATTCTTGTCTGCTATTAGATACTCTTTTTATCTAGTTTCTTTATCAGATTAGTACGATGAATGCTTTCTCATGTCCTCTATCTAGTCAGTGGTCATTTCTATGGCATCCTTACTTTGAATGGTGCTTTGTATAAGAGACGGATTTTGAGCCTCTAGTACAAGAATAGCACAGGTGAATAATAATGGAAAGTACAATAATGGGAAAATGAAATTCTTTGCTTTAATCGACCCCAGAAATTTCTATCGGAGATTCATTTCTGTGTAGAAAAATCAATCAGAATCAAGATTTCAGAGCGTATCCCAGGGAGGTAGATCTCCCTGTTAAGCATTTGAGAATCGTGAAACACCACCAATAACTATTAGTACAAGGCATTGTTAATAAGTGGATAACTACCCCCAAGATGATACATTATTCAGCTCATTTTGCAAAAATTTGAAGCAAACAGGTTTGAATCGCTCAGTGGAAACAAATAAAAATGAAATGGTATAATATGAAGAACAAGGAGAAAGTATCTCAGGTTACATCTAATGGAAGCAAGCCAACTTTCAAGCATATCAAAGCAACAGCAAAAGAACAAAACAAGAAGATTTACATGGTTCGATCCAAACGTTTGGATCTGTGCACGAAGAGATTTTATCAGAGGAGATACAAAAGTGCCAAAGATTGTATCCACTTACACAGATGATTAGTATAAGTCTAAATAAAACTAAAAGTCTTAAAGAACTAGGAAAATGGGTCTTGGCTAGAATCCTAATTTGGCTATTAACTAAAACTCAAGACATAATTTCACCGTGCATAAGATAAATGGAATAGGACCTGATCAAAAATTGCTTACCAGAACAAACACATTTTGTAATGATCAATATGCTAGCAGGGAATAACTTTAACGCTACTTGTTCCCCGTTGCCTCAATTAACATAACAACACAAGACATTCGACTGATACAAAATTTCAGATTTCACTGATTACAATTAACATCTAGCCTAGAAAAAACCTATAAGCTCTGCTGTGTGTACCCTAGCTATCTTTGTACATACAATCTGAAATCTTTTAGGAAGAAAACAAATTAAAAAGGACTGCTATGAATAGACAGAGATGTACAGATAAATAAAGTTACAACAAAGTTCCAGTTCCTTCTTAGTTGAACCAAAACAACCCAGATATTAACTGAAGTTTCTTATTGATGGCTTGATTTATTCACTGCAAAGAAAAAAAATGATAGTTCAAACCTCTAATACACAGTAAAATCAAAATCCTCAAAAGTAAGATAAGGAAATGAAAGCTTACTGTAGTATTATGTTCCACTCCAACATCTAAATTTGCAAATTCCACGTCGATCCTCTGCAAAAGATTCACGTATGGACCGTAACATGGAACATACAACAGGAACAAGAGCCAACTCTTCATCCTGCTCCTGAAAATCCAAGATACTTATTAAACGTATATCTCAGGCACAAAATTAGTTCCAAATAAAAACACAATCTTTAACATGTAATACCACTTTAATCAGGCGGTCCTCAAAGCTTCCATTAGTATCATTTCCCATGAATATATTTCTATAGGCACTCCTCAGGCTTCTTATCTGAACAATGGCGCCAAAGATAAAGTAGTAGAACAAAAGAGTAAAGAAATCAAAGCAACAACTCATGATTCAAAAACAGAAAAAATGACATATTCCTTTGTAATAGTAATATGAAGAAAATTGTCTATTGAATCTGAAAAACTTCAAACTCCATTGTTTTATCAAAATAAGTGGCATTGCCTTCTATGAATAAATTCACAACAAAAAATCAAAAATAGAAATTAAAATCATCTTTATTTCCCAAACCAGTGTAAAAAGAAGAGAGTTCAATATGGAATGCAATCCCATTTTCCTATTAGTTTTTCAAGCAGGTTTTGTCCTGGGCCAGCTGTTACGGACATAAAGTACATGGAACTTAGGGAAAAGAAATTATATATCGTGCATCTAATAGCTTATAAGAAAAATTTTCTCAAGTGGAACTACTAGTAATAGATATGTATTACAGTTTTTTCATATTTTCACCTATAGTACCATAAAACAGTTTTTGCCCTTCCCATGCCTCCATGCTTATAGAAGTATAGATGCAGAACATATTCAACATCAGAAACGGTCAGGAGTATGTTTTTACAGAAAAACAGAATATGATTCATCACTTTGACTAATAGTGAAAATGACAGAACTTTTTCCTCTAATCTATATATGCATCTTTTTTGTAACTTTAATCTAATAAACTTGCATGTAATTAAATGGCCACAATTTAGCATTGGATCAAAAAAGAGCCAATTGTAGTCATCTGATGTAGAAGTAGTAGAGTTAAAATCAGTGACACTAGTAAAAGATGTAAACAAAGGTCTGCACAATGTCCTTCACCAATTTTGAAGAGCTATCAAGAATTGATAATCAATAAAAAGTGAACCTCTGTAACTGAGAACCCACAACGTCGCAAACCTTCTAGATTTAATCCGCGTAGCTCAGCTCTTTCTCCGGACACCATCATGTATCTTGGCACATCTTGGGAGACCTTGAAAAGAAAAAACGAATTATCTTAAAAATTTCTTGTTTTCATGCATGTGTGTCAATCATCATATAGCATTTTTCAGAAGCTTTACAAAATAAAGTTCATGAGTTGAAGATGATCCAAATAAATTGCTCAATTAGGATCTCAGTCACGTGACAAGGCAATTCAGAAAGTAGAGAAAATGTTAACCATAATAACTGCATAAGAAAAAGTAGTTCTCCAGGACAATATTCAGACAGATGAGGCTGATATCATCGTCATCTGTGTAAAGATTTACTAATTGATTTAGCTCATGTTAGCCAATATTCTTGTGGAAGGAAGTTAAGTTTCCATGCCTGAAGTTAATAGAGCCTTACCACTGAACCACCACCAATAAAAGAAAATGAGCCAATATGACAAAATTGATGAATAACAGTGGCTCCAGCAGTGTGTGAATAGTCCTGCATGTAAAACAATTTAAACTCTCTTAATGAGAGTACCACCATCACAAATAAAGGCATCTAAACTGAGGTTTCAGTGGATGACCATAAAGGGATTACGACTCACCTCCACAATAACATGACCGGCAAGAAGGGTATTATTGGCAAAAATAATGTTGTTACCCACTTTGCAGTCATGGGCAATATGACACGATCCCATAATAAGATTGTTATCACCAATAACCTGATTATGCAAATGATAATTTAAACAGAAATATCATAAACAAAACCAACTTTTAGACCTAAAATAAAGAATAAATAAAAGGAAAAATGTTTCATACTGTTTTGTCACTTGGCTTGGAAGATCGGTGGATAGATGTGTGTTCTCTGATCTCATTGTTGTCACCTATTTCAAGAAAGCATTCACTCCCTGGCTAAAAATACTCAAAAGTAAATACTATTGTAGTTGTGTATATATCCAAAGAGTTTACAACTGTGTAAAATTCTAACACACAAAATTTGCATATTTGGAGGTGTACAAGAATTTGATAAATCACAGGGAAAAAATGACAGCTTTCAGAATATATCAACATTCTGTCTCAAATTATAATTAACAGAAAATCACAGTATAAGAGATCAAAGTGCAAAAGATTTATTTACACCATATGCATTCAGAGCACAGTCGCTTTTAAGAGGACCAAAGAATGATCCTTGTCAAATATACATGTCAGCAAAGATATTCTGGAAACCAAAAAGAATGAATAAAGAACCAAATAGCTATGGGTCTAAACACACACAAATGAACAGGAATAGGGCAGTAATACCGCACAATTAGATGCAAGTGCGCAAAATTCTAAAATTACAGCTAGGACACTGTAAAGAGGCGGGAAAATTCCCAATTCTCAACATTCTTCTTAGAAATATAATACAGCCAAGATCGGAGCTTGTGATGAAGTAGTTAAGTTAATAGGTCTGAATTTATGTCTTCTTTTCCACAAAAACAAAGCAACAAATAGCCAGAAACACAACTTCTTATGAAATTGGAAAAAGCAGTTCTTTTCCTATTTCTATAATGAGTTGTACTTCAAATTTCTACTAAAGACCGATTCACATGGACTATGAAAGTTTTTCTGAGCTAAGTTGCCAGCACTGCTTTCCCAATCAATACATCAACATGAAAAAATGAAAAAATTAGACCAAAGACGATTATTTGAAAACTCACCTTGTATTTCATATCTTGACATTTCGTTCCAATGACAGCATGATGCCCTATAATATTGTTGCATCCAATGAATGTATACCCAGGAAGATCATCTCCAACCACAGCTCCACTGGTGCAAAATGGCACATATAGGCAGATAAAAAGAAAAACAAAAGGAAAATTTTTTACCATCAACATATCTGAATATAACTTAATTGAATTTCTTCTGTAAACACAGATAATTACCCCACCCCACCCCACCCCCAAAAAACACCAAAAAAAGAAGGTGGTTTTCAACTCACGTCATCAAAATGCAGTTATTGCCCAAGTCTGTACTTCCAAAGACATGGCTTCCAGGGTACAATTTGCAACTATTCCCCAGCTTTGCTAGAGGTCCAATGGTACAAAAAGGACCAACAGAGACTCCCTATACACTATAGAATATTGTAAATTCCAAAAGAGAAAAGCATCAAAACCAAACAAAACCATTTCATTACTATCAGCTGTCAAATAGCATAAAACTGGTACGAGAAACAAAGTTGAACACATATATTGACAAGATAAAGATATCAAAAAATTTTACTAATCACCCCTTTCTATATAAAGAATTATTCAATCAAATACTAGATAGTAATCGGGTTGGTTTAGAAAGAATGAATTGCTAGTCGTAGAATAATATTCCAGTCATTTGCAGTTTGCTTCCACAAGTGAATTTTTCTTTGATTTTATTACATTATATGGTCATAATCATGAAAATTTTGTTCAGTGCTTTAATTCCACACAAAAAGAAAAAAAATGCAGCAATGGACTGTATAGATAACCATGGCAACCACGTCATCTACACTCCAGAGAGATCCCACTAGTTCAAAGCGTAAAAGTTCCATTCATCACAGATTTTCGCTCATACTTAAGTTCAGCACTTACACCAACTTACCAGAAGAAAGTGTCACAATAAGGTAAATTTTATACTGGAAACAAACAACTAAATTAATCAAAAGAATTGTAGGATCCTTCAATTTTTGAGCCATTGGACTTTGGAGCATATGTATAAGTGAATTAATTATCAAAATGAATAGGACAATTCACAGTCGGAAATAACCAGAAAGACACTCATCCCAGGGACTTACTGAAGTAAAAAATACATTAAGAAAAAGAAAAAAGTACCTGGCCTAAAATTGCATTAGGATGAACAATTGCAGAGGGATGAATATAACTAGGTGTATCATAATTGGGAGGATTTTTTCCTCCGGTAACATTGGTTTTGCCTTCTTCAGAAAAATCTGCACCAATTTACAAAAAATAATAATAATAATAAATAAATAAAATGATGAACATTCAAGCAAATATAGTTACTTTGCTAGTAAGGGGAGAAGGAGACTTACATGGGAGAGAAGCTGAAGAGAGTCGCCGGAGAATAAGTCCTTTTACAGCTGAAGAGAGCGACCGGCGGACACCTTGAAGGGAAGACATTGGGCTTGTGTCCGCCCGGGGACAGAGATGCGGCTGAAGTTGCGTTAGAATTTCAATTAGGGTAATTATGGTAAATCACTTTTCATTCCTTTTTTAACCTCTAAAAGGAATTTGTTTTTACTGTAAATTCATAGAGAACGACATTAATCTAAGGCGTTTTCTATTTTTTAGCGAATTTAATTTTCATAAGTTTAGATGTAATGGATTAATAATACCATCTCTTTTTTTGAGGGAAGATTAATAAAACAATCTTTAGTAATTCTTATTCTTTTTAAAGTATCAAGATTAATGAATTTAGAAAGTCTTTTTTTTTTTTGAGGATAATGAAATTTAGAAAGTTAAATCTATAAGTTTAGTATTACGATTATACAATAATATATCTAAACATTTAAACATAGATATTTTTATGAAAAATAATCAAATACAAAAATAATTGCAAAAGTTTTAATAAAACATAACATTAAATCTTATTCTAATTTAAGTACCGTTTTTCACACAAAAAAAAGAGATAAAATTGTTTTTATATAATTAAAATTACATATCCACCAACAATTCTAGAAGAATATAGTTTAATATATTAAATAATCAAATGAGATATTATTCATTCAAAAGTATCAAATTCAAAAAAATATATTACTTCATCCAATTCATTTTAATTATTCATTTTGAATGAAAATTAAGACAAGTATTAAAAATAATAATTATGCAATTAATTGGCTAACTCATTTAAATTCTTCATTAATAACAAGAGTATAATTATAAAAGTACATAATAAAATTAAATATTGAACAATTGAAATGTGATAAAAAAACGTAAATAATTAAAATGGAATGGAAAAAGTAATATTCATGACAATTATTGAACGAAAGAATAGTAAATCGAGATTAATTGACTAACTCATTCGAATTCTTTATTAATAACAAATGTATAATTATAAAAGTACATAATAAAATTAAATATTGAACAATTGAAATATGATTAAAAAAATGTAAATAATTAAAATAGAAAAAGTAATATTCATGACAATTATTGAACGAAAGAATAGTAAATCGAGATTTGAACAAGCATACAGATAATATCAAATTCATTTCAATACTTTTCTTAATACATTTTTAAAATTAGATTTTCAATTATGATTCGACTTTAAAATTATTGAGTTAATTATAAATGATTTTTAAAAAAAAAGACTCCGGAAGTAAAAAATAGTCTATTTGAGTGAAAACTATATGTTGAGGATCATAATCATATGACTGACTCATAAAGTGAAGTATTGAAAGATAAAATGGTAAAATGAGATAAAATTTCTTACAAATTCTTCAAATATTAATGTTTAAAGATTAGAAAAAAAAATGGGAAAGTTAGATGTCGTTGATTTGATCTAAGAACAACAATTGGTTTCCTATTACTGGAAAAAAGTGGATTAAATTGATCGAAACTCAAAACTTAGCCTATATAATGTCAAACGCTGCCTCTCATAGCTACAAAATACAATTACAAGGTACAATAAGTAACAAAAACATCTCAGTTCTCATAACTGTACAGAAAACACTAAGGCGTCATCTGCTACATTTCAAGGCTGCAATACATGTGAGAATTGCATACAACTTCTGCTTGTAGGACACCTTTTGTTTTCCAACAACCCATGTTGGGAAGTACTCGGGTTGTTTCAGAGTAGAAGTTTTCTGGTTGATCAGTCCTAACAATTGCAGCTTACAGGACATTGATAGCCTCTGAAAAAACTAGAATGAAGATCTTGGTCCAGCCTTCTCATCTTTTGTTCTTTTTTCAATCAACTCAAGCTTCATGTACTGATTTCTTAATTAGCTCATGAATCAATCGCCCTGCAGCATGCGAAGCACCTGGATAAAAGAATAAAGTGCAAGAAACAAGAAAGAGGAATTGTAAGAAGCAAATCTGGAGCAATTCAGAGTGAATCTTGAAGAAACAAATATGCTCCCTCCCTAAGTTAAATCATCATAAGTGTAAGAATGTTTAGTTTCATGTAGATACCCACAACTTCTCCATAATCCCCCGCCCCCCAAAAGAAAAAATTGTTTTTTTATACCTGAGACATACGAGGCCTTGAATGAGGGTCCCGTTGAATGCATAAAGCAGCACATTGCAGCATGCCGCTAACCTCTTGTTCTGAGTAGCAATTCTTTAGAATAGGGTCAATTAGTTTTGAAATGTCAAACTCTTCCAGCAGAGGACGAACCTGCTCGATAACCGAACATGATTAGTAACAATAGTAGAATAGAATGAAATATTTTCCAATTGATAAAAGGGATACAATAAGAACATGTACACAGTTATTTTGGATATCATGGTCAATCATAACAGCATAGGAAAAAGAATCTCCGATTAACATGCAAAGAGAGTTTGTTTCCTCATACCCACTCAATTAAGCACTGTTGGCCCTTGGGGCGCTTGAAGTCCACTGCTTTCCTTCCAGAAACTAGCTCTATCAGTATTATACCAAAGGCATATACATCAGCTTTATCAGTGATTTGGCCAGTTTGAGCATATTCTGGAGCCAAGTACCTATTTAAAGGAAGAGTGGATTAAAATGAATCTCAGGAAAGTTCATGACCAAGAATCAAGATTTGGCTTTCCCATTTACCCAAATGTTCCAATTACTCTTGTTTCTGTGCTCAAGTCCCCATCTGGCTGCCACCGTGCTAGTCCAAAGTCCCCAACCTATTTTAAGAAGAGGGCAACAAGGAAACATAACAAGAGAAGCAGCCATAAGATAAGAGTAGAAATCCCAGACCTGAAGAAGTAGTGACGAAACTAAGCAATGAAATGTATGACAGATATCTAGTTTAATCAGATAATTCACAAGAACAGGTGAGTGCATGTGATAAAGAGGGAGACTAAGCCAAAAAAGAAAGGTAAGTGGATGGAGTTGAAGGAAAGTGACTTACTAATGGCTCAAAATCATGAGTAAGAAGAATATTATTTGGCCGCATGTCACGATGAACAATACATCCCACTCTGCACTCCTCATGAAGATATCTAAGTCCTCTTGCAGCACCAATAGCGATCTTCTGACGTGCTGACCAGTCTAATGGAAAAGATTTATGTCCTGCAAATAGCAGCAGGAGCTTAAGAACCCCATTTTTATTCTGACTTAACATTTTAGAACATTTGCATATCAAGAGAAAAATGATCATTATGCAGCTGCAATTTGAAATATTAAGGGGTATATTGACAATATTTGCAGCCAAACACAAAAGTACATACCAATTTGTAGAACATGTCCTATTACATTTGGATAGGCCATCAGTAGATATTTTAAGCTACTGAAATATAGTACATATAATAGACAAAGAAGGACAGAAGGTAATGCATTTTGGTTCTGGAACAGAACTGTTAATAGTGAAGATCAGTTAAAGAGAGATGTTCAGAAGGAATTACCATAAAGGTGAGAATCCAAAGAACCATTGCAAATGTATTCATAAACAAGCAACCTCCTTCCATTCTCCGCACAAAATCCAATCAACAATACAACATTGCGGTGTTGTGCACAGCTTAAGACCTCTACTTCGGAGCAAAATTCACGATCCCCCTGAGAACTAGATAGTCTATGTTGCTTGACAGCAATTACCTGGCCATCTGGTAGAGTTCCACGGTGTACAGAACCATATCCCCCCTCAGCCAAGAAGTTAGCTTTTGCGAATCCACCTGTAGCATGTTCCAGCTCAGCATAAGTGAACCATCTGGGAGGTTTTCCCAATACAGGTGCTTTGTGTTGACACACTGAACAAAGTGGAGGAGGCTCAGGAGGTGCCTTCCCAGTTAATGATACTATTTCTCTCACGTTTGTCCTCAAGCCTGGATCCTGCCTATCTTTTGGCAAGCTAGCTTCAGGTTCCAAATCAAATTCACAAAGATTTGCTTGTAAGCCATCAAACATGGGATTCAGCATTTTATTAAAATCCCGTGAACCTCTCTTCATATACTTTAAATAATCATTGGCAGAACTAAGAATGCCTGCCACCCATTGCCGGGAACTTAAACTTGTGGAAGGAGAAGTTAACTTCTCACTATCGGTGCCAGAGTCTGATCCATCAGCATCACGACTTTCCTTGTGATATAATATATTGTTCTTCTTTAGGTATGGTTCAATCTCAGAGATGAACTTCGGAGAGCTTCCTAATTCTATGCTTGAAATTGAAGATGTCCCCATGTCAGTTGAAGTAAAAGATGTGTGCTCTGGACTGCTTGCAGGAGTTACATTTGGCACCTGGGTGACATTCCATCTATCAGAGTCCTTTTTTACAAGCATTGGAAATGGTTCAGCTCCAGACAGCCTCTCAGTTCCCATCTCAGGTGATCCAATTAGATTCAAGCGAAGCACCTTTGGGCGAGATTTTTTCATTACCACGACATTGCAGTCGAGGTCTTCCATACAACATTTTGCTTCTTTTTTCATTTGTCTGATGAGAAATTGAAAGAATTAAGGCATAAGATCAAGAACTGAAAGGAAATGTTATGCATGAAGAATCTTTTATGTCATCAGATACATGCCCAAGAAGTCAAAGCATAAACTGAGAAAATAGTTTTAGACAGCTTCATTACTTATCCAACACAACCCAGTGTGTTTGAGTCCTCTTTGCTTCAGCTGCAACTACTCCAAGTTGGGACCCTGAAACAACTTTTATCTTCACCTTTATCTGTGAAGGATAGAGCACTCAGACAATGGAAACAACATAGTGAAGAAGGAATAATTCCTAGATTGATGTAGGAGCATACTTTATCTGGATCATAGAGCTGTTGAAGTTCAAGCATCATTTGGGTGCATGAATCTGTAATGAAATCCTTCTGATCCAAATTTGTTCCTGAGAAAGATCTAGCATGACCAACTACACAGTCACCATGAAATCTCGGGAAACCCCATAATTTGGCACCTGAAAAAAGATTACTAGTTTTTAGCTCACTTTGACAATACTAGTTCCGCTCTATGCAGCCTAACAGTAAAGGCAGACAAAATGATGACCTATACAAACTGATACTGTACTTCAATAGCCACAGTGAACCACTTAGACAAGTTGCAGCCATTAACACAAAGCATTGAGGTATCAAGCATATTCAAGAAACTACTACATAGAATGTTGACAATCTAGAAATGTTGGAATCTGCTAAGAAACTCATTGGACGCCAAAAAGAAATAATGCAGTTGAGCAACTCTTGCAAGATACTCAGGAAGATCAAAAGCCTAATGACTAGAAGCATATTAAACTAAATGACTAATCTAGCTGCAATCAGTTCAACGACAGAATAAAATAGGAGTACAGAATATATCAAGCTGTATTAAGGCGTGAGACCAAGGCAAGAAAAGTTACTTGAAGTGTGAGTAGGAATGACCACCAACAGCTTAACACAATCCCCGGGCTGAGCGACATGATTTAAAGCCCAAACGAAAGCAGCTTTTGGAATATCAATAGAAAATTTAACAGCAACAAGCACAACTCTCTCCAAGACGTTTGAGCTTCTATCTTTAGCACTCTTTTGCTTGAGATTCATCTCAAATTATCAAAGCCGAAAACCTCTGCAAAGTTCAATTCATCAAAGTTTCGCGAACCCAGATAAGCAACTTCAGTGTTCTTCCTCTAAACAAGGTCAAAACTAGTAAAAATCTTGATTGCCAAAAAGGGTCCCCACATTCTCACTCTGGCACTACAAATGTCAAATATCTACCTAAAAGGTCCAGCGACCAAGAACAGGAGTCAATGGAGAAGGAAGGAACGATCAAGAAAACCCAAAACAGCTAGAGGCCACTCAATCAACCCAGAAATTCCAACAAAGTTAGTGATCAATCAAAACTGAAATCAGTTTCAAGGCACAAGAATTCATGCGGAAAATGTGACAACATAACATGTGCCAGTAATTCAGCTAATAGCAGTTAAAAAGATGGGCCAAAAAGTCTCCAAATGTCAGCGAAGCCTGCAGTTGCAAGCTTGTATTTACGTAGTCTGATTTTTCTACCATGTGGGGTTTCTATTTCATAATTCAAAATCTATATAGTACATACAAACAAATCATAAAGTTCCATACAGAAGATGAACAGAACTGAAAAGGTATCAAGAAAACAGAGGGGCAACAGAAAGCGAAAGGTTAACAAACTTGAACGAGCAAGGTTGAAACAAAGGACGTTCTTAGAGCCCACATGACACCATAAAAAATTGCAATTTATTTATAGAATAGTACTTTGGAAGGTTTCTTAAGCAGACCAACTTCTAATCATCCATTCCAGCTTTCCGCTCTCTCAATCCTGTACTTGATTCAATTGATTAAAGGATAATTATGTATGATTATGAAGAAGACAAGACTCGCTCCAATAGGCAACAATATTATTAGGCATTAGCACTGGCATTTAAGACTCTTTGCTTTGCCATTGTTTAGTAATAATCTAAGCAGTGAGACTTTTTGGAGCCTTTCTCAATTAGATGGAGTAAGGTATCTATGCCCCCATTTGTTTCTAAACAAAAACATAAATAAAGTATATGTCCCATTTGTTTTTTTTCTTTTTTTAAGTATATGCACCTTTTTGCGCTTTATATATATGTTCCTTTTTCTGTAGCTTAACTCCATTTTGAAAAGCCCTAAAATAAGGAATTTTATTTTTAATTAAAAGATGTTCAAAGTTATGTTCAATTAAATTTTGTGTAAAAGAACATTTTAAAAATTATTTTTGAAATTTTATTCCGAAGATATTATTTCAAACAACATTTAGTTACTAATAATGATTTAATATTATATATTAATATTTAGAATATTTTTTCCGATAACCTAAATAAAAGATTCAATAGCCACTTTGGAATTTCTAGTACATTTTTAATTTACTTTCTATTATACTAATGATATATTCCTACAAAGCTCAATGCCTATATTTTAATTTTGAGATGTTTGAAATTAAATATTTATTTTTAAAAAATAAATATATTTTCATATAAGTCTGAAATTTAATGTCTAATTCTCATTTTGATATATTCAAAATTAAATTTTTTTTCTAAAATAAACATAGTTTTCATATAAATTTTCACTCACAATCTCCTTAATTTTAGATACTTATATCTCATCTTTAATTTTAGATACTTATATCTCATTAAAAATCTTCTCTAACTATTAATCGTATTAATAACAAAAATAATGCATTAATTTCCTTAAAGTTAACAAATTTACTTAATTTTTTATATTAAATAAATTTTTTTCTATTTTGAAATGAATATTCAATTTGGTATAAAAAATAATAAAAATATAAAATAATGCCAATATAATGGCATTAATATAACAAAAAAATATTAAATAGTGTATTAAAATATTCATATATAATTTTAAAATTTCCATCGAACTACTTAACTACTCATTTTGTCTAATTTAAATTGTTCACTTTGGACTTGCACAATGATTTATACAAGTCTTGAAAATAATATATATTACTAAACTTCATAAGTTATCTTCATTTAATAGATAGTGTATAAGTATTAATCTTTCTCAAAAAAATGGATTCTGCAATAAATTATAGACAACTCATCCAGAACCTTCATTAATAAAAAGGATAAAAATGTAAAATTATGTACTAAAATTAGAAATTGAACAATTGAAATAAGACAATCAAAAAAAGAAATATGGATAATTGAAATGAGACGGATATAGTATATATTACATCCGTCACACTGAGATAATCAAGTAGATATTTTAACACAAACTAATAAAATATATTTAATGTTGTTAAAATTATGAAATACTTTCTTGTTCTTTCTATTTTACATTTTCACATTACATTTAAAAAATTGGTTTAAAGTGTATAAAAATTATGTAACTATTTTTAGAAAATGAATCTTTAACTTAATAGGTATTATACCAATAGTTTGAAAATTAAATAAACTTAATGTGCAAATATATTTATGGTATTTTAAGTAACTAAAAATTAAATATTATTTTAATAAAAAAGTGTAAATTATAATTTAAAACAAATAAAAAAAATAAACTTATTTTAGTGAGATGGATAGAGTAATATTTATTAAATCCCGGATAATACTTCACTTAGCACGCACATATATGTCCAATAGTCCGAGTCCTAAAGAGTAAAGCTTACTTGTACGAAATCATCACAAGGCTGCCAAAACGAATTTCTTATCTGAGATGAGTTGACATTCTCAACTATGTCCGCATACGGCATCTCATTTACTAACTCGGCAAAATAAAAAGAAGGATCTCAAATAGTACTATTATTATTATTATTTTTAAAATCACTATAATTGAGGACAGGATAATTACTCGAATAAAAAATATTTACAATTATTGATGATGTTGTTTTAACAACTAAACTATATATATGTGTGTGTGTTTTGAAATAGCAAGTACTTTCTTAATTTTTTGGAAAATTGATCATTTTAGTCATAATACTATAAGTCTTTAACCAAAGTAGTCTCTTATATTTATTTTCAGCCATAATAATGTCTGAATTTTATTTTTAACATGTCAAATTAGTTATTTTGACCCCTCTTTATAGGGATTAATATGATTGAAAAACTTTCAATTTGGCATCTTAAAAATAAAATACACTAATTACTATAGCTGAAAATAAACATAAGATACTACTTTGGCTAAAAAAGAAAATATCAATGACTAAAATTATTTATTTTCCAAATTTTTATCTACTACTATATTTATTTTTCATTTTTTTATAAAAAAAAAAAGTAAACACTCTCTAAATTTATATCACGTTATTTGTAACCGTTACCTTCTTGATAAAACATCATATATGTAAAAATTATCTCCATTGAATTAAAACCTCTTTCTTTTTTTCTTTTTTTTCCCCCGAAGGGTAAAAGTACAATTGCATTATCAATTAGATACTTAAGTCTGCCATTTTTGGCAGACTGTACAAAAGGCAAAATCTTGATGAATTGATCTTTGCAGGTAAAAGTGCTATTTTTCCTCCCCTTTTAACAAAGAAAAGAGAGGAAAAGAAAAAAGTTATTTAAAAGTTGGAGGATACCTCTCTTTAATCTCTCTTTTCCTAATACGATATGGCGAAATTAGAAAGGGGCGACCGCCCCAATATTATTCTTTTTACCGTTTTTTCCCTTCAAAATATTTATTTTATAAAAAATTCATAAATATGGCATTTTTTCACTCCTGCTATAAGAATTCAAAAAGAATTTACTCTATCACAGTATGCGTCCTATAGCTTGTCCCTCACTCTTAAAGTCAGGATTTTCCCCCCATATTTAGTTATGAAAAATATTTTTAAATTTAAACAAAATATTTTGTCTACATAAAGATTGTACAGGGTCAAAGCAAGGCAGCCTAATTGTAGAGGCTGTCAAATATAGCGTGAATTCGAATCTCATTCTCTCATTTTTTTTTTTCATTTTTTGATGTAATAAAAAAGAATGTGCTTTATAAATATATTATTTTAACCATACATTAACTAAATGCATTATCTATTGAACATGTATATTATTCATAATGAAGCGTATGATTAATTAAATCTTATCCAAAGACTATAGTAGACCATATATAATTATATATTACTCCTTAGATCTCAAAAATCCCATCACCTCTCGCAGTGTAAACTTGGTCAAATTTAAGATCCCAAAGGACAAAAATTTTGGGTTTTAAACTTTTTTTCCTTGTTTTGTGTGTAATATTGAGTGTTCAATCTCATCCTTGGTAACCTCAGTCCTCACCTTTGAGGTTTTACCAAAAATAGGTTACTTTTTATTAATAATTTCATAAACACGGTAAAATATGTATTATATTCAAGAATAGGATGATTCTGCATTACTAGTGCTGAATCATGATAAAGTAATGGTTTCCTATTACTAGTACCGGGGAAGATCTATTTGATAATGAGAATGCCAAATACTGATATTGTAAAAACTAAACTCTTTTAAGACCATGAAGATGAGGTAAAAATGGAAATGAGTGAAAGAATGCTTTGGCCTTTGTTAAAAAATTTACTTTCATGTTTTCCTAAAAAGTTGTTAAATTTTATGGTGTAAAAAAAAAACGTTTTTCATAATTATATCAATACATAATTTCTATCACCTCTTTACCTTTTTAAAAATATTATCTTTATCTAAAAATAAAAATTTCTCAACAAAAATAATAACTAAAAAATAGAATAAATAAATTATAATAAAATAAAGTACAATAAAATATATTTGAAAGTTTCTATTAAACGTGTAAAAAATATATTTAAAATCACAAAATTTAAATTTGAAACTATCAATTTTGTGACATAATTTTTCAGAAATTGAAGAGTCTCATATTTTGATCGTGTAAATAAAAAAATTCCTCTCAAAATACGATAAAAAGCTCAAATTATGATGTAATTGGTCGAAATAAGAAATTTTTATACAGCTTACGTCTATAAATGTAAGTTGTTTGACACACTTTTACATATATTATTAAAATTCTTTTGTTTATAAAATATATTTAATTATTATGTCTTGAAAATAATAAAGAGAAAATAAAATTTATTTTGAGAAGATTAAAATATAAATATTTTGTATTAAAAATAAATGGATGTGAGATGAGATATGATAATAAATAAGAACAATATTAAAAATCAATGGTGAAATATTTATAAAATTTTATAAATAATTTACATATAAAATAATCACCGAATGAACTTATATTTAGAGAGAGAGAAAGAGTAATAAGATGCCAATTTCACAAACCATTTTATGGTTTTACACATTTAGTATGTAGTACGGCATCAAGGCCACGGCATTCTTTTGTGGGTTCATTTTTACCTCATTTTCACGGGTTGAAGAGTTTTTTATTTTATTTTTATAAACACACATCAGTAATCGGCGTTCTCATTGCCTAATTAGCTGTTTAAACAATTCCATAGACTTCATCAAGATTCGGTGCTAGTAGTGCCAAATTAACCTATTCTCAGAAGTCATACATATTTTACTGTATTTGTGGTATTATTGATAAAAAGTAACCCATTGACCTCCCTTCTTGAGCATGGGCACCATAACCAATGGCCTGCACAAGGACAGACCGATTCTGCATCCATGCTGGGAAATGGGGGAACACTAGTGTGTTCTCTTCATAGCCCGGGACTCAGATACTACTTCGTAATTTGATCGCAAATGTACAAAACAAATTCCAAATTCTCTTTCAAAATGTGTATTTTTGTCGAGGGAACCTCATTCCACGTGAAATTAAATGTCTAATATATTTTTATTTTAAAATATAATTTAATGTTTATTATTTTAAAATAAATATATTTTTAATTTAAAATTCTATTAACAATATACTTTAAGAGATTTATTTTTCCACTAAATGATAAAATATCACTATTAATTATATTAATATCAAGGATATTTTGATAATTTAAGAAAAAAAAATTATATTAAGACAAATGTATTATTAGAAAATGAAACGCTCTTTTCCCCATGGTCTATATGATGTGGCATACTATATTTAGAGGTATCAACCTTACGGAATTTGATATGATTTAAAATTTTATAATAATTCATGTATAATCAAATTAAAATTTTATAAAATTCATCAAATTTCAAATTTCTCAATATGAAATTGAATGAATTTTATAAATTTTCAGTGTATTCAAAAGTTCATAGATTTCAATGAAATTCTATTTTTTAATAGAATTTAAAGGAATTTGATGGAATTTAAAGTAAAAAATATGATGAAACAATTATTACATAAATTAGGCTATATTCCTTCGAAATTTCGTTGAATTCGTCTATTTGTTGCTAATAAAAAAAATTAACAAATAACAAATATAAAAAACAAAATATCATGTATATATCTCAAATTAATTGTCATAACCTTATATTTCTCCTCCTAAGACAATAAATTTTTACACAAGTTTATATGTAATTTTTTATGTACAAATTATTGTTTTTATTTTATTTTAAAAAGTCCAATAAAAATTCACCAAACTTCACAAAAAATTATAGCATAAAATTCCATGTAATACATCCAATTGATTTGGTATCTTATACCATAACTCATACATGAATTTGATGTAGAAAAATTTGTTATTTGTTTCCTCTTCAAATTAGTATTCAAACATTATTAACCATAAAACTATAATATTAAATAAACAAGTTTTATTAAAAATTTCATATGTAGAAATGTATGTAATAACATATTATACATATTTCAAATAAAGCATACCAAAAGTCCACTAAAATATATAAAGTGAATGGTAAATCAATCAAAAAGTCCACTAAAAAATTGATGGATGATTAAGTCGAATTTAGACATATATTGGTTGTCTATATTTTTTTATGTACAAATTTTATTTTATCTATTTTGTTTCAACTTCAACAAAAAGTCATCAAATTTCACCAAATTCTGTGACATAGAAATCCATATAGTTCTATTGAATTTACTAAATTATATGAAATTTTATTAAAATCCATAAGACTTGAAAATTTCATTGAATTATAAGTTGGGAACACCCCTTAAGTTGGATTTTCAATCAGAGAAATTTTAAGTTGGATTTTCTATCCAAACTTCCAATTAAAATTTAATTTTTTAAAAAAGTTTTAGTATGAGTTCAAGGTAATTACATTAAATATTGTGTTTTTAATTATTTTTTAATCAAAAATTTTAGTCAAAAATTTTTTAACACGGTGATTAACACATCCCAATTCAAATCTAAAGGTCTCGGGTTCGACATGCATATCATCCATATAATAAAAAAAAAAGAAAAAGTATACACTTGAACAATAAATTATATATTAAATCAATCATTTAAATATAAAACTTAAAAACTCATTCCAAACATATTCTCTAAATTTCAATATCAAACAATTTTTTACTGTAAAATTGAAACCAAATTTAAATCCACTTTTGTCTTAGAAAAAAGTTTCAGATAATTAATGAGATTTTATTTATGTTTATCTCCCATTCTAAAATAGCTTCACACAGCTTCCTGGAGTTGTTTAAAATCTATGCAAACTTCGTGAAGGGTGACTTCTACTGTACTTTTAAGTTGTAAATTTACTATTTTCAGGGGTGAATTTTCTAGCAAGACTGATTCCTTCTGGCCTCTGAGCTCTTGGACGGGGTTACAACCTACAAAGGAGACAGACATTCCAGACCTGTTCAAAGAGATCTGCATTGAGGACAGTTTTGGAATTTCCTTGAACGGTTTTCTAACGCCTTATCTGAATCGTCGAACTTCTTTTTATGTTGTTAAAACAAGAAGTTTTTGAAAAAAAGATTTTAAATATTTTTATAATACTGTTATTTTAATCTTTATGCATAAATAAAATTTGTTTGAAAAAGTATTCTCTTAATAATTTGTTTTTATTTTTTTGGCTTAAAAAAAATTGGAATCAAATTAAATCATTTAAAACTTCAAGCCTTTATTTTGATTTATATTTTTATTCAATTTGACTGATTTTGCGTAGTTATTTACACACAGAGTATATTTTGTTTAAAATGAAACAGATTTCTATTTTATAAATTCATATAATTCATGAGGCAAT